>OY282601.1:19104872-20378622 GCA_958298965.1 Chrysolina haemoptera | reverse complement strand
GTTTCAATTCATCTGGAAATGTTGAAAAATAATAATTTTTGGTAAAGGTTTCGCTAAAATATGTTTCAATTCAATGGGGTTATACAATTTTAATTCATTTTGTTTATTAATTGAAGGTTGAACTCAAAAGCTCCATTAGCAGTCTCGACCTAATTGTTAACGAAGGCGGCTCCAACTTCAGTGCAGGCCAGAGGCAGTTGATTTGTTTGGCCAGGGCCATTTTGAGGAATAACAAAGTTTTGGTAATGGACGAAGCTACCGCAAATGTTGATCATAAGTAAGTAGGATTCTTTATTTTGTCCATTATAGAAGAAATGAATTTCTTGTTGTTGAGTGCTGGATGAAAATATATCAAGTAGAGGTGAATAACTATCACATATCTTCCTTCTGAAGATAATTTTACGATGCCGTGTTTAATTATTCTGGACCAGATAATCTGAAGGCTGTAAGCCTTAGGGAATATCTCCCGAGGCATACATACTTCCCGATGCATCCCAAGTAGCACACCCATATTGGGACAATATTGATACAATATTGTGAAAATATTGGCAAAATATTCAAATAATAATATTGGCGAGAAAAAACATTTGGCGATATAGGTCCAATATTTGAAAAATAATATTTTTCTAATATTCTCGAAGAAATATTGCCTCAAAATGTTAGGCGATATTAGTACAATATCGCTGTAGCACACTTACATTGGAATAATAATGGTAAAATATTGGCAAAATATTAAAACGTAAAATTGGCGAGATAAAATTATAATTATTTCGGGATGTTGGCACAATATCACTTGGACATTATACAAATGATATTAGTGAAATATTGAGGAAGCAATATTGGCCCCAAAATATTTAGGGATATTGGTACAATATCATTTGCATATATTGGTAAAATATTCAAAGTGAATATATTGCCTTGGAAACATTGATGAAATATTTCCAGAAAATGTCGAATAATTTAAAAATTCTACAATTTCGTTTCTACTTCAATTTACTACTGAGTAGATTGACTTGTAAACGCAGTGTGAGAAGCCTTATTTAATATATGATTCAGCTGTTGTTCCATATGTGGCGCCACCTAGCTGTTTCTTACCCAAGTTTAATCATTATTCATTTCAATATTGTTTATTGAATATTCGGCCAATATTAAAATTTCAATTATAGTGATACATGTATTTTGTAATATTGTATCAATATTGTCTTTCAAATATTGGCGTAAGGTTTTCGTAACAATCTCAATCAATATAGCGTCAATATAATTTTTAGAATATGGATTAAATAATATTCCACCAATGTGCTATCAAATTTGGATATACAATATTGTTTTTCATCTCTAATATCGATATGAGAGTAATATTGAAATCAGCTACATGCTGGAAACAATATGTAGGCAATATCGCTCTATCGATATTGGTGAAAATTATTGAACCAATATTGACCCAATATTTCATGAAACAATATACATTCAGAAAAGGTTGAGCCAATATTCCATCAATATTATTAATGAAATATTGTTTTTCCAATATGAACCCATATTGGTTCAATATTATTTTTACATTTACAATATATGCATATTGGCCCAATATGAAAACAAGATTCAGCCAACATGAGGTGCTACCTGGGATACATACCTTTCTAAACACTAAATTGACAAAAAATAGATTTAATTCAAACCCTGAAAAATCAGCTCCAATTAAGAAATGTACAAAAAAATATATTCAACAACATAAGGTTTGTTTGTATAGAGTATATTTTCAAATTCATTCTTATCACTCAGAAATCGCCCTGGAGGTTATATTTAACCTCGAATACGTTTCCTATCATCACCATTGACCTTCTGGATACAAATAGTCGTATATGTTTTTAGAAGTATTCATAATCGTTCCACATCAGTCGAGCATACAGCAGTTCATATATTCCGACATTTTTTCAATTTTCAATTTCAATATCGCCTTAGGATGGATTCCTGGACATATAGTAACATAATAGGTAATGCAGATCTAACGCAAAAAATGCGACGATCCCATATATAATTAACCCTTTGCGGTCCTTTGTCGGGAAAGCCCCGACAGTAAAATATTAATGTTCCGATCCGATATCAGGCAATCCCTGACAGTATCACGTTCCGGTCTGATGTCGGGTTAGCCCCAACACTGGCTTTTGTTGAAGTCGCAACTTATTTGTTTTAGGTTCACCCCTGTTTTTTTCCTCTGCATATTTTAAATGGGCTGTTTTCAATTTCCTTGATCATGACAATATAATTGGACCGCAAAGGGTTAATACAATATTTAATGTGGACCTGATTCCATAAGTTAAAAAGAGATTAAAAGAAGATTTTCAAGATTTTTGGAATTTAACAGCTACAATAAAAGGTTACATATATAGACAAATTCAACAAGCCATTCAAAAGAAGGTTTTGCTAAAAAACACACATCTTTAATCAGGCTTGGAACGGGACACTGTGGAACTCCGGAACACCTTTGTAGAATTAATGTAAAAGATGACAACCACTTATTTTTTTAATGTGATCGCAACAGAATCAATATCGATTGGCTGTATACTAGTCTCATCAAATTAGGTATGACTCCTCCTTTAAATTAATAAATGATTTTAGGTGATCTCTCTTTTGACAAAATCAAAATTTTGGAAAAATTTCTAGAGGAAAGAAAAATTAATATATAACATTTTTTTATTTCTATTCATATGATTAACAGACTTAATACTGAAATTCTTACCCAGTTATTTAATAACTTATACTAACATTCCAACAATATTTTAACAATACTATACAATCCCTTCCTGAAATTGACGCCGAGAGGAGTCAGAAAACCAAGAAACTTAACAAAAAAACCTTCTAAACCCATTCTGGAAATATTTTTAATTTATAATAAATATAAAATTGGACCCAAAACAGAACCCTGAGGAACTCCTTTATTAATGAACACCTTGATAGTTTCAAAGTTACAAGATTTACAATGCCTCTAATTCCCATAGACTTTCCGATATGAGTCAAAACATTTCTTGTGTATTTCCATTGGTCCATTTAATAACTACTGCCTCTTTTGCAGCACCGACGCTCTGGTCCAGAAAACCATCAGAAAGAACTTCAAAAATTGCACGGTGCTGACCATCGCTCACAGACTGAATACCATAATGGACTGCGATAAAGTTCTCGTGATGGATTCCGGGGAGGCTGTGGAATTTGCGCCGCCTCATCAATTATTACAGAACCCTGAAGGGTATTTCACAAAAATGGTGGAGCAAACCGGACCGTCGATGGCGACTCATCTGAGAGAAGAAGCAGAGAAATCTTACCACAAGACTGAAAATATACCAATTTGAACATGTCTTCAAAGTTCAGCATCATCATGTTGGTTGAATCTTGGTTTCATATTGGGCCAATATGGATATATTGTTAATGTAAAAATAATATTGATGCATATTGGAAAAATAATATTTCATTAATAATATTGGTGGAACATTGGATTAACCTGTTCTGAATGTATATTGTTTCATGAAATATTGGGTCAATATTGGTTCAATATTTTCACCAATATCGATAGAGCAATACTGCCTGCATATTGTTTCCAGCATCTATCTCCAATATTGCGATTTCAATATTACTCTCATGTCGATTTTAGGGATAAAAAACAATATTGTATATCCAAGTTTGATAGCACATTAGTGGAATATTATTTAATCCATATTCTAAAAATTATATTGAACCTATATTGATTGAGATTGTTACGAAAACCTTACGCCAATATTTGAAAGACAATATTGATACAATATTAAAAAATACATTTATCACCAGGATTGAAATTTGAATATTTGCCGAATATTCAATAAACAATATTGAAATGAATCATGATTAAACTTGGGTAAGAAACCGCTAGGTGGCCCCACATATGGAACAACAGCTGAATCATAGTAACATATATCAAATAAGGCTTCTCACAATGCGTTTACAAGTCAATCTACTCAGTGGTTAATTGAAGTGGAAATGAAATTGTAGAATTTTCAAATTATTCGACATTGTCTGGAAATATTTTATCAATAGTTACAAGGCAACATATTCACTTTGAATATTTTACCAATATATGCAAATGATATTGTACCAATATCCCTAAATATTTTGAGGCCAATATTGGTTCCTCAATATTTCACTAATATTATTTGTATAATGTCCAAGTAATATTGTGTCAATATTCCGAAATAATTATAATTTTATCTCACCAATATTACGTTTGAATATTTTGCTAATATTTTACCATTATTATTTCAATGTAAATGTGCTACAGTGATATTGTACCAATATCGCTTTACATTTTGAGGCCAATATTACTTCAAGAATATTACATCAATATTATTTTTTAAATACTCGAACAATATCGCCGAATGTTCACTTTTTTTTTTCTCGCCAATATTATTATTTGAATATTTTGCCAATATTTTCACAATATTGTACCAATATCGTCCCAATATACATGTGCCACTTGGGATGCACTTTCCGTTATCAGAAGACTGAACTAAATTTAATATTGCCTCGGTAAAGGTATAGGATATGAGTCCAACGTAAATTTTTTTCTTGAATAAATGTATGTCGGTAAACACGTTCGAAAGGCACAAATGCAAACCGTTGGACGGAGCATTGCCGTACCTATTTTTAATACAAACCCACTGCTTTAAACCATAAAAGCTATTTGTGTATTAAGAGCGCAAGGTGATACTTTCCGCATGAGGAAAAAGTTTGGCAATGTTTTGAAAACGGCAAAGTCTTATTGATAACCTCAAAGACAGTTCAGATTTTCAAATGTGCGAGATTAAAAAATGGATTCCTACCACCTTTAGTAGAACAAAATTTTTAAAGAATAACCACAAACCAATTTTTGAACTGCTCTTCGTAACTGGAGTTATCATACAATATACAGAAACAATCACTTCATTTCCAGAATTTTGACCGGAAAGTATCAAATAAATGAAATAGTAAAATCGACAAAGTCGAAGTACCCTTCTCTCCAAATATTTCCACCATATGGAAAATATGAGGCCAACATCTGACAGAAAACAACCACTTCCCTGGCTAATATCACGACGGACATTGAATTACATCTGACAGATATTTGTGCAAAGTTCTTCCAACAAGACCCAGTTGCAATTGCTTGTTGCAATTACACAGTAAATTATCCTTTATTTGGCTGGGCAAGGCCACCTGCGTTTCACGGTTCTTGCCGCTCGTCAGTGACATGGTAGATCGGACAAGATTAGAGGAAGACTCTAAATTTCCATGCCGATTTATGGATAGAAAAAATATATATTTTACTTGAGCGACTGTACTACACGAAAGTGAAAACGGACATGACCTTTTACAAAACAAAATAAAAAAAGTGTTTCCGAGCCAGAATTTCATTATTTTGTATTAATTTTATCATGTTCAGGACCATCTGTGAATGTTTCATCAAAATTCCAGCTGGACCCAATGTTCTATACTTTTTCGATTGCCTCTATCAATACTGATGTTCAACGGCCTCTGTTGCATCTTGCATTTTAGAAACCATTATTACCTCTACTTTAGGTTATTCTTAATTCGTTTCATTCGTGTTTTAGCCCGAAGTTCTGTTATTTTTTGAATGCTGTTATATGAAAAAAAGCCTGTTTGTGCACTTACCAAATGAGATAACTGGATTGCACTCATTCCTTCGTCATCTTATTTTTTTTTTTTCTACATTCATGCAAAAAGCAAAACTTCATTGATCTATATTTAGTGGAAAAAGAAGTTCTTTATTGCACTAGTGCAATAAAGTTTTTATTGCACTCATCTGTCATTCAACTTCAACGTGCTGTCATCATGACAAACATAAATGTTCAAATCCTCTACATATTTAGCAGATATTCTGTGAGATTGGCAATATGTTTTAAACAGTTACATATTTTATATTATTTCGTATTGATGTTGGCAGCCAGAGCTAAAAAAACAATGCCTTCCCGAGAAAAACTCCATAATCAAAACTGAACCGCTTTGTTCTAAACCGTCTACCTGCATAGAGCAAACTGTCTGTACTATGACCACACCTCGTGAAAACATACGCGCTCACGGCTACTATGATTTTGCTTTTTATAATGCAACTGTGGTTATAGAAACGTCAGTCAAAATTGTTTCTGAGAATTACAGAATTGAAAGTTTTAAAATGGGTATTATTAATGGAAAATAGATGATAGTGATCTGTTTCAATGCAAATCGATAGTAATAATCAATTATTTAAGTTGCGCTTTTCATTTTCGAACACCTAGTGCCGTACCTAAATAAATCATTTTTTGCTTTTTGCACGAACGTAGAAAAAATGTTGTATGCAACTCGTGCAAAAATTGTAATAAACACTTACTTTTTTGCACTCGTTGCATAAATAACTATTTATATCATGTGCATTATGATTATTGGTCTTCTTATCTTCCCATTCGATGTAAGTAATGACTTGTTCTTAATATTATGATTCTGTAATAGCTTAATAGTCTATGAGCCGAAGAGAGGTTGACTTTCACCCATCTGTTTAACGAATAAAACATACTTCTTTTAAATGTGGTCCAGACTATATACAGTGAGTTTCAAATATATTCCTCATAAAAATTACTGGATTGCAGAATACGTGCATATAAGTTGTCAAAATTCAAAATTTTGTGTGAACTGCCCCGTATGTTCGACATTATCAAAAATTTCATTTAAGGAGGTTGTTCAGAATTGAAAACAATATTCAAATTTGAAATCACAGCCAGCGTAGTTTACTCTTGATAAAAATTCTATTTTTGTCCCTCCCTGTAGATTGGAAATTTTGATAAATTCATGAAACCTCATTAAAGTATGTTTCATCCTTTAAACAGATGGGTGAAGGTCGACCTCTCTTCGGCTCCTGTACTAAAACTGATAGTCAGTTTAGTTCAAAGGCGTGCAAAAGTACTCAAAAACCAAAACTACCTTCAATTCCTTCAAATTAAAAAGCTCTCACCTGGTGATGATCTTAACTTTATTAAGGCGATCGAGTAAAACTGGCCATATTTGAATAAGGTTCCAAAATTTCATATAATGTGAAGTCAATTTATTGTCCAGAAGAATTCTACTAGCATTAATACATTGTCAAACGTTGAATAGAGATATCCTTAACCCTTTTACAAATGTAAGAGAGTTGTGTCTTTCATATAAGGACTCATCATCATTCAAAACTCACATGGAAAATTCAAGAAAATACGCAAACAGGGATTCATTACAAGGCAAACCTTTAGTTTTGGCAATATACTGTTGTATTTTATGTGTGGAAAAATTGCGGATTTTTTAGAGTAATTACATTTCGAATTTTTATGTGAGTTGAGTTGACCTGTAAATCTGTTGTAAATACAATTATCGTATAAATTTGTAAATAAATGAAAGATATGCCTGACTTGTACCTTTCTGTTTCTTCCGGTTTCTTTCCTATCCTTATTCCCAGTTTAAAACCTGAAACGTTCATTTCATTGAAGCAAAATTCGCTTCTCTCGCATTTAACCCCCAATAAATTTTGGTCGACGAAAATCTATTTTGCTTTGCCATGCTCATCAGAGAGATTGATAAAATTATAAGCCAGGATGGAATTGTTGTAAATAGTTCTTCTGCGGTAACACTTTGAAAGTTATGTTTTGACATAGACCTGTCATGGGCATTGCATTTTGATTTTTGTTCTAAAATATGAATAGGATATCCAATAAATCGGTTGTGAAATCATCTGCGGCTGAAAGACAAACTTTAGTCGCCATTTTCCATCGTTCAAGATAACCTCTTGGGAGGTATTCATGTTGAAAAGGGGAACATTCAAATTGTTCTTTCCACACATGTTCTGCGATACCGGATTTTACCTATTTGGGTAATATTGGAACCATGAGAAATCTGTCACTATTATTCCTAATTCCAGAAAAGGAGCCGTTTCCTTGCCCAAACTGATGAACTTTCGATGATGTCCAGTACCAGTCACCGAAACAATTACATAGAACGGTATGAGAACCATGTTATCCAACAAGCTGAAAAAAGTTTTGAGGTATGATTGAGATTGATCACGACACATACACATCATGAAACCGTGGAGACCAAGGGCTTTATATACAGTTTGTCTCACTAAGTTGGAACTATATGGAAAACTTTTTCATTATTCATTCTAGGAAAAAAAGTTATTCTTCATAAAAAGTTCTGCATATTCTAAAATCTGAAATACAATCATCAGATATCAAATTTTTTCAGTCATATACGCGGTGTGACAAAAAATATGAATTTTACTCAAGAGTAAAGTACCTTTATATTAGAAAATATCGAAAATTCTTATAGAAATAGCAATTACGTCCATAGACATTCAAAAATTTGGTTATGTTACTTTTTACTCTATTTTTATTTTGAATGAACATTTATCTCTTTCGATTATGTAACACATGATTTTTTCATGTAAGTGGATGCAATTGCATATTTGAACGTAATTTTCAGTTCTGAACAATTTTTTTTTATAAGAATTTTCGATATTTTCAAATATGAAGGTACTTTGCTCTTGAGTAAAATTCATATTTTTTATCCCACCGCGTATACGACTGAAAAAAATTGATGTCTGATGAATGTATTTTAGATTTAAGAACATGCAGAACTTTTTATGGGGAATAACTTTTTTCCTAAAATGAATAATAAAAAAGTTTTTCATATGGTTCCAACTTAGTGAGACAAACTGAATACACAGGGTCGCTGATATGTATGAAATCGGTCGATTATTTCCTAAAGTGAGATAGCTAGCGTAAAATATTAAAATAAAAGTTTTAGGGTATTTCAAAATCCATTATATTAACGAAAAGTTAAGTATATAGGATCAGTCAAAAAATCAGGAGAAAACAATGTTGCTTTTTCTCTAATGGGACACCCTGTATATTATTCCACATTTCAATTCTGCTTGAAATTCTGAACAAAATTGATATAGCACATCATTTCCTAAATCCAACCGTTTTCGAGATATCATATTTTAAAAATAACTTTCTAATAAATTATCCAAAAATTTTTAAGTTCATAATCCATCAAGTTTTCAGCTCCATAACAACGCAGCGTCGTTCTTTTGTCCAACAGTGATGATCTTGACAACACATGTCAAAAATACATTAAGTGTAAATAATTTTCGCGCAAAAATGGCACGTTTAAGTTCAAGTCACATTTGAAACAAAAAGTTGCCTGTCCAAGCAATTCATAATTTTTTTTTTTAGAATTTTGCCCGAAATAATATTTCATTCCATAAATGGTGTCCACGCTGTATAATCTATAATAGTTTTTCTCCAAAGTTCTGGTTTATAAAAGATATCGTAATTAGTACATAACTTGGCGAATTATATTCGCTTATCATTTTCAAATGGAATCAACGCAATGAACTGGATTATGATCACACTACGTTTTATTTGGGTAGCAGATCCAAAAATCCTTGGATATGAAGATAACATTCATATGGCAAAACTATATTTACAAATTCCCATTGACTGTGGAATTCAAGGAGTAAACAACTGTGTATTAATTGTATTAATTGAAATGTCTCCATTCCATTCAAAAAAATAGAGAACAAATTAATTTTTCTGAGGAAATATCCGTAAAGCTATCATTTTGTTTTGTCGCACTTCACGGAGATGTTTGCGGATGATCCTAAAATCCTGAATAATTTAGTCAATATGGATTAATTATACTAAAGCAGCAACCCATACCCTCTTTGGACTTTATGCAACAATTTTAAAGTAGTGTGACAGGTCCCACTTATACACGCCAAAAAAAAACTCTGGTTTACTCATGCCTCATTTTCAACTTATCCATAAAACCAGCATTCTCTTCAGTAAATGTTGAAAATAATCGCTTATTCATATCCTGCAAGGTTGAAATCACATAATTCATTTTTTATATAGGTAGAAATTGCCGGGATTATGGGTGAGTTAAAAACTGAGGCAGAAGTAAAACCCAGTTTTTTCTTTGGCATGTATAAGTAAGACTTGTCTCACTAGTCTTAAATCGTTGCATATGGTCCAAAGAGGGTACTATTCCTGCTTCAGTATAATTATTTCATATCAACTAAAATATCCATGACTTTCGGATCCTCCGTAACTATCGTAGAAGGGTTATGTAAAGTGGGATAAAAAACATTTTGGGTACTCAGATACTCACATGTTATATTTGCATGAGGAAGAAGAAGTCTTCAGGAACTATATATGCACTTTTTCTTTTTCTTCTACTATAATTTTCAGCAAAGTTATGACTAATTTGATTTTCGGCCCTGCCGGAAATGCAAGTGGCGGGTTGACGCGAGCCTGAAATTTGATATCGGAATTCAATCAGGTTTTCTGAGAAAACGAGTGCATTTTGTGAGAAATCACTGGGAATATTTCTTGTGGAGAATTGAATTACCTTTCGCATTGTTGAAATTTTTTCTTGGTAAATCTTATACTTCCCGAAACAACATCCAAAAAATTGTATAATTTTTTTAATGAAATTTTTTTGGGTTTTCCCCTGATTTTTTGGTAAACAATTTTTTTCTAACAAATAATATCAAGAAGTCATGTGCCGAGTTTCAAAGTGCTACGATTCATTCTCCACTTGTGGCTTACATTTGTCTGTGGTTACAGTAAATATTTTTAATTAAGTGACGTATAACAACTGTCAATAGGAATTCTGGAAGAATGAGTGAGTGAGAATGAGTTTTGTTGTTTTGGGTTTTGTTGTTTTGGGCTATTTTTTGAATTGTATTCACACCAAAGGTTCCAAACATCCATTTTCGATGTTGTAAGAGAAATTCAGAAAGTGTCTAACATATTCAACAGGCAGAATGGTAGCTCTTCTTCCACTTCCCCAACGGAAACTATCAAAGTGAATCCATCCTAATTTTGAACATCCATACTTATTGCATTTGAAACATTTTGTGCCCAATGTTTTATTACGACAATTTTGTGAGCATTCAATCCAGAACAACGGATTCTCGTACTACTATGGTGTTTACCTTCTATCCTGTCTTCTTTTTCCATTTGTCTATCATTCTTATATGCATCTCTATGGGGAGAAATACCGGAAAATTTTGCTTTTGTTTTCATTTCCCCGTATATTTTCAGCTCATCTTTGAATGAGTTTTATGTTTCACGGTAAAAATTCTTAGAATACAGTTCTAAATTGTCCAGAAAAATCGAATGTTCCGAACTTAAAACAGCGCAAATCAACTCAATAGCAAAAGTCCATAGAAATTTACTCAATATTCGAAAAACATCTGACTGCATAAAAAAATCAACGGTGTGATTGTTATGGGTTCAAGCGGCTTCTGCAAACCTTACGTTGCCCGTCTACTAGTGACTTCTTTAAAAAATCCAATGGATGAATAATAGGCCCCCCCAGCCCACCAGAATAATATTTTTTACACGCCGTTGCGTTGGTTGAATTAACATTAGATATCACCAGAATCTTTTTCTTTCTATCTTAGGTATCAGTTCATATTAAATCATGACTAGATGAGATCATTCAAATGTGCGATATAATTAACGAAAACCGCAGTTTCTTTCTCACTATTACTACATTCGCAACATTTTTCGGATTTTTGTGAAGATGGATTCCAGCAGAAAGTTCGTAAATTCGTCTCCAGAAATAAACGCAAACATTTTATCGAAGATATTTTTCTGGTGAGTATTCAGTCTAAGTATATTACTTCCGAAATAGCCGAATAGAAAAAATTAATTATAGACTACGTTTAACTCTCAACTTTGGATCCGCTCAAAATCGGTTTGACTTGACTGGATCCGATCCATCTAATCGATATACAGGGAGGCCCATCGAAAACGTACCGCAAGGCATTACAGACTGGGAAAGAACATTTCGATAAAATCCGAAAACAGGTCAAGTTTGTTTGTCAGGGGGACACATTTTGACGTAACAAGCATAGTAAAACCTTCAACCGCCTAAGTAAGGGTGTCACCCCATAATTTTTTTCAAATGGGAAGGAGGGTCAAGCGATACCTTTAGAAGGGGCTTGTCATGCCCTATACAGTGCTGCTTAGATTTTTCAAATCGATCTACTCTTTCAGAAAATATGGAGCGTTGAAACTCCAACCATCATGTGGGACGAAAAATACAAAAAATCGGTTCAATTGTACTTTATTGCAATAAGTTCCTTCAAATGAATTCGCTGTTTTTGCCGATGCACAGATTTTTTTAGGCTCATTTTAGAGAGTAAAAAATGAATAGGATTCATTTCTTCACGTTTGAATTAGGTCAAGTAGTTAAATTTATTTTTATGGTGTATTCAATTGCAGACAGAGTGGAAATCATTGAGCTTTTTTTCAAAAACGATGAATGTGGAAATCGGGTCGCGGAGTTGTTTAACCAACGGCATCCTGACAAACATGCCTCTGGAAAAATTGTTCGCGACTTGGTGAAAAAAAATTCGCGAAACAGGTTCAGTTCATAACAAAAAGAGAGAGCTTGAAAATCCGGTACTAAATGAACCTACGGAGATAGCATTATTGGGGCAAGTTGCAGTTGATATTACGCTAAGTACAAGACAATTGGCCATTGCGACGGGTGTGTCTCGTACCAGTGTCCAACGGGTATTGAAAAAATACAAATTCCATCCTTACAAAAATCGCTTAGTGCACAAACTGAATGAAGACGACTTTGATCGTCGCTTGCAATTTTGCGAAATTATGAGTGACCGAGCGTTACATAATGGTAATTTTCTATTCAATGTGTGTTTTTCGGACGAGTGTTCCTTCTTCCTTCATGGTTTAGTGAATCGCCACAATTGCTGGTACTGGGCTGACACCAATCCAAGAATTTTCCACGAGACACACACGCAACATCCCAGGTTAGGTTCGGTTAGGTTAGGTTGCAGAAGTTACATGTGTGGGCTGGTATTTTTGGAAATTCCATTGTAGGACCTTTTTTCCTTCCTGGAAATTTAACAGGCGATATGTACTTGGATTTACTACAAAATGCCATCGACCCAGCTCTAACAAATATCATTGAGAACGATCCCGCATACCATGAACAGGAACTGATTTTCCAACAAGACGGAGCTCCTCCTCATTATTCCCAAAATGTGCGCAATTATTTACATGACACATTTCCAGGACGATGGATAGGACGACGGGGCCCAATAGAATGGCCACCTCGGTCACCCGACTTAAGTCCTTTAGATTTTTTTTGTGGGGACACATCTAAAGCCTTGTTTACAAAACACCACCAGACACATTAGAACAGTTGCAACGAAGAATCATTAACGTATGTCGCGAAGTGACACCCCAAATGCTTCAGAATGTACGACAACGGTTTGAAAATAACTTATACCACTGTATGCAGCTTGACGGACAGCAATTCGACATTTACTGTACTAATAAATGAGTTTTGAAGTACAATTGAATTAATTTTTGTATTTCTCGTCAAACATTATCGTTGGAGTTTCAACACTCCATATTTTCTAAAAGAGTGGATCGATTTTGAAAATGTAAGCAGCACTGTGTAGGGAATGACTAGCCCCTTCCAAAGAGGTATCGCTTGACCCCCCTTCCCATTTGAAAAAAATGTTGGGGTGACACCCCTACTTAGGGGGTTGAAGGACAAACAAACTTGACCTGTTTTCGGATTTTATCGAAAAGTTCTTTCTCAGCCTGTAATGCCTTGCGGTACGATGGGCCACCCTGTATACATTTTTCGGGTTGGATTGAACCACTCAAGTCATTTTCATAAAATATAGGATTGGACCCAACCGATCGCCTTGAAGAGAAGTGAAATTACGTAAACGTGTTTGAAATTGACAAAATTCAGGTAAAAGTAGCAACATTCAGATTGGTTGTTTATCGTCTCAATTGTCTGTAATCGGATGAGTTTCTCTTTCTCAAATTGGACAACAAAATAATAATAAAAAAAAAGAACGTATTGTCCAAAGAAGAGAGCAGTTTTTTCATGCAACTGATTGGGGAAAAACGTTGTTTGGGATACATGGCTGAGGAAAGGATTACGGTTTCGCATATTTTCAACAACGATTCTTAAATTAATTCGCAGAACACAAGCCGTTTGGGGATTATACACAACAAAAAAAGAGCTTTCAAAATCAAAAGTGTTCTTGAGTTAGTAGGGTGAACTTCACCCCCAAAAACTACCTCTTATTCGCACTGCGGTGGTTCATCTCGTTTTTCTCAAAAACCGTCGGTCGCACAGAAAACTGTATAATCACAAAAAATGTTCCTTGTAAAATTTTCTATAAAAAGGTTTCATCAGTTATTTCATTCAAGGTATTTCAAGCAATAACGTGAACAATTATCTGCATTTTCTAACGACCCAGTATGAGGCAATTAAAAATATGGCTCCGAAGTGAGGATCCTCATGGTATAACTCCGCTCCCTTTTGGAATTTGATCATCTTAGAACCAGAGAGTTCAAGATTATCATCGTTTATACAAGTACATGTTTAGTAAAAAAAAATCAAAATTATTTAAAAAATCCCTAACACCAATTGTAATGTAAATGAACTTTAACTATTTCTATCAAATTCATTTTCTACAATTTCTGCAAGTGAAGTCTAACGCCTCGTCTATGAACCAGATTGAAGCTGCCAAAGACGGCTTCAGCTTGTTGTTACCGTATTTTCGTAACGACTAATATTGATACAAATAGATATGATTACCGTAACTATACCATAACTAATTATTTCAGCTGGGTTCTGCCATTTTTCAAACATTCTTATGGAAAAGACATAGAAATCAAGGATATTTACAATACCAACAAGCTCGATGAGGCTGGGCCGCTGGGAGATCGCCTAGAGGAGTAAAACATTTCAATAATTTTTCTGAATATTCAGAAGTAGTAAGTCTCACTTTTTATATTTCAGATCTTGGATGAACGAGATCAAAAGAGCAAGGGAAAATCATGGAAAACCGAGCCTCAGTCGAGCGATTCGGAAAACTTTTTGGAAATCCTATGTAATTTATGGAGTGTACATGTTTGTTCAAGGAACTATAGTGAGGTAAGCCACTCGAAGTTATTATTAATCTGATCAAATTGTGTTTCTACCAAGAAAGTTTTGGGGTAGTTTTGATTACTTCCATTGTCTACGTGTTTTGGGGTACACCCATGTATATCATCCCATAAGTCTAATGTCTTTTCCGCTCAAAACGTTGGAAAGGCTGCTAGTTACATGAGAGATGTGGTACTCAAAGAAGGTCGCTAAACTAACGCCAATATGCGTATCAACCAGGCAAGTCAACATACTTAGCACTGGACGACCTCAACAGGGAGGGTACTAATGAAGCCCTTGGAACACAACGTTTTTTATAGGCATCAAAGGTGCCTTCAACAATGCATCCACCGAGTCTATAGCAAACGCTCTAGTAATAGGTAGTCCCAAAAAAAGTACTGGAAGGACTTAGGTTACCTGTACTGAATGGTATAGAAATTTCATTTGCTCAAGAGGCAAAATACTTAGAAGTAATCTTCGACCATAAGTTAACTTGGAACCAACAGCTACAAAAAGTTATAGAAAAAAGTACAGTAGCCTTCAGTCTGTGCAGGCGAATTTGTGGAAAAAATGGGGGGCTACAACCAAAAATGACTAAATGGCTCTATGCCAGAGTTATCAGACCCATGATAACGTATGGTTCGGTGGTATGGTGGCCAAAGACCAAGCAGGTAGGAATGGTTCGACGGCTCGGAGGACTGCAAAGACAAGCATGTCTGAGTGCCACCGGGGACATGAGAACCACCCCAACAGCCGCCCTAGAGGTCTTGCTCAACCTGCCTCCCCTACACATATACATACAAGCGAAGCCAGGTCAGTCACGAGCAGGCTGCTTTGAGGACAAGCACCCATAAGCAATATTCACGGGAGAGACTACAATAAGCTATACGAAGAGTTGGAAAACGATCCGGTTACAAGAATGCCATCAGATGACATGCTTCCCAGATATAGCTTTGACAAAACTTCCAAGACAAGTGTAACGACAGGGATGCGTGGAAGGAGGGACCTCCCATCAATGCGGAAATCGCTGTCTACACTGATGGCTCAAAAACTGATGAAGGTTTGGGAGCCGGCATTTACGGAACCAATAACATATTTTTCATATTATGATTTGCAATGCACTGTTTGGAACCAACACCAAACCTCTACTTTTAACACCTAGACACGTGTTTCAACCACCAAGTAATCATCTTCAAGAGGAAGATTAAATAAAATAATTTAATTTTTTTTATTTCAAAAGTAGTATTGGTGAAATTCTCGACACGGTTTTTTTTCATGCTTCGTCTAAGTAGAACCGTTCAAAAGGTAACCGGGGGGGGGCTATTAAAAGCCGCACTCTATATTCAACATCTATTGAAGTTTGACCGTGAAAAGAAAGTTGTTACTAATATGCCATCATTTTATAGGAATCTTCAGCCTATTATGATATCAAAGTATATCAGCTATCATAAGGAAAAGCTAGAGTTCTATGAAGTAGGACCTTGGCAACTCCCTTATAACACAGCTGGTTGGATACTCGCCACATCCGTGGTAGCTTTAGCATTCACAAATATGATGATAGGTCATTACACATCCTTCTGTTGCGGAAGAGTCGGGAATAGGGCCAGAGTCGCTTGTTGTTCACTTGTTTATAGAAAAGTAAGTACATTTTTCCACCCACCTGCAGTATCAGAAAGTTTTCATCTGGGGTATGGTGGTTTAATGAGAGCGTGAAGAATAGCTTGCTATAATGTTGAGAGAGCATTACAATTTCTCCTCTACTCGATCGAGGAAGGGATATCAATTGAGCTGTTAATTCGTCGGGCGAGGTAACAGGAGAGACGCGCAGTAGTGCGTCTCTCTTATTTATGTGGTATTATCATATCATTGCGTTCCTTGTTGCCCGCTATATTTCTGTCTATACCCCAGATGAAAAGTTTCCGATACTGTATACACTTATGTTTGAATACAATTGATTTCAATTGATATTTTTCCGGGTAATTTCGAAACCTATCTTTTTTTGACGATTTAGGGAGTTGATTGGAGATCACGATTCATCTGATAACTATAAGGAACTATAAGCTGATGGGGAGTGGTGAAGAACTGAATATATCCGACTAAGTTCGGATATTGCACGTTTATTAGTTAAAAAAATTGAATTTTTTATAGTTACTATATAGCCTGAAATGTACGGGGATTTGATGGGGCTCGTGAAAACTATTTTCAAAAATATATTAATTCATTCAGCAACGCATTGAAAACGATAAAATCCATTGGTATTGGTATAGGTATTGGTATTGGTATTGGTATTAGTATTGGTATTGGTATTGGTATTGGTATTGGTATTGGTATTGGTATTGGTATTGGTATTGGTATTGGTATTGGTATTGGTATTGGTATTGGTATTGGTATTGGTATTGGTATTGGTATTGGTATTGGTATTGGTATTGGTATTGGTATTGGTATTGGTATTGGTATTGGTATTGGTATTGGTATTGGTATTGGTATTGGTATTGGTATTGGTATTGGTATTGGTATTGGTATTGGTATTGGTATTGGTATTGGTATTGGTATTGGTATTGGTATTGGTATTGGTATTGGTATTGGTATTGGTATTGGTATTGGTATTGGTATTGGTATTGGTATTGGTATTGGTATTGGTATTGGTATTGGTATTGGTATTGGTATTGGTATTGGTATTGGTATTGGTATTGGTATTGGTATTGGTATTGGTATTGGTATTGGTATTGGTATTGGTATTGGTATTGGTATTGGTATTGGTATTGGTATTGGTATTGGTATTGGTATTGGTATTGGTATTGGTATTGGTATTGGTTGTGGTATTGGTAAGTATGGATGGTAACTGATGCGCTGCGACCTGATTAGATCTATTGTGCACCATATTCTTCTGCTATCACAAGGTGTTCTTGTTTACAGCAGCTCTTCAAGCTTCAATTCTTTCAGGAATTTTAGCATTTTGAGGGGGTCTACTACAGTCATTTGGTATGATCCCAGTATATTCAATCTTTCATGATGTACAGCGGAACACTCCATCAATATATGGTGGGGTGTTTCTGGATGTTCCGCACAGAATCTGCAGGTGCTGTCCTCCTCCAAGCCTAGCTTCCTTAGGTGTTCTTTGAGTCTGCAATGCCCCGTTAGAAATCCCGTGATTGTCTTTAGACTAGTTTTGCTGAGGTTAATCAGTGTCTTCGATCTTGCTCGGTTGAAATTGCCGAGGAGATCTTTGGCCTGCCTCAGTCCTGGAAGTCTTAGCCAGCATGTTGCTCTCATTGCTTCTTCAGCTTTATTGATTTCTTCTCGAAAGTAAGATTTTCCAAGTCCACAGAATGGTTCCGGCCCAATCAGTGGCGTTGCTGCGCCTTTCCGTGCCAGGGTGCCTGCTTGTTCATTGCCCTCCACTCCGACGTGCCCCAGCACCCAGAGGAGGGTCACCTTGTTGTTCCTGCCTAGATCATTAAGTTTGTCCAAGCATTTCCAAATCATCTTCTAGTTGATGTTAAAAGAGCTCAACGCTTTGATGGCTGCTTGACTATCGTATAGGATCACGATTTCCTTGTTCCGGTATTTCCTGAATGCACTTTTCTATGGCGTGAATTTCTGCTTGAAAAATGCTGGGGAACTGGCCCATAAGTTGGGAGTATTTGGTGCGAGGCCCAAAGACTCCTGCTCCAGTTCCCTCGGGAGTTTTGGACCAGTCCGTGTGTTATGTTATGGTATTCTTTCCCAGTGCTCGAATGGATTCTATGTTCCATTCTCGCTTGGTGCCTGGTTCCGTTCGAAAAAAAATCCCGAAACTAAACCATCACCATCAGTGATGAATAAAAATAAATTATTTCGGTTTGTTGTTCGTTGAATACATTCGGGATCATGTATTTCAATTCATGGACCACTTTTCCAAAAATACAATTGAAAATCATAAAATGAAGAAAAGTGTGTATGGCAAGTCTGTGGAAAAAAAATATTCTTTACTTCTTTCACAAGCCATTGCAACAATATTTTCTGTACTCTCTGCATCACAAGTTTCAAAGTGTCCTCAGTTTCCCAGAAATTAATATGAAGATATCAACAAAAATAATGTACTTGATACAATTTTTTGGGTTTATGACCTTCCCCAATCTGAAAATGAAAAAAATTTTTAATCCAAAGAAATCTGTTCAAGTATAGAAGGGCAAATTAATTAATTTGTCCGATAAGTTACTGCGTTCACAAGACTGCTGTCTTGAAAGAAATTTTTGTCAGTAACGTACCCTACACTGAATTTGCCTATCTGAAAAAATGAGATCGAATTATCAAAGAATACTTCTCCTTTTTTGAAAACTGTTGACGTTTCGGAGGCTGTATCTGCGTCCGTTATCAAAACTTCTTAGAAAGACGCTGAGAAAACTGAATTTGAATTGCGATTTTGGTAATAAGACCTTTCTTTGACAGAGTCAAATGAAATCTGTCATACATTGTTTTAAATGTTGTTCTTACATCATACCAATACATTGAGATCAATACTCACACATACAAAACCCAAAAACGCTGGTGAATGTTCAAAAAATTGTGTTTACAGCATACCTTGTTCGTGTGGTAAGAGTTATATAGGTGAAACATCAAGACCATTGATTGTGCGCCAGGAAGAACATAAAAGTTACATCAGAAATCGAAAAATAACGGGTTCGAAAATATCCGAACATATTCTAACATCTGATGGCGATCATATGATGGAATGGAATAATACCAAAATTTTATTGAGAGAATCAAATCAAGAAAAAAGAAAGTTGAAGGAAACTGCGTGCATTCTTTTATCGAACAACTGCTTCTCAACCAATTCCATCGAAATGGACCGCACCTGGTTACCCCTCCTCAGAGATGAAATAAGAACTAATAGAATGGTGATTGATTGATACCGAACACCCTATGTATCAAAATACCAAATGTCAATCAAAAGAATGTATGACAGATTTCATTTGACTCTGTCAAAGAAAGGTCTTATTACCAAAATCGCAATTCAAATTCAGTTTTCTCAGGGTGTTAAATATGTGTATACAACGTCAGATAAAGAAAGAAATAATGTATAGGGTGTCTTTCATTCTATTTCGAGTTATTTCTTCTAAAACTAGATGATAGATACGGATCAAGTTGAATAAAAACGTGCCAAAATATTTTGAAATATGCTTTACCTTAGACAAACAGCAAACCCCTCCTCAATAGACAGCCCTTCGAAATCTAGCATTTTTATGTTCTATTAAATCCTTAAATACCAAGAAGCTCAGCGAGACGCTTTGCCCCAGTACGCGGACATCAGCTAAACGACGCTTCGGCTAAGTGCGCGTGAACCTTTAAGAATCATTAATTTTCGCAGTTTCCAGATATGCTAGAACTTCAATTTGAATCACCATCTTCTGTACTGATTTTGATGCGAAGAAAGGACAGGGACTCTGGTTGTCCACGTGTTTATATCCAGGGACTACGCATTCCTATAGATATATAAATAAGTTTTTTTTTCTTGGCTTTTCAAGTTTCACTCAGTTTTTTTTATGGACAGATCTCAATTTTGTGTAATGTGTAAGAGGCAAACATTCATTTAACTCAAGTCTTATCAACCGACTCCTCTAGAAACGTGGCCAGTATCGAATACTCCAACACTCAAACTTCAAAGCATCACAAATAATTAGCTGGTATTTTTTATGTATCAATATGCAGTGGACATTACGTTTATTTTGGCAGTAGTCTTATTGAGTTACTTCCTGAACATCACTATTTCGTTTTCAGGTACTCAAGTTGAGTCAAACGTCTCTCAGCCAAACAGCAGCGGGTCAGGTGGTGAACCTGCTTTCAAACGACGCGGAGAGAATTGTGATGTTCGCGACATATCTCCACTATATTTGGATGATGCCCATATCATTCCTGGTATCTTTTTACATAATGATCGATAAAGTGGGAGTAGCTGCAATAATCACGCTGATATCAATTGGTATTCAAGCGGTTCTCTTCCAAGGTACATCACAAATATACAGTGCGGCTTTTTATGCCCCCCCCCCCTGTTAACTTTTGAACGGTTTGACGTAGAGCGATAAAAAAAAAACCGTTTCGAGGGTTTCACCGATACTACTTTTTGAAATATAACGCATTGTGATTGCTCGATAGATGGCGCGGGGGGGCACAAAAACCTAATTTTTTTAAATGGCATGGGGGGTCGAGTGACACATCGTTGAAAAAAGAATTGGATTCTCTTTTCAACCATCTATTTTTTTTTTAATTTCGTTAATATGTTTTTTCGCAATAAGCATTTGAAGTGTCAATGTAACAAAAAGAAAACAAACTATTATGACATGTAGTATTTAAATAATTAGAAGCAAAATTGTTGTCAATTAACGAAGCAGGTGTTCGAAATGTTCACCTAATACTTCTTGACAATAAAAAATTCGATTCACAAATTCCTGCCGAACATTATTCAACATGTCTGCAGTTATACCAGCACAAACCCGTGTTATTCGTTCTTTAAGTTCTTCCAAAGAGTTGGATTGTTGCTCATACACTTTGGATTTGACGTATCCCCACAGAAAGAAGTCACAAGGTGTAAGGTCTGGTGATCGTGCCGGCCATTCGATTGGTCCACGACGTCCAATCCATCTCATAGGGTATGTTACATCCAAGTACTCTCGAACTTGACGTTGGAAGTGAGGAGGGGCCCCATCTTGCTGGAAGGTGATGTGTTCCTGAAATTCGTTCTCATTTTCTTCTAATATTCCAAGTATGAGTGGTTTAACCGTATTTCTTAGTAAATCCAGGTACAAATTACCGTTTAAGTTTTCTTCCAGAAATAAGGGACCTACAATATGGTCTCCCAGAATTCCAGCCCACACATTTACTTTCTGTGGGAACTGTGTGTGACCTTCTTGAAAGATATGGGGATTCATATCACTCCAGTATCGCACATTTTGTGTATTCACATTTCCGTTCAAAAAAAAGGTACTTTCATCTGAAAAACAAATATTCCTAATGTAATTGGGGTTCCTAGCTATCTTTTCCTCCATAATTTCACAAAATTCCATTCTTCGGTCTGGGTCGTCTTCTGTGAGTTGGTGTAACATTACTAATTTGTATGGATGGAACTTGTGTTTCTTCAAATATTTTTTTACTGTAGCTGTTGAGACCCCAATCGTACTTGCTACACGAGAGGTACTTTGTTGCGGATTTACCACCATTTCGGCAATTATCGAAACCTTTGTCTCTTCCGGATTTGATTTTCGACCAGCTCCACCTTTCCTACGAACACTGCCAGTTCTGTTGAATTTTTCAACTAGTTCTCTCAAATATTTCCGAGTTATAGGATGTTCAGGAAATTTTTCATTAAAAATTCTCTCCGCTTCGTGGTAGTTCCGATGGGCCTCACCAAAATTATAAATTGCTTCAATTTTTTCTTCGAAAGGACGTATACGAACCCTGATGATATCAAATATTCAAAGTAAATAATAATTATAAGTAGACAAAACTCCTCAGTGAATATGAATACAATAATTCATCAATCCATTGTACTTTTATAGGTAACTAATTAATTATTGTCATTTAAACAAATCCAATAAATAGTCCTTTCGTAGTACCTGTTATTACTTTTGTCATTAAAAATAAATGAAATGGGTATAATTTCGATATCCTAATACCTAATTAAGCTTTGAAAGGAATTCAAAATGAATAATTATTAATGTTGTGAATTGTCTTTATTGACCGTATTTCGTGGTATTGATTGCAATTGTGAATCACTAGAACAATTAAGGTATTTTTCTTCAAACATTATTATTTTAAAATCACCCAAAATATTTTCCGTCCCATTATTTCACATCAAACCCTTCAAAAGTTATTGAGGTAAGGTAAGGAAACGAATTCAGATCCGCTCTTACACTTGACACTTCAAATGCTTATTGTGAAAAAACGTGTCAACGAAATTAAAAAAAAATCAAATGGTTGAAAAGAGAATCAAATTCTCTTTTCAACGATGTGTCACTCGACCCCCCATGCCATTTAAAAAAATTAGGTTTTTGTGCCCCCCCGCGCCATCTATCGAGCAATCACAATGCGTTATATTTCAAAAGGTAGTATCGGTGAAACCCTCGAAACAGTTTTTTTTTATCTCTCTACGGCAAACCGTTCAAAAGTTAACATGGGGGGGGACTATAAAAAGCCGCACTGTATAGTGAATCGCTTTTCTTCACAAGATCGTTCACAAGATCGCTACCTAGAACAAACAGTAGAATAGCATGGCTATCTGAGACACAATACGAAAAATTAATACACTGTCAGTGTCAACAGAGGTAACGCAGACCTCTCCGCGAGATCTCTGACAGGTTATAATTAAGATATTTTGCGAACTCCTATTGCAAGGTCTAGCATGGGTATCCCCAAGAAACAGCATAATCTTGGAAAGTATATGATTTATCGGAAAAACAATTCATCTTGGTGAAAGACAATTCAATTCTCCACAAAAATTATTCCTAATAATGTCTTCTTCTTCTTCGGCCCTGCCTGAACTTGCAGTGGCGTGTACGCGAGCATGAAATGTGACGTCGGCGTTAAACCACGTTTTCTGAGAAAACGAGCGTATTTCATAAAAATCATTCTTATTTCTCTCAACCTATCTCTCAACCTATCGAAATCGTTTTTTGATAAATCTTATATTTTCTGAAATAACAACAAAAAAATTAATTTTTTTTTTAAATGAAAAATTTTTTAGGTTCCACCCCTGATTTTTTGGTAAACAATTTTTTTTCTGATAATACATGATGTCGAGATGTTATCTGCCGAGTTTCAGAGTGCTACAATTCATTCTTCACTTTTTGCTAGAGTTTGTCTGTCGTTAAGGATTATTATCAAATTCAAGTGTTAATTTATCAGATGGCATACAATATCAGTGTTTTCAATCGGTTGAAGCTATCATGCGAGTTTCAATAACCGCTAGGCATTCCAAACTATTCAAAGTTTTGGATATGTCTGAAAAAAAAAATGTGACTTAATTTTTTTATTTGGTGTGTTGCTGAAGTAGCCTATTAATTTCCTTATGTAACTGTGTCTATATATGTAAAAAACACAGGATAGATTTTTGTTCAATGAAAATATTTAGTGATAAAAAACTGAGCGATAATTTGTTATTTCCCACGAATTTTATTTTTTGAACTTAGATCACTTTGAAATGAATGTCTTCAAGTGTGTATATTTTCCGACTATGGTTCTATCGCCAGCAAATCATATAGAAGTCGTATTTCCAAGTAAACATGGAAAGTCATTGATATAGATTGAAATTAAAACAGGACCCAGGAGAGTACCTTGGGGTACCTACGTTTCATCTGTAATGTCGAAGGTTTATTATTAATTTATGTGACGTATTGTGTATGATCATTAAAATACGATATTGACAGATGAATGCTAAACCGTAGTATTTCAATTTGAACCATTTTAAATCACGTTACACACAGTCGAACCTTTGGTTAGTTCTAGAAACTAAGTCTAGACGGAACATTATTTTTCCTCAAAGCTTTGCTGAATTTTCTCAGACACTGTTAGAACACTCATTCAACTGCTCAAAGTTTGAAAAATATTTTTCCTACGAGCGTGCGGAAAAGTAACTTTTCCGCACGATTTTTCATTTTGAAAGTTGTACTTTTCCGTACGATTTAAAATCGTGCTGAAAAGTTACTTTTCCGCACGATTTTTACTTTTCCGTACGATTTTTACTTTTCCGCACGATTTTTGTATTGTTAAAAATGAGGATATTTAGGACTAACTAAATAATCTATGAAACTATTCTGTCATATTAGTCATTTTGTAGCATTATTTTAAAAACTTGTTTTATAAAAACCTTGTTTTTTCATAAATAAGATGAACAAAAACACTCGTAGGAAAAATATTGTACCTAACTCTTACGGAAAATGTCTTTTCCGCCCTTAACGGCTTGCCCGAACTCCGCTCCGCGTCGTTCGTGCAACTGCCGTCGCGTGCGGAAAAGTACTACTTTCCGCACTTGTTAGGTAAATAACTATTACAATTTCAGGATACCTATCGAGACTACAAGGAAAATTCCGAATGAAAATTGCAGTAAAGACGGATTTCAGAGTGAAACTTATGAACGAAATAGTTTCCGGAATACAGGTTATCAAAATGTACGCGTGGGAAAAACCTTTCGAAAAATTGGTGGAACTGTCTAGAAAGTGAGTTTCAATGATCTTTGATCTCCGTGTGGAAAATTACTGTTTTTTTTTCTTCCTTTCAAATTTTATTAAAAATATCTTGATGCATAGATTCCACATCAAGAATTTCCTGTTCATTAGTCCGCTTGATTGATATTAATAATGATAATAATTTGTCTATTTCACCATAAAAATTAAACAAGTACAAAAATAGGGGTGTAGATAAAAACGAGAATTGTCAGCCTGAGCTGTTTATAAAAATCATCAAAATGTATACCCCAGATGAAAAGTTTTCGATAGTGTATACATTGATGAGCAAATTTAAGAGGCCATGAGCGCGATCACATTTTGGCCGTTTTTTGGGGTAAAAGAGTCGATAACTCAAAAACGGTTCGTCGTATCGACTTGAAACAAGGATAGGCTTCTAGAGGAATTTTGATTCTATGTAACAATGTCTGCGGCAGCACCTCAAGATTTTTTTTATTAAGAGTGCATGAGCGCGATCACATTTTGGCCGTTTTTTAGGGTAAAAGAGTCGATAACTCAAAAACGGTTCGTCGTATCGATTTCAAACAAGGATAGGCTTCTAGAGGAATTTTGATTCTATGTAACAAGGTCTGCGGCAGCACCTCAAGATTTTTTTTATTAAGAGGCCATGAGCGCGACCACATTTTGGTCGTTTTTTAGGGTAAAAGAGTCGATAACTCAAAAACGGTTCGTCGTATCGATTTCAAACAAGGATAGGCTTCTAGAGGAATTTCGATTCTATGTAACAATGTCTGCGGCAGCACTTCAAGATTTTTTTTATTAAGAGTCCATGAGCGCGATCACATTTTGGCCGTTTTTTAGGGTAAAAGAGTCGATAACTCAAAAACGGTTCGTCGTATCGATTTGAAACAAGGATAGGCTTCTAGAGGAATTTTGATTCTATGTAACAATGTCTGCGGCAGCACCTCAAGATTTTTTTTATTAAGAGGCCATGAGCGCGATCACATTTTGGTCGTTTTTTAGGGTAAAAGAGTCGATAACTCAAAAACGGATCGTCGTATCGATTTCAAACAAGGATAGGCTTCTAGAGGAATTTTGATTCTATGTAACAATGTCTGCGGCAGCACTTCAAGATTTTTTTTATTAAGAGTCCATGAGCGCGATCACATTTTGGCCGTTTTTTAGGGTAAAAGAGTCGATAACTCAAAAACGGTTCGTCGTATCGATTTGAAACAAGGATAGGCTTCTAGAGGAATTTTGATTCTATGTAACAATGTCTGCGGCAGCACCTCAAGATTTTTTTTATTAAGAGGCCATGAGCGCGATCACATTTTGGTCGTTTTTTAGGGTAAAAGAGTCGATAACTCAAAAACGGATCGTCGTATCGATTTCAAACAAGGATAGGCTTCTAGAGGAATTTTGATTCTATGTAACAATGTCTGCGGCAGCACCTCAAGATTTTTTTTATTAAGAGGCCATGAGCGCGATCACATTTTGGTCGTTTTTTAGGGTAAAAGAGTCGATAACTCAAAAACGGTTCGTCGTATCGATTTCAAACAAGGATTGGCTTCTAGAGGAAGTTTGATTCTATGTAACTATGTCTGCGGCAGCACCTCAAGGATATTTTCATGTATAGTCGAAGTAGCTGCAGTGGTATTTCTCTTCCATTAAAATTTGAAGCAATCTTTATTCGATCGAAATGAATTTGGCATAAAAAAAAGGTAGAACGTTGATCGTTGAACGTTTTGAAATTATTTGTTCATCTACCCAAACACTTGCTTCAAAGTAATTGCATTTTTGAGACATTTTTTTGTGGAAAGGAGGACTGAAAATTCAATTTCCATTAAAGCACTTACGTAGAATCAAACTTCCTCTAGAAGCCGGTCCTTGTTAAAAATCGATAAGACGAACCGTCTTTCAGTTATCAATTGACACTAAGCGTCCCAAACATGATCGCGCTCATGGCATCTTAAAGTCACTGCTAAATGGTGTTACGACATTTTTTTATATTTGGGTAAACACCAAATCATTATTGGACTAGACTCCATAACGATCATTGAAATGATTTTTGTTATTATCATTATGAATACACTGCTTTTTGAATTTCAGACAAGAAGTCAAATATATCATGAAAAGTTGGTATATAAAAGGTATCATGATATCACTGTTTACTATCACAGAACGATTCAATCTGTATCTCACTATCATGGTAAATTTACTTATGGGATATCGGCCTACTAGCGATGTAGTTTATTTTATGGCCCAAATCATCAACACCATCCAGATGAATGCCTGTATTATGTTTCCATTGGCTCTTGCTGCTTACGCCGAGGCCAAAGTCACTATGAGAAGACTCGAAGATTTCCTGCTACTCGAAGAAAACATCGCGCCAACCTTACATGACAGTGTGGAAAATGTAGAAGGACTAGGGCTGATAACAGCCGAAAATGCCAGTGCCAGTTGGCTGCCTAACCCAGTGGTTAACACACTGATTGACGTGAATTTGAAAATCCCGCAAGGAACACTGTGTTGTGTGGTAGGACCTGTTGGTTCCGGAAAAAGTTCCTTACTACACATGATACTTAATGAGTTACCTCTGACGAAGGGGGGCATTGATGCGAAAGGAAACATAGCATTTGCCTCTCAGGAACCGTGGTTGTTTGTGTCAAACGTCAGAAATAACATACTGTTCGGGAAGCCGTTTCTGAAAGAAAGGTACGTACTTCTACGATAAATATACATATAGAGCTAGAGTGGCTTCTGCACCACCAACACCAAACAAAGATAATAAATCAAAATCAGTGAGAATAAAAAATGTATTAGCACAGGAGCCAGGGTTTTCTACCTGACACAAATCCAAATAAAAATGATTTTTCACGCGAGAACCTATGGAAAGTGGGGAAAATTCCAGGGAAAACTCGGGAAATCTGTTTCCATCGGTATCTTGGAAGGGGTTAAAAATTTCGATGTGATGTATCGGGACATAATTGTGGATCATGAAAATCTCTACAAAAAAGGTGTTCAGCGTTTTTTTCGAAAATAGCTTCCTATGAGAGATCGACTGAAATCTCTGCATCCACCTTCTTTTTGGTCGAAAATTCATAAACTAAACGATGTTTGGAAGGAAGTGGTTTTATTTAATATTCGAAGGTGAAATAATGATAATCGATAAATAAAAATGTAATTTTACTAAATTTTTATGTTTTCCTATTGAATTAGCTCGACAAGTTGAGTTGGCTCAAAGTTTCAGTGGGTCAAATTTGAAAAAATCAGATATAACATTCATTCCCAATTTATCTTGGGCCTAACTGAATCAAGTTTTTCTGTAGCCATTGTTTTTTAGTTCGCTCATTTTTTTCGACGTAAAAATATCAAAGTGGAGATTTGTGAAAAAGCGTACCTGTCATTTCATTGCCAAGACTCACTTTCAGAATATGTATTTAAAAACCGCGGATACAAAAGTTTTCATTCATCATTTCCTATATTTTTTGGAAATATCCCAAAACGCCTTAAAATTCTTATGATAAGTCTCGCAGAGGTCGAACTTCACCATCTGCTTACCGATTGAAACTTATTTCCAGGAATTTTTATAAATGGGTGAATATACCTAAAACTGGTTGCCTATCAAAATATGGTCTTAAAGTTCTGAAACTCTTTTATTATCGATTTGTCAGAAAATAAAATTCCTTACAAAAATTGATGCACTGTGGCATACTTGCATTTGAGTATTCAAAATTCTAAATTTCCAAACGGTATACAGGGGAGAAGGAAAAACAGAATTTTGATCAAGTCTAAACTATCCTGGCTGTGATTCCAAATTTGAATATTGTTTTCAATATTCTTCCAATATTCTACAGCTTCTTTGAATACACTTTTTTGATAACGTCAAAAATGAGGGTAGTGCACACTTTATTATATTACTAATTTTTGTCCTCCTCTGTACACAGGTTGTATCATTAATATTATTACAATTTTCGATGATGGTGTGGTGAGGAAGAGTTTGGCTTAGGCCATAATTGATTATCATCCTGTATATCTTCTCGTATTACAGGTACAACGACGTGATAGATGTGTGTGCCCTACAAAAGGATTTTGAACAATTTCCATATGGCGACAGAACAATAGTAGGAGAAAGAGGAGTATCCCTGAGTGGTGGACAGAGAGCCAGAATCAATTTGGCCAGAGCAGTGTACAACGACGCGGATATTTATCTGTTTGATGACCCATTATCAGCTGTCGATACCCACGTTGGTAAACACTTATTCGAAAAGTGTATCAAGAACCATTTGAAAGGAAAAACCCGAATATTGGCCACGCACCAGTTGCAATTTTTAGAGCAAGCGGACATGGTCATCGTTCTCAATAATGCAAGTTTTTCTCACTAATTATAGAAATGCACCTATAAAATAGGCAGTCGAGGCAAGATCAAAATCACCAGGAATACGTTTTGGCTGTCTATACAGTTTTCCGTACAAGAGCTCAAAACTTCGTTTCACGGTCATGACACCGTTTTCGGTTGTCGAACGAGGTTGTTCGCGAGAGAAAAAGGGGACCCTTCACTTCCGGTATTAGGCCGTATTGCGAATAACTAGTACCTTGAGGCCTATGCATTAGACCATTTGGGACTAGCAGTTTCTAAATGTCCAAGAGGAAGGAATACTGATAAATAGAGGTACCGATACATTCAGACATCTGTAACTCGTTCCTGTACAGAAATTCGAAAACTACATCCAAGCGACTACCTGTCAGTAAGTCATATAGGCAGCTCTCTAACTATATTGTTAAAATTGTTTTTTCCGTTAACTAGCTGTCTTCCCCTTACGAACGCAGCCCTCAAAATACGAAACTTGTGCGAGCCAACGATTAACGAGCTTTTACCTTTCAACGTACGATTCCTAGCGCTTTCTCGGGCCATCAGATAAAAATCTGTAGTCGCTAGGATTTGAACCTAGCCGACTAGCAGTCAATGGTTTTGAACGCGACAGTCTCAACCACTGAGCTACCTGGCCCTGTCATATGTTCGCTATATTGGTTTTTTCATTCCACTTGTCCTCAAGTTTACTGACACTGATTAGCAAACTGAACGATTTTAGGGTAGAGTGGAAACAGTAGGTACTTTCCATGAATTGCCAGATAATGTACTCAAACATCTACAAGAAGAAGAGTCTAAAAAAGAAAAAGAAATTCAAGTAGAAGCACAATTAGAAGATGAAAGACGAAAATCTATTAAACCCAGTGAGGTGAGTTTTGTGGTGCTATGATCATACGATATTCAGGATAAAATATGTACTCATTTTTAGCAAGTACCGGAAGACATCATCCAAGAAAAAGAACCAGAAGAAACCCAAGAACTGATAGGAAAAGGGAAGTTGTCGGGATCTTTGTATTTGAAATATATTGTCAACGGATCCAGTTCAAAACTTCTGATATCTTTGATTTTACTTTTGATAAGCGCACAATCCTTTAGCGTCGGTTGTGATATGTGGGTCAGTTATTGGTAAGATTCTTTTTCCCAAAACTACTTCAACAGTCGTCGAATTCTTTCAAATCTAGAAAATAGCCTTAGTATTTTGATGCTATTAGATTATACATCAGCTAAAAATGAATTCAGTCCAAAACGATACTGGCTGTGAGAACGTTATGATTCCTAACGTACCATGAAAAATCTTTTATTAGCTGAATCCTGATTTTCTATGAGGCAAATATAGAGAAATTGTAAATGTAACATGAACATGCGAGTCTGTTAATCTTCATGTGCATGATAGAGGGCTTTCCAGAGTCGTGTAAACCATTATTTCCACAACCCATGGTGGCAAAAGAATAATCATAAAAATGTGTATCTTGCTCGGTATTTTTCCTGTTTTCATTGTAACAAATAATTTTTGGCAGCTTCAACTACTTCTGGCAGTCTACAATGCATTGAATCCTCACTTGTAATACAGTTAATATCCATCCTCAAGCGAGCCATGTTTTCGCATTCAAACACTATATGGAAGCTGTTTCTTCCTTCTCTCACAGAACCTGCATTGTGTGGAGTCTCGGTGGCAGTGACCTCTGTGGAGTCTTGGTGGTAGTGCCCTGTGTGGAGTCTTGATGGCAGTGCCTACCAGCTTCCTAAGAAAGTCCCGGCTGAGTTGGAGAAGATGTCTGAAGAACCGGTCGGTTGGCCCCATTATCATCATCCTTCCGTAAAAATTGCCATAGACGTTCTTCTAGAAAGATGATGATGATTCTTGTCCCATTTCTTCATACCCTGCTCCCCAAACGGACTTTCACTCTTATGAGAGTTGGTGCTGCCCCAGCTCTTGCAAGGGCATCTGCGCTCTCACCCCACTGGATGACCCAGACAAGTTTCGCTTTGTTCTGTGCTCTTAGGTTGCTGAGGGTTTTGTGACTCTCCCGAACCGAACTAATTTGAAAGAAAAACTGCATGATCGGACGGCCTTTATTACCGCCTGACCGCCGAAGAGGATGACTATGGGATTCTAGGATCCCCTTGTGTATCTCTCGTACAAACCAATGTCTTGCCTCGGTCCATTTCCATATATTCCAGCCCCTTTCCCATTGATTATGTTAGAGCCATCAGTGTACCAGATTCACCCTTTTCGCAGCATTTGTACAGCCTTTAATGCGACTCCCCGTTTTATAGGATGGTGGTCTATGTTCCATCAAGGGAAGACGCCTGTCTAGGGTTGTTGCCCCTCCATTGGCCCAGACACTTCAGTCTGGGAGAATTCCATCCTCCACTCTGCTAAAATATGCAAATGCAGAGAAGAAGGTCCGATATCATCCGTCAAGTCCACGAGTTTTGCCAATGGAGTGCCTGGCCATCATCAGTGATGTCGTTGACCTCGTTAACACTTTTTCCAGATGTTTGTTGCAGGTGAGCTTCGAGTCTAGGTATTCTGTCTCTCCCGACATTTGCAGGCTTTCGCCAAAGATTCGAAGAGCTCTGTTGTTCTCTAGGTCTCTCTTTTCCTGGCAAAAGAAGCAATCGTAGTTTTTTGTGGGTTGTCCTTGAGGTTCTACCTCATGTACCAGGTGTGTACGTTTGTGAGGGTCAGCTCAAACTCGAGTAGTATAGATGAGTAACTCACAAAATCAACTCCATAACTTTCAATCAACACTGAGGGAAAACATGTTTCGGATTCAGCGGAATCCATCTTCAGCATAATCCAAAGTTCCACAACAAAGTGTTACCCCGCCATATGAATCATATATAGACAATTTTTTTTTGTGATGTGATCGTTATGAATTATTTTTCAGGACAAATATCGAACAAATCAGTGAAATGGGATACCGAAATTTATCCTACTTTTCTAACCTACCGAAAACAATAACAATAACCGAATCCTCTGTAACGAAAGGAATGTTGGTGAATACTTCAACCGAAAGTATTTTGTATGATATGGAAGACGCTAGACCTGTAAACTGGATATGCATAATCATTTATACCGTGCTGCTGATAGGTTCTGCCACGCTAACAATGACAAGATCATTCATTTTTTATAAAGTGACCATGAACTCTTCCAAGGAAATCCATAATAAAATGTTCGCTAAAGTTTTAAAAGCACCCATGAGATTTTTTGATACTAATCCTTCAGGTAAGTCACATCTTGCTTAAACTGAAATGAAATAAAGTAGTTAATAATTGATACAAAGTTTATATAATCACTCTCGACACTTTTCAACTGGAAAACCCTTCCCTTGATGGTTCGAGTCGAAGTTCATGTATGGTCCAGTGTGAACCGGTTTTCAGTAAAATGATGTTTGGTACTTACCATCTGTCTTTTGAACTTCCACATCTGAAAGAGGGTCACTGATCCCGGGTCTTCTTTTCGTGGACGGTTTGTCGTTGTTCAAGTATTGCAGAAAGTCGTCTCCATCATCGTCTCCATGATTCCACTTAAATAGTATCGTTAACATATCTCAACCCAAATTAAAAAAATCTGCATGAATTGTTCACAATAAGCTTGTCAAGAGAGAAACTAGATGTCCTGCACTACCAGGACGACGCTTATTGCCATAATCCTATACAATAGAAATAATTGGGTCAAAAAATCCATCAGAAAACAACTACTTTAAAGGCTTCTTGTGGGCTATGTTTACAGCAAAAACTTTTAATCATTCCATGGGTGTTTGCTACGACCGGTGATAATGAGGATCCCATCAGTAATCCATCGTCCTGGGCGAGGAAACGGTATTTTTCTTGAAACTAACCATTCCGCAGGCAACATTCTGCTGGTTCCATAATACCCAACACTGGTAAGTTCATCCTCTTCTCCAGTTCGGTGTCCTCTTGCAGTTTTTCAAGGGTGACCTGTAAGGCCTCTTCCACCAGGACGCTGGTGTAAAGACTTTTCTCGTCAAAGCTTTCGAATTGGTCTTCTGATATGACACGGATTCCTTTTAAAATCTTGATATTTCCTTGTAAAGATTGAAGCGGTAGTAGAAACTTGTCTAGGTTGTGAGTGGCTGAGTTTCTGGAGCTGGTGATTGGTCTCAAAGGGAGACTGGATTTCAGTAGGCCATAAATGTGTGGTGGCTTACTGTGATGTGGTGTTGATCTTTCTCTTCCTGAGAAAAAAATCTCTACGTAGGCATAAAAGAATTCATCCCCGTTTATCATAGGTTGTTACTGTAATATGACCTGAATATTAACATTAAAATTGCTTCTTAATTTTTCAGGTAGGATATTGAACAGATTTTCAAAGGACATTGGAGCAGTTGATGAAACTTTACCAAAGACTTTGTATGATGTTGTGCTAGTGTTTATGCTTATGATTGGCATATTGACAATAAATTGCATCGTTAGTATTTATACGTTGATACCAGCGGTATTTGTTGGACTAGTGTCCTACTATTTAAGAGAGATATTTCTATCATCTGCCCAGAATGTCAGACGGCTGGAAGGTACCAGTAAGTATAGATTAATTACTTGAACTCTTAGATTATTCATATGACGATATATTGCTAATACCAGGAGAGTTCAACTACCAAAGTGTATGAACGTCGGTGACGAAAACATCTCAAAACACAATCAGTTTCATGATGCAATTTCGCGTACCTCGTATAAGTCGAGATCACTGTCAACTCCGTTATTTTTTTTTTTGTTATGTTGGCATCGACTGCTATGGTCATTAGCCACGTGTTCTGGATAGGCCTTGTTACTAACTCCATACGCCACTTTATATGATACATAATCTTTTTCAGCTCGAGCTCCTATCTTTTCACACGTATCGGCTACTTTATATGGTATAACGACTATCAGATCATCTGAAGCACAATCATTGATAACTCGAGAGTTTGACATTCTACAAGATCAACATACAAGTACTTCGTTCCTTTTCAATTCTTGCATTGCAGCATTCGGATTCTATTTGGACTGCGTCAGCACCATTTTCGTGGCTTTGGTGACTTTTCAGTTCCTTGTAGGACTTGGTAAGCAAACAGTCGAATTATTTTACCCGCATTGTTCTTCATCTCATCTTCAAAATAACCGGTGTCAGTGACCTTTGAGGTGATGAACGTTCTTGGTATATTGACTGGGAATCAGTTTTTGGGTATTTTTTCTCCCAAATCTATATGTATCAACATATATTGTTTCAATCTTTCCGTGGGTTCTTGAGATAATATTACATACTGAAATCCTACAGAATTGTAAATCGGCTAATAATGAAAATTTCACACCTCTACTTTTCAGCCAATAAGCTGCCTTAATTTTGACTAGTTACCATGGCAACTAAAAAAATTTCCGAAAATTTTTTCGTAGCGCCACGATATTTAAGTGGAAATTTTTTGACAGTTGAAAAAGTGAACATATGATCTACAACCATAAAACATTGTAGATATACCAGTGAATAATGCAAAAATTCTATAAGAATTAACATTATTATTTATTATTCGCTAAAAAGTTTCATTGTACAGAAAACACAAATTTATTCTATTATTATGCATTAACAATTTACCTATATTTCAAAAAACGTAGGATCTACAAACATAGTAAGATTTAAATGTTGCTTGAATTCTAACCCATCCTCTTTTCTTTATGGTGAATAGGAAGGTGACGAATTAATTAGATGTCTGCGTTTAAAGACATATATGTAATATTTTGAAACAATTTTGTTTAAATCTCTTTTACGCAAAAGGCCATTTTTACTTGACATCTGCAGCAGACTTTTTTTGGATTTTCTTAAACAAACCGTTCGAGTCTAACGCTTCCTGGTCGCAATCTTCCATTGAATTCGTTAAATATATTAATTTTGGATGACATATTTGCACTTGACTCAACTCTTTGCAGTATTTACATAAATTGTACTTTTCAAAGCATTTCATTTTTCTCAAATTGTTTAACGCAAATGCTTACAAGAAATGTTTTACATAATAATATCTTTGTTTGCTGGTTTACTATACAGTAACTCAATGTAATTTACCAATATAAACCTCATCTGTCGAAAGCATGGCCGCCTATATCACGGCCACCTACTGCAACAAACCATGTTTTCACATTAGAAGTGTTATGGATTACTTTAACAAAAAATACATTTCTACCACCTTTAGTGACCCAAAATTATGAAAGGGCGATAGACTGATCTAATACCCATCTGAGTTTCAGCATTTGGTGTAACTGAAGTTGGTAATATTTTTTATTTGAAATTGAAATTAATTTAAAATGTCAGATTGGATTAATAATTTTTTTCCAAATTATGGTGTGAAATTTTCTTACCGAATACCACGCAAGCTTAAATTATTCCTGGAAATAATTTAAGCTCTTGTGATATTATAAGTGATAATTTTTCAATTCAATTTCCACCCACTTCCAATAGTACAAAGTTCACGCCTATTCGAATAATAATGCTTTCAGTTGAGTTCAACAGTGCAGAAGTGGGGTTGGTAATTTCAAGCAGTTTAACAATAACGAACACTCTGCAGTACGCCATGAAACAAGGAGCAGAAGTTTCTTCTAATATGACAAGTGTAGAAAGGTTGTATCAATATATAGACCTGAAGACGGAAGATGATCTGAGAAAACCCCCCACGAAGAAACCTGTCAATTGGCCGAGTAATGGTAAAATCACCTTTAAGAATACTTATCTGAGATACGCCCCAGATGAACCACCTGTCTTGAAGAATTTGAACGTCGACATTCAGGCTGGTGAGAAAATCGGTATAGTAGGCAGGACCGGAGCAGGAAAATCGTCTCTCATGGTGTCGTTATTCAGACTGGCACCCATCGAAGGGACAATCACAATAGACGATATCGATACATCTGATATTAGTTTGGAAGATCTCAGATCAAATATTTCTGTTATTCCACAAGAACCCACATTATTTTCATCTACAGTTCGCCACAATTTGGATCCTTTCGAGAAAATGAGTGACGAGGCTATCTGGAAAGCTTTAGACGACGTAAGTGAATTGTTTGGAGTATTTCGTGTCCTTTAGTCAGTTTTTCAATTGAAGGTTGAACTCAAAGACGCAATCGAGGGTCTTGACCAAAAAGTTAATGAAGGTGGCTCAAACTTCAGTGTGGGCCAGAGGCAGTTGATTTGTTTGGCAAGGGCCATTTTGAGAAATAACAAAGTTTTGGTAATGGACGAAGCTACCGCTAATGTTGATCATAAGTAAGTTCCATTCCTTCTGTTCTAGAATTGACATCACTTTTTTGTCGGTACGCTGAATATAAGATGAAATATTTTCAAAGACAGGTGAAACACTGTAGAACAGGAATTCCTAAAATTTCAACAAGGCCGGTAGGTATATGAATATCTGGGATATCCCCCACCTCCTTACAAGAGATGACGTCATCGATTTTTTTTATTGGGAGGGTATATTTTTATATCAAAAATTGGAATCCCATATTTTTCTGAATTCAACCATACCACATACGTCATATCTAACACTTCAAGTTACAGTATACTGAGTATAAAAGAAACCAGTGTTCATATTTCTTATTTTTTTTTTTTTTTTCATAATTGTCAACTAACCCAAGGAGCTCAGTTCGAGCATTTGCTGTAGAATTGTTATTTGTTTATTTTCACTACTTACCTATGATATTTTCATTGCAAATAGATAGTTTTCGAGCAACATCTTTGAACAATAAATACAGAAATGTAATATATATATATATACAGGGTGTCCCATATAAAACTCCGCGAACAAATATCTGGAAAATTAAAGAAGATATCTATATTTTCTGAAAGCAGATGTTTTTGACGTCAAAGGTTTCTCTTCTTCAGGTAGAGCTTCATCAATGGGCGTCATCCGTTGGGGCGTCGCGACACCGACGCCAAATATTTTGAAGAACACCCCGGATTTTTAATGCCTTTTGCGATTCTGCATCAAATTCAGAATTCAGCCATATAGCACACTCATAGTTTCCCTTGAATACTGACATAAAGAAGACATCTACATTTTGTGAAAGCAGATGTGTATTATTGTATTTATTTTGACGCTTTCATGACCTCCTTTATAATATGTCAAAAAGATGCTGTGGTGCATCTCAGTATTCAAGTGTGCTATATGGTTGAATTCAGAATTTGATGCAGAATCGCAAAAGGCATTAAAAAATCTGGGGTGCAATTCGAAAATATTGGCGTCGGTGTCGCGACGCCCTAACGGATGACGCCCATTAATGAATCTTTACGTGAAGAAGAAGGCCCTTTGACATCAAAAACATCTGCTTTCACGAAATATAGATATAATTTTTAATTTTACAGATATTTGCCCGCGGAATTTTATATGGGACACCCTGTATATATAATGAAAAATAACTAGTGACATCTACAGTCACTAGTTGACCTAAACCTAATTTGAAACGAACCACGGAATCCAAAGTTAGAAATTTTTCTACTCATTGGCAGGAAGTCGACAATTTTGTTTTTCTGCGTGAAAAGGAACGAAAACAGAATCTGAAATGGAGACAGTGTTTTCGATTCAATTCCGAGAGTTCCACCATCTGCCGACGTCGTTTCGTTGTTTACAACTCGTCAGGACAGCTTTATGGAGCTCCCTAAATCAAAACTAAATCACTCCGAATTAATACCGTACGGCAAAGATAGTCAGTCAACAATTTTGTTGTTCTGACCAATCCAAGGTTCAAAATCAAGTTTTTAAGGTTTTTAAAGTTTCAAAGTATTGGTCCTACAGTTCTAAGAGTTGGACTTTCTTTTGGAAAACTCCCTCCTCTTTTTTCAAAGGACCACTCCTTATGCAAAAAGTCTTTCGGTCAAATTTTCCAAATTTTTAGTATGTTGTTGAACTCTGCTTCCTGAACAAAAGTTACCATAGGCACACAAAAATTCTATGTATAGTTTATGAGATACAGAGTGTTGAAGTTGTAAGATGGAACTTTCAGGCCATTATTGGCTGAACTTTATTTCTGGGAATATCACAAAATTATTGGTGGATTTTCGATCTACACCATACTAATATACTAGGCCAGTGCAATGGTATGCTTTTTAAGCATTTTTCAACCTATACCTCACATGACAGATTTGAAACCTCACTGAAGAATGTGGCCAAATTGTTCAATATTCCGATAGCAGATATTTTTATATTTGTTAGTATTCACCAATTTCATTAGCGTGAATTTCATTGATTTCACGGTAAAGGAACTTTCCGTTTTCATTTTAAAGTATGAAGGAAGAAAGAATCAATATTGAATTTGTCCGTAGTGTGAATTTATATAGTTACATTAGTATTTTAAGTAAATACCTATATACTGACCTACCTCGTATTTCTTACTTTCGACCAGCCCTATTTAAATAGTTATTCTGTATACTCTCAGTGGGAAAAAAGTTGGGAGCTACTTTGTGAGGAATTAGTTTGAATTATCCTTCAAATGAATAATCATACCATCGGATTTTCAGCATCTCCATCCATTAATTGAAAACTAGACATAGAAAATTCCTGTATTTTTCACAGAAGTTCATGTGATATATCCCCTATACAATGTGAAGAAATAAGGAAAATTGACCGGTTAGTTTTTTTTATACAGGGTATTTCACTAATTTTAGGTAATATTAGTCTCGTGTATTCTTAAGTCACACTGTATAATATTCAAACTTTACGTCCTGTCAAGTGGCTACATGGCACATATAGCTGGTGCACTGAATTGATCCAATCATGTAATCCAAAGAATATATAACAGATACACTTATACTTTCAATCTCCCCTGTATATTTAAGGAAAAATAATATATTTTGGAATCAGTGAATCTTATCGGATATTCTGAACACAGAAAATTCAATTTTCATACGATCCGACGTTGATGCTCCATTCTGAAATTATTTTCCTTTTGTGTAACTCGGAAAAAGTCATGATTTACTCTGTATACATTTTTGAAAAGTGCTTGAAAAACATACCATTGCACTGGCCAAGTATAGTACTATGGTGTAGATCGAAAATCCACCAATAATTTTGTGATATTCCCAGCAATAAAGTTCAGCCAATAATGGCCTGAAAGATCCAATTTACAACTTCAACACTCTGTATCTCGTAAACTATACAAAGAATTTTTGTGTGCCTATGGTTACTTTTGTTCAGGAGGCAGAGTTCAACAACATAGTAAAAATTTGGAACATTTGACCGAAAGACTTTTTGCATAAGGAGTGTGCGTGGTCCTTTGAAAAATATCAAATAGCTTGCAAAAATCCATTTTTTTTTTCAGTGAATTAATTATAACTTTTAGAATTTTTGCAATCGGCACTCGAATTTTTTCAAAAATCATCCACACTACACGCTATTCCTTGTTAATGTTTTTCGGAGTTGGCGAAAAAATTTTGACCTGAAGAGAGGGTACTTGTTGATCAGACTATAATGATAAAAATATTTGATGATCAAAATATGTTTGAATCCATTATTATATTTACTTAATAACAACTGACATTTGTTACAGCACGGACTCTCTGGTCCAGAAAACCATCAGAAAGAACTTCAAAAATTGCACGGTGCTGACCATCGCTCACAGACTGAATACGATAATGGACTGCGATAAAGTTCTCGTGATGGATTCCGGGGAGGCTGTGGAATTTGCGCCGCCCCATCAATTATTACAAAATCCTGAGGGGTATTTCACAAAAATGGTGGAGCAAACCGGACCGTCGATGGCGACTCATCTGAGAGAAGAAGCCGAGAAAGCGTACCATAAGACTGAATAGTGAAAAGCAAAAATAATCGTTTTGTTGTAAATTTTGAGTGATCACACGGAAAGAAATACCTGTGTAGATTTTTTTTCTGCAACAGCGTAAAAAAATGTGTAAATAATATGTACAATTGTCGAAAGTTAGTACACCTGGTTGTAATACATTTTTACCAACGATTGTTTATTTCGGTTTGTGGTGAAATCTTCCCCAGCTTTGTGACTTTTATAAACAATATGTGTAATACATAATTGTAGATAAAGGATACCGCACACTTTATTAGGGAAATCGGCTGAATTTTTGATATGTTGTATACGTAGTCATTCCAAACAAAAAGTCCAATGGGCACAACTTTTTCTTTAGGCTAGTTTTGGAGCTAGAGGCCCATGAAAACCTTCATTTGTTCTACATTGTTTTACAATACAAAACGTTATACTTGATAATCTAAACTATACCGAGTGTTCGTTTTAAAAGGAAGCGATAGTTAAATCCGAAAAGGTCCGTATTGAAAAATATTTTTCGACAATCCTGTATAATTTGAAGGCATGAGAAAGAACAAGAAATATTAAAAATATGTCAATAAAATAGCCGTAGAAAAAATCTTTCTGAATCTATCATTGTAACGTCAGGGATTTTTACATTTGCGAATGGACTTCTTTCGACCAAAAATTCGTAAAATCCAACTGATTCAGAGACAAATAATAGTAGTAGAGAGGTGAATGAAGGTAACGCAGATGTTATAACTAATATTTCATTTTAATTTAATGCGTTCCACCATCCAACCCAATTTTTTTCGTATTGCCCTGTATATGAGGCAATACATTCTTGTTCTGGATCCTGCTGTTTGGTTAACTTTCGTTTTTATTTCGATATCACAACAGTATTCGGAAAATTAAACTTTGACGCATTATGAAAATATTATAGTTTAGATTCGTTTTGAAAACTGTTCAATCATTTTCAAGAATGGGGTACTGGATAATACGAAAACATTGCATCCCTTCACTACAGAAAAAAAAAACAAAAATGTTTCCATTGAGCAATGTTTTGATTGTTTGTGACTTCATTTCAATGTAAAGTTGAATATGGCGTATAATTTTGCAGTGAGATTCAAATGTTATGAGTGTGAATACAATGGAGAACGAAGAAACCGATGAAATTTTACATTTTATTATAATTTGACGAACGTATTAATATTCCAGGTCTATGGAGGATGAGAGTAAAATTTCAATAACAACTGTGAATCAACTACAATGTCAGTTTCTTTGATCGTATCGATATGTTCCAAAATGAAACACCCTGTAAATTATTATTAGGGTTAATTCGACGGTGCTTCATTAGGGTCAACGATACTAGGTTCGAAAGGTACGTTAAATGTAACATATATACTTAATATATTGAGTTATAGCTCATCATTGTCTCCATATTATACTCATGCTAAATGTGTGAACGGAGGCTTAGTTGACCCGCCAGGAGGAGTTTCTCCATCATACTCCTTGAGCATCAATAAAATAATCGAATATAAATTAATTAGACCTATTTTTATAATATCCCCATTGAGTATCATCATCAACTCGAACTATTAGTTTGTTCATACCAGATGGAACACACTGTATAATTGACCATCTGTAATGACATCAACGAGAAATACTTCTAATACTATCTTTTATTGATGAATGTTTAGATCTTGATTACTCAGAATAGTGAAAATTATTCAGGGTAACTTTTTTTGTTGTTTAACAATAGAGAAAAGATTTGAATTTCCAACGCCCTCTAGCGTCAAAACTAGCCTATAGAAAAAGTTATGCCCATTGGACTTTTTGTTTGGAATGACTTGGACTACAACATATCAAAAATTCAGCCGATTCGACAGAGTGCCACTTTACCCTATAAAAGTGTGCGATGTCCTTTTACACATTTTTTATTCAAAATGTACAACACGAAATGTGTAATAAATCACAAACAAATCTACCTGCCGATAGAGGGCACATCCCGCGCTATACTAGAAATCACTAAGGCCGAGGCTTACCAGCAAGACCAAAGCAATATTCAACACCATTTCCATTCCGCCCCCGACCGATTAAGAAGGAAGTGATACCTAGAGAATGAGGAAGCAATGATGGGGTATTTAAAGAACTCATTCTGTAAATGTCTTACACAATAGGGAGTATTTTAAATATTCCATACAGCTATTTTAAGCCTTGTGTAAAATTTATATACAGTATTGTGAATTCTGAATTTCAATTTTGTCCACAGAACTGTAATAAAAAAATGTTGTGTAAAATAATAACACAATTTGTTTGAAAATTTCAAACATTGTGGAAAAAACTACACACATTTTTTCCGTGCAATTGTCATAAAAATTGACGTTTCACGGAGCCGATAGCGGCCGTAAAGTGCCACTTTTTTATACTTTCTGTCAAACTCAATCCAGCAGTAAATTCTGCAGTGGGGTGAGTTTGACAGAAAATTAGAAAAAAGTGACATTTCCCGACTGCTATATTGGATCCGTAAAATATTGAATAATATGTGCATGAAAATAAAAGTCTCAAAATAGTTATTTATGTACAAATTACATTTTTTTCGTCCACCTCTACAAATTACCTACTAATTTCCAATTTTTGAAGCAATAATCGACTTTTTTTTAGACAACTATTTTTCATCCGCAGACACTTTTCGTCCGCAAACGCTTTTCGTCCGCTGTGGTCACCATGCCGTATAATTGTATTTGCGGACGAATAGTATTTGCCTTCAAAAATAGTCAATTTTAGTGTCAAATGGTCAAAACTTGAAAAAGGGAACATTCTCCATGAAAATTAAAAAATAAAAAAACTCATTTATTTGTGATATCTAACCGAAAACAACTACTTCCCCGGCTAAAGCCATGATGGACATTGAACTACATCTGATAGATATTGTGAAAAAAGTCTAACTGAAATTCAGATAGTTGATTTTTTAAATTTTCTCTAGTTTTCCTTGAAAACTCATTAAATACATTAGATAGGGAGAATGTTATCAAAAAATATCACTCACAGAAATCGTGCATTTCATTGAAACAAGGTTCGCTTCTCTGGCATTTAATCCCCAGTACATTTTGGTCGACGAAAATCTATTTCGCTTTGCCGAGATCATCAGGGAGATTGGCAGAATTGGAAAGCAGGCTCTTCAGAAGCAATTATACATATCAAGAATGGAAACGATGGAAATATTTCTTCTGCGGTAACACTGAAAATAGCGACTAGAGTTTGTCTTACAGCCGCGTCAGATGATTCCACAACAGATTTTATGAATATCCTATTCATATTTTTGCACAAAAATCAAAAAGGTCAAAACTCATTATACATTTTTTAATTGATTTTCAATTTCCAAAATAATTTGAGCCTACTCAAACTACAACTCGTTATCACACAAATACTAGTCAATAATTCTTCATAGATGGAATGAAGATTATAGCAACACAAGGAGAACAAACTGAGATTTTACTGTCCACTATGAATAAATATTAATAATTGTTAAGGTTGACTCTGTATAATGATTGAATGAATTATTGAGTTTATCTGGACTTGATAACTCGATGTCGATAAATATTGCCAATGAACCGGAAAAAAGCAGGGTCTCATTAGCTCACCATTCGATTCCGATAACACTTCGTTCGTTTCATGTTCATTAAAAACACGAAAAACACAGTTCCTAGATATTGCGTACCAGTGAAACCCTAATACCGTCTTCAGGAATGATATAAGTATATTTGTAGTCTGTAGAATCTTCAGATTTGCTCAGAAATGGATTCTAGCAAAAAGTTTGTGAATCCGTCTCCGGAAAGAAACGCGAATATCCTGTCCAAAGTATTTTTTTGGTGAGTGAATTTGTGAGCTTTGTCTCATAGACTAAGAATGACTGTTTCATGCAATCTGTCACTTAAGTAAAATCGCATGTTTCCATGTTGAAAAGAGGAACATTCTCCATGAAAATTGAAAAAAGTGATTTATTTGTAATATCTAACAGAAAATAACTACTTCCCCCGCTAAAGCCACGCTGGACATTGAACTACATCTGATAGATATTGTGAAAAGAAAAAATCTGGAATTGTAAATTTGCGTTTTCATTCCGATGGTTGATTTTTTAATTTTCTCCAGTTTTAAATTTTCATGGAGAATGTTCTCTTTTTCAACATGTATACCTCCCAAGAGGTCATCTTGAACGATGGAAAATAGCGACTAAAGTAAAATGGTAATTATCATCTCAGCTACAGAACTTTGTAAAGCGGTCACCAAGTGATCATCTTCAAGAAAAAGATTAAACTCAATTCACATACAGAATTGTCCTCATTTATACCCATTAGATATCTCTGCTGGATACCTGCGCATTGTTTGTCTTAAATTATTTTCACAATATTGCCCTATTTACTAATTATGTACATGTTTAATTGAATGGTTATGCTAATTATTAACATCATGTGATAATTAACAATAGGATATTATTATATCAAGCTATAAAGTAAATTATTAGGTAATGGTCCACCCCATCGATTCATAATTGTATAATGTTTACTTATTCTTAAGCTTCCCAAGTAGCACACTCATATTGGGACAATATTGTGAAAATATTGGCAAAATTCAATTAACAATATTGGCGAGAAAAAAAATGTGAACATTCGGCGATATTGGTCCAATATTTTAAAGATAATATTGGTGTAATATTGAAGCAATATTGGCCTCAAAATGTTAAGCAATATTGGTACAATATCGCTGTAGCACACTTACATTGGAATAATTAATATTGCTAAAATATTAGAAAAATATTGGCAAAATATTCTAATGTAATATTGGCGAGATAAAATTATAAATATTTGGTAAAATATTACTTGAACATTATACAAATCATATTAGTGAAATATTGCGGAAGCAATATTGGCCTCAAAATATTGGCGATATTGGTACAATATAATTTGTTTATATTGGTAAAACATTAAAAGTTATTATGTTGCCTTGGAATGGAAACAGTGATGAAATATTCCCAGAAAATGTCGAATAATTTGAATTTTCTACAATTTCACTTCTACTTCAATTAACAACTGAGTAGATTAACTTGTTATGATTCAACTGTTGTTCCATATGTGGGGCGGTTTCTTACCCAAGATAAATCATAATTCATTTCAATATTGTTTATTGAATATTCGACCAATATTCAAATTTCAATGATAGAGATACATTTATTTTGTAATATTGTATCAATATTGTCTTTCAAATATTGGCGTGAGGTCTTCTGAAAAATCTCAATCAATATAATTTTTCGAATATGGATGAAATAATATTCCACCAATGTGCTAACAAACTTGGAGATACAATATTGTTTTTTTATCTCTAAAATCGATATGAGAGGAATATTGAATCCGCAATATTGGAGCTAGATGCTGGAAGCAATATGTAGGCAATATCGTTCTATCGATATTGGTGAAAATTATTGAACCAATATTGACCCAATATTTTATGAAACAATGTATATTTAGAACAGGTTGAGCCAATATTCCACCAATATTATTAATGAAATAATGTTTTTCCAATATGCACCCATATTGGTTCAATATTATTTTTACATTTACAATATATCCATATTGGCCCCATATGACAATGGTATTCAGCCAATATGAGGTGCTACATGGGTTTCATAGGCATCTGAATTGTAAACTTGTCTAACTAATCTTAATGAATTAAAGTTTTGTTGCAAAACACGATGGCGACTACTGATTTTTCTGTTCTTCCTTATTCAAGATGTTCTAAGTGTTCTTTATAGCGTACTTTAATAGATCTCTTTTGGTCTGTCCACATGATATCTGTTGAGAACAACACATTTCACAACCTTTGACATATATCAAAGAACATCGCCTTTCATTCTTTCATTTAGGGCCAATAATAACTCTTGTTTATACGAGAAAGCGTTTTGAAAAACCTAAGATAACTGGAAATGGGGATGTCAGGATTTCTGCTCAGATAAATTGGATTGAATTGGGATACGAGATGGACATTGTGAACCATATCGTCAATGAATTTTACTTTGAGTAAGATTATTCTTGAGGATTATTGAAGATATTTTTACGAGGACGGACATAGAAGATACGTAAGTTATCTGGAGAAACGTCTAAAAGTCAAATATCAGGGAATATTCAAAATTTTCATTTTCTTAAATCCTAGATAAAGAGTCTAGAGCGTGGGGTCGAGTGATATATCATTTGAAGGGGCATAAAATTATCTTTCCAATTATACCCTATTTGCATCTTAGTCCTTGATTTGATTTCGTAGATTCCAGACATTTCTGAATTTTCGACTTTGTCCTTTGGCTCTGTATTGTCTGATTTGTTCTGAATACCACCCTCGTACCTAGTTCCTTGAAAATATTTCCAAAGTTCCTCGTGTAATGGTGGTATGGAACTGAGATTATTTATTTTGGTTTTCATCATTTCCAAAGTCGAGATTTCGTTCATTCTTGAGCTAAACTTTTTCTTCCTTATAATATATTTAATACCTCTCGAGAAACCTTTACTAACTGTTATTTCTTTTATTGTCGCCTTTTCTTTGTCAAACCTCTCCTGTGTACGAGGAAAAGTCAAAAGAAGATGTACTAGAAAATTCAAACCAGCACGTTTGTGTTGTCTACAGTGATGTGATCTGTCAGGTATATACCTCAAAAATCGAAAATGGGTGTTTGGAACTTAAAGGGATATACTTTACCCCTGTTTCGAATCTTCTCAAAATATCGCTGTTGCCGGGTCCATAAACTACAGATCTATCGCACTGTTATCGCACACTTAGAGAAATACAAGTAGTAATGAATACCACTTGTACTCTTTGATGTATTTTTTGATTTCTCAAACCACATTTTTTCCTACAGTTGGATCCTGCCCTTCTTCAAATATGGTTACAACAAAGATCTGGAAGTCAAGGATATTTACAATGTCGTGAATGATGATATGTCTGGACCACTTGGTGACCTTCTGGAGAAGTAAGTTTTTCTGCAAGTTTCCAAACTATGGTAAAACATTTCATTCATCATTTTCCAGATCTTGGGAGAACGAACAAAACAACGCTGAAAAAAGTCACAGAAAACCTAGTCTAAAACGAGCAATATTCAATGCTTTTTGGAAGTCATACGCAGCATATGGAGTGTTCATGTTTATTGAAGCCATTGTTTTGAAGTAAGATTCTCAGCATTATGCAAAAAAAAAATAAACTAATACATTTCAGTTTCGGCCAATGTCAAGTGAATAAAATTTAACTACCTAGTACTTTCATTGTAATTTTTGACATTGGAACATAAGTATACAGGATGATTTAAAAAGTGGAGCATATTATTTTTCAAGAGGATGTCAGATATCGTCAATTAAACAATTTTACCCAAAATGTTGCAAAACTCACAAAAACTAATTCCATTATAAGCGTGGTACAAATATTTAAAGTTCTTGGTTATCAGTAATAATTCCATGTGGACATAGTCGTAATCTGCGTAATGTCACTACAGGAGGCAAAAATAAATTTTTTCCTCCAAAAAAAATTCGAACGCGTTTTCTACTCGTTAGTTATGTTCTTCCATCAGATTACCACACAAGAACTGTCTGAAATGACAAATGGAAATACTATAACCAAAAACATAGGCATTAACAACATCTAACTTGAATACAACCTGTCATTCTGTCAGAGTTCAATGAATATTTTCTGGAGGCTCCCATTGCAGTAACTAATTTTAATACGAATTATTCGTACAGATACGCGTGTTAAAAAAAAACAAAATTTTTGCACTTGTTTGCTAGATCCTTTCAGTGAAACAGAAACAATGCGTACGTTGAGTATGAAGATAAAAAAAAGAATGTACAAAATACCAGCTTTTGTTTTCAAAAAGTTTTGAATTCCTTAATGAAACCTAACACGTTTTAAGTTAATCCAGCAAACAAAAATGTATTTTACTTTTCATTTTGAGTACTTCTTCCCCTCATTACTCTGGCTGTTAGTAAATACTTGATAACGATCGGAGATACTGAACCGATTGAGACATCGTACTCACAGAAACAGTCTAGACAATGGAAGTCCACAATGAAGATAATCAACTCACAACATTGTCTAAAACTTTCATACTACTTACATGTTTCATTTTTTTCTCAGGGTCAAGTAACATAAATAATCAAATTAGGAATATTTTCATGGATTTACCTTCAGCTATCATCCTTTATCAGCTCATTTACAAAAATTTACTATTTGTAGTCTCTACTAATCAATATACAGTTTCGAAAAGTTTGTACCATATTGAGAACTTGTTTATTATCCATTTGTCAGAAAATTTTATAATTCATAAAAATTGATGCATTGCAGAAAACTTACATATTACATATAAGTTGTCAGAATTTTAAATTTCTAATCGATATACAGGGGAACGACATTCCAATGCAAAATTTTGTCTAATTTATCATTTGTACTAGAATATAGACGTTTGTTGAAAATTGTTTTTTACTAGTTTTTGTGCAAATTTGATATGACACTCTGTATGTATGTCCATAAAAACTATCAGTGTGATTTTATGGAAGGAAATTATTGAATAAATGAAAATTCAGCGATCGGACGTGTACATACGAAAAAAAATCACAAAATTTCCGGAGGGAAAATTTACTTCAACAGCTGTCCGGCTTAGGGGATTTTTTTTTTTTTTGGTTCCTATCGATATCAAATTTCATTCCGTCGATTGCCATAAGCGAGAAAATGCCTAGTACACGTCCGATCGCTGGTGGTGAAAATCCCAGAAAAGAGAAAATCAGTCAGCAAAATCAGTCATTATCTGACGGTCTAAAATACTGTCGCACTCACTAGCAGCTACCCCAGGGGACCATTAAGGTGTTTCTGTAAATTTTCCGGGTTTTCCTGCAGCTGAAAAGTGAATACATCACCAAAAATCAGTAAGCAACAAGGATATCTTCAAAAAGCAGGAAAAATTTTAAAAAAAGTCTCGCATGTTGGATCTCTGCCGATAATATATATTTTTTCATATTGCAGTAACAGAGTGCGATGAGATGGAAAATTTAAATCTGAAAATTCAGAATTCCAGCCACTCTTTCCATTTGTATCCCAATGGGCACAGGTACGTTTTTCAAACGTGTTATAAACGTGTCATTGGTTGAATAAACGTTTCTGGTTGAAAATTTCAACGGCAATAATTTTGTGTAATCTTCAACGTTGAAAGAATACGTTATAAAGATGTGTTTTCAACGTTACTTCCTCAACAAGTCGTTAAATATACGTTTAACCATCGTTATGTTAATTCAAAAAATTTTGTAAATCAAATTTGCTTTATGTGATTCATTAATCAATGTTTATGATACGTTCCCTAACCTTTTATTTGGTCAAAACAATGTTGTTTTATTGAGTATCTTCGATGTTCAAAAAACCTGAATGAAAACGGTAATAAGTCGATAATTAGTAAGCAATTGGTTTAATATTACGTTGTTTCACGCGACATTTTTTCGTTGAAGAAACGTTCGGTTTTCAGCCATTTCACAACGTTATTTCAACGTCCTTGTGCCCATTGGGAGCCAAAACGTAAACAATACACAATGTAATCCACAATCTTTCCTGATATCACAGCAAACAATAACATTTAAGTAAATTAAAAGCACGCTTGCTGACCGAATGTTAACAAAGAGCTGATGATATTCGACCAATTCACAGCGTTGCCACGTTGAGTGTTGAGATAGCAAGATGCAGGTAGAAGAGCGCAGAGCAGCGACTGTCATTGGCATCGTGCTGTTATCTGGCAGCAGCCGTCGCCAGTGTACTCAACTCAATTAGGCAACAGCCAAGATAATATGTGGATCTTTATAATTATAAACGAGCAGCTGAAACCGAATTTTCCAGTTGGTTCAACAAGAGAATTAATTGAATTAAGTTCATCGTAATTACTAAATTCTTCGGAAATATAGTTATTTACACAAAATTAAGTTTATTTGAGACTTTTATTTCAATTATTTAACAGAATATTTCGTTGCCATATGAAAACAAATTAAAACTAAAAGAGCAGTTATGAAATGGGGCCCATTGCAGGTATAATTGAAAATCACTGAAGTCTTATTTTATAGGTCCATCCAGCCTATAGTGCTGGCGCATTATATAGGCTATTTCGAAGAAGAAAGAAAATACTATGACATAGGACCATGGCAGTTCAGTCATCAAGCAGCTGGGTGGATACTTGGAGGACTTGTAGTATTTTTAGCTTTTTTGTATGTGGTGATAATCCATTACGCTTCCGTTTGCTGCAAGAGAATAGGGATAAGAATAAGAGTCGCTTGTTGTTCAATTGTCTATCGAAAAGTAAGACTTTTCAAGTATCTATAGTTATGGTTATCATTGAATTTTTTTTTTAAACTTTTGTTCCAATTCACAGATGCTCAAACTCAGTCACTCTTCACTTGGTAAGACAGCCGCAGGGCAATTAGTGAATCTGCTGTCAAATGACGTGGAGAGGTTTGAAGTGGCTGCTAGGTTTCTGCACTATATTTGGATCATGCCGCTCTCATTTGTGGCATCCTTTTGCATCATGATGAATAGTGTAGGACTTGCTGCCATAGCAGCGATGGTGGTTATTGCAGTACAAGCAATTCCCTTTCAAGGTATGTAGGAGGAATACGAAATTGCAATCTTAGTCTTCATCTAATTTCGGTATATATACAGGTGAACTATGACCACTTTCCGAGAATTTTACAGCGTTCTCTCCTTGTGGTAGAAAATACCTTTTAAGCGATCAAGGCTTTATTCATCACAAAACTGTAGTAATACGAAATAGAATATAACAAATTGAAACCGTCACAAAAAAAAATGAAATAATAACTAAACATCAGGGACCATCAGCAGAACCGTACTAGCACCAACAGTGGCGCAGCCAGGATTTCTTTTTAAGTGGTGCTGAACATATAATTCATCGGAGCTTTTTTTGCGTCATCTGAGTGTTATAACAGTAATAATTAGCGACTTGGGGGGGCTGCAGCCCTGAAGCCCCCCTCCCTGGCTGCGCCAATGCGCAGGACAGTGATGAAATAGTTATTTACCTAACAAGTACGGAAAGTAGTACTTTCCGCACGCGACAGCAGTTGCATGAACGACGCGGAGCGGAGTAGTGGCAAGCCGTTAAGGGCGGAAAAGACATTTTCCGTAAGAGTTAGGTACAATATTTTTCCTACGACTGTTTTTGTCCATCATATTTATGAAAAAACAAGATTTTCAATAAAGAAGTGTTTATAATAATGCTACAAAACGACTAATAAGACAGAATAGTTACATAGATCATTTAGTTAGTCCTAAATATCATCATTTTCAACAATACAAGAATCATGCGGAAAAGTAAAAATCGTTCGGAAAAGTAAAAATCGTGCGGAAAAGTAACTTTTCCTCACGATTTTAAATCGTACGGAAAAGTACAACTTTCAAAACGAAAAATCGTGCGGAAAAGTTAGTTTTCCGCACGCTCGTAGGAAAAATCCTTTTTGCGGTACAAAAATTCAAATGCCTCAAAAACTATAAGAGAAAAAAGAAAGCTGACAACGTTTCTGGATTCTCCTCGTCCAGATACACGGCTGTGTGCATTTTGAAGAAAACATTTTCATGAAACGATCAAAAAATAAAGTTCTTCCTAGAGCAGCCAAATTCGGTGTGCAGGCTTTTTAAGCTATTGTCTACTGCGGAATAGCATTATTTCTAATTATGAAAATTAATATTTAGTTTTTTCACAAAACTTGGCAGAATTTCAATCTGATTCGGTATCGACACGCGGTGGAAGCCAACTTTGACTACTGTCCAAGAGTTGGCGGGACAGTTGATAAAAAACTTTTTTGCGATACAAAAATTTAAATATCTCGAAAACTATAATGGATGAAGGAAAACTAGTAACTTTTCTGGATTCTGCTCGTCAAGGTCCTTCCCTATGTGAATTTTAAAGCAAATCTATTTTCCATTTCTACCAAAAAAATTTCCAAAGGGGTTAACCTTGTTTCTTGACACGATCAAAAAATAAAGTTCTTCCTAGAGCAGCCAAATTCGGTGTGCAGGCTTTTTAAGCTATTGTCTACTGCGGAATAGCATTATTTCTAATTATTAAAATTAATATTTAGTTTTTTCAGAAAACTTGGCAGAATTTCAATCTGATTCGGTATCGACACAAGGTCGAAGTCAACTTCGACTACTGTCCAAGAGATGGCAGGACAGTTGATAAAAAACTTTTTTGGGATACAAAATTTTAAATATCTCGAAAACTATAATGGATGAAGGAAAACTGGTAACTTTTCTGAATTCTGTTCATCGAAGTCCTCCCCTATGTGAATTTTAAAGCAAATCTATTTTCCATTTCCACCAAAAAAATTTCCAAAGGGGTTAACCTTGTTTCTTGACACGATCAAAAAATAAAGTTCTTCCTAGAGCAGCCAAATTCGGTGTGCAGGCTTTTTAAGCTATTGTCTACTGCGGAATAGCATTATTTCTAATTATTAAAATTAATATTTAGTTTTTTCAGAAAACTTGGCAGAATTTCAATCTGATTCGGTATCGACACAAGGTCGAAGTCAACTTCGACTACTGTCCAAGAGATGGCAGGACAGTTGATAAAAAACTTTTTTGGGATACAAAATTTTAAATATCTCGAAAACTATAATGGATGAAGGAAAACTGGTAACTTTTCTGAATTCTGTTCATCGAAGTCCTCCCCTATGTGAATTTTAAAGCAAATCTATTTTCCATTTCCACCAAAAAAATTTCCAAAGGGGTTAACCTTGTTTCTTGACACGATCAAAAAATAAAGTGCTTCCTAGAGCAGCCAAATTCGGTGTGCGGGCTTTTGAAGCTTTTGTCTACTGTGGAATAGTATTATTCTTGGCAAAATTTCAATCTGATTCAGTAACGACACGTGGTGGAAGTCAGCTTTGACTACTGTCCAAGAGATGGCAGGACAGTTGATGAAAAACTTTTTTGCGATACAAAAATTTAAATATCCCAAAAACTATAAAAGATAAAAGAAAACTAGTAACTTTTCTGGATTCTGCTCGTCAAACTCCTTCCCTATGTGCATTTTGAAGCAAATCTATTTTCCATTTCCACCAAAAAAAATTCCAAAGGGGTTAACCTTGTTTCTTGAAACGATCAAAAAATAAAGTTCTTTCTAGAGCAGCCAAATTTGGTGTGCAGGCTTTTGAAGCTATTGTCTACTGCGGAGTGGTATTATTCCTAATTATAAAAATTAATATTTGATTTTTTCACAAAACTTGGCAAAATTTCAATCTGATTCAGTATCGACACGCGGTGGAAGTCAACTTTGACTACTGTCCAAGAGATGGCAGTACAACCAATAAAAATCTTTTTTGCGATACAAAAATTTAAATATCTCGAAAACTATAATGGATGAAGGAAAACTAGTAACTTTTCTGGATTCTGCTCGTCAAGGTCCTTCCCTGTGTGCATTTTAAAGAAAATCTATATTCCATTTCCACCAAAAAAATTTCCAAAGGGGTTAACCTTGTTTCTTGACACGATCAAAAAATAAAGTGCTTCCTAGAGCAGCCAAATTCGGTGTGCGGGCTTTTGAAGCTTTTGTCTACTGTGGAATAGTATTATTCTTGGCAAAATTTCAATCTGATTCAGTAACGACACGCGGTGGAAGTCAGCTTTGACTACTGTCCAAGAGATGGCAGGACAGTTGATAAAAAACTTTTTTGCGATACATAAATTTAAATATCCCAAAAACTATAAAAGATAAAAGAAAACTAGTAACTTTTCTGGATTCTGCTCGTCAAAGTCCTTCCCTATGTGCATTTTGAAGCAAATCTATTTTCCATTTCCACCAAAAAAAATTCCAAAGGGGTTAACCTTGTTTCTTGAAACGATCAAAAAATAAAGTTCTTTCTAGAGGAGCCAAATTTGGTGTGCAGGCTTTTGAAGCTATTGTCTACTGCGGAGTGGTATTATTCCTAATTATAAAAATTAATATTTGATTTTTTCACAAAACTTGGCAAAATTTCAATCTGATTCAGTATCGACACGCGGTGGAAGTCAACTTTGACTACTGTCCAAGAGATGGCAGTACAACCAATAAAAATCTTTTTTGCGATACAAAAATTTAAATATCTCGAAAACTATAAAAGATAAAAAAAAACTAGTAACTTTTCTGGATTCTGCTCGTCAAGGTCCTCCCCTATGTGCATTTTGAAGCAAATCTATTTTCCATTTCCACCAAAATTATTTCCGAAGGTGTTAACCTTGTTTCTTGAAACGATCAAAAAAGAAAGTTCTTCCTAGAGCAGTCAAATTCGGTGTGCAGGCTTTTCGAGCTATTGTCCACTCCGGAATAGCATTATTTCTAATTATAAAAATTAATATTTAGTTTTTTCAAAAAACTTGGCAGAATTTCAATCTGATTCGGTATCGTCACGCGGTGGAAGTCAACTTTGGCTACTGTCCAAGAGATGGCAGGACAGTTATAAAAAACTTTTTTGCGATACAAAAATTTAAATATCTCGAAAACTATAATGGATGAAGGAAAACTAGTAACTTTTCTGGATTCTGCTCGTCAAGGTCCTTCCCAATGTGAATTTTAAAGCAAATCTATTTTCCATTTCCACCAAAATAATTTCCAGAGGTGTAACCTTGTTTCTTGAAACGATCAAAAAATAAAGTTCTTCCTAGAGCAGCCAAATTCGGTGTGCAGGCTTCTGAAGCTATTATTATTTAGTTTTTTCACAAAACTTGTCAGAATTTCAATCTGATTCGGTATCGACACGCGGTGGAAGTCAACTTTGGCTACTCTCCAAGAGATGGCAGGACAGTCGATAAATATCTTTTGTCGATACAAAAATTCAAATATCCCGAAAACCATGAGAGATAAAAGGAAGCTGACTACGTTTCTGGATTCTGCTCGTGAAGATACTCCCTTGTGTGCATTTTAAAGCAAATCTATTTTCCATTTCTACCAAAAAAATTTCCAAAGTGGTTAACCTTGTTTCTTGAAACGATAAAAAAAAAAAGTTCTTCCTAGAGCAGCCAAATTCGGTGTGCAGGCTTTTAAAGCTATTGTCTACTGCGGAATAGTATTATCCCTAATTATAAAAATTATTATTTAGTTTTTTCACAAAACTAGGCAATATTTTAATCTGATTCAGTAACGACACGCAGTGGAAGTCAACTTTGACTACTGTCCAAGAGATGGCAGGACAATCTATTAAAATCTTTTTTCAATTCAAAAATTTAAATATCTTGAAAACTATGAAAGATAAAAGAAAACTAGTAACTTTTCTGGATTCTACTCGTTAAGGTCCTCCCCTATGTGCATTGTGGAGCAAATCTATTTTCCATTTCCACCAAAATTATTTCCAAAGGGGTTAACCTTGTTTCTTGAAACGATCAAAAAATAAAGTTCTTCCTAGAGCAGCCAAATTCGGTGTGCAGGCTGTTGAAGCTATTGTCTACTGCGGAATAGCATTATTTCTAATTAAAAAATTAATATTTAGTTTTTTCACAAAACTTGGCAATATTTCAATCTGATTCAGTATCGACACGCGTTGAAAGTCAACTTTGGCTTCTGTCCAAGAGACGGCAGGACAGTCAATAAAAATCTTTTTTGCGATACAAAAATTCAAATATTTGGAAAACTATAGTAGATAAAGGAAAACTAGTCACTTTTCTGGATTCTGCTCGTCAAGGTCCTTCCCTGTGTGCATTTTAAAGCAAATCTATATTCCATTTCCACCAAAAAAATTTCCAAAGGGGTTAACCTTGTTTCTTGAAACGATCAAAAAATAAAGTTCTTTCTAGAGGAGCCAAATTCGGTGTGCAGGCTTTTGAAGCTATTGTCTACTGCGGAATAGTATTATTCCTGATTATAAAAATTATTATTTAGTTTTTTCACAAAACTTGTCAAAATTTCAATCTGATTCGGAATCGACAAGCGGTGGAAGTCAACTTTGGCTACTCTCTAAGAGATGGCAGGCCAGTTGAAAAAAATCTTTTTTGCGACATAAAAATTCAAATATCTCGAAAACTATTAAAGATGAAGAAAAACTAGTTACGTTTCTGGATTCTGCTCGTCAAGGCCTTCCCCTGTGTGCATTTTGAAGCAAATCTATTTTCCATTTCCACCAAAAAAATTTCCAAAGGGGTTATCTTGAAACGATCAAAAAATAAAGTTCTTCCTAGAGCAGCCAAATTCGGTGTGCAGGCTTTTGAAGCTATTGTCTACTGCGGAATAGCATTATTTCTAATTCAAAAATTAATATTCAGTTTTTTCACAAAACTTGGCAAAATTTCAATCTGATTCAGTATCGACACGCGGTGGAAGTCAACTTTGGCTACTGTCCAAGAGATGGAACGACAGTTGATAAAAATCTTTTTTGCGAAACAAAAATTCAAATATCTCGAAAACTATGAAAGATAAAGAAAAACTAGTAACTTTTCTGGATTCTGCTCGTCAAGGTCCACTCCTGTGTGCATTTTGAAGCAAAACTATTTTCCATTTTCAGCAAAAAAAATTCCAAAGGGGGTTAACCTTGTTTCTTGAAACGATCAAAAAATAAAGTTATTTTTGGAGCAGCCAAATTCGGTGTGCAGGCTTTTGAAGCTATTTTCCACTGCGGAATAGTATTATTTCTAATTATAAAAATTAATATTTAGTTTCTGCACAAAACTTGGCAGAATTTCATTCTGATTCTGTATCGACACGCGGTGGAAGTCAACTTCGGCTACTCTCCAAGAGATGGCAGGACAGTTAATAAAAAACTTTTTTTCGATACAAAAATTCAAATATCTCGAAAACTATAAAAGATAAAAGAAAACTAGTAACTTTCCTGGATTCTGCTCGTCAATGTCCTCCCCTATGTGCATTTTAAAACAAATCTATTTTCCATTTTCAGCAAAAAAAATTCCAAAGGGGTTAACCTTGTTCCTTGAAACGATCAAAAAATAATGTTCTTCCTAGAGCAGCCAAATTCGGTGGGCAGGCTTTTGAAGCTATTGTCTGCTGCGGAGTGGTATTATTCCTAATTATAAAATTAATATTTAATTTTTTCACAAAACTAGGCAATATTTCAATCTGATTCAGTATCGACACACGGTGGAAGTCAACTTTGGCTACTGTCCAAGAGATGGCACGACAGTTTATAAAAATCTTTTTTGCGAAACAAAAATTCAAATATCTCGAAAACTATGAAAGATAAAGAAAAACTAGTAACTTTTCTGGATTCTGCTCGTCAAGGTCCACTCCTGTGTGCATTTTGAAGCAAATCTATTTTCCATTTTCAGCAAAAAAAATTCCAAAGGGGTTAACCTTCTTTCTTGAAACGATCAAAAAATAAAGTTCTTCCTAGAGCAGCCAAATTCGGTGTGCAGGCTTTTGAAGCTATTGTCCACTGCGGAATAGCATTATTTCTAATTATAAAATTTAATATTTAGTTTCTGCACAATACTTGGCAGAATTTCATTCTGATTCTGTATCGACACGCGGTGGAAGTCAACTTCGGCTACTCTCCAAGAGATGGCAGGACAGTTGATAAAAAACTTTTTTTCGATACAAAAATTTAAATATCTCGAGAACTATAAAAGATAAAAGAAAACTAGTAACTTTCCTGGATTCTGCTCGTAAAGGTCCTCTCCTATGTGCATTTCAAAACAAATCTATTTTCCATTTTCAGCAAAAAAAATTCCAAAGGGTGTTTCTTGAAACGATCAAATAATAAAGTTCTTCCTAGAGCAGCCAAATTCGGTGGGCAGGCTTTTGAAGCTATTGTCTACTTTCTAATTAAAAAATTAATATTTAATTTTTTCACAAAACTTGGCAGAATTTCAATCTGATTCGGTAACAACAAGCGGTGGAAGTAAACTTCGGCTACTGTCCAAGAGATGGAAGGACAGTTAATAAAAATCTTTTTTGCGATATAAAAATTCAAATATATCGAAAACTATAAAAGATTATAGATAACTAGTAACTTTCCTGGATCCTACTCGTCAAGGTCTTCTCCTATGTGCATTTTAAAGCAAATCTATTTTCCATTTTCAGCAAAAAAAAATCCAAAGGGGTTAACCTTGTTTCTTGAACGATCAAAAAATGAAGTTCTTCCTAGAGCAGCCAAATTCGGTGTGCAGGCTTTTGAAGCTATTGTCTACTGCGGAATAGCATTATTTCTAATTATAAAAATTAATATTTAGTTTTTTCACAAAACTTGGCAAAATTTCAATCTGATTCAGTATCAACACGCGGTGGAAGTCAACTTTGGCTACTGTCCAAGAGATGGCAGTACGGTTGATAAAAATCTTTTTTACGATACAAAAATTCAAATATCTCGAAAACTATGAAAGATAAAGGAAAACTAGTAACTTTCCTGGATTCTGCTCGTCAGGGTCCTCCCCTGTGTGCATTTTAAAGCAAATCTATTTTCCATTTTCAGCAAAAAAATTTCCAAAGGGGGTAACCTTGATTCTTGAAACGATCAAAAAATGAAGTTCTTCCTAGAGCAGCCAAATTCGGTGTGCAGGCTTTTGCAGCTATTGTCTACTGCGGAATAGCATTATTTCTAATTATAAAAATTAATATTTAGTTTTTTCACAAAACTTGGCAAAATTTCAATCTGATTCAGTATGAACACGCGGTGGAAGTCAACTTTGGCTACTGTCCAAGAGATGGCAGGACAGGTAATAAAAATCTTTTTTACGTTACAAAAATTTAAATATCTCGAAAACTATGAAAGATAAAGAAAAACTAGTAATTTTTCTGGATTCTGCTCGTTCAGGTCCTCCCCTGTGTGCATTTTAAAGCAAATCTATTTTCCATTTTCACCAAAAAAAATCCAAAGTGGTTAACCTTGTTTCTTGAAACGATCAAAAAATAAAGTTCTTCCTAGAGCAGCCAAATTCGGTGTGCAGGCTTTTGCAGCTATTGTCTACTGCGGAATAGCATTATTTCTAATTATAAAAATTAATATTTAGTTTTTTCACAAAACTTGGCAAAATTTCAATCTGATTCAGGATCGACACGCGGTGGAAGTCAACTTTGGCTACTGTCCAAGAGATTGCAGGAGGCCCAGTGGCGTAGCCAGGATTTCAGTTTGGGGGAGGCTGAACCATTGTTTAAATATATTTAAACAGAAGTAATTAGTGGCTTGGGAGGTGGGGGGGGGATGCTAATAATTAATAATTCAATATCAAATAATCCATTACCTAAAATACGTCAAAATAATTATTCCGTTAACAACACGCACTGTCACGTACTTACTGAAAATGACAGATCACGTGAGCAGTTGCATATAGCAAGAGAGGAATTATAGAAATTCAACAACATTTCGATTCAGTGGCGCGTTCACGGAGGTTGGAGAACAATGTAAACTTATTCACAGATTGTTCCGAAATTTCACATTCACCATTTTATTTTGGGTAATTGGTCATAGTTTACCCTGTATACATTTTTCTAAAGTTATTTCTCACGTTAAAATATCCGTCGATTTCCAGGATATCTGTCGAAACTACAAGGAAGGTTGAGATTGAAAATAGCACAAGGAACCGATAACAGAGTGAAATTGATGAGCGAAATAGTTTCCGGCATACAAGTCATCAAAATGTATGCATGGGAGAAGCCTTTCGAAAAACTGGTGGAGTTATCCAGAAAGTAAGTTTAAACAGTAAATAATGTCCATACATGGCATCACGGTAAAAAGAAAGGGCCCTGTCTTCCCTAGCTCACTTGAATCTCTCAAAGACACCAGAGGGTTGCTCGTAAGGGTGCAGACGGTGGACGGAAAAGAAATATTTTAACTTACATAAAAAAAAATTGAACGAAGGTTATTATGGACTTTTCATTGACTTTTAATACTCTGAGGTTTGTTCACTACACGTTCATACAAAAAAGTCTTACTTTAAGAGCTGGTATCATAAATATCTAGTTCTTGAAATACCAATTCTTACCCTCGTTCTCTTGGCTTCCATGCACGCTGGTCTCTAAATGCTACAGAATGTTTCTTTATCTGAAAATACACATATTTAATGAAGTCTAAAATGACAATTTTATGATTAATATAAATTACACAAATAATAGTTATTTATGGTACTAGTGTGTTATGTTGAAAATAAGTCACGCGAGAAAGATTTATTCCACGAGGCCGTTAGGCCGAGTGGTATAAATTCTCATGTAACTTAGGAAACATAACTCATTAGTGAGTTATAATCGCACTAGTGTGTTATAACACACTAGTGTGTTATTTGATAGTGTGTGTGACTTATAATCCATAACTCACTAGTGTGTTATTTGATGGTTTACTTGTCTAAAATGACATTAATAATGACAGTCATAACTGTCATGTGTTGGATAAATAAATGAAATGAAAGTAATACAAAATATAAAACAACAACAAAAATTTATTAGCGTTCCGGGGCGACTTGATTGATTCCAGAGGTGCATTTGCTTTTTCAGCTGCAGGAAAACCCGGAAAAACCTGCAGCACCACATCATCTGAAGATCCCGATCTGCCAATGTCCTCTCTCTCATAAAATAAAATGTAGGGCGTCTCCAAAGATTCCAATAATTTCAAGACATCGTCAGAACATTCAGTGACACAACTATCATCAAACTTAAACCAGTCCGTTTTCTCTTTGCCAATGCGTAATAATGACCACATTCAACGCCAGAACCACAGTGGACAATGACTGCATAAAGAATATAACAGTGGTCCGATAGATGAAGGTGTTCATCTATTTCGAACTTTCGTAAGAGTATGGTGCTTCCGCCGGTCAATTCGTGTTTGAAGAGCATCAGTGTTATTATTAGCTTGACTGGTGCCTCAGCTATACTTATTATCTTCACTCAGTTTGGCGCATATTCGGCATTACAGCCAATCATCACCAGTTAAAAGTTCTATTTCCAGATGATAACACAGTAAGCTTTGCACCAGAAAGTTACATACGTTTTTGCTAACTCTTGAACATGTAATACGACGTAAACTGGTGAGGATTTTTCCAGCAAAAGATCCACAAACACAAGACCAGATAGATTGTACGGAATCATTCAATTCAGAGCGGTCAGGAGCATTGATTTTGTTATTTTCCTGCTCATGGAGAGTATTCAACAAGAACCCCAATAATTCGGAACAATCCTCTTGTTGTCCTAACGAGTAACTAGTGGACTTCAAAGACTCCAGGAAATCGGTTGGTGGAAAAGATGATAAATTCTTACGAAACTGTAGCTGCATGATTATGTGTTTGAGTTTTGAGAATAAGTAGGAAACATTCTCGTTCATCGTTAAAATCTCGTTCTTGAAATTCGTCGTCATGAATAACACTTGTAAAATTCCATTTCATTTCCAGGTTCGAAGTGAATTTCATCACAAAAACATCGTACATAAAAGGCTTCACATCAGCTCTGTCAGTCTTCACGGAAAGATTCATTCTGTATCTTGTTGTTGTGGTCGATCTTTTTCTGGGAAACGCTCCGACTAGCGACGTGGTGTTCTCCATGGCACAACTCATCAACACCATTCAATTGTATATGTGCATATTATTTCCCCTGGCACTTGCCGCCTACTCCGAAGCTAAAGTCACGATGAAACGACTCGAGAGTTTCCTTCTCCTCGAAGAAAAGAAAGGAAATAGCCTCATATCGTCAAATAATGGCACAGACGATGCCAAAGAACCAGGACTGATAAAATTGGAACATGCCAGCGCCAGTTGGTCGCCTGAACCGATCGTCGATACCTTGATAGATGTAAACTTGAAAATTCCACCCGGTACACTGTGTTGTGTCGTTGGAAACGTTGGATCTGGAAAGAGTTCCTTGCTGCAGTTGTTGCTCGAAGAATTGCTCTTGAAGAAGGGGACCATGGATATAAGAGGACACGCATCCTACGCTTCCCAGGAACCGTGGTTGTTTGTGTCGAATGTTAAAAATAACATCATTTTTGGACAACCATTTGTGAAGGAGAGGTGAGTATTTTTGTTTTATTCACAGATTTATGTGAATCCACACATTAGGATCATGTTGCTATAATGTTTCACTCATCATAAATGACAATGACATAAATTTACGCAATTACGCTTTGCAAGCACTTGGCTCTTACCGATCAACTTCCAAGTTGGTATGAAACTGTCAAAAAACTCTCGTAGGGTAGGGTAGGGTAGGGTAAGGGAGAAGCGTCGTGTTTAACCATTCCAGCTGCCGGTCGTGTGGGTTCAAAGTCTAGCAACTGCAGATTTTATTATGATGGCCTGAAAAAGTGCTAGCTAGGAATCCTATGTAAAAATTTTAGACTACATGGTCACAAATGTAATACCCAATATACATTTTTTGACACTACTCGTACACGATCAACAAATTTCATGATTTGGTTGCCAATTCAAAATAAGTTTTCCATATGTCACCAACTTAAATCCCAATGGGCACAAGTACGTTGAAATAACGTTGTGACCGAACGTTTTTTCAACGAAAAAATGTCGCGTGTAACAACGTTATATTAAACCAATTGCTTACTAATTATCTCTTTATTGCCGTTTTCAATCAGGTTTTTTGAAAATCGAAGATACTCAATAAAACAACATTGTTTTGACCAAATAAAAGGTTAAGCAACGTGTCATAAACATGAAGCGAGTTTGATAAAAAAATTTTTGAATTAACATAAAGATTGTTAAACGTATATTTAACGACTTGTTGAGGAAGTAACGTTGAAAACACATCTTTATAACGTATTCTTTCAACGTTGAAGATTACACTAAATTATTGTGCGTTGAAATTTTCAACCAGAAACGTTTATTTAACCAATGCCACGTTTATAGCACGTTTGAAAATCGTACGTGTGCCCATTGGGAATGTTCATTCGAATAGTTTTCAACTTTATGGTCAAGTATTTGTTTGATTGGAGCTTATGGTCAAACACTAAGTATTGTAAAATTATCCATACGTATTTTCAATCATAAATGTGCTTCATATTTCAGATATAATGACATCATTGAGGTATGTGCTCTTGAAAAAGATTTCAAACAATTTCCATATGGCGACAAAACCATGGTAGGTGAACGAGGGGTGTCGCTAAGTGGGGGACAAAGAGCCAGGATCAATTTAGCCAGAGCAGTGTACAATGAGGCAGATATTTATCTATTCGATGACCCACTATCAGCCGTTGATACGCATGTTGGAAAGCATCTTTTCGAAAAATGTATCAAGAACTACCTGAACAAAAAAACTCGAATACTAGTTACACACCAATTGCAATTTTTGAAGGAAGCGGATATGATTATCGTCCTAAATAATGTGAGTTTAAAATTATATCAACTAGTACGAGTTGCAAATTTATCTTGAAGAAGCATGACAAGTCTATGTCAAAAAATAACTTTCCAAAGTGTTACCTCAGAAGAAATATTTCCAACATTTCCATCCTTGATGTGTATTATTGCTTCTGAAGAGCCTGCTTTCCAATTCTATCAATCTCCCTGATGAGCTTGGCAAAGCGAAATAGATTTTCGTTGACCAAAATGTATTGAAAATTAAATGCGAGAGATGCGAACCTTGCATCAATGAAATGAACGATATTCTTCAATAACATTCTCGAAATGCGAATTTTCACTTTCAGATTTTTCCTTTTCGGTTTGAGTCTTTCCACAATATCTATCAGGTGTAGTTCAATGTCCAACGTGGCTTTAGCCGGGGAAGTAGTTGTTTTCTGTTAGATATTACAAATAAATCACATTTTTCATTTTTCAATTTTCCTGGAGAATGTTCCCCTTTTCAACATGAATACCTCCCAAGAGGTTATCTTGAACGATGGAAAATAGCGACTAAAGTTTGTCTTTCAGTCGAAGATGATTCCACAACAGATTTTATGAATATCCTATTCATATTTTTGATCAAAAATCAAGCATAATACAGTTCGACCAGGAAAGTTGAACCTCAGAGACTTGAATGCGATCGTATTACTCTTGAATACAGCATATTTTGTGATCTTGAACTCATTGAGACAAAACTTCTAGTAGGTATTAGTAACCATCGCTGGCTGGCATCTGTTTTCAGTTGTTTAACGAGGGCATAACTTCTATTTTCATGCCTGTAACCACACGTAACCTGTTTCCATTCCACAAGAGTCCTCAACTCGAGTCCCAAACGAGTTGAAAATCATATTTTGGTATCATTTGGACATAATCTGTGCATTGATTCCGTTTGGGTCCATCTGACCATTGGAGCATCCCACACCTGTCACCGTTTGTGTTATACCTTCCCGGGAAGTTCAGGACGATGGCTGGATCTGATGGCGGTCGAGCGGTTCTCGAAACGTCCTCATATATACACCAGAGGTTGCATATAACTTTTTTGAGGTCGAAGTTCAAAATAGCGACTGGAATGGATGGTAAAAATAAATAAGCTTTACATTTACATGGTAATGGATATTCGTTTATATAATGCCATACCTCTAAATATATTTTATATGAAAAATCCTCTGAATTTCGGTATGCAGTCAACAAGGGTAGGATATGAAGTGAACTCTTTGGAAATGAAGCGAATCTTGAAGCATTCGAGTTGGTTTTGGCTCTTGATCAGGAACTCTTTAATGAATTTGAAAATACAACAATTATTTCAAATTCAAAATTTTTGTCACGTGTGTACTCATGGGTTAGTTATTCTTTTCATTCGCCGAGATTTATAAAAAAAAGACACACAAAACAATCAAAACTCTTGGTATAATAAAAGGAACTCACAACAATGATTTGCAAAAATCATAATTATTGACAGTCATAACGTGATTTATATTATAAATATGATTATGATGATGAGATTGTCGATGTCTATTCTAGAATTTGATTCTTTGAATTTTTGAGACATTGGATTCATGCTCAAAAATAGTTATATGATCATAGTCGGGTATGTAATCTTGCGAAATAAGTTTTTTAATGATGTTTCTCACTTGTATAAGAACGAATTCTATCTTCGAACTTCCTTTTGTTTTGACCAATGCACTGTTTCCCACTTTGTGCATACGCCCAATGGGCACAAGGACGTTGAAATAACGTTGAAACCGAACGTTTTTTTAACGAAAAAATGTCGCGTGAAACAACGTAATATTAAACCAATCGCTTACTAATTATCGCTTTATTGCCGTTTTCAATCAGGTTTTTTGAACATGGAAGATACTCAATACAACAACATTGTTTTGACCGAATAAAGGTTAAGGAACGTATCATAAACATTGATAAATGAATCGCATGAAGCACAAGTTGATTAAAAATTATTTTTGAATTAACATAACGATTGCTAAACGTATATTTAACGACTTGTTGAGGAAGTAACGTTGAAAACACATATTTATAACGTATTCTTTCGACGTTGAAGATTACACTAAATTACTGCCGTTAAAATTTTCAACCAAAAACGTTTATTCAACCTATACCACGTTTATAACACGTTTGAAAACCGTACGTGTGCCCATTGGGCGGGAAACTACATTAGAGTCATCTAATAAGGATCTTTATCTTTTTCTTTACGTTGAGAAAATGTTTGTCGTTATAACTTGGTTTTTACAGGCAATTTTTCATTAGAAATTTTATAACGGATATTTTTCATCTTATGGTTTGAAGTGAGAATGAAAAGTAATGAGAGAAAAAATGTTCCTTGATGAGATGAATAATTGATATCATTCTGTGATTTAATATTTATGGGTGATCTGTTGAAAATCATCGCGTATGGAAGTTTTTTTGGATAGCCACTAGACGAAAAAGTTTATAAGGAATAATTATTTGTAATGATGTGTGTCCTACCATGATTCGTAGTGTGAAAATCTTCATGAAGCACCTGGCTTGGTATATCAGCTGGTGATCAAGAAACTGTCAGCTTTTCTGATAACTTTTTTAGGTAGGAAGGAGTCGCGATGGTAAAATGTAACTGTTCACGGTAAAACTGAATAACAAGTAACGATTGTTGTAAATTACCTTCAGGAGCACTAAGATAATGTCAAAGAATTGAACTGGGGTTGAAATAGCAACTCCGTTCTTTCAACAATAATTTTAAAATAAAATTTCAGAACTGTTTCTTGTAATTCTGCGATTCTCATTATTTCTGATAGATACAGATTATCGATTATCCACAACAAGTATATGAGGAGTGGTAAAATGGATACAGTGGTCCTTCTCAGATGCACTACCTTGGAAATTATGACGACACACTGAGACAGTAACCAAATTCATTTCAAATCAAATTCTTCGGTTCTAGGGCAAGATCAAACACGTAGGCACATATTCTGAATTGCCAGACAATGTTCTCAAAAATTTCCAAAAAGAAGAGTCAAAAAACGACCATGAAAAGTTAGAACAAGAAAAACCTGTCAAAGAGATGCTCACATCTATGATATCTATTGCGGTGAGTTTTTTATATTTTCATTGTTAATCCGTGGGTATCAATTTCTGTAGGTCCTGAAATATACAGGGTGGGTCACGGTCGATGGTACTTTAGACTTTTACGGAGAACGGGACATAGAATCATTCTGAAAATTTGGTTTCTCAAGTAGTTGCTCTTGGTCTATCGATCTAAAATATTTTCAGCAATGCAGCGTTGCCGCTTACACCAGAAAGTAGCAGCATCTTTGTTATTTCAAATGGGTCACCCTGTATATTACCGCATTTTTGAATTTTTCATTCCTTTCTGATTATTTCAGTCTCATACTCCCTCATACCTATCTCTAACGGTTTTTGAGATATTGGTTATTTTCCATATTTTTTATCCGAAACATAGCTCGAATTGAATGTTTATTTCTGCGGTATTTGGATTCTTAGGAAGTTGCAATTTTGTGTTTAGTTCATCAAGATCATGTACATTCATTCTGTATAGAGAAGTTTGTTCTGCGTTATACAGGGTCGTTCAAAATTCATGATCTTACTGCTAGATACGAAAAGGTTTGAAAGTGCGTTTTTTTAAATGGAACATCCTGTATATTATGTAATATCCTGAAAGATGACTAAATTCCCTTCGAATTGATATATTATGTTCCTATACCTAAATAGCCAGAATTCTGAGATAATAGCAAGTTTCAAAAAAAATCATTTTATTTTTCTCATATTCATCTAAGGTGGCTATTAAATGTCATGATGGTACATGACATTATGAAAATTTGACAATTAGTGCACTATTAATAATACCGTTGTGTGTTTCTTAACGAAAGTGACTCAAAAATAATTGAAATGGAGGGAAATAACTATTCAAACGAAGTTCTGATGAAATTGTTTATTCTTCATGGAAAATGTGAGGGAATTATAGCAAGAACGTGCAGAAAATTCAATGAAACGTACCCTGATTTACAACCAATGAACAAAAGGAAGTTTGTACGATTACAACATAATTTCATGAGTCGCTAGGTCATTGAACCATCGACCTAGCGACTCATGAAATTATCACGATAGGAACATAACTTTTTTATTTTTTTTTTGTTCCAAATTTAAACACATTTATTGATGAAAATTTTGTTAAGTATTTTACATATCAATATTTCAGTGGTTATAAATAGTTCAGGTGAAACCATCGTTAGTTATTTCTTATGAATTGTTGGATGATTTTCATTTCTCGGTGTGAAATTTTCTTACCGAATCCGAATTTTCAAGAAAATTCGTACTTGAATTTTCAAAGAAAATTCATGTAATCGAAAAATTTCGGGCAATAATTCAAGCACTTGGGAGATTACAAGTGAAAACTGCTATTATCTCGGAATTCTGGCTATTTAGGTATAGGAACATGATATATCAATTCGAAGGGAATTTAGTCATCTTTTAGGATATTTCATAATATACAGGATGTTCCATTTAAAAAATCGCACTTTCAACCCTTTTCGTATCTAGCAGTAAGATCATGAATTTTGAACGACCCTGTTAACGCAGAACAAACTTCTCTATAGAGAATCAATGTACATGATCTTGATGAACTAAACACAAAATTGCAACTTCCTAAAAATCCAAATACCGCAGAAATAAACATTCAATTCGAGCTATGTTTTGGATAAAAAATATGGAAAATAACCAATATCCCAAAAACCGTTAGAGATATGTATAGGGGAGTATAAGGCAGAAATAATCAGAAAGGAATGACAAGTTCAAAAATGCGGTAATATACAGGGTGACCCATTTGAAATAACAAAGATGCTGCTACTTTTTGGTATAAGCGGCAACGCTGCATTGCTAAAAATATTTTAGATCGATAGATCAAGAGCAACTACTTGAGAAACCAAATTTTCAGAATGATCCTATGTCCCGTTCTCCGTAAACGTCTAAGGTACCATCGACAGTGACCCACCCTGTATAACGAAGGGAATTTAATATCAATCCGCAGAGCTCCGGAAAAGAAGTCGAAGAAGAACCAGATGGAACTCAAGAACTAATCGAAAAAGGAAGCCTCTCCAGTGCTCTGTACATGGAATACTTCAGGAGTGGATCTAGCATGTTAATTTTGATATTCTTGGCTGGTTTGTCAATCATTTCTCAAGCATTATGTAATTGTTGTGATTTGTGGGTTACTCACTGGTAAGATGGTTTTATTATATCACAGAATATTAGCTTCGTTTCGAGGTCGGACACTGAAAAAACATCAAAATTCAGAAGAGTTGTTGTTGAAACAATTGAAAAAGAAGGGTGCTTTTGTGGGTTCATGCGTTCCCAAGTCACAAGATTTTTCACTATTACAGATCTATAAAAAATAAACATCGTCTAAAAATTTTGAATTCCAAACATTCCAGAACATCTTTAAATGCGTTCTTTCACAACTATAATTAATATTTCGCAAATTGTTCTCAAACTGGTCGCAAACACAAATATAAATACAAATTACTTTAAAATCATCAATAAATACAATAATGATCTCTCAGTTAATAGAATTATTTCAGGTAGGACACTTAAAACTGTTTTTCTACGTTCATGCAAAAAACAAAACTTTATTGAACTCTATTTAGTGGAAAAACTGTCTCTTTATTGCCCTCATCTGTCATTCTACTATAGCGTTCTGTCATCATGACAGACATAAACTTTCAAATCGACGCCAACTTTAGCCCATTTTCTGTGAGATTGTATTACGTTTTAAATAGTTGCATGTTTCATCATATTCATTACATAATGGAGTATGAAATTACTAGAAAATGCAATTTGTTAAAAATAAAATTATTTCCTTCGAATATCATCTGAATTACACAAAATGTTTTTGAATTACTTTTAGCAGATAGATTTAAACAAACAATGTCTTCCTTACAGTTTAGTGCCACCTAAATGAAACATTTTCTGGTTTTTGCATGAACGTAGAAAAAATATTGTATGAAACTCGTGCATCAGGCCTCGTTGGACAACACGTCGAGTGCAATAAACACCTACTTTTTGCACTTGTTGCATAAATAACTATTCAATGGTATTGTGTGAAACTATCTCACTTTTATTTCATACATTTTATTCTTTAATGGTCAATAATTCAATCAATAAATTATCCGATGAACATATTCTTCAAACATTGACTCAGTTTTCGGCCTTGCCACAGAAGTTAAAGTTACACACGAAAATACTAAGAGGTGATACGGTTAGAAGCCGATATCGCCAAAGTATAAACATAATGTGATAATTTCCGTATCAGTGGTCTAATTTTTTTTCAACATTTTTAAGGACAAACATGGAAAAAATCAGAGTCTCACAGTATCCAAATATACAAAACGTTTTGGCTTCATCCATGGATGATACGAACAAAACAACGTTGCTTTCGCCTATTACGGAAGAACTCTTATTCAGCGACAGACAGAGTAATGCGTACGAAGATAATCTACCTGCACCCGAAAGCTATATGATCATTTATACCATTTTCATCCTCAGCTCTATATTACTGATATCTACAAGAGCTGTTGTGTTCTACAAAGTTTGCATGAACTCCTCTAAGGGGCTTCACAACAAAATGTTCGCCAATGTTTTGAAAGCCCCTATGAGATTTTTTGACACTAATCCTTCAGGTGAGTGGTAATTTTGTGAATATTGTAAGGAAAAAGAGTATAATGATCGATATGGTCCCAACGGACTCGTGGTTTTATCGATCGGCTAGTTTTCATATTTTTGCCAAACAGTCGTGGTATTACCTTTGACTATTTCACTCATCTTAAAAAATTCTCACCTAAACTGACCAGTCGGAAGCCAAAGACAACTCGTGTTATCGCGACAATTTCACTCACTATATGAAAGTCGCGTCTCCTGCGATATGAGGACCAATCAGAATGGGATTTCGCGAAAGTACACGCTTCCTTTCGCTTCCTTTCTTTCAGATCCGGAAAGACCACGTCGTCAAGTCAACCACAAATATAAACAGCAATGATACATCTTGTAATCTAATATGACATAAACGTCAGGTTGACAGACTTCATGTTTATTATTCATTAGTTGCAACTATTGAAGAATTCACTTTGTTTACTCGATCAAATTTCAAATAATAACTTGGTTGGTTCGTGAAATTATCTCAATAAATACGACTCGTGCTCACAATACAATCGATAATTCTGTCAGAAATCTTTAACTCGATCAAATTGCTTTGAGGTAACCAAGCAATTTGATCTCGTTGATTTCTGACAGAATTATCGATAGTATTGCGACCACTCGTGGTATTACCCCCGAAAATTCAATCACTCGTGGTATTACTCCTGATAATTCAACTCGTGTATAAAATCGTCCATAAGAAACGTTAGTTTTGGCCATTTGAACGTAATTCTTCGCAACTGGATAATCTTTTATTTACCTTCATTACTCATTTAATCCAATGAATTATTTGTTTGTACCTTTGTTTAATAATTAATTTATTTGATTCGTTCAATAATTTCACTGAATATCAGGTTTTGTTTTCATCGGATTAACTTTAATTTTGTTTCCCTCAAACTTGGTAGCTTGTAATATGACACGAGCAAATAACAGATAAAATCACTCCACCTTCGAATTCGTTTCAACGTTTCAATTATTTTCATAAAGACATGAATGTTATTTAAATAGTTTGTTATTATCTCAATGGACCATATCGGATAAGAATTGATTTGGTAGCATGTTCATTATCTATGTGTTGGATCCATGAATATTTGTCATTAGTGTCAGTTGTCATTTATGAGAATGTCAATTCCATGGCAGAAGACACACTAAAACTGCGGTAAAACTATCAATATATTCATAAAAATCTTGAAAGTAAAAATCAAAAACTCTGTACTTTACTACAAATTAAGAATTGACATGAATGACATGATTGACAATTGACAATCTCATAAATGACAACTGACACTAATGACAAATATTCATGGATGCCAACACATAGATAATGAACATGCTACCAAATCAATTCTTATCCAATATGGTACATTCGGGCAAGTTTTTAAATTCATCGATGGATAATGCGCATTCGTGCTGTCTTTGTAATTTTCCATTAGTTAAATAAGGATGCAATGCTCATTGATGGATCCATCGATGAATTTAAAAATTTGCCGTTCATACATGTCATAACCATTGCCTTGTTGACATAACCATTGCCTTATTCCTATTCTACTGTTTTTAGGGAGAATACTGAACAGATTTTCGAAAGATATCGGAGCGGTAGATGAAACTTTACCAAACGCAATGTATGATGTTATGCAGGTCTTCCTCGTCATGGCAGGTATAATGGCGATGAACTTCATCGTTACTGTTTGGATGATTATACCGGCAGCGGTTCTAGGAGTTCTCTTTTATTTCTTGAGAGTTATTTATTTATCCACTGCCCAGAACGTAAAGCGACTTGAGGGCATAAGTAAGTTCTATTTTATTTGATTCTCATTGTAAGGAACTTTCTCGATTTCACTTCAAAAATCTTTATTCAACACTTAAAACAGAATAATTACACTACAAAACCTAATTTAAATGTACTACGGTTCACTGGATTATTTCAAAGTACAAACAGTCGACTTTCAGACTGGTGGCGTGATCGCAAAGGCCGCTGTTATCATTTCGCTCTTGTACACCTAGATGGCGCCAGGTCTGAATAATTCCGTGACATTGCCCCCTTCTTGAAGACATTCCGTCCAAAATTGCGTCCTTGGAATGTGTCGGTACCTGCATGACTCCCCATATCTGCATCGTGACGTCCGATGGAAATAACACTCCACACACTCGGTCGTTGAAAATGGTTATACCACACCCAAATCTTAATGCCGCTCGATCTGAATATCATTTCCAACATGCTCCTGATGACTCCCCAGTTCAGCCCATCAAGCCCACAGGACAATTTTGATATTGCCAGGTCCATGAGATTTTGGCCCAGCATCGTATCTCTCAATCTGTCGAGGCTCTCTCAGACGTCTTCATAGGACGGTTTATCTCGAGATTGCTTCTTGGTTACCATGTAGAAGATGTTTCTCTGGCTTTTCTTTAACTGTAACACTCCGCCAACGTCTGGGTTCTGTTTCCGCAGTTCCTGGAGTAGACTAAACTTCTTAAAGAACACCACAGCTATGCCTCAAGACATTAGGGGATATTCTGCCACGCAGTGCGCTAGCGCGTAGTCTGGAAAGTATCTTGTGGGTCCTCTCGAGTTACCCCATGTGAAACTTTCTGCCCATTTGAGTATAAGACCATGAACCGCTGGAAGGTCATCTCACCCTCTGGTGGTGTGAGGATGCGAACGTGATCGTGGTTTCCGGCATAAGGAGCCAACCTGTTGGAATGGACGACTCTAGGTTTTTCTCGGGGTGGCTTTTTGATCCGGTAGACGGGGTCATTTATTACTTTCATGACTTGTATGGACCTTCCCACGAACTCTGCAAATTCGGTGAGAAGCCGCGGCGACGCTTGGGGTTGTACAGCCAGACTAGGTCACCGCTCTTGAATTTTCTAGCTTCTGCGTCATAGGTCTTCTTCATACGGTTGCTGGCACTCTCGATATTCAAACAGACTCGCTCGTGGATGTCCATTCTCTGCCGGAGTTTGCTGACATACTCTTCTTGTCCGGGTGGCATCCCAAACATCAAGTCACAAGGCAGTCGTAGCTCTCGTCCCATAATAATACTTCCAGGAGTTGGCCGGTTGACTCGTGCACTGCTGAACGATAAGCAATCAGAAAGAGACATAGATAATGGTCCCAGTCTCTTTGATGGGCAGAGACTAGTCTGGATAGGTGTGAGACTGTTGGAATGAAGTATCACTCGACCCACCATGCCATTTAATTTTTTTTTTTTTCAAAATGGTGTCCAGATATTTTTTTTGCCGTCAAAAAGTAGATTAAAAACCATTCCACCTGCAACAATTTTAATCCGTTCAAAAGTTACTTCATGGATAGACTATATAATAATAATAATAAATGATTTTATATGCATTTCAGTTTATAATAAAAAATATTATTCCTAGCACGAGCTCCAGTTTTTTCGCACATATCTGCCACTTTATATGGTATGCCAACTATAAGATCATCCAATGCGCAAGACATGATCACACAAGAGTTTGACAATCTACAAGATCGACATACGAGCAGTTCCTTCCTATTCCAAGTTTGCAGTGAGGCGTTCGGGTTTTATTTGGACTGTATCAGTACCGCTTTTCTAGCCTTGGTGACCTTCCAGTTCCTTGTAGGCAATGGTAAGCATCCAAAAATTCATTTTGAACTACTTTTCAAATAATTTTTTAAAATCTTCATACAAATCGACTAAAAATCCCTAAAATTCCTCAAAATAGAATACGGTGGTGTGCGCATTCCTCTCTATGAAGAAATAATTAAATGTTGCTCAGTCCGCTTTTTGTGTTCGGCTATTCTTACGGATGATGACCTCTAGGTCTCTCCGGTGTAGTGATCTCCACATTCACATAGGATCTTGTAAATAGAGTTTTTGCTGGATTCTGTTGTTTTTTCTGGTTTAATTTTTTGTTCTTGTACCCGATCTTTCTGATCTTCTCAGTCCTTTCGAGTTAATAATAATACTCCCTTACAAATACTCGTACAGTGTACCCAAAGGCATAGCCTGTGGCGGGTAGAGGTCGGCTATTATTGTTATTTGCCGTGGCGCTCCAGGGCGACTTACTGATTTTTGGTGGTGTATTCACTTTCCAACTAGAGGAAAACCTACAGCACCACCTCTGATGGTCGGTGTGTACTCCAAGCTAGCACTAGACATGATTGGCAGATCACAATACACTTGCTCTTCAACAAGGCATATGGTCGCCTATCGATTCCGATAATGAGTACTCCAGTAAAAAACTGTCGTACGCCGGGCTCGAACCGGCTATCGCTATGCTGAAGTATCGAACGGCCTGCGCCTCAGACCGCTAAGCTACCGGCCACCGGTTGTTACTGTACTTCTCCGTTTCGGCGTAGGTCCTTTTTGACGTTATTTACTTTGTGAAATTTAGGTGATTGGAGCAGTAGTTGAGATGTGTTTGTGCCTTTTTTCTGTAAACAATGGTGAGGATGCCAGTGTTTTTCGTTTTTCAGATCGAGAAAAGACAGGGTGCTATTAGTTGCCTTTTCCATCGTGGAATTCGATGAATCCCTCATGTTGTTTATTCTTGAGAAGTCCTCGAAGTTTTCATCTCCATGGTTCCATATAATGGAGGTGTCGTACACACGTTTCTCAGATAGTTTTGGTTTGTATTCTGCGATTACTTGGGAGAAGAAACAGTTTCTTCTCCCAAGTCTACGTGAGGTTGGTTCGTTCTGGTTAGAAAAGACTGAAACGTTACTCCTCACAAAATGTATGTGTTCAATTTCTCTTTCCTCCTCCTTCCGTCTTTGGTTCGAAATTCATGGGTCACTGAATTTATATTGGAAAATCTGAAAATCGTTTATGGTCTTTGATCATATAATTAATGCCATTCATCTTATTTATTTAGTTGACAGTCTTTTTAAAAATATTATTTTACTACCGAATGATTTTTTTATAATCCTTGTATTTGGATGTATCATGTATCAATAAACTTATTGTTATTTTTATTGATCCTTGTCTGATGTGTCGATATATGGTCGATATACTAAATTTGATCAATTCTCAGGAGGTGGCAACAGCGCAGAGGCTGGTTTGGTCATATCAAGTAGTCTGATTTTGACAGGTATGTTGCAAGTAGGTGTTCGACAATCAGCTGAGGTTGCTTCTAACATGACAAGTGTGGAGAGGCTGGTGCAGTACATCAAATTACAAACAGAAGATAACTTGAGAAAACCTCCAACGAAAAAACCTGTCGATTGGCCGAAAGATGGTAAAATCACATTCAAAGATACCTATCTGAGGTACTCTCTGGAAGAAGAGCCAGTACTGAAAAATTTGAACATATCTATCGAAGCTGGGGCGAAGGTTGGCATAGTAGGACGAACTGGTGCAGGAAAATCAACTCTTATAGCCTCACTATTTAGGTTAGCACCAGTTGAGGGAACAATCGCCATAGATGACATCGATACTTCGGATGTCAGTTTGGAACAACTGAGATCCAATATTTCAATCATCCCTCAAGAACCTATATTATTCTCATCCACTATACGGTATAACTTGGATCCATTCAATAAAGCAAATGATGAAGCCATCTGGCAAGCTCTAGCTGACGTAAGTTGTTTTTGTTTTCTCAACTTTTAATCGGAAGGTTAGGTTAGGTTAGGTTTAATCGGAAGGTTCAGTCTGACTCACCTTCCTATTAAATCTCACCTCCACTGCATGTGATGGATCGTCTCCGATATTTTTTTTAAATCGTTATGCCATTCCATTGCAGGTTGAACTAAAGAACTCCATCGAAAGTCTTGATCAACAAGTCAGTGAAGGTGGTTCGAACTTTAGTGCAGGTCAGAGGCAGTTGATATGCTTAGCCAGGGCTATTTTGAGAAATAATAAAATTTTGGTCATGGATGAAGCTACTGCAAACGTTGATCCAAAGTGAGTAGCTTTTTGCCCCTGGGCACATATCTCTATAGCATGTACTTCTGCTTGGAACCGTGGGGTTCTGAAACTTGCCCCTGTTAGCCCACTGCAAACTTTCGTCCATCTAGGATCCATCAGTGTACCGCACTGATGAACCCCTTTCCAGTTAAGGACTGGTTGGTTAGAAGCTGACGAGCCAGATAACCGTGAAGGTGTCCCTTAACAATGAGACCAGCTGGGGTCTATTGTATTATCCTGTCGTCAGTAGTTCCTAGTTAAATAAAATGGCTTTTTCCAGGTTTAGTAGTTCATTCACTAGGTGTTTCGGATGTATGCCTATTTCTAGGTTGGTCTGTCCGAATATTCTGTAGCAGTTTATTGTGTCGCGTCGCATTCGGAGAAGATGTGAGAGGCCGTTTCCTCCTCGTCCACCACAAAGTCTGCACTCCACTGTTTCTCTGTCTATTCCCATAGGGTGCAGGTGTTTTCTGAGGCCGCAATGTCTAGTTAGTGAGCCAGTAAGACAAGCGAGCCTCTGGTAGTGCAGGACATCTTGTTTCTCTCTTGACAAGCTTATTGTGAACAATGCATGCATATTTCTTTAATTTGTATTTGTGGTTGAATTAATCACACAAGTTCTGGGTATTGCTTTGTTGAGGGGCTGGAGTTCAGATGGCGCCCGTGGATTAGTGAACGCTAGGCTGCGGGCGGTGTCTCAGCTTCTGCCTTTACATGGAGATTTTGTTGAATCGTTTGTTGCAGACATTAGTTATTGTCTGCAGAGACCTACCCTATACTGATGAGGGCAAGAACCCAGAAATCGATCTATAGGTGGTCCAAATGTTTCAATGAACATTTCCATGCAACTAGCAATTGCGGAGACATCCTTGTAGGACTCTGCACGGAAATTCATTAGATGTAATTCAACGTTCGTCGTGGTATTAGCCAGGAAAGTAGTTGTTTTCTGATGGATTTTTGACCCAATTATTCCTATTGTATAGGATTATAGCAATAAGCGTCGTCCTGGTAGTGTAGGACATCTTGTTTCTCCCTCTGAAGTTTACCGAGGTTGAGTTTTGCCTGTCTTTGTTTCACTTTGGGCCACCACAACAGCGACCAGTATGTGATTCTGGGTCTTATGATTGCAGTGTATAGCCAGTTCATGACTTTCGGTTTCAGTCCACATGTTTTTCCAAAAGCTCTCCTGCACATCATGAATGATGATTTGCCTGTGTTATATGTTGCAGATGAATGTTCCAGGTTAGTTTATTTTCCAGGAACAGTCCCAAGTATTTGACATGATCAGCGACTTGTAGTGTTTCGCCAAAGAATTTGGGTAGTTTCATGCCTTCCAGAATTATTTTACGTGTGAAGGGAATGTTGTGGTTTTGCTGGGGTTTGCCCTTTCGCACCATTCCTCTACGGTCCTCAGTGCATTTTGCATTAGCTCAGAGGTTATTTGGGCGTGCTTTCCCTGCACCACGACTACTATGTCGTCCGCAAAACCTCGGGGGCAGTATCACTGATTGTTTAAAGATTCAAGCAGTTCGTCTATTATCATATCCCACAGTGGGGGGCATAAAATCGCGGCTTGTGGGGTTCCCCTGGCAATTTCCATCTGCGCGGAGTCTTCGAGCATTTTGGTCTGGGCCTTCCAATTTTGGAGCATTGGGAATATCCATCTGCGGGTAGTTGTTTTCTGATGGAGTTTCGACCCAATTATTGTATAGGATTATGGCAATAAGCGTCGTCCTGGTAGTGCAGGACATCTTGTTTCTCCCTCTGAAGTTTACCGAGGTTGAGTTTTGCCTGTCTTTGTTTCACTTTGGGCCACCACAGCAGCGACCAGTATGTGATTCTGGGTCTTATGATTGCAGTGTATAGCCAGTTCATGACTTTCGGTTTCAGTCCACATGTTTTTCCAAAAGCTCTCCTGCACATCATGAATGATGATTTGCCTTTGTTGCAGATGAATGTTCCAGGTTAGTTTATTTTCCAGGAACAGTCCCAAGTATTTGACATGATCAGCGACTTGTAGTGTTTCGCCAAAGAATTTGGGTAGTTTCATGCCTTCCAGAATTCTTTTGCGTGTGAAGGGAATGGTGTGGTTTTGCTGAGGTTTGCCCTCAGTCCTTTCCTTTCGCACCATTCCTCTACGGTCCTCAGTGCATTTTGCATTAGCTCAGAGGTTATTTGGGCGTGCTTTCCCTGCACCACGACTACTATGTCGTCCGCAAAACCTCGGTGGCAGTATCACTGATTGTTTAAAGATTCAAGCAGTTCGTTTATTATCATATCCCACAGTAGGGGTCATAAAATCGCAGCTTGTGGGGTTCCCCTGGCAATTTCCATCTGCGCGGAGTCTTCGAGCATTTTGGTCTGGGCCTTCCAATTTTGGAGCATTGGGAATATCCATCTGCGGGTAGTTGTTTTCTGATGGAGTTTCGACCCAATTATTGTATAGGATTATGGCGATAAGCGTCGTCCTCGTAGGGCAGAACATCTCGTTTCTCTCTCATCATAATATTTTCTATTTCTTTTGCAGTACTGACTCGCTCATCCAAACGACTATTCGAGACAATTTTAAGAATTGCACAGTACTGACCATTGCTCATAGGCTGAATACCATCATGGACTCTGACAAAGTTCTTGTAATGGACTCTGGAGAGGCAGTGGAATATGCACCACCCTATGAATTGCTACAGATTTCCGAGGGTTTCTTTACAAAAATGGTGGACCAAACTGGGCCATCGATGGCAGCTCATCTGAGACAAGAAGCAACTAAAGCCTATCGCATGGCAGAAGATTCCAAAAAAATCAATAGATGAATAAAAAATGTTCAAGTTGTTCCTTCAACAAACGTACATTATAATAATCCATGTGATCATTGGTGAAGAACATCATCGGTTTCTAATTTCTGATTGAGCTGAAAAACGATGTTGGGTAAAGACTGTAATTGTTAAAATTCTATTATTAATAAAAACAAACCAACTTATGCCATCTATTTATTCTACGGTTAAGTTCCTATCATTCCTGTGGCGGGCGGTTTTCGCTCAGAATTTTTTCGGAATTTGCACAGTGAGTAGAGTTATTTGATGCCGATGTGTCCGCCCCCCTTCACGTGGTGAAATCAATTAAATGAACTGCGAATATCAATAGACCGAAGTAAGTATTCTAAATAAAGAATATTCAATGAAGTTTCGATAAGTCAATATTTTTCGAGTCATCTGTTGAGTTTTCATTAAAAAAATGTCTTTGAGAGGTATTTCAGGAATGACACGAAATGCTTACGTTTTATTAAAAAAAAAACACATGTAAAAAAATGAAGCTTTTTACAGATATAATAGCAAAGTGTCCCTGGTGTCAAGGCTTTTACCTCTCACCCAGATAGCCTCTTGTATACGCGCCTGATAGTTAGGGAAGTATTCGTACAACATGGCACAAAATACCATGTATTATCTGATTTCTGCATTTTAACAGTAATCCAGTAACGACAGACAAACTCGAGCAAAAAGTGAAGAATGAATTGTAGCACTCTGAAACTCGGCATACGGTTTATCAAAAAATCTGTGGTGGAACCCAAAAAAATTTTCATTTAAAAAAAATATCATTTTTTTTTTGTTGTTATTTCAGAAAACGTGGTTTAACGCCGACGTCACATTCATGCTCGCGCTAACCCGCCACTGCGAGTTCAGGCAGAGCCAAAAATTAGATTTTTCATAACTTTGCTAAAAATTATACTAGAAGGAAAAGAAAAAGTCCATATCGTTCCTGAAGACTTCTACTTCCTCATGCAAATATAATATGTGAGTATCTGAGTACCTGAAATGTGTTTTGTCCCACTTCACATAACCCTTCTACGATATTTACGGAGGATCCGAAAGTCATGGATATTTTAGTTGATATGAAATAATTATACTGGAGCAGGAATCAGTACCCTATTTGGACCATATGCAACGATCTAAGGCTACTGAGACAAGTCTCACTTATACATGCCTAAGAAAAAAACTGGATTTTGCTCCTGCCTCAGTTTTCAACTCACCCATAATCCCGGTAATTTCTTCAGTAAATGTTAATCGCTCATTCACATCCTACATAAAAAATGAAGTATGTGATTTCAAGCTTGAGGTCGCACTTCACAATAGTTTTATTAAATATATACAGGGTGACCCAGGGTTAAACCGCCAAATGATGATTGATACTCAGGTGAAAATAAGACTTTTTCTTCATATAAGCATGTGTCCCAACTTGCTTCGTTTTCGAGATACAGGGTTTTTAGAAAAAATCAGTTTTTTATTCATTACTCTAAAACTTTTTGACTGATTTTGATAAATATTGGCATGCTTATTTACGGTAATAAAAGGCTTATCTGAATGTACTCAGGATTCAAAAAAATTGTTTTTGTGAAAACTTTTACACCCTGTAACTTGGAAACGATGTAAGTTGGGACACATGTTTATATGAAGAAAAACTCTTATTTTCAACTGAAAAACCGATACTGAACGTTTGGCTGTTTAACCCTGGGTCACCGTGTATATGCAGGATATGAATAAGAGATTATTTTCAACATTTAGTGAAGAGAATGCCGATTTTATGGGTAAGTTGAAAATGAGGCAGGAGTAAAACAAAGTTTTATTTTTGGCATGTATAAGTGGGACTTGTCCCACTACTTTAAAATTGTTGCATATAGTCCAAAGAGGGTATGTGTTGCTGCTTCAGTATAATAATTCCATATTTACTAAATCATTCATGATTTTCGGAAGTGCAATCTTACTCGTATGTACTCGTTATAAACTCGTTCGTGGAAGTTGAAGTTGTGTTATCTTCTGATGAGTCACTTGCATTTTGATCTGCTGTGCTTACATCGTGTCTGGAAACGTGAAGAAGTCCGTTGTGTTTTCTCTTACAACCATTCACTCCGCACCTGGGCTTCAGAGAACACCTGTTCACAATGTGGTCTACTCGAAGACATAGGAAGCATGATTTCATCTTCACGCTCCTTCTCGTCTCTCTGCTATCGGCTTGTCGACGAATACACCACATTCTTCTATCATGTGATCTGGGTTCCTACAGAATACACATTTTCCGGAGTTTTCTGGATTTTGGTTGATAGACTTCTTGGATGCCATCTTGACAAAATTCCTAATCTTCTGGAAAGGGTTGGTTGTGGAAGCCATTGAAAAAGTTGAATTGCCTACGAACACGCTTTGGAAGAGTTCAGTGCAAATGTAAGGGGTACTCGTGATGCTGATCTGTCACGTAGTAGCAGGGTTAACAAAGATATTCCAGCGAGAAGATTTGATGATACGAATGAAGCCGATCTCAAACTGAATCCGATTCCTACTGGCAAAATTAATACCAGTGTTATGCGAAAGAACATCAAGAGTGACGCAGACAGAATGCATTCTGTAAATGATCTATTTGACCACGAATGCCCAATCCAGTCTCAGAAGACGACGTACACAAAATCTTGCATCGAACTCTCTCTCAGTGTGTGTCCCAATGAATTGACGACAAATCCAATGAATGATGAAACAATTCAATCAAAAACGTCTGCCTATACTGAAAAATATGGAAATATGTCAAAAACATCTAGAGTTTCCAAATTGAACCTACAGCTGTAATGAAGAGGAAACTCGTGAGAGGTTGAAAGCTATCGAAAAAAATAAGAAAATACGCTATTTAGGAAAGTGAAATTCGGAGGAAAATCGTGGAAAAAGTACAACAGATGGTGAAATAGAAGCCATAAGTCAGGATAGAGCAAGGCATGATATTTACCGTCCCAAATAAAGGAATTAATGAACGGGTGTAAACAAACCGATAGTGAGGTTATGGATCATCCGAATAATTTATCTCAGAAAATGTTACCCTGATAACAGTTTCCTAACGGATTTCGCTCGTCGATCATGAGGGTGAAGCTCGACAGTGGTGAAATCTTAAGACTATCGGAAGGTTAGGTTAGGTAAAGAAAATATGCTTTATCAATTTAAACTTTTTTTTGTTCGACCGCAATTTTCCACGATAGCGACAAAACCATTTCAGGCACAGTTTGTGCTTGGACGGTTTTTTCATCTTCATATATTTTTTGATACTTATGTGAAAAAAATTCATTTTGGTCGCTAGAATAGACTAACACACTGCACTAAAAACTAAAAGTGTAATTATTCACTCAATACGAACATCCTTCAATCCTGAGAATTGTCTGAGTAGGCAGATAATTTCGACGGTTTTACGGCAATATTCAATGAAGTACATCCGATTTGTTCCAGAACAGTGAGAAGTTATGCACACAGCATTCGTTTTATTGTTCATTTTCGGGATAACATTTTCACAAAATGTCACCAATAACTCCGGGAAAAAATATTTTTTCAAGATGGGAAAAAATAGTAGTGAATTCAGAATACATAACAAAATTTTTTATCTCAATCATAATATAACCGATTATGACTATCCCAATCGAAGGGTAGAGTTTCCCAATGGCGAGGAGAAGAAAACTACGGTAAGTACCTTTATATTAATAAGTTATTAGCTGTGCTCTCAACACCAGAAGAAGTTAATTTTTTTTTGCTAAGCCGCACCCCCGTATTTCTGTGGATTTTAGAAAACTTGTTTCTTTTTATTTATTTTTTTTATTCCAAAATGAACTTCTCGGTATGAAAGTTTCATCAATCACCTTTTCACGACCTACTCTCACTCTCTTAAACTCTATTTTGAACTATCCGCTTCAGTTCCACGTTAATGAAGGAGAATGGAGAAAAGGTTCACATCCAGGGGCGTCGTGTTCCTACACTTACAAGGTATTGCAATTTGCTGAGCTCCACCCACGTACTAAAGTGAGAAATTGCTCTTTTTATTCCAATATGACAGCGATCACGTGACATGTGTCAAAATCGATTTTTAGGTTATCAGACATGCACAAACTTTTCCCAAGAATCTTTTTTCCAATACTCTAATAATAAACTTTTTTCTAATACTCTAATACTAAACTTTTTTCCCTTTGGTACATACTTTTTGGATGTCACTGTATATTATCTGATAAATTTCGTCTTATCACTGACCATCTCGGTAATGATAATTTTTTCCAGCCTACTTTTTCATTTCGACTTCATTTTAACCTTATTACGTTATATTATTAATATTTCCAGTTAACTCCGAAATATTTGGACGAAGAATGGAACTATCAGCACAAAAACCTACCCAAAAACAATTTACCAGGATTCATACAAAAATTCTACAATAATTCTGGTGCAGATCAGTCCAATCTGAGAATCCTATTCAACGCAAACAAGAACAATTCGAGCAAAATTTTGTTCTTCAATCTAGACAGCTTTGGTCCAAATGAAAATATCCTGGATGCAGATTTGTATTTTTACTGGCCATTACAAAATACATCCAGCATTTACAGAGAATCGGTGGTACTGCGGCTGTATCAGTTTGAACGACAATTCATTGATGAGTTGAATGAAACTAATTCAGTTCAAAATCCCGATATTCATAAGCTGTTTAATGTCATATACGTTTCGAAAGCACAGAAAGGATGGCAGGTGAGACAAAAATTATGGTAATAATGACTTTGACAACAAATACCTTCAGCTCAGATTCATTTATATCAATTTTAAGGTTATGAGACTTTTTTTTTACCGGTCATAAATCTAAAAAGGTTTCCTCAGCTTGATTTGCTATTTCTCATAGGGTATTTGGAAAATCTAAATCACTTTCCCAATCAGAAATCATTATAAAAAACTAACAATGCAATGTCAGTACAAACGGACAAGTATAAACAATTGAAAGGGAACGTCAAACTAATGATACTAGCCAACTCGAAATTAATTGTTTATAAATCTCAAATTGTTATTTTTGTATCTAGTGCGCAGTGCGCCAAATGCTACTTTGGTGATCGAGATATGAAAAAATATTCGAGATCACCAAAGTATTTCGCGCACGAGATGCAAACAAAATGTTTTCTACAAACGTCAAAAAAAAAAATAAGTAGTGGGTATAAAATTTTGTCACAATTTGAAAAGTGTTAAAGGCCTTATTTAATTATAGTTGAACATTCAGAAATAAATGATTTCTTGGATTTTTGCTTAATTGAAGACTATATAGGTTATAGAATATGATTATCCCATAGTTTACATGCAGTGTGCGAAATACATATTTCGCACATTACTTCGCGCACGGTGTCATGGTAACGAAGGAAAATGAAAAAAAAGTCATTTCGTATATTGTTGTAAATCCTGTAGTGTCATTTCGTATATTGTTGTAAATCCCGTCATTTTTTGACGTTTGTAGAAAAAAGTATTTTTTCTGTGACGGGAAAAAGTTTGACATTTTATCCCTGGTGACAAGTAATAAAATATAACTTTTTATAAAATTACTTTTTTCGGCAACCGTCCGGGAAGTACGTACTTCCCGGACTAGTCCGGGAAATGCCCGAATTTCAATATAAATATTTATATAAATAAGAATTAGAATGTTTCTGTTAGTACCTATCTTCTGTTCGCATTTCGATATTCAATACAAATAAGAATTAAAATGTTCGAAATTTTCTTCTACAAAGAAATATAAAAAATAAATGTGTCTTGATTTGTTATTCTACACGGTTACCGAAAAAAATTGTGTACGCAACACGTCCGAAAACAGTTTTTTTTTGACTCGCACACTTCCAGGACTCGCTACGCTAGTCCTAGAATCTTGTCCACTCGTCCAAAAAAAACAGTGTTTTCCGGACTTGTTACGTAAATTACTATTTTTCCCGAGAACCGGAAAAAACGTAAGTACTTTTTTCCCGGATATATATTTATATACACATAGGTTAAGGTAGATATTTGATTAAATCGTCGTTTTTCCAGTCACAGAAAAAAATAGTGTATTACACACGGGAAAAAGATTAGATTTTAGCTCTGTTTTTTTCCCTTGTATAATAAATAACCATTTTACGATTCAATTTTGCTTTTTTGCGACGGAAATCATGCACATTTTCGCTGAAGGTATTCTATTACAAAATGACATTTTTTCGTAAAAGGTTGTAGAAAATCCTTGATTATCTAAATTTTCTGGATTTCCTTAGTCAATACGATTGTGTTTTTTCAGATTTTCAAAGTGAAAAAACCTTTGGACAATTGGGTGGCTGGCGAAGAGAATTTGGGTCTTCTACTGACAATTTCTAGTTATGATCATAATAACTTAGTTGAGATATTCCAAGATGCAAATGAAGGTATATTCAGGACCTTTATTGTGGTCAAGGTTCAAGACAACAGTAAGTATTAGATAAATCTTATACTTTCCGAAACAACAGCAAAAAAAATTATAATTTTTTTAAATGGCTTTTTTGTGGCTTACATTTGTCTGTGGTTACTACTGAATTGTCCAATTTTTTTCAGGTACACTCCCAAATGACCAGGAACATGTTCCTTCAGGACAAAGTGACTTTACAAAATGCCAGAAGAAAGAGTGGGTTGTAAATTTTCATCATCTAGGATGGGATCAGTTCATAATAGCCCCTGAAAGTTTCGTAGCCTACGATTGTGCTGGAAAATGCCTGAGGTCGCAGGATGAAGAGATAAATCACGTCAAACTACAGCATATCCTACAAAAAAGATCGCCATGTTGCGTACCAACTAAATATCGTTCCCAACCGATAATGTTTTTCGACAAGTTTGAAAACATTGCCATCAAAAATTATGATGACATTATTGTTACTGAATGTGGATGCAGATAAGTTTTTTCAAAATAATATAATCTGGCAGAAGACAAAGTACAAATAAAATATAGTTATGATAATTTTGAAATGTCTATACATTCAACAAGTACAGATGATTTCTTACAAAAAATAAATTGGAATGCGTCGCATTTAGTGGTGTCTGGTTACAATATTTATTTACGATACAAGTTCGGTATTTTATTGAAAAATTGTCGTATTATCATCTGATGGCGTCTAAGTAAAATCTGATAAAAATACTGATTTTAAATCAAAAATCGCAGAAACCAGTACAGGTGGTCTGTTAAAAACTCTGAAATACTATAAAAGCACTCAGTTCTGAAAAATCCTTTCAAGAGCGATTTGAACATTTTCAGTCTCTTCTCATTTTTTACACGCTTTATATTAGCTTCACTTGTATGTGTTTGTGTTTGTAACTAACTTCTTAGGACATGATTTTCACCCATTTCCAGACGTACGAATGATTTGAAATTTGGCAGGTGTTCATAGTTCCGGTGACAATGCAATATGACATTTTTTTTGTTATAAAAAAACATAATGGCGGCTTCAAGATGGCGGACGAGATTTGTGATAATGGTCCGATTCCATTCAAAATTGGTATTTAAAGGTTTTCGGAGTCGAAGATTATGATTTTTTTATCAAAATTCATGAATTCAAAATGGCGTCTCCAAGATGGCGGACGAGATTTATGATTATGGTCAGATTCGATTCAAAATTGGTATGCAAGGTTATTTAAGTCGAATATTTCGAATTTTCTCTCAAAATTCATAAATTAATGATGGCGGCTCCAAGATGTCAGTATGGTCTGATTCGATTCAAAATTAGTGTGTGAGGATTTTCGAGGTCAGAGATTATGAATTTTTCGTAAAAATTTATGAATTCAATTGTGATTATGGTCAGATTCGATTCAAAATTGGTATGGTTTTCGGAGTCGGAGATTTCGATTTTTTAGCCAAAAAAATAATAATAATAGTTTAAAAAAACTAAAGAACACGCTTTACTTCCCATGGACAAAAAAGCGTGTTGTGCTTTATAAAGTTCTTTTGAGCTCTTGAACCTGTATTGTTAAATTGAGCTAAAAAATATGAGAATATAGATCGAAAGCACCCACGCTTTTTTTACATTTGAGAAATTAAATTGTCAATTATTTTTTACTTTTTAGTCCATGGGAAGTAAAGCGTGTTCTTTAGTTTTTTAAACTATTATTTTTTATAGTGGTATAGAAGATCTACTTATAATTGAGAAGGGCCATTGAATAGTCACACTTATACAATCCCCCTCAATCATAGTAATTATTCAAATAATGAAGTGTTCATATAAATGTCCTAATCATGCAGTAACAATAATCTCTCATCATATAACCTAAGGATACAAAATATCATAATGCCCGGGACGGTAAAGGAGATGAACAGTTGGAGAACAACCCTCAGGTAAATCATGTTCAGTACAAGTTTTACCAGTACCCCTATCCATGTAGATAACACGAACTCCAGTGTGCAACGCTGCGCATGCGGCAATTATATGAATATGATCACTTTCTTTATACATGGGCTCCACTTCTTGATGACAGAAATCGGCGACCTGAAAGAAAATGAAAAAAAATTTAAATAGCAGAAGACTTTTTATACCAAAATTATACCAAAAATTTTTAAACATTGTTCTTCAAAAATCATCTGGAGATTACCTAAATATCTTGAAGCCTATATCTGTGGGACTTGATAAATTACAGGGAAAAAAATGCTATTCTATCTAAGCAGAAGTATGGAAGAAATTACAAAGAAAAATCCCAGGACGAATTAGAATTATCTTGAGCTCAAATGCAAACTTTTTAAAACCAATAAAAACAGGTACTAACGACCTATCACTTTGCGCTGCAAAGTTTGCGGTTTATATTTTGGAAACACCAATACCAAATTGACACTTGTTGTAAAACTTGAAACCAAAAACTATTTTCAACAATTATATTTTCAGAAGAGTCACTACTGTTTCATTCTGCTGTTTATGCACACTTTTATAGGAATTCATTAAGTAAATTACAACTTATTGAGAATTACTTGCACCATGTGCTAATATTACTCACTGTACGATCTCCTTCAATGAAACAGCTAAAAAATTCTTGATCTTTCTGAAGCTGACCACTGGTAAGAAGTCTCAGATAGACCACCATATAGTCTGAGAAACCTTGCTCGTTAAACAAGGTGTGAAGTTCTTTTCGGGCCTCTTCAACATTATCAATGACTTTCAAACGCTTCAGAACATCCATATACTGAAATAAATTTTGGTTCTGAATTGAAAGCACTTTGTTTTCTCGTTATTTATACATACTGTGTCATAAAAATCTTCAACAGTAAACTGTTGAAATCCAAGTGACACCAGGACATCTTTGCTATCTTCTGCAACTTTGTAAAAGTCGTTATATTCGTCTTTTTTTCCTAGCAGTCTTTCAATATTAGCATAACTGAAAGCTCTGAAAAAACAGTTGCCATCAGGCCTAGTTCTACGGATGTATTTGTACTTTGAAGCTAAATCTTTGACTTTGTCTAAATATACGTCATCGGCAGAATATTCGTTATTAAGTGATGTTATGGGCTCTAAATCTCCTACAATCGCTGTGGATTCTGAAATCTGTAGTTTCTGTTAGTATAAATATAACCTTAAATTCAATACAAACTCACTTCTTTCTCGATTTGACGTTGTTGAGCTAAAATCAGCTCATCCTGATTAACCTGGGTTCCACTTTTACTTGAAACACTTTTCTCAGACTGTTCTTCGTCTCCCATTTTATACAATCAATTTTTATTTATGTTTTTTCATAAGAAAAAGAAAACTTCCCAGCTCCAACAACAACCACAAAATAATGTGTCATTTGTAATTTGTCAGAAAATCAGATTGGCAGTGCTGTCATATTCGTTTGCATCAAGGTGTAGTGAAGTGTAATATAGGGACGGTGCACATATGTCGATGAGCGTCCCCAAGTGGTAAGTTGCTCATATTTGGTGGTTAACGACGTATGACATATGACAATTATGACGTGATAATTTTTTGAAAGATATAATATTTAGTCGATAATTTGCAAACGAATACTAAAATCAAGTGTAAATTACACCAGGTGTAGAAACGATGCAATCGAATAAACCTAATATCATGCACCACCCGTAAGATAATTATCGATATATCGAATACTTCGTACATATTCAAATGAGACAGATATTGAACACTATCGTCTCTTATGGAATTTGGCAGCTGATCACAATCACGCGCCTAACTTTTTAGCGCCACCTAGCGGGAACGCAGATGAGAAAAAAAAATAAGAAGAAGAAATCATCTGAGGTTTTAACTTTTAAACTCATTTCAGGGTTATTTAATTTTTTTTAATGTATGTACAAAATAAAATATAAAATAATAAATAGGTGGATATTTCACTTCTTGAGTCGATGATTATTTTATTGGATTACTGAAAATATGTCCCAGCAAAAACTAAGGAACTCTTCGCTTTGGGCACAATGCGAGAACTGTTTCACATCTTTGGTTCATAAAGACAAGGAATATCATGTTACTGATTGTCCACCTGATCTGAAAAACGTTACCTACAATTTCGTCAAAGAAGGAGCATTGTTTGGATCAGCAGACTTGAAAACAAAGGATGAAATAAAACAAATAAGTTCTAGAGATAAGGATAACTTGGTTTTCTTAAGCGAGTCTGCCATTCACCTGTGCCGGTTTGCTATAGGGGAATATGTTCTAATACATGACCTTAATAATGAATTTCCACCTGTTGCAAGAGTCATCTGGCCAACTGTAGAAAAGACGCTTACCTCTGTGTTGTTTACAAAAACTGGTGCGATGCTCAGTGTTATGATTGATACATTGTTAGAATTGGTTTGCTTTTAGGTTTAGAGTTATGTCCTTTCAGCGTCAATCAAATAGTTGTAGTGTCGAAGTTACCTATGCATATAAAACATGCCAAATCTATCACAGTTGTTATCTTAAATGGACCAAAATCTTTGGAAATGACACCAGAACTGTATAATAGAATAAGCTATTCCTTAGAAGGCCGAATAATTACAGTTGGCAATATAATGAGTGTGATGTTTTATGGAAATTTTTTGAAATTTGAGGTCAAACTTATAGAAGCTAGTACAACTCTCAATGACTTGGATGGTACTTTTAGTGACTTGTATATTTCAGAAAAACATGTATTTTTTGAAGTTAGGAGTGATTCAAAATGGATATTACATAGGTGAGTTGTTAACAGAGGATTCGATTTTCAATGTACCAGTAGAAACATTTAAAAATAAAAATGTTCTTGATTTTTCACACTTACGAAATGGTAATCCTATCAGGGCTTTCGTCAACAAAAGAATATTTTAAGGAAATACATTAATACAATTACATTTCTGATCTTCCTCCTGAACAATAAAAAAAAAACAATTTTGTCACTACAAGGTTAGGCTGATTAGGAGGAAGGAATGTTATTAGGCTTTTCTCTACTCTACTCAAGTACAATAAAGGAAATTGATTCAGACTAGTCATTAAATAATTTAATAACCTCTGGTGTGTATTTATTTCTCGTGTTGTGATTGCTGTGATTGAGGATCTTAAAGTTGAAAATATTAGTTTTTACATGAGTCAGAAGCTTACATATGTACATGCAGGATGCAGTAAGGATCTTCAACTTGATGAAACTTCTTTTTATTCCACCCCTATGAAGTTAGCAGTACCACTTGGCAGAAATTCGATAAAATCTATTCCAATGATTGTCGAATAATTGGAGAGAATTTGTTGTGCTAACTTTATATCAAATTTTATCCATCAAAAGTACTACTGTATAAAAACTGTCAAATAACTTTTTGGATTTGCACATTTTTACTACTCTATAAGAAACTCAATATGTTTTTCCAGTACTAATCTTGTTTCAAGGCACTCATTTCGTCAAATTAATACCAAGTGAAATCAACGTTACAGGGACAGTGATGATTACCAACAAAGTATGTGGGAGAGAGAATCTCCAACTACACTAGCAGGTGTAGATGAAGAAATGAACGAACTTCGTGATCTCTTGAATCTATGCCTGAAAAGTTCAAAGACTTGGCAAACGGCACAAACTAATGCAGTGCTGCTTTTTGGAAACTCTGGCACAGGAAAAACTACTATTGCTACCACTTTAGCAAAGGAATACAAGGTTAATGTAGTTAACATCAACCCATCCAAGCTGTTAGGTACAGCCACATCCTCAAAAGATGACTTCTTGAGAGATGTTGTCCAAAATGCTTTTCAACATGCTCCTAGCATTATAATCATAGATGATATTGATGTTTTATGTCCATCTCGAAGTACATTGACAGATACGGAACGGAGAGTAGCATCAACTGTTCTTTCATTATTTGAAGATTTAAACCTGAAGAGAAACTCTAAAGTCTTCGTCATAGCTACTTCTAACAAACCAGATAGTATAGATTCAGCTTGTCGAAGATTTGGAAGACTTGACACAGAAATAGAAATCCCCACTCCTAGTCCAAATAATAGAAGAGCAATTTTGGAAAGTTTACTGAAAGATACTCCACATAATTTGACTGAGGAAGAGCTGCAGGAAATATCAATGAATACTCATGGATTTGTTGGGGCTGACCTAGCCTCTCTGTGTTCAAAGGCTAATTTAAGTGCCTCCAAACGTAATTCAAGTTCAGTGGGAATAAAGGATTTCAAGTATGCCATGAAAAGAGTTGCACCCAGTGCAATGAGAACAGTTCAGATCGAGGTAATCACTACATTATTATAATAAGAAATTTTATGATGTATTCCACACATTCTGGTGAGAATAAAAAATTAAATAGTATTTACATATCATCTATTCAAAAAAGAAATCAGTGATTGTAGCCCGATAGCCATTAGTAGCAAAGTTAGCAAATTTATTGAAAAATGCATCAACTGAAGACGTGTTTCCTATTCAGAAAATCATAAATAGATAGATAGATATTTATTAAGTAGGTTACCCTAATATACATACAAAATTTCATTTTACAGAATTTTAAATACTAATTGATAAAAATAAGGATTTAAAAGATTAATAGTAATATATAGATATAATTAAATATGAAATAAAATAAAATATAAAATGTGATTATGGTTAAACTGCTAAAATACTCATAAACAACAAAAGGCAAAAAAGTAACAAAAATGACAATAACAAAATAACATTAGTTATAGGTAAAAATATGCCACAAGTGAATAAAACTATTAGAATCAATCATCTTTTGTTAAAATGTATGATAACAATTTCGTTTTGAAGCAATATATTGAATCACATTGTTTTATCTCAGCTGGTAATTGATTATATTCATTCAATCCTTTGAAAAATATTGATCTCATGGAACTCTTTAGTTTCGTCCTATTAATATGAAAATTGTTTACAGACCGTGTATTATAGTCATGGAGTTCATTGTTGTAGGTAACAAATTGATTGAAATATTCAGGAAACATATTTCTTGTGATTTTAAAATTATTATCATTTATTCAGTATGGACCTAGGCAAGGGCTTGGAACAGATAACACAATTAACAGGATAATAGATTACATATCAAAAAATCTTAATCATAGTAGAAAATTCTCATTAATATTCTTGGACTTGGCACATACCCCTGACACTGTGTCCCATCAAATTTTGCTAGACAGTATGTAGAATTTGGGTATCAGAGACATTGCCTTGGACTTGTTTAATTCTTATCCCAATGAGAGATCTCAGCAGGTTATAATTAAAGATTACATAAGTAAGTCATGACTGGTGGAGTGTGGTGTGCTACAGGGTCCATTGCTAGGTCCAGTCTTATTTACCATCTACATAAATAGTCTAATACAATTGATATGTGGAGGAGATGTGGTCTTTTATGCTAATGGCCCAGGCATTAGGCTTGATACTAACTTACTGACACTCAATGTGGACAAATACAACTTCATGTGTTTTACTTTAAATAAGTGAACTTATTCCTATAATAATACAATTGAAATTCACACCACTATCTGCCATGACTTTGCAAATTGCAATTGCAAAAAATCTTATTATTATCTAAAACTGAGTATCTAGGATTGCTCTTTATCACACGTGAAGTGGCAGTTGAGTTAAATGAGAGATTGGTTGCCAAAGAAAAACCCTAGGGGAAACTACTCTTTCATTAGGTGTACATCATAACATTTTCATCAATTCAATATTAATTTTAATTAAATTCATTATTCGAAATGTCAAAACTCGCCAGAAATTATTTTTGCGCAAAAAAAAACATTTGAAAACTGATTCAGAGCTGACCAACTTGAGAACGGTTAGAGATAGACGAATTCTGCGAACTCCAATCGATTCAGAATGGCCAAATTAGTATATACTGACAATTTGAACGAAACAAATCTACGGACAAAAAAGTCGAGTAATGATAGATAATTTTTTGAACTTCTTTATTTTTCACTTTTCGAATTTCAAATTTTTGTCCCTGAACGTATTTTGACGTGCTGATTCCGAATCTTCGAACAAAAATATCGAAAACTCATCAGAATTATTTTTGGCGCCAAAAAAACGATTTGAAAACTGATTTAGAGCTCACCAACTCGAGAACGTTTAGAGATAGACGAATTCTGCTAACGCCAATCGATTCAGAATTGCTGAATTAGTATATATTGGGAATTTGAAAGAAAAAAATCGACGTGCAAAAAAGACAAGTATATCATAATAAATAATTTTTTGAACTTTTTAAATTTTAATTTTTCAAATTTCTAATTTTTATCCCCAAACGTATTTCGACGTGCTGATTCCGAATCTTTGAACGAAAATGTCGAAAACTCATCAGAAATATTTTTGACGGCAAAAAAACCATCATAAAACTGATTCAGAGCTGACCAACTCGAGAACGGTTAGAGATAGACAAATTCTGCGAACGCCAATCGATTCAGAATGGTCGAATTAGTATGTTTTGTGAATTTCGAGTCAATCGAAAGAAATTAAAAATTACTCGAAAAAGTTGCAAAAATCATCAAAAATACCAAGTCGTCACATCGACTTGAAATTCGCACTGTATACGTAAAATTTTATGCTCATTCCAAAAATTTATGATTTTTATATGCTCAGATATAAGATTTACGCGGAAAAGGTGTTTAAGATGAAAAATAAAATTTTCTGAGATTTTTAATTTTTTATTTTTGAATTTTAAATTTTTGTCCTCGAAAGTAATTTGACGTGGTGATTCTGAATCTTTCAACAATAATGTCGAAAACTCATTATAAAATTTTTTGGCGGCCAAAAAAACATCTAAAAACTGATTCAGAGCTGACCAACTCGAGAACAGTTAGAGATAGACCAATTCTGCGAACGCCAATCGATTCAGAATGGGTGAATTAGTATGTATTGGGTATGTATTTGGGAATTATTTCATGACTTTCTGGATCTTATTTTTATACATAAGAGTTAAATTATGTCCATACAACGTATCCGCGTAATTGAATGGTAATTATCTTTCAATGCCCCCTAAAACTTTTTCATTATTTTTCATTAGAGATAATTACTTCACCGATTTCATTAGGTGTACAAAAAGTGACTAGTTGTTTCCCCCTCGGTAAAACCTAATAAATGTATATAGGGCCTCACCACAGACGGTTCTGAATTATGATATTGTCTCCTGTAAATCTGTTTCGATGCCACTAATCATAGCCCAAAAAAGAATTCTAAAAATCTTCTTCCACAGAGCAAGTGTTTTCAGATTGATACTGAAATACCTGGGTGATCAAGTTAATCTCGTTTTGCAATCTAGTATAAACTGCTGTCTTTTAAGTAGCGACAATGAAAGTACCTTTCAAAAAGCACGTTGCTCATGTATGATTTTTGAGACCAGAAAAATTGAGTGTGGCCCAACATGCCCGGGATCACAACCACCAATTTTATGACACAAGTTTGACATTAATTAGATAGGTTCATGACTATAGACTTCTCGATGCATTCAAGAGTCAGGATATAGTTTGTAGAAATTGTATAAATGCGAACAAGCATTCTACATTCTGTACATTTTTACAAATCTATGATGTACCGTTTTCAATTTGTGCTTATTTGTTCATTTTTAAGGTTCCAAATGTCAAATGGTCTGACATCGGAGGACATGATAAATTAAAACGCGACTTGAGGCAAGTTGTTGAATGGTCTATCAAGAACTCTGAAGGCTTATCTAGATTGGGAATCACACCTCCCAAAGGTGTCTTGATGTTTGGACCTCCCGGTTGTTCCAAAACTATGATAGCAAAAGCTCTTGCAACCGAAAGCGGTTTAAATTTCCTGTCAATCAAAGGTAAGTCTTCCGCCAAAAAGTATGTACAATATGGAAATAGTTATTTATGATACAAGTGTTAAAAGTGGCATTTTATTTTGTGAGTGGGGAATATTGCGAAACGAGCGTTAGCGAGTGGAGCAACCCCACGAGCAAAATAAAATCACTTTTAACAAATGTATCATACAAAATTTTTTGTTCAACAGTTACTGCTAGTAAGAAAAAAACAAAAAAAAATAAGATCCATAAGGATTCGAACACACGATCTTTGGATTACAAGGCTGACTGACAGATACTTCAAATATAATAAACCCCAACGCACTTTATTTATGAATGTCATTATTTGTCAGTGATGAAGGACATTCTACAGTTGGACTAAATACTACTTCGTTTGTAACTTCAAAAGGAATTAGTATTATCAATTGCGCAAACGACCAAATACATGTGTGAACTTTTATAAACGATTCCTCTTGAGTAGGTGTTCTGATTATAATATCTGATTGAAGTGTTTCTATTAGAGAGATCTATATTACTGAGTATCCATCATCTCATCTGTCATTTTACTTTTAACACTAGTGTTAAAAGTACTTTTAACACTAGTGTTAAAAGTGATTTTGTGAAAACGTCAGTTTTTAGTTCATGTGTCAATGAATTAAAAACGTCATTTTTAATGTCAGTTGTACAAAAAAAAGTTTATTATTAGAGTATTGGAAAAAAAAATTTGTAAAAAGTTTGTGCATGTCCGATAACCTCAAAATCGATTTTGAGTCTTTTGACATGTCACGTGATCTCTGGTATGGCGGCAAATTGAAAAAAATGCTATGAAAAGGCAAAAAGTGGGGTGAAATGGCAAGTTATTTGAAAAAGTTGCTTAGAATTAAATTTTATTAACATAATGATAATAATGAGAGAAAATTGAAAATAGCTATTTTTTTAAATTATTTTCCTAGCTGTATAAAAATATCAAATTATTGTTCTTAAATTCTCTTTTCTAATTTATCTATTGTCTTTTGGGTAAATCCGTTCTCGTATGTTATTTGCCATATGGTTTTTCTTTCGTTTCTCTTTTTGAACAGTGGTGTCAAAGTATCGTGGAAATAGCTCAAGAAAGTCTTAATTTTTTTTCATTTATTTGTGGTGCTACTAAATCTCTGCATCCGGAAATAATGTCAAATCTACTGTCTGAAGACTTTAGCAGTTTTAGGTTTGTAGAAGCCAATGTCTTGGTAGAACTTTCATCATTATTTCGTAATACTATATAGAGATAATTTATATTAAAATTTTTTGGTTTTGAGAAGACTAGTATTTAGAAAATAAAAAAATGTCACTTAATTTCTCCAATTCCACACTTATTGACCTTATGATGTTGATTTCAGGCCCAGAACTTTTCAGTAAATGGGTTGGTGAATCAGAACGAGCTGTAAGAGAAGTATTCCGAAAGGCACGACAAGTATCCCCCTCTATAATATTCTTTGATGAAATTGATGCCATAGGTGGTGAACGAAGTTCTGGTTCGAGCACAAACGTACAAGAAAGGTAGAGTTCTTAAAATATCCTAAAACTCTGCAGACTTCGATAAATCAAATGAAACTCAATATATGAAATCAAACTCACATTTTCTTCTGTTTGTAAAAAATAATAGAAATAAATCCTCTACACAACCCACCCAACAACCTACTGTACGAAACAACAGGAATTACCCCCATAAAGCAACGCATTCACAACCTCTCTGAAAAGTTTGCACATAAAGAACACAACCTAGAGATACTAAGCCGGTTCTGAACGAACAGGAATCAAGAAAGAAGGCCTCACAGAAAATACCCACTCAATACCATATGGGAGCACATTCAAAATTTCAATATTTAAGGAATAAGAAGACTACATACCAGTTTTTTTTTTTTTATATATTTATTTGTTCTCATATACTTTTGATACAATACTATTATGGAATAATTATACAAACCACCATGTAATATATTGTAACAGGCTGAAGGACCTCGGTCGATGGCCTATTGGGTGACCCAATAAAGTACACTAATTATTATTATTATTAATAGAAATAAATGAATTCTGTTCAAAGACATTTCAAGATCAAAACTGAGTAAACTAAAATCATGACAAATTACAAATAACATTAAAAATAGATAAGTTCTGATATCTTTCAATACAGTCACAAAATACAGATCTACCAACATAGCTGAGTATGTGAAATTCTCATTTATTGCGCGAACGGTTATGTTGAGTGTCTCATCACTGGATGTATCACGGACTATAGTCCGTTGTACGACGAATGCGCATTATGGGCGTGCATATTTCTACGGTTTTAGTTATGTTAGTACAACCGTAGCATATTGATTCGAAACGTCATCCTATGACTTGAAACACTTCGATAATTGGTTATCTACTTAACATTTCTAATATGTGAATATATTTAACTTTTTAAATCTGTATTTGAAGGGTCTTGGCACAACTGTTGACAGAACTTGATGGAATTACATCACTGGGAGACGTTACCGTTGTAGCAGCTACCAATAGGCCTGACAAAATAGATCACGCTCTGATGAGACCGGGAAGGTTAGACAGAATCGTATATGTGCCATTGCCTGATTCCAATACTAGGAAGGAAATATTCAGGATAAAATTCGCCAAAATGCCTGTAAGTATTCATGTAGTAATTTAACTTGTTTTTCACTTCAACTTTCAATTGAAAATACTTGGATATATGAGCAAAGGTGGTCAAAGAAGGGGGTCGCTGGCTGTAAGGAGAAGTGTTTTTGAAAAGATGTCAAATAGTGCACATACTTAAATTACAAGAAATTTAACTGAAGGCCATTTTGTATTGTTGCGCGGCATTTCATTGAAAAACATCAAGTTTGCTCCGACCCAAATTCGCTCGTAGGCTTTCAAATCCAAAAATCATCAGTTTGCTGATATTCTTTTGAATTTTTCAGGTATCAAATGTCAGTATTGATGAACTGATTGAGAAAACCGTGCAATTCTCAGGTGCGGAGGTAAATGCAGTATGCAACGAAGCAGGCATCATTGCCTTGGAAGAAAATAAAGAGGTTCAGTTTGTCGAGGGCAGACATTTCCAAGCCGCTTTGAAGTTGATAACTCCTAGAACGCCTCCGAGTTTAATTAAGTTGTACGATGATTTTTTGCAAATAAATAATTAAAGATTGTGCGTTATTTATTTATTGTTTTGTACTAGGTTGGAGTCCAGGAAGTAGCAAAATCCATATGTGCTATTTTTGTTCTTACCATGATGACTGACATTACATAAGCTACAATCAACAATACACCGCGGTCACATGACGTCAAACGTCAGCTGTCAAACAGCACTTGGGAAACCAAACTGTAATTGCCGGCTCGATCCCCAGGCAGGACAAGATTTTTTCAGTTTCAGATGTAAATCTGAGTGATTGAATCTTGTTGCTGGCTGGGGATAATCCTCCATGATTCACTGTTGTGTTGATAATTAACAGTGCTGCTCCTAAGGTAGCATATGGAGTTAGTAACAAAGCCTAGCCAGAACACTAGTATGAATGAGATATATGTTTGTGACGAATGTCCGCCGTCTTTGACGTGCCAAACCAATTAAAATAGGGATGTAGTATTGCCTAGAACAAGACATCAACTGCATCCCCCCGATACAGCTTCGTTGTCTACGCAACGGAGCATGTCCATATTGCACCGTACAGGTAGCAGAAAAGGACAATAAATGATGAGAGAGAGAGAGAACTGTAATTGCCTATTCTTTCAGTGTAAAAATGTCATGTTTTGAATCAACTTTATTTACAAATGACTCATGTTTGCGAACTAGCCTCGAGCGGGAATCGAACCTGCGACCTCTAGATTGCTAGTCCGTATCGAGGACACACGTTCGCATCTGCATATCGGTATACCGCTTTTCCCTGGAATTTGATGTTAGTATTAACACCCACACAGCATGAAGTCATCTTAACGTCTTCAAGACGTCCACCCTAAGATATTCGGGATGTCTTCAAGACGTACAGCAATATCTTGAAGACGTCCAAAAGACATCGTTAAGACGTCCATTGTTACAAAACGAGACGTCTTGAAGACGTTTTCGATACGTCCATGTGGACATAATCGCGACGTCTTAAAGACATCTTTGGAATTTCCAGTTTATGTCCAATACGGGCCTGAATGGACCCTTTTCTGGACATTAAAAAATAAAAATAATTTATTTAGTATTCAGTACCTACCTTGTAAGTTTGAAATTAAATTGAAAAACAAAATTGCAGAAATTTTATTAAATTATATTTTATAACTTTTTTTCTATAACTTTTTGTTTTTACTAAACATCGTACGATCTTCCGCTTTCGTCAGCTAAGACTGAATACATTTCTCAGTTTCCTTCCGATCGGTAAAAACTTTTGTCATCTCACTGGCACCTAGAACAATAATAAACATTAAAAAATCATGAAAAAAAAAACAGTTTTTTAGTATTTTAGATTTCAACAAAAAAACTATATCACCTATTATTGGTTAATAGCAGTTTTGCAGTTGAATAAGTATTTCAAGCCCAAATCATTTGGGATATGCTATGCAGCACATGTTTAACGAAATGGTATAATTACTTGCTCCATCTCCTCTACCCATTTTGGCCATTCCAGTGACCTGAAAAATTATGATCAATACAATAATAGCCTCGTTATCAATATTTATCTTCTTACCCATTCATTGACATATTCGAGTAATTGATATTGAAACAACACATTCATTACATTGAACACTCAACAAAATGTCAGAACGACGCAACAATTTCTCGCAACATCCCAACACAACAATACAAGTTACGTTATTACGAAATACGAACTATTGCGGAATGGAGAGTAATTCCGAAGTGGGACGACTCACGAGGAGTTCCGACGCCCGACGAGTAAAATGCCGAATCCATTTCAATTCTATGATTGGTTAAATTCCACCAATGGAAATATCGGAATTTTATTCTCACGTTTGTTGGTATTTAAGATTGATACAGAAAATTCAAAACAAGAACGGTTATGAGTGAAGCAAGCTTCACGCATAGTGGAAGACAATGAGAAATGTTATGATCTTAGATTTTGTTTGTACATATCATTGGCAAAGTTATTCAAATTATATATTCTCCCACTGAAATAATAATTTTATGTGGTTCTGCTGACTTATATGTTATTTAGCATAGATATTTCACTGAACTTTACTGCCCCTTTTAGAAAAACTTATTGGGAAAAAATCAACATTCTGGACCAATATGGGACGTATTGAAGTCGTCCATTCATGTACGTCCCTAAGACGTCCATTTTATGTCTCTGGACGTTCAGGCATTTTAAAGACATAAATTGGACATCTTTAAGACGTCCAGTGCTGTGTGGGCACTTGCAAACTTCGCAGTTTGCAAGGTGTGTTAGTGAGTTAGGATGTTAGAAGGTACTCATTCATTATCAATAATCATCAATCCAATTCTACTTTCATGTAGCGTCAACGACATATGTGTGATTTCAGCAGGATTCAGGTGTGTGGATCTCCGATCATTGAACAATGTTAATCAAGCCAAATTTGAAAATCAAAGTGAAGTGATTACCCCCCCTACTAATTTTTGAACCACCTGGTATATCGCAACGAAATTTGGAAGTCGTGAAGAATGGTTTCCGGGCTTTGAGGCCGTGGTCGGTTCACCTCCCTGGAGGCGGTTTCTTTGGACGTTTCGCTCACAACTGCGGTGAGCATCTTCAGCATAGGTTTAGTCTTCTCGAAGAACGACGTAAAACTGATACAACGGTTGGAAATTATTCGTAATTTATAGTTGCAGCCTGGTTAATTAGTTTTGCTTGGGGTGACTGGGGTACCTGACCGGGTGGAATGTAGCCATTGTCTACCTGCCTAATTAGTGAGTCGTGATTGCCCCTTCCTACCTGCTTGTTTGTGTTGTTTAATTGTTTTGTTTTTGTGTTTTTCAAGGCTGGGTACCAGGCTTTGTTGAGCTTTAGGGATTCTTCCTTTCTGTTGAAATTGTTTTTATGTTTGTATATTTCTATGGCTTCTCTATTAAGGCGGGCATGATAGTGTTTCGCGGTTGAGAGCACTTCTGTATTATCAAACCGGATATCATGGGCACCTTCTCCGTAGGCGTGCAATGCCACAGCAGACTTCTCCGTCTGGAATTTGGAAGGCTCAAATAGGAGATAAATACCTACTTTTTCATGAGAAAATTCCAGCTAAAAGTTTCAAAATGGCAGCTGAGCGCCATCTTCAATAATTTTTTTTAATAGAACACCCGGTATATCATTGCATGATCGGTTAGGGGGATGATCATAAAGAATCCAACAACACCAAGTTTGATGGACGGAGATATCGCCTATTATTTTCTCCATAAGCCGAATGAGTGGAAGATGGCGCTCAGCTGCCATTTTGAAACTTTTAGCTGAAATTTTTTCATGAAAGAGTAGGTTTTTATCTCCTATTTAAGCCTTCCAAATTTGGTTGCGATATAACTGGTGGTTCAAAAATTAGTAGGGGGAGGACGAACTTTAGTCGGGCACTGTATATAATAAACATATAGAGATAGAGGAGTGCCTTTTCCTTTCTGAAATAACTTGAGTTTCTAGAATTGAATCCAAGATTTCTATAGGCCCTACTGGCTACATTGGAGAAATTGAGCCACCTGAAAAATATTTTCTTGTGTCGTAATTTTCAGTGCCCGAGACAATCAGAAAATAATCCAATTTTACACATTTTAAATATAGGAAGTTGGCTGACATTTTTCAAAACTATGTTGGTAAGATATTTTTACTATTTTTACGGATGTTTTTTTCCGTTCAGACACAATTTTCGTCGTAATTTTCCATTTATGAAACCGTTGAAAAATTCCTACGCGTTTTCTATCGAACTTACGAAGGGCAGAGGGGTAAAATGTTTTGAAACCGTATAATTTATTATTCGATGGTCCACTATTTTTACGAATTTTTCCGATTTTAATTTAATTTTAAGGGACCAGCCCCCCCCCCCTCAGAGCAAAATTTTGTTTTCGCCGTAATGTCGTCCAAATCCTTCAAAAAAACGAGACCCTAAGCGATCACTATCTAGCAGAGGGGGGCAATTTTTCTTGACTCAGAACTCAAATAACTGCAATGCCCATGACAGGTCTACGTCAAAAAATAACTTGTCACCGCAGAAGAAATATTTCCCTCATATCCATCCCTGATGTGTATGCTTCTGAAGAGCCTTCTGAGAGTTTTTTTCCAATCCTATATCAATCTTCCTGAAGAGCTTGGCAAAGCGAAATAGATTTTCGTCGACCAAAATGTATTGGGGATTAAATGCGAGAGAAGCGAACCTTGCTTCAATGAAATGAACGATTTCTGTGAGTGATATTTTTTAATAACATTCTCTTTATCTAATTTATTTAATGATTTTTTCCAATGAAAACTAGAGAAAATTAAAAAAATCAACTATCTGAATGAAAATGCGAATTTTCACTTTCAGATTTTTTCTTTTCTTTGCAGTTAGAGTCTTTTCATAATATCTATCAGATGTAGTTCAATGTCCATCGTGGCTTGTGCCGGGGAAGTTGTTTTCTGTTAGATATTTAATAAAAATCACATTTTTCATTTTTTCAATTTTCATGGAGAATGTTCCTCTTTTCAACATGAATACCTCCCAAGAGGTTATCTTGAACGATCGAAAATAGCTACTAAAAATTGTCTCTCAGTCGCAGATGATTCTACAACAGATTTTAAGAATGTCCTATTCATATTTTCGAACTAAAATCAATAACTATATATCCCAAAGGGGTTTTATAAGTCCACCGAAATATCCAATATTTCTGATATGCAATGCCTACCCCCAAATTTTAATCATGCATTTATCCTTCGACTTCAGTTGAAATCAGCTCGATAAAACTTCTGAAAAAAAAGAAAAACATGGAATTTTACTCGCATCCAAATAGCCAGATGGAAAGAAAATCGTATCTAGAGCAGACACTGACACTGTCGCAGATGGCTTTGGCGCGCATCCCGCCATTCACTTGTCTTCGGCGACTCTAAGAGGAGCGTCGCGGCGCCGAGCATCCAGTTGGTTTCGTGAAGCGCGATTAGCCAGAATGGTAGAAAGGTTCAGGAAGTTCAACATAGTTTTGATTTTATGTGTTAACGTAAATATATTATGAAGTATGTGGGAATAAAAATCATAAAATATTCCCAAAATATACCAAATTATTCCATATATATGCATAATAATATCGTCTCGATGAGGAATTGAGATTGGATATGAGGAATTGCAGTCAGATGAATAGCCTTTTTTCCTCATAACAATCAGATACTAAATTTTTGAATACGGTCTATTCTAGTTTGAGTTGTGTGATGAACATATTTTTCTAATAATATACAGAGATAACAGTGAAATAAGATTTAGTCACTCCAACTAATGTGGGTATGACACTAAGGTAAACACGATTAAATTTCCACATATTTTTTTACACTCGCTACATGGTCGCTTTTTCAAGCGAATAGTACACTAAATTATTTTTCGTTGATAACTACTCAAATAATAATGGTAATAATAATAATACTCCCTCATAATCACTCGTAAAGTGTACCCAAAGGCATAGCCTGTGCGGGTAGAGGACGGCTATTATTATTATTATTTGCCGTGTCGATTCTTCTTCTACCCTTCCTTATTCAAGGTTATTAGGACCTACCTATAATTATCGCTAATTACTAAACTCGTACAACTTATATTCACTGGCATTAACAATGTAACTGGAAATCTCATTACATCCTACTTAATTGAGAGAATGAATTCAACGGAATTATTAAGATCCAACTGGTCATAGTATATATACATTTTGAATTTTTCAATTCACCAATTTCAAAGAATTCCAAATAATATTTTCGACATGAAGATTTCCGAAATTTTCACTTTCAAAATTATGACCATCCTCCAAAATATGATTGGCATATGTTTTTTTCTTCAAATATAATTCATACGGTGTTCACTTTTGCGGTTTTTGAATGGTCGACCTGTCTGGCCTACATACCGTGTTACACAGACTCATGGTACACGCCATTTTCTCCTTTGTTTCTGTAGGTATATTTCTAAAATTTGGAACATTGAATATGCTCACTATAGGGCACTTTTTGACAGATTTAGAAAAAAAATCCAACTTCTGGTTTTTCCGGAAATGACATCAATTTTCAATTTTCAAATAGGACACCCTGTATATTATTACATTTTTGAAATCTGCATAATTTTCTGAATCCAATGATATTTTATTCGTCAGAACACCCATTTTATTTTTCGATCTAGAGAGTCATGAACTCCCTAAAACTATTCCAAATAATCAAAATAATGCTACACTATCGTAATTTCGATTTAAAAAGTATCATGGTTCGAAATACGTGCCAAAAAAGTAAACCAAAACCTTTTTTTAATGGTACTCTGATCCATGTTAATTTTTTTCTGTATAACCAATACGACATAATGGAGTTTAGACAAGTTTAAGGGCCGGTTTTTCAACGTTCAGTCAAAGTCTATGCTACGTGACTAATGGTTAGATTGTGAGTTTATTCCTTTATGTGAACAGATGTAACGTTCATTCTAACCACTAGTCAAATTTAGCCGTCAGTCAAACTACGCTAACAGGGTATTGAAAAACCGGCCCTAAGTATCTTCTCGGTTCAATAACAATAATTTATCAAGGTGGCTATGGAACACAAATAACAATTCGATGTTTCGATAATCTGAAATTGTCAGTTGTCACTGAATACATTATTGAATTGGTCGGATTGTGATGATAGATGATAGAAATAAGTTAGGAATTCTACCAGTTTATAACAGAAACGAAAAAGTGGGTTTGGTGTTGGTGTATGGCCGTATGGGGAACGTCGGCAAAATCCAGTTGTTACTCAACAGCTGTACTCGGAAAGATACCTACCCCGAACGACAATGTCCGGCTCGAAGCGTCTTGAAGAGCAGTTCAGAAGAGAGCCTGGTATTTAAATTGTGAGAGAAAACCCAATTTTTATTACTTACTTACATTTGAACCAAGGCTTTGAACCTTCGAGCTTTAGGAGCTCTATCAGTTGGATGAAATATTGACTAGATCTTCGTAAAATTCGAAATGTCAAATTATTGTTGTTTGTGTTCCATAGCCACCTTGATAAATTATTGTTATTGAACCGAGAAGATACTTGAACTTGTCTAAATTCCATTATCGTGTTCGTATAGTTATACAGAAAAAAGTTAATATCGATGGTACTTTCAAATGACGTCAGAGAACCATTATGGTACCATTCGAAAAAAAGGAGTTTAGGGTAAAAAAGGTTTGGTTTACTTATTTCGAACCACGATACTTTTTAAATCGAAATTACGATAGTTTAGTATTATTTTGATTATTTGGAATAATTTTAGGGAGTTCATGGCTCTCTAGATCGAAAAATTAAATGGGTGTTCTGACGAATGAAATATCAACTATAAGGTATCATTGGATTAAGATAATTATGCGGATTTCAAAGATGAAATAATATATAGGTTGTCCCATTTGAAAATCGAAAGTTCATGTCATTTCCTGAAAAAACCAGAAGTTGGATTTTTTTTCTAAATCTGTCAAAAAGTGCCCTATAGTGAGCATATTCAATATTCCAAATTTCAGAAATATACCTAGAGAAACAAAGGAGAAAATGGCGTGTACCGTGAGTCTGTGTAACACGGTATGTAGGCCAGACAGGTCGACCATTCAAAAACCGCAAAAGTGAACACCGTATGAATTATATTTGAAGAAAAAAATAAACTCAACATATGCCAATCATATTTTGGAGGATGGTCATAATTTTGAAAATGAAAATTTCGGAAATCTTCATGTCGAAAATATTATTTGGAATTCTTGGAAATTGGTGAATTGAAAAATTCAAAATGTATACCCCTTTAATTTTAAAATTCATCGAAGGGACAAGTGTAACTTTTGATCTTGAGGTAACTGTAACTTTCCCCAGATTTCGAATTAAAGTGAAATGGTGCGTGTATATAAAAAAAAACTAATTATGCCCAATCTTATACCACCGAACAAATCAAAAACGTGGTTGAAGAAATGAAAAGTCAGAGAATTACTGTATATTGTGCTTTAAAAAATATTTGATACCTTATTTGACTCTACTGATAAAATTTCTGTTTGTTGACAAAAAATGTTTGTATCTTTTTTCCTATTGGAGATGAAATACCTAGTAATTTATGTATCAAGTGAGTGCGGCAATTCCTACAAGTAAAAATAAACACTTTACTCACGAGTTTCATACAGTATTTTTTATACAACCGTGAAAAAAAATAACCAATTCATATTTTTTTGCAAATATGAAATGAATTTGGCATATTTTTATTGATTCATTATTCGAACAAAGTTCGAAGAGTATGCCGGAGAGTTGAGTTTCAAACAAATGAAACGAATAATTTCGACAGGGTCGAAATCTCTTTCTCTTCACACTATTCCGCAAAATGGAAAATTTGAAGTGAATATTAAAATAACATATTCATCGAGGTCAATATTATTATTATTAATGTTGACTTGACTTTCGAATAACTAGTCCATCGAAGTATACCTTTTCATTTTCTTAGATTTGTATTCAAAATAAATAAACAATCCTCGTGAAGCAACGAATACCTTTTTCTTTCTTTGAACTATGTCAAGGAAATCTCATATTTACTACTTAAATTAAATTTTTTATAGTTATCAAGAATTCGTTATCTGGATAGATGCCCAATTTCACAAATTTCATTAAATATTGTTGTCAACTAGTTTCTGACGGCCAAACAGCCATAGCTACCTTGGATTACCTAGTGTAGATTAGGTCTAATAGTTCCTTAGAGGTATATGCTATTATTTTGAATATATTCGCCGCGATAGTTTGGAATTTTGATAATACTTATTTAATAGTAAGAAGCTAAGAATATTATTGGTGAAACATTTGTATATCAGATATTTATAGGTTATTAGTTGCCAAAGATAATGAGAACTGGCTTTATGACAGGATTTCGTTATTATTCGGATCTGTCACTGTTGTTGCATGAAACTGTCGGTTGCCTAGCAACAGCCGTTAAAAAAGTGCACTTTTTTACGCTTTTTCGTTTAATAATGAAATCGTATGTTGATAGTGAAATATTGTAATACTTTACGCACACAAACCACACAAGAAAGTGGACTTATTTTGACAGTTGTAGAAAAATATATTTTTTTTTAATGAAAGCTAGGCGTGATTACACTGAAAAGTGTAACCACACGTTGGTAACTCAGTTTTTTGAATTGAGGAACTGTGATATAGAGTCATTCAAGAAATAGAAGTTACCCAAAATATCAAAACTACGTCACTTTCACTCGACGCGCGTTTCTCTAACAAAGTTAGCATTCTCAAGAGCTATACGCTTGCGATGAGGATAATTCTGATCACTAGATAAGAGGATAATTCTTTTATCACACAGGATAAATCTTTTATCACATTTTTTTGCTTTTTTGAATGAAAGGTAAGCTCTAATTTCGCTTCAATTTCACTTTGATGATAAGGATTAACTGTAAATATTCCTGTGCACTCTTCATATACGTAGGTATATATGGGTATGTTTTCTCTTGGTTTTTTTTTGAGTTCCACGAAAAATTCCAGGCTGAGTTTATTGAATCTAAAATGCGAAATATTTTCTACTATTTTATTAAAAATGAAATATTGAAGTATTTTGATATCTTCTTTTCTATAATAATTTCGTCTCCTCCGCTCCTTGGGGACGGTTTTTAATTTGAATGTCATTGCTGAGTATTTTGATTTTGCTATTTTTTTTGCAAAACAAATACTTATAAAAAATTTTAAATATTAGATATTGAGTAAATAATCGTTCTCTTCTTTGATTTTTGTCAAAACAACTCATTTTCACGAAATATAAAATTCATTCGGAATTTACAATCGATTAAGACGAACAACAAACGGAATTTGTGTGAAATCCAAGCGTCATTTGTTTCCAAACTTTTGTATAATTTTCAGTGTTTCTATATTTAACACACTCGTATAAATTATGGAGAATTTGGTGCAAACTCGCACCAGAGTGTACATCAGTTCTACGATGGACTTCAAATCGCGAGTTAGAAACTGGTGGAAGAAGCTTAGATTAAAAAGTGCTCTCCAACATATCGGACTTTTGCTGGCGCTCATGTGTTATACGTTAATAGGAGGACTGGTGAGTAAAAAAAATTGTCTTTTTTTAGTTGTTTTTATAGATTCTATTGACTAGATGAAATCTATAACAAAATTCCTATCAATAACTCAAATAAATATTGCTCCATTCCTTATTTAGGTAAAGCTTCACAGGACGGATTCCACTTAAAAATTGTTAGTCAATACTAAAGATAAAGTACCCATTTTACATAGATCAGGTGTTTATAGAATTTCTTGTTCACGACCAAATTGTCCTGCTCGATATGTCGGACAAAGTGGTAGGAAAATTAAAACAAGAGTTTCTGAACATGTTAAACTAATTGAGAGCTCTAGAAACCCACACATAGAGGAATGTAATACTAAAAGTTCTTTTGCAAATCATATTCTTAATTACAATCATAAATTTAATATTAACACTGATTTAGATATTGTACATGTTTGTCAAAAAGGTACCTCACTCAACTTTCTCGAATTTTTTTAAATCAATTCTACTATCAATAATCCTAACGTTATTTCTCTCAATGAACAAGTACAGTTCGACTGCAAAAAGTTTTTTAACTCACTTAATTTTCTTTAAATAGCATTTTTTCCTACCTTGGTCTTCTAAAAGAAACGTTGTCCTCTGGTCATTTTATTCTCTGTTCGGATACACACCAGTGTCTTCCTTCCATGGAAGGTCGACAGATGTCTCACTTCGGGTCATGGAACGAAGCTGTTGTTTTCTCGTGTTCCTGCTGATCCACAATTTTCACATATCTGTTTCATACTTAATTCTTCATTGTAATAGTTTATAGGTATGGATAGACGACATGAGATCTTTCTGCACAGAATACCAGTTACGATGATGGATTTGTTTCGTCTCCATCAGTGTTCTGTGTGTAAACTTTCTCATGTCATCGGTCTATGTCAATTTTGACGTTAAGCTATCTTGACAGATGATGCTTTTCAATTTACTAATTTCAGTAGTTTCATTCTCTCTTCACTCGTTGAGTAGTCACAGTAAATTTTCGAAACTGATGTCAATTTCTATAAAAGTCACAGGGATAAAGGCTCTAAACCCCCCTTATTATTTTTCTTACTATTACAAGCCTCCCTTATTTGAATTTCCATAAATTTCAATAAAATAAAACACATATTGGTTTTTGTGCCCACTTAACCCTTAGTGGAAACATGTGGTGACACATTTTTTTAATTTTGTACTTTTATTAAAGTTTCTATACCTATAATCATTTTCCCTATCTATGTAGGTAATATTACACTGTATTAGATTACTGATAGTTACACTGTTTTTAACATTTGGTTGTTGAATTAAATTGTGGAGATAACTTTTAGTTTTTCTGTATCGTAAAACTTCTGCAAAGCTTCACTATACAGTGCTAGTCTAAATTCCGTTCCCCCCTACTAATTTTTGAACTACCTGGTATCTCGCAACGAAATTTGGAAGGCTCAAATAGGAGATAAAAACCTACTTTTTCATGAAAAAATTCCAGCTAAAAGTTTCAAAATGGCAGCTGAGCGCCATCTTAAGGAATCTCCTTTTCTCCTATTTGAGCCTTCCAAATTTCGTTGCGATATACCAGGTGGTTCAAAAATTATAAGGGCGGGAACGGACTTAGACTAGCACTGCATAAAAAAAGGGGAGATGTACTATTATTTCATTATTGCTGTGTAGAACCTTTCTGCTCCATGCTGTCAGGTATACCTCGTGAGTACTCTGGATCTTCTGATGAACTCCTGGAGATTTCTCACGAGGATTTCTCGTGGGTTGATATCTTCTTCTTCTACACTACAATGTCCCAAGATATCCATCTTCATGTGAGCCAGGGATTAATGGTAAAACACTATGTGTTTCTTCCTCCTTGGTAGAGGAGGTATTTTCTTGGAGTAGCAATGCCCTGCAAGGAGTCCTATAAACTTCCTGAGAGAGTTCCGACTGAGGTCTTGACAGCTAGTTGGTTGGCCCCAATGGCCCCATAATCATCATATTTCCGTGAGTGTTGCCTCAGGCATTCTGCCAGGGAGATTGATGATAGTCCTTAACCCATTTCTTCGTGTTCCCAAATAAGATTCCACAGGATGGTGGCTAGGGTATCTGTGCTATCATTCTTGGGGATGCCTCTGTGATCTGGTACTCAGAGGGATGATATACATTCTAGGGTATCTAATCTAAGCCATTGATGATCGTATGTAGCGCTTTGTTCAAAAAAGTTTATTAGAAATGCAGAAATTCTAGTTACTGTAAATGCACTCAAAATATTCAAATGGAAATGACATAAAATAAACGTGAACACGATTTTGAAAAGCTTTTATTCATAAACTAGTTAAAAGTAAAAATGATATGTATTATATGACTACAACATATATATTTATCATTTTAAACTGACTCCAAAGAAGGGGGAAGTTCTATGTTGGAGAATTTATATTATTTTATCGCCCCTATAATTTTCCTTAGTGGTAGTTTTATATTTTTTTATTATTATTTCCGTTATCGCTAGTAACAACTGGTGTAGATATCAAAGATATATCTTTCGAATGAAATTTGATTTCAGAATTGGTATATAAATAATGACAGAGATAGTACTAACCATAATAAATGTAACAACATATGTTCCTGGAGTTTCTAAGAAATATAATGTCTGAGTTACTGGTGGATTCGCCCCAATATACTAGGAATAGAATATGGTTACAGCAAGATAAAGCTCCGGTATATTTGAATTAAGGGATGAAAATACTCTCTATGAAAATAATGAATGTGCTTGCGAGATATCGCACAAACTCCGAAAAGTTTGAAAAGAATCATTTGTTTCATTCCAATATGAATATAACAATATTATCAATCGGTTTTTCTTGTATTTGCTGTCTTGACTAATGCCTGATATTTTGAATTTTCATAGACTTTTGGAAACGAAATGGTTCTTGGACTTCTACCACATAAGCTCTTTGATACAAAAAAATATCAGTAAGTGAATGTAATATATGGCGTGTATTTATATTTATAATCGATAACGAGCTGTTAATGGTAACTTCCGATTCATTAATGTATAACCTTCAATTCTGGATGTAAACTTATATCCGCTCTTTTTGTTGAATGATTTGATTTAAATAATATTCAGGAGTTGGAATTCATTAGTTGAAAACTTTTGAGAAGTCCGATGAATTGTGACAATCTGCTCTACTGTGAAATAAGATGTATGGTGCCTGTAGAGAAATTGTTTTTCCTCCTACCCTTGTAGAAAGTACACACTTTCTTCCCTCAAACCAGGGAGAAAACTCATACTTTTTCTCCCTAGGGAGGAGGTTGAAAACGATGAAACTTGTGAATCTATTATAATCAAATTGTTTCCGTAATTTCTAGAACATCTTATATATCCTGTATTCTGGTAAAAATCAAACATGAATGTTACTTCTACTTTAATAACTATTTGTGTATTTAGAGCGCAAAGTGATTGATTGTCGCTCGACAAAAAGATTAATCTTCTGAGAACGACAATGACACTTTATGCTCGAAATACACACATTATTTTTTCTACAAGCACAGCTCTTAGAAAAAAAATGATCGACACTTCATTCAAATAGGCACATGACATTACTTATGAGAAAATCACTCAATAGAAATCCGAAATGTATAAGCTATCTAAATGTCCAATAATTGAAATCACTAACAAGAAAAAAGTTAAATAACGTTCTTAAAAAAAAAGTTGCAATGGCCAGGAGCTGAACCCAGGACCTACAGATTACAAGCCCAAGACGCTAGTCATTGCATCACCGCGGATTCTCAGATGGACATGACTGTATTGTCTATACTTTCCATCATGCAAGTATAGGTCCGTTTTAGACAAAAGCAGATGAGATGCGTTTTAAATTTACAAAAAAAGGTTAATTAAGTGGGTAGGAGGAAAAAATCATATGTATTACATGGGAGTAAAGTGCCTTTTCCTCCCTTGGATGTTTACTAGTAGTAGTGGTAAACTACATCCTGCCGGAGGAAAAGTGTCACTTTCCTCCCTAGTAATTACCTGACTTGTGAGGAGAACACATCATGTCGGCAGGTCGGCATTCCGGGAAAAACGTTCAAATTAACAAAACTGTATGTTTAAGAATAAAGACAAATCTCAATCAAAGTTGTTGTGTTGAAAATCAATTACCTAAATTATTTGAATAAAAAAAATCGGAAAGTTTTCATCTTGGGTATGGTGGTTTTATGAGAGCGTAAAGATTAGCTTGCTATATGTTGAGAGAGCATTACAATTTCTCCTCTACTCCCTCGAGGAAGGGATATCAACGTGGGCTGTTAATTCGTCGGGCGAGGTAACAGGAGAGGCGCACAGTATTGCGTCTCTCTTATTTAAGTGGTATTATCATATAATTGCGTTCCTTGTTGTTCGTGTAGATTTCTGTCTATACCTCAGATGAAAATTTTCCGATAATGTATATCACGTTTTTAAAATGAAAGAAAAAATTATCCGCGCCACATTCAAAATGTCACAGAGAAATATGAAATGAATGAATGAATGAATGAGCTGATAAATGAGCCCAAAGACATCTGAATTATTGTCACTGGCGCACTCAGGAATTTCTCTTGGGGGGGGGCTCATAGAAGCCAATGAAAATAGAAAAATATATGAATTAGGGTTCAATTCTGGGAAAATGAATAACAATGATAAACAAAATGATACATTTGTAATTTCTATTAAAAAAATCATTCTGAAGGTACAAACATTTTGTGCAAAATCAATAATTCTTAAAAATCTAGTTTCCTTCTTTTAGAAGTCATATTAGGCTAATATTTCCTCAGGAGACACCGATATATCTTTATGAATAAAAAGTAATGCCAGACTATTCAGCCGGTTTTGCGCAGTAGTACTTCTTAAGTAAAATAAAAAATATATATTTTTCTGACACTTTGTCTTGGGGGGGGGGGGGGTCGAGCCCCAAAGCCCACCCCCTGGGTGCGCCAGTGATTATTGTAGATGATTTGGCCGATTTATATTCACTCCCATCAAACTTTGGAATATTCGTGAATTGTACATGCGAATGAAATACCAAGAGCCATTTCCACATATCGCATTTTCATCAATCGAACTCAACAAATACACAAAAATGCCGAAAATTAAATAAACATTTCCATCAGATTTAAGTGTGTTAGGATGTTTTTTGTAATAGTTTGGCAGTAGTGAAGGTTTTATAAACTGTTTAGTTTATGAAAATTTATTTCAGAATATCGGGAAGAGCGTTTCCTTTCATCATAAAGCCGCGTTTTGACTTTTATATGGCTCATATAAAAGTTATTATTTCTAAACCAGACGAATTGGTGTACAAGTGGTTCCTTGGCATTAACTCATATCTTTTCAGTTATTATGAAAGGGTTGTCAATCTATTCTAGAAGTTCTTGGGAGTGCCATTGTCGGTTCCAGGACATTCCCTTGAAGGCGTAGTGGAAACATATTATTTATTCTCATTTTGTGACACCAAAGGTATTTGGTATTGGTATTGGTAGGTATGGATTGGGACTGATGCGCTGCGACCTGATTAGATCTATTGTGCCCCATCTTCTTCTGCTATCACAAGGTGTTCTTGTTTACAGCAGCCCTTCAAGCCTCAATTCCTTCAGGAATTTTAGGATTTTGAGGGGGTCTACTTGTGGTATTTCTCCCACAGTCAGCTGGTGTGATCCCAGTATATTCAATCGTTTATGATGTACAGCGTAACACCCCATCAATATATGGTGGGATGTTTCTGGATGTTCCCCTCAGAATCTGCAAGTGCTGTCCACCTCTAAGCCTAGCTTCCTCAGGTGTTCTTTGAGTCCGCAATGTCCCGTCCATGGGTTCCGAGTATTTGGTGCGAGGCCCAAAGACTCCTGCTCCATTCCCTCAGGACACCAAGTCCCAAGTTCCTATCCCAAGTTTCTATTATATAACCTTACAAAATTGTAAAAAAAATTGAAAAAAACTTTGAAACTGAGTTTATCCTTCTGAATTTCTTTCTTTTTTTTCTAGATATTTCGACGCTTCGAATACCCTGCAGAACTATCAAGAATCAAATACTTCAACTCAACAGTGCGTCATAAAAGACAGTGTTTAATAGACTTTATAACAAATAACACCAAAACGCTCAATTGGGATTATCTGATATCAAATGAGCTGCTAGAATACGAACGACTGCTACAGGATTCGTTCGTAGCGGGTATTCCAAGATTTCCGGAAGAGGATTTGGAAAAGTGGACCACTTTGAAGGCCGTTTTTTTCTCTTCCACAGTTCTGACAACAATCGGTGAGTTGAGATATTCAAATTTTCGTGTAAACAGAGATGATTTTTCTTTAATCTGTGCTGATTTGAGGGAAGCCTCAAGTCTTTCAATAACTATTTTTCTTATGAGTTTCGATAATGTTAGCCATAGCGAAGTAGGTGGTTTTAGGCAGAAGAGCATATACAGGGTGTAAATAAATAAATAAATACATTTATTTTCCAGAAGATGTCAAATATATATATATAGAGTTCCACCAAAAAGTAAACAGAAAGTCGCCATATTATAACAAAATTACAAAAAAGATATTACACTTTATTATTTTGGGCTTTGAAAGTGGTCAAAGTAACTGTTTTATTAAGATCACTCAACACTTGTTCAAAAGCTTGCCGTTTTCGTATTCGAATAGAAAACTTTGCGCGATAAGCTTTTGAATATGTAATTCACACAATATTCGTTACACATCTAATTTTTTACTTTTCAGCGCATTTGAAACTTGTTAGTCTTTAAAAAGTTATTTTATTTTTTAATAAGAACCATCTGTCTGAAATTTCGAACAAAATCAAAAAAATGTAAGGTATATTTTGACAATTATGAAATTCTATTTTCTTTTCATTCGCCCAATCTCGCAGTTTGGATCACTTCATACAGTCTCTTATCTTTTACAGTTTTCGAAATATACCGGGTGTCCACGAAAAGTTGCTCGCCCTTATAACTTTTTTGATTTTGCAGATATTGAAATGAAATTTGGAGGATCTGTATGAGATATAAAATTGCATTTTTTTGACATGTGACAGCTTTATGCAACTTCCGGTCTCACCGGAAGTTATGTAAGTTTCGGTTTTTAATGAGACACCCGGTATATTTTCACTTTTTTTGTCTCCATATGACATTCTGGATACAACAATGTATCACTTGGTACCTTTTGACTATTTAATGGAAAAGGATAACAAGAACTAATTTATTATAAATTTGAGTATCTATCCAGGGATATATCAGGTAAGAATTTTTCAATTTGTAGCGGATTCTATGTCTGAATCTAGTCTCCAATGGTCTTAACTAATGTCGTTGAAATTTTACTAAATTGGAATGAACGTGTCAAAGTTGACAGTTCGTAAAATAAATCAACAATGGGCGTACTGATTGCTTGTTGCATGATTCTAATATCATTAATTTAAGGAATGTTGACTAATTTTGAGTAAATAATTAACATAATTGGTAGTAGGAAAAATATTATACAGTATTTGTGTCGTAAATTCATATTACGATAAGCAAACTCGGCCTAAATGCCTCGTTTGACAAATGTTCCATCTCATATCGTAATATGAGTCTTTACGACACTTATATCGTAAATATCTACTATGAAAGGAGATAGGTTATTAGTTTTTGGATTGATGGTTTTGATATATCATTTGTCTTGGTCACAGGTTACTCGATGAATTTTAATATTATTTTAATCTCAAAAGGAAAGATCTACCGTAATATTTATATATTTTAATATAAGTTTATTGACGAAAGTATGTTCGAGATCTAATAGTGTGCGGCATCAAATTAATCGTAATGAATTTTTTTCTGACCCGACGAGCCACTATGTTGCCATTTGAAAAAAATAGTAATAATAATTTAAAAATTAAATTTTACACAGCAGATGCATTTTAACCAAAAACCCTAAAGTTGTATATTTCCCAATACTAAATACAATACTAAAATTGATAATTTGAGCCTTCTAGATTGAAAAATAAATTTCAAAATTAAAAAAAAATTTGGTTGAAAAATTAACAAGTGATACATGGTTATATTCAGAATGTCATATGGAGACCGGAAGTTGCCTGAAGCTGAGTCGCTTCTCATGTGCTCTCTCTCTTATGTGCTTTCTTCAAAAATAAAAAAGTTATAGTGGACAGTGGACACCCGGTATACGAAGACTAACCGTTGATACATAAATCACTGTTACTGCAGAGCAGTTGAATATCGAACTCAAGGACAAGATTCCCATTAATAATATCGCAAGCTGTCGAAATGTCGGAGGCATTTAGGGCAACTATTCGTAAAACAGCGAATACTCACTCTGAGCAGCATTCGAAAATGAAGTTCATTAATTCTGTCCAAACAGACACCATCTGAGTTATTCTATGCATTCCACTGCAGTTGGACTCGAAACTCCAATTACATTACACGGAGATAAAAATTATATGGGTCAAGGAATTGAATTACCCGAGAACGTTTTAAAATAAAAAGAAGTTTGATCCAAGCATGAATTTGAAATTTAAAATGCTTCTAACCGTTGCAGTATCGTTGAATTTCACAGTGATCACAAGAAAATATTTCCGGTGTTGAGGAAAAAAGATGTAAGAGTATTAAAGGACCCCGTACGAAAACACATATTAAAATTGGCTCTCGGTCAAATTGGCTGAAATTGTACCTGTGTGTTTGAGGTGTGGGAAAAAAATGTGGAGCGTTTGAGTATTAGGAGCGTTCAAGGTTAACCTTACTATGAGCATTAGAGTATTTTACCCCGAAATGAGTTGGAGTGAGACGATATTAGATTTCTTTTAATGTGGGGCTCCGCCTCCATCACTTGTAATTCTTACCTCCCCCTTTATACCGCAGATTTACTCTGACCTGTTTCAGAAGGTAAATCGCTTCTTAAGAAGATTTTGAAATTGATTTTATTATTTCGGAACGGGCAATTAACATTGATGACCTGAGAGACCCCACGCAGAGCATAATTACCCTTATATGTACATTAGTTGCATGCTAATGGCACACGCTATATAATAAGTATCCGAGATATATTGTCGCATTCACACACTTCATAACGATAGTAGATGCTAACTGTCGAAACGTCGTGACTCAAAACACATTTCTAGACAATGGAAGTTCAGAAGAATTCTACTCACACTTATATATTGTCAACCATATTCAAAGAAAAGCACTTTTCAACATAATGATGGAAGTGGCGCAAAACGTAAAATGTCTTCAGCATATCATCGTCGAAAGTGTAACCCAAATTCAACTTTCAATAGCCCCGTAATGACCCCACGTTGATTTTAGATTCAGTATATCACAATGAACACTCCAGACTCCCATGCCGTTCATATATTTCACTTCGGGCAACTTTGATTATTCATTGGTCTGCTTCATTGAGTTGACCAAAGCTATTTACATGATAATTAATCAAGTTGTGACATGTCGGGAATATCAAATACCACTCATGATACGATTCAATTAGTCCCTTAAATTGTAATCCAGTACGATCCACCACCAAACTTGGCATGCTAGTTGTTGGAACCATGATAAATACGAAAAAAATTGTTTACCGAAATTACAGGGGTGGAACTTTTTTTTTTTTTTTCGTTTAAAAATATATAAATAGACTTTTGCTGTAATCTTGGAAAGTATATGATTTATCGGAAAAACAACTGAACAAGGTGAAAGACGATTCAATTCTCCACAAAAATGATTCCTAGTAATTTTTTATGAAATGCGCTCGTTTTCTCAGAAAACGTGAATTTCAGGTTCACGCTACCGCCGCTGAAAGATCTGGTGGAGCCGAATATTTGATTGGTCATAACTCTGCTGAAAATGATCGGAGAAGGAAAAGGAAAAGTTCATATCGTTTCTGAAGACTCCTACCTTCTCATGCAAATATTATAATATGCGAGTATTTGAGTATCTAAAATTTGTTTTGTCGCACTTCACAGAGATGGTTGCGGATGATCCGATAATCATGAATAATTTAGTAAATATGGAATTATTATACCAAAGCAGCAACCCATATCCTCTTTGGATTACATGCAACAATTTTAGAGTAGTGAGATAGGTCCCACTTATACATGCCAAAAAAACCTTTGTTTTACTCGTGACTCATTTTCAACTTACCCATAAAACCGGCATTATCTTGAGTAAATGTTATTATTATGTAGGATGCGTATGAGCGACTATTTATTGAAGAAATTGCCGGGATTAAGGGTGAGTTGAAAACTGAGGCAGGAGTAAAACCCAATTTTTTCTTTGGCATGTATAAGTGAGACTTATCTCTAGTCTAAAATCGTTGCATATGGTCCAAAGAGGGTACCGATTCCTGCTTCAGTATAATTATTTCATATCAACTAAAATATCCATGACTTTCGGATCCTCCGTTAATATCGTAGAAGGGTTATGTGAAGTGGAATAAAAAACATTTTGGGTACTCAGATACTCACATGTTATATTTGCATGAGGAAGTAGACGTCTTCAGGAAATATATACATTTTTTCTTTTCATTCTTTCTTTCATTTTTTTTTTCTGTCGGTCGTCATTCATATTATCAGAAACAATATTTTGATTCTTGAACAAGGCCTGTTTTTCATTTATCTACAGGGTAATCTTCAAAAATAAGTAAGCTCAATCGATAAAGAATCGATTGAATATTCTAATTACGTAAAAAAAAAAAAAATAAAACTGTCCACTTTCAACTTCAACACCCAATATCTCGGTACCTAGTCTTGGAATCGTGTTGGGCCAATCGACACTTTTGATGAGGTACTTTTCGATACTTCCTGTTGCCTGACCAGTGAGTACTCATTAACAATTTCATAATTTCGTAACCTCAAACTTTTCAATTTTCCAATTTTTTCAATCAGAGTACATACTCTCCGGTAACCACTGAAGATGACGCAAGTCGAAATACACACAGAATGTTCGCTTACATTATGAAAAAATGGATTTTTTGAAAGCGTGTTTCCATTTTAAATGGGCCACACTGTAGGTATGCTGCTTTAACTTTAACCCGGACACTGTATCAATAAAAAATAAAAATGAGTTATTTATATAATGCGGACTTTCTCTTTTTGTATATGGCACTGTATCTATTGATTGAAACGAATTTCCTCAGGTTATGGTCACATCGTGCCAATGACAACCGAAGGACGAGCTTTCTGCATCGTCTTCGCCCTCGTGGGGATTCCCCTAACCCTCACGGTTATCGCCGATTGGGGGCGGTTGTTCGCAAGCACAGTTTCTACGGTGTTTCATCATATTCCTCCAATGCCTTCCAGGTTCAGGTAAGTCACGCCACGTGTGATTGTGAGCAAATTAATTTTTTTTTCTACCCACATAACCGACTACCCACGATTTACCAAACTACCTGGGGATCTATTCTCGAACCGTTCGGTTTCAAATCGTATACAAAAAAGAGAGAAAAACTTACATAATCCATGTGTATTGATGTGGAATACTTAATCGAATTCGCATACGTACAAACTCGAGAATAGCACCCCTGGCCCTTTAATCGCTTACTCGATCTCGGCACTTTGCTATAAATGAGAACTAATACTTTTTACTTAAATACTCCTCACAAATATAGTTGTTCGATTTTCTTGGGCATAAATTAATACGTACTACTTGGTTCAGCATCGGTACGGCCATAATACCTACTCGTTACCAAATCCCACTTCTGACACCAACTGCTACGATCACCCAATATTTGAATTATTCAACTTCCACACGCTACAATAATCTGCCTACTTCTCTAGATATTGATTCATTCTTCTACATCATCTTTGTATTTCACAAACTTCAACGTTAACTCAATTTATCTCTGTCGAATCTTCTACCTTCTATAGTCTCTCAGAACTATCGAGAACTCCTGCCAGCCTGGAAGTGTCCGTTGTTGGTCAACGCTTCGATATCGCGTAGAGATATGTAATTCAACTCGGTAAACGGTAAAAATACCCCCGCAAAAAAACGATTAAAGAACCCCCGGAAAAAAACGGCGGGCTCCCAGGCCATATTGTTTCTGTAGACATAGTCTATAGAACAAATACATTTCTGTCCTTGTTGTAAATACCCATATTCATAAAGCCAGTACGTGATAATGGATTTTGTGAGATTCATTCATTTTTATTTTTATTGTTATATCCTCAACGGCAAAGATATAAACGGAGACATGAATTTTCATAACACCGAGTTCTACTCAATTTTTTTTTTTTTTCGAACGAGGGCATTGATACTAAATAACAAAATATCGTTGAAAATTATGAGATAAATAATGGTAAAAAGTGAATCTGCAACGCATTAAATAGGAATATGGCAGGAATACCTAGTTTTTCGATATTATTTTGGGAGAGAATTAATGCCATCAACGATCCAGTAATTAACTTTGATTGTGAATTCACCTTCAACTCTCACATTTATTCTATTGCCTAACATGATTTCATTGTACGTAATTGTTAGCAGTTCAATGATATTCAGTCATTAGCATTCTGTAATGTATTGATTTGGGAGTTATTAAAGGTCATAATTTCGGAAAACACAATTTGAAAACTCTTAGCAATAGTTTTTGTTAAAATTTTCCTTTACTAGAAACCTTCGGAAGTCTTCGAGGGACTTATGCCTGAGAAGACGAGGCCCTTACCTTTTAACGGGCGTTCCCAATCACGCCTATAACTAGTCATTCGTAAAAAATATCAAGACATATAACAATAACAATAACAATAAATAATAATAAATAACAATAAATGAATTTTCTATAAAAGAAAGTTCTCCACTGATTGTTCTGCATAAGCTATAGTTTACAAGAAAATCGATATAATAATTTTATTACATTTACGCTGTACCCTGATAAATGATGAAAACTACATAATGAAACATACCAAGTTTAATTATCCGTTGAATTTCGTGTTCATAACTGCATAAAATCCTAGAAATATATATTTTTTTATATTTCCTTTAAAGCTTGAGGCGTGAAATGTTATTATACTCGTAATGAAGCTACAAACTTTTTGAAAGAGTATTTGAATTTTCGAAAGTTTTCAATTTTCCTACACAAAATTAGCTATTTGTATTACTAGGGAGGAAAGTGCCACTTTTCCTACCGTAGGACTTAAATATCCAAGGGAGGAAAAGGCACTTTACTTCCATGTAATACATATGATTTTTCCTCCTACCCACATAATGAACCTTTTTTTGTAATTTTAAAACGCATCTCAACTGCTTTTGTCTAAAACGGACCTATACTTGCATGATGGAAAGTATAGACAATACAGTCATGTCCATCTGAAAATCTGCGGTGGTGCAATGGCTACCGTCTTAAGAACGTTATTTTACTTATTTCTTGTTAGTGATTTGAATTATTGAACATTTAGATAGCTTATACATTTCGGATTGCTATTGAGTGATTTTCTCATAAGTAATGTTATGTGCCTATTTCAATGAAGTGTCGATAATTTTTTTTAAGAGCTGAGCTTGTAGAAAAAATAATGTGTGTATTTCGAGCACAACGTGTCATTGTCGTTCTCCAAAGATTAATCTTTTTGTCGAGCGACAATCACTTTGCGCTCTAAATACACAAATAGCTATTAAAGAACTAAAGTAGAAGTAACATTCATGTTTGATTTTCACCAGAATACAGGATATATAAGATGTTCTAGAAATTACGGAAACAATTTGATTTCAATTAATTCACAAGTTTCATCGTTTACAACTCACTTGAAATGAGGGGGAGGAAAAAAATTACTATGAAAAGACAAAAAGTGGGGTAAAATGGCAAGATATCAAAAAAAGTTATTTAAAAAAGTTGCTTAGAATTAAATTTTATTCAGATATACACATATACACAGAGAGAAAATTGAAAATAGCAATTTTTTTTAAATATTTTCCTAGCTATATAAAAATATCATATTATTATCCTATGAATAGCTTGACCATACCGAAACATGTGTATTTCAATGATAATGACAAAACTTTCTCATTTTCTCTACACCAGTGAGCAATAAATTTAAAATTTAATACAAATATTTCAGTTTGGTCAAGCTATTCATAAGAAAATAATTTGACATTTTTCTACAGCTAGAAAAATATTTTTAAAAAATTGCCATTTTCAATATTCTCACACTATTTTCTGAAACTTTGTATATGTGTAAAAAATTTAATTCTAAGCAACTTTTTCAAATAACTTTTTTCGATATCTTGCCATTTTGCCCGACTTTTTGCCTAATCATAGTAATTTTTTTCAATTTGCCGCCATACCAGCGATCACGCGAAATGTGTCAAAATCGATTTTTAGGTTATCGGACAAGCACAAACTTTTTCCAAGAATCTTTTCTCCAATACTCTAATAATAAACTTTTTTCCCATATGGTACATACTTTTTGGCGGACACTGTATATAAAAATTTGTTTTTAAAATGTTTTTTGTTTATTTCTTCAACTACCTACGTGGTTCTGAATTTTTCATAAATTACATGTAATCACAAAGACTAAATTAATTTTTGAACAGAAATTTTTAGTTGAAACGTGGATAGCTCAATCAACCATCAGCAAACTGATGACACAACGATTATCTAGTTTTTCAAATAAAATAGTTGTGAATAAAATATTTTCTCAATATTTCCATTAGGTTATATTATCACCTATGAATATACTAGATTATCTAGAGTGGTTGTCAATAGGTTAATTATGCTTGTAGAGGTTTCGAATTTTGGATTCGAGCAAGTCATGTTTTCCATTCTGAATTTGCATATAATGAATGTGAACATGAATTAACATTCTGCACTATGTTTTGCACTAAAGCTGTCGGGAGTTATTCTGCTTATTAATGTTCATATGGTCTCATTTAATTGTCAAAATACAAAGTACTCTCGATAGAATTATGAAGAAAATATTAGTCGGCTATTTGTCATGGTCTTGAGATATACCTACAAGAGTATGCCTTGCGCAAATAAACTGTTACACCTCTCCGTTTGAATCTGACAAATAGTAATGATTTATTTATCTTTACTGGTGCAATTCAAAATACACAGTCTCCAGTTGCATTTTGGTGCTCGGAATGATATCCAAAACAATATTGAACAATCGTGATATAACTGAATGAATGAGTAACACAATTGTAACTGTCTAAGAAATTATTAGACATCAACTGTCAATATAATTTCAGATTTCACAGGTGTTGCTCTTCAAAATAGCGTTCAGTTTATTGGAACAAAGAGATTTATGAGCTAAATGTCGTAATAGGTAATAAAAAGCAATCATCACATAATTATTATTAAGGCGGTGAATATAAATATGTCTTCATTGTTCTCTCCACGGATCAGTCGTAATGGAATTTTGAATGGAATTTGAATTTGAAATGAAACAAGTTGGTCTGAGGATTCTGATTTATGGATGATTCAGTGTATTCCAGTACGATTGGGTTTTGAGACAAGAATCGATTGTAGCACCACCAAACTTAGTATGCTAGTAGTTGGAACTATGATAAACACAAAAAAAAATTGTTTACCAAAATTCCAGGGGGGAACATATTTTTTTTTCATTTAAAAATATATAAATAGATTTTTGCTTTAATCTTGGGAAATATATGATTTATCGGAAAAACAACTCAACAATTCAATTTTCCACAAAAATTATTCCTAGTAATTTCTTATGAAATGCGCTTGTTTCCTCAGAAAACGTGATTGAACGCCGACATCAAATTTCAGGTTCACGCTTAGCCGCCGCTGAAAGTTCTGGAGGAGCCGAATATTTGATTGGTCTTAACTCTGCTAAAAATGAACGGAGATGAAAAAAGAAAAGTTCATATAGTTTCTGAAGACTCCTACCTTCTCATGAAAATATAATATGCGAGTATTTGAGTACCTAAATTGTGTTTTGTCCCACTTCACGGAGATGTTTGCAGATGATCCAAAAATCATGAATAATTTAGTAAATATGGAATTATTATACTAAAGCAGCAACCCATACCCTCTTTGGACTATATGCAACAATTTTAGAGTAGTGTGACAGGTCCCACTTATACATGCCAAAAAAAACTCCTGCCTCATTTTCAACTTACCCAGAAAATCGGCAATCTCTTCACTAAATGTTGAAAATAATCGCTTATTCATATTCTGCATATATATATATTCAATAACACTATTGTGAAGTGCAAACCCCAAGCTTGAAATCACATACTTCATTTTTTATGTAGGATGTGTATGAGCGATTATTTTCAACATTTACTGAAGAAATTGCCGGGAAAAAGGGAGAGTTGAAAACTGAGGCAGGAATAAAAACCCAGTTTTTTCTTTGGCATGTCTAACTGAGTCGAGTCTCACTAGTCTAAAATCGTTGTATATGGTCCAAAGAGGGTACTGATTCCTGCTTCAGTATAACTATTTCATATCAACTGAAATATCCATGAATTTCGGATCCTCTGTAAATATCGTAGAAGGGTTATGTGAAGTGGGACAAAACACATTTTGCATGAGGAAGTAGAAGCCTTCAGGAACGATATGCATTTTTTATTTTTTTCCTACTATAATATTAAGTAAAGGTATGACGAATCTAATTTTGTAGGTATTACTGAAAATCATTCTTGTGGAGGATTGAATTATCTCTCAACCTATCGAAATCGTTGATAAATCTTATGTTTTCTGAAATAACAACAAAAAAAATTGTATGATTCTTTTGTAAACAATTTTTTTTCTAATAAAACATGATGTCGAGATGTCATGTGCCGAGTTTCAGAGTGCTACGATTCATTTTTCACTTGTGGCTTTCATTTGTCTGTGGTTACTGTACTACATACCAAATTTCAGATTTGAGACAGACAAATTATGATAATCTGGCGATTGTATTTATCTAATATACTATGTGAGATGATAGCGTGGAATAATTTTCAAGTCAAAAAACCTTCTTTCAGGAAAACAGCATTGCAGGTTCATTAATCATGTACTTTTCTGACAGGAGTGCCATGATCGCTAGAAGAACTTCGTCCTATGCATTCACGGCCGTGTGCTTCCTTTTTATATATCTAGCGGCAGGAGCAGGACTTTTTGTCATCTGGGAAGAAGACTGGACTTTTTTCGAGGGATTTTATTTCTGCTTCATCACCATGACTACCATTGGATTCGGAGATTTAGTACCAAGTAAGAATAGGTACTTCATAGTAGAATTTTAATGTTATGCAATATTCCGGGTATCAACGAGATTTTTTGTAATGTTCATTCAAGATAGTATGTTGAATTAGATATATTTTTCGATTATTGTCAATATTCGAATGTGAACTAGGACTTCAGGTTTCACTGAAAGTGACCGAAAGTGAATCAATGTCATGTAGGCATTGTTCCTGTTTTTCACAATTTTCAACTTGAAAAATATGGTACTCTCTCTTTGACTAATCAACTACTGTGGAAAGAAACCCATTTAAATATGCCATCTCAGTCAGCTTGACAGCGATAAAAGAGGTGCATATATAGTTTTTTATCAACAGTAAAAACACAAGAGCTTTTTTTTCATCGGATGTCTTTCTCCAATAAAATAATATTGCCAGTCGGTAATTTCACAAGAAAAACTGACATGAAAAAAGTGCAAAACAGTAGGCCTATTAATCTGATTTTTGAAGGTCAAAAATATGAAAAAATTACTAGCGATTTTTTTTAGAATAATTCCAAATACACCACTGGATTCGCGATAATTTCAAATGATTCATATCTGTATTACGTTGAAATGCGTCTGTAAAAAAAACGTTATAAGCAAATGAAATTTGAAAAATATGCCGTTCAATCAAACCGCCAATTTAATTTCAAAACTTTTGTCAGAACTCTGACTAAACCACTAGATTCAGGGAATCTCGAAATATCACTGATTTTAATTTCATAGAAATCTGTTTATGAATAAAAATTATGATATAAAAGGAAAATTTTTCTGAAATGCCATTACCATATTTTTCAAATTTTCTTATTTTCTTATTTACAAATAGATTTCGATGAAACTTTGACCAGTGATATAACAAGACTTCCTGAATATAGTGGTATATTCTGAATTTTGATAAAGATTCTGAAATTGAAATGGTGGGTTGATTAAACGGCATATTTTTCAAATTTCATTCTCTTATAACTTTTTATTAATTTATGCATTCCAACGTTATTTACAATTTAACCATTTGAAAATGTCGCGAATCCAGTGGTGTAGTCAGATTTTTTCTAAAAAAATCGCTAGTAATTATTTTAGATTTTTGTCCTCGATAAATCGGATTAGTTGGCCCTGGAAATATAAATAGGAAGGCACTGAATCGCATATTTAGTTATGTTATGTATTTTTACATTGTTATTATAGTATTTTATATTTGCTTATTATTCTGAAATATATCAATTCAATTTCATGAGATTCAGTGTCCTAGTAGGCTTTTTGAAGGTCTACCTAATAAAAAAAAACATTCCAATCGGTTGGAAAATGTAGATTTCATAAGAGTGCTTCAGTCTTAAGTGGGTCACACTGTATATCAAATAAAAAATTGAATCGCGTTTCCTGACATTCGTGAACATATTAAACGACATATGCATATTTCAACTTTTCATGATGTACCTAGATAATTGCTTATTTGAAAAATCGAAGAGGTGACTACCCCATGATGAGGGATAATGTAAGGATCGAAAAATTTGTGCCATAGTATGCAATGATCATTATAAAAATAGATCTGTCGGAGCGTTTTCCTTCTGATATAAAATTAAAAAAGTAAATAGGGGTTATAGAACTTATCCCATCCCCTGTATAATTGAACTATTTATTTATTGTTGATTTTCAAACTGTAAAACGAGTCATACAGTCCACTATTTTCTGTAGCCACAAACCTTAATATCATAAAAATAATTTCGTCGTTCATTCGCAGCTTTTCAGTAATGTTGAGGTGGCCAGCCAGCCATAAAATGAAGGTTCATAAATAATAATGATAATAATAATACTCCCTCATAAACACTCGTAGAATCTACCCAGAGGCATAGCCTGTGCGGGTAGAGGACGGCTATTATTATTTTTTGCCGTCGCGCTCCGGGCGACTTACTGATTTTTGGTGGTGTATTCACTTTTCAGCTGCAGGAAAACCCGGAAAACCTACAACACCACCTCGGGTGGCCGGCGTGCACTCCAGTACTATTGGGTTTTGAGACTAGGATCGATTGTAGCACCACCAAAATTGGTATGCTAGTTGTTAGAACCATGATAAACACGAAAAAAAATGATTACCGAAATTCCAGTGGTACATTTTTTTTTTCGTTTAAAAATAAATAAATAAATTTTTGCTGTAATCTTGGAAAATATATGATATATTGGAAAAACAATAAGGTGAAATACAATTCAATTCTCCACAAAAATGATTCCTGGCAATCTTTTAAGAAATGCGCTAGTTTTCCCAGAAAACGTTATTGAACGCCGACATCAAATTTCAGGTTCACGCTTACCCGCCGCTGGAAGTTTTGGCGCAGCCGAATATTTGATTGGTCATAACTCTGCTAAAAATGATCGGAGAAGAAAAAGAAAAAATTCATACCGTTTCTGAAGACTAATAACTTCTCATGCAAATATGATATGCGAGTATTTGAGTACCTAAAATGTGTTTTGTCGCACTTCACGGAGATGTTTGCGGATGATCCGACAATCATGAATAATTTAGTAAATATGGACTATATGCAACAGTTTTAAAGTACTGTAGGTCCCACTTATACATGCAAAAAAAAATTTTTTTACCCCTGCCTCATTTTCAACTTACCGATAAAATCGACATTCTCTTCACTAAATGTTGAAAATAATAGCTTATTCATATCCTGCATATACATATACATATATATTTATTAACACTATTATGAAGTGCAAAACTCAAGCTTGAAATCACATACTTCATTTTTTAAGTATGATGTGTATGAGCGATTATTTTCAACATTTACTGAAGAAATTGCCGGGATTATGGGTGAGTTGAAAACTGAGGCAGGAGTAAACCCCCGTTTTTTCTTTGGCATGTATAAGTGAGACTTGTCTCACTAGTCTTACATCGTTGTATATGCTCCAGTATAATTATTTTATATCAACTAAAATATCCATGACTTTCGGATACTCCGTAAATATTGTAGAAGGGTTATGTGAAGTGGGACAAAACACATTTAGGTACTCAGATACTCACATGTTATATTTGCATGAGGAAGTAGAAGTCTTCAGGAACGATATGCACTTTTTCTTTTCCTTCTACTATAATTTTAAGCAAAGTTATGACAAATCTAATTTTCGGCCTTGCCTGAACTTGCAGTGGCAGGTTGGCGCGAACATGAAATGTGACGTCGGCGTTAAACCACGTTTTCTGAGAAAACGAGCGTATTTCATAAGATATTACTGAAAATCATTCTTGTTGATAATTGAATTATCTCTCAACCTATCGAAATCGTTTTTTGACAAATCTTATATTTTTTGAAATAACAACAAAACAAAATATATATTTTTTAAATGAAAAATTTTTTAGGTTCCACCCCTGATTTTTTGGTATACAATTTTTTTTTAATAAAACATGATGTCGAGATGTCATGTGTGAGTTTCAGAGTGCTACAATTCATTCTCCACTTTTTGCTCCAGTTTGTCTGTCGTTACTTGATTACTGTATATTCATCCTCCTTCCATCTCATCAACTATAAGGTTTTCGTACTGCATCAAATATTTTAGTGTTTTCTCTATTTATTATCTACAACCCCGTTATTTTTATTGTAAGTCGTTGGTATTCTCTATAACTTCTTTTTCAGGAATTATCGAATGTTGCCTTACCACAGACCTAGAATCCTTTATTGACTACGACATAAATTTTCGTTTTTATCTCTCACTCTAACTCATTGAATAGCCTCTCTTGTGGGTTTATTATGGTCCATTTAATACAGTAGGAATTCGCTTGACTGATATTAAATGTATTTTCGTACTTCGGAAGAGAAGATTGGTTGGTGTATACCAATAGGACAAGCAAGTCGAGTAAATCATGAGAGATGATTTTCTTGAACTTTTTTTTATTTTTCATTTTTCGAATTTAAATTTTTTGTCCTCGTACGTAATTTGACGTGCTGATTCCGAATCTTCGAACGAAAATGTCGAAAACTCATGGGAAATATTTTTGGCGCCAAAAAAACATTTGAAAACCGATTCAGAGCTGACCAACTCGAGAACGGTTAGAGATAGACGAATTCTACGAACGCCAATCGTTTCAGAATGGCCTAATTGGTATATACTGAAGATTTATACGAAAAAAATTAACGGACTAAAAAGTCGAGTAAATCATGAGAGATGATTTTCTTGAACTTTTTTTTATTTTTCATTTTTCGAATTTAAATTTTTTGTCCTCGTACGTAATTTGACGTGCTGATTCCGAATCTTCGAACGAAAATGTCGAAAACTCATGGGAAATATTTTTGGCGCCAAAAAAACATTTGAAAACCGATTCAGAGCTGACCAACTCGAGAACGGTTAGAGATAGACGAATTCTGCGAACGCCAATCGTTTCAGAATGGCCTAATTGGTATATACTGAAGATTTAAACGAAAAAAATTAACGGACTAAAAAGTCGAGTAAATCATGAGAGATGATTTTCTTGAACTTTTTTTTATTTTTCATTTTTCGAATTTAAATTTTTTGTCCTCGTACGTAATTTGACGTGCTGATTCCGAATCTTCGAACGAAAATGTCGAAAACTCATGGGAAATATTTTTGGCGCCAAAAAAACATTTGAAAACCGATTCAGAGCTGACCAACTCGAGAACGGTTAGAGATAGACGAATTCTGCGAACGCCAATAGTTTCAGAATGGCCTAATTGGTATATACTGAAGATTTAAACGAAAAAAATTAACGGACTAAAAAGTCGAGTGAATCATGATTGATGATTTTCTTGAAGATTTTTTATTTTTTATTTTTCGAATTTAAATTTTTTGTCCTCGTACGTAATTTGACGTGCTGATTCCGAATCTTCGAACCAAAATGTCGAAAACTCATGGGAAATATTTTTGGCGCCAAAAAAACATTTGAAAACCGATTCAGAGCTGACCAACTCGAGAACGGTTAGAGATAGACGAATTCTGCGAACGCCAATCGTTTCAGAATGGCCTAATTGGTATCTACTGAAGATTTAAACGAAAAAAATTAACGGACTAAAAAGTCGAGTGAATCATGATTGATGATTTTCTTGAAGATTTTTTATTTTTCATTTTTCGAATTTAAATTTTTTGTCCTCGTACGTAATTTGACGTGCTGATTCCGAATCTTCGAACCAAAATGTCGAAAACTCATGGGAAATATTTTTGGCGCCAAAAAAACATTTGAAAACCGATTCAGAGCTGACCAACTCGAGAACGGTTAGAGATAGACGAATTCTGCGAACGCCAATCGTTTCAGAATGGCCTAATTGGTATATACTGAAGATTTAAACGAAAAAAATTAACGGACTAAAAAGTCGAGTGAATCATGATTGATGATTTTCTTGAAGATTTTTTATTTTTCATTTTTCGAATTTAAATTTTTTGTCCTCGGACGTAATTTGACGTGCTGATTCCGAATCTTCGAACCAAAATGTCGAAAACTCATGGGAAATATTTTTGGCGCCAAAAAAACATTTGAAAACCGATTCAGAGCTGACCAACTCGAGAACGGTTAGAGATAGACGAATTCTGCGAACGCCAATCGTTTCAGAATGGCCTAATTGGTATATACTGAAGATTTAAACGAAAAAAATTAACGGACTAAAAAGTCGAGTGAATCATGATTGATGATTTTCTTGAAGATTTTTTATTTTTCATTTTTCGAATTTAAATTTTTTGTCCTCGTACGTAATTTGACGTGCTGATTCCGAATCTTCGAACGAAAATGTCGAAAACTCATGGGAAATATTTTTGGCGCCAAAAAAACATTTGAAAACCGATTCAGAGCTGACCAACTCGAGAACGGTTAGAGATAGACGAATTCTGCGAACGCCAATCGTTTCAGAATGGCCTAATTGGAATATACTGAAGATTTAAACGAAAAAAATTAACGGACTAAAAAGTCGAGTGAATCATGATTGATGATTTTCTTGAAGATTTTTTATTTTTCATTTTTCGAATTTAAATTTTTTGTCCTCGTACGTAATTTGACGTGCTGATTCCGAATCTTCGAACGAAAATGTCGAAAACTCATGGGAAATATTTTTGGCGCCAAAAAAACATTTGAAAACCGATTCAGAGCTGACCAACTCGAGAACGGTTAGAGATAGACGAATTCTGCGAACGCCAATCGTTTCAGAATGGCCTAATTGGTATATACTGAAGATTTAAACGAAAAAAATTAACGGACTAAAAAGTCGAGTGAATCATGATTGATGATTTTCTTGAACTTTTTTTTATTTTTCATTTTTCGAATTTAAATTTTTTGTCCTCGTACGTAATTTGACGTGCTGATTCCGAATCTTCGAACGAAAATGTCGAAAACTCATGGGAAATATTTTTGGCGCCAAAAAAACATTTGAAAACCGATTCAGAGCTGACCAACTCGAGAACGGTTAAAGATAGACGAATTCTGCGAACCCCAATCGTTTCAGAATGGCCTAATTGGTATATACTGAAGATTTAAACGAAAAAAATTAACGGACTAAAAAGTCGAGTAAATCATGAGAGATGATTTTCTTGAACTTTTTTTTATTTTTCATTTTTCGAATTTAAATTTTTTGTCCTCGTACGTAATTTGACGTGCTGATTCCGAATCTTCGAACGAAAATGTCGAAAACTCATGGGAAATATTTTTGGCGCCAAAAAAACATTTGAAAACCGATTCAGAGCTGACCAACTCGAGAACGGTTAGAGATAGACGAATTCTGCGAACGCCAATCGTTTCAGAATGGCCTAATTGGTATATACTGAAGATTTTAACGAAAAAAATTTGTAACGGGTGCAACTGTATTTCGATTCTAACAGCAAAATAAATTAATATTGCATACAAATAAATGACTGCCAAGCTTCCTGGCCAGAGGCAGCCGGTTTGCTCAGTAGGTTGGGAGCAGGTTCAAAAAAAAATATATATAAACAAGAAAAATTTAGGCGCCACCCGTTTCAAATAAACCTCTGTGCCGCCAGTGAGCTAGGAAACCACTATCAAAACGGGAAGACAAAAGCAATCACAATCGTAAATATTAGAATATTTAATAATAGTAATAAACCGGTGGTAATAGTTATATAATATTTTCGGAAACCCGAGAAACAAATGAGGTAATAAATCGTTGGTAATAATAGTATCACTGGGTTATATAACAGTGTCACGACAAATAATTTGTTACCTGAACACCAGATATAGCTATATGAGGCTCACAAGTATTACCAATGTGATGTAATCTGTAATCATAATAATATGTATATCTTAAAACTATATTTCCGTAAATTATGTAAGTAAGTACCAATCACTTCACTGAGGTTCTGAGAGTAAAAGGGGAAAATGTCACTTAGTAGCACTCGGTACTGAATAAAGTTACGCAATTATAAATATATAAAGGATATATACAGGACCTTGCTCTTCTCCTAAGGGTAGAATGGATTCCAGAGAACCAGATACTAATCCAAATGTTCGATTATATCTCGTAGACTCTTACGAAATCCATAGGCAACAGGCAGAAATAGATAGTTTCACGAACGAGCCGGTCCAGTAATATAGCGAAACGTTAACAACGATTCGTAAAGCAGCCTACTAACCGGTAACACACAGGTTACAGGCAGGATACGGCCGGGTTACAGACAGGATAAGGCCGGGTCACAGACACCCTGAAAATAATTTGATAAATTTCTCATCGAGAAAACTTACATAATCCTATGTTAGGACTGGAAGGCTTACCTCCTTTTATTATGTGGAGGGTCGTCCTAATATTTTTCTCAATGCCAATCGAGTGTTCAAAATGGCAGCTAATCTGAAATCGTCAAAACGAAAGATCACAAACCAGTCCGGATTTCGAAATACTTTTATTAGCTTACCAAGAGTAATGCAAGAGATCCACCGAAGTGCAATTTCGGTAGTGAGCACCAAAATGTCTGGAGAACAATGCACGAAGCACAAAATTACTTAATTTCAATAAAAATCAGGAAATCCTCCTATACGACTCAAACACACCAAACAGTGCAACAACCACCAAATTTCTTCGCATAGTGATCCATAAAGGTTCCGCAAAATATAAAATATTTCCTAGGAAGTGGGACCGATCTAAATCCTATATAGAAAAACCATTTCGAATACCTCGATTTAAAACCGCTGTCGAGAGTGCCGTACCGAAATGTACGTAGTGCGTACCTGAGATAAGCACCGACTTCGGAAATAATTCCATCTCGTTCTCACGCTCTGGATCGAGCGAAAGGACGATTATTCTACAATTTGATGATGAGTGCTGAAGAAGTAATACCGGGTAATTCATAAATAGATAATGAAGTACAAGATCTGTTTCAACGAACAGTTTTGATGAATTATTTATTTATATTCACCTATAATTACTGATAAAGAAATATAAATGTGCTTGTATTTTTAGAATAATTCGCCAAAACGCCTAGTGCATGTACAGGGCGTTACAAATTAACGGACTAAAAAGTCGAGTGAATCATGATTGATGATTTTCTTGAAGATTTTTTATTTTTCATTTTTTGAATTTAAATTTTTTGTCCTCGTACGTAATTTGACGTGCTGATTCCGAATCTTCGAACGAAAATGTCGAAAACTCATGGGAAATATTTTTGGCGCCAAAAAAACATTTGAAAACCGATTCAGAGCTGACCAACTCGAGAACGGTTAGAGATAGACGAATTCTGCGAACGCCAATCGTTTCAGAATGGCCTAATTGGTATATACTGAAGATTTAAACGAAAAAAATTAACGGACTAAAAAGTCGAGTAAATCATGAGAGATGATTTTCTTGAACTTTTTTTTATTTTTCATTTTTCGAATTTAAATTTTTTGTCCTCGTACGTAATTTGACGTGCTGATTCCGAATCTTCGAACGAAAATGTCGAAAACTCATGGGAAATATTTTTGGCGCCAAAAAAACATTTGAAAACCGATTCAGAGCTGACCAACTCGAGAACGGTTAGAGATAGACGAATTCTGCGAACGCCAATCGTTTCAGAATGGCCTAATTGGTATATACTGAAGATTTTAACGAAAAAAATTAACGGACTAAAAAGTCGAGTGAATCATGATTGATGATTTTCTTGAAGATTTTTTATTTTTCATTTTTTGAATTTAAATTTTTTGTCCTCGTACGTAATTTGACGTGCTGATTCCGAATCTTCGAACGAAAATGTCGAAAACTCATGGGAAATATTTTTGGCGCCAAAAAAACATTTGAAAACCGATTCAGAGCTGACCAACTCGAGAACGGTTAGAGATAGACGAATTCTGCGAACGCCAATCGTTTCAGAATGGCCTAATTGGTATATACTGAAGATTTAAACGAAAAAAATTAACGGACTAAAAAGTCGAGTAAATCATGAGAGATGATTTTCTTGAACTTTTTTTTATTTTTCATTTTTCGAATTTAAATTTTTTGTCCTCGTACGTAATTTGACGTGCTGATTCCGAATCTTCGAACGAAAATGTCGAAAACTCATGGGAAATATTTTTGGCGCCAAAAAAACATTTGAAAACCGATTCAGAGCTGACCAACTCGAGAACGGTTAGAGATAGACGAATTCTGCGAACGCCAATCGTTTCAGAATGGCCTAATTGGTATATACTGAAGATTTAAACGAGAAAAATTAACGACTAAAAAGTCGAGTGAATCATGATTGATGATTTTCTTGAACTTTTTTTTATTTTTCATTTTTCGAATTTAAATTTTTTGTCCTCGTACGTAATTTGACGTGCTGATTCCGAATCTTCGAACGAAAATGTCGAAAACTCATGGGAAATATTTTTGGCGCCAAAAAAACATTTGAAAACCGATTCAGAGCTGACCCACTCGAGAACGGTTAGAGATAGACGAATTCTGCGAACGCCAATCGTTTCAGAATGGCCTAATTGGTATATACAGAAGATTTATACGAAAAAAATTAACGGACTAAAAAGTCCAGTAAATCATGAGAGATGATTTTCTTGAACTTTTTTTTATTTTTCATTTTTCGAATTTAAATTTTTTGTCCTCGTACGTAATTTGACGTGCTGATTCCGAATCTTCGAACGAAAATGTCGAAAACTCATGGGAAATATTTTTGGCGCCAAAAAAACATTTGAAAACCGATTCAGAGCTGACCAACTCGAGAACGGTTAGAGATAGACGAATTCTGCGAACGCCAATCGTTTCAGAATGGCCTAATTGGTATATACTGAAGATTTAAACGAAAAAAATTAACGGACTAAAAAGTCGAGTGAATCATGATTGATGATTTTCTTGAAGATTTTTTATTTTTCATTTTTCGAATTTAAATTTTTTGTCCTCGTACGTAATTTGACGTGCTGATTCCGAATCTTCGAACCAAAATGTCGAAAACTCATGGGAAATATTTTTGGCGCCAAAAAAACATTTGAAAACCGATTCAGAGCTGACCAACTCGAGAACGGTTAGAGATAGACGAATTCTGCGAACGCCAATCGTTTCAGAATGGCCTAATTGGTATCTACTGAAGATTTAAACGAAAAAAATTAACGGACTAAAAAGTCGAGTGAATCATGATTGATGATTTTCTTGAAGATTTTTTATTTTTCATTTTTCGAATTTAAATTTTTTGTCCTCGTACGTAATTTGACGTGCTGATTCCGAATCTTCGAACCAAAATGTCGAAAACTCATGGGAAATATTTTTGGCGCCAAAAAAACATTTGAAAACCGATTCAGAGCTGACCAACTCGAGAACGGTTAGAGATAGACGAATTCTGCGAACGCCAATCGTTTCAGAATGGCCTAATTGGTATATACTGAAGATTTAAACGAAAAAAATTAACGGACTAAAAAGTCGAGTGAATCATGATTGATGATTTTCTTGAAGATTTTTTATTTTTCATTTTTCGAATTTAAATTTTTTGTCCTCGGACGTAATTTGACGTGCTGATTCCGAATCTTCGAACCAAAATGTCGAAAACTCATGGGAAATATTTTTGGCGCCAAAAAAACATTTGAAAACCGATTCAGAGCTGACCAACTCGAGAACGGTTAGAGATAGACGAATTCTGCGAACGCCAATCGTTTCAGAATGGCCTAATTGGTATATACTGAAGATTTAAACGAAAAAAATTAACGGACTAAAAAGTCGAGTGAATCATGATTGATGATTTTCTTGAAGATTTTTTATTTTTCATTTTTCGAATTTAAATTTTTTGTCCTCGTACGTAATTTGACGTGCTGATTCCGAATCTTCGAACGAAAATGTCGAAAACTCATGGGAAATATTTTTGGCGCCAAAAAAACATTTGAAAACCGATTCAGAGCTGACCAACTCGAGAACGGTTAGAGATAGACGAATTCTGCGAACGCCAATCGTTTCAGAATGGCCTAATTGGTATATACTGAAGATTTAAACGAAAAAAATTAACGGACTAAAAAGTCGAGTAAATCATGAGAGATGATTTTCTTGAACTTTTTTTTATTTTTCATTTTTCGAATTTAAATTTTTTGTCCTCGTACGTAATTTGACGTGCTGATTCCGAATCTTCGAACGAAAATGTCGAAAACTCATGAGAAATATTTTTGGCGCCAAAAAAACATTTGAAAACCGATTCAGAGCTGACCAACTCGAGAACGGTTAGAGATAGACGAATTCTGCGAACGCCAATCGTTTCAGAATGGCCTAATTGGTATATACTGAAGATGTAAACGAAAAAAATTAACGGACTAAAAAGTCGAGTGAATCATGATTGATGATTTTCTTGAAGATTTTTTATTTTTCATTTTTCGAATTTAAATTTTTTGTCCTCGTACGTAATTTGACGTGCTGATTCCGAATCTTCGAACGAAAATGTCGAAAACTCATGGGAAATATTTTTGGCGCCAAAAAAACATTTGAAAACCGATTCAGAGCTGACCAACTCGAGAACGGTTAGAGATAGACGAATTCTGCGAACGCCAATCGTTTCAGAATGGCCTAATTGGAATATACTGAAGATTTAAACGAAAAAAATTAACGGACTAAAAAGTCGAGTGAATCATGATTGATGATTTTCTTGAAGATTTTTTATTTTTCATTTTTCGAATTTAAATTTTTTGTCTTCGTACGTAATTTGACGTGCTGATTCCGAATCTTCGAACGAAAATGTCGAAAACTCATGGGAAATATTTTTGGCGCCAAAAAAACATTTGAAAACCGATTCAGAGCTGACCAACTCGAGAACGGTTAGAGATAGACGAATTCTGCGAACGCCAATCGTTTCAGAATGGCCTAATTGGTATATACTGAAGATTTAAACGAAAAAAATTAACGGACTAAAAAGTCGAGTGAATCATGATTGATGATTTTCTTGAACTTTTTTTTATTTTTCATTTTTCGAATTTAAATTTTTTGTCCTCGTACGTAATTTGACGTGCTGATTCCGAATCTTCGAACGAAAATGTCGAAAACTCATGGGAAATATTTTTGGCGCCAAAAAAACATTTGAAAACCGATTCAGAGCTGACCAACTCGAGAACGGTTAAAGATAGACGAATTCTGCGAACCCCAATCGTTTCAGAATTGCCTAATTGGTATATACTGAAGATTTAAACGAAAAAAATTAACGGACTAAAAAGTCGAGTAAATCATGAGAGATGATTTTCTTGAACTTTTTTTTATTTTTCATTTTTCGAATTTAAATTTTTTGTCCTCGTACGTAATTTGACGTGCTGATTCCGAATCTTCGAACGAAAATGTCGAAAACTCATGGGAAATATTTTTGGCGCCAAAAAAACATTTGAAAACCGATTCAGAGCCGACCAACTCGAGAACGGTTAGAGATAGACGAATTCTGCGATTGCCAATCGTTTCAGAATGGCCTAATTGGTATATACTGAAGATGTAAACGAAAAAAATTAACGGACTAAAAAGTCGAGTGAATCATGATTGATGATTTTCTTGAAGATTTTTTATTTTTCATTTTTCGAATTTAAATTTTTTGTCCTCGTACGTAATTTGACGTGCTGATTCCGAATCTTCGAACGAAAATGTCGAAAACTCATGGGAAATATTTTTGGCGCCAAAAAAACATTTGAAAACCGATTCAGAGCTGACCAACTCGAGAACGGTTAGAGATAGACGAATTCTGCGAACGCCAATCGTTTCAGAATGGCCTAATTGGAATATACTGAAGATTTAAACGAAAAAAATTAACGGACTAAAAAGTCGAGTGAATCATGATTGATGATTTTCTTGAAGATTTTTTATTTTTCATTTTTCGAATTTAAATTTTTTGTCTTCGTACGTAATTTGACGTGCTGATTCCGAATCTTCGAACGAAAATGTCGAAAACTCATGGGAAATATTTTTGGCGCCAAAAAAACATTTGAAAACCGATTCAGAGCTGACCAACTCGAGAACGGTTAGAGATAGACGAATTCTGCGAACGCCAATCGTTTCAGAATGGCCTAATTGGTATATACTGAAGATTTAAACGAAAAAAATTAACGGACTAAAAAGTCGAGTGAATCATGATTGATGATTTTCTTGAACTTTTTTTTATTTTTCATTTTTCGAATTTAAATTTTTTGTCCTCGTACGTAATTTGACGTGCTGATTCCGAATCTTCGAACGAAAATGTCGAAAACTCATGGGAAATATTTTTGGCGCCAAAAAAACATTTGAAAACCGATTCAGAGCTGACCAACTCGAGAACGGTTAAAGATAGACGAATTCTGCGAACCCCAATCGTTTCAGAATGGCCTAATTGGTATATACTGAAGATTTAAACGAAAAAAATTAACGGACTAAAAAGTCGAGTAAATCATGAGAGATGATTTTCTTGAACTTTTTTTTATTTTTCATTTTTCGAATTTAAATTTTTTGTCCTCGTACGTAATTTGACGTGCTGATTCCGAATCTTCGAACGAAAATGTCGAAAACTCATGGGAAATATTTTTGGCGCCAAAAAAACATTTGAAAACCGATTCAGAGCTGACCAACTCGAGAACGGTTAGAGATAGACGAATTCTGCGAACGCCAATCGTTTCAGAATGGCCTAATTGGTATATACTGAAGATTTTAACGAAAAAAATTAACGGACTAAAAAGTCGAGTGAATCATGATTGATGATTTTCTTGAAGATTTTTTATTTTTCATTTTTTGAATTTAAATTTTTTGTCCTCGTACGTAATTTGACGTGCTGATTCCGAATCTTCGAACGAAAATGTCGAAAACTCATGGGAAATATTTTTGGCGCCAAAAAAACATTTGAAAACCGATTCAGAGCTGACCAACTCGAGAACGGTTAGAGATAGACGAATTCTGCGAACGCCAATCGTTTCAGAATGGCCTAATTGGTATATACTGAAGATTTAAACGAAAAAAATTAACGGACTAAAAAGTCGAGTAAATCATGAGAGATGATTTTCTTGAACTTTTTTTTATTTTTCATTTTTCGAATTTAAATTTTTTGTCCTCGTACGTAATTTGACGTGCTGATTCCGAATCTTCGAACGAAAATGTCGAAAACTCATGGGAAATATTTTTGGCGCCAAAAAAACATTTGAAAACCGATTCAGAGCTGACCAACTCGAGAACGGTTAGAGATAGACGAATTCTGCGAACGCCAATCGTTTCAGAATGGCCTAATTGGTATATACTGAAGATTTTAACGAAAAAAATTAACGGACTAAAAAGTCGAGTGAATCATGATTGATGATTTTCTTGAAGATTTTTTATTTTTCATTTTTTGAATTTAAATTTTTTGTCCTCGTACGTAATTTGACGTGCTGATTCCGAATCTTCGAACGAAAATGTCGAAAACTCATGGGAAATATTTTTGGCGCCAAAAAAACATTTGAAAACCGATTCAGAGCTGACCCACTCGAGAACGGTTAGAGATAGACGAATTCTGCGAACGCCAATCGTTTCAGAATGGCCTAATTGGTATATACTGAAGATTTAAACGAGAAAAATTAACGACTAAAAAGTCGAGTGAATCATGATTGATGATTTTCTTGAACTTTTTTTTATTTTTCATTTTTCGAATTTAAATTTTTTGTCCTCGTACGTAATTTGACGTGCTGATTCCGAATCTTCGAACGAAAATGTCGAAAACTCATGGGAAATATTTTTGGCGCCAAAAAAACATTTGAAAACCGATTCAGAGCTGACCCACTCGAGAACGGTTAGAGATAGACGAATTCTGCGAACGCCAATCGTTTCAGAATGGCCTAATTGGTATATACAGAAGATTTATACGAAAAAAATTAACGGACTAAAAAGTCCAGTAAATCATGAGAGATGATTTTCTTGAACTTTTTTTTATTTTTCATTTTTCGAATTTAAATTTTTTGTCCTCGTACGTAATTTGACGTGCTGATTCCGAATCTTCGAACGAAAATGTCGAAAACTCATGGGAAATATTTTTGGCGCCAAAAAAACATTTGAAAACCGATTCAGAGCTGACCAACTCGAGAACGGTTAGAGATAGACGAATTCTGCGAACGCCAATCGTTTCAGAATGGCCTAATTGGAATATACTGAAGATTTAAACGAAAAAAATTAACGGACTAAAAAGTCGAGTGAATCATGATTGATGATTTTCTTGAAGATTTTTTATTTTTCATTTTTCGAATTTAAATTTTTTGTCCTCGTACGTAATTTGACGTGCTGATTCCGAATCTTCGAACGAAAATGTCGAAAACTCATGGGAAATATTTTTGGCGCCAAAAAAACATTTGAAAACCGATTCAGAGCTGACCAACTCGAGAACGGTTAGAGGTAGACGAATTCTGCGAACGTCAATCGTTTCAGAATGGCCTAATTGGTATATACTGAAGATTTAAACGAAAAAAATTAACGGACTAAAAAGTCGAGTGAATCATGATTGATGATTTTCTTGAAGATTTTTTATTTTTCATTTTTCGAATTTAAATTTTTTGTCCTCGTACGTAATTTGACGTGCTGATTCCGAATCTTCGAACGAACATGCCGAAAACTCATGGGAAATATTTTTGGCGCCAAAAAAACATTTGAAAACCGATTCAGAGCTGACCCACTCGAGAACGGTTAGAGATAGACGAATTCTGCGAACGCCAATCGTTTCAGAATGGCCTAATTGGTATATACTGAAGATTTATACGAAAAAAATTAACGGACTAAAAAGTCGAGTAAATCATGAGAGATGATTTTCTTGAACTTTTTTTTATTTTTCATTTTTCGAATTTAAATTTTTTGTCCTCGTACGTAATTTGACGTGCTGATTCCGAATCTTCGAACGAAAATGTCGAAAACTCATGGGAAATATTTTTGGCGCCAAAAAAACATTTGAAAACCGATTCAGAGCTGACCAACTCGAGAACGGTTAGAGATAGACGAATTCTGCAAATGCCAATCGTTTCAGAATGGCCTAATTGGTATATACTGAAGATTTAAACGAAAAAAATTAACGGACTAAAAAGTCGAGTGAATCATGATTGATGATTTTCTTGAAGATTTTTTATTTTTCATTTTTCGAATTTAAATTTTTCAGAGCTGACCAACTCGAGAACGGTTAGAGATAGACGAATTCTGCGAACGCCAATCGTTTCAGAATGGCCTAATTGGTATATACTGAAGATTTAAACGAAAAAAATTAACGGACTAAAATGTCGAGTGAATCATGAGAGATGATTTTCTTGAACTTTTTTTTATTTTTCATTTTTCGAATTTAAATTTTTTGTCCTCGTACGCAATTTGACGTGCTGATTCCGAATCTTCGAACGAAAATTTCGAAAACTCATGGGAAATATTTTTGGCGCCAAAAAAACATTTGAAAACCGATTCAGAGCTGACCAACTCGAGAACGGTTAGAGATAGACGAATTCTGCGAACGCCAATCGTTTCAGAATGGCCTAATTGGTATATACTGAAGATTTAAACGAAAAAAATTAACGGACTAAAAAATCGAATAAATCATGAGAGATGATTTTCTTGGACTTTTTTTTATTTTTCATTTTTCGAACTTAAATTTTTTGTCCTCGTACGTAATTTGACGTGCTGATTCCGAATCTTCGAACGAAAATGTCGAAAACTCATGGGAAATATTTTTGGCGCCAAAAAAACATTTGAAAACCGATTCAGAGCTGACCAACTCGAGAACGGTTAGAGATAGACGAATTCTGCGAACGCCAATCGTTTCAGAATGGCCTAATTGGTATATACTGAAGATTTAAACGAAAAAAATTAACGGACTAAAAAGTCGAGTGAATCATGATTGATGATTTTCTTGAAGATTTTTTATTTTTCATTTTTCGAATTTAAATTTTTTGTCCTCGTACGTAATTTGACGTGCTGATTCCGAATCTTCGAACGAAAATGTCGAAAACTCATGGGAAATATTTTTGGCGCCAAAAAAACATTTGAAAACCGATTCAGAGCTGACCAACTCGAGAACGGTTAGAGATAGACGAATTCTGCGAACGCCAATCGTTTCAGAATGGCCTAATTGGTATATACTGAAGATTTAAAAGAAAAAAATTAACGGACTAAAAAGTCGAGTAAATCATGAGAGATGATTTTCTTGAACTTTTTTTTATTTTTCATTTTTCGAATTTAAATTTTTTGTCCTCATACGTAATTTGACGTGCTGATTCCGAATCTTCGAACGAAAATTTCGAAAACTCATGGGAAATATTTTTGGCGCCAAAAAAACATTTGAAAACCGATTCAGAGCTGACCAACTCGAGAACGGTTAGAGATAGACGAATTCTGCGAACGCCAATCGTTTCAGAATGGCCTAATTGGTATATACTGAAGATTTAAACGAGAAAAATTAACGGACTAAAAAGTCGAGTGAATCATGATTGATGATTTTCTTGAACTTTTTTTTATTTTTCATTTTTCGAATTTAAATTTTTTGTCCTCGTACGTAATTTGACGTGCTGATTCCGAATCTTCGAACGAAAATGTCGAAAACTCATGGGAAATATTTTTGGCGCCAAAAAAACATTTGAAAACCGATTCAGAGCTGACCCACTCGAGAACGGTTAAAGATAAACGAATTCTGCGAACGCCAATCGTTTCAGAATGGCCTAATTGGTATATACTGAAGATTTATACGAAAAAAATTAACGGACTAAAAAGTCGAGTAAATCATGAGAGATGATTTTCTTGAACTTTCTTTTATTTTTCATTTTTAGAATTTAAATTTTTTGTCCTCGTACGTAATTTGACGTGCTGATTCCGAATCTTCGAACGAAAATGTCGAAAACTCATGGGAAATATTTTTGGCGCCAAAAAAACATTTGAAAACCGATTCAGAGCTGACCAACTCGAGAACGGTTACAGATAGACGAATTCTGCGAACGCCAATCGTTTCAGAATGGCCTAATTGGTATATACTTAAGATTTAAACGAAAAAAATTAACGGACTAAGAAGTCGAGTAAATCATGAGAGATGATTTTCTTGAACTTTTTTTTATTTTTCATTTTTCGAATTTAAATTTTTTGTCCTCGTACGTAATTTGACGTGCTGATTCCGAATCTTCGAACGAAAATGTCGAAAACTCATGGGAAATATTTTTGGCTCCAAAAAAACATTTGAAAACCGATTCAGAGCTGACCAACTCCAGAACGGTTAGAGATAGACGAATTCTGCGAACGCCAATCGTTTCAGAATGGCCTAATTGGTATATACTGAAGATTTAAACGAAAAAAATTAACGGAATAAAAAGTCGAGTAAATCATGAGTGATGATTTTCTTGAACTTTTTTTTATTTTTCATTTTTCGAATTTAAATTTTTTGTCCTCGTACGTAATTCGACGTGCTGATTCCGAATCTTCGAACGAAAATGTCGAAAACTCATGGGAAATATTTTTGGCGCCAAAAAAACATTTGAAAACCGATTCAGAGCTGACCAACTCGAGAACGGTTAGAGATAGACGAATTCTGCGAACGCCAATCGTTTCAAAATGGCCTAATTGGTATATACTGAAGATTTAAACGAAAAAAATTAACGGACTAAAAAGTCGAGTAAATCATGAGAGATGACTTTCTTGAACTTTTTTTTATTTTTCATTTTTCGAATTTAAATTTTTTGTCCTCGTACGTAATTTGACGTGCTGATTCCGAATCTTCGAACGAAAATGTCGAAAACTCATGGGAAATATTTTTGGCGCCAAAAAAACATTTGAAAACCGATTCAGAGCTGACCAACTCGAGAACGGTTAGAGATAGACGAATTCTGCGAACGCCAATCGTTTCAGAATGGCCTAATTGGTATATACTGAAGATTTGAACGAAAAAAATTAACGGACTAAAAAGTCGAGTGAATCATGATTGATGATTTTCTTGAAGATTTTTTATTTTTCATTTTTCGAATTTAAATTTTTTGTCCTCGTACGTAATTTGACGTGCAGATTCCGAATCTTCGAACGAAAATGTCGAAAACTCTTGGGAAATATTTTTGGCGCCAAAAAAACATTTGAAAACCGATTCAGAGCTGACCAACTAGAGAACGGTTAGAGATAGACGAATTCTGCGAACGCCAATCGTTTCAGAATGGCCTAATTGGTATATACTCAAGATTTAAACGAAAAAAATTAACGGACTAAAAAGTCGAGTGAATTGATTGATGATTTTCTTGAAGATTTTTTATTTTTCATTTTTCGAATTTAAATTTTTTGTCCTCGTACGTAATTTGACGTGCTGATTCCGAATCTTCGAACGAGAATGTCGAAAACTCATGGGAAATATTTTTGGCACCAAAAAAACATTTGAAAACCGATTCAGAGCTGACCAACTCGAGAACGGTTAGAGATAGACGAATTCTGCGAACGCCAATCGTTTCAGAATGGCCTAATTGGTATATACTGAAGATTTAAACGAAAAAAATTAACGGACTAAAAAGTCGAGTGAATCATGATTGATGATTTTCTTGAACTTTTTTTTATTTTTCATTTTTCGAATTTAAATTTTTTGTCCTCGTACGTAATTTGACGTGCTGATTCCGAATCTTCGAACGAAAATGTCGAAAACTCATGGGAAATATTTTTGGCGCCAAAAAAACATTTGAAAACCGATTCAGAGCTGACCAACTCGAGAACGGTTAGAGATAGACGAATTCTGCGAACGCCAATCGTTTCAGAATGGCCTAATTGGTATATACTCAAGATTTAAACGAAAAAAATTAACGGACTAAAAAGTCGAGTGAATTGATTGATGATTTTCTTGAAGATTTTTTATTTTTCATTTTTCGAATTTAAATTTTTTGTCCTCGTACGTAATTTGACGTGCTGATTCCGAATCTTCGAACGAGAATGTCGAAAACTCATGGGAAATATTTTTGGCACCAAAAAAACATTTGAAAACCGATTCAGAGCTGACCAACTCGAGAACGGTTAGAGATAGACGAATTCTGCGAACGCCAATCGTTTCAGAATGGCCTAATTGGTATATACTGAAGATTTAAACGAAAAAAATTAACGGAATAAAAAGTCGAGTAAATCATGAGTGATGATTTTCTTGAACTTTTTTTTATTTTTCATTTTTCGAATTTAAATTTTTTGTCCTCGTACGTAATTCGACGTGCTGATTCCGAATCTTCGAACGAAAATGTCGAAAACTCATGGGAAATATTTTTGGCGCCAAAAAAACATTTGAAAACCGATTCAGAGCTGACCAACTCGAGAACGGTTAGAGATAGACGAATTCTGCGAACGCCAATCGTTTCAGAATGGCCTAATTGGTATATACTGAAGATTTAAACGAAAAAAATTAACGGACTAAAAAGTCGAGTAAATCATGAGAGATGACTTTCTTGAACTTTTTTTTATTTTTCATTTTTCGAATTTAAATTTTTTGTCCTCGTACGTAATTTGACGTGCTGATTCCGAATCTTCGAACGAAAATGTCGAAAACTCATGGGAAATATTTTTGGCGCCAAAAAAACATTTGAAAACCGATTCAGAGCTGACCAACTCGAGAACGGTTAGAGATAGACGAATTCTGCGAACGCCAATCGTTTCAGAATGGCCTAATTGGTATATACTGAAGATTTGAACGAAAAAAATTAACGGACTAAAAAGTCGAGTGAATCATGATTGATGATTTTCTTGAAGATTTTTTATTTTTCATTTTTCGAATTTAAATTTTTTGTCCTCGTACGTAATTTGACGTGCAGATTCCGAATCTTCGAACGAAAATGTCGAAAACTCTTGGGAAATATTTTTGGCGCCAAAAAAACATTTGAAAACCGATTCAGAGCTGACCAACTAGAGAACGGTTAGAGATAGACGAATTCTGCGAACGCCAATCGTTTCAGAATGGCCTAATTGGTATATACTCAAGATTTAAACGAAAAAAATTAACGGACTAAAAAGTCGAGTGAATTGATTGATGATTTTCTTGAAGATTTTTTATTTTTCATTTTTCGAATTTAAATTTTTTGTCCTCGTACGTAATTTGACGTGCTGATTCCGAATCTTCGAACGAGAATGTCGAAAACTCATGGGAAATATTTTTGGCACCAAAAAAACATTTGAAAACCGATTCAGAGCTGACCAACTCGAGAACGGTTAGAGATAGACGAATTCTGCGAACGCCAATCGTTTCAGAATGGCCTAATTGGTATATACTGAAGATTTAAACGAAAAAAATTAACGGACTAAAAAGTCGAGTGAATCATGATTGATGATTTTCTTGAACTTTTTTTTATTTTTCATTTTTCGAATTTAAATTTTTTGTCCTCGTACGTAATTTGACGTGCTGATTCCGAATCTTCGATTGAAAATGTCGAAAACTCATGGGAAATATTTTTGGCGCCAAAAAAACATTTGAAAACCGATTCAGAGCTGACCAACTCGAGAACGGTTAGAGATAGACGAATTCTGCGAACGCCAATCGTTTCAGAATGGCCTAATTGGTATATACTGAAGATTTAAACGAAAAAAATTAACGGACTAAAAAGTCGAGTAAATCATGAGAGATGATTTTCTTGAACTTTTTTTTATTTTTCATTTTTCGAATTTAAATTTTTTGTCCTCGTACCTAATTCGACGTGCTGATTCCGAATCTTCGAACGAAAATGTCGAAAACTCATGGGAAATATTTTTGGCGCCAAAAAAACATTTGAAAACCGATTCAGAGCTGACCAACTCGAGAACGGTTAGAGATAGACGAATTCTGCGAACGCCAATCGTTTCAGAATGGCCTAATTGGTATATACTCAAGATTTAAACGAAAAAAATTAACGGACTAAAAAGTCGAGTGAATTGATTGATGATTTTCTTGAAGATTTTTTATTTTTCATTTTTCGAATTTAAATTTTTTGTCCTCGTACGTAATTTGACGTGCTGATTCCGAATCTTCGAACGAGAATGTCGAAAACTCATGGGAAATATTTTTGGCACCAAAAAAACATTTGAAAACCGATTCAGAGCTGACCAACTCGAGAACGGTTAGAGATAGACGAATTCTGCGAACGCCAATCGTTTCAGAATGGCCTAATTGGTATATACTGAAGATTTAAACGAAAAAAATTAACGGACTAAAAAGTCGAGTGAATCATGATTGATGATTTTCTTGAAGACTTTTTATTTTTCATTTTTCGAATTTAAATTTTTTGTCCTCGTACGTAATTTGACGTGCTGATTCCGAATCTTCGAACGAAAATGTCGAAAACTCATGGGAAATATTTTTGGCGCCAAAAAAACATTTGAAAACCGATTCAGAGCTGACCAACTCGAGAACGGTTAGAGATTGACCAATTCTGCGAACGCCAATCGTTTCAGAATGGCCTAATTGGTATATACTGAAGATTTAAACGAAAAAAATTAACGGACTAAAAAGTCGAGTAAATCATGAGAGATGATTTTCTTGAACTTTTTTTTATTTTTCATTTTTCGAATTTAAATTTTTTGTCCTCGTACGTAATTTGACGTGCTGATTCCGAATCTTCGAACGAAAATTTCGAAAACTCATGGGAAATATTTTTGGCGCCAAAAAAACATTTGAAAACCGATTCAGAGCTGACCAACTCGAGAACGGTTAGAGATAGACGAATTCTGCGAACGCTAATCGTTTCAGAATGGCCTAATTGGTATATACTGAAGATTTAAACGAAAAAAATTAACGGACTAAAAAGTCGAGTAAATCATGAGAGATGATTTTCTTGAACTTTTTTTTATTTTTCATTTTTCGAATTTAAATTTTTTGTCCTTCAGAGCTGACCAACTCGAGAACGGTTAGAGGTAGACGAATTCTGCGAACGCCAATCGTTTCAGAATGGCCTAATTGGTATATACTGAAGATTTAAACGAAAAAAATTAACGGACTAAAAAGTCGAGTGAATCATGATTGATGATTTTCTTGAAGACTTTTTATTTTTCATTTTTCGAATTTAAATTTTTTGTCCTCGTACGTAATTTGACGTGCTGATTCCGAATCTTTGAACGAAAATGTCGAAAACTCATGGGAAATATTTTTGGCGCCAAAAAAACATTTGAAAACTGATTCAGAGCTGACCAACTCGAGAACGGTTAGAGATAGACGAATTCTGCGAACGCCAATCGTTTCAGAATGGCCTAATTGGTATATACTGAAGATTTAAACGAAAAAAATTAACGGACTAAAAAGTCGAGTGAATCATGATTGATGATTTTCTTGAAGATTTTTTATTTTTCATTTTTCGAATTTAAATTTTTTGTCCTCGTACGTAATTTGACGTGCTGATTCCGAATCTTCGAACGAAAATGTCGAAAACTCATGGGAAATATTTTTGGCGCCAAAAAAACATTTGAAAACCGATTCAGAGCTGACCAACTCGAGAACGGTTAGAGATAGACGAATTCCTGGAACGCCAATCGTTTCAGAATGGCCTAATTGGTATATACTGAAGATTTATACGAAAAAAATTAACGGACTAAAAAGTCGAGTAAATCATGAGAGATGATTTTCTTGAACTTTTTTTTATTTTTCATTTTTCGAATTTAAATTTTTTGTCCTCGTACGTAATTTGACGTGCTGATTCCGAATCTTCGAACGAAAATGTCGAAAACTCATGGGAAATATTTTTGGCGCGAATAAAACATTTGAAAACCGATTCAGAGCTGACCAACTCGAGAACGGTTAGAGATAGACGAATTCTGCAAACGCCAATCGTTTCAGAATGGCCTAATTGGTATATACTGAAGATTTAAACGAAAAAAATTAACGGACTAAAAAGTCGAGTGAATCATGATTGATGATTTTCTTGAAGATTTTTAATTTTTCATTTTTCGAATTTAAATTTTTGGTCCTCGTACGTAATTTGACGTGCTGATTCCGAATCTTCGAACGAAAATGTCGAAAACTCATGGGATATTTTTGGCGCCAAAAAAACATTTGAAAACCGATTCAGAGCTGACCAACTCGAGAACGGTTAGAGGTAGACGAATTCTGCGAACGCCAATCGTTTCAGAATGGCCTAATTGGTATATACTGAAGATTTAAACGAAAAAAATTAACGGACTAAAAAGTCGAGTGAATCATGGTTGATGATTTTCTTGAAGATTTTTTATTTTTCATTTTTCGAATTTAAATTTTTTGTCCTCGTACGTAATTTGACGTGCTGATTCCGAATCTTCGAACGAAAATGTCGAAAACTCATGGGAAATATTTTTGGCGCCAAAAAAACATTTGAAAACCGATTCAGAGCTGACCAACTCGAGAACGGTTAGAGGTAGACGAATTCTGCGAACGCCAATCGTTTCAGAATGGCCTAATTGGTATATACTGAAGATTTAAACGAAAAAAATTAACGGACTAAAAAGTCGAGTGAATCATGATTGATGATTTTCTTGAAGACTTTTTATTTTTCATTTTTCGAATTTAAATTTTTTGTCCTCGTACGTAATTTGACGTGCTGATTCCGAATCTTTGAACGAAAATGTCGAAAACTCATGGGAAATATTTTTGGCGCCAAAAAAACATTTGAAAACTGATTCAGAGCTGACCAACTCGAGAACGGTTAGAGATAGACGAATTCTGCGAACGCCAATCGTTTCAGAATGGCCTAATTGGTATATACTGAAGATTTAAACGAAAAAAATTAACGGACTAAAAAGTCGAGTGAATCATGATTGATGATTTTCTTGAAGATTTTTTATTTTTCATTTTTCGAATTTAAATTTTTTGTCCTCGTACGTAATTTGACGTGCTGATTCCGAATCTTCGAACGAAAATGTCGAAAACTCATGGGAAATATTTTTGGCGCCAAAAAAACATTTGAAAACCGATTCAGAGCTGACCAACTCGAGAACGGTTAGAGATAGACGAATTCCTGGAACGCCAATCGTTTCAGAATGGCCTAATTGGTATATACTGAAGATTTATACGAAAAAAATTAACGGACTAAAAAGTCGAGTAAATCATGAGAGATGACTTTCTTGAACTTTTTTTTATTTTTCATTTTTCGAATTTAAATTTTTTGTCCTCGTACGTAATTTGACGTGCTGATTCCGAATCTTCGAACGAAAATGTCGAAAACTCATGGGAAATATTTTTGGCGCCAATAAAACATTTGAAAACCGATTCAGAGCTGACCAACTCGAGAACGGTTAGAGATAGACGAATTCTGCAAACGCCAATCGTTTCAGAATGGCCTAATTGGTATATACTGAAGATTTAAACGAAAAAAATTAACGGACTAAAAAGTCGAGTGAATCATGATTGATGATTTTCTTGAAGATTTTTAATTTTTCATTTTTCGAATTTAAATTTTTGGTCCTCGTACGTAATTTGACGTGCTGATTCCGAATCTTCGAACGAAAATGTCGAAAACTCATGGGAAATATTTTTGGCGCCAAAAAAACATTTGAAAACCGATTCAGAGCTGACCAACTCGAGAACGGTTAGAGGTAGACGAATTCTGCGAACGCCAATCGTTTCAGAATGGCCTAATTGGTATATACTGAAGATTTAAACGAAAAAAATTAACGGACTAAAAAGTCGAGTGAATCATGATTGATGATTTTCTTGAAGATTTTTTATTTTTCATTTTTCGAATTTAAATTTTTTGTCCTCGTACGTAATTTGACGTGCTGATTCCGAATCTTCGAACGAACATGTCGAAAACTCATGGGAAATATTTTTGGCGCCAAAAAAACATTTGAAAACCGATTCAGAGCTGACCCACTCGAGAACGGTTAGAGATAGACGAATTCTGCGAACGCCAATCGTTTCAGAATGGCCTAATTGGTATATACTGAAGATTCATACGAAAAAAATTAACGGACTAAAAAGTCGAGTAAATCATGAGAGATGATTTTCTTGAACTTTTTTTTATTTTTCATTTTTCGAATTTAAATTTTTTGTCCTCGTACGTAATTTGACGTGCTGATTCCGAATCCTCGAACGAAAATGTCGAAAACTCATGGGAAATATTTTTGGCGCCAAAAAAACATTTGAAAACCGATTCAGAGCTGACCAACTCGAGAACGGTTAGAGATAGACGAATTCTGCGAACGCCAATCGTTTCAGAATGGCCTAATTGGTATATACTGAAGATTTAAACGAAAAAAATTAACGGACTAAAAAGTCGAGTAAATAATGACAGATGATTTTCTTGAACTTTTTTTTATTTTTCATTTTTCGAATTTAAATTTTTTGTTCTCGTACGTAATTTGACGTGCTGATTCCGAATCTTCGAACGAAAATGTCGAAAACTCATTGGAAATATTTTTGGCGCCAAAAAAACATTTGAAAACCGATTCAGAGCTGACCAACTCGAGAACGGTTAGAGAAAGACGAATTCTGCGAACGCCAATCGTTTCAGAATGGCATAATTGGTATATACTGAAGATTTGAACGAAAAAAATTAACGGACTAAAAAGTCGAGTGAATCATGATTGATGATTTTCTTGAAGATTTTTTATTTTTCATTTTTCGAATTTAAATTTTTTGTCCTCGTACGTAATTTGACGTGCTGATTCCGAATCTTCGAACGAAAATGTCGAAAACTCATGGGAAATATTTTTGGCGCCAAAAAAACATTTGAAAACCGATTCAGAGCTGACCAACTCGAGAACGGTTAGAGATAGACGAATTCTGCGAACGCCAATCGTTTCAGAATGGCCTAATTGGTATATACTGAAGATTTAAACGAAAAAAATTAACGGACTAAAAAGTCGAGTGAATTGATTGATGATTTTCTTGAAGATTTTTTATTTTTCATTTTTCGAATTTAATTTTTTTGTCCTCGTACGTAATTTGACGTGCTGATTCCGAATCTTCGAACGAGAATGTCGAAAACTCATGGGAAATATTTTTGGCGCCAAAAAAACATTTGAAAACCGATTCAGAGCTGACCAACTCGAGAACGGTTAGAGATAGACGAATTCTGTGAACGCCAATCGTTCCAGAATGGCCTAATTGGTATATACTGAAGATTTTAACGAAAAAAATTAACGGACTAAAAAGTCGAGTAAATCATGAGAGATGATTTTCTTGAACTTTTTTTTATTTTTCATTATTCGAATTTAAATTTTTTGTCCTCGTACGTAATTTGACGTGCTGATTCCGAATCTTCGAACGAAAATGTCGAAAACTCATGGGAAATATTTTTGGCCCCAAAAAAACATTTGAAAACCGATTCAGAGCTGACCCACTCGAGAACGGTTAAAGATAAACGAATTCTGCGAACGCCAATCGTTTCAGAATGTCCTAATTGGTATATACTGAAGATTTATACGAAAAAAATTAACGGACTAAAAAGTCGAGTAAATCATGAGAGATGATTTTCTTGAACTTTCTTTTATTTTTCATTTTTAGAATTTAAATTTTTTGTCCTCGTACGTAATTTGACGTGCTGATTCCGAATCTTCGAACGAAAATGTCGAAAACTCATGGGAAATATTTTTGGCGCCAAAAAAACATTTGAAAACCGATTCAGAGCTGACCAACTCGAGAACGGTTACAGATAGACGAATTCTGCGAACGCCAATCGTTTCAGAATGGCCTAATTGGTATATACTTAAGATTTAAACGAAAAAAATTAACGGACTAAGAAGTCGAGTAAATCATGAGAGATGATTTTCTTGAACTTTTTTTTATTTTTCATTTTTCGAATTTAAATTTTTTGTCCTCGTACGTAATTTGACGTGCTGATTCCGAATCTTCGAACGAAAATGTCGAAAACTCATGGGAAATATTTTTGGCTCCAAAAAAACATTTGAAAACCGATTCAGAGCTGACCAACTCCAGAACGGTTAGAGATAGACGAATTCTGCGAACGCCAATCGTTTCAGAATGGCCTAATTGTTATATACTGAAGATTTAAACGAAAAAAATTAACGGAATAAAAAGTCGAGTAAATCATGAGTGATGATTTTCTTGAACTTTTTTTTATTTTTCATTTTTCGAATTTAAATTTTTTGTCCTCGTACGTAATTCGACGTGCTGATTCCGAATCTTCGAACGAAAATGTCGAAAACTCATGGGAAATATTTTTGGCGCCAAAAAAACATTTGAAAACCGATTCAGAGCTGACCAACTCGAGAACGGTTAGAGATAGACGAATTCTGCGAACGCCAATCGTTTCAGAATGGCCTAATTGGTATATACTGAAGATTTAAACGAAAAAAATTAACGGACTAAAAAGTCGAGTAAATCATGAGAGATGACTTTCTTGAACTTTTTTTTATTTTTCATTTTTCGAATTTAAATTTTTTGTCCTCGTACGTAATTTGACGTGCTGATTCCGAATCTTCGAACGAAAATGTCGAAAACTCATGGGAAATATTTTTGGCGCCAAAAAAACATTTGAAAACCGATTCAGAGCTGACCAACTCGAGAACGGTTAGAGATAGACGAATTCTGCGAACGCCAATCGTTTCAGAATGGCCTAATTGGTATATACTGAAGATTTGAACGAAAAAAATTAACGGACTAAAAAGTCGAGTGAATCATGATTGATGATTTTCTTGAAGATTTTTTATTTTTCATTTTTCGAATTTAAATTTTTTGTCCTCGTACGTAATTTGACGTGCAGATTCCGAATCTTCGAACGAAAATGTCGAAAACTCTTGGGAAATATTTTTGGCGCCAAAAAAACATTTGAAAACCGATTCAGAGCTGACCAACTAGAGAACGGTTAGAGATAGACGAATTCTGCGAACGCCAATCGTTTCAGAATGGCCTATTTGGTATATACTCAAGATTTAAACGAAAAAAATTAACGGACTAAAAAGTCGAGTGAATTGATTGATGATTTTCTTGAAGATTTTTTATTTTTCATTTTTCGAATTTAAATTTTTTGTCCTCGTACGTAATTTGACGTGCTGATTCCGAATCTTCGAACGAGAATGTCGAAAACTCATGGGAAATATTTTTGGCACCAAAAAAACATTTGAAAACCGATTCAGAGCTGACCAACTCGAGAACGGTTAGAGATAGACGAATTCTGCGAACGCCAATCGTTTCAGAATGGCCTAATTGGTATATACTGAAGATTTAAACGAAAAAAATTAACGGACTAAAAAGTCGAGTGAATCATGATTGATGATTTTCTTGAACTTTTTTTTATTTTTCATTTTTCGAATTTAAATTTTTTGTCCTCGTACGTAATTTGACGTGCTGATTCCGAATCTTCGAACGAAAATGTCGAAAACTCATGGGAAATATTTTTGGCGCCAAAAAAACATTTGAAAACCGATTCAGAGCTGACCAACTCGAGAACGGTTAGAGATAGACGAATTCTGCGAACGCCAATCGTTTCAGAATGGCCTAATTGGTATATACTCAAGATTTAAACGAAAAAAATTAACGGACTAAAAAGTCGAGTGAATTGATTGATGATTTTCTTGAAGATTTTTTATTTTTCATTTTTCGAATTTAAATTTTTTGTCCTCGTACGTAATTTGACGTGCTGATTCCGAATCTTCGAACGAGAATGTCGAAAACTCATGGGAAATATTTTTGGCACCAAAAAAACATTTGAAAACCGATTCAGAGCTGACCAACTCGAGAACGGTTAGAGATAGACGAATTCTGCGAACGCCAATCGTTTCAGAATGGCCTAATTGGTATATACTGAAGATTTAAACGAAAAAAATTAACGGAATAAAAAGTCGAGTAAATCATGAGTGATGATTTTCTTGAACTTTTTTTTATTTTTCATTTTTCGAATTTAAATTTTTTGTCCTCGTACGTAATTCGACGTGCTGATTCCGAATCTTCGAACGAAAATGTCGAAAACTCATGGGAAATATTTTTGGCGCCAAAAAAACATTTGAAAACCGATTCAGAGCTGACCAACTCGAGAACGGTTAGAGATAGACGAATTCTGCGAACGCCAATCGTTTCAGAATGGCCTAATTGGTATATACTGAAGATTTAAACGAAAAAAATTAACGGACTAAAAAGTCGAGTAAATCATGAGAGATGACTTTCTTGAACTTTTTTTTATTTTTCATTTTTCGAATTTAAATTTTTTGTCCTCGTACGTAATTTGACGTGCTGATTCCGAATCTTCGAACGAAAATGTCGAAAACTCATGGGAAATATTTTTGGCGCCAAAAAAACATTTGAAAACCGATTCAGAGCTGACCAACTCGAGAACGGTTAGAGATAGACGAATTCTGCGAACGCCAATCGTTTCAAAATGGCCTAATTGGTATATACTGAAGATTTGAACGAAAAAAATTAACGGACTAAAAAGTCGAGTGAATCATGATTGATGATTTTCTTGAAGATTTTTTATTTTTCATTTTTCGAATTTAAATTTTTTGTCCTCGTACGTAATTTGACGTGCAGATTCCGAATCTTCGAACGAAAATGTCGAAAACTCTTGGGAAATATTTTTGGCGCCAAAAAAACATTTGAAAACCGATTCAGAGCTGACCAACTAGAGAACGGTTAGAGACAGACGAATTCTGCGAACGCCAATCGTTTCGGAATGGCCTAATTGGTATATACTGAAGATTTAAACGAAAAAAATTAACGGACCAAAAAGTCGAGTAAATCATGAGAGATGATTTTCTTGAACTTTTTTTTATTTTTCATTTTTCGAATTTAAATTTTTTGTCCTCGTACGTAATTTGACGTGCTGATTTCGAATCTTCGAACGAAAATGTCGAAAACTCATGGGAAATATTTTTGGCGCCAAAAAAACATTTGAAAACCGATTCAGAGCTGACCAACTCGAGAACGGTTAGAGACAGACGAATTCTGCGAACGCCAATCGTTTCAGAATGGCCTAATTGGTATATACTGAAGATTTAAACGAAAAAAATTAACGGACTAAAAAGTCGAGTGAATCATGATTGATGATTTTCTTGAAGATTTTTTATTTTTCATTTTTCGAATTTAAATTTTTTGTCCTCGTACGTAATTTGACGTGCTGATTCCGAATCTTCGAACGAAAATGTCGAAAACTCATGGGAAATATTTTTGGCGCCAAAAAAACATTTGAAAACCGATTCAGAGCTGACCAACTCGAGAACGGTTAGAGATAGACGAATTCTGCGAACGCCAATCGTTTCAGAATGACCTAATTGGTATATACTGAAGATTTAAACGAAAAAAATTAACGGACTAAAAAGTCGAGTGAATCATGATTGATGATTTTCTTGAAGATTTTTTATTTTTCATTTTTCGAATTTAAATTTTTTGTCCTCGTACGTATTTTGACGTGCTGATTCCGAATCTTCGAACGAAAATGTCGAAAACTCATCGGAAATATTTTTGGCGCCAAAAAAACCATTTGAAAACCGATTCAGAGCTGACCAACACGAGAACGGTTAAAGATAGACGAATTCTGCGAACGCCAATCGTTTCAGAATGGCTTAATTGGTACATACTGAGAATTTGAACGAAAAAAATTGACGGACTAAAAAGTCGAGTGAATCATGATTGATGATTTTCTTGAACTTTTTGTATTTTTCATTTTTCGATTTTAAAATCTGTCCTCGTACGTATTTTGACGTGCTGATTCCGAATCTTCGAACGAAAATGTCGAAAACTTATTAGAAATATTTTTGACGCCAATATAAACATTTGAAAACCGATTCAGAGCTGACCAACCCGAGAACGGTTAGAGATAGACGAATTCTGCGAACGCCGGTCGTTTCAGAATGGCTTGATTGGTATATACTGAGAATTTGAACGAAATAAATCGACGGACTAAAAAGTCGAGTAAATCATGATATATGATTTTCTTGAACTTTTTTTTATTTTTCATTTTTCGAATTTAAATTTTTTGTCCTCGTACGTAATTTGACGTGCAGATTCCGAATCTTCGAACGAAAATTTCGAAAACTCATGGGAAATATTTTTGGCGCCAAAAAAACATTTGAAAACCGATTCAGAGCTGACCAACTCGAGAACGGTTAGAGATAGACGAATTCTGCGAACGCCAATCGTTTCAGAATGGCCTAATTGGTATATAATGAAGATTTAAACGAAAAAAATTAACGGACCAAAAAGTCGAGTAAATCATGAGAGATGATTTCCTTGAACTTTTTTTTATTTTTCATTTTTCGAATTTAAATTTTTTGTCCTCGTACGTAATTTGACGTGCTGATTCCGAATCTTCGAACGAAAATGTCGAAAACTCATGGGAAATATTTTTGGCGCCAAAAAAACATTTGAAAACCGATTCAGAGCTGACCAACTCGAGAACGGTTAGAGATAGACGAATTCTGCGAACGCCAATCGTTTCAGAATGGCCTAATTGGTATATACTGAAGATTTAAACGAAAAAAATCAACGGACTAAAAAGTCGAGTGAATCATGATTGATGATTTTCTTGAAGATTTTTTATTTTTAATTTTTCGAATTTAAATTTTTTGTCCGTGTACGTAATTTGACGTGCTGATTCCGAATCTTCGAACGAAAATGTCGAAAACTCATGGGAAATATTTTTGGCGCCAAAAAAACATTTGAAAACCGATTCAGAGCTGACCAACTCGAGAACGGTTAGAGATAGACGAATTCTGCGAACGCCAATTGTTTCAGAATGGCCTAATTGGTATATACTGAAGATTTAAACGAAAAAAATTAACGGACTAAAAAGTCGTGTGAATCATGATTGATGATTTTCTTGAAGATTTTTTATTTTTCATTTTTCGAATTTAAATTTTTTGTCCTCGTACGTAATTTGACGTGCTGATTCCGAATCTTCGAACGAAAATGTCGAAAACTCATGGGAAATATTTTTGGCGCCAAAAAAACATTTGAAAACCGATTCAGAGCTGACCAACTCGAGAACGGTTAGAGATAGACGAATTCTGCGAACGCCAATCGTTTCAGAATGGCCTAATTGGTATATACTGAAGATTTAAACGAAAAAAATTAACGGACTAAAAAGTCGAGTGAATCATGATTGATGATTTTCTTGAAGATTTTTTATTTTTCATTTTTCGAATTTAAAATTTTTGTCGTCGTACGTATTTTGACGTGCTGATTCCGAATCATCGAACGAAAATGTCGAAAACTCATCGGAAATATTTTTGGCGCCAAAAAAACCATTTGAAAACCGATTCAGAGCTGACCAACCCGAGAACGGTTAGAGATAGACGAATTCTGCGAACGCCAATCGTTTCAGAATGGCTTAATTGGTACATACTGAGAATTTGAACAAAAAAAATTGACGGACTAAAAAGTCGAGTGAATCATGATTGATGATTTTCTTGAACTTTTTTTATTTTTCATTTTTCGATTTTAAAATCTGTCCTCGTACGTATTTTGACGTGCTGATTCCGAATCTTCGAACGAAAATGTCGAAAACTTATTAGAAATATTTTTGACGCCAATATAAACATTTGAAAACCGATTCAGAGCTGACCAACCCGAGAACGGTTAGAGATAGACGAATTCTGCGAACGCCAATCGTTTCAGAATGGCTTAATTGGTATATACTGAGAATTTGAACGAAATAAATCGACAGACTAAAAAGTCGAGTAAATCATGATATATGATTTTCTTGAACTTTTTTTATTTTTCATTTTTTATTTTAAAATCTGTCCTCGTACGTATTTTGACGTGCTGATTCCGAATCTTCGAACGAAAATGTCGAAAACTTATTAGAAATATTTTTGACGCCAATATAAACATTTGAAAACCGATTCAAAGCTGACCAACCCGAGAACGGTTAGAGATAGACGAATTCTGCGAACGCCAATCGTTTCAGAATGGCTTAATTGGTATATACTGAGAATTTGAACGAAATAAATCGACGGACTAAAAAGTCGAGTAAATCATGATATATGATTTTCTTGAACTTTTTTTTATTTTTCATTTTTCGAATTTAAATTTTTTGTCCTCGTACGTAATTTGACGTGCAGATTCCGAATCTTCGAACGAAAATTTCGAAAACTCATGGGAAATATTTTTGGCGCCAAAAAAACATTTGAAAACCGATTCAGAGCTGACCAACTCGAGAACGGTTAGAGATAGACGAATTCTGCGAACGCCAATCGTTTCAGAATGGCCTAATTGGTATATACTGAAGATTTAAACGAAAAAAATTAACGGACCAAAAAGTCGAGTAAATCATGAGAGATGATTTCCTTGAACTTTTTTTTATTTTTCATTTTTCGAATTTAAATTTTTTGTCCTCGTACGTAATTTGACGTGCTGATTCCGAATCTTCGAACGAAAATGTCGAAAACTCATGGGAAATATTTTTGGCGCCAAAAAAACATTTGAAAACCGATTCAGAGCTGACCAACTCGAGAACGGTTAGAGATAGACGAATTCTGCGAACGCCAATCGTTTCAGAATGGCCTAATTGGTATATACTGAAGATTTAAACGAAAAAAATCAACGGACTAAAAAGTCGAGTGAATCATGATTGATGATTTTCTTGAAGATTTTTTATTTTTAATTTTTCGAATTTAAATTTTTTGTCCGTGTACGTAATTTGACGTGCTGATTCCGAATCTTCGAACGAAAATGTCGAAAACTCATGGGAAATATTTTTGGCGCCAAAAAAACATTTGAAAACCGATTCAGAGCTGACCAACTCGAGAACGGTTAGAGATAGACGAATTCTGCGAACGCCAATTGTTTCAGAATGGCCTAATTGGTATATACTGAAGATTTAAACGAAAAAAATTAACGGACTAAAAAGTCGTGTGAATCATGATTGATGATTTTCTTGAAGATTTTTTATTTTTCATTTTTCGAATTTAAATTTTTTGTCGTCGTACGTAATTTGACGTGCTGATTCCGAATCTTCGAACGAAAATGTCGAAAACTCATGGGAAATATTTTTGGCGCCAAAAAAACATTTGAAAACCGATTCAGAGCTGACCAACTCGAGAACGGTTAGAGATAGACGAATTCTGCGAACGCCAATCGTTTCAGAATGGCCTAATTGGTATATACTGAAGATTTAAACGAAAAAAATTAACGGACTAAAAAGTCGAGTGAATCATGATTGATGATTTTCTTGAAGATTTTTTATTTTTCATTTTTCGAATTTAAAATTTTTGTCGTCGTACGTATTTTGACGTGCTGATTCCGAATCATCGAACGAAAATGTCGAAAACTCATCGGAAATATTTTTGGCGCCAAAAAAACCATTTGAAAACCGATTCAGAGCTGACCAACCCGAGAACGGTTAGAGATAGACGAATTCTGCGAACGCCAATCGTTTCAGAATGGCTTAATTGGTACATACTGAGAATTTGAACAAAAAAAATTGACGGACTAAAAAGTCGAGTGAATCATGATTGATGATTTTCTTGAACTTTTTTTATTTTTCATTTTTCGATTTTAAAATCTGTCCTCGTACGTATTTTGACGTGCTGATTCCGAATCTTCGAACGAAAATGTCGAAAACTTATTAGAAATATTTTTGACGCCAATATAAACATTTGAAAACCGATTCAGAGCTGACCAACCCGAGAACGGTTAGAGATAGACGAATTCTGCGAACGCCAATCGTTTCAGAATGGCTTAATTGGTATATACTGAGAATTTGAACGAAATAAATCGACAGACTAAAAAGTCGAGTAAATCATGATATATGATTTTCTTGAACTTTTTTTATTTTTCATTTTTTATTTTAAAATCTGTCCTCGTACGTATTTTGACGTGCTGATTCCGAATCTTCGAACGAAAATGTCGAAAACTTATTAGAAATATTTTTGACGCCAATATAAACATTTGAAAACCGATTCAAAGCTGACCAACCCGAGAACGGTTAGAGATAGACGAATTCTGCGAACGCCAATCGTTTCAGAATGGCTTAATTGGTATATACTGAGAATTTGAACGAAATAAATCGACGGACTAAAAAGTCGAGTAAATCATGATATATGATTTTCTTGAACTTTTTTTATTTTTCATTTTTTATTTTTTGAATTTCAAATTTTGGTCCTCGTACGTATTTTGATGTGCTGATTCCGAATCTTCGAACAAAAATGTCGAAAACTCATTGGAAATATTTTTGGCGCTAAAAAAAACATTTGAAAATCGATTCAGAGCTGACCAACCCGAGAACGGTTAGAGATATACGAATTCTGCGAACGCCAATCGTTTCAGAATGGCCTAATTGGTATATACTGAGAATTTGAACGAAAAAAATTGACGGACTAAAAAGTCGAGTAAATCATGATAGATGATTTTCTTGAACTTTTTTTATTTTTCATTTTTTATTTTTTGAATTTCAAATTTTTGTCCTTGTACGTATTTTGATGTGCTGATTCCGAATCTTCGAATGGAAATATTTTTGGCGCCAAAAAAAACATTTGAAAATCGATTCAGAGCTGACCAACCCGAGAACGGTTAGAGATATACGAATTCTGCGAACGACAATCGTTTCAGAATGGCCTAATTGTAAATACTGAGACTTTGAACGGAAAAAATCGACGGACTAAAAAGTCGAGTTAATCATGATAAATGATTTTCTTGAACTTTTTGTATTTTTCATTTTTCGAATTTAGAATGTTTGTCTTCGTACGTATTTTGACGTGCGGATTCCGAATCTTCGAACGAAAATGTCGAAAACTCATTGGAAATATTTTTGGCGCCAAAAAACCATTTGAAAACCGATTTGAAAACCGATTCAGAGCTGACCAACTCGAGAACGGTTAGAGATAGACGAATTCTGCGAATGCCAATCGTTTCAGAATGGCTTAATTGGTATGTTCTGAAAATATAAACTAAAAAAATTGACGGACTTAAAAGTCGAGTAAATCATGATAGATGATTTTCTTGAACTTTTTTTATTTTTCATTTTTCGAATTTAAAATTTTTGTCCTGGTACGTAATTTGACGTGCTGATTCCGAATCTTCGAACGAAAATGTCGAAAACTCATTGAAAATATTTTTGGCGCCAAAAAAACCATTTGAAAACCGATTCAGAACTGACCAACCCGAGAACGGTTAGAGATAGACAAATTCTGCGAACGCCAATCGTTTCAGAATGGCCTAATTGGTATATACTGAGAATTTGAACGAAAAAAATCGACGGACTAAAAAGTCGAGTAAATCATGATTGATGATTTTCTTGAACTTTTTTTATTTTTTATTTTTTATTTTTTGAATTTAAAATTTTTTGTCCTCGTATGTATTTTGATGAGCTGATTCCGAATCTTCGAACGAAAATGTCGAAAACTCATTGGAAATATTTTTGGCGCCAAAAAAACCATTTGAAAACCGATTCAGAGCTGACCAACCCGAGAACGGTTAGAGATAGACAAATTCTGCGAACGCCAATCGTTTCAGAATGGCCTAATTGGTATATACTGAGAATTTGAACGAAAAAATTCGACGGACTAAAAAGTCGAGTAAATCATGATTGATGATTTTCTTGAACTTTTTTTATTTTTTATTTTTTATTTTTTGAATTTAAAATTTTTGTCCTCATATGTATTTTGATGAGCTGATTCCGAATCTTCGAACGAAAATGTCGAAAACTCATTGAAAATATTTTTGGCGCCAAAAAAACCATTTGAAAACCGATTCAGAACTGACCAACCCGAGAACGGTTAGAGATAGACAAATTCTGCGAACGCCAATCGTTTCAGAATGGCCTAATTGGTATATACTGAGAATTTGAACGAAAAAAATCGACGGACTAAAAAGTCGAGTAAATCATGATTGATGATTTCCTTGAACTTTTTTTATTTTTTATTTTTCGAATTTAAAATTTTTGTCCTGGTACGTAATTTGACGTGCTGATTCCGAATCTTCGAACGAAAATGTCGAAAACTCATTGAAAATATTTTTGGCGCCAAAAAAACCATTTGAAAACCGATTCAGAACTGACCAACCCGAGAACGGTTAGAGATAGACAAATTCTGCGAACGCCAATCGTTTCAGAATGGCCTAATTGGTATATACTGAGAATTTGAACGAAAAAAATCGACGGACTAAAAAGTCGAGTAAATCATGATTGATGATTTCCTTGAACTTTTTTTATTTTTTATTTTTTATTTTTTGAATTTAAAATTTTTGTCCTCGTATGTATTTTGATGAGCTGATTCCGAATCTTCGAACGAAAATGTCGAAAACTCATTGGAAATATTTTTGGCGCCAAAAAAGACATTTGAAAATCGATTCAGAGCTGACCAACCCAAGAACGGTTAGAGATAGACGAATTCTGCGAACGCCAATCGTTTCAGAATGACCTAATTGGTATATACTGAGAATTTGAACGAAAAAAATCGACGGACTAAAAAGTCGAGTAAATCATGATTGATGATTTCCTTGAACTTTTTTTATTTTTTATTTTTTATTTTTTGAATTTAAAATTTTTGTCCTCGTATGTATTTTGATGAGCTGATTCCGAATCTTCGAACGAAAATGTCGAAAACTCATTGTAAATATTTTTGGCGCCAAAAAAAACATTTGAAAATCGATTCAGAGCTGACCAACCCGAGAACGGTTAGAGATAGACAAATTCTGCGAACGCCAATCGTTTCAGAATGGCCTAATTGGTATATACTGAGAATTTGAACGAAAAAAATCGACGGACTAAAAAGTCGAGTAAATCATGATTGATGATTTCCTTGAACTTTTTTTATTTTTTATTTTTTATTTTTTGAATTTAAAATTTTTGTCCTCGTATGTATTTTGATGAGCTGATTCCGAATCTTCGAACGAAAATGTCGAAAACTCATTGGAAATATTTTTGGCGCCAAAAAAGACATTTGAAAATCGATTCAGAGCTGACCAACCCAAGAACGGTTAGAGATAGACGAATTCTGCGAACGCCAATCGTTTCAGAATGACCTAATTGGTATATACTGAGAATTTGAACGAAAAAAATTGACGGACTAAAAAGTCGAGTAAATCATGATAGATGATTTTCTTGAACTTTTTTTGTTTTTCATTTTTCAAATTTAAAATTTTTGTCCTCGTACGTAATTTGACGTGCTGATTCCGAATCTTCGAACGAAAATGTCGAAAACTCATTGAAAATATTTTTGGCGCCAAAAAAACCATTTGAAAACCGATTCAGAGCTGACCAACCCGAGAACGGTTTGAGATAGACAAATTCTGCGAACGCCAATCGTTTCAGAATGGCCTAATTGGTATATACTGAGGATTTGAACGAAAAAAATCGACGGACTAAAAAGTCGAGTAAATCATGATTGATTATTTTCTTGAACTTTTTTTATTTTTTATTTTTTATTTTTTATTTTTTGAATTTAAAATTTTTGTCCTCGTACGTATTTTTGATGAGCTGATTCCGAATCTTCGAACGAAAATGTCGAAAACTCATTGGAAATATTTTTGGCGCCAAAAAAACCATTTGAAAACCGATTCAGAGCTGACCAACCCGAGAACGGTTAGAGATATACGAATTCTGCGAACGCCAATCGTTTCAGAATGGCCTAATTGGTATATTTTGAAAATTTAAACGAAAAAAATTGACGGACTTAAAAGTCGAGTAAATCATGATAGATGATTTTCTTGAACTTTTTTTATTTTTCATTTTTCGAATTTAAAATTTTTGTCCTCGTACGTAATTTGACGTGCTGATTCCGAATCTTCGAACGAAAATGTCGGAAACTCATTGGAAATATTTTTGGCGACAAAAAAACCATTTGAAAACCGATTCAGAGCTGACCAACCCGAGAACGGTTAGAGATAGACGAATTCTGCGAACGCCAATCGTTTCAGAATGGCTTAATTGGTATTAACTGAGAATTTGAACGAAAAAAATTGACGGACTAAAAAGTCGAGTAAATCATGATAGATGATTTTCTTGAACTTTTTTTATTTTTCATTTTTTATTTTTTGAATTTTAAATTTTTGTCCCCGTACGTATTTTGATGTGCTGATTCCGAATCTTCGAATGGAAAAATTTTTGGCGCCAAAAAAAACATTTGAAAACCGATTCAGAGCTGACCAACCCGAGAACGGTTAGAGATAGACGAATTCTGCGAACGCCAATCGTTTCAGAATGGCTTAATTGGTATTAACTGAGAATTTGAACGAAAAAAATTGACGGACTTAAAAGTCGAGTAAATCATGATAGATGATTTTCTTGAACTTTTTTTGTTTTTCATTTTTCAAATTTAAAATTTTTGTCCTCGTACGTAATTTGACGTGCTGATTCCGAATCTTCGAACGAAAATGTCGAAAACTCATTGAAAATATTTTTGGCGCCAAAAAAACCATTTGAAAACCGATTCAGAGCTGACCAACCCGAGAACGGTTTGAGATAGACAAATTCTGCGAACGCCAATCGTTTCAGAATGGCCTAATTGGTATATACTGAGGATTTGAACGAAAAAAATCGACGGACTAAAAAGTCGAGTAAATCATGATTGATTATTTTCTTGAACTTTTTTTATTTTTTATTTTTTATTTTTTATTTTTTATTTTTTGAATTTAAAATTTTTGTCCTCGTACGTATTTTTGATGAGCTGATTCCGAATCTTCGAACGAAAATGTCGAAAACTCATTGGAAATATTTTTGGCGCCAAAAAAACCATTTGAAAACCGATTCAGAGCTGACCAACCCGAGAACGGTTAGAGATATACGAATTCTGCGAACGCCAATCGTTTCAGAATGGCCTAATTGGTATATTTTGGAAATTTAAACGAAAAAAATTGACGGACTTAAAAGTCGAGTAAATCATGATAGATGATTTTCTTGAATTTTTTTTATTTTTCATTTTTCGAATTTAAAATTTTTGTCCTCGTACGTAATTTGACGTGCTGATTCCGAATCTTCGAACGAAAATGTCGGAAACTCATTGGAGATATTTTTGGCGACAAAAAAACCATTTGAAAACCGATTCAGAGCTGACCAACCCGAGAACGGTTAGAGATAGACGAATTCTGCGAACGCCAATCGTTTCAGAATGGCTTAATTGGTATTAACTGAGAATTTGAACGAAAAAAATTGACGGACTAAAAAGTCGAGTAAATCATGATAGATGATTTTCTTGAACTTTTTTTATTTTTCATTTTTTATTTTTTGAATTTTAAATTTTTGTCCCCGTACGTATTTTGATGTGCTGATTCCGAATCTTCGAATGGAAAAATTTTTGGCGCCAAAAAAAACATTTGAAAACCGATTCAGAGCTGACCAACCCGAGAACGGTTAGAGATAGACGAATTCTGCGAACGCCAATCGTTTCAGAATGGCTTAATTGGTATATACTGAGAATTTGAACGAAAAAAATTGACGGACTAAAAAGTCGAGTAAATCATGATAGATGATTTTCTTGAACTTTTTTTGTTTTTCATTTTTCAAATTTAAAATTTTTGTCCTCGTACGTAATTTGACGTGCTGATTCCGAATCTTCGAACGAAAATGTCGAAAACTCATTGAAAATATTTTTGGCGCCAAAAAAACCATTTGAAAACCGATTCAGAGCTGACCAACCCGAGAACGGTTTGAGATAGACAAATTCTGCGAACGCCAATCGTTTCAGAATGGCCTAATTGGTATATACTGAGGATTTGAACGAAAAAAATCGACGGACTAAAAAGTCGAGTAAATCATGATTGATTATTTTCTTGAACTTTTTTTATTTTTTATTTTTTATTTTTTGAATTTAAAATTTTTGTCCTCGTACGTATTTTTGATGAGCTGATTCCGAATCTTCGAACGAAAATGTCGAAAACTCATTGGAAATATTTTTGGCGCCAAAAAAACCATTTGAAAACCGATTCAGAGCTGACCAACCCGAGAACGGTTAGAGATATACGAATTCTGCGAACGCCAATCGTTTCAGAATGACGTAATTGGTATATACTGAGAATTTGAACGAAAAAAATTGACGGACTAAAAAGTCGAGTAAATCATGATAGATGATTTTCTTGATCTTTTTTTGTTTTTCATTTTTCAAATTTAAAATTTTTGTCCTCGTACGTAATTTGACGTGCTGATTCCGAATCTTCGAACGAAAATGTCGAAAACTCATTGAAAATATTTTTGGCGCCAAAAAAACCATTTGAAAACCGATTCAGAGCTGACCAACCCGAGAACGGTTTGAGATAGACAAATTCTGCGAACGCCAATCGTTTCAGAATGGCCTAATTGGTATATACTGAGGATTTGAACGAAAAAAATCGACGGACTAAAAAGTCGAGTAAATCATGATTGATGATTTTCTTGAACTTTTTTTATTTTTTATTTTTTATTTTTTATTTTTTGAATTTAAAATTTTTGTCCTCGTACGTATTTTGATGAGCTGATTCCGAATCTTCGAACGAAAATGTCGAAAACTCATTGGAAATATTTTTGGCGCCAAAAAAACCATTTGAAAACCGATTCAGAGCTGACCAACCCGAGAACGGTTAGAGATATACGAATTCTGCGAACGCCAATCGTTTCAGAATGGCCTAATTGGTATATTTTGAAAATTTAAACGAAAAAAATTGACGGACTTAAAAGTCGAGTAAATCATGATAGATGATTTTCTTGAACTTTTTTTATTTTTCATTTTTCGAATTTAAAATTTTTGTCCTCGTACGTAATTTGACGTGCTGATTCCGAATCTTCGAACGAAAATGTCGGAAACTCATTGGAAATATTTTTGGCGACAAAAAAACCATTTGAAAACCGATTCAGAGCTGACCAACCCGAGAACGGTTAGAGATAGACGAATTCTGCGAACGCCAATCGTTTCAGAATGGCTTAATTGGTATTAACTGAGAATTTGAACGAAAAAAATTGACGGACTAAAAAGTCGAGTAAATCATGATAGATGATTTTCTTGAACTTTTTTTATTTTTCATTTTTCGAATTTAAAATTTTTGTCCTCGTACGTATTTTGACGTGCTGATTCCGAATCTTCGAACGAAAATGTCGAAAACTCATCAGAAATATTTTTGGCGCCAAAAAGACCATTTGAAAACCTATTCAGAGCTGGCCAACCCGAGAACGGTTAGAGATAGACGAATTCTGCGAATGCCAATCGTTTCAGAATGGCCTAATTGGTATATACTGAGAATTTGAACGAAAAAAATTGACGGACTAAAAAGTCGAGTAAATCATGATAGATGATTTTCTTGAACTTTTTTTATTTTTCATTTTTCGGAATTAAAAATTTTTGTTCTCGTACGTATTTTAACACTGCTTCAATTGTTTCCATTTTACAATAAAAAAACAAAACAAACGCGATTTTTTGTTGTTTATTGTTTATAACAAATTGAAAAATAGCATTTTCGAGTAGAGGACATGGTGGGAATAAACTACGGACTGTCCTGCACGGGATGGCACAGGCTGCTTCCAGGTTGTCTTTTTGTACAAGAAGCAATCATTTGTGGCTATATTGCTTGGCCTATAAAGTGAGTAAGGATACAGAAGAGTACATTTTCTCTCCAATATTGATATTTCCGTGCCACTTTTCAGTTTATATCTTATATCCTCTGTTTCATAAAAACCGAAACACCTTGGACCGTATTGGCAGTTGTCTCAGTTGCCTGCCAAACACGCATAGAATAAAAGCGTATTTGATGGAAATCGATAAGATGCAAGTAACACATCTGTGTGACAGCGTGAAGAAAAATAACTGTAATAAAAATGCTCTCAACTCTGTCTATGTCCATTGCCAAAAGTGCCTCGCAAAAACTTGGTTTTCTGTCTGTCACCAACGCGCCACGAATTACCCATTTTTTCCACCTTTGTGATACCTCATTGAAAAACCTAACTATCAATTTAAAGGCATTTGACCTTGAACAAAAAAAAATCGAAATTTCGCCTGCGGCGCGTCTCTATTTTCTGTCAACCCCGTGCCACGAATTACCTTTTTTTCCACCATCATGATACCTCAATGACAAACCTAACTACCAATTTAAAGGCATCTGACCTTGACCACAAAAAAATTTCGCCTCCGGCGCTTTTCTATTTTCTGACCCACTTACACTTACCCCACTGACAAACTTAACTATCAATTTAAAGACATTTGACTTTGAACAAAAAAAATTCGCCTGCGGCGCTCCTCTATTTTCTATCACCCCCGTGCAGGAGGGCCAGAAATTTCGACATTAATGTCGACATTAATGTCGAAATTTCAACATTAAAGTCGAAATTTCGACTCTTTTCTCGAAATTTCGAGTTTAGGGTCGAAGTGATGAAATAAAAACCTCTTGTGGCCCTTCTGCACTTTCGTATCAATCATATATTATAATCAGAACACCTACTCAAGAGGAATCATTTATAAAAGTTTACACACGTATTTGGAAGTTTGTGCAGTTGGTAATACTAATTCCTTTTGAGAAAATGTGCTATTTCCTTGAGTTTCCTCTGTTATTTGCATCATTGTAAAATTAAAAAGAAAGGGGAAAACAACAAAAATTACAGATAGAAAGTTATTCCAATACCGATCACTGAGAGAAACAATTTTTGATGAAAACTATTGTTTTTTGCTATTATAAATCAATATTGTTTTTGTACGTGTTTATCTGAAAACACCGATTAAGTTAGGCGTGAATTTCTCGTGGGCGAAAAAACGAAACAATATGCGAGAAATGCCTCTCAGAAGAAGTTTCCGAAAACAATTGAAACTTATGGAGCATGAGATGCGATTGTTTTCATCCAATGATCCGTGAAAAATCTTTCAACGCTTTTGACATGACATTATTGGCTGGAAAGGAGATTATCAATTCCACTTACTTTATTTCATGACGATCCATTGTTGAACTTGAAGGCAATTTGCATTGGATACAAACAGTTTTTCCAAAATATTAGAAAATTACTTACATACCTAAAAAAAGTAATATATGTATTAATTGAGTAAAAAAACACTTTACTCACGAGTTTCATACAGTATTTTTTCTACAACTGTCAAAAAAATAACCAATTCATATTTTTTTGCAAATATGAAATTAATTGGGCATATTTTTATTGATTCATTATTCGAACAAAGTTCGAAGAGTATGCCGGAGAGTTGAGTTTCAAACGAATGAAACGAATTATTTCGACAGAGTCGAAATACCTTTTTCTTCACACTATACCGCAAAATGGAAAATTTGAAGTGAATATTAAAATAACATATTCATCGAAGTCAATATTATTATTATTAATGTTGAATTGACTTTCGTATAACAAGTCCATCGAAGTAACTTTTCATTTTCTTAGATTTGTATTCAAAATAAATAAATAATCGTCGTGAAGCAACGAATACCTTTTTCTTTCTTTGAACTATGTCAAGGGAATCACTTTTCATTTCTACTTAAATTAAATTTATAGTTATCAAGAATTCGTTATTTGTATAAATGCCCAATTTCACAAATTTCATTAATTATTGTTGTCAACTAGTTTCTGACGGCCAAACAGCCATAGCTACCTTGGATTACCTAGTGTAGATTAGGTCCAATAGTTCCTTAGAGGTATATGCTATTATTTTGAATATATTCGCCGCGATAGTTTGGAATTTTGATAATACTTATTCAATAGTAAGAATGTTAAGAATTTAGTGAAACATTTGTATATCAGATATTTATAGGCTATTAGTTGCCAAAGAAAATGAGAACTGGCTTTATGACAGGATTTCGTTATTATTCGGATCTGTTACTGTTGTTGCGTTAAACTGTCGGTTGCCTAGCAACAGTTGTTAAAAAAGGTGCACTTTTTTACGCTTTTCCGTTTAATAATGAAATCGTATGTTGATAGTGAAATATTGTAATACTTTACGCACACAAACAACACAAAAATAGAGGACTTTTTTTAAAAAATAATTAATATTAACTAAACATTGTTAATATATCCGTATATATGTTTCTGTATCTATATATTTCTGAAATTTGGAACATTGCATATGCTCACTATAGGGCACTTTTTGATATATTTGGAAAAAAATCCAACTTCTGTTTTTTCCGGAAATGAGATCAACTTTCGATTTTCAAATGGGAAACCCTGTATATTATTATTTTTTTTAAATCTGCATAATTTCCTGAATCCAATGATACCTAACAGTTGATATTTCATTCGTCAGAACTCCCATTTTATTTTTCGATCTAGAGAGCTATGAACTCCTTAGAAATTATTCCAAATAATCAAAATAATCTTACACTATCGGAATTTCGATTTGAAAAGTATCGTGGTTCGAAATACGTGCCAAAAAAGTAAAACAAAACCTGTTTTTACTCGAAACTCCGATTTTATCAAACGGTACTCTGACGTCATTCGACAGTACCATCGATGGGATATCCATCCATGATAGCATTACGCTTTTTAGTGAAAATCACGTTAGGTCTATCGTCAAAAGTACCTAAAATTTGGTTTTTTGCCTAGTAGCAAGATTCATTTCACTTTCCGTCAATTACGTATGATCTATTAGGGACTGATCTGAGTTTTCCTGGAATAATCACATGTATAAGGTACCTACAGTTCCTAAAAATATCCAAAAACTTTCATGTTACTCTCGTACACTCGCTTAAATTAGTCTGTATATTTCATAGATATTTCCATAGCCAATGCTCACGATGTTCTCTGAACATAACAGAAATTTCCATTTCGTGAGATTAAATTAAAAAAAATACCTGTTGAACCGAGGCGGGGGCGTCTTTTACATCATCGTGAAGATTCGAATAATTGAATATCGTCAGCAGAGAAGTTAACATATGAAGTGAAATGGACCAAGTATTGATCACTGTGGCACCCCCGTCAAGATTATCGGAGGAGAAAATGTCTTTCTAAGACAATTAACCCTCAATTTCCATCATTGGTAATAGTTAGTTTTTTAATTTTAGTTCGAAAATATGAATAGGAAATTCATAAAATCTATTGTGGAATCATCTGCGACTGAAAGACAAACTTTAGTCGCTATTTTCCATCGTTCAAGATAACCTCTTGGGAGGTATTCATGTTGAAAAGAGGAACATTCTCCATGAAAATTGAAAAATGAAAAATGTGATTTATTTGTAATATCTAACAGAAAACAACTACTTCCCCGGCACAAGCCACGCTGGACATTGAACTACATCTGATGGATATTGTGAAAAGACTGTAACTGAAAAGGAAAGAAAAAATCTGAAAGTGAAAATTTGCATTTTCATTCAGATAGCTGACTTTTTTAATTCTTTCTAGTTTTCCTTGAAAAAATCTTTAATTAAATTAGATAAGGAGAATGTTATTAAAAAAATATCACTCACAGAAATCGTTCATTTCATTGAAGCAAGGTCCGCTTCTCTAGCATTTAATCTAGCACTTCATGCAAATCAAACCCTAACTCCACCCGTATGTTTATTTCATCGGTATTAAAATGTATTCTCACAACTCAGCTGGCTCTGTTGTTTACACAAGTTTTCTTTCAAACCATAAGATTTACGACGTCCATTAGCAGTTTTCCTTTTTGGCACGTTTTATATAATCATTGGAGGGTCCAGAACCCAATATAAAATCACAGCACGTCAGGGTCGCTACCAATAAGTACAAAAAATACGGTATTGGATTGTGAGTCGTGACTTTTTCTATTTGAGTTTGATTCATATGCACCTATGCCGTAAATATGAGTTTGTACAGTTTATATTCGAGGAACGCTAAAATAGTGCAAGACACTAAGGTAATAGATAATTACGATATAAGTGTCGTAAAGATTCATATTACGATATGTGATGAAACATTTGTCAAACGAGGCCTTTAGACTGACATTTAAAAAGAGAAACAAATGCATTTTACTTTACCGCACTAGTGCGGTAAAGTATCTCATTACGAAACTCATATCAGTATCGTAATGTTTGATATTACATATTGGTGGTAGCTAATAGATATTTACGATATAAGTGTCGTAAAGATTCATATTACGATATGAGATGAAACATTTGTCAAACGAGGCCTTTAGACTGACATTTAAAAAGAGAAACAAATGAATTTTACTTTACCGCACTAGTGCGGTAAAGTATCTCATTACGAAACACATATCAGTATCGTAATGTTTGATATTACATATTGGTGGTAGCTAATAGATATTTATGATATAAATGTCGTAAAGATTCATATTACGATATGAGATGAAACATTTGTCAAACGAGGCCTTTAGACTGACATTTAAAAAGAGAAACAAATGAATTTTACTTTACCGCACTAGTGCGGTAAAGTATCTCATTACGAAACTCATATCAGTATCGTAATGTTTGATATTACATATTGGTGTTAGCTAATAGATATTTATGATATAAGTGTCGTAAAGATTCATATTACGATATGAGATGAAACATTTGTCAAACGAGGCCTAGACTGACATTTAAAAAGAGGAACAAATGAATTTTACTTTACCGCACTAGTGCGGTAAAGTATCTCATTACGAAACTCATCAGTAGCGTAATGTTTGATATTACATATTGGTGGTAGCTAATAGATATTTATGATATAAGTGTCGTAAAGATTCATATTACGATATGAGATGAAACATTTGTCAAACGAGGCCTTTAGACTGACATTTAAAAAGAGAAACAAATGAATTTTACTTTACCGCACTAGTGCGGTAAAGTATCTCATTACGAAACTCATATCAGTATCGTCATGTTTGATATTACATATTGGTGGTAGCTAATAGATATTTATGATATAAGTGTCGTAAAGATTCATATTACGATATGAGATGAAACATTTGTCAAACGAGGCCTTTAGACTGACATTTAAAAAGAGAAACAAATGAATTTTACTTTACCGCACTAGTGCGGTAAAGTATCTCATTACGAAACTCATATCAGTATCGTAATGTTTGATATTACATATTGGTGGTAGCTAATAGATATTTACGATATAAGTGTCGTAAAGATTCATATTACGATATGAGATGAAACATTTGTCAAACGAGGCCTTTAGACTGACATTTAAAAAGAGAAACAAATGAATTTTACTTTACCGCACTAGTGCGGTAAAGTATCTCATTACGAAACTCATATCAGTATCGTAATGTTTGATATTACATATTGGTGGTAGCTAATAGATATTTACGATATAAGTGTCGTAAAGATTCATATTACGATATGAGATGAAACATTTGTCAAACGAGGCCTTTAGACTGACATTTAAAAAGAGAAACAAATGAATTTTACTTTACCGCACTAGTCGTCTCCACAATTTAAATTGTGGAGACGACTTTGCGTTTTACTGATTTGAACATTTGGTGGGTTTGAGATCTAATAAAACTGGTTAATACAAATGGTTTAAATATACCTCTCACCAACTTCCGGTTTTATTCTGAATAATTCGTTTTGTTTTCCATCCTTGAACATGAAACCATTTTTTGTTTCAGAGCAACCGAAGTATATGCTTGTGTGTACCTTGTATATACTCGTTGGCTTGGCCTTGACTTCAACGATCATCGAATTGGTCCGAAGACAATACGCCCAATCCTGGAGACAGCTTCAGGCACTGAGAGGGCCACTTGCGGAAAATTTTAGAAAATTTGCAGAGAATGCGCCCAATCTTGACGTCCTAGCTTTTCAGCAGGATCTCATGAAGGTCCTAACAGTGGTAAGAAATTATATATTTTACATCAAAACTCAATAATACCGTAGTCCCATTAAGTTCATAATGATGAATATGAAAAAATCCAGAAAAATTCTTAAAATTACTACACTACAAAAAGCAATGGTACAACTACTTCCCCGGCTAAAGCCACGCTGGACATTGAACTACATCATTTTATAAGGGTGATCCGGTCTCAAGTGTAGATTACTATGTTAAATGTAATGTCAGAACAAAAAAAATTATAATAATTGGAAGAAAATGTGATTGGAATATACATTTTGTATTACAATTTGATTCAGGCCATTATGGAGTTATTTTAGTTTTTTTTATCGTATTATTTCGAGAATATTTATTTGGTTTTCGATTGGTAATCGATTATTGAAACTGCCTGATCTGTAAATGATAATATTAATAATAATACTCTCTCATAAACACTAATGGACCCAAAGGCATAGCCTATGCGGGTAGAGGAGATCTATTATTATTATCATTTAAAATAAAGGAAAATAAATATGAATATTTGGAACCTTTGGTAGGCGCAAGTATTTGGTAAAATTAACCTTGTTTTTCCAAAATTTATACAAGTTTCAGTAGCAAAAACTCCTCCAATATCCTAGAAAGTAACCATGTTCGCGAGCGGGAAATTTTTAGATTTAGAAATCTATTCACATGTTTTTAGTTTCTTAAACATAAATATTTAATAATAATAATAATAATAATAATAATAATAATAATAATAATAATAATAATAATAATAATAATAATAATAATAATAATAATAATAATAATAATAATAATAATAATAATAATAATAAGGTCTTTATTTCCCATCAGCTAAATGAAAAAAACAGAAAAGAAACAGGCAGTACAAGTTTCAATATAAAAATACAATGATGAGAAAAGGCCGAGGATCAGATAAGCTGCAAGCAGCCCCTGTTATTATTCCATTTGTCTTTCCTCATCCCATGTAGTTTACCAACACTGAATATTGATGATTAATATATACTATGCTTTACATCTTTTTCAGGTTACAATGCCTAGAAGATTTTCGAACAGAAAAGAAAAGAAAATTAAACAGAAAGAATGGGAAGACGCCATAGAAGCAGCAATACGAGATCTCACCACAAATGCCACCGAGCATAAACCTCAAGTTCTACAAATTGTTATATATGAGAGTTCTGTATAAAGTACTCTCAGACTTTTCATCGTTCTATTTGAAGAGCTTCCATAGTGTAGAAACGCATCCTGTTGATTTTAAAACTTCTTAGCCCAATCGCAATATAATTCGAATTAAAAATAATCGATAATCCGAGTATTGAAATAATCGGTGTGATCCGATTATTGTTTTGGGAGAATTCAAATGAAACATAACCTGTAACATTTTGGCATGTGACTGTCAGCTGTCAGTACTGTGTACTGTCAATTGTCATTTGTCGAAATAATCTGTTGCATGAACTCGGCGGGATCTGCCAAATTCCAATTACGTAATTAATATGAAAACCAAAATGACAAAATATAATGAAATGCATTATTTGGTAAATAGAAACACCATTTTTATTAAAAAATAGCAAACGTAACAAACAGGAACAAAAGCATAAATAAATAATGAAATATAGAACAAGACAAATGATTGATGACATTGACAAGTGACAACTGACAAGTGGCAACTGACTGGTGACAACTGATAACTATTCGAATTCGAATGATAATCCGATTATTGCAATCACTCGAATCGCCATAATCCGATTATGGAAATAATCCAAAACCTAAAAGCGATTGTAAAATCGAAGCACCTATCAGATCGATTTGAATGTCTACGTTTTTTTTCTGAAAAAAAAAGTCATGATTTGGTATTTACTCTTAATTTTCAATACACAATTAGTATTACTACATAAACTCTCAAAAGTAAAGCAGCTATTGTGTTTGGGTGCAGAAGAGCAATTTGTTCAGTATTATAAAAATAATAAATGCAGTTTCTTCACAGAATTCTTTGTTTCTCATATATATCTTTAAATACGAACCAGGCCCGGTCTGGCCAGGGCGGCTGGTCGGCGATCGCCGAGGGCCTCCGGCTCAAGGGGCCACAAGTTTGCGAAACAATCTTGCAAAAACAATTTTTTTAAAACGATCGCCGCACCGTTCGGCTCGGCTCAGCGAGCGGTAGTGACGCGACCTGTCAGGACTCAAGCAGACAGCTCAGCCACAGCTTAGATATCTAATCTATCTATCTATTGCTAACTATTTTGTCGTGAGAGGACATAGTGTCCTCGTTATATTTCCGGCGGAGGGGGGGCTCGAATCACCATCTAGCCGAGGGCCACCAATGGGGCCAGACCGGGCCTGATACGAACTCAAAGTTATACGAACGCTTTGATAACTTACATGAATCACTAAAGTTATTTGACATCAATTCCATAGACTTCGAAGAGTTTGACGAATGTCCCATAGACATTATAACTGTATGGACTTGGTATGAGAAAGAGACAATTGAGGACAGAGTAACAACAAGGATGGAGTAATTATGGGAAAATGTCTATAATCCCGGCTTCGAAAATGTGACTAAGATCCCGAACGCCGTTTGGTAATCTCCAAAATTAGTTGCAAACCCGACTGAGAACCATTATTACGAAATGAAAATTCTGACCTATTATTGCACCCTTCAAGCGACGAGACAAACATGCGATAAAATAATAGAGAGAGAATGCAATAACGTCCAGCAGTATTTGAGGCAACTTTATTTTAATAGTGACTGCCACTATTCGTCTCTAATTTACACGTGATTGACACACGCGTCCATTTATTCAAAACATAAATTAAATCTCAGAATATTTATTTCAGAATAAGAGAGAATTATTCTGATAATTGTTGTCCAAAAGTGTTTTGACATAGGCTTCTGTTAAAAAATCGTATATTCATCAAAGGGTCTTGGTGGCGCGCAGGTAGTGTTCTCGCTTGCTATGGAAGCTACGCGGGTTCGAATCGGCGCGCCAACCGACCTCGTGCGCATGGCATCAAACGTCAAAAGGTAAAGGCTACACCTTCCCTGCATGAGAAATGAATACCCATCGCAGTATACACTTGTACGAAGGCGTAGAAGGGCCAACAACAAAATATTTTTCGAAACATTTGGAATTGCCACTTTGAACTGACAATTGTCACTTTGAACTGGCAATTGTCACTTTGAACTGACAATTGTCACTTTGAACTGTAAATTGTTACTCAAAAAAGATATTTAATGCCAACTGCATGCATAAATATCGTTTTTTTTTGCAATTAACAATTGCCAGTTCAAAGTGACAATTGCCAGTTCAAAGTGACAATTGTCATTTCAAAGTGACAATTGTCAGTTCGAAGTGACAATTGCCAGTTCAAAGTGGCAATTGCCAGTTCAAAGTGGCAATGGCCAGTTCAAAGTGGCAATCGCCAGTTCAAAGTGACAATTGCCATTTCAAAGTGGCAATTGCCAGTTCAAAGTGGCAATTGCCAGTTCAAATTGGCAATCGCCAGTTCAAAGTGACAATTGCCATTTCAAAGTGGCAATTGCCAGTTCCAAGTGACAATTGTCAGTTCGAAGTGGAAATTGCCAGTTCAAAGTGGCAATTGCCAGTTCAAAGTGGCAATCGCCAGTTCAAAGTGACAATTGCCATTTCAAAGTGGCAATTGCCAGTTCAAAGTGGCAATTGCCATTTCAAAGTGGCAATCGCCAGTTCAAAGTGACAATTGCCAGTTCAAAGTGACAATTGCCAGTTCAAAGTGACAATTGCCATTTCAAAGTGGCAATTGCCAGTTCAAAGTGGCAAATGCCAGTTCAAAGTGGCAATCGCCAGTTTAAAGTGACAATTGCCATTTCAAAGTGGCAATTGCCAGTTCAAAGTGACAATTACCAGTTCAAAGTGACAATTGTCAGTTCCAAGTGGCAATTCCAAATGTTTCGAAAAATATTTTGCTGTTGGCCCTTCTACGCATTCGTACACTTGTGCCTATCGGCGTGCGTGAAAAACGTGGGGAGATCACGCACAGAATTAGAACATGTTCTAGTTCACATAATGAAAGATTCAGTGAAATTTACGGCGGGATAATTTGAAAAACTCAAATGTCGTTCCTCCAGTATTGAGAAAATTTATATAGAACCCGAGAAAATATGACCTTGTGATAGAAACGCAAGTGAAAGACACGTATGTAAATAGTCTTGCAGTTTTGAACCTAGGAAATATCCCACCCAGCCCCTTTTTAGGCCTTTCTTTACAATTATAGGCTGCACCCGAAGCAGGCATAATAATTTTTTTATGATTTTCAGTATAGAACTGAACTAATGAACTGGTATTCAAATGAACTATTTGTTAAAGAGAGAACATATATTTTCATTTAGGAAAACTTGACAGTTTTCCAAAATATAATATTTTTGACAATACTATGTTTATAAAAAATCATGACAACTACTATTTTATATTCAAAGAAAACCCTATAAAAGGAATATTACTAAATCAACTATTCAACAAGAATGAACAATGTTTATTGTTTATCAGACAGTTCAGAAATAGTTTAACTACACAAAATAACTTGAGACAAATCTTTCAAAACACCACATGCAACCACAACAAGTACGAGTAGACTAACAAAAATAAGCGTACAAAATTGTGAATCTCGATTTATTTCCGTACCAATAGTCCTGGAGTAGTGATTGCACTTATTTTTGATACTTCGAAAACGGCGTCATTGAGCCACATCATTTCAGAATACTATTTCCTGCGATCCCGCGTCCGGGTTTCTAGACATGTCCATTTTCCCCATAACTATTCCATCCTTCACAGTACCTCTTTTTCTAATGTTGTCCGCAGGGAACTGTGTGTAAAGTCACGTGACAGCCAGTCCATCTCCTATGTCACTATTATAGTCTATGGAATGTCCTGATGAGGTTGACGCCATTTTTATTATCACTCACCATTTTACCAACTGATGATAGTACTTATTTGAGATGAAACCAGACTTTCGAAGATTCACATAATTGATAGATACTTTTGGTTCAAAAAGGTTTTTGAAAACATACAACACAACACTAAACTGAAAACTCGTCCTGCGGACTCGTTGTATTTTCAGCTTTGGGATTGCAATTCATTAATATTCCAAAAAATTATCGGCAATAATCATACCACTTACTATATTACCCCTGACAATAACCGATTATTCAAATCTAACAAAAGACATTGGACATCCGCTTATGAAACTTGTTGAACTTTGGTACTGAAGCTATTTCTATGTCGGATCGAGAATATAATTTAGAAGGTTATCAATCCCATCAAGATAATAGGTAGTTTCATTTGAAATTTCTCTTCTTTCATATATGTCATCATAAACGTACCCTGCACTGAGCTTCTGAGAAGATTATAATTTAAATTAATTCTCAGCTGATGATCAAGCTCAACGCAGAGGCGGGCAGAGATGTTTTTTTAAAGGATTATTTCATCCCATCTAATCCGTTCCTATGGTGTTGAAATGGATTACATGGAATGGAAATAGTATACCGGGTGATTCAGCCAGGTATTCGCAACCCTGTAACTTTCTTGATCGAAGAAAAAATCATAAATAACTTTTACGGTTTTTCAATCATCCACATTTTGTCAACTGTCAAGAACTTATATGTCAACTTTCTTTTCAAATGAGTCATTATGTTTTTCATTGTAATTTGTGATAGAATTCAACCATATAAACATTACTTCCACTCATTCCCCAATATATTTTTGTCGACAAAAATCGATTTCGCTTTTCCAAGCTCATCAGAGAGATCGGCAGAATTGTATTTTTGTTTTACCATAAAACTCGATTTCGGCCATGGAAATTGGTCGAAATTCACCCATCTGCATACTTTTTATAAATAAACGAATACGCATAAAATGGGCTGCCTATATACAGTGAGTTTCAAAATGTTTGCCCCATATGGTTAATCTTTATTATCGAATTGTCAGAAAAAAATTTTCTGCATGAAAATAAATAAGTGCATTGCAGAATAATTGTACATTAGTTGTTGTTGTTAAAATTTCAAATTTCCGAAGTGTATATGGGAGAACAACAAATAGGAATTTTTATTAAGTTTACACCCTTATTTTTGACGTTATCAAAAAAGTGTATTCGAAGAAGCTGTAGAATATTGGAAGAATATTGAAAACCATATTCAAATTTGAAATCACAGCCAGGGTAGTATAGACTTTTGTTTAAGGCTTGTATTAACTTGATTACTTATATGTATTTCTACTTCAATGTCGAAATTTCGACTTTTTTCTAGAAATTTCAAGTTTCTTGTTGAAATTTCGACTTTTATGTCGAAATTTAATAATTTCAAGTTTGAAGTCTGAATTCGAGAAATTTCGACTTTTTTCTCGAAATGTTCATCTTTTTTCTCGAAATTTCAAGTTAACTGCCGAAATTTTGACTTTTAGGTCGAAAATTAATCATTTCAACTATATCAACTCGAAAAAAAAAAGATCTCCAGCGCCTTCGTAAAAAATGTTCTTATATGGTGCAAATTTTTGGAACTCACTGTATAAAGTGACCGCCAAAAAGTATGTACTATATGGGAAAAAAGTTTATTATTAAAGTATTGGAAAAGAATTCTGGGGAAAAGTATGTGCATGTACGACAACCTAAAAATCGATATTGACACATGTCACGTGGTCGCTGGTAAGATGGCAAGATATCGAAAAAAGTTATTTGAAAAAAGTTGCTTTGAATTTAATTTTATGCATACTAGCAAAGTTTGAAGAGATAATGTGAGAAAATTGAAAATGGCAATTTTTTAAATATTTTCCTAGTTGTATAAAAATATCAAATTATTTTCTTATGAATAGCTTGACCATACTGAAACATTTTTATTTTAATGATAATAGCGAAACTTTCTCATTTTCTCTACAACAGAGAGCACTACATTAAAATAATTGGATTTTGTCAGTTTGGCTGTTACATTGGTTCGTATCTAACAGTTATATCAATATTCCACGATTATAGGAAAATCCAAAAATATCGTGTTTTTCCGATTATAATCAATTTTCGATGATAACCATGCACGAACGTTTCACTTAATCACATAATCTTCAAAATAGTGCATCAAATTAAAGAGGCTTGTATTCAACATTGCATGCAAAGTAAAACGCTCTGGCACGATTATCATCGAAACTTGATTATAATCTGGAAAACACCATGTTTCTGGAGTATCATGTCATCACAAAGTTCGCGGAATTCTGATATATCTGTTAGATACGAATCAATGTAACAGCCAGGGTTTTGACAAAATCCAATTTTTTTTAATTTAGTGCTCACTGGTGTGGAGAAAATGAGAAGGTTATCATTAAAATACAAATATTTCAGTATGGTCAAGCTATTCATGAGAAAATAATTCAATATTTTTCTACAGCTAGGAAAATATAAAAAAATAGCTATTTTTAATTCTCCTTCATTATTTTTTCAAAGTTTGTGAGTATGAAATTCAATTATAAGCAACTTTTTCGAAATAACTTTTTTCGATATCTTGCCATTTTATCCCACTTTTTGCTTTTTCATAGTAATTTTTTTCAATTTTCCGCCATTCCATCGATCACGTGACATTTGTCTAAATCGATTTTTTGGTTATCGGGCATGCACAAACTTTTTCCCCAATACTCTAATAATAAACTTTTTTCTCATATGGTACATACTTTTTGGCGGTCACTGTATATAGTCATGACCAAATTTTGATAGACAACCCATTTCAGGCGTATTCGTCTATACAGGAAACTTCTTCAAAAGCATGTTTTGTCCGGTAGGCAGATGAGTGATTTTTCGACCTCTCTTCGCTCTTCGGATCTTAGACTATAAATAGTCTTTTGGCTTTGGCATCACCACTGAAATTCCCAACGCACGGCAATGACAGACAACTTCTGGATGGGATACAACCGAATGGGGACTTTGGACTCGAACGCATGGTACAGTTGATTCATGATTCAAAGTAGCGTGATGACTGTGTGTCATATATGTTTTGTTGTGCAGTGGCTATAAGAGTAGACAATTCTTATCAGAGCTCAAAAAAGTAAATTTCTATAAATACAACGAGCCTACGTGAATCTTGGCATTTCTGATCAGAAGTTTCGTGAACAATTTTAAAGTGTTGATACCTACTTCAAGCAGTGAAATAAATAATCAGGTGAGAATAGGAAAAGCTGTTCAATAACAATGAGGCTTGTTTGGCAATTATAGTAAGCAAGATATAATATCGAAATTTCGAAACCAAGTTGATTTAACAGTTCATTTAGGTACCTACGTGCAGTGAAGTAGACTAAAGTTGTAGTCTTTCCAATATCAATTGCAGTACTTTACAATCGTTTCAAAGACTTATACCGACAATTTCGTTTGATATGCCGACACCTCATTTAAATGATGATTTATAACTCTCCAGCCAAAGACTTTGTATTTTGCTGCACATAAATTAGTTCCACCTGGGCCGCGGCGCTTGCTTAGAATCTATAAGAGTTGTTGCAATTGATATTGGATGAACTATAACAAAACAAAGAGGTATACAGGGTGGGTCTTGGTCGATGGTAGCTTAGACGTTTACGGAGAACGGGACATAGGATCATTCTGAAAATTTGGTTTCTCAAGTAGTTGCTCTTGGTCTATCGATCTAGAATATTTTCAGCAATGCAGCGTTGCCGCTTATACCAGAAAGTAGCAGCATCTTTGTTATTTCAAATGGGTCACCCTGTATATTACCGCATTTTTGAACTTGTCATTCCTTTCTGATTATTTCTGCCTCATACTCTCCTATACCTATCTCTAACGGTTTTTGAGATATTGGTTATTTTCCATATTTTTTATCCGAAACATAGCTCGAATTGAATGTTTATATCTGCGGTATTTGGATTCTTACAGGGAGTTGCAATTTTGTGTTTAGTTCATCAAGATCATGTACATTGATTCTGTATAGAGAAGTTTGTTTTGCGTTATACAGGGTCGTTCAAAATTCATGATCTTACTGCTAGATACGAAAAGGGTTGAAAGTGCGTTTTTTTTTAATGGAACATCCTGTATATTATGAAATATACTGAAAGATGACTAAATTACCTTCGAATTGATATATCATATTTCTATACCTAAATAGCCAGAATTTCGAGATCATAGCAATTTTCACTTGTAATCTCCTAAGTGCTTGAATTATTGCCGGAAATTTTTAAAGAAAATTCATGTACTCGAAAAATTTTCTAAAGAAAATTCATGTACTTCAAAGAAAATTCATGTACTCGAAAAATGTTCAGAAATCCTGGTGCACTGTGAGAAAACAAATGAAATCGCGGGCAGTTTTCTTCTCTAAATACTTGTTTTTTTATAAAAAACAACACTTATAGGTATATTGGATATAATCACTTTGCCCAGGAAGGCAGTTAAACGAGGGGAGGATTTGCGTACTTACTCTTCGGAGTTGAACACATAGTTTTTTCTAGGGTGTCTGTTTTCTTTTCAAATATAATAATAGTAGGTATTCACTTTTACATAAAAAAATGTCTAATTGTCGAGGAGGCATGTGGCATGTGAATCAGATACACAAGAAAAATTATTAAAAACATGCTTGTGTTTATAATCTGATGAACTAAAAAGTGAAAAATATGCTGTAGGAAAAAAAAAAGAATTTGAAAAAAAAAATATTATTTTCTCAAAAACCAACAAGTGTAATTACGTTTCACGTCTCGAGCTTACAAAGAAAACTTGAAATTTTCATAAAGTTCTATTTTTTGTATTTCACTGGTTTATAAACAAAGTTTCTCGCAAAGTTTTTTCCACGTTTCATTCATTTTGTACTTTTTAGAGTTAAAATTTATTCAATAATTTGTCTTTATCGAGTAGAGGTTGGTGCGACAGTGACATGTTTATATTTGTTACCTGATTCTTGGCACGTCCGCAAACTTGATGGATTCATTATGTCTTATGGAATAGCTATTTGTATTACTAGGGAGGAAAAGGAACTTTACTCCCATGTAATACATATGATTTTTCCTCCTACCCACTCAATGAACCTTTTTTTGTAAATTTAAAACTCATCTCAACTGCATTTGTCTAAAACGGACCTATGCTTGCATGATGGAAAGTATAGACAATACAGTCATGTCCATGTGAGAATCTGCGGTGGTGCAATGGCTAGCGTCTTGGGCTTGTAATCCGAAGGTCACGGGTTCAGCTCCTGACAGCCGCAATTCTTTTTTTAAGAACGTTTTTACTTTTTTCTTGTTAGTGATTTGAATTATTGGACATTTAGATAGCATTTCGTAATGCTATTGAGTGATTTTCTCATAAGTAATGTTACGTGCCTATTTGAATGAAGTGTCGATAATTTTTTTTCTGAGAGCTGCGCTTGTAGAAAAAATAATGTGTGTATTTCGAGCATAAAGTGTCATTGTCGTTCTCCAAAGATTAATCTTTTTGTCGAGCGACAATCAATCACTTTGCGCTCTGAATACACAAATAGCTATTAAAGAACTAAAGTAGAGGTAACATTCATGTTTGATTTTTACCAGAATACAGGATATATAAGATGTTCTAGAAATTACGGAAACAATTTGATTATAATAGACTTTTTGCCCATGGGAAAAAAGTGAGTATTTTTTCCCGGATATATATATATATATACAGATAGGTTAAGGTAGATATTTGATTAAATCGTCGTTTTTCCCGCCACAGAAAAAAATAGTGGATTATACACGGGAAAAAAATTAGATTTAAGCTATCGGTTTTTTGTTTCCCTCCGCTTCGCGTCGGGAGACGACACAACCTCGAGCTAAAATCTAATACTTTTTTCCCTTGTATAATAAATAACTATTTATCGTATTCTTGAATATTAAGCTTGCTTAAAGTTGAATCTTCATAACAAATTATTAACATAATAACATAACACATAATACATTATCCATTGGAGACAATCCATCACATACAGTGGAGGTGAGATTTAATGCACCGTGTGTTTACGAGAGACAACTAGGAACAGGAAGTCACAATAGGCCGCGGGCATGTGACGTCACATGACAACTGTCAATCAGCCTGCTGGACAAACAAACCGTATTTTAATTAACAACAATGGTAATTTAATGAGATTATAATTGCAATTCTGAGGAGATTATGGGTTTACCCTTAGTATATACCTGTAAGAGGGGAATGTAATTTGATATTGTAATCATTATTCTTCCTGCTTGCAATGGATTGTTTGTGAGATGGCTGATAAAAGTGATTATTTAAACACCTTGTCTATGGATGTTCAGAAGAGATATTTAGAGAAAGTGAAAGAAAATAGTGGATGTGATCGTTATTTTTATTGAAATTTGGGGATTGTAGTGAAAAAATTAACTTTTTATGTTGCCTATATTTCCTAGATTCTTTCAACATACTTCCTAGAAAATGTTTTGAGTATACCGTTGCCCATTTCAACTTTTCAGTAGAAGTGTGGATTTATGCAGAACCTATTAACAATTATCAATTAACAATTAAACAAAATATAGCATTCATGAAACAAAATATAGCATTCATGGACCCAAATTAACAATTAAGTGGGAAAACAAAGCATGTGCACAAGTCAGATTGGTATTTAGTTGATCTTTCTTCGATACATTTTCAGTATCAGATTGTATTGCAATAATTGTAGAAAAAAGTTCAACTTATACTTGCTAATTGTTAATAATTGAAAATTGTTAATTGGTGCTGCATGAATCCTCCCTCAAATCTGCTCTTCTAATTGCCTGAATCCAGAATTCACGTCTCTTTTCAGCAAGATTTAATATTTTTTGTATTGTCGAAAACAGAAGGGAATCGATGGAATGAAACGTTGTCTCTGCCGCTTCTACTTCCACATTTCACAATCGCGCAAAATTGAGGCATTATCGAGAAAAAAAAAATTAAAATATGACATAAATGCACACTAAGCATTTGTAGATCCGTTTGTTTGTCCAGCAGGCTGCATTGACAACTGTCATTTACTGTCGTCTGTCAGATATGCCCGCGGTCTATAGGTTATAATTATATGGTAGGTCATACATTTTATTGTTATTCCTAACTCTCTGGTTAACAATTTTATTTTTCATTAGATCGACTTGTAACTAACCCAAATTTTGTTGATGATCTATTTTTTCAGGAAAGGGCTAATTTCAAGGTAAAAAAACACTACAATAAAAATATAACGATGAAACAGACAAAACACAAACAGGGAAAGTTTCTACTAAAAATCGTAATATGGGTACATAAATAATGCTTCTTCTTCAAATTATTATTGTATTTTTTCCGCTTTGAGATTCTGATTTTCTACGTTAGCAGTCTGGGGTATTCTTCCGATTTTATTTCAATATTGATGATACATTTACATAGTTGAAACTACACGACAAAAAACCACTTTTGATAATTTTTCCATAATTGACTTGGTATCGTATTCAACGATTAACAACCGATATTTGTCAATAATTTACTGATTGTCATTCACTTTGGACGACCTTTAGATAAATTATATAACGACTTGAAACGAAATCCTAGTCATTTCACTACTCGATAGTTATAAACAACTACTAATTAATTGCAGGCTTATCGTGAAGTTGTCTGTACTGTTGACCTGACAATTAGTGATTACAATTTCGAATAATAACATTATAAAAAAATCGTCAACAGTCGACAGTGAAAAATAGTTTTATTGATATTAGGAGACGCATTTGATGGTTATTATTCATATATACCTAATTGATAAATTGCCGAGTTATAAATGAGTTGTTAGTATTGTATGCAACGGAAATTAAACGATGGTTTGAAAGTACATAATATATAATATTTTTTCTTGAATCGTAGTTATTTTCCTTGTTTAGCTTTCAACATGAATTCAACCTGTTGAGGCGTATAATAATGAATCAATATCATAAACTTGGTTGGATGAAATTCTCGATGAAATTCCGGTACATGACGTTTTAAAAAATGTTCCAGAAATCGCACCTTTCCTCCCTTGTAATACAAATAGCTATTTTGTATCGGTTGCTATGCAACATATGCAAAATGGGATATTTCGTGTTAGGTCTCGGTCCTACGAAGGCGTGGAAGGGCCAACAACAAAATATTTTTCGAAACATTTGGAATTGCCACTTGGAACTGACAATTGTCACTTTGAACTGGCAATTGTTAATTGCAAAAAAAAAACAATATTTATGCATGCAGTTGGCAATAAATATCTATTTTGAGTAACAATTTACAGTTCAAAGTGACAATTGCCAGTTCAAAGTGGCAATTGCCAGTTCAAAGTGACAATTGTCAGTTCGAAGTGACAATTGCCAGTTCAAAGTCGCAATTGCCAGTTCAAAGTGACAATTGTCAGTTCGAAGTGGCAATTGCCAGTTCAAAGTGGCAATTGCCAGTTCAAAGTGGAAATTGCCAGTTTAAAGTGGCAATTGCCAGTTCAAAGTGACAATTGCCAGTTCAAAGTGGCAATTGCCAGTTCAAAGTGACAATTGTCAGTTCGAAGTGACAATTGCCAGTTCAAAGTGGCAATTGCCAGTTCAAAGTGACAATTGTCAGTTCGAAGTGGCAATTGCCAGTTCAAAGTGGCAATTGCCAGTTCAAAGTGGAAATTGCCAGTTTAAAGTGGCAATTGCCAGTTCAAAGTGACAATTGCCAGTTCAAAGTGACAATTGCCAGTTCAAAGTGACAATTGTCAGTTCGAAGTGGCAATTGCCAGTTCAAAGTGACAATTGCCAATTGAAAGTGGCAATTGTCAGTTCAAAGTGAAAATTGTCAGTTCAAAGTGGCAATACTTTCTCCATAAGCCGAATGAGTGGGAGAGAGAAACTTTTTCTGGCGGGTCAATAAATTCTCTCTCACACTCATTCGGCTTATGGAGAAAATAATAGGTGATATCTCCATGGTCTTTGGAGATAATAGCATCAAACTTGGTGTTGTTGGATTCCTTATGATCGTCCCTAACCCATCATGCAATGATATACCGGTGTTCTACTTAAAAAAATGATTGAAGGTGGCGCTCAGCTGCCATTTTGAAACTTTCAGCTGGAATTTTCTCATGAAAACGTAGGTTTTTATCTCCTAGTTGAGCCTTCCAAATTTCGTTGCGATATACCAGGTGGTTCAAAAATTAGTAGGGGAGGAACGGACTTTAGACTAGCACTGTATAATAGAAACAGCGAAGGTACTAACACTGAATTTATTACTAAAAACAGCCCATTAGCGGCAATTCGGAGTAATGAATCATTATCAGTTTATGCCTTTCGGCGTTTTTGCAATGTAAGCATATATTGAACGTAAACGATATGTTGTCCTAGAAAAAGTATAGTAGGCAACTCGCAATAAAATTGCCATTTTACACTCGTATGAATTGCAGCACGAGCCTGAGGCATTTTTATACTCGTGCATAATGTATTGTAAATGACAGAGTTGTTTTAGATCATTACTCGAAGAGAAATAATTATAGAATTGATTCATTGGTATACTCGGTATAAACAACAATTCGTTCATTATAGTTAACATTCTAGTTTTGTTTGAATATAAGAATATCTAAATCTTCTTTATCATCGTAGTAAAGATCAAGAACCACTTGAACTTGATACTCTCTTTCAGTCCCATTATCTCAGATAAAAGAAAAGGCCAGTGTAGATAATAAAAACGATATTCTTCCACTAGACTTTTTATCAGATGTTTTTGTGAAGCTATTAGTTTCATTTAGTCTGCTCTACGAGGTTCACTTGCTTCTCAACTGTAGTGAGGTTCGTTTTTATTCCAGTTTAATAACAAGTTTTAGCCGTTGATTTCGTGCAAATTGAGGTGAGATATAGAATTAGTTGAGACTGAGGAATTTTCATCATATTTTTAAACTAGATTTGGTATTTTTTTACCTTCATATTGTTGTGGTTTCACCAGCAACTTTAACAATCGTGATTCTCCTACATAAATACTCGTAGCGTGTACCCAAAGGCATAGCTTGTTCGAGTAGATGACTGCTATTATTATTTTCCGTGACACACCGGGGCGACTTACTCATTTTTAGTTTCGTATTCACTTTCAATCCGTAGAAACTCTATGTAGAATAATTATAATGTTCGGCGTGGTGTAAGCCAAGAGAGTAGCTGATTTCTGTCAAATATTTGCCTCTTATCATTCCATTTCGTGAGAATTTATGAATGAAAGGATCTTTTGAAATATTTTTTATTTGTGTTGTTTTTTTGTACTACTGTAGAAGGAAGTATGGAAATTGATTCATGGTTTCTTCTTAGTTGATTTTCGGAATATACTTTTATGGAATTTATTATAAATAGGTATTGGCAATGTGAAGTCATTGATGAAAAAAAAAATAACCATAAAAATTATGAGGTTTTTTCTGCAGTTAAAAAAGGAACTCTAAATACTCAAATTCCAAGAACAGTTATCTATACAGTGCGGCTTTTAATAGTACCCCCCTGTTAACTTGGTCCCATCAACAATTTTTAAATGGCATGGGGGTTCAAGTGTCACATCGTTGAAAAGAGAATTGAGAATTAATTTTTGTCCCAATTTCCTTTTTTATGCCTTTCGAAATTTTTGAGTTAATGTGCCCCGAGCGCCATCTGTCGAGTAATTGCAATATTTTTTCTCAAAAAGTAGTATTGGTAATACCCTTCGAAAAATTTTTGGTTTCATTGTTCCACTTCGATTTTTATTATAATTTTCAATATTTATATCTTCAGTTCCTTTTTTAGGTTGTATGTATTATGGGAACAAGTGTTATTAAAAATATTACAGATTTGTTTATTATTCAGATGATTGTAGAAAAAGTATAGTGTTCAATTTGCATGAAATGACCCATTTTACACTCGTAGGTATATATAACTATTGTAGTTCTCGATTCGCTCGTAATTTCATATACCTACTCGTAGGAAATGTATGCCATTTTATTCTCATTGTACAATATACTATTACGTACAGTTGATTTTTTTAAATGACCACTTTAAGCACTATGAAAATACTTAGTTTACGCACTTTTGCAGAAAATGTTGTTTCCGGCTTTTCTACTATTTCAGGTGGAGTTAAATTTCCAATTTCACTTTGACCGTGGCACATGATAGGCCAGTAGAGATGACATGAAAAATCGAAAATTTAACAATATTTCCAAAAGTTTTCAAATAAATCTCAGTTTGCAACCTCTTCCGAAGTACATTGTCAAAATGGCAATTAACTTTGCTGTATACTCGTTGAGAAAATTCCAAAAGTTCTGCAAACTTGAAGTATATGGTATTGAATATATTATTCCATATCACGAATCAAGTTTGCAACCAATTCAAGTGTACGGAACATTTTTTTTATCGACCTATAATGTTTTTCTTTGATATACCATAAGAGAAAATTCCAAAAGTTCTGCAAACTTGACAGATACATCGGAAAATATTCCGAACAGTTGTGTAGATTTGTTGACAGGAACATATATTTTCTTAATTCGTGGTCATTTATTTGATCAAGATGGTCTCGAAATAATTGCAAAAGTTTTGCAACTTTGTTGCATATTTTGAAAACATCTGTTCTGATGCGTTCACAAATTTGCAACCTTGTACAGGAACTTTATGCAATTTTGAAAAATCTAATTCATTTAATAATAATAATAAAGTTTATTCAAAATTTTAAAAAATATGTGTAACAATTTGTGAAAAAGTGAATAAACGATTCAATTACACTCGCGAAGTTAAACACTTGTTGCGAGAAAATAACATGTAAGAATTATATATACATCATTAATTCATATATACATTAATTCATATATATATATACATATGTTTTGTAAATGTTCGAAATGGAATTAAATGATAATAAAAGGCAAATTGACTGAGTTAATTGAAGTGAAAGATATCATGAAACAAATTTCCATGTTTTAATTTGATTTTTAAAAGATACTAATGACTTGTTCATTTCTGTATGTTATGAAATCAAATCATAGTAAAATGGCAATAAGTATTTGAAATTTTTCTGAGATTTTGTTGTTTTAACTTTATTTTTTACTGTGATATTATTTCTATTCCTTGTATTATATATATATGATTATTGAAGTTTATATTCGATTTATGTTTATGGATATAATCCATTGTGTTGTATCCAAATAATTGTCTTATATCCATTTTCTTTGTTTCCCTGTACAAATTTTCACTTGGATATGAATAACACTTCCTATATATGATTTTCAAAAACCATTTCTGGAGAACCTCAAGATTTCTGAGGTGGGATTTCACGACTCCTCCCCAAGCCAGAATCCCATAATTCAATTGAGATTGTATTAATGAAAAATAAGGAATGTTGAGAGTTTTTATGTCCATAAATGTTTTGAGATACTTAAATTTTGATAACAAACTTCGCAATTTTCCCAATAGGAATACTATTCGTTTATCCCATTTCATATGTCTGTCGAACATAACACCTAAGTAAGTACAGTTTCTTCGATTCTAGTATTTTCATTAATTATCAATGGTCCCAAGCGTGGTAGCGTATTATTATAAAATGTGAATGGCATATATTTTGTTTTTTCAAAATTAATTGTGAGTAAATTACAATCAAACCATTTTTTTATTTTTTTGAAATCTAATGGTGGATTTATGGTCAGGTTTTAGGTAGTAAGTAATAAGTCGGAAGTTTTAAGTATTAGTCAGAAATCGTAAGGAAAAAAATGACCATTCATGCCCAAGTCTTAAGACTGTCATATCATAAGGAAATAAGTGTATTATTGGTCAGTTTCGCGCAGTCTGAGAATTTTATAATTAAACTAATGAACATCACAAAACGAATAACTTATATTTAACAACAAATAACATTCAAAATTAATATTCTTCTTGACAGTTGATAGCATTTAGCCGCTTGACGCATGCGCATTAAAAATTAGTCGCAAGTTTTATCGTAAAAGATGAAAGTTGGCCAACTTTCCTTACGACTTGAAACTTATGACTTTTGCATGAATGCTCCTATTGAAAGCCAATGATTGAACTTTTTACGACTTATTACTTAAAACTTCCGACTTATTACTTACGACCTAAAACTTGACCATAAATCCACCATAATATTTACAAATTAGATTTTTGTATTAGTACCCAACTGAACTAAGATTTCGAAAATGAATAGTTTTTTTTTCCAGATTCAATATGTCTACCCAACAAACCAATGGAACCCTTGCCATCTCTCACCCTACGTGTATGGAATCCGTCAACAGAATTTCAAAATTGCCTATGGTCGAGTCCACAATCCAAACTGCTACCGATATTTATGGAAAAGTAAAAGTAAGTAAAGTGTGCTTGTTTGATGTAAATCGAGATATAGATCATGGATCGTCATCTACCCAAAGTTTTTTTGCACGATCCAGTTTTTTCGATTACTTACGGTATTTGTTTTCATATCCGTGTAACGAAACCATTGTCCCTTTTTGTATCGTTTGTTATTTACATATATTATTTATTGATATACTGCCTTTTTTTATCGGTTGTTTTGTTTGCCGTTTGCGTCGTCCCCGCCCGCATCATTTTATTTGTGGTTACGTAGGTATATGAAGCACTGCGTCACTTTTGTCATAATTAGCGTTAGGCAATTTTCATGCCGTCCGTGTGGTATTGATGGTTGCATACCCTAAAGGTCAGTAATTGCGAATAAATTTCGTTTCTCGTAAATTGAGCGCATTCCATTGGAAGGATTATAAAAAACGCTACCTACTTTTTTTTGTAATATCGTTTATTTTATGCGAAATATAAATCAGATTCCCAGTGAAAAACAAGTGTTTGCCATTGACACATTCCAAGTTTAATTATTTAAGACAGCTCAAATATTTCGAATGCTTTTGGTCTTAATCCACAAATATAAGCGATAGCTCATATTTCGTATGGTGTGCCTGCGTTTGTATAGGTAGGTTTTAAATAAGTTTGTTTCAGGGGTATATAACTTTATTTCCTAAAATACGCCCTGAATATGAACATGTTTGTATAGTTTTAGCTGTGTACAAAATCTGATACTTTCATTGGTGTCACACGTGTTCAGCATCTCCTTGACCACTCAAATCGGCAAAGTCAACTTGATCCAGGTCATTTTTATTTGCTCCCGAGACCCGAAAAATACCCTGAGATAACGAGATCCTTTGCAGCCGTAAGTTTTGTTTACTGGTTGCGAGGCCAAATGCATCGGTAAATTAACGCCTAAACGCCTAAATTAATTACCGATGTCTTCATAATACGCAGGCCCGGATTGGGACCATTTGGGGCCCTCAGCTAAAACTTGTGAAGGGGCCCCATACCGGGGGTCTGGGGATTATGTAATAAAATTTTTGGAAATTAGGCGCTTGGAAACACGATTTTTTACGCTATTTTGGTACTTATAAAGAAGTAATTCAGCTGGGTTTTTATACAAATATTATGATTTTTGACTTTTATTGGCTTTATTATTCATTAATGGGCATGTTCTACTTTTGGAAAATGTGAACAAAAAATTACCAAGGACAGAAAATAACTTTTAACAAGACAAAAACATTTTTTTGTACGTCATGTGGAGGCCCTCTCGGGCCGGGGGCCCTCCGCGATCGCGGACCTGCGGACCTGGCCAGTCCGGGCCTGATAATACGGGATGCTAGGCAAAAATCGTCGGTAAGTACACATGGGCAAATCTTTAAGGGAGGAAGCAGAAGAGCTCTAACTGAATGTAATAATACTACCCTCGTTATCGTCCGATTACTTTCTCATTTTAATTGGCGCAGCTCATACGTTTATCCGAGGAGGAAACAACTAGTCATTTTTTGTACACCTAATGAAAGCAGTGAAGTAATTATCTCTAATAAAAAATAATGAAAAAGTTTTAGGGGGCAATGAAAGATAATTACCATTCGATTACGCGGATACGTTGTATGGACATAATTTAACTCTTATGTATAAAAATAAGATCCAGAAAGTTCGAAGCTCATGCCCACGTATGTGTAAGGAGAACAGGAGAAAGGTTCATTTTAGTACCTTGTCATAAAATAATTCCCAAATACATACTAATTCAGCCATTTTGAATCGATTAGCGTTCGCAGAATTTGTCTATCTCTAACCGTTCTCGAGTGGGTCAGCTCTGAATCAGTTTTTTGATGTTTTTTTTGGCGCCAAAAATTTTTATGATGAGTTTTCGACATTATTGTTAAAATATTCAGAATCAGCACGTCAAATTACTTTCGAGGACAAAAATTTGAAATTCAAAAATAGAAAAATAAAAAATCTCAGAAAATTTTATTTTTCGTCTAAACACCTTTTTCCGCCTAAATCTTATATCTCAGCATAAAAAATCATAAATTTTTTGGAATGAGCATGAAATTTTACGTACACAGTGCGAATTTCAGGTCGATGTGACGACTTGGTATTTTTGATGATTTTTAGGGGTGAACTTTGCAACTTTTTCGAGTAATTTTTAATTTCTTTCGATATACTCGAAATTCACAATACATACTAATTCGACCATTCTGAATCGATTGGCGTTCGCAGAATTTGTCTATCTCTAACCGTTCTCGAGTTGGTCAGCTCTAAATCAGTTTTTTGATTGTTTTTTTTGCCGTCAAAAATATTTCTGATGAGTTTTCGACATTTTCGTTCAAAGATTCGGAATCAGCACGTCGAAATAAGTTCGGGGATAAAAATTTGAAATTTGAAAAATTAAAATTCAAAAAGTTCAAAAAATTATTTATCATGATATACTTGCATTTTTTGTCCGTCGATTTTTTTCGTTCAAATTCCCAATATATACTAATTCAGCAATTCTTAATCGATTGGCGTTAGCAGAATTCGTCTAACTTCAAACGTTCTCGAGTTGGTGAGCTCTGATTCAGTTTTCAAATCGTTTTTTTGGGGCCAAAAATATTTTTGATGAGTTTTCGATATTTTCGTTCGAAGATTCGGAATCAGCACGTCAAAATACGTTTGGGGACAAAAATTTGAAATTCAAAAAGTGAAAAATAAAGAAGTTCAAAAAATTATCTATCATGACTCACTCGACTTTTTCGTCCGTGGATTTTTTTCGTTCAAATTCTCAGTATATACTAATTCGGCCATTCTGAATCGATTGGAGTTCGCAAAATTCGTTTATCTCTAACCGTTCTCGAGTTGGTCAGCTCTGAATCGGTTTTCAAATGGTTTTTTTGGCGCCAAAAATATTTCCGATGAGTTTTCGACATTTTCGTTCGAAGATTCGGAATCAGCACGTTAAAATACGTATTTGAATTTTATAATATCCCAAAAATTAAGATGTTACAAAAAAAACGAGTGAAGCTCGGTCGCTCAGGTACCAACATTAAAAAGGTAAAATCTATGATTTATCAGAAACATGGAATTGGAGAGGATTCGTTAACGGTCGGTTCTAAGGTAGTTGTAGGTGGGAATTTCAAATGATCTTTTTGAACCTTTTGTGCTCAGTGTACGTTTGGTAACAGTTTTAATGATTATCTGATGCGCCTTCCTATATATCTTTTCCATTTGTGCTTGTTCTGACCGAGTACCTTGATTTTTCAGGATTTCAACAGTCTTACCAACTGGACTCTTCAAACCGCAGAAAATACCGTCAACATGGCAGTCGAAGTAGGAAAACCAATCGCCAATCCTCTTATCAAAAATCTCGAAGGGCCAATCAAAAAGGTCGATGACGTTCTGTGCACAGGGCTGGACTACGTGGAGAGCAAAGTACCAGCTCTAAAACTGCCTTCTTCTGAAGTAAGTGACATTTCTCCTCGTAACTGTCATCTATTAGACCAAGAGCCCGCGACTGCGAGAACTTCCTTATTTTATAAAAGCTGATTTTTTTATATATATAATTATATAAAACGGAAAGAAAATCTCAGTCATCTCCACAAACAGGTTTAATATGGTTTAATATGGTTTAATATGGTTTAATATGGTTTAATATGGTTTAATATGGTTTAATATGGTTTAATATGGTTTTCCAAACTAGCGAGACATGTTTCAGGTTTAGGTAAACCCATCTTCAGTCGACGGATGAATCTACAATATTGGAGTATTTAAATATAAGTTCAACAATTATGAAAAAAATGGAATTTATAACAATTATCAAAAATTAAATAAAAAATTAAAGAAATGCTCGTAACTGCCATTTCTCAAATGGAACATGTACTTTTGTCAGGAAGAAAAATTATAAATTGTCAGTTTACTCGTGTGAAAAGTTTTGGAGAATTCCCAAAGGAAACGATAATAAAATCATAGAGAGCCCATAGATACTCTCTTTGGACAAAAAATTCGTTCGCCATATTGAAGCCGCAATCTTGAATTTTTCAGTTTTGACAGAAGCATCATGATCCCCCCCTCCGAAAACTCCCAGATACCAATTTTTAATAGAATCGGATCATTATTACAAAATTCGTACGCCATATTTGATCCGCCATCTTGAATTTTTCGATTTTGACAGAAGAATCATAATCTTTGCCTCCGAAAACTTCCAGATACTAATTTTCAATAGAATCGGATAATAAAAACTGTTCCGCCATAATGGAGCCGCCATCTTGAACTTTTCAATTTTGTCACCGGAATTATGTACACCTGCCAAATTTCAAATCAATCGGACGATTAGAAGTGGTCTAAAAATTGGTTACAAGATTTGACCGTAACATCAACAACAGAGTGAGTTAATATAAGCGTGGTAAAAAAATCTGAAAACCATTTCAAATTTATGTTTTCTTTGATGCACAGCTGATGTATTTTCTAGCCTATTCGACAGAAATTTACTTTGATCGATTTTGTATTTGCATAACAATTTTTTTTTAATAATCTCCTAAAACTTGTTGTATAAAAGGTTCTGAAATTTGTTTAGATACTAGTTTACAGGGTGTTTCCGAGATTTGAGCAAAAAATTATATGGAAAGTAGAAGAAGACAAAACAAAACGAAAGGAAAGGATACTTTTTTGTCAAAACATAAAAAATAATAAATTTGGAAGATATTTAATTTTAAATTTTGTAAGAGTTTTTTGGTAATCACTGATTATAGGTATCAGCCTCCGTTAACACCCTGTGGCCTGGAGAATCGAACCAGTGCCTCCCAAACAAAGGTAACTGAAAGCGATTTCATAAAACTTCATAAAATTTTTCGAAAATATTTGACGTCTTTAAAATGGCCCATATAACAGCCCATTTTCTTAATTGCTCCAATTACAAAAAAAATTTTGGAAATTTTAAATTTTATTAAAAAATTCGGAAAATCTTGGCAGTTCCAGTATTATTGCGGCTCTGCTCCGGTCAGCCGACGTTCGGCGCACAGCGGTTCCCAAAATTTCGACGAATTTTCCAACACAATTTAAACTTTCCACAATTTTTAACACCTGACATTCGTTATAAAATGGCATTATACGCTCGTCCTTCACGGGAGTGCAAGAGGTTAGATCACACCCTGTATACTTCCTCATCAAAAATATTAATTAATGTTTGTTATTGTTTAAGGGTGTCTGACGTGGCGTTGGCACCGTACTAGGTGTCTGGCAATGAACTGTGACTTCCAATAAAATATATTAAAATTAAGATTTATACTTTGACGAAGTTGTGGTGTAATTTTGTACACCTTCACTACCTGTTACCTGCCAAAGGTACCACTTCCCAAGTTTCATAGTTCTCACCTTGTTGCGCGTATGCTATAAAAAACTTTCATCTTTTTTAAAATAATGGTCTGGTAGTCGCGGGCTCTTGCTGTATATTATTGTTCAAGAAATAGAAATACCAAAAACACCAAAACTACGTCAATTCTTGTTCGAAGCACGTTTCGCCAACAAAGTTGGTATTTTCAAGGTTGAACTTACCCTTGATAATGCCAACTATGTTGGCGAAACCCGGCATCGATCGAGAATTGAAGTAGTTTTGGGGTTTTGGATATTTCGATTTCTTGGATTGTCACACCAAAGAGTCCAAATATTTATTTATTTGATCTGTTATTGTTACAATGCATCAAATTTTATCTCATTGGCTCATTCAATACGGTCAAGAAAAATGGTTATCATTAACCTCATCACCTATGACTCAGTTAATTTTGTTATTCATATATTCATTTTAATTATTCATGCCTTCCTTTTATTCATTCAAAAGTTCACAACAAAATTTCTGTACTTTTTTTCGCATATCATTTAGAAATTATATCCCATCTCTATCTAGTCGTTGAAGCAACAACAACTGGATAGCGTTTATCAACGTAATTCAATCGCAATACACTAATATCAGGGGGAAATTTTGATATGTATGCAAAATTTCAGCTGAACTGGATGCCAGGAAGTTCTTGAAAATGTTCTACAAATTTTGAACCGGAAAGATAGACATAAGAACAAAGCCACTACAATGAAAGCTTGTAAAAAAAAAGTTCGTAAAGTATGAGCGTGAAGAACCAGGCACGGTTAATGATTTTACGCACTTGTGCGAGAAAGTATCAATTTAATGTACCGTCAACAGTTTACGCACGTAAAAAATAGTAATTTATGTATCAAGTGAGTAAAGTGATACTTTTTGTACGAGTAGGAAATGTTGACATTCCTACGAGTAAAAAAAAAACACTTTACTCACGAGTTTCATACAATATTTTTTCTACAACTGTCAAAAAAAATAACCAATTCATATTTTTTTGCAAATATGTAATGAATTTGGCATATTTTTATTGATTCATTATTCGAACAAAGTTCGAAGAGTATGCCGGAGAGTTGAGTTCCAAAAAAATGAAACGAATAATTTCGACAGAGTCGAAATCCCTTTCTCTTCACACTATCACGCAAAATGGAAAATTTGAAGCGAATATTAAAATAACATATTCATCGAGGTCAATATTATTATTATTATTACTATTGACTTGACTTTCGAATAACTAGTCCATCGAAGTAACTTTTCATTTTGTTAGATTTGTATTCAAAATAAATAAACAATCCTCGTGAAGCAACGAATACTTTTTTCTTTCCTTGAACTATGTCAAGAAAATCTCATATTTGCACTATCCACGATTTTCTCCGTTCAATCTTCATTACTTTTCATTTCTACTTAAATTAAATTTATAGTTATCAAGAATTCGTTATCTGGATAGATGCCCAATTTTACAAATTTCATTAATTATTGTTGTCAACCAGTTTCTGACGGCCAAACAGCCATAGCTACCTTGGATTACCAAGTGTATGTTAGGTCCAATAGTTCCTTAGAGGTATATGCTATTATTTTGAATATATTCGCCGCGATAGTTTGGAGTTTTGATAAAACTTATTTAATAGTAAGAATGCTAAGAATATTATTGGTGATAAATCAACCCCTGTAGAAATAAACTCATTTAGATATGATGTCTGAGCAGTGGCGGATCCAGGATTTCTTTCAGGGGGGGCGCACAGTACCGAATTCACATGAAAGTTATACAGGAGGAATTGTACAAAATATTGAAAAGTAATTTTTCCATTTTTCAACATGAAACATTTCATTAAAAAAATATATATATAGGGGAAAGGGATAACGGGGATTTTCAGTCAATTACCAACGGCAAAATCTTTTTATTACAAAATCATCAAATTATATATATACAGAAAACTCATCGCGGGAGCGCGGGGATTCACACACCGTAGGGGATTTGGTTATATGTCGGATTGCGTCGCACGAAGACGAAGCATCATTTACCCGTCACCCTGTCGTCCCTTGTGTTTCGTTGCTTTCTTTTCGTGATGTCGAGTCCTCAACACTGCGCCCCCCTGGATCCGCCACTGTGTCTGAGTCAGTTTGACAGCGATAAAAAAGCATTCACCTTTTTTATTGCGATAAAAAATACTGTTCCTCAAAAACAGACTTCATCTAGTAGGCGGAAGTCCCTTCTATTTCTGTCATGACAGCAATGATTGTTCAGTATTGTTAACACAATATGAATCGTTTTGCGAAAGTTTCATCTGAACAGATTACAAAAAGCATAATTAAAATTGTGTTGTTAATAACTGCTCCTTCAAATAACTGTTTCATTAGACAAAATTGCTCGACCTTACGGTCTCGCAATTTTTTCATGTCAGTTTCTCTCGTGAAATTACTGATTGGCAAAATTATTTCATTGAAGAAGGAAATTTATCCGATAAAAAAAAGCTCTTGTGCTTTTACTGTTGAAACATTTGTATATCAGATATTTATAGGTTATTAGTTGCCAAAGAAAATGAGAACTGGCTTTATGCCAGGATTTCTTTATTATTCGGATCTGTCACTGTTGTTGCATGAAACTGTCGGTTGCCTAACAACAGCCATTAAAAGTGCAATTTTTTTGTACGTTTTTCCGTTTAATAATGAAATCGTATATTGATAGTGAAATATTGTAATACTTTACGCACACAAACCACACAAAGAAAGTGGACTTTTTTTGACAGTTGTAGAAGAAATATATTTTTTATATGCTTTCTTATATGCCAAACGTTAAACCATCATTTTCTAAATGCCCCATTCAGTCAAAAATAGATCGAAAAGGAGGCAGAAAAAACTACTCTTCAAGTCTTTTCCATTACAGTTGCTATGGGCAAGTTTTTAAATTCATCGATGAATCCATCGATGAGCATTGCATCCTTATTTAACTAACAGAAAATGACAATGACAGCACGAATGCGCATTATGCATCGATGAATTTAAAAACTCGCCCTTTTATTCGATGCTTCATGTTTCAATCGCCTTTCCGCACACGTCGCTTCTACCATCAATCATCATTTTTTCTAACCACTCCTTACGCAGATCCTTCTTCAGATATACAACAACACCAAGACCTACGTCAACAACGCAGTTTCTCCGGTGGTAGACACGGCTCGTTCCTACACGGACCCGGCCATCAAAACCGCCAAAGACATCATGGAACCGGCAATCGGAATGGCGAAGACGGCCATGGAACCAGCCGTGGAGAAGGCCAAGAATATGGTCGATCCTTTCGTACAGCCTGCATTGGATAAGGCGCATGCCATCAAGGAAAACGTGATGCACAGGGTTGATGAGTATTTGCATCGCGGCCACAATCACGAAGGTGAGTCTTTTGTTTTTTGTAGACGAGTTTTTATTACCAATTAGTTATAGCATTGTTCAATTATAAGGAGGATAGTTGGTCAACCTTATGGGGTTAATATTGGATTCAAATGGGGGCGACATGTAGATGGCGTCAGTGGTGTTCGCATCCAAGTCATGTCGTAACTTGAATGGCAGAATACGTAATTTGGCAGTCACGTTGAATTTCCGTAAAGTAGATGGGGGATCATGTGATGAATTGTTACACCAAAACACTTGAGCTTAAAAACTCTCGGGTTTTATTCAGAACATTCCACTCGATACATTTTCAAACAAAATCGTTTTCGTTAAAATTGAAAAATGTATTCGCTGATAAACCAGGTCTTGTTATTGAAAAAAAATCTCATCAAAAAGAATATTTTTTTGAAAAATTTCTGGCTTGTGAAATTAGTATCCCTTTCCTTTTTAAATTTGCAAGTTTTTTGTATTTTTTTGTCTTGGGTGACTTTTGCAATAAAAAAGTTTTTGAACCGCCTTCACTTATATCAATATTACATTGGGCTTTTTTGAAAATATTAATGCTTGCAAAAATGGGGGCAATATTCATCCGCAAAGAATAAAGAGGTCCACAACGAAATTGAAAAAAAAAAACAGACTGTTTCGATACTCGTTTGGGTTTTATAATGACTTATTTTAGACGCAAAATAGAAAAAAAAATTTTAATGCCTTTATGATTGATGAATTGTTTTTTTTTTCTAGGTGAAGAGAGCTTAGAGTGTGAAGAATGCATAGAGATTAGAAAACAACTGGAAGAGAGTCGGTCTAAGCAACAGGAGGAACACAACCACCAATGAAAATGTGCAATAACAGGGTTATTATTATTTCAAAATGAGATTTGTATATTTTTAAGTCTATGGTGAAATTTTAATGTTTTAGCGTGTAATTCTCTTTATGTGTAAGACTGTTATTTTAGTCATTTAAGGTAATAGTAATCATTTTATATATTTTGTAGAGAGAGTGATATGAATATGAATAAAAATAAAACACATTTTTAATATAATGCCGTAGTTTTATTTATCGGAGTACAGTTAAGCAAAGGCAATGGCAATTTATAAAAAGTTTCACCGGGTTTTATCTATGCGAAATAAGACTGCTGAAATTCTTTTTTAAATAAAATGCACTACTCATGTTCCAATCTATTCGGATTGAAGAACTCATTCAAAGGGGAAATTAAAAAAAAATCATTCAACCGACCAAATGACTTCAGGATGAGTCTGTAAATATTGTAAGGTTTTTTGATACCAATTTATTCGCATCACAGTCTTTTGTACAAATGATAATAAGATTGAAAGTCATACTTTATACTGATGATAAAATTATATGAAGTCATTAATAATTATAAACTACAATGGCGATAATTTCCCCCATATACACAAACAGCCCAGATGAGAGGGGAACACTAACACTACAGGGTGACTAGACAATATAGGTGGCGCCTTTCATATTTAAACTGCAGGAAAACCCACCACCCTCAAACAATTTAATGTTTCCTCCAGAAAAGAATATTCATGACAACACCAAAGGTTTTAAACAATACAGTGCAGCATCTCATTTTAATGAAATCATTTCATCAGTTTTTATCGTACGTTTCTAACCCCTTAAAAATTAACAATATTTGATGTTATACACCCGATAATCTCTAAGAAAAAGGGTTTGGTATATTTTTTCGAGAGCATCTATGAATTGGATCAACTTCAAGTCATACCATTGCTTCAAAACCTACAAGCACCATAATATAGGTTGTGCAGCATCCTACCAACTGAAAAAAAAAACAAATATTGTGAATTTTCAACTCTACAGCGAACAGAATCAACTCACTTGTAATAATAAAGAAGGGTCTATGTTGTAAACAACGGCGTTCTGGTCTTTCTCATTTTGTAAAAGGTGTCCATATATTGTAGTTATCTGAAATGTAACATCAGTGAAAACATTTCGAAGGCAGTTGGGAGATGAAACCAATGGCATATATTACGGCTAGATGCAGTTATAAACAATTCTAGCTGCTTCCAATACAGAGTCACATCTAAGCACAGTTTTCAGTGTCTTTTGCAGCAATTATCTGCTTATAAATATTTTATATAAGCAGATAATTGAGCAGACACTCAGCGGCAATAAAAATTGTGCTTAGAATGTGACAGCAGCTCGAAACGTTTATAAACGGAGTCTAGCCATAATATGTCATTGGATCTAACCAGAGTATCATGTGTCATTTCTACTCGTCATGGAAACAAATAATTACAACCCATGTAGTAGTAGTAATCATGGGGAGGCCGCTAACGCAGCCAGGCAAAAAGGGCCTATGGCAAATAGGCCACAATGGACCCTTTTTGCAACACTCGCTCGTCACATTGCCTCTCCTAACCTTCCTTTCCGAACCTTTGTGACCTTCTCATGAAGGACAGTATATCTGCCACTCTAATTCGATGAATTCCTTTTGTTGGAGTTTATCAACTCCAAAGTTTTCGAATATTAGCCTCCCGTACGCCTCACACTCGCCGAGGAAGTGAGACGAAGTTTCTTCGTCTTCTTCACACATACGGCAAGTGGGGCTGTCTTTTATGCCCATTAGTGACAGATGTCTACCTAATTTTTTATGGGCTGTTAGTGTTCCTGCAAGGCGTAGTATTTGGCGATCTCTGCCTAAAAGCAACGTCATCCTTGACTTGCTTAGAGCCGACAGTGTTTCTTCGAAGTTCGTTTAGTTCTCTTTCCGCCCACTCATCAAGGGCAGAAGAGATTTGACCTGTTGTAATGCCTAGTACTGGCCCCAGTCCACAGAACGGTGCCGCGGAACCGGTTCTGGCAAGTTCATCTGCCACCTCGTTTCCTGTCACTCCCTGTGACCAACTGGAATTCCTTTGTTTCGGCTAATTACTCAAGAGCATCTCCGCATTCCTGTAGCAGGACTGAACTTGGTTGAGGATGACTGATGGCTCCAAGCGCACAGATATAGATTTTCTGCTCGGACCCTTTTTTCACCTTTTGCTTCACAGCTACAGTTAGAATGGCAAACACTTCAGCTTGGAAAACTGTTTTGTATCTTCCCAAAGCTTAGCTTTCTCGTATACCTCTTCCTACCAGGAAGATACCTGCGCCAGAAGTCTGTGGGTCAAACGCGAACCGTGCGTGTAACATTATAGGCTTTATAGTCGAAACTCCACTGTATTTCCCTCCCATTGTTCTCTGCTCGGAATGGTGAGAGCACACTTCCTATTCCTATCATCTCTCCTTCGTTTCCTGAGACCTCCGAGTCTCACACACTCAAATGGGCTGCCATTGCCTCCTTCTTGATCCAGACAGAAGGGGTGGTAGCCTCAACAGTACCTCCAATACCGCGGTTGGGGTCGTTCTCATTGCACCCGTTATTAATAAACAGGCCAACCTCTGGACCTTATGAGCTTTCGACCTATTGTGCTACTCTTTGCGCTACTGAGCCAATTACAGCTCTTGCCCACACATGGTCTATACCCACCTGCGTTTGGTGAACAGGATCATCTCTGTTTTCGTCGTATTTACCACCATTCAATTATCCTACATGCGGCCTGCATACGGTCCGAATCATCCGCGTATGCTTGTGACTCTAAACCTTCGTCTGTGAGTTTAGTCAAGAGTTCGTCCATGTCCAAGCACCATAAATCCATGGGTGGGGAGAGAGGAAGCTTCTTTGAAGGCAGCCCCCTTCACCTCGGCTTTCAGTCTGTGGTCCCTCCTGGATATCTTAACCCCCCTCTTCGTTAGTGACGATACAATCCAGATCCTCCCTCCAGGTTTGTCCCTGATGTTGTCATCTGTCCATTTCCTTCGATCTCGTATAATAACCTCGAAGTTAATGTTGACAAAGTACCTAGGGGTCATGTGGTCCCACTATCTCCTTTATCTTATTGTGATCCGATCTGTTGCTCGTGCTTTGTTGCCTTAGAAGTCCCATTCTTGCCTCTCCCATGACTGTTATGTCAATCGGTGGGAGGTCCAACAGTTCTTCCAGGGGGGATGTTGGTGTTGTTTTCATAGCTCCCGTTATGCTTAGGCATGCAAGTCTTTGTACCTTGCTCAACTCAGCCGCGACAATTTTTTGTGTTATCTTTGTCCTCCATACCAAAGATGCATATGTGATCATGAGGTTACTGATACAACAACAAAAACAATAGAACGACGGTCTTGGTTTCATGACGCTTGCCTTCTGGGCATCGGGGTCCCCGTATAGGACTCTCCATAGTCTGCAGCATCTGCTCAAGTTGCTCCTGATAGCTTCGGTCACTTTTGGAAGCGGAACAGTAGTCATCCGTGTCACTTCGATGACTACCTCCATGTGCATCTTTACGGCCGCTCCGTAGGGGGTCATTTGAGTGTTTTGGGTTCCCGACCCCTCGTCCGCAACTGCTGTCTTTCCCCTAAGAAGAGGTGAGACGTTCGCTATCTAGCTTGTGGACAGATAACTCCAACCCTCTTTGCCTCTCTTTTCAGGCGATCTGGAAAAGTATTTTTTCCCAAGGCATCTTATTGGCGTTCCCATGACCGCGTTGGGGTTGTCTGGCCCATCTAGATCCCAAAGTCCCTTCACTAGGTCCTACGTCTCTTACCATCCTAGACGCAGTCAGTAGCAAAATTGTTATTCTCTCAAGTATCTTTTCCTGCCTTGTGAGTTGATGGGATGCTGGATCTACTAACTGAAACAACAAATGTGCGACTGGGTGCTATGGTTTGATCTGGTTATTTGTTGTTTTTGCTTCTATGAGGTGTTGCCTAACACTTGGCTCCACCAGACTGATGGGAGCCAAGATGTCGAAACATGTGTCTTCGGTTTGCAATTGAGGGCTTGAGGGCTGAGTCTGAACATTTTTGTTTTTTATCCTATGTGAATTTCTCACTCGTTAGAATTCATGTTATATTCTCTCGAAACAACAACAGGAAGATTAAGTTTGATATGCACCTCTTTGCAATAAATATTGGTTGGCCTCTACTCACCATGTCCGAGTGGATCCGTTTTTCAGCAGCATTCAACTGACAGAAAATTCCGCTCAAATGAAATCTGAATTCACTCTGTTTTTTCTGCACTCTCCCAAGAGTCCATATCAGAATCGACAAATGGAACAACTGCAGAAGAGTCCAAGTCCATGAAAGAATGAAAGACATGGTGAAATTTGTGGTTGGAAATTTGCGAAACTCGAAAAAGTGCAAAATGACAAACTTGTAGACGTTGTACATAACCCATATGAAGGTATTGATCACTACGCTCAGAAAATACCAAGAATGTAGTCTGATGAACTCTTTTACATAGTATGACAGTTGCTCGTAGTGTTCGTACAAAATCTTTACGGAAAGTATTTCACTTTTTTTCAGTTCTACAATCATCTCATCCATTATAAACTCGCATAGAAGAAGTATGTTTACTCTCTCTAAAATTGTTGTCAGAAACAAGAGTTCTGCTAAGGTGTATGTTGGGATATCATTGAACTGCCATCTAATCACATCTTGAGTCAACAACATAGCAGAAATTGATAGCATGCATAGTATGTGGAATGCGTGGAATTTTCTGACGATGAATGAATCTGGAATGAAGTAAATATTGTTATTTAAATATCAATAGCATATAGTAGTATCGGAAAGTTTTCATCTGGGGTATTGTGGTTTTATGAGAGTGTGAAGAATAGCTTGCTATAATGTTGAGAGAGCATTATAATTTCTCCTCTACTCGCTGGAGGAAGGAATATCAACTGAGCTGTTAATTCGTCGGGCGAGGCAACAGGAGAGGCGTACAGCAGTGCGTCTCTCTTGTTTATGTGGTATTATCATATCATTGCGGTCCTTGTTGCTTGCGTAGATTTCTGTCTATACCCCAAATGAAAAGATTCCGATACTGTATAGGAACTGTGAATTAAGAAGAAGCGTACAGAGATGGTTGAAGAAAAACATCAAATAATAAAAAAATATGGATGTGTATTAATCTAACTCAAGCGTTTGATTCGTTTTGGGTACTACTACTACCGAGGGGGAAACTACTAGTCATTTTTTGTACAACTAATGAAATCAGTGAAGTAATTATCTCTAATGAAAAATAATGAAAGAGTTTTAGGGGACAATGAAAGATAATTACCATTCAATTACGCGGATACGTTGTATGGACATAATTTAACTCTTATGTATAAAAATAAGATCCAGAAAGTTCGAAACCCATGCCCACGTATGATTTTTGGTGTAAGGAGAACAGGAGAAAGGTTCATTTTAGTACCTTGTCATAAAATAATTCCCAAATACATACCCAATAATACTAATTCAGCCATTTTGAATCGATTGGAGTTCGCAGAATTCGTCTCTAACCGTTCTCAAGTTGGTCAGCTCTGAATCACTTTTCAAATGTTTTTTTTGGCGCGAAAAATATTTCTGATGAGTTTTCGACATTTTTGTTGTAAGATTCGAAATCAGCACGTCAAAATACGTTTAAAAACAAAAATTTTAATTTCAAAAATTGACAAATAAAAAAGTTTCAAAAATTATGTATGATGATATATAGGACTTTTTCCGTTCAAATATTCTAACCGTTCTCGAGTTGGTCAGCTCTAAATCAGTTTTTAGATGTTTTTTTGCCGCCAAAAATATTGATGATGAGTTTTCGACATTTTCGTTCAAAGATTCGGAATCAGCACTTCAAAATACGTTCGAAGACAAAATTTTTAATTTCTAAAAATGGAAAAAAAAAGTTCAAAAAATTATGTGTGATGATATATTCGACTTTTTTGTCCGTTGATTTTTTCCGTTCAAATATTCAGTGTATACTAATTCGGCCATTTTAAATCGATTAGCGTTCGCAGAATTTGTCTATCTCTAACCGTTCTGGAGTTGGTCAGCTCTGAATCAGTTTTTAGATGGTTTTCTTACCGCCAAAAATATTTCTGATGAGCTTTCGACATTTTTGTCAAAAATTTCGGAATCAGCACGTCAAAATACGTTCGAGGACAAAAAATTTAAATTCGAAAAATAAAAAATAAAAAATCTTAGAAAATTGGATTTTTGACCTTAAACACCCTTTTCTGGTTGAATCATATATCTGAGCATATAAAAATCATAAATTTTTGGAATGAGAATAAAATTTTACGTATACAGTGCGAATTTCAAGTCGATGTGACGACTTGGTATTTCTCATGATTTTTAGGGGTGAACCCCTTGCAACTTTTTCGAGTAATTTTTAATTTCTTTTGATTGACTCGAAACTCACAATACATACTAATTCGGCCATTTTGAATCGACTGGCGTTCGCAGAATTTGTCTATCTCTAACCGTTCTCGAGTTGGTCAGCTCTGAATCCGTCTTTAGATGTTTTTTTTGCCGCCAAAAATTTTTATCATGAGTTTTCGACATTATTGTTAAAAGATTCAGAATCAGCACGTCAAATTACTTTCGAGGACAAAAATTTGAAATTCAATGAAAAATAAAAAATCTCAGAAAATTGTATTTTTTATCTAAACACCTTTTTCCGCCTATAAATCTTATATCTGAGCATATAAAAATCATACATTTTTGGAATGAGCAAAAAATTTTACGTATACAGTGCGAATTTCAAGTCGATGTGACGACTTGGTATTTTTGATGATTTTTCGAGTGATTTTTAATTTCTTTTGATTGACTCGAAAATAACAATACATACTAATACGGCCATTTTGAATCGACTGGCGTTCGCAGATTTCGTCTATCTCTAACCGTTCTCGAGTTGGTCATTTATCGTCAGCTTTGAATTAGTTTTCAAATGGTTTTTTGTCGCGAAAAATATTTCTGATGAGTTTTCGACATTTTCGTTCAAAGATTCGGAATCAGCACGTCGAAATACGTTCGGGGATGAAAATTTGAAATTTGAAATTTAAAAAATTTAAAAAATTTAAAAAGTTCAAAAAATTATTTATCATGACATACTTGCCTATTTTGTCCGTCGATTTTTTTCGTTCAAATTCCCATTATATACTAATTCAGCAATTTTGAATCGATTGGCGTTAGCAGAATTCGTCTATCTCTAAAAGTTCTCGAGTTGGTGAGGTCTGAATCAGTTTTCAAATCGTATTTATGGCACCAAAAATATTTCTGATGAGTTTTTGATATTTTCGTTCGAAGATTCGGAATCAGCACGTCAAAATATGTTCGGGGACAAACATTTTAAATTCGAAAAGTGAAAAATAAAGAAGTTCAAAAAATTATCTATCATAAATTAGTCGACTTTTTTGTCCGTAGATTTTTTTCGTTCAAATTCTCAGCCATTCTGAATCGATTGGAGTTCGCAGAATTCGTCTATCTCTAACCGTTCTCAAGTTGGTCAGCTCTGAATCAGTTTTCAAATGTTTTTTTTTGCACAAGAATAATTTCTGGCGAGTTTTCGACATTTCGAATAATGATTAAAATTATTAATGAATTAATGAAAATGTTATGATGTACACCTAATGAAAGAGTAGTTTCCCCCTCGACTACTACTGAGCATTTCTAGCCCAGCATGCAACCACAGACATATTTAAGCCAAAAATGCGGGATGAATTGTAGCACTATAAAACTCGCCACATGACTTCTTGACATATGTCGTTAGAAAAAAAATTGTTTACCAAAAAATCAGGGTGGAACTGAAATTTTTTTTATGTAGAATATTTAATATGTTTTTGCTGTTGTTTCGGAAAGTATGAGATTTATGAAGAAACAATGTCACCGGGCGAAAGATAATTCAATTCTTTACAAGAAACGTTCCCAGTAATTTTCTACAAAATTTGCTGGCTTTCTCAGAAAACATGATGGAATGCCGATATCAAATTTCAGGCTCGCATTTACCCGCCACTGCAAATTCCGGTAGGGCTAAAAATAATATTTGTAATAACTTTGATGAACATTATCGTAGAAGAAAACGTGTATATCGTTCCTGAAGACTCATAATATCAGAAAAATTGCTTTAATTATTCACGTCAAAATTTCAATTCTCCACTACTCTCAATATCCGAGATATTCCCTGGCCAAAACCTCGTGGGCCACCCTGTATAGTTGGTTCATTCAGTGGCGCGTTTTAGAAGGTGGGCGAACAAAAAAATTATGTAACTGATCTCGGATTTCTCTGAAATTTCACAAGTGTGTTTCTACATGATAGACTAGACTAGTACGCCGTTATAAGTATAGTGGCATACCTGAAATATTTTTACAATCATGTGTATTATGAATCTCTTCCCATATTTTCAATATACCATTCAGAATCCTAAGGAGCTTTTTCCGATTTTTGACTTGTCCATAACAATTCAATAGAAGTGTGAAGAGCGCAGAAAAAGTGCATACCAAAAATACTAGACGTATACTGCTGAGTCCAAAAACCATGATTCGTATTCTTTTGTAAGAGAATACGAAAAATACAGTGTAATAAATGACTAGTCTCGCTACAAATCCATATTTCCGTTTGGGTATATTGAAATACACTTGATTTTTTTCTCGTTTTGGGCTGTATAATGATCCTCCGAGTAGTTCAAACAATGTATATGAGATGAAACACACGGTATTTGTATTCGGCCACATGGTCGGAATTGTTGGATAATTATTACTGATGAAAGTGTGGAGTACTGTTCATACGGACCAAAACTTGGTTTATTTCCCATTTCAAAATGATATTCATATTTTATAATGTACAAATGGGACAGCTATTTACTTTGGGATGTTTAATAAGGCAACTTGGAACCTTTTCACTTAAGAAAATTAAATGGGGCTTGATCAGATGTAATATTAATTGAAATCCGAGTTATTGTTATTAAATATTCATCCTAATTCAAATACCTATTATACACAGGCTCTTCATGTGGTAACATCCATCACTGTACAATCGATTAGAATTATTCGGAAAAGCAACGAATACAAATTCTACAGGGTACTGATTTTAAGTTCGTCAATGTTAATCATATTTGAGGGGTTGTATGCAAGAGCAACTTTGTTGAATACCGCCCCTTCAATATGAAATGTATTTTTTCTACAACTGTCAAAAAAGTCCACTTTGTGTGGTTTGTGTGCGTAAAGTATTACAATACTTCACTATCAACATACAAGTATCTGTTACAGTGCACAAGTATCTGTCAGATATAATTCAATACCAGTTAACTACTACTTTCTCATACAAGTGGCAACATTGTATTGATGAAAATATTTTAGGCGAATAAAGGATGTTTAAATATCTACGCACACATTTTTTTTAATGATCTTTAGTTGCGTAATCCTGATACTTCTCATATTCAATCCACCGTGAAACACCCAGTATACAGAGTGCTGCCGCTACACACGCACCTAAAATTCTGGATTTTGTCCAAAACAGAGACATTTGTCTCGTCGGTTATGTTTCGCTTACAAGCTCATTCACATCTCAGAAAGGTTGGCGATTTATTTCTGTGTTATAGATCTGTGTTCCATTTCCTGCATTTCGAGAAGAACATCAATTCCTATCTTCTTTTCACGATGTTCACGATGGTCCCCAAATCATAAAAAGAACTTCAAATATTCTATTTATATCGAGGTTTTCCGTTTCCAACAAGTTGAAAATTTAAAATTACCCACTCAAAAAAATCTGCACATTCTGCACATATTCAGGAAATTTTCGGAATTTATGATAATATTTCATATCGAAAAAACTCGTATGGTTGAAATTGAATTGCGCAAAATACCTCATATGTATGAATAAATTGTAGATATTAAAAACAACAGTCATTTAACAATGGTGTATAATGATCGAATTCTGACACTAAAAATTGGTAAACTGCAATAATCGATGACCCTTTCTATTGTTTATATTCATTTTATGTAAATTCTTGAGACATTTACTTGCCTACCTCGTTTCTACGTCAAAAGCTGAAACTTGCCATATAAAAGTAAAATTCTCCCCATCAGAGTAGATTTAGCGGATAGTGTATACTGAAACAGGTACTAACGATAGATACAGCGGCTGTATTTAGATTATTAAATATTTAACTATATCATCTGTGATTTCGTCAATTCAGTGACTGTGGATTAGTGTGTGTTGATTTTTGGAGAGTAGTCCCCGAACGGAAAACTTTTGGTATCAAATAATTGTTTTGAGGAATGAAAAAAAAATCATTTGGTGATATGGTTAGAATGGTTCGCTTGTCATCATACACAGTGTGTCTACTCAAGTTGGCGATACATGAAAATCTTTTTAAATTTTTGTTTTAGGAAAAAAGTCATTCATCGTAAGAAGTTCCAAATGTTCTAAAATCTGACTTGAAATAATCAAAAACTAACAAAACTGTTCGGTAGTATACAAGGTTTGTTGAAAAATATAAATTTTGTACGTGAGTAAAGTACTTTTATCCACAATCATATCATAATAGGAGTTTTATCTGTTTCATCATGAAGCATGTAAAGTTATCCATTAGGGAAATAATAGTACATTATAATGATGATAGCTATTAGGTATTCTCGAGGAATTTTTACGAACAGGGACATTATTGCGAGAATTATACTGTACTTTAATTCAAGACTAATTTATTTATTTACTTTATTTCACTCTTCAGATAATCAGTGATTTTTTCAATATCTCTGTTTTACACAGCCTTCAGCATTGAATACTTCGATCACATGGATGAAATTGCACATTTTTTCTTCAAATTCAAGATTTTCTTCTTCTTTTATGGCCATCACCTGCCGGTTTTCTCTTCATTCGTTGAATTCGAAAGATTTTTCATAGTGTTTTCTTGAGTGATAATTAAAGTGACAATCACTTTCCTTACATGTTTCAAAATCTCACTATTTTACAGAGCCTAGGTAAATAAAAATTTGTTTTTATTACATTTTAAATGATTACATCATTGTGGTGATTGTGGATAAAACTTTGTATTGTTTGCGTGTTTTTTATGCATTTCATTCATTTAAGAAAATGCAACGCTCGAATTGGCGTTCTCGCATTTAAAATTTCTTGCGTGGATCAAAAAATGCTATCTCAAATACATACAATAAAGAACTAATACTAATAATATAATATCGAAAACAGTTATTATGAAAAGTTGTTCAGAATTAAAAATCACGTTCGAACACGCAATTTTATTATCTCGCTGAAAATAAAAAGTCAAAAATATTTTTTAGGTCTATGTATAAGAATTTCTTAATTTGAGAAAATTTTCTCTATTTTTCAGCATTTTGTTAAAAAATAAACTTTCAGCGAGAATTTCAATATGCTCGTAATTTTTCCAAAAAAATATTTTCAAATTTTATCTCAAACTAATACCATTCAACTATGACTGAACACATTTATGAATCATATTGAACACCTCCATTTTACGTAGGGCTGTGTGCAGTTATAAACAGGATATATCAGTGAATAATTATACTTTTATTAGGTTTTATTATATACGTACACATACATATGACTATCAAAAATAACAAGGTCTGCAAGCATTTTTCATCACCTCCAAACCCAAATCCGATTTTTTTTATAGCTTAGCCGTAGTTTTCGAAAATTCAGTTTTTATCGAATTTATATAAAAAAATTCGCTCGCAAATCCATATTGGGGAACATTTTTTTTTTAAATTATAAACTAATGTTCATCTTTGATATACCATAAGAAAAAATTCCGAAAGTTCTGCAAACGTGACAGATACATCGGAATATGTATATTTATATATTTTTTTAACTCGTGGTAATATTTTTTTAAATAATTCTAAAAGTTTTGAAACTTTGTTGCAAATTTTGTAAACATCTATTTTGATACCTACATCAAAAAAATTTTGTTCCGGTCAACGTTAAAGGTTGTAAATATGTACAGCTGTTCGGAATATTTTTCTGATGTATCTGTCAAGTTTGTAGAACTTTTGTAATTTTTTCTTCTGGTATATCAAAATTCCAAAATGTGCAAGTTAATAGTGAATACTTTAGTTCAGTTGTGTTAGAATTACATTTCCTTCCAGTTCCAGAAGAGATATTGGTTTTTGAAAAATTGGCGAAATCACGGAAACTATCAGAAAATATTAAGCATCTTCTTAAAGTTTGAATGTGTTTTTGTTTCATAGATTCAACCATGACCGCAACCACTGCGAGTCCGGACCTGGCAAATCCAGTAACCATGTTATCCGCTAGTAATATGTTTTATTTTCTACTCGCGCCAGCCCTTGTACTATGGTACGCTTATTGGAAACTATCCAGGAGGCATATGATTGAACTGGCAGACAAAATTCCTGGACCTGATGGTCTTCCTATTCTAGGAATGGCTCTTGAATTCTTGGGGAGCTCCTCAGGTAAGAATAGTTCGATTTCGGAAGAATTGCCATACCACATTGTTAGAATTCTACACAACTACTTACGTACATGTATGAAGTAAAATTATAAGGAAATAATCCGAGTCTGATCAATAATATATTCACTAAACAATGGATATCGAGAAAAAAGTCAAAATTTAGGCAAATCGCAATAAACTGAATAAGTTTCACTTTGAAACAAACGCCACATAGATTTCGGTTATATTTGTTAACCCAGGAATCACACTGACCGACCGTCCGCGACCGTCCGCGACCGTCCACCTACGACCAAAATTTCCAACATGTATATTCTTATCGCACAACTCACACTGTATAATTGTCATTGACCGTTCTCGACCGTTTTTCAAAGACCATGTTTGAAATTGTAGTCTGCTGGAAATTTTGGTCGGTGTCACACTATCCTGACGTAATGTCATTTTGACACACATTTATGATGAACTTTTGACTTCAACAAAACTCATGTAAATAGGTATATTTCCTACCGGAAAAATAAAATGTTCTTCTTCAGTATCACTACTGCTCATTATTTAAAGCAAAACTATTGATATTATGAATTTAACTTATTTTCAATAAATGAACAGACAATTCACATAACCTTTCGAATGTCAAATTAATGTCAGAATTACAAAATTATTCTGGTGGTCGGTCGTGGATGGTCGATGAGTGTGACTTTGAAAGTTTTCATTGATCTACTTCTACTTTTGGTCGTAGGTGGACGGTCGCGGACGGTCGGTCCTAGTCGATCAGTGTGATTCCTCACTAAGAAAGCTAACAAATATAATAATGCACTCGATTTTAGGGTAAAAAATATAATTTTATTATTTCCCTGCTGATTTTATTCCTGCATGACTATGCGGTAATAGAATTATAATTTCTTTTTGGGAGTTTTTGAGTTCTTTAGTGCGGATCAGTAAGCTGCATTCATCAATTGAGATACTCTTATTTGTTCACATACTAGGCCAGTAGTAATAGACAATCAATTCACATTAATTGCTTTCTCTCTCTACCATTCACTTGACCAAAGTTTGAAAACTTTTGGAATTATTGTTAAATTTTTAATGTCTATCTCTACTGGCCTATACGTTCATATTCTTGGTAAACCAGATAAAATCACATTTATTTAGTGTCCTTAATGACCTTAGTGTCATAACAATCACATTTATGTTAAAGAAGTTCATCTGCATAATTTTTCTTAGGAGTATTCCTACTATTCCTAAAAAAACACCGAATTCCACGATGGAAGTCATTATAAAATTCACGAAAATGTAACAAGTGAGCGTTTTTATTATTCGTCAAATATAGTCCAAGATCAACCACAACATATACATCTCTTACGCAAGAAAAATGTAATGTTTATTTCATTCATTACTTTCCTGAATTGTGACGAATGTAAAAACCTGAATAAAGGTCACGCGACATCATTATCCTTTAATGGTTAGAACAAAATCGCACCTTCAACTCAGCAGAATTTTGTGATTTATTAGAACAAGAATGAAAAAACAAAATTCTTCATAGTGCAGGTCCGTTCGGTAACGAGTGTCATTCGTCCTACTGTGGTTCCGATAGTCAATTTGACAGGACAGAAATATTTTTCTGAATCTTTGGAAAAATATATGACATTTTCAGCATGAATGAATTTGTGTCAGAATCATAAGAATATTGAGCATTCTCAAATTTATTGATCCACAGAATATAGGCTGGTAGTATTAAACAAGAAAAAAATAAATCGGGAATAAATTATACGAAAGATGTTATTGATTAATTGGCTTCATTTGTTGCCCAACATGACTATCCTAGCCATAACTATGGATTTCCATCAAGTAACGGCCACGTAAATAAATAAAAAAAAACTCTCCTAGTGTTTTCCCTCCGGCGGAGTAGGTACTTAAGGGGGGGTGGGTAAAAATGTAACCAAAAAGGTGTATTTGTCGCGGTTTTACGGTTATATGTCGTTAAGGACCTAAAATATCGAAAACTGATCTCCGTAAAAGTTGTAGGGCATTTAATTATTATGTTTGGATTTCATAGTACCTCGAATATTTTTCGTCATAATGGGACGGGGTTCGAGAATTTTTGCCGGAGTTCCCTGGCTAATACCACGACGGACATTGAATTACTTCTGACAGATATTTGTGCAACGTTCTTTCAAGAAGACCCAGTTGCAATTGCTTATTGTAATTATACAGCAAATTATCCTTCATTTGGCTGGGGAAAAGACCACCTGCAGACGCGTTTTGCGGTTTTTTGCCGCTCGTCAGTGACAGGGTAGGTCGGACAACATTTGCTACCGAGGATTGCTTATTGACTTCCCCACGGGTGGCGCTGCGACTGATTTTTACTGTAAGTCGCTGCTTCATTTGTGAGGAAACATTAGTTATAAAGTGGATTATAATTCATTGGGCTGTGACAAGACGACTCTAATGTTGTCCGACCTACCCTGTCACTGACGAGCGGCAAGAACCGCGAAACGTTTTCTCCAGCTAAATGAAGGATAATTTGCTGTATAATTACAATAAGCAATTGCGACTGGGTCTTTTTAAAAGAACGTTGCACAAATATCTGTCAGATGTAATTCAATGTCCGTCGTGGTATTAGCCAGGGAAGTAGGCGTTCTCTGTTAGATGTTTGCCTCATATTTTCCACATATTCCAAATATTTGTAGAGAAGGGTTGCGAGAAGTGAGAAATTGGACTACTACTAGAGCATCCAGGCACCATGCAAGATATTGCCAAAAAAAATTCAAATTGCAATTGTACCAAAACTGATGGTCCGACAGCGCCTGTATTGCATACAAATAAAGTACACATTATTCACTACTTTCGCGAAAAGGGCCAACCCTACAAATTGAAAAATGGCAGGGTTGTGAATTTTTTAAAAAATCGCAAGTTTTCCAGTTTTTCTACATTACTGACGATCCTATCGGGTTGTACAAAATCTCATTTTGTTCATATTTCAATTCTCTATAATTATTCCCATTGGAGCAACCAGATTGAAGTATTAGTTTTTATTTTATAAGAAAAAACAAACGATGCCTTCCTGAGAATAACATAATAAAAACTGATCCGCTTTGTTCCAAGCCGCCTAACTGCATAGAGCAAACTGTCTGTACTATGACCTTGATATTTATAATGCAACTGTGGTTAGAGAAACGTCAGTCATACATTAATTCTGACAATTAGAGAATTGAAAGTTTTAAAATGAGTATTAAAAAATAGATGATAGTGATCAGTTTCAGTGCAGATCGATAGTAATAAGTAATTATATAAGTTGCGCTTTTCATTTTCCTACCTATTGCCGCACCTTAATCATTTTTTGCTTTTAGCATGAACGTAGAAAAAAAATTGTATGCAACTTTTGCAAAAGTTGTTCATTGCACTTACTTTTTGCATTTGTTGCATAAATAACTATTAAATCTTTTTTTTAATGTTACAGACATCTTCAAGAAGGTTTACGCACGATCTTTCGAATACGGTAAGACCATCAAATTGTGGGTAGGTCCCAAACTCCTGATTTTCCTAACCGACCCCAGAGATGTTGAAATCATCCTGAGTAGTCACGTTCACATCGACAAAGCTTCCGAGTACAGATTCTTCAAGCCTTGGCTCGGTGATGGTCTTCTTATTTCCACCGGCCAGAAATGGAGAGCTCACAGAAAACTGATTGCCCCCACCTTCCACTTGAACGTTCTGAAATCCTTCATCGACCTGTTCAACGCCAATTCCAGAGAAGTGGTCGGAAAACTCAAGAAAGAAATCGGAAAAGAATTCGATTGCCACGACTACATGTCCGAAGCTACTGTGGAAATTCTGCTGGAGACCGCCATGGGAGTCAGCAAAAGCACTCAGGATCAAAGCGGATTCGATTACGCCATGGCTGTCATGAAGATGTGCGACATTTTGCATCTGCGTCACACCAAGATCTGGCTGAGACCCGACATCATTTTCAATTTGACGAACTATGCCAAGAAGCAGGAAGGACTCATCGGTATTATTCACAACCTGACCAGGAAGGTTATCAAGAGGAAGAGGGCAGATTTCGAAAAAGGTACGGTAACACTAAAAAACTATACTATTCTATATGTTCTTAAGGTTACTGTCCAAATAATGATCGATATGGTAACAGCTTTAATTTTATTCGAAGAAAAAATATTGAGATCATTCCTTAAGAGGCCATGAGCGCCATCACATTTTGGCCGTTTTTTAAGGTGAAAAAGTCGATAACTCAAAAACGGTTCGTCGTATCGATTTCAAACAAAGATAGGCTTCTAGAGGACGTTTGATTCTATATAACTATGTCTGCGACAGCACCTCAAGATTCTTTTCATGTATAGTCGAAGTAGGTGCAGTGGTATTTCTCTTCCATTAAGATTTGAAGCGATCTTTATCCGATCGAAATAAATTTGGTAAAAAAAGAAAGGTGAAACGTTGATCGTCACAGTTTCATGTTGTAGCAAATGCAGAATGAATAGCAGGATCTTTAATGACTTTTTTGAATTAGGGCTCGCGTTTCCCAATTTTTCAGAAATTCAGCCCATACAGAATCTACTCATTCATCACCTGAGACCAGAATACCTAACAGGTGATAGTCAACTGTACTGTCAAAGCTGTGCCATAACAGCAGACAGTCATAAAATAACAAGTATAGTTGAAACACCTGCAAATCTGATCATAACTCTTCAGTTATGAGTCAGCAACCCAAAGATGCATCAAACTATTTCAACGAATCAAGCTAGAAGAACACCCCAATCTAGCCGACTGCAATTACGAGCTTTACGCAGTCATTGTTCACTTTGGTTCTGGAGCAGATTTTGGCCACTATTACACCTTAGCCAAAGATAAAACGGGCTAGTACAAATTTGATGACAATTGCGTAAATAGAATACCTTCTTTGGAACTGGACCTTTTGGAGCCTTCGAAGACACCATACATCCTATTTTACCGTAGAGCAGATTGTCACAATTCGTCGGACCTCTTTAGAAGTTCTCTATCAAGAAATTCCAACTCTTCAGATGATGTGGTGTTGCAGGTTTTTCCGGGTTTCCCTGCAGCTCTGAAAGCGAATGCGCCACCAATACCATTTAAGCCGCCCCGGAGCGCCGATCAATCATTTTGATGTTTTTCCTTTGTTCTTGTTAGTTTCACTATGTTAAATATAAATTATTTGTTCATCTACCCAAAAAATTGCTTTAAAGTAACTGCATTTTTGGGACATTTTTGAGATTTTTTTCGTGGAAAAGTTGATTGAAAATTCAATTTCCACTACGTACGTAGAATCAAACTTCCTCTAGAAGCCTGTCCTTGTTTGAAATACATTATATACGGTTTCATATTGTTAACACGTCAGAAGAATTATATACCGGGTTACAACGAAATCATTGGCAAGAGCGTCATTCTGTCAATTTTCAAGATAGACTTTTGACATTTGGGACGAAGATATAATTCTTTATAACCCATATTTTCCATGAAAAACAATTGAATGCAATTTCTGGTCTTACAGAAAATAGACCTAGGTCGAAAATTTTGAAAAGAACCCTGTAGATATTTTCACGCCACTTGATATAGCGAAAAATTCCCTTTTTAATAACGTGTTACAAGTGGACATTGTTTTCAAAATGACAGCACAGGAGACATTTTTACTAAAATCATTATGGCGGTACTGTGAGGTAGTGATGTTATATTTAGAAATAAAAATAATCGATAACCCGATTATTGACATAATCGGTGTGATCCGATTATTGAAATAATCGGTGTGATCCGATTATTGTCTTGGGAGAAGTCAAATGAAAAATAACCTGTTACACTTTGGCACGTGACTGTCAGCTGTCAGTAATGTGTACTGTCAATTGTCATTTGTCGAAATAATCTGTTGTATGAACTCGGCGGGATCTGCCAAATTCCAATTACGTTAGTAATATGAAAACCATAATAACAAAATATAATGAAATGCATTATTTGGTAAATAGAAAAACCATTTTTATTAAAAAATAGCAAACATAACAAACAGGAACAAAAGTATAAATAAATAATGAAATATATAGAACAAGACAAATGATTGATAACATTGACAAGTGACAACTGACAACTATTCGAATTCGAATGATAATCCGATTATTGCAGTCACTCGAATCGCCATAATCCGATTATGGAAATAATCCGATTATGAACAACACTACTGTGAGGTCATCGATTTTTCATCAAGCAACCTTATAAAATAACAAATTTCAATTCACTTCAATTTTCAATTCAATTCAATTCAATTATTCAATTTATTTCCAATTCAATTAATTTTTTTTTTATTTGGGGGGCTATAGGGGGTCTGGGGTCACCATACCGAATACTATATTTCTGCATAGTTTGAGCGAATTTAGCCAAGAGCCATTTTCCATAAGGATTTTGCGGGGTCCAACAAAGTTATAAAACTTTCGAGACCACCTTGATCAAAAACATTACCACGAATTCAGAAAATATAAATATAAGAGGTTATCTTGAACGATGGAAAATAGCGACTAGTTTTTCTTTCAGTCGCAGATGATTCCACAAAAGATTTTATGAATTTCCTATTCATATTTTCGAACTAAAAAAAAAAAGAAAATATATGTTCCGGTCAACGTAAAAAGTTGCAAATCCGCACAATTCTTCTGAATATTTATCCGATATGTATCTGTCAAGTTTGCAGAATTTTAGAATTTTTTCTTATGGTATATCAAAGAAAAACATTATACGTCGATAAAAAAATGTTCCGTGCACTTGAATTAGTTGCAAACTTGATTCGTGATATGAAATAATATAATATTCAATACTACTTATAGTTTGCAGAACTTTTAGAATTTTTTCAACGAGTGTACAGCAAAATTCAAGTTAATTGCCATTTTGGCAATGTTGCGTACTTCGGAAGAGGTTGCAAACTGAGATTTATTGCTTTCTAGATGTACCATTCGCTTGACCAAAGTTTGAAAACTTTTGTGTAATTATTGTTAAATTTTCGATTTTTCATGTTTGTCCCTACTGGCCTATTATTATTTCTCGTTTTACCGTTTTATTCGAAATTATTTTTTTCTACTAGCGTGCGGAAAAATCCACTTTTCCGCACTCATTTCAGTTTTGAAAGAATCACTTTTCCGCACTAGTGCGGAAAAGTTTTTAGTGCGGAAAATATTTTTCGCGTCGCGTCGTTCGGCCATCTGCAATCGCGTGCGGAAAAGTTTCACTTTCCGCACTTGTTAGGTAAACTACTATTTCCCACGTCTTTTTATAGTTGGGTTTTCATTCAACCTCTGTTAATAATATTGATTTTTTGTTGTTTTAAAATGTATTCAATTTATTTCTATAATGAGTAAATTCGTTTTTTAGTTCATCTAAGTGGTTTTATTTCAACTTTTTTTTCATGAAGTCTCTTTTTTTTATTGAGTTTTCCAATTCCCTAGTGATGCAAGGTTTCAAAGTTTGTCATTTCTATTTAATGATATAGAGTGATGCTTAATTGCTTGGTTAATATCTTGAATCAATTTGTTGTTATCATATGAGCTTTGGGAGTCATCGCATTGTAAAACATCAGCCCATGATTTATGGCTTAGAATGTTTTTCAATTGATTATGGTCAATTTTTTTTAATAGTGATGTTTTCACGTTCGGTCAGTGAAGTTTTTTTGTTTTGATTAACGTTGCTGATGCATAAGGAAGTTGTGAAATGATCAGATAGACTAGTTTCAATAACTGATGATATTAAACAATAATTTTGTGGGTGGGTACCTCGAAGTGATCTGGGGAAAGCTGGAAATCGTTCTAAAACCTTGAGAAAGTCTTGAAAACAAGCAATCTGACTGTGAACCCCTTCAGGAGTTGACCTTAAATTTTGGTGCCCCAAAAACGGCGAAATTTTTCGGACTTCCTTCAGTTTTTCGCTTCCTAAACAACGCATCCTAGCAAAAACCTTATGAATGGACAAATTGAAAAAAATTCAATTCTGCGTCGATTGAACTTTGAAGTTGGACCAATTTATGAGGTGGCTAAAATGTACCATTTCTGTCGTCTGTAGCATCCAAACTACTGGTCCTATCAGAAACGCTCTTGTATTATTGATTTGTAATGAAATTCTGGTAAACTGAACCCCTGGAGGGGTACAAACTCAGATTACTCGTTTTCAAGACTATCTTGAGGTTTAAGAATGATTTCCAGTTTTTAGTTCGAAAATATGAATAGGACATTCATAAAATCTGTTGTGGAATCATCTGCGACTGAAAGACAAACTTTAGTCGCTATTTTCCATCGTTCAAGATAACCTCTTGGGAGGTATTCATGTTGAAAAGGGGAACATTCTCCATGAAAATTAAAAAATGAAAAATGTGATTTATCCATCCCTGATGTGTATGCTTCTGAAGAGCCTGTTTTATTCCAATCCTATATCAATCCCCCTGAAGAGCTTGGCAAAGCGAAATAGATTTTTGTCGACCAAAATGTATTGGGGATTAAATGCGAGAGAAGCGAACCTTGCTTCAATGAAATGAACGATTTCTGTGAGTGATATTTTTTAATAACATTCTCCCTATCTTATTTAATGAATTTTCAATGAAAACTAGAGAGAATTAAAAAAAATCAGTTATCTGAATGAAAATGCGAATTTTCGCTTTCAGATTTTTGCTTTCCTTTTCAGTTAGAGTCTTTTCACAATATCTATCAGATGTAGTTCAATGTCCAGCGTGGCTTATGCCGGGGAAGTAGTTGTTTTCTGTTAGATATTACAAATAAATCACATTTTTCATTTTTCAATTTTCATGGAGAATGTTCCCCTTTTCAATGATTTCCAGCTTTCCCCAGATCAATTTGAGGTCCTGTATCTATTTTACCGAACTATAAATGCTTGACACACTTTGAGCCTCTTGTATTTTACATCAGATATAATTTTGTTAATTCGTTTTGTATCCTATCATTTTCAGCGTATAGTTCTAGACCTCAAAAATTACTGGTATTGATATCAGAAACAATCCAAAGTATTTAAAATAATCCAATCAAATATCTTTTCTAATTTTCATAATTTTTTCGTTGTTAGGTATCAGAGGATCAACTGCCGAAGTACCAGAAGACTTGAAGACCAAGAACTACGAGAAGAATGTTTCATCAAAAACCGTCGTCGAAGGCCTTTCTTATGGTCAATCAGCAGGTCTCAAGGACGATTTGGATGTGGACGAAGATGTTGGAGAGAAGAAGAGGATGGCTTTCTTGGACTTGATGATTGAAGCCTCCCAAAACGGAGTGGTCATCAACGACGAAGAGATTAAGGAGCAAGTAGACACTATTATGTTCGAAGGACACGACACCACAGCTGCTGGTAGCAGTTTCTTCCTTTCAATGATGGGTGAGTTCATACAGTAATAGCCAAAAGTCCTTTCCTCCATTCCATTACATTTTGAACGATTATGCTTGAATTATTGAAATTTGGAAAGTAAACAAATCTAATGTGAACTACTTTTATAGTAGTTACTGCGGTGACATTTCGTTGATGATGTATAATCGTTTTTTTTTTTATAATGATGACCAGGCGCATTTTGTAGAGGAGACTTCATTAAGTGCGTTTGGGGACATCAAACAGGGCATGAAGAAACGTCTTTCTGGGAGAATGCCTTAGGCAATACTCACTGGCCATGAAGACAAGATTGAGCCAGAACTCTACTGCCATATGAGAAAACACCTGCTTGTGTTCATTCTCACAATTTCATTAGATGAGTAAAACCATCCGAAAGATACAGAATGTTGTTCTACAATTAATTTCATTTCGGAAAAGCTTTTTCTGGTAATCCTTTAGACCAAGATTCAAATGTACAAGGGTCTCAAAACTTGAGAAATCAGTGTTTCTCCGCTCCTCGTCCAAAATCAAACGTGGAAGCGAAGCTGGTGATTCGATATTGAGTTCAAGCAAAACCCCCAATGGGTAGTAACAAAATAAATGATTTTAGCAGAATACAGCATACTATAACCATGAAAGATGAAGTAAATAATGTTGGTATCGAATGGAATTTCCATATAAGCGAACATAATGGTCTTCAAAGCACAAATTGCATTTGATACATAGCTATCCATACCTTTCGAACGATCGGTAAACGAAAATATGGCGAAATGACGTCTTGATTCTCGTGAAATAACAGAAATTGAACATCAGCAGATGACAAAAAAATAAATAAAAATCATCACGAATTCCTCTTGAATTTCACGAATGTATTTCCACATGATTGGCTATTTTCGGTACTTGATCGCAGTTCACCCTGCCTACTAGAATAACAAATTAACACTATTTTCTTCCAACAGGTATCCATCAGGACATACAAGACAAGGTCATCCAGGAGATCGATGAAATCTTCGGTGATTCAAACAGACCTGCTACCTTCGCAGATACTTTGGAGATGAAGTACTTGGAGAGGTGCATGATGGAAACTCTTCGAATGTATCCACCAGTGCCGGTCATTGCTAGACAGCTCCGACAGGATGTCAAACTGGGTAAGTGTTTCAACCACATATAATACATATCAGAATATTTCTGTATTGTAAGTATCCTTGTGTATTTTCATGTGTTTATGTGTAATACTGACGATTCCCATATATTCATATAAATAGGAACATTCGTTGGAAAATGAGCATCGTTATTATTAACTCTTGTGTTGAGATATGATTTGCAAAACATTCATTTACAAAACAACGCCGAAATAGCTATTTATATTACAAGTATTACAAGGAAGGAAAGTTCCACTTTTCCTCCGGCAGGATCTAGTTTATAGTAAATATCCGAGGGAGGAAAAAGCAGTTTACTGTGAGGCGCCATTCGGATAAAAAGTTTGTTTGCAAGTATATTTAATTTTGTGTCAATATATTTATTAGTTGTAGCAAATAAAACACAATATATTTACTTTGCAAGCATTACAAATATATAAAAACGTTAATTCCCATATATTCATAAACTCGATCTTCTTCATGTCGTCAAGAGATGGCGTAACCGACGCGATTTGTCCAAGCTCGAGCATGTGGCAACATAGCAACTAGGCAGTAATTAGTACATAGCAGTAGCACAGGCAGTTTTGTTATTGTGTAGTTTTCTGCTTCACAATTGGGCAGAGATCTGTGATTCAGACTTGCTATTTGCTCAAGTGTGTACTTGAGAGTTGCACGTTTATTTTCACTTGATTTTATGTATTATTTTCTTAGAAATTAATCAATTAAAAATAGGTTTTCAATAATTGAAATATAATAATTCATCCAAGAGTGCTAATCTGAGTGTATGCAATTTCATTATACTCGTTTGAAATCGTTTAGCGTTTTATCTTCTTGATTTTCAAATTTCAACCACAGCTGCATTACTTATAAGAGGGTAACGTACTTATTAATTTGTCTATTCATCGAGAAGATTCCGTGAGAATATTTCTCAAAAATTGTTTCTGTTTCTGTGTCTGTTTCTTGGTAGTATCTAGCTGATAGATACAATATGAAACATTTCATTTATATTCAGTGACCCTATGTGTGGGTTAAACGAAGGCCCTCTAGGATTAAATGACCCAATCTGAAATATTATACTGCTGCCATCTATTCGACAATTTCTGTACTAATGACTTTGCTTCGTTCCCATGTTGCCATATGCTCGAACGTGTCACAAATCGCGTCGATTGCGCCATCTCTTGACGACATAAAATACTTCACGTTTTTGTATACAAGTAACACTTGAAATGTAAATATATTGTGTTTGATCGAAAATAAATATATTGGAACGCAAAATAATATATATTGCTACAATTAATAAATATATTTGACAGAAATTATCAATAGTTTTTTCCTCCCTAGGAGTTTCCCTCCTGATTTGAGGGAGGAAAGTGTGTACTTTCTATAGGGGTAGGAGGAAATTTATTTTTACAAATATCGGGGTTGTTATAGTCTGATATTCATTAACAAGTGGGCCAAGTCTGAATGTTATTTTCTTCATATTATACTCTGAACTCACTATGAATATTTTTTTCAGTGTCAGGAGACTACACCCTTCCAGCAGGAGCTACCATCGTTATTGGTACATTCAAGATCCACCGTTCAGAAGATACCTATCCCAACCCTGAGAAATTCGACCCTGACAATTTCTTACCAGAACGTAGTGCCAACAGACATTATTATTCCTTCATCCCATTCTCTGCAGGACCAAGAAGTTGTGTTGGTGAGTAAATTGACAGAGTTTCTGATAATTTCCCAGTTTTGACCAATGGTAAATAACAATACTTCAAAGAATCAAGATGTACTGCCAGGACTGCTCATTGCCAATAAATATATGCAATAGGAATAATTGGGTAAAAAATTCAACAGAAACCAAATACTTTCCTGGCTAATACCACGACGAAAGTTGAATTACATGGGTCTTGGTGGCGTGCTGGTTGTGTTCTCGCTTGCTATGCCAAGGTACGCGAGGTCGAATCGCCGCGTCCACCGACCCCGTGTATGGCATCACACTTTCAAAGGTAAGGGCTGCATCTTCCTTAGCTCGCACAAGTCTCTCGAAAACTTCTGAGGGGGCAGCCGGTTGATGGAAATAACAATTATTCAACAACATCTGATGAATTTCCTTGTAGGGTTCCTACAAGCCTTTCTCTGCAATTGCTAGTTATATGGAAATGTTCATCGACCCATTTTGGACCACCAACAGATCAATTTTTTAGTTTTGCCTTCATCAGTATTGGGTAGGTCTATGCAGACAACTAATGTCTGCCACGAATGGTTCGATCATATCTCCTTTTCAAATCCTTATAGCTATAACCGTGCCCGCAGAGAGGTGTACATTGAACTTTCCAACCAAGCAATACCCACTTTTCGACAATGGGTATTTGGAACCTTTGGTGTGAATAGAATTCAAGTCGATTCGACCAATCGTCTCGTCGATAGGAGCCCTCACAAAATAGCGAAATGGCTCACAAAAGAGTTCGAGAATCTTCCAGTGGCACAACCAAGCCTGAGCGTGAAAAGTTCACGAGAATTTATCAACCAGATTAGGAACGAGAAACTGGAAGAAGGAGAAATCTTGATCTCTTTTGATAAAAGTTCTTTGTTTCTAAGTGTTCCAATACCCATAACCTTGGAATATCTGAGTGAGTTACTGCTGACCAACGGTAAGGGATACATAAAGTTTCCATCATCACATCTCGATTGAAGATTTGGAATGAACTATTTCCATGAAATGGTTAAGGCTCAAAATAGCGAGGAGATCTAAACGGTTGCACGTTCATACCTACCTTATATTTCTAGGTACTGACAGAACCGGGAAACTCTCGGGGAAACACAAAATAAAAACGGGTTTTGAGGCGATCAAGAAAGTACAATAAAGCCTCAGGTCGGCAAAAGATAAAACAGGCCTACCATCAGCAGCGGGAGTATACCATATACCGTGCAATTGCGGAGAAGTATATATCAGGACCTCAAAAAGATTAGTGGAAAAAAGGCTGAAGGAACATCGGAGAATCTAACATCGGCAGTAACTCAGTGAAGGGGATCACAGGATACTTTCTGAAGACGCAAAACTCCTTGCCCTAGACTGGGGGTATCATAGTCGACTTGTACGGAAAACAATAGAGATCCACAAGCACACGAGTATTTCAAAAGGAAAGTGAGACTCTGAACATCAACAGGATATGAATCCCATGAATCCCATTTTTAGAAAAGGACACCTTAGAACAATTTAATGACTGAATGTCGACAAATTTTATCAAATATCAACGCAATAACAAGTATAGGTACGAACCAAGAAACTGTAATTAATGAGCAAGACCTACTGAGGCAGCATAAATACAACTAGCGGAATAAGAAACCTAGAGTCATCGGTGAAATATCAAGGATGAACACACCCTTGCGCTAACGAAAAGTTAGGAAACAATTCGAAACAACTACGGCCTTTAAACTCGAAAAGAAATACTTAGTGATAGTGAATTATTTTCAATTAGCTGGAAATGAATTTCATCTGTAATAACTATTCTTCGAATAAAAATTACTGTAATGAACTCTCTCGATTTCTTGCTTCAAGTCTAGGGATCGCTATTACTGCTATTATTGTTATCGTCCACTAGATGGCGTCAGATGGATACCCTGAAGAGTCCAAATCTAAATTTAACTGTTTTTGATGAACCAAAAATGAACAATTTTAAAAATATTCATCGAAAACAAAAATAGGAATAATACTCTTGGCGCATTGGAAATTTACCCCAAATTGAATTTTTCATATTTTTTTTATTTTCCATTTCCACGTTTTCCGCTTCTCAAATAGCATCACAAAGGAATCAAGTGCACCTAATTTCACAAAAAATCTGCAGTTTATTTTTATGTTTTGAAATACAAACGTTTTTGTTTACTGTTTGAAGAAAATTCATGAAACTCTCTCCCTTCTACAATGGAAATCCATAGCATATGCCACTAGGTAAACCCGATTAGATTTCCACAGATTTTATTAAACTAGTGTGGAAATCAAAACGTGTTTACCTCAGTGTCAAATTATTGATGAACTAACAACATCAAACGAATGATGAAAAATGGAAATAAAGTTCTAACTTCCGCAAAAATACATGAAAAAGAATTTTTTTGGCGGTCTTACAAAAAACTACTGCTCCTTCTTACCATTGAATTATATCCTCTAGATTTTCGCCATAAATTCTACAAGAAAAATGTTGTACTGATGATCGGCCATAATCAGAAAACCAGTTCTGAATGATTTCATGCTAATCTTGAGAAATTTTTGAATAATCCAAAAGATAAAATCAAACGGTTTTAAGAGGCAGCAGTTTTCTGTTGAACAAAACTCCTATAATGAATCAAATAGTGAAAGGTTGGATTTATATCCGTTTATTATTGGGTATTTCCTTATTTTTATTTTCATTTTCTTAATATCATCTGTCTATTTTCAGGACGTAAATATGCCATGCTGAAACTCAAAATCCTTCTCTCCACGATACTGAGACATTATCGTGTCAAGTCTGATATCCAAGAGAAAGACTTTCAACTTCAGGCTGATATCATTCTAAAGAGGGCTGAGGGATTCAAAATAAAATTGGAACCAAGGAAAAGGGAGCTGAAATCAATGTAATTTCTTTTTACCCCAGCAGGGATTTTTCAGTGATAAAAGTGATTTTGTAAAATCTAATATTTATGATAGTTGTTTTCGTTTTGTTTTTAAATATATGTGTTGTATAGGATATTGTATATTGCAATAATGAACAAGATTCATTACAAAGTTGTTTCATTTCAATATCTCCCGACATTTTTCTGGACAAAGATATTTATAAAATGGAAGATACGCTTCTCTGGTATGAGGTCAAAGATAAGGGGCAATATACGAAAAAAACTGTTGTTTCAATGTAGCCTATCGTTATTTCAGAAAATTATATATAAACAACATTTTTTTTTCAAATTTAAATTCGTATACAATCGAAAAGTAAATATTTTGCTCTGAAAACATTATAGCTTAATCAAAACACTAAAAAGAACCTTTCCACCAAGTATCACAATAGTAGTTTATCTAACAAGTGCGGAAAGTGATACTTTTCCGCACGCGATTGCAGATGGCCGAACGAGTTGTATTTGGGAAGATTATTTTTTTCAGCAATTTAAAAGGATTTTGCTTTATCTTTTTCATTTTATTATTTTATTGAACTCAAAGAATACATAAGATAATAACTTTTTGAACAAGAGAAAGAATTAATTATTTGAAAAATTGCAGTTATTGAATACCTACGCGTTTATCCACAAGCTTATTATACAATCTTATGGGGCACCGTTCAGGATTCTCTGAGTTTGGTGTCAACCATTTTGTGTCAGTGCATTTTTTATTCCCACCCTGGCAAGTTTGACTAAATATAGGATTATATTCTAATCGTCGTTTTTCCACCTGCATTATTTAATTCCTCCCTGATATAATGGATAAGGTAATTAACACCTTCGCCTCCGCTCCATGCTAATTCATACTCATATATTCTTCTTCTTCTTCTTCTTCTAGTGCTGTTGCACTTTGCTTTCTTTTTTCTATAAAACTTTGCAATTCCTTTCTCTCGCTCTTTCTTGAAACGGATTGAAGCTTATATTAAATTCTAGGTAGTATTTTTCCTGTATCAACTTGGCTGTTACGTTACAAATAGTTTTCAACGTATACTCTTTATAATCTTCGCCGTTACATTTTTTCATATTTGCTGCCCAGTCTTCCAGAACTATTGCAATTCCATATACATTTTTTGGATTTGATTGTGTTTTGTGAAGTGGAATTTATTAAATCTTCAATATTCTCTTGGGTGATGGCACTGAATCTGTTTGTGTTAATTTTTCAATCACTCAATCATGACAAATTCAGAGTAAAATTTTGACGTTTCAATGTAAACAAGGTATTATCGATGAAGAAGCAGTTTTATCGGTGATAATACCACGAGTGGTCGCAATACTATCGATAATTCTGTCAGAAATCAACGAGATCAAATTGCTTGGGGACGAGTGGTGTTACCTCAAAGTAATTTGATCGAGTTAAAGATTTCTGACAGAATTATCGATTGTATTGTGAGCACGAGTCGTATTTATTGAGATAATTTCACGAACCAACCAAGTTATTATTTGAAATTTGATCAAGTAAACAAAGTGAATTCTTCAATAGTTGCAACTAATGAATAATAAACATGAAGTCTGTCAACCTGACGTTTATGTCATATTAGATTACAAGATGTATCATTGCTGTTTATATTTGTGGTTGACTTGACGACGTGGTCTTTCCAAATCGGAAAGAAAGGAAGCGAAAGGAAGCGTGTACTTTCGCGAAATCCCATTCTGATTGGTCCTCATATCGCAGGAGACGCGACTTTCATATAGTCAGTGAAATTGTCAGTATAACACTGAATGATTGGTTAGAATAATGCATTGCTATTAGTTGAAACCACCAAAAAGTCAGATTTTGACATATGAAAAAAATAATCTAACACAATTAGATCTTGTTATCATTAAGTATATTGTTTCAACGATGAGATTTTTATGATGAAGTCAAGAGCAATCGGACACAGACAACTCTAATGAATGTTGGTTAATTTATATATTCAATCAATAGCGGTCACGATTTAGAGTAAATACTTAACTGCTTACCTGAGGTGGAGGATAAAATCACCATTCACCATTTTGATTTGATTCTCAACCAAACAATGTAATTATTATTGGAAGAAGTAAATTACTATAGAATAACAAATAAGATAAAATCAAAAATGCGGGGAGACAAAATGTTGTTCCTTTTAATATAAATCAACACGAGTTCTGAGTTTCATTGAACAATTAAATTTTCGTTCAAAGCACATATTTCTTGATGAGAAGGGGAACATTTAGGAGTGAAATTTTTCGAAATTGAATCATTTGATGGTCCTATGATTTTTACTATCTTTACTTCCTCAATGGAGAATGTTCCCCGTTTTAATACCTTCCAAGAGGTTAGGAAAATCGCGACTGGAGTTTGTCTTTCAACTGCAGATGATTCCACGTTCTGTTCCTATATACAGTGTGGCCCATCTAAGATGGAAGCATCCTCATAAAACTTAAATTTTTTAACCTATTGGAAATACTTTTTTTGTTAGGTAGACGAACAAAAAGTCTACTAGGATGCCATATTTCATGAATAAATCTCCATTTACAGGGCCAACTAATTTGATTTTTCAAGGTTAAAAACCTTGAAAAACTATAAGCGATTTTTTTAGAAAAATTCTGACTGCACCACTGAATTGACGACATTTTCAAATGGTTCACGTGAAATTTACATTAAAATGCATCAATCAATAAAAAAGTTATAGAGGAATGAAATTTGAAAAATATGTCGTTCAATCAATCCACCAATTCAATTTCAGAACTTTAATCAAAATTCGGAATACACCACTGTATTAAGGAGGTCTCGGTATATCACCGATCAAAATTTCATCGAAATCTGTTCATGAATAAGAAAATCATAAGATAATGAAATTTGAAAAACATGTAAATGAAATTTCAGGAAAATGTTAGCTCTAATCCAGTAACGACAAAGTCGAGCAAAAAGTGAAGAATGAATTGTAGCACTCTGAAACTTGGCACATGACTTCTTGACGTCATGTATTATTGGAAAAAAAATTGTTTACCAAAAAATCAAGGGTGGAACCTGAAAAATTTTTCATTACAAAAAAAATACAATCGTTTTTTGTTGTTATATCAGAAAATATAAGATTTATCAAAAAACGATTTTGATAGGTTGAGAGATTATTCAATTCTTCACAATAATGATTTTCGGTAATAACTTATGAAATACGCTCGTTTTCTCAGAAAACGTGGTTTAACGCCGACGTCACATTTCATGCTCGCAATAACCCGCAACTGCAAGTTGAGGCAGTACCGAAAATTAGATTTTCCTACGAGCGTGCGGAAAAGTAACTTTTCCGCACGATTTTCCGTTTTGAAAGTTGTACGATTTTTACTTTTCCGCACGATTTATGTATTTTTGAAAATGATGATATTTAGGACTAACTGAATGATCTATGTAACTATTCTGTCTTATTAGTCATTTTGTAGCATTATTATAAAAACTTGTTTATTAAAAACCTTGTTTTTTCATAAATAAGATGGACAAAAACACTCGTAGGAAAAATATTGTACCTAACTCTTACGGAAAATGTCTTTTCCGCCCTTAAGGGCTTGCCCGAACTCCGCTCAGCGTCGTACGTGCAACTGCCGTCGCGTGCGGAAAAGTACTACTTTCCGCACTTGTTAGGTAAATAACTATTGTCATAACTTTGCTAAAAATTATAGTAGGAGAAAAAGATAAAGTTCATATCGTTCCTGAAGACTTCTACGTCCTCATGCAAATATAACATGTGAGTATCCTGACTACCTAAAATGTGTTTTGTCACACATAATCCTTCTACGATATTTACGGAGGATTCGGAAGGCATGGATATTTTAGTTGATATGAAATAATTATACTGAAGCAGGAATCAGTACCCTCTTTGGACCATCTGCAACGATTTAAGACTACTGAGACAAGTTTCACTTATACATGCCGAAGAAAAAACTGGGTTTTACTCCTGCCTCAGTTTTCAACTCACCCATAATCCCGGCAATTTCTTCAGTAAATGTTGAAAATAATCGCTCATACACATCCTACATACAGAATTAGGAATGTGATTTCGAGCTTCTCAATAGTGTTATTAAATATATATATGCAGGATATGAATAAGCGATTATTTTCAACATTTAGTGAAGAGAATGCCGATTTTATGGGTAAGTTGAAATTGAGGCAGGAGTAAAACAAAGTTTTTTTTTGGCATGTATAAGTGGGACCTGTCTCACTACTTTGGAATTGTTGCATATTGTCCAAAGAGGGTATGGGTTGCTGCTTCAGTATAATAATTCCATATTGACCAAATTATTCATGGTTTTCGGATCATCCGCAAACATCTCCGTGAAGTGCGACAAAACACATTTTAGGTACTCAAATACTCGCATATTATATTTGTATGAGAAAGTAGGAGTCTTCAGAAACGATATGAACTTTTCCTTTTCCTTCTCCGATCACTTTTAGCAGAGTTATGACCAATCAAATATTCGGCTCCGCCAGAACTTTCATCGCCGGGTAAGGGTGAACCTGAAATTTGATGTCGGCGTTCAATCACGTTCTCTGAGAAAACGAGCGCATTTCATAAGAAATTACTAGGAATAATTTTTGTGGAAAAATGAATTGTTTTTCACCCTGTTGAGTTGTTTTTCCGATAAATCATATAGTTTCCAAGATTACAGCAAAAATCTATTTATATATTTTTAAACAAAAAAAAAATATGTTCCACCCCTGGAATTTCGGTAAACAATTTTTTTTCGTGTTTATCATGGTTCCAACTACTAGCATACCAAGTTTGGTGGTGCTACAATCGATTCTTGTCTCAAAACCGAATCGTACTGGATTATCATCTAATTTAATTGTTTTTCAGATGAACACCCGGAATATCCTCAGTCATCGAGTAAAATAGGGTAACAAAGTTTTAATTCAAGCGCGTCGAGTACGAATATGAAAGAAGTAAATGTAAGTCTACAACAACTGTCTCAAGATCATCGTAGATCATCAGACGACTGTTTCCCTTCGCTGCTCTCTAGTTGGATAACAAATAATTATGTTCGAATTTTGTATCAGCTCGTTAATCTTGAGTGAAGGTAATGGAGAAGTGTGCCTGTAAATTAAAATAGTCACTATCGAATTCAAATGATAAACTTTTGGAAACATTGGTGGCAATATTCAGAATATCGGGGGTATGGCTGTTGTAATATTAGAGGACATGAATAAGCCTACTATGCCAAATAAACAAGAAATTTATATGATTATTTCAATCATCTTAAAATTCTCACCTAATCTGACCAATCGGACAACTCGTGTTATCGCGATAACACCAGCTGTCTTTCAATTCTGATTGGAGGATCAGCTTCGGTATTTTCAGCGACGTAACCATGACGAAATGAATACGTTTGACAGTTCGATCAATAATAAATATAGCTGGTTATGTCAGAATGAGTCGCTTCACTGCAAATTCAAATGAAATTTTTCCCCCTGTACACCGTTTGGAAATTTGAAATTTTGACAACTCTTATGCAAGTATTATGCAATGCACTAATTTTTATGAGAAATAAAATTTTTTGACAAATCGATAATGAAAAAGTTAACCATAGGGTGCAAATTTTTGAAACTCACTGTATATAGTCTGGACCACATTTTGATAGGCAACCCATTTTAGGCGTATTCGTCTATTTATGAAACTTCATAAGAAATAAGAAGTATGTTTCATCCGTTAAACAGAACGGTGAAAATCGACCTCTTTTCTTAGGTTTTAAGCCGTAGACATTTGATTTTTTCCCTTATATAATAAATAACTATTTGATGACGTTATGTCACATATTCATTCAATTGTCTTACCGAATTACACTCAAGCTTTTTCTTGTCGAAGTAAACTTGACATTTATAATTCAAATTTTGTTGCCATCAGGACAATTCAACTCAAAAAACTGCCAGAAAAAATTACTCGTCCTGCGAACTTTTTTCAGGGGCAGTTTTTTTCGTTGAATTGTCAGGCAACAAAAAAGCTCTCTTGTGAAAAAACTTATGGTCTATCATTTATAATTTAAAAGTAGCTCCAAATTGGTTGGAAACCATGTTAAGGCCTAGTTACGACTACAAAAAATTTAGGAGAATCTCTATTAACAATGTCGTAACTAGATATAACACTTTGATTTTTTGTTCGAAATTATGGATAGGATATTCATAATATCTGTTGTGGAATCATCTGCGGCTGAAAGACAAACTTTACTCGCTATTTTCCATCGTTCAAGATAACCTCTTGGAAGGTATTCATGTTGAAAAGGAGAAAATTCTCCATGAAAATTGAAAAATGAAAAATGTGATTTATTTGTACTATCTAACAGAAAACAACTACTTCCCCGGCACAAGCCACGCTGGATATTGAACAACATCTGATAGAGATTGTGAAAAGACTGTAACTGGAAAAAATCTGAAAGTGAAAATTCACATTTTCATTCAGATAGTTCATTTTTTTATAATTTTCTCTAGTTTTCATTGAAAATTCAGTAAATGAGATAGTGAGAACGTTATTATAAAATATCACTCACAGAAATCATTCATTGAAGCAAGATTCGCTTCTCTCGCATTTAATCCCCAATACATTTTGGTCGACGAAAATCTATTTCCGAGGGGGAAACTACTCTTTCATCAGGTGTACATCATAACATTTTCATTAATTCATTATTAATTTTAAATAAATTCATCACTCGAAATGTCGAAAACTCATCAGAAATATTTTTCTCGCCAAAAAAACCATTTGAAAACTAATTCAGAGCTTACCAACTCGAGAACGGTTAGAGATAGACGAAATCTGCGAACGCCAGTCGATTCAAAATGGCCGAATTAGTATAAATTGTTATTTTCGAGTCAATCAAAAGAAATTAAAAATTACTCGAAAAAGTTACAATCATCCAAAATACCAAGTCGTCACATCGACTTGAAATTCGCACTGTTTACGTAAAATTTCATGGTCATTCCAAAAATGTATGATTTTCTATGCTCAGATATAAGATTTAGCCGGAAAAAGGTGTTTAAGATAAAACATTCAATTTTCTGAGATTTTTTATTTTTCATTTTTAGAATTTAAAATTTTTGTCCTCGGACGTAATTTGACGTGATGATTCTGAATATTTTAAAAATAATGTTGAAAACTCATCATGAAAATTTTTGGCGGCAAAAAAAACATCTAAAAACAGATTCAGAGCTGACTATCAACTCGAGAACGGTTAGAGATAGGCAAATTCTGCGAACGCTAATTGATTCAAAATGGCTGAATTAGTATTATTGGGTATGTATTTGGGAATTATTTTATGACAAGGTACTAAAATGAACCTTTCTCCTGTTCTCCTTATGTAACCATCCAATCTCCTTCAATTTATTTGATACTTGTTGTCGCCTACTTACACCAAAAATCATACGTGGGCATGAGTTTCGAACTTTCTGGATCTTATTTTTATACATAAGAGTTAAATTATGTCCATACAACGTTTCCGCGTAATTGAATGGTAATTTTCTTTCAATGCCCCCTAAAAGTTTTTCATTATTTTTCATTAGAGATAATTACTTCACTGATTTCATTAGGTGTACAAAAAATTACTAGTTGTTTCCCCCTCGTGTATTTTGCTTTGCCAAGCTCATCAGGGAGATTGATAAAATTGGAAAGCAGGCTCTTCAGAAACAATTATACACATCAATGATGGAATTGTTGGAAATATTTCTTCTGCGGTTATTTTTTGACAGACCTGTCATGTTTTCTGTTAGATATGAGAATGTTTCCCTTTTCAAAAATAATTTTCTTTACATGTGTTTTAAATTTCGAAACTGCGATTTTATTTTGAATTGATCCTGACAAGCTGCTGACTCCCGTCATAAATGATTTCCTTGTTCAACTACATAATGAAAATATACACAACCCTACAAAATGAATCAATAAACTACGTCTCTGGTATTCTTGAATGGTCACGCCTGATGAAAGTATCCGTTTATCATGAATTTTGTTTCAATTGAATTCCACAGAACCCCTCCAAGACTCCCTTTCGAACATTGAAGTATAAATAATAGAACATCGAAAACTGAATCACAATCAGCAAGTCTTCGAAGTTGAGTAGCTTTAGATTCGTACCTACTGGCCGTAAGTACAATTACAGTGAATTTCGCTCTACTCTAATATATAAATAACTTTTTCAGTGAAGATGTTCAAGTTTTTCGTGATAGTTGCTTCTGTTGGTGAGTATAATATATTCATATAATTTTCTTTAATTTATGTCACGGTGATTTTTTTGATATATTCTTCCATCATTTTCTCCATTAAAATTTAATTTAAAATGATTTCAATGGTAAAACAGTTCCATTAGCGTGAAATAATTCCAGTCATTTACACAAAGAACCTTACGTAAATTTCGAAAAATTAGTTTTTATCGATAGGCCACGCGCGAAGAAATTGAAAAGAACAAATTTGCACGCAAATTCATATTGGGAACTAAAAAAAAATTGACATCAATTTTCCCGTAAACTATGGCTTATGCAGAAAAATTAGCCAACAACTTTTTGTTAGGAATTCATCAAGCTCTGTTTTTAGTAATCAATACTCTTTCGAACAGTTAATAGACCTTTTTTGACCAAAAGGGGTAGTTTTTTGAGGGAGAAGCAATGTCTCCTCAAAAAGAAATATTGTGGTTTTTTTGAGGGAGAAGCCATGTCTTCCCAAAAAGAATTATTTTAGTTTCATGATGTCCACATCATCTATTTGTATATTTCTAACCGTTCTCGGGTTGGTCAGCTCTGAATCGGTTTTCAAATGGTTTTTTTGGCGCCAAAAATATTTCCGATGAGTTTTATTCCGTCGATTTTTTTCGTTCAAATTCTCAGAATATACTAATTAGGCCATTCTAAAACGATTGGCGTTCGCAGAATTCGTATATCTCTAACCGTTCTGGAGTTGGTCAGCTCTGAATCAGTTTTTTGATGGTTTTTTTGCCGTCAAAAATATTTCTGATGAGTTTTCAACAATATTAATAAAAGATTCGGAATCAGCACGTCAAAATACACCTTTTTCCGTCTAAATCTTATATCTGAGCATAGAAAATCATACATTTTTGGAATGAGCATGAAATTTTACGTACACAGTGCAAATTTCGAGTCGTCACATCGACTTGGTAACTTTTAATGATTTTTAGGGTTCGATTAATTTTTAATTTCTTTTGATTGACTCGAAAATAACAATACATACTAATTCGGCCATTTTGAATCGACTGGCATTCACAGATTTTGTCTATCTCTAACCGTTATCGAGTTGGTCAGCTCTGAATTAGTTTTCAAATGGTTTTTTTAGCACGAAAAATATTTCTGATGAGTTTTCGACATTTTCGTTCAAAGATTCGGAATCAGCACGTCGAAATACGTTCGGGGATGAAATTTGAAATTTGAAAACTTTAAATTCAAAATGTTCAAAAAATCTTTTATCATGATATACTTGCCTTTTTTGTCCGTCGATTTTTTTCGTTCAAATTCCCAATATATACTAATTCAGCAATTCTGAATCGATTGGCGTTAGCAGAATTCGTCTATCTCTAAAAGTTCTCGAGTTGGTGAGCTCTGAATCAGTTTTCAAATCGTTTTTTTGGCGCCAAAAATATTTCTGATGAGTTTTCGATATTTTCGTTCGAAGATTCGGAATCAGCACGTCAAAATACGTTCGGGGACAAAAATTTTAAATTCGAAAAGTGAAAAATAAAGAAGTTCAAAAAATTATTTATCATTACTCGACTTTTTTGTCCGTAGATTTTGTTTCGTTCAAATTTTCGGTATATACTAATTCGGCCATTCTGAATCGATTGGAGTTCGCAGAATTCGTCTATCTCTAGCCGTTCTCAAGTTGGTCAGCTCTGAATCAGTTTTCAAATGTTTTTGTTTTGCGCAAAAATAATTTCTGGCGAGTTTTAACATTTCGAATTATGAATTTAATAAAAATTAATATTGAATTAATGAAAATGTTATGATGTACACCTAATGAAAGAGTAGTTTCCCTCTCGCCTATAAGTTAGAAGTAAAACTATTACTGTTGAAAAGGGAACATTCTCCATGAAAATTGAAAAATATGATTCATTTATAATATCTAACAAAAAACAGCTACTTCCCCGGCTAAAGCCACGCTGGACATTGAACTACATCTGATAGATATTGTGAAAAGACTCTAACTGAAAAGAGAAAAATCTGAAAGTGAAAATTCGCATTTTCATTCAGATAGTTGATTTTTCTTAATTATCTCTAGTTTTCATTGAAAATTCATTAAATAAATTAGATAGGGAGAATGATATTAAAAATATCACTGCCAGAAATCGTTCATTTCATAGAAGCAAGATTCACTTCTCTCGCATTTAATGCCCAATACATTTTGGTCGACGAAAATTTATTTCGCTTTGCCAAGCTCATCAGGGAGATTGACAGAATTGGAAAGCAGGCTCTTCAAAAGCAATTACACACCATGGATAAAAATGGAATTATTTCTTCTGCGGTAACACTATTTTTTGACATAAACCTGTCATGTGCATTGCATTTTTTTTTATACAGTGTGACCCATTTAAAATGGAACCACCCCTGTAGAATGTGCATTTTTCAATCAATCTCAATTTTTTTTCTATTGAAATATTAAGCATGAAAAACTGTATCTTGACACTAACTTTCACAATTTTAGTTTCATTTCCAAGGCACTCTATGGTTTTTTTTGTTTGTCAAAAACGGCAAAAGTTTATTAGGAAATTTTTGTTTTCAAATTTGACTACACCACTGGATTCGTAGTCGTTATAAATGAAAACTGTCAAATTTTCATTAAAAAATATTTGTTAACAACGAACTTACAACAACTTCAATTTTGGAAACAAAGTATTTGTTTGTAATTTTTATTCAGATTATAGACATATTTGAGATCTGACAACACTGTCATCACCAAGTAGAACACCAGTGAATTTGTACAGTGAAAATCCGAAGTCAATAGCTCAATCCGTTCTACAATTATAACTCCTGAAAATATGGTAATGTGCGGAAGAATGTACTAAGTACTGCATAACTTGAAAATGAATTTTTAATTTTCTGTTATTCTAGAATACACCTCTCGTAACCTACACTCAAATGAATGATTTTGCAGGAATATTATTCACAAATCCATTGGCGTAGTCAGATTTTTATTACAAAACGCTTGCACCACAAATCTCTCACATTACCATATTTTCAGGTGTTATAACTGTAGAACGGATTGAGCTATTGACTTCCGATTTTCACTGTACAAATTCACTGGTGTTCTACTTGGTGATGACAGTGTTGTCAGATCTCAAATATGTCTATAATCTGAATAAAAATTACAAACAAATACTTTGTTTCCAAAATTGAAGTTGTTGTAACTTTGTTGTTAACAAATATTTTTTAATGAAAATTTGACAGTTTTCATTTATAACGACTACAAATCCAGTGGTGTAGTCAAATTTGAAAACAAAAATTGCCTAATAAACTTTTGCCGTTTTTGACAAACAAAAAAAATCATAGAGTGCCTTGGAAATGAAACTAAAATTGTGAAAGTTAGTGTCAAGATACAGTTTTTCATGCTTAATATTTCAATAGAAAAAAAATTGAGATTGATTGAAAAATGCACATTCTACAGGGGTGGTTCCATTTTAAATGGGTCACACTGTATATGAAAGTATTGCGGAACATTCGGACAGTACACCACCATTTCATTTGTTTTCTCAATAATCAAGTTGGCGTTTTATTCCACAGTTTTGCAGGTATGAGTCGCTACACCAGGGTTTTTAGGCTTCTTAGTTGCAGCTAACAGTTGCCGCTGTCAAAGTGACAATTGCACTGTGGCAAATGCGATTTTTTATACATGAATTGAATTGTCAAAGGAAAATTGTCTTCCATATAATCTCGCCTTGATAAAATGTTCTTACGACACACGCTCATATTTTTTTTTTCTGTTTTAGTTACCCTATCTTCCGCGGGTAAGGCAGGATATGAGCAAGAAAACGTAGTTCTTGAACAACATCCATCAGCGAGTTTCAGCTACAGTTCTTTCGGAAATGCTGACTATGGTGGCTATGAAGGTGGTAAAGGTAGCAATGGGGCGGAACTCTCCAGTCTAGCACACACCTCGGCAATCCAAGCTAAAAACGCTGTGCGAAATCAACATACCGCTGGAAGTCAAGCTGCTTACGGAGTCAAAAACAACTTGGCCAGCGTTGCTATTGGCGTGAGTAGATGAAAATAATGCAACAGATCCAATTTCGAATTAGAGTTCTTCTGCAGAATGTTTTTTTCTACGTTCATGCAAAAAACAAAACTTTATTGAACTATATTTGGTGGAAAAACTCTCTTTATTGAACTGAGTGCAATAAAGACTTTATTGCACTCATCTGTCGTTCTACTATAGCGTTCTGTCATCATGACAGACATAAACTTTCAAATCGACGCCAAATTTTGCCCATTTTCTGTGAGATTGTATTACGTTTTAAATAGTTGCATGTTTCATCATATTCATTATTTAATGGACTATGAAATTACTAGAAAATGCAATTTGTTAAAAATAAAATTATTTCCTTCGAATATCATCTGAATTACACAAAATGTTTTTGAATTACTTTTAGCAGATAGATTTGAACTAACAATGTCTTCCAGTTTAGTGCTACCTAAATGAAACATTTTCTGGTTTTTGCATGAACGTAGAAAAAATATTGTATGAAACTCGTGCAATAAACATCTACTTTTTGCCACTGTTTCATAAATAACTATTAATTATTTGGTGAGGTTGTCTTATCATTTAGCCGTGAAGTTTTCCATCTGAGAAAACGTCTTTTCTCTTCCATAGATAAAAATGTTCGGAACAAATTGAGTTATCTATAAATATTTCCTTTATTGCGCTTTATTGTTTTTAGCATAATTTATTAAGGCATTGGGGGATCTAAAAAAAACACATGGAATCTATCATAAAAAATACGAAGAGCTCTGAAGTTTTACCGAGAGATAATATCAAATAATTCATGGCAATGAAAAATAGTTATTTACCTAACAACTGCGGAAAGTAGTACTTTTCCGCACGCGACGGAAGTTGCACGAACGACGCGAAGCGGAGTTCGGGCAAGCCGTGAAGGGGCGGAAAAGACATTTTCCGTAAGAGTTAGGTACAATATTTTTCCTACGAGTGTTTTTGTCCACCTTATTTATGAAAAAAACAAGATTTTTAATAAACAAGTTTTTATAATAATGCTACAAAATGACTAATAAGACAGAATAGTTACATAGATCATTTAGTTAGTCCTAAATATCCTCATTTTCAACAATACAAAAATCGTGCGGAAAAGTAAAAATCGTACGGAAAAGTAAAAATCGTGCGGAAAAGTAACTTTTCCGCATCTTTTCAAATCGTACGGAAAAGTACAACTTTCAAAACGAAAAATCGTGCGGAAAAGTTACTTTTCCGTAAGCTCGTAGGAAAAACTCATTTTCATAATCTATAATATGTAATTCACTTAACTAAAAATAGAGCCAACGTTTTGTTTTACCTACTTCGACAGCCCTTATCTGTCGTTGGTTATTGTGTTTTCCTTCTACTCCTATAGAAAGTACACACTTTCCTCCCTCAAATCAGGGAGAAAACTCATACTTTTCCTACCTAGGGAGGAAAAAAACGATTGAAAATTCATTCAAAATAGGCTCATAATATTGCCTACGAGAATATTAACACTGAATCTCAATCCCAAATGGATAAGCTATCCAAATATCCAATAATTTATATATCTAACAGAAGAAAAATAATAGTTTATAAACTAAAGAACACGCTTTACTTCCCATGGACTGAAAAGTAAAAAATAATTGACAATTTAATTTCTCAAATGTAAAAAAATTGTGGGTGGGGGGAAAATTCGAAATATATCACAACTATCGTCCGCCATCTTGGAGCCGCCATTTTGAATTCATGAATTTTGATAAAAAAATCATAATCTCTGACTCCGAAAACCCTTATATACCAATTTTGAATGGAATCGGACCATTATCACAAATCTCGTACGCCATCTTGGAGCAGCCATTTTGTTTTTATAACTAAAAAAATGTCATATTGCATTGTCACCGGAACTATGAACACCTGCCAAATTTCAAATCATTCGGACGTCTGGAAATGGGTGAATATCACGCCCTAAGGAGTCAGTCCTGCGGGAAGAAAAGTGGCACTTTTATCCCTTGTAATACAAATAGCTCTTACTTGGGCGTGAAATTCTCGGCAAGCTTCTTATTTCATGAAATGATGGATACAATTTTATTATTGTTGTAAGCAGAATAGTACAGCAGTTATGAACATTTGTGCTTATTCCATAGTGAATTTTTGACCTTCAATTATGGAGCTGTTCAAAACCCTTATGATCAACTCTTCATCTCATTGTTCACCTGGCTAATACAACGACAGGTTTCGAATCGCATCTGATATTTTGTTGTGAATCAAAACACAACTATCTGTCAGATGTAATTCGAATCCGTCGTGGTATTAGCCAAGGGAATAGTTTTTTTCTGACGAGTGTTAGCTATAATAAACGACTATCGTTATCAAACGATCTCCCAAAAAAACTGCTAAGTGAAGATTTAAATTGAGCTATCATTTTTTAAGCAAATATTTATTGCCGTTATTATGGGCACTCTGTAGTAACTAATGTTCATTAATTTTTTTGACAAATCCTTTCTAAGATCTATTGTATTCCTCGAAAGGAAAATATACTCTATTCAACTGCAATTGCCGCAGATAAGCTTATAATTTCATTTCGAAAAAAATCGTAGTAGTTTCCATGACGTGTTTTATATTTTACAGGCAGCTCAAGCCGCTCAAGCAGCCCTAGTGGGAAAACAAGCCCTCGTAGGAAACCTCAAAGCACAACTTGCTGACGCACAGAGCCAGCTACAGATTGAAATCGCCCAGTACCAACAAACCCAAACTACAGCTCGAGCTGCAGAAGAAGCTGCTGCTCAAGCACAAAATCAGGTTAACTCTCTTTCAGCTGCACTCGCAGCCGCGCAGGGCGGAAGCCAGCACGCATCTCAAGCTGCAGCCGAAGCTGCCAATGCAGCTGCATCCCAGCACGCTATGATCCTGGAAGCTAAGCAACGTTTGAACCAAGTCCTTTCCCAGCTGCAAAATGCATTGAGCGGCTTGCAAGATACGAAAGCGTCCGCCAAAAAAGCTGCTGCAGCTGCTCATTCTGCTCAATCGAATGCCGCAGCTGCAGGTGCAGCTGTAGCAGCAGGTGCATCGAAGGGAGGTTATAGCAGCTATGGTCATGGGTGGTAGTTTTGAGTTTCACGAGTTTGTTTTCATTATTTCTAAGATACCTATACTCTGAAAATCTAATCATTTATTTTTTTATAAAGAAATATAAATTTATAATTCAATGTTGTTTTTTTCTGGATTACTGGTTCAGATTGAAGAACTATTTCATCACATTTGTTTACAAGAACTTTTTTGCAATGGAGGGATTTTTGTTGAATCGGATTTCCACAAGAAACTGCCACATCATCACAAGAAAATGCTATCAATGAAATAAGTGGGAATGTTTTGAGTTGTGCTGATGGATTCCATTCAATCACCAACATCGAGCTCATGAAATATCTAGAACGCTCAGGAATTATGTGGTTTCCTGGGTAAACCATTATCTTTTCCTTCCATATCTTTCGCTTTCATATAAAATAATTCTTTTGAGCACCGTAAACCGTGATTAACGTAAGAGTTATTGTTTCTCTAGCGACCAAATCCTCTTTCAGATCTTCGTTGGGATAAAATTTTCCTAAATGCCCTATGACAACAAGAGCAGGGTCCCAAATCTCATAGTTTTTGGGTGCCAAGAGTCTCATTTCTTGGGCACCTCTTAAGAACCCTTCACCTGGAAATTGTGTCCATTGTCTGGGCGGAATATTGATTTGGTTTTGAGACAAGAATCGATTGTAGCACCACCAAACTTGGTATGCTAGTAGTTGGGACCATGATAAACACGAAAAAAAATTGTTTACCAAAATTCCAGGGGTGGAACATATTTTTTTTTAATTTTAGTTCGAAAATATGAATAGGACATTCATAAAATCTGTTATGGAATCATCTGCGACTGATCAAGATAACCTCTTGGGAGGTATTCATGTTGAAAAAGGGAACATTCTGTTAGATATTACAAATAAATCACATTTTTCATTTTTCAATTTTCATGGAGAATGTTCCCCTTTTCAATATTTTTTTGTTTAAAAAATATATAAATAAATTTTTGCTGTAATCTTAATTCCCAGTAATTTCTTTTGAAATGTGCTCGTTTTCTCAGAAAACGTGATTGAACGCCGACATCAAATTTCAGGTTCACCCTTACTCGCCACTGAAAGTTCTGGCAGAGCCGAATATTTGATTGGTCATAACTCTGCTAAAAATGATCGGAGAAGGAAAAGAAAAAGTTCATATCGTTTCTGAAGACTCCTACCTTCTCATGCGAATATAATATGCGAGTATTTGAGAACCTAAAATGTGTTTTGTCACACTTCACGGAGATGTTTGCGGATGATCCGAAAATCATGAATAATTTAGTAAATATGGAATTATTATACTGAAGCAGCAACCCATACCCTCTTTGGACTATATGCAAAAATTTTAAAGTAGTGTGACAGGTCCGACTTATACATGCCAAGAAAAAAACTTTGTTTTACTCCTGCCTCATTTTCAACTTAGCCATAAAATCGACATTCTCTTCACTAAATATTGAAAATAATCGCTTATTCATATCCTGCATATATATATTTAATAACACTATTGTGAAGTGCAAACCTCAAGCTTGAAATCACATATTTCATTTTTTATGTAGGATGTGTATGAGCGATTATTTTCAACATTTACTGAAGAAATTGCCGGGATCAAGGATTTGGCATGTATAAGTGAGACTTGTCTCAGTAGCCTTAAATCGTTGCATATGGTCCAAAGAGGGTACTGATTCCTGCTCCAGTATAATTATTTCATATCAACTAAAATATCCATGACTTTCGGATCCTCCGTAAATATCGTAGAAGGGTTATGTGAAGTGGGACAAAACACATTTTAGGTACTCAGGTACTCACATGTTATACTTGCATGAGAAAGTAGAAGTCTTCAGGAACGATATGCATTTTTTCTTTTCCTTCTACTATAATTATTAGCAAAGTTATGAAAAATCTAATTTTCGGCCCTGCCTGAACTTACAGTGGCGGGTTAGCGCGAGCATGAAATGTGACGTCGGCGTTAAACCACGTTTTCTGAGAAAACGTGCGTTTTTCATGAGGTATATTTGAAATTCATTCTTGTGGAGACTTGAATTATCTCTCAACCTGTCAAAATCGTTTTTTGATAAATCTTATATTTTCTGAAATAACAATATAAAAAGAATACATTTTTTTTAATGAAAAATTTTGTAGGTTCCACCCCTGATTTTTGGTAAACAATTTTTTTTCTAATAATACATGATGTGGAGATGTCATATGCCGAGTTTCAGAGTGCTACAATTCATTCTTCACTTTTTGATCGAGTTTGTCTGTCGTTACTGGATTATAACAACATTTAGTTCCAAATTCCAATGCAAATCATGTGTTTGTAACTTCAAACAGGTGCGTACGGCAGGTGGATGCCCCTAATCGCCCCTAATCGCCCCTAATCGCCCCTTCCTGACTTTCACGCCACTGGATTAATATCGATTTCGTCTTCTCCTCTTTTCCTATGCAAAAAAGGGATAGGTTTCGTTTCACAAATATCAACGATTTTTAAGCTATTTGAAGTCGAATAAGTGCGTGCGTATCAAAATCGGATATTCAAAGGAATGTATAGGTAACTATTTAAAAAAATTTTATCAATAAATTTCATACCTTGCAATGAGTATAAATTAAAATATTTCAAAAATTGTTTTCACTCAGGATATATGTTCATTGGAACTTTTAGCCATGAAATGAAGTAGAATTCTACCATCGGAGTGTGTCCCCTTTATTCTGGGACACCCTGTAAACGAAACTCAACTAGGAGAAATTCGCAGAGTTTTACAATTTAAATATTATGAAAATTGGAGAAAAAGCCGCCAAAAGCCGCCCTCAGCAACAAAGTAGAGAGATTCGTGAGAATCGTAAAAGAACGGTCGCCATTAAATTATATATTTATCGCAAGACATTTAGAACTTATCATGTTAATTTGGTGATTATGATGAAACCAAATGGGAAAATTTTCAACACTGACTGGTGAAATTATAATGAACAAAAAATAAAAGGCGAATATTAAATAGCTTATGTAGAAAAAATTACTGTATATTATTTCAAAACTTATGCTAAGAGTGAGAATTGTGATCGTTTATTTGGAGCAGAATGCGAAATAGTGTTATCGCATAGTTGGAATGGTCAAAATTACTCGAATACCCCATTTTTAATTGGCTAAAAGTTCGAGTGTCATGACTTATCTGATGTAATATCAAAGGAGGCTAGAAGGTAGAAGTAAAATTATTATAATTTTTTTTCTATTTCAAAGTTTATATCTTCAAAAATAAAAAAATAAAAATTCTCTAATGCACGAGGTAAAATAAAAAAAAGAGTTTTGTCACTGCCTCGCCTGGCCTGTTTTGTTCCCGTATACGGAGTGCAGCACCCAAACACCCATTGATACTTTTAGATTCGGTCCAAAAGAGCCATTCGTCTCGTCGGTGATACTTCGCTCACAAGCTCGCTCACTTCTCTGGAACATCGCAGAAATGTTGGCGATCTGTCTCTGTTTCATAGATATTTTCATGGACGATGCTCTTCCGAAATATCATCGATCGTTCCACCGTTAGCGGTCTCATCGAGATTGACCCATTGAGCTTAGTCCTCACATCCATATGCCGTCACTTTGGAGACATGCCGCACATCTGCTTTCCAGGGCTTGTTTTTTCACAGAACGGCAAATCTTTGGTACTCGCTGCCTCGGTAGGTGTTCCCTGAGGCATACAGCCTCCAGAAATTCAAGAAGAACACCAATTCCTACGGCTCTCACGATTTTCTTTGAACAATACAGGATTTTCCTTTTCGTGGAATCCAGAACTTTAAGAAAAAAACAGCGGTTTCCAAGATTTTCTGAATTTTTTAAAAAAATAAAAAAATTCCAGATTTTTTTCAAAATTTTCACACATTATCATTCGATATAAAATGGCATTATACACCCGAGTGCAAGAGGTTAAATTATAACCTGTATTGAAAAGGGGAACATTCTCCATGAAAATTGAAAAATGAAAACCATGGCTTTAGCCGGAGAAGTGATGTTTTCTCTTAGATATTATAAATAAATTACATTTTTCATTTTTTAATTTTCATGGAGAATATTCCCCTTTTCAACATGAATACCTCTCAAGAGGTTATCTTAAACGATGGAAAATAGCGACTAAAGTTTGCCTTTCAGCCTCAGATGATGCCCATGACAGGTCTTTGTCAAAAAATAACTTTCTTTAATGAAATGAACAATTTCTGTGAGTGATATTTTTTAATAACATTCTCCATATCTTATTCAATGAATTTTCAATGAAAACTGGAGAAATTAAAAAAAAGCAACTATTTGAATGAAAATGCGAATTTTCACTTTCAGATTTTTCTTTTCAGTTAGAGTCTTTTCAAAATATCTATCAGATGTAGTGCAATGTCCAACGTGGCTTTAGCCGGGGAAGTAGTTGTTTTCTATTAGATATTAGATATTACAAATACATGAATACCTTCTAAGAGGTTCTTGAACGATGGAAAATAGCGACTAAAGTTTGTCTTTCAGTCGCAGATGATTCCACAACAGATTTTATGAATATCCTATATATTTTCGAACAAAAATCAATATACCCTGTATATCAAAACATAAGCAGAGTCAAAGTATCATTCCTTGATTTCAATAGCAATTACAAACCATAAATCGGTATATTTCCATTAATTGCAAATTGTGAAATCTTCTAAAGAAATTTTCTTAGAAAATGTCTCTCAACTCTTAGATTATAATGGAAAGAATTAAATGTTCATCGAATAATTATCAGACCAAGAGAAAGATTGTTTTTAACAATTAAAAAGTCTGATTGAAAAGGGACTACGTGATGGTGCATCGTCATTAAGACATTTTATTTTGCCAATAATTTTTTGTTGAAATGTTTTTTTGAATTGGAGCAGATATTATCAATGCCTTTCTTGTCTCTCCCAATTGAAATCGTATCATATAAGATAATTGTGGTCAGTGCACTCGCAATTAATAGTCATGCACAACTATTGAAAACAATTCGTTCCATGCAATGAATGAAGTTTTTTAATCACGATTAATCGTGCAATGAAAATAGATGACAACGAGGAGATTATCCGGGTATCACTGATTCATTCGGAATAAAATGAGAGTAGATCTCTAAAAAATCATCGATTTCAAGCAATGCAATGACGAATTGCTCATATATTGTCATTTGAGAAAGGAATCAAGGAGCTTTCCTACTATTTCATTGTTTTTGAACATACCATTCATTGATTTCATGAATGATTTTTCAAGCTTTCAAATTCTGAAACTGGGAGAATAATCAATAACACTGTCGAATTTCGAATTTTTCGAAATTCGTTTCGATTTTTCTGTCGGTGAATATTTTGAAAACTTTTTTATTAAATTGAAAAATGGCTGTAGGAGTTGAATAATCGAATAAAACGTTTTCTAAAAATTGAGCATTTTGTTTATTCATTTGAAGACTAGATTAACAAATATCTACTCGATGGTGAATATGGTAGGTGATCCTCTAATAGTTATTTATGCAACACGTGCAATAAACTCTTTTTACACGAGTTTCATACAATATTTTTCCTACGTTCATGCAAAAACCAGAAAATGTTTCATTTAGGTGGCACTAAACTGTAAGGAAGATATTGTTTGTTTAAATCTATCTGCTAAAAGTAATTCAAAAACATTTTGTGTAATTCAGTTGATATTCCAAGGAAATAATTTTATTTTCAACTAATTGCATTTTCTAGTAATTTCATAGTCCATTATGTAATGAATATGATGAAACATGCAACTATTTAAAACGTAATACAATCTCACAGAAAATGGGCTAAATTTGGTGTCAATTTGAAAGTTTATGTCTGTCATGATGACAGAACGCTATAGTAGAATGACAGATGAGTGCAATAAAGTCTTTATTGCACTCAGTGCAATAAAGTACCAGTTTTTCCACCAAATATAGTTCAATAAAGTATTGTTTTTTGCATGAACGTAGAAAAATTAAATTGAATGTTCCAGATTACTTTATCGCTTATATTTTGTGTGTTGGCAATTTGTCTTGCTCCTAATTCCGGACGATATTCAATCAAGAAATCCTAAAGTGTTAGCACTCATTTGCAAACACCCTGTACGTAAATTTTAACTTGGCCTGTCGAGCGATAAGAAAATGAACAGTTTTCGAGTAATGGTACTACCGACAGATTTGTCACTCAATATCATTTAATGATTTAATTTTTTTTTCTCAAATCGGAAAATTAACAAGATACAGATTTTCACCTAAACACACGGAGTATTATCTCCATAGGCGAACGTCTGGTAAGTACATACATATAGGACATTTAATGCAGTGAGAATGTTTTGATTTACGTAGCTATTCTCCGAAGAATAATTGTTACCTGTACCGTTTCCTTTCTTTTAGTAAAAGTTAGATAACTAATTAATTAGTATCAAAATCCTTATCACACCGTCCCATCTTAAGTGAATGTAATGAAGAACTGTATCAGAAATTATAAAAATCGGTAATCTTGAAATATGATAGTCATGGGCGTAGATGCTTTTTGCTGGTTTTAGTTTATTTGGAAAATAGACTTAATTTTTTAGTTTCATAAAAAAATGTGAGCATGGCGCAGCAGTAGATAATGTGGAATTAATGGTTTTCTCACACTTTTTACGGAACTCTTCTCAGCCTACTGTAGACCTCCGCGAGCACGTGGATGATATCTGAAATTCAAATTGAGATCCTAACTAATTTTTTTTCAATAATAGAACAGTATAGTGCGATGGAAAATTCCATAACAACAAATATTTAGGACGTGAAAGAGGAGCTTACAAATATTCTTTCAGAAAGGAGAAATATCATTTCGTCTCGTCGGTAATGCATCGATCACAAACTCGTCTACAACTCTAGAACACCACATAAAGATATTTCCATGTCTGGAGCTGCTTCCAAATATCGTCAATTATTCCACCATTAGCTGTTCTTCATACCTCTTTGCTGTTTACTTTGGAGACTTCTCGAATGTTTTTTTTTTTCAAGGTTAGCAATTTTCAACAATTGGCAACGCTCTTGAACTCATTACCCATAGAATGAGATTCTTCAATTCTGATATGTTGAAGAAAGGCTATGAAACCGATGTAATCAATGTTTTCGAAAACGACCAAAAACTTACTCTAATTATAATATAAGGAATAAAAATAAGATAACCACACAAAAAACATATTCACGCAAAATATGAAAAATCTACTAAATTTGTTGCCATTCGCTTTTATAATTAATTGCCAAATGATATAGAGAGCTTGTCACCTAGCAATTTCAAAAAAAAAATATTAAACTTTTGTTATCAGAAAAATGTTTTTATACAGTAGATGAATTTACACTTGAATGTAATCAATGCATGAGCATATTTATTCTGAAAATGGTTTTTTTTCTCAATACTGTTCTATGTTCTTTATATATTTTTTATATTTATATTTTAACATACAGATAAGAAAACATACATTCATTTTAGTTCGAAAATATGAATAGGAAATTCATAAAATCTATTGTGGAATCATCTTGTGCCGGAGAAGTAGTTGTTTTCTGTTAGATATTACAAATAAATCACATTTTTTATTTTTCAATTTTCATGGAGAATGTTCCCCCTTTTCATACATTCATTTGTTACAACAATTTTTTCAACCAAAGTCAAGCACATACCTACATGATAATGTGTAAAGTATTATTCCTAAATGTCCTGTTTCCTCATATTTTATCTGTACTTGAGATTTGTATGTATATCAAAGCGCCTGTACATCTTAGATTTAATAAACTGTGTCTGTATCGATACAAATGTAACTATGACTTGTCCCATCTACATAACCTGTAGCAAAAAGGATTAATAAAATCTATCTATCTCTATCTAAGTATCTAAGAAATCAAAACCAAACACCAAATAATTCTCTTGTGCTTCTAATCGGCCATCTTCAGAGAGCCGAGGTTAAGTGTTTTGGATAATGTAATGAGAATTTGACACAGACCTTTAATGAGGTCTGTGGAATTTGAGATTCCATACAATGTTGCCAAGTCTAATTTTGATTAACGTGACGTCAAGAAACCAATTTTTTTATTATAGAGATAGTGATAGACAGTTAAAAAAAAGTCATTCCCAGTGTTTTGGATAATGTAATGAGAATTTGACAGAGACCTTTAATGAGGTCTGTGGAATTTAAGATTCCATGCAATGTTGCCAAGTCTAATTTTGATTAACGTGACGTCAAGAAACCATTTTTTTATTATAGAGATAGTGACAGACAGTTAAAAAAAAGTCATTCCCAGTGTTTTGGATAATGTAATGAGAATTTGACAGAGACCTTTAATGAGGTCTGTGGAATTTAAGATTCCATGCAATGTTGCCAAGTCTAATTTTGATTAACGTGACGTCAAGAAACCACTTTTTTTATTATAGAGATAGTGACAGACAGTTAAAAAAAAATCATTCCCAGTGTTTTGGATAATGTAATGAGAATTTGACACAGACCTTTAATGAGGTCTGTGTAATTTGAGATTCCATACAATGTTGCCAAGTCTAATTTTGATTAACGTGACGTCAAGAAACCAATTTTTTTATTATAGAGATAGTGACAGACAGTTAAAAAAAGTCATTCCCAGTGTTTTGGATAATGTAATGAGAATTTGACACAGACCTTTAATGAGGTCTGTGGAATTTGAGATTCCATACAATGTTGCCAAGTCTAATTTTGATTAACGTGACGTCAAGAAACCACTTTTTTTATTATATAGTGACAGACACTTAAAAAAAATCATTCCCAGTGTTTTGGATAATGTAATGAGAATTTGACACAGACCTTTAATGAGGTCTGTGGAATTTGAGATTCCATACAATGTTGCCAAGTCTAATTTTGATTAACGTGACGTCAAGAAACCACTTTTTTTATTATAGAGATAGTGACAGACAGTTAAAAAAAAGTCATTCCCAGTGTTTTGGATAATGTAATGAGAATTTGACACAGACCTTTAATGAGGTCTGCGGAATTTGAGATTCCATACAATGTTGCCAAGTCTAATTTTGATTAACGTGACGTCAAGAAACCACTTTTTTTATTATAGAGATAGTGACAGACAGTAAAAAAAAAAGTCATTCCCAGTGTTTTGGATAATGTAATGAGAATTTGACACAGACCTTTAATGAGGTCTGTGGAATTTGAGATTCCATACAATGTTGCCAAGTCTAATTTTGATTAACGTGACGTCAAGAAACCACTTTTTTTATTATAGAGATAGTGACAGACAGTAAAAAAAAAGGCATTCCCAGTGTTTTGGATAATGTAATGAGAATTTGACACAGACCTTTAATGAGGTCTGCGGAATTTGAGATTCCATACAATGTTGCCAAGTCTAATTTTGATTAACGTGATGTCAAGAAACCACTTTTTTTATTATAGAGATAGTGACAGACAGTTTAAAAAAAAGTCGTTCCCGAGTTATATCAGGGTATACACTTATAGTGTTTCCTCATAGGTTGTGAAAAGGTCCATTAGCACTTGCAATTGTGTCCTCTTCCAGGTACATTGCAAAAATAGTTTTGGAAAATATGAAGAAAAAATCTGACAGAAAACAACCACTTCCCTGGCTTATACTACGACGGACATTGAATCACATCTTACAGATATTTGTGCAACGTTCTTCCAATTGCAATTGCTTATTATAATTAGCTTTATACAAATTATAATTTGGAGAGAAACGTACTTATTATATTATAGTATTTTACTGTTTCATTTATGTGTTCTTTTCTTTTAGTTTTCAAAAACTTAAATATTTTCATTATTGAAAAACCTGGTGCAGGATTTGAACAGAAAATTCAGCATTAGGCTTAACGCCCTATACCTACATCATTTTTAGTAAGTTGTTTTATTTGCACACTTTTTCGTAAAATAACTTTCGATAGTATATTTATCACTGTGCGTGATTGAGCGTGACTGCAAAATATTTCACTGGAAAATGCAAAAAAGCATGTAAGCACGCCTCTGAATGATTCTTGAACTTTACTATTCACGCTCGCTGAACAATTTTTGTTTGTAATGAATTTTGTTACAGTTCAATCCGAGAGAACCCCTTCTAAAGTTTCTTTCGAATTATTTCATATAAATAATTGGCGTTCTACAATTGAATCACTTCCATCAAGTCTACAAACGAGTAAAGAACTGTAAAGGGCCGTAAGTACAATGGATAAAAAATGTAATTTTCGCTTTTCTGAGATCTGATCCAATTTTATTTTTCAGTGAAAATGTTCAAGTTTTTCGTGATAGTTGCTTCTGCTGGTGAGTACACACTATTGTGAAATATGTCAATAATAATTCAAAGAACTCATTAGGTAATAATGAATCAAGTCATATAGAAAGACAATTTAAAACTCTTAGTCATTTCGACAGCAAATAAGAAAGTGAAAAACCGACAATAGTCAAAATTGCCGACCTACAGTTTTCTCGTAAAATTACTGATTGTCAAAATTATTTCGTTAAAAAAAAATATCCGATAAAAAAGCTCCAGTATCCTTACTGTTGATACAATTTGTTATTTCCAGTTTGAGGAACTTTTCATAAAAAATTCATTTTTTTTGTTTAAATCAACAATGCGTAAAAACACTGCGTAAAGTAATTTTTTACACACTGTTTATATATTTATGCATTCTTTAAAAATACACTATTTTGCGTCACATTTTACTTGGAAGTCATCATTTGATAATCTGACGGTAATTCATGATATAAAACATCAAAATCAATGATACAATTGCTACCATTTGGCCATATAATAATTGTTATGGAAAAAACTTTGTACCATACACGTTCGTTGAGAGCTTTTTCCTACGAGCGGAAAAGTAACTTTTCCGCACGATTTTTCGTTTTGAAAGTTGTACTTTTCCGTACGAGTTTTACTTTTCCGTACGATTTTTACTTTTCCGCGCGATTTTTGTATTGTTGAAAATGAGGATATTTAGGACTGACTAAATGATCTATGTAGCTATTCTGTCTGTCATTTTGTAGCATTATTATGAAAACTTGTTTATTAAAAACCTTGTTTTTTCATAAATAAGATGGACAAAAACACTCGGAGGAAAAATATTGTACCTAACTCCCTTTGCCTTTTCTGCCCTTAACGGCTTGTCCGAACTCCGCTCCGCGTTGTGCAACTGCCGTCGCGTGCGGAAAAGTACTTCTTTCCGCACTTGTTAGGTAAATAACTATTTCTTTTTCCTTCTTCGATCATTTTTAGCAGAGTTATGACCAATCAAATATTCGGCTCCGCCAGAACATTCAGCGGCGGGTAAGGGTGAACGTGAAATGTGATGTCGGCGTTCAATCATGTTCTCTGGGAAAACGAGCGCATTTCATAAGAAATTACTAGGAATAGTTTTTGTGGAAAATTGAATTGTTTTTCGCTCTGTTGAGTTGTTTTTTCGATAAATCATATACTTTCTAAGATTACAGCAAAAATCTATTAATACATTTTTAAACAAAAAAAAAAAAGTTCCACCCTTGGAATTTTGGTAAACAATTTTTTTTCGTGTTTATCATGGTTCCAACTACCAGCATATCAAATTTGGTGGTGCTACAATCGATTCTTGTCTCAAAACCCAATCGTACTGGATGTAACAAAAACAAATTATAAACGAGGATAGATGGGATGTTCGAGTTTTATTGGATCACTGACAATTTATTACTTTTCAGAGTTCCGGAATCAAAAGCACTTTGAATAATTTACGCATTTGCAAAAAATTGAGCAATATCATAGGTCGCACCAACAAATTTCTAATAAAAGAGAGAAAGACTGTGATAGCTAGAGCAGAACCATGTGTAACACCTACTGCACCTTATGAAACTTGTATAATAACAACCCGATCTAAAACTACCGGATTTATTTTAAATAAAATTGAAACTATTCACTTTGGCCTCCTATAGGTATGAAAGGGGTGAAAGGGTTGTCAGTTATTCCGAAATATTGGACTAGTAATAAATTGGTATTGGTAGGTATGGATGGTGACTGATGCGCTGCGACCTGATTAGATCTATTGTGCTCCATCTTCTTCTGCTATCACAAGGTGTCTTGTTTACAGCAGCCCTTCAAGCCTCAATTCCTTCAGGAATTTTAGGATTTTGAGTGGATCTACTCGTGGTATTTCTCCCACAGTCAGTTCGTCAGCTGGTATGACCCCAGCATATTCAATCTTTTACGATGTACAGCGTAACACTCCATCAATATATGGTGGGGTGTTTCTGGATGTTCCACTCAGGATCTGCAGGTGCTGTCCTCCTCTAAGCCTAGCTTCCTTAGGTGTTCTTTGAGTCTGCAATGTCACGTTAGAAATCCCGTGATTGTCTTTAGACTAGTTAAGCTGAGGTTAATCAGTGTCTTCGATCTTGCTCGGTTGAAATTGCCGAGGAGATCTTTGGCCTGCCTCAGCCCTGGAAGCCTTAGCCAGTATGTTGCTCTCATTGCTTCTTCCGCTTTTTTTTAGTAATATAAGTGCGGTTTTTTATACTCCCTCCCCCTCCTGGATCACCAATATCACTGAAATATTCCCAAACATCACCAAATCGCTATAACTTCTTACAAATATTTTTATTCCAATTCCAGTTGCCTTATCTTCTGCGGGTGTCGCAAGGTATGAGCAAGATAACGTAGTACATGAACCACAACCTTCAGGCAGCTATAGCTACAGTTCGTTCAAATCAGACTTTGGCGGGCATGGAAGTGGCAAAGGAAACTCTGGAGCAGAACTTGCCAGTTATGCCCACAACTCGGCAGTCCAGGCTAATAATGCCGTGCAAAATCAACATACCGCTGGAAGCCAAGCAGCATTCGGAGCTAAAAGCAGTCTAGCCGGTGTTGCATTGGGAGTGAGTATTCGATTCTTCTTGTAATATAGAGTTATCAGGAGTAATATCACGAGTGATTGAATTTTCGCGAGAAGTCTGTCGATTTATTTCTGAACGAAAATGAATTGCTCAGGACGAGTGGTGTTTTCTCAAAACGATTCAGTTGAGTTCAGAAATAAAAGACAGACTTATGAGATAAACTCAATCACGAGTTGAATTTTATTAGACTATTTCACGAATAAAGTTTCTTCATTAATATAAATACGAACAATGTATGACAGTCATAAACAAATTATTAAAATCGTCAAAATTATAATGTTTCGTTTCATAATTTCATTTGAATTTGCAGTGAAGCGTCTCATTCTGACATATCCAGCTATATTTATTATTGATCGAACTGTCAAACGTATTCATTTCGTCATGGTTCCGTCGCTGAAAATACCGAAGCTGATCCTCCAATTAGAATTGAAAGACAGCTGGTGTTATCGGGATTAATACCACGCGTGTTCGCAATACTATCGATAATTCTGTCAGAAATCAACGAGATCAAATTGCTTGGTGTTACCTCAAAGCAATTTGATCGAGTTAAAGATTTCTGACAGAATTATCGATTTTATTGTGAGCACGAATTTCACGAACCAACCAAGGTATTATTTGAAATTTGATCGAGTAAACAAAGTGAATTCTTCAATAGTTGGAACTGATGAATAATAAACATGAAGTCTGTCAACCTGACGTTTATGTCATATTAGATTACAAGATGTATCATTGCTGTTTATATTTGTGGTTGACTTGACGACCTGGTCTTTCCGGATCGGAAAGAAAGGAAGCGAAAGGAAGCGTGTACTTTCGCGAAATCCCATTCTGATTGGTCCTCATATCGCAGGAGACGCGACTTTCATATAGTGAGTGAAATTGTCGCGATAACACGAGTTGTCTTTGGCTTCCGATTGGTCAGATTGGGTGAGAATTTCAAGATGAGTGAAATAGTCAGTTTAATACGCAAAGCATTTTGAGCATTCTGCTAAGTCAGTGAGAGCTCTGTTTTTTATTCGTGGTCTTGGATTGTTTTTGCTTTCCTGAATATTTTGCCACATTTTCAACTTTTTCTTATGATTTCATTTTTGATCCTCCGCTTTTCATTTTGTTGTATGGAGTGAATCACTGACACTCCTCTACACAACCGATATAAGTTGATAAATAATAATAATAATAATAATAAAGGTCTTTATTAATGAGATTAACAAGTTTCAAGACAAATAATCAGATAGTAGGGCGATAAGATTAAAGCTTCTTCGTCTTTTTCGAAAACAATAATTATCACGAAACAACTAACTGGAATGAAAATATTTTGAACCCCAAAAGCCATGATTTGTTCGCAAAAACACTTTTTGGTGTGACTGAGAATAAAAATCCAAATACCAAATGAATCAACATGACTCATCTGAAAGAACTCATTTCTTGAACTAAACAAAAATTATGAATTTCGCGGTTCTTGCCGCTCGTCAGTGACAGGGTAGGTCGGACAACATTAAAGTCGTCCTGCCCCAGCCCAATGAATTATAATCCACTTTATAACCTATATTTTCTCACAAATGAAGCAGCGACTTACAGTAAAAGTCAGTCGCAGCGCCACCCGTGGTGAAACCAATAAGCAATCCCCTTAGCAAAGACACCAGGAAGTAAACAGAGTTCGAGTATTTTTCCCAAATGAAGGATAATTTGCTGTATAATTATAATAAGCAATTGCAACTGGAGGAACGTTGCACAAATATCTGTCAGATGTAATTCAATGTCCGTCGTGGCATTAGCCAGAGAAGTAGTTGTTTTCTGTCAGATTTTTGCCTCATATTTTCCACATCGTGGAAATATGTGGAGAGATGGGTACTTCGACTTTGTCGATTTTACTATTTCAAACAAAACAAAGAGTATTATGCCATCACGCTCTCACTTATGGAATAAAACCGTAGTGGAAATGAAGTATTTTTGAAAAATACTCTCAGTGAAGGTTCCAAGAAATGAGTTGATACTTAGGTAGGTATGGGGGCATCCATTAATTATGTGAGATAATTTTGGCGATTTTTCAACCCCCCCTCCCCATTTTGTGAGATTTTGCTCGACCCCCATCCCCTAACCTCAGGTGAGATTTTGCCCGACCCCCTCCCCTAATCTCACGTGAGATTTTTTAAACCATAAACGCCTAATGTAAGTAATGTAAGTAATGTATGGCCCCTATCCATTGAAAATTCAGATTACTATATCAGTAGGCCTTTTTCAGATCCAAATCTAGAACGCCATTTATTTCCATTTGTTTTCCAATGTTCTGCAGCTGCTCATCAATAGTTATTTATTTTATAATTGTTTTGGAAAGCATTTCATTCGCGCCAGAATGTTTCTCAAGCAAATACGTTTTATTCACAATTTCACTCATTTAGAATCAGAATTGCCGAAATTTCTCATTAAAAAATTAAAATATCATGGATTCAGAATTGTGTCTTTCACTACACCACCATTTTCATTAGCTCAGCTCCCCGATCGAAATTATCTCAACGTCTCATCAACTTGATATTTTTTTATAGTAATTCTACATTTGGCGATTTCTAGCATCGCAATATTACTTATAACACTACTTGATATATTACAGGCCGCTCAAGCTGCCCAAGCCGCCCTTGTAGGGAAACAAGCCCTTGTAGGAAACCTCAAAGCGCAACTCGCCGATGCTCAAAACCAACTACAGGTCGAAATCTCTCAATACCAACAAACCGAAAATGCCGCCCACGCAGCAGAAGAAGCCGCAGCGCAAGCACAAGCCCAAGTCAACACTCTTTCGGCTGCCCTCGCAGCCGCTCAGGGCGGAAGTCAGCACGCGTCCCAAGCTGCAGCTGAAGCGGCCAACTCAGCTGCTGCCCAACACTCTATGATCGCCGAAGCTAAGCAGCGTTTGAACCAGATCCTCTCCCAGTTACAGAGTGCTTTGGACGATTTACATAAGACTGAAGAGTCTGCGCAGAAGGCAGCTGAATCTGCACAAATTGCACAAGCAAACGCTGCACATGCGGGAGCAGCCGTATCGTCTAGTGGATCCAAAAGCGACTATGGCCATGGACACTGGTTTTGATTCATTTACTTTTTGAGATATTTTATACCAAGAAATAAATATTTTGTGATATATACTACAGTGTTTACTTTTCTATTTGATAAGAGTTCCATATTATCATCATTGAAGTCTGAATTGTCTTCCAATTATACATGAGCGTCACACAAGATTCCATCAGGTACTTGACTTGATCTGATCAGGGAAGGCCACCTGATACAGCATAATCCAAACCTGAACGAAAGTTTCTATGAACTTTACGCCTTCGAGAATAATTCACCGAATTATGAATATAATAAACGGGTTAGGTAATCCAGTCTTCGGCTTCAACTTATACAATAGCCTGTATACCCTATAGCTCACCCTATCAGTGGCACAGTGGCACAGACAGGATTTCAGTTGGAAGGATGGACCAGGGGAAGGGGTGAACATACAATATCTTTTTTTTTTGTTTCGTTATCTTTGAAATCGTTCGTTTCTATTTTTTTTAAGTTTTACATGGGTCGATTTCTGTCTATTTAGCTATCCTTAAATGAATTCATTATTCGAAATGTCGAAAACTCGCCAGAAATTATTTTTGCGCAAAAAAAACATTTGAAAACTGATTCAGAGCTGACCAACTTGAGAACGGTTAGAGATAGACGAATTCTGCGAACTCCAATCGATTCAGAATGGCCGAATTAGTAAATACTGAGAATTTGAACAAAAAACGGACAAAAAAGTCGAGTGAGTCATGATAGATAATTTTTTGAACTTCTTTATTTTTCACTTTTCGAATTTCAAAATTTTGTTCCCAAACGTATTTTGACGTGCTGATTCCGAATCTTTGAACGAGAATATCTAAAACTCATCAGAAATATTTTTGGCGCCAAAAAAACGATTTGAAAACTGATTCAGAGCGAACGAAAAAAATCGACGGACAAAAAAGGCAAGTATATCATGATAAATAATTTTTTAAACTATTTGAATTTTAATTTTTCAAATTTCAAATTTTTATCCCCGAACGTATTTCGACGTGCTGATTCCGAATCTTTGAACGAAAATGTCGAAAACTCATCAGCAATATTTTTCGCGCCAAAAAAAACATTTGAAAACTAATTCAGAGCTTACCAACTCGAGAACGGTTAGAGATAGACGAAATCTGCGAAAGCCAGTCGATTCAAAATGGCCAAATTAGTATGTATTGATATTTTCGAGTCAATCAAAAGAAATTAAAAATTACTCGAAAAAGTTGCAAATCGTTAAAAGTACCAAGTTGTCACATCGACTTGAAATTCGCACTGTATACGTAAAATTTTATGCTCATTCCAAAAATATATATATATGCTCAGATATAAGATTTAGCCGGAAAAAGTGTTTAAGATAAAACATTAAATATATATATTATAATATATATATATAAATATATTTTTCATTTTTCATTTTTCGAATTTAAAATATTTGTCCTCGGACGTATTTTGACGTGCTGATTCCGAATCTTTTAGCAATAATGTCGAAAACTCCTCAGAAATATTTTTGACGGCAGAAAAACCATCAAAAAACTGATTTAGAGCTGACCAACTCGAGAACGGTTAGAGATAGACAAATTCTGCGAACGCCAATCGATTCAGAATGGTCGAATTAGTATGTATTGTGAATTTGAACGAAAAAAATCGACGGACTAAAAAGTCGAGTAAATCATGATAGATTATTTTCTTGAACTTGTTTTATTTTTCATTTTTCGAATTTAAAATTTTTGTCATTGTACGTTTTTTGGCGTGCTGATTCCGAATCTTCGAACAGAAATGTCGAAAACTCATCGAAATTATTTTTGGTGCCAAAAAAACCATTTGAAAACCGATTCAGAGCTGACCAACTCGAGAACGGTTAGAGATAGACAAATTCTGCGAACGCCAATCGTTTTAGAATGGTCGAATTAGTATGTATTGTGAATTTCGAGTCAATCGAAAGAAATTAAAAATTACTCGAAAAAGTTGCAAGGGCCTAAAAATCATCAAAAATACCAAGTCGTCACATCGACTTGAAATTCTCACTGTATACGTAAAATTTTATGCTCATTCCAAAAATGTATGATTTTTATATGCTCAGATATAAGATTTAGCCGGAAAAAGTGTTTAAGATAAAACATTAAATTTTCAGATATTTTTTATTTTTCATTTTTCGAATTTAAAATTTTTGTCCTCGGATGTATTTTGACGTGCTGATTCCGAATCTTTTATCAATAATGTCGAAAACTCATCAGAAATATTTTTGATGGCAGAAAAACCACCAAAAAGCTGATTTAGAGCTGACCAACTCGAGAACGGTTAGAGATAGACAAATTCTGCGAACGCCAATCGATTCAGAATGGTCGAATTAGTGTATTGTGAATTTGAACGAAAAAAATCGACGGACTAAAAAGTCGAGTAAATCATGATAGATTATTTTCTTGAACTTGTTTTATTTTTCATTTTTCGAATTTCAAATTTTTGTCATTGTACGTTTTTTGGCGTGCTGATTCCGAATCTTCGAACAGAAATGTCGAAAACTCATCGAAATTATTTTTGGTGCCAAAAAAACCATTTGAAAACCGATTCAGAGCTGACCAACTCGAGAACGGTTAGAGATAGACAAATTCTGCGAACGCCAATCGTTTTAGAATGGTCGAATTAGTATGTATTGTGAATTTCGAGTCAATCGAAAGAAATTAAAAATTACTCGAAAAAGTTGCAAGGGCCTAAAAATCATCAAAAATACCAAGTCGTCACATCGACTTGAAATTCTCACTGTATACGTAAAATTTTATGCTCATTCCAAAAATGTATGATTTTTATATGCTCAGATATAAGATTTAGCCGGAAAAAGTGTTTAAGATAAAACATTAAATTTTCAGATATTTTTTATTTTTCATTTTTCGAATTTAAAATTTTTGTCCTCGGATGTATTTTGACGTGCTGATTCCGAATCTTTTATCAATAATGTCGAAAACTCATCAGAAATATTTTTGATGGCAGAAAAACCACCAAAAAGCTGATTTAGAGCTGACCAACTCGAGAACGGTTAGAGATAGACAAATTCTGCGAACGCCAATCGATTCAGAATGGTCGAATTAGTGTATTGTGAATTTGAACGAAAAAAATCGACGGACTAAAAAGTCGAGTAAATCATGATAGATTATTTTCTTGAACTTGTTTTATTTTTCATTTTTCGAATTTCAAATTTTTGTCATTGTACGTTTTTTGACGTGCTGATTCCGAATCTTCGAACAGAAATGTCTCATCGAAAATATTTTTGGTGCCAAAAAAACCATTTGAAAACTGATTCAGAGCTGACCAACTCGAGAACGGTTAGAGATAGACAAATTCTGCGAACACCAATCGTTTTAGAATGGTCGAATTAGTATGTATTGTGAATTTCGAGTCAATCGAAAGAAATTAAAAATTACTCGAAAAAGTTGCAAGGGGTTCACCCCTAAAAATCATCAAAAATACCAAGTCGTCACATCGACTTGAAATTCGCACTGTATACGTAAAATTTTATGCTCATTCCAAAAATGTATGATTTTTATATGCTCAGATATAAGATTTAGCCAGAAAAGTGTTTAAGATAAAACATTAAATTTTCAGATATTTTTTATTTTTCATTTTTCGAATTTAAAATTTTTGTCCTCGGATGTATTTTGACGTGCTGATTCCGAATCTTTTATCAATAATGTCGAAAACTCATCAGAAATATTTTTGACGGCAGAAAAACCATCAAAAAACTGATTTAGAGCTGACCAACTCGAGAACGGTTAGAGATAGACAAATTCTGCGAACGCCAATCGTTTCAGAATGGCCTTATTAGTATATACTGAGAATTTGAACGAAAAACATCGACGGACTAAAAAGTCGAGTAAATCATGATAGATTATTTTCTTGAACTTTTTTTATTTTTCACTTTTCGAATTTCAAAATTTTGTTCCCAAACGTATTTTGACGTGCTGATTCCGAATCTTTGAACGAGAATATCTAAAACTCATCAGAAATATTTTTGGCGCCAAAAAAACGATTTGAAAACTGATTCAGAGCGAACGAAAAAAATCGACGGACAAAAAAGGCAAGTATATCATGATAAATAATTTTTTAAACTATTTGAATTTTAATTTTTCAAATTTCAAATTTTTATCCCCGAACGTATTTCGACGTGCTGATTCCGAATCTTTGAACGAAAATGTCGAAAACTCATCAGCAATATTTTTCGCGCCAAAAAAAACATTTGAAAACTAATTCAGAGCTTACCAACTCGAGAACGGTTAGAGATAGACGAAATCTGCGAAAGCCAGTCGATTCAAAATGGCCAAATTAGTATGTATTGATATTTTCGAGTCAATCAAAAGAAATTAAAAATTACTCGAAAAAGTTGCAAATCGTTAAAAGTACCAAGTTGTCACATCGACTTGAAATTCGCACTGTATACGTAAAATTTTATGCTCATTCCAAAAATATATATATATGCTCAGATATAAGATTTAGCCGGAAAAAGTGTTTAAGATAAAACATTAAATATATATATTATAATATATATATATAAATATATTTTTCATTTTTCATTTTTCGAATTTAAAATATTTGTCCTCGGACGTATTTTGACGTGCTGATTCCGAATCTTTTAGCAATAATGTCGAAAACTCCTCAGAAATATTTTTGACGGCAGAAAAACCATCAAAAAACTGATTTAGAGCTGACCAACTCGAGAACGGTTAGAGATAGACAAATTCTGCGAACGCCAATCGATTCAGAATGGTCGAATTAGTATGTATTGTGAATTTGAACGAAAAAAATCGACGGACTAAAAAGTCGAGTAAATCATGATAGATTATTTTCTTGAACTTGTTTTATTTTTCATTTTTCGAATTTAAAATTTTTGTCATTGTACGTTTTTTGGCGTGCTGATTCCGAATCTTCGAACAGAAATGTCGAAAACTCATCGAAATTATTTTTGGTGCCAAAAAAACCATTTGAAAACCGATTCAGAGCTGACCAACTCGAGAACGGTTAGAGATAGACAAATTCTGCGAACGCCAATCGTTTTAGAATGGTCGAATTAGTATGTATTGTGAATTTCGAGTCAATCGAAAGAAATTAAAAATTACTCGAAAAAGTTGCAAGGGCCTAAAAATCATCAAAAATACCAAGTCGTCACATCGACTTGAAATTCTCACTGTATACGTAAAATTTTATGCTCATTCCAAAAATGTATGATTTTTATATGCTCAGATATAAGATTTAGCCGGAAAAAGTGTTTAAGATAAAACATTAAATTTTCAGATATTTTTTATTTTTCATTTTTCGAATTTAAAATTTTTGTCCTCGGATGTATTTTGACGTGCTGATTCCGAATCTTTTATCAATAATGTCGAAAACTCATCAGAAATATTTTTGATGGCAGAAAAACCACCAAAAAGCTGATTTAGAGCTGACCAACTCGAGAACGGTTAGAGATAGACAAATTCTGCGAACGCCAATCGATTCAGAATGGTCGAATTAGTGTATTGTGAATTTGAACGAAAAAAATCGACGGACTAAAAAGTCGAGTAAATCATGATAGATTATTTTCTTGAACTTGTTTTATTTTTCATTTTTCGAATTTCAAATTTTTGTCATTGTACGTTTTTTGGCGTGCTGATTCCGAATCTTCGAACAGAAATGTCGAAAACTCATCGAAATTATTTTTGGTGCCAAAAAAACCATTTGAAAACCGATTCAGAGCTGACCAACTCGAGAACGGTTAGAGATAGACAAATTCTGCGAACGCCAATCGTTTTAGAATGGTCGAATTAGTATGTATTGTGAATTTCGAGTCAATCGAAAGAAATTAAAAATTACTCGAAAAAGTTGCAAGGGCCTAAAAATCATCAAAAATACCAAGTCGTCACATCGACTTGAAATTCTCACTGTATACGTAAAATTTTATGCTCATTCCAAAAATGTATGATTTTTATATGCTCAGATATAAGATTTAGCCGGAAAAAGTGTTTAAGATAAAACATTAAATTTTCAGATATTTTTTATTTTTCATTTTTCGAATTTAAAATTTTTGTCCTCGGATGTATTTTGACGTGCTGATTCCGAATCTTTTATCAATAATGTCGAAAACTCATCAGAAATATTTTTGATGGCAGAAAAACCACCAAAAAGCTGATTTAGAGCTGACCAACTCGAGAACGGTTAGAGATAGACAAATTCTGCGAACGCCAATCGATTCAGAATGGTCGAATTAGTGTATTGTGAATTTGAACGAAAAAAATCGACGGACTAAAAAGTCGAGTAAATCATGATAGATTATTTTCTTGAACTTGTTTTATTTTTCATTTTTCGAATTTCAAATTTTTGTCATTGTACGTTTTTTGACGTGCTGATTCCGAATCTTCGAACAGAAATGTCTCATCGAAAATATTTTTGGTGCCAAAAAAACCATTTGAAAACTGATTCAGAGCTGACCAACTCGAGAACGGTTAGAGATAGACAAATTCTGCGAACACCAATCGTTTTAGAATGGTCGAATTAGTATGTATTGTGAATTTCGAGTCAATCGAAAGAAATTAAAAATTACTCGAAAAAGTTGCAAGGGGTTCACCCCTAAAAATCATCAAAAATACCAAGTCGTCACATCGACTTGAAATTCGCACTGTATACGTAAAATTTTATGCTCATTCCAAAAATGTATGATTTTTATATGCTCAGATATAAGATTTAGCCAGAAAAGTGTTTAAGATAAAACATTAAATTTTCAGATATTTTTTATTTTTCATTTTTCGAATTTAAAATTTTTGTCCTCGGATGTATTTTGACGTGCTGATTCCGAATCTTTTATCAATAATGTCGAAAACTCATCAGAAATATTTTTGACGGCAGAAAAACCATCAAAAAACTGATTTAGAGCTGACCAACTCGAGAACGGTTAGAGATAGACAAATTCTGCGAACGCCAATCGTTTCAGAATGGCCTTATTAGTATATACTGAGAATTTGAACGAAAAACATCGACGGACTAAAAAGTCGAGTAAATCATGATAGATTATTTTCTTGAACTTTTTTTATTTTTCACTTTTCGAATTTCAAAATTTTGTTCCCAAACGTATTTTGACGTGCTGATTCCGAATCTTTGAACGAGAATATCTAAAACTCATCAGAAATATTTTTGGCGCCAAAAAAACGATTTGAAAACTGATTCAGAGCGAACGAAAAAAATCGACGGACAAAAAAGGCAAGTATATCATGATAAATAATTTTTTAAACTATTTGAATTTTAATTTTTCAAATTTCAAATTTTTATCCCCGAACGTATTTCGACGTGCTGATTCCGAATCTTTGAACGAAAATGTCGAAAACTCATCAGCAATATTTTTCGCGCCAAAAAAAACATTTGAAAACTAATTCAGAGCTTACCAACTCGAGAACGGTTAGAGATAGACGAAATCTGCGAAAGCCAGTCGATTCAAAATGGCCAAATTAGTATGTATTGATATTTTCGAGTCAATCAAAAGAAATTAAAAATTACTCGAAAAAGTTGCAAGGGGTTCTTCACCCCTAAAAATCATCAAAAATACCAAGTCGTCACATCGACTTGAAATTCGCACTGTATACGTAAAATTTTATGCTCATTCCAAAAATATATATATATGCTCAGATATAAGATTTAGCCGGAAAAAGTGTTTAAGATAAAACATTAAATATATATATTATAATATATATATATAAATATATTTTTCATTTTTCATTTTTCGAATTTAAAATATTTGTCCTCGGACGTATTTTGACGTGCTGATTCCGAATCTTTTAGCAATAATGTCGAAAACTCATCAGAAATATTTTTGACGGCAGAAAAACCATCAAAAAACTGATTTAGAGCTGACCAACTCGAGAACGGTTAGAGATAGACAAATTCTGCGAACGCCAATCGATTCAGAATGGTCGAATTAGTATGTATTGTGAATTTGAACGAAAAAAATCGACGGACTAAAAAGTCGAGTAAATCATGATAGATTATTTTCTTGAACTTGTTTTATTTTTCATTTTTCGAATTTAAAATTTTTGTCATTGTACGTTTTTTGGCGTGCTGATTCCGAATCTTCGAACAGAAATGTCGAAAACTCATCGAAATTATTTTTGGTGCCAAAAAAACCATTTGAAAACCGATTCAGAGCTGACCAACTCGAGAACGGTTAGAGATAGACAAATTCTGCGAACGCCAATCGTTTTAGAATGGTCGAATTAATATGTATTGTGAATTTCGAGTCAATCGAAAGAAATTAAAAATTACTCGAAAAAGTTGCAAGGGGTTCACCCCTAAAAATCATCAAAAATACCAAGTCGTCACATCGACTTGAAATTCTCACTGTATACGTAAAATTTTATGCTCATTCCAAAAATGTATGATTTTTATATGCTCAGATATAAGATTTAGCCGGAAAAAGTGTTTAAGATAAAACTTTAAATTTTCAGATATTTTTTATTTTTCATTTTTCGAATTTAAAATTTTTGTCCTCGGATGTATTTTGACGTGCTGATTCCGAATCTTTTATCAATAATGTCGAAAACTCATCAGAAATATTTTTGATGGCAGAAAAACCACCAAAAAGCTGATTTAGAGCTGACCAACTCGAGAACGGTTAGAGATAGACAAATTCTGCGAACGCCAATCGATTCAGAATGGTCGAATTAGTGTATTGTGAATTTGAACGAAAAAAATCGACGGACTAAAAAGTCGAGTAAATCATGATAGATTATTTTCTTGAACTTGTTTTATTTTTCATTTTTCGAATTTCAAATTTTTGTCATTGTACGTTTTTTGACGTGCTGATTCCGAATCTTCGAACAGAAATGTCGAAAACTCATCGAAAATATTTTTGGTGCCAAAAAAACCATTTGAAAACTGATTCAGAGCTGACCAACTCGAGAACGGTTAGAGATAGACAAATTCTGCAAACGCCAATCGTTTTAGAATGGTCGAATTAGTATGTATTGTGAATTTCGAGTCAATCGAAAGAAATTAAAAATTACTCGAAAAAGTTGCAAGGGGTTCACCCCTAAAAATCATCAAAAATACCAAGTCGTCACATCGACTTGAAATTCGCACTGTATACGTAAAATTTTATGCTCATTCCAAAAATGTATGATTTTTATATGCTCAGATATAAGATTTAGCCAGAAAAAGTGTTTAAGATAAAACATTAAATTTTCAGATATTTTTTATTTTTCATTTTTCGAATTTAAAATTTTTGTCCTCGGATGTATTTTGACGTGCTGATTCCGAATCTTTTATCAATAATGTCGAAAACTCATCAGAAATATTTTTGACGGCAGAAAAACCATCAAAAAACTGATTTAGAGCTGACCAACTCGAGAACGGTTAGAGATAGACAAATTCTGCGAACGCCAATCGTTTCAGAATGGCCTTATTAGTATATACTGAGAATTTGAACGAAAAACATCGACGGACTAAAAAGTCGAGTAAATCATGATAGATTATTTTCTTGAACTTTTTTTATTTTTCATTTTTCGAATTTAAAATTTTTGTCATCGTACGTATTTTGACGTGCTGATTCCGAATCTTCGAACGAAAATGTCGAAAACTCATCGGAAATATTTTAGGCGCCAAAATTAACATTTGAAACCCAATTCAGAGCTGACCAACTCGAGAACGGTTAGAGATAGACGAATTCTGCGAACGCCAGTCGATTCAGAATGATCGAATTAGTATGTATTGTGAATTTCGAGTCAATCAAAAGAAATTAAAAATTACTCGAAAAAGTTGCAAGGGGTTCACCCCTAAAAATCATTAAAAGTACCAAGTTTTCACATCGACTTGAAATGCGCACTGTTTACGTAAAATTTCATGTTCATTCCAAAAATGTATGATTTTCTATGCTCAGATATAAGATTTAGGCGGAAAAAGGTGTTTAAGATAAAACATTAAATTTTCTGAGATTTTTTATTTTTCATTTTTCGAATTTAAAATTTTTGTCTTCGGACGTATTTTGAAATGCTGATTCCGAATCTTTTAAAAATAATGTCGAAAACTCATCAGAAATATTTTTGGCGACAAAAAAAAACATCTAAAAACAGATTCAGAGCTGACCAACTCGAGAACGGTATGTATTTGGGAATTATTTTATGACAAGGTACTAAAATGAATCTTTCTTCTGTTCTCCTTATGCAACCATCCAATCTCCTTCAATTTATTTGATACTCGTTGTCTCCTACTTACACCAAAAATCATACGTGGGCATTAGCTTCGAACTTTCTGGATCTTATTTTTATACATAAGAGTTAAATTATGTCCATACAACGTATCCGCGTAATTGAATGGTAATTATCTCTCATTGTCCCCTAAAACTTTTTCATTATTTTTCATTGGAGATAATTACTTCACTGCTTTCATTAGGTGTGCAAAAAATGACTAGTTTTTCCCCCTCGACAAAAAATAAGCAGATTTATCACCGTGAAAATACAGCGACAAGCTATATTTCCACTGCAGTTCCGATTCTATTGGCTGAACTTCAAAATTTGAAATCCACTGATTGGTTGTTAAGCAAGGAAATATATTGTCGAACAAAAATCAGAAATGGAGATTTAACAAAAATATTTCAGGTGAATCCGGAACATAGTAAAACTCAGGTTACTGAATTTCCATTCTAAATTCCAGGAATTGACGAAAATATGCATCGATCAAATCCAGAGCTGGGAAGTACTCAGTACAAATACCCGAATACTGTACTCTTGAGTACATTTCTGGTACTCTGTACCCGTTACCCAGTACATTTTATATAAAGTACTCGGTACTTGTACCCGTACATATCGGGTAAAAGTATCCGATACCCGCGCTTCTGATGAGAGTACATTTTTACGAGTACTCTGATATGCAACGCGTTTGCGCCTGGTCTGTCGGTCCAGTAAAGCATGCCTAACCCAGCAACCTCAAAACTCCAAAGGCTTTATAAATCATCAAAATTAGTTATTATGAAGCCAATCCTGGCAAACAGAATCAACCAGTTATGCCACTACTGAATAATTATTTTTTCTGCAAACGTCAAAAAATTACAAGGTTGGGGCATTGCTAACAATATGCGAAGTGACACTTTTTTTCATTTTCATTTTCGTCACCATGACAACGTGCGCGAAGTAATGTGCGAAATGCCGATTTCGCACACTGTATGTAAACTATTTGGGATTTTCATATTCTAACCTATACTCCTCAATCAAGCAAACATTCAAGAAATCATTTATTTCTTACTTGGTCCACCAAGCAAAAATCCAAGAAATCTTTATTTCTGAATGTTCAACAATATTTAAATAAGGCTTTTTTAACTTTTCGAATTGTGACAAAATTTTATATCACCTATTTTTTTTGACGTTTGTAGAAAAAAATTTGTTTGTACGCGAAATACTTTGGTGTTCGAGGCGCAGAGGAGTTAAAAAAAATAGCGGGGATAGTCGAGCATTTCGCGCACTAAATACAAAAATAACTATTGTTTTTATTATTAATATCATTAATTTTATCCTTTATAGACTGAAAATTACAAAATAGTTTAGTAATTATTGATTTGATAGTTCATGGTTATTTATATGGTGCAAAAAGTGGTGAAGGTATAATGCAAGACTCAGAGAAAACCCAATGGGTGGATATATTGTTCAATAATTTTTGGACTTGCTAAATACAACTTGATGAGAAAGATGTGGCAAAAATTACTCTTAGAATGAAGGTATAATGCAAGACTCAGAGAAAACCCAATGGGTGGATATATTGTTCAATAATTTTTGGACTTGCTAAATACAACTTGATGAGAAAGATGTGGCAAAAATTACTCTTAGAATGAAGGTATAATGCAAGACTCAGAGAAAACCCAATGGGTGGATATATTGTTCAATAATTTTTGGACTTGCTAAATACAACTTGATGAGAAAGATGTGGCAAAAATTACTCTTAGAATGAAGGTATAATGCAAGATTCAGAGAAAACCCAATGGGTGGATATATTGTTCAATAATTTTTGGACTTGCTAAATACAACTTGATGAGAAAGATGTGGCAAAAATTACTCTTAGAATGAAGGTATAATGCAAGACTCAGAGAAAACCCAATGGGTGGATATATTGTTCAATAATTTTTGGACTTGCTAAATACAACTTGATGAGAAAGATGTGGCAAAAATTACTCTTAGAATGAAGGTATAATGCAAGACTCAGAGAAAACCCAATGGGTGGAATTATTGTTCAATAATTTTTGGACTTGCTAAATACAACTTGATGAGAAAGATGTGGCAAAAATTACTCTTAGAATGAAGGTATAATGCAAGACTCAGAGAAAACCCAATGGGTGGATATATTGTTCAATAATTTTTGGACTTGCTAAATACAACTTGATGAGAAAGATGTGGCAAAAATTACTCTTAGAATGAAGGTATAATGCAAGACTCAGAGAAAACCCAATGGGTGGATATATTGTTCAATAATTTTTGGACTTGCTAAATACAACTTGATGAGAAAGATGTGGCAAAAATTACTCTTAGAATGAAGGTATAATGCAAGACTCAGAGAAAACCCAATGGGTGGATATATTGTTCAATAATTTTTGGACTTGCTAAATACAACTTGATGAGAAAGATGTGGCAAAAATTACTCTTAGAATTAAGGTATAATGCAAGACTCAGAGAAAACCCAATGGGTGGATATATTGTTCAATTATTTTTGGACTTGCTAAATACAACTTGATGAGAAAGATGTGGCAAAAATTACTCTTAGAATTCGAGTACTTTTACTCCGAGTACTGTACTCGAGAGCATGTGTAACGAGTAAAGTACTTGGTACTCTGTACTCGTTCTTCAATAATTGGAAGTACCCGATACCTGGTACCCAGTACTCGAGTACAATTTATCAATACCCGGCCCAGCTCTGATCAAATCAACCTCTTCGTGCATTACCTGTAATACTATTCACGCTCACTAATCATAACAGTATGTCATATAAATTTTGTTACAGTTTAATCCGTGAGAACCCCTTCTAGAATGTCTTTCAAATTTTTGTGTATAAATAATTGTCGGCCCACAACCGAATCACTTCCACCAAGTCATCAAACTGGTAACGATCTGTGATACTCCGTAAGTAAACTGAATAAGTGAACTGTTACGTGGTATTTTCATTGTTCGTTTCTTTTCAGTGAAAATGTTCAAGTTTTTCGTGATTGTTGCTTCTGCTGGTGAGTAAATATCTTTTTCCTACGAGAGTGCGGAAAAATAACTTTTCCGCACGATTTTTCGTTTTGAAAGTTGTACTATTCCGTACGATTTTTACTTTTCCGCACGATTTTTGTATTGTTGAAAATGAGGATATTTAGGACTAACTAAATGATCTATGTAACTATTCTGTCTTATTAGTCATTTTGTAGCATTATTATAAAAACTTGTTTATTAAAAACCTTGCTTTTTCATAAATAAAATGGACAAAAACACTCGTAGAAAAAATATTGTACCTAACTCTTACGGAAAATGTCTTTTCTGCCCTTAACGGCTTGCCCGAACTCCGCGTCGTTCGTGCAACTGCCATCGCCTGCGGAAAAGTACTACTTTCCGCACTTGTTAGGTAAATAACTATAACTTTTAAGTAAATAAAAATTAAATGATGTTCGTTTCACTTAAGAACTTCTGGAACGATTTGGCATTTTTTTTATATTCGTAATAATCCGAATTAAGTTTTTGGGAAAGAAATATAGAAAAATCTGCCTTGAAAATTGTAAAAATTGAAACCACTTGCCAGAACTATTTTTTATTATGTTTGTTAGTTAATCAAGGCAATTACGAAGAAAAGTCGAAAAATTCAAATAAACTGCCAAAATTAATTCATACCGCTAGCCACAATCGGAGATTTCAAGCACTTTACTCACACTTTACTCACGAGTTTCATACAGTATTTTTTCTACAACTGTCAAAAAAATTAACCAATTCATATTTTTTTGCAAATATGAAATGAAATTGGCATATTTTTATTGATTCATTATTCAAAGAGTATGCGGGAGGGTTGAGTTTCAAACAAATGAAACGAATAATTTCGACAGACTCGAAACCCCTTTCTCTTCACACTATCCCGCAAAATGGAACATTTTAAGCGAATATTAAAATAACATATTCATCGAGGTCAATATTATTATTATTAATGTTGACTTGACTTTCGAATAACTAGTCCATCGAAGTAACTTTTCATTTTCTTAGATTTGTATTCAAAATAAATAAACAATCCTCGTGAAGCAACGAATACCTTTTTCTTTCTTTGAACTAAGATGCCTAAAAACTCCTTTGAACTATGTCAAGGAAATCTCATATTTGCACTATCCACGATTTTCTCTGTTCAATCTTCATCACTTTTCATTTCTACTTGAATTAAATTTATAGTTATCAAAAATTCCTGGATTGATGCCCAATTTCACAAATTTCATTAATTATTGTTGCCAACTAGTTTCTGACGGCCAAACAGCCATAGCTACCTGGGATTACCTAGTGTAGATTAGATCCAATAGTTCCTTAGAGGTATATGCTATTATTATAAATATATTCGCCACGATAGTTTGGAATTTTGATAATACTTATTTAATAGTAAGAATGCTAAGAATATTATTGGTGAAACATTTGTGTATCAGATATTTATAGGTTATTAGTTGCCAAAGAAAATGAGAACTGGCTTTATGACAGGATTTCGTTATTATTCGGATCTGTCACTGTTGTTGCATGAAACAGTCGGTTGCCTAGCAACAGCCGTTAAAAAAAGTGCAGTTTTTTTACGCTTTTCCGTTTAATAATGATAACGTAGGTATGTTGATAGTGAAATATTGTAATACTTTACGCACACAATCCACACAAAAAAAGTGGAATTTTTTTTTGACAGTTGTAGAAAAAAGGATTTTTTATTTAATTTTTTTATTGTATTTGATCCAGAAAAAAAAAAGAATTGGAAGAGAATATAAACACTAGCTATTTTCGCGAGAACTATTACCGGTATTTGATTGGACGAATATAGATGACGTCAAAGTCTCCTGCCATTGGTTGATATAATTTGTAAATAGAAACAAAACCTAACCACGGGCAATTTTGCAAACTTTTTTTATCATATATTCTTGAAGTATTGTTTTTCCTGAAATCAACTGCAACAGCAACACAGAAATTTGCTTTACTCATACCTGCTTTCCTTCACATTCTTCACTCCGCTCCGCTAAAATCTGTATTTGTTCTATAATATTCCAAAACCATTGTTGAGTCAAAAACAGGTAGATTTTGACTTGTAGCTTTCTCAAAACTTTCTTCCATGACAGCTCTCACTTTACGATGCACAACTTAAAATTTGATGTTAAAAATAATACTTTTTTATCAAATTGTAATATGAATCAAACGCTAAGCACAAATAGTATCCAACAAATTCAACAATGAACAGTGGTAATTTGTCTACCTCTACATTTCTGCTAGGTTAGGTTTTGAATGTTTTGTTTGATGTCAGATTTATATCGTACTAGATACGGTTTCGAAAACGTAGAAGATTCTAATGGATTCCTTTTTTTTCTATGATTAATATCAAAGCTTCGGAAATCAAAGTCCAAAAGAAGATCTCTCCATATATTGCAAGTCCGGAATCAAAACAAAGTGTGCCTTCCCATTGAATTCAATTAAATAGTTTCGAAAGAAGTTTAATCGGGTGTACACAAAATGGAAACAACTCTCTCGTGCAGAAAACATTCTCAGGGGACTCAAGGCATTCTAAAATCTTCTGGTCCTTCAAGATTGATATATTTTAAGATGTCTGAGGGTTTTTAGGCATCTTATATCCGTTCATTCCTGATAATTGAAGGGCAATGAAAATGAACATAAATTTAACATCAGAAGGTTGACTTTGGAGTAATTTAAGTTTACCTAGAAATGGCTGAAATGATTCAAGAAGTTTGCAAGGGAACTGTGCAACGAAAAATGTCATTAACAAGCTTTTGCACTGAAATCAAAATCATATTGAATGATTTTACTATTTGCAAGAAAGTGACTGGGATCGTTAGTTACCTCGACGAATTGTTAATGTAAAAAAAAAACTGTAAGAGTACTCATATGAAATATTCCTATATTACCTACTAAATATCATCACTGAGTTGCTGTACTTTTTTACTAATATTTTTATTCCATGAGAAATTTTTTGGTTTTGAGACTTTCTGAAAAGAGGAGAGACTTTGACTATTACAATTTGATACATGTGTGATACATTTTTGGAAGATTAAAAGCTGTTACTTCCTCTCAATCTTTATTTATTAGTTATTCCGATATTTTGTCTATAAAAAATAAAAAGGACAAAAAGTTAAAACATGTTAAAAAAAAATAATAATAATTTAATTATCGCAAAACAGAGATAAATTTCCTAAATTACTAACAGTCATCACAGGGTTGCTATAATTTTCAAATATTTCAACTTCATTTCTAGTTGCCCTATCTTCTGCGGGTTTGGCAAGGCATGAGCAAGAAAACGTAGTTCATGAACCACAATCTTCAGGCAGCTATAGCTACAGTTCGTTTAATTCAGACTTTGGCGGGCATGGAAGTGGCAAAGGAAACTCTGGAGCAGAACTTGCCAGTTATGCCCACAACTCGGCAGTCCAGGCTGATAATGCCGTGCAAAATCAACATACTGCTGGAAGCCAAGCGGCATTCGGAGTCAAAAGCAGTTTGGCCAGCGTCGCTTCAGGAGTGAGTATTCGATTCTTTCGAGATCTTTTTTTTTATTTATTTCAATTCGCTTCAACCTCTAGGGTTATTAGCGATGGAACATTACATGCTAGATACATTGAAGTGACGAAATACAATATTAAATAGGCGAATAAAATGTCCACAATGTTCTACTTCACTGTCTTCCAAATTTCTTGGTCAATTTTCACGTAATTGACTTTTTCCAATAATTTATTTGTATCGTCTACTTCCTATGCAATTCTTTCATTAAGATCCTTGATAATTTTTCCCTCTTGTTCGTTTTATTGACTTTTTCTCTTCTTTTATTTATTTCGCTTACTTCCTATGCAATTCTTTTATTAATATTCCCTATGACTTTTGCCATTTTTTCGTTTTATTTCATTTCATTTAACTATTCAATGGATCTTAAACGCCCATCTCGTCTATGATTTATACACTGCCAAATATCCCCAAATGTTTTTTTTGATACGTCACAAAAATTACTGGTAATAATTTTGGTAAAATGTTCTGAAGTTGCTAAATACATATTAAACTCTACTGACTGATTTGAAGTCTCATTTCTGAGTCAGACTAAGATTAAAAAAATTTTCATTTATTCATTATTTCAAAAAATCAGCAATATACCGTAGAGCATTCAATTTGTTTATGAACTCCTCGTAAAAACAAATAACAACCTATTGATGATTGGTATTGGTAAGTATGGATGGTGACTGATGCGCTGCGACCTGATTAGATCTATTGTGCTCCAACTTCTTCTGCTATCACAAGGTGTTCTTGTTTACAGCAGCCCTACAAGCCTCAATTCCTTCAGGAATTTTAGAAATTTGAGGGGGTCTACTTGTGGTATTTCTCCCACAGTCAGCTGGTGTGATCCCAGTATATTCAATCTTTTACGATGTACAGCGTAACACTCCATCAATATATGGTGGGGTGTTTCTGGATGTTCCCCACAGAATCTGCAGGTGCTGTCCTCCTCTAAGCCCAGCTTCCTCAGGTGTTCTTTGAGTCTGCAATGCTCCGTTAGAAATCCCGTGATTGTTTTTAGACTAGTTTTGCTGACGTTAATCAGTGTCTTCGATCTTGCCCGGTTGAAATTGCCGAGATCTTTGGCTTGCCTCAGCCCTGGAAGTCTTAGCCAGCATGTTGCTCTCATTGCTTCTCCAGCTTGATTGAGTTCTTCTCGAAAGTCCGCAGAATGGTTCTGGCCCGATCAGTGGCGTTGCTGCGTCTTTCCGTGCCAGGGTGTCTGCTTGTTCATTGCCCTTCCCTTTCGACGTGCCCCGGCACGTCGTCCACTCCGACACGTGCCCTGGCACCCAGAGGAGGGTCACCTTGTTGTTCCTGCCTAGATCATTGAGTTTGTCTAGGCATTCCCAAACCATCTTCGAGTTGATGTTAGAAGAGCTCAACGCTTTGATGGCTACTTGGTTATCGGAAAAGATCACAATTTCCTTGTTCCAGGTATTTCCTGTTGAGGTTGAACTGAATGCATCTTTCTATGGCGTGAATTCCCGCTTGAAATATGCTGGGGAACTGGCCCATGGGTTCGGAGTATTTGGTGCAAGGCCCAAAGACTCCAGTTCCCTCGGGAGTTTTGGACCCATCCGGGTACCATGTATGGTATTCTTCTCCAGTGCTCGAATGGATTCTACGTTCCATTCTCGCTTGGTGTTTAGTTCCGTTCGAAAAAAATTCTCGTAACTAAATTTCCTGGTAATTTCGTCAGTTGGGAGATCGGCAAGGTGTGCACAGTTGGTGGGTGTTGAGCCCCTTACACCGTTGAGTCCGACTTTGGCCAACCTGAGGTTTGCTTCCCAATCAGTTCTCCTCACCATGATATGGAGAGGAGTGAGGTCCAGAATGACGTCTATTGCTGCTGTTGGAGTCGACCTCATTACTCCTGTTATACAAATACATGCTAGTCTTTGCACTTTCTCCAAGATCTTCTTTGTTGTGGCGAGCTCGGTTCTGCCGTGCCACACTACTGCTCCGTAGGTGATCATAGGTCTCACTATCATGGTGTACATCCATCGCAGTACTGATGGGTTACAGCCCCATGTTTTTCCTGCAATGTTCCTGCACACCAGCAGTGATGATTTTGCCTTATTAGCGATCTTTTCTACGTGTCTGTTCCAGAGTAGTTTTGAGTCTAGGTTAAGTCCTAGATACTTTACCTCTTGGCCTATTGATGATATTTTCAGTGAATTTTATGTCAAATTCCATCATGGATATATCGTTAAAAATAATGACACTTTATATTCCACAGGCCGCTCAAGCTGCCCAAGCTGCCCTTGTAGGAAAACAAGCTGTGGTAGGAAATCTCAAATCACAACTTGCCCAAGCCGAAAACCAAGTGCAGATCGAAATCGCTCAGTATCAGCAAACCCAAAACGCAGCGCAAGCAGCCGAAGAATCAGCAGCTCAAGCACAAGTCCAAGTCAATACTCTTTCAGCTGCCCTCGCAGCCGCTCAGGGCGGAAGTCAGCATGCTTCCCAAGCTGCAGCTGAAGCGGCCAATTCAGCTGCTGCCCAACACTCTATGATCACCGAAGCTAAGCAGCGTTTGAACCAAATCCTCTCCCAGTTACAGAGTGCTTTGGATGATTTACATAAGACTGAAGCGTCTGCGCAGAAAGCAGTTGAATCGGCACAAATTGCACAAGCAAACGCTGCACATGCGGGAGCAGCCGTATCGTCTAGTGGATCCAAAAGCGACTATGGCCATGGACACTGGTTTTGATCCATTTAGTTTTTAGGAAATTTTATAGCAAGAAATAAATATTTTGTGATATAAGTTAGTGTTTATTTATTATTTGATTTGGAAGGTCCAGACTTGACCTGATTTTGTAAGACCACCTGATATAACAGATTCAAAACGGGAATGGAATTTTCTATAAACTCTATGCTTTCGAAAATAATTCACCGAATTATTTTCACTATAAAAACCTTACTTAACGACTTGACGGAATTCCATACAATAACCTCAAGGTGTTCTTAGTATTTTCCTTTCCATATGATATTAAAGCATGGAAATGTAGTATGGATGAGCTTTTTTCTGCTTTAAAGGAATTTTCTGAAACCAGTGATAAATAGATTAGAATAATAGGTAAGACCTCTTCATTGATAGACTTTACTATTGTTTTTTTTGTCCCATTTTACCTATTTGAAACACGACGGCTGCGTTATCCTTACTAATTGCCTTCATGACATTTCAAGTAATCAATGTTAAAACTCATTTTCATGCGAAATACAGTTCAGATTATTTAAATTTTCTACCGTTGAAATAAATCAAATAAATAGTATGTGACGTATTTTTATTACAATATAAATTCAATTCGCTATTGTTTAGACGTTTTCTCTTTGATGAAAACTGCAGCTTTCTCGGCAATCATCACAACCGTAGCTAAAGTATTTCCAGATACTATACTGGGCATGATGGAAGCGTCTGCGATTCTCAAATTTCTGATGCCATACACTCGAAGTTCGTGGTCCACAACAGCGAAACGGTCAGAAGATGGTCCCATTCTACAGGAACTGGTCTGATGTTCTCCAGGTAGAGTGGAATAAAGCATGGCACATTTCCAGTAGTCATCCGAGTTGAATCTGGATGGAAGATATAAAGAAGTAATGAACACGAAAAAAAAATTTTCGACTACCAGTGCGTAAAATCATCAAAAGTACGTAATAGTTATTTACCTAACAAGTGCGGAAAGTAGTACTTTTCCGCACGCGACGGAAGTTGCACGAACGACGCGGAGCGGAGTTCGGGCAAGCCGTTAAAGGCGGAAAAGTCATTTTCCGTAAGAGTTAGGTACAATATTTTTCCTACGAGTGTTTTTGTCCATCTTATTTATGAAAAAACAAGATTTTTAATAAACAAGTTTTATAATAATGCTTCAAAATGACTAATAAGACAGAATAGTTACATAGATCATTTAGTTAGTCTTAAATATCCTCATTTTCAACAATACAAAAATCGTGCGGAAAAGTAAAAATCGTACGGAAAAGTAAAAATCGTGCGGAAAAGTAACTTTTCCGCACCATTTTAAATCGTACGGAAAAGTACAACTTTCAAAACGAAAAATCGTGCGGAAAAGTAACTTTTCCGCACGCTCGTAGGAAATCGAGGCATTTAGGCCGAGTTTGATAACCCATCGATTTTCGTAATATTAATTTACGACACCAACGTTGTACAATATTTTACCTACTACCGATAATGTTAATTATTTACTCAAAATTAGCCAATATTCCTTAAATTAATTATATTAAAATCATGCAACAAGCAAGCGTTGCGCCCATTGTTGATTTATTTTGCGAACTGTCAACTTTGACACGTTCATTCCAATATAGTAAAATTTCATCGACATCAGTTCAGACCATTAGAGCATAGATTCAGATATAGAATCCGCTACAAATTAAAAAATTCAAACCTTATTACCTGATAAATATTGGGATAGACACTCAAATTTATAATAAATTTAGAAAATAACAACTGTCGAAGGAAAAACTTTGTTTGATACACTTTGATAAAGGGCTTTTTTGTACTAGTGTGTTTGTTGAACTCGGCTGTACCTTGTTCAACAAACTTGACCCTCATTGATTCATATACAAAGCAATATTTTCTGGATTATAGATGGAAATGAATCGGATATTAATTTTCTTTATTACAGAATTTTGCTAATATAATCTTTCGAAAACATTTGCTTGTCGTCTGAGTAATCCTATAAACTTCCTTCATCTAAAGATGTGGAAGGTGTACATTAGAGCAACAGAAGGTCCTAGTCTCAATCCTTGTAGCATACCACTTTTCAATAACGATATTTTGACTTTTCCCCCGAATAACGTTACTATCAATGAGAGGTTCCAAAATCGAATTATGGGGCATAATCCAGTAACGACAGACAAACTCGAGCAAAAAGTGAAGAATGAACTGTAGCACTCTACATATCGACATCAGGTAATATTGGAAAAAAAAATGTTTACCAAAAAATCAGGGATGTCCTAACAAATTTTTCATTTAAATAAAATATAATTATTTTTGTTGTTATTTCAGAAAATATAAGATTTATCAAAAAACGATTTCGATAGGTTGGGAGATAATTCAATTCTCCATAAGAATGATTTTCAGCAATATCTTATGAAATACGCTCGTTTTCTCAGAAAACGTGGTTTAATGCCGACGTCACATTTCATGCTCGCGCTAATCCGCTACTGCAAGTTCAGGCAGAGCCGAAAATTAGATTTGTCATAACTTTGCTAAAAATTATAGTAGAAAGAAAAGAAAGAGTGCATATCGTTCCTGAAGACTTCTACTTTCTCATGCAAATATAACATGTGAGTATCTGAGTACCTAAAATGTGTTTTGTCCCACTTCACATAACCCTTCTACGATATTTTCGGAGGATCCGAAAGTTATGGATATTTTAGTTAATATGAAATAATTATACTGGAGCAGGAATCAATACCCTCTTTGGACCATATGCAACGATTTAAGGCTACTGAGACAAATCTCACTTATACATGCCAAAAAAAAAAAGGATTTTACTCCTGCCTCAGTTTTCAACTCACCCATAATCCCGGCAATTTCTTCAGTGAATGTTGAAAATAATCGCTCATACACATCCTACTTAAAAAATGAAGTATGTGATTTCAAGATTGAGGTTTGCAATTCCCAATAGTGTTATCAAATATATATATGAAGAATATGAATAAGCGATTATTTTCAACATTCAGTGGAGAGAATGCCGATTTTATGGGTAAGTTGAAAATGAGGAGGAGTAAAACATTTTTTTTTGTATAAGTGGGACCTGTCACACTACTTTAAAATTGTTACATATAGTCCAAAGAGGGTATGGGTTGCTGCTTCAGTATAATAATTCCATATTTACTAAATTATTCATGATTTTCGGATAATCCGCAAACATCTCCGTGAAGAGCGACAAAACACATTTTAGGTACTCAAATACTCACATATTATATTTGTATGAGAAGGTAGTAGTCTTCAGGAACGATATGAACTTTTCCTTTTCTTTCTCCGATCACTTTTAGCAGAGTTATGACCAATCAAATATTCGGCACCGCCAGAACTTTCAGCGGCGGATAAGCGTTAACCTGAAATTTGATGTTGGCGTTCAATCACGTTTTCTGAGCGCATTTCATAATAAATTACTTGGAATAATTTTTGTGGAAAATTGAATTGTTTTTCACCCTGTTGAGTTGTTTTTCCGATATATCATATGCTTTCCAAGATTACAGCAAAAATCTATTTATATATTTTTAAACGAAAAAAAAAAAAAAATATGTTCCCTGGAATTTTGGTAAACAATTGTTTTCCGTGTTTATCATGGTTCCAACTACAAGCATACCAAGTTTAGTGGTGCTACAATCGATTCCGGTCTCAAAACCCAATCGTACTGGATGTAGCTTTGCGTAAGAACACGTCCACAAAGATACTCACTCGTGTTTAGTAGAACAATCACCATACGTCGTCCGGTTCAATTCCAATCCATACTTCTCTTTCAATAACGTGCTCCTATCAAGAAGGCGTTGAATTGTCCTCACCCCGACCAGCAGTAGATCTCGATCCTCTGGCGCAGTCAGGTAATTACCTACCATGATCGGCGCTTCGAATGGGTTCTTCGATCTCAAAGAAATGTAACCTTTGCTCAACGGTTGCAGAACTGTCGGGGATACTCTGATGGATTTCGGGGCGTCTGGATGTTCGGGATCCAGAAGCTCGTGCTGTCGGCCAGTTCGGGAGCAATTGGCTTGTAGACCGTAGAACATAAACAGCAAGTCAGGGTCGTTGCCTCTTGGGTCAGCGATTTCCGAATTGATTCTTCCGAACAGTGGGGTTATCCCTGGAATTTAGAATGAATGATTCGGATACAGATAATGATAGATCACGAACATGTACAATATCCTTTTGGAAAAGTTATTTAAATATGGAGTAAGAGGATGTCCGCTAAACTGGGTGAAAACGTTTCTTTTCAATAGAAAACAATTCGTAGTTGTTGACGATAATAATAATAATAATAATAATAGTTTTTATTGACAGTCTTCAAAATAAACAGAATAAACAAACATTGGTATTTATATAAACAGACTGGTCAAAAGGCAGAGTTCAGTCTAGTTAGAGGTTACACGAAGTGACCTCTAAAAAGCCTGCTCTTCCACTCAACCTCATATAGTGATGAATATAAAATCATCCCACTGAAAATCATGAATTTTTGCCCAGTAAAAGATAACAATATAAAAGAGATGAAATTAAAAATAAAAAAACTAACAAAAACAAAAAAAAAGATACATCAATAATAACTGGTACTTAAATATCCATTATATTTATTCAGAATGAAAGATAGAGTATTTCATAAATGATCTATTCTCGTAGAGTTAAGACACCACTGAATACATCGTTTTTGAGTTCTCTGGTAAATCGGTATTTGTTCATATATTTATATTTCTCAGGAATCCAATTGTACAATTTGCTTACGTTAAACGAAAAAGAACCATGAAATGCATGAGTTTTGTGTTTTGGTATTGTTATTTTATTTTTGTTACGTATATTGATATTATGTATGTCGGCTCTGAAACGGATGTTATTATACAAATAGGGTGGTTTATGCGACGTTAGTATGGAATGAAAAAGACTACATGCATTGAGTGTTCGGCGTTGTTTTGTGGTTAGCCAACCAATGCTTCGAATATGATTGGAAATATGTTCTCTTCTTCTGACCCCGCATACCATTCGGGCACAAGAGTTCTGAAGCTTTTGTCCATCTGAATATTCATTTACAGATATAGGCGTGCCTCAGGGTTCCGTACTCGGCCCTATACTTTTATATTATACATCAACGACGTAGATCAGCTTCCTGTACCAGCACACTTCACGATGTATGCTGATGATACCTCGCTTGTTATATCTCACTCGTCGGATCCGTCGTTGACCGATATGTGTAGTGAAGTATTAAGTTGTCTTAATAACTGGTTTTCAGCTAGTCATCTATATCTTAACGTTGACAAAACAAAAGCTTTAAGATTTCACCATGCGCAAAAAGTGTGCGAGGATATATCGTTCAGAACTAATGGAGAGGGTTCAGTAGTTTCAACTAACTTGGATCACATTTTTGGGTCTTCAGATAGACACAAATCTGAACTGGAAAGAACACTGCCAATACCTAGTTTCTAAGTTGAATTCAATTTCGTTTCAGTTGAGAAATCTGCGACGTGTTCTGAATATTGATCAGTTGTTGCAGCTGTACTACGCTCAGGTTGAAAGTAGGCTCCGGTATGGAATAATCTTCTGGGGCTTATCTACTTCAACTGAAGATGTTTTCATTGCCCAAAAACGAGTATTGCGCTCAATGATTGGCCTTTCAAATCGTGAATCATGCAGACCTGCATTCAAAAATTATAAAAAATTAACACTAGCTTCCCTAACTATACATCAATTATGTGTGCATGTATTCACTAACAAAGATTCGAAATTTATTAAAAATAAAGAAAAACATAATTTGAACCCACGCCAAAAGGAAAACTATTTTGTTCCATTTGCAAAATTTCAATTAACATATAAATCACCTAATTATATGGCACCTCGATTATTTAATGCTCTCCCAACGGATTTGAAAACATGTAAATTTATTCATATATTTAAGAGGAAGTTGAAGCATTTTTTGACAGAAAATTGTTTTTATGACTTTAAAGATTTTTTGTCATGATTGTCATGATGATTATTTTTGTATATATTTGTCTTTGTCTTTGTGTGTTTTTTGTTTTTATTGGCTTGTATTGACTTTTTCTATACAGTTTTTTCGACTGTCTTGAAGAAATAAACATTTATTTATTTATTTATTTATGTATCACAAAATCACTTGAATTTTTGTGTGCACTATCTTCTTTGTTATTGAACGATTATACATTGTTTCATCTAACTGTAACTTTTAAAAGTTTTGAATAATCCATATTTTTAAATGCGAAGCAGATTTGGATTTGGTAACACGTGCCTTAGTATGACGTCAATGTCCTTGTAAACATACAGGGGGTTTCCGAAATTGGAGTAAATAAGAAAGTGGGATGTTATATGGAACATAAAGTATCAATAAATGGCAAGAAATTTCGTTTTTGAAGCAGTCAAAAATTTTCGAAAAACTTGATGAAATTTTATGAAATCGCTTTCAGTGTGGGAGATACTGGTTTGATTCTCCAGGCCACAGTCTGTCTGCCGTTGGCAGTGTTTCAGCGCGGTTTGCGCAGGCTGTAGACCTCTTATCAGTTATTACCAAAAAAAGTCTTAAAAACTTTAAAATTCAATATCTCGCAAAATAATTTTTTTTTCGACAAAAAAGTATTCTTTCATTTCGTTTTGTTTTGTCGTCGTCTACTTTCCACTTCATTTATAGCTCCAATTTCTGAAACAGCCTGTAGTATTGACATGTCTATGATCGGTCTAGAGTTTTGCAAGTGGTTGATCTTTAACTTTTTATTGAACCAAAACTATTTATCCAGTACGATTGGGTTTACCAAATACCAAAATTCCAGGGGAGGAACATATTTTTATTTTCGTTTAAAACTATATAAATAGATTTTTGCTGTAATCTTGGAAAGTATATGATTTATCGGAAAAACTAGGGTGAAAAACAATTCAATTTTCCACAAAAATTATTCCTATACCCGCCGCTGAAAGGTCTGGCGGATCCGAATATTTGATTGGTCATAACTCTGCTAAAAATGATCGGAGAAGGAAAAGAAAAAGTTCATATCGTTTCTGAAGACTCCTACCTTCTCATGGAAATATAATACGCGAGTATTTGAGAACCTAAAATGTGTTTTGTCGCACTTCACGGAGATGTTTACGGATGATCCGAAAATCATGAATAATTTAGTGAATATGGAATTATTATACTAAAGCAGCAACCCATACCCTCTATGGACTATATGCAACAATTTTAAAGTAGTGTGTCCCACTTATATATGCCAAAAAAAACTTTGTTTTACTCCTGCTTCATTTTCAACTTACCCATAAAATCGGCATTCTCTTCACTAAATATTGAAAATAATCGCCTATTTATATCCTGCATATATATATATTTAATAACACTATTGTGAACTGCAAACGTCAAGCTTGAAATCACATACTTCATTTTTTATGTAGGATGTATATGAGTGATTATTTTCAACATTTACTGAAGAAATTGCCAGGATAATGGGTGAGTTGAAAACTGAGGCAGGAGTAAAACCCAGTATTTTCTTTGGCATGTATAAGTGAGACTTATACTTCTACTATAATTTTTAGCAAAGTTATGACACATCTAATTTTTGGCCCTGTCTGAACTTGCAGTGGCGGGTTAGCGCGAGCATGAAAGGTGACGTCGGCGTTAAACCACGTTTTCTGAGAAAACGAGCGTATTTCATGAGGTATTACTGAAAATCATTCTTGTGGAGAATTGAATTATCTCTCAATCTATCAAAATCGTTTTTTGATAAATCTCATATTTTCTGAAATAATAACAAAAAAAATATATTTTTTTAAAATGAAAAATTGTTTAGGTTCCACCTCTGATGTAATAGGCTATAAGCCAGCAACATATTTTCGTGACCAAATACATTTTCTTTTTCTTCTTTTTGATTTAAATTTTTTATAAAAACTTCTTTAAGTGTAGTTTATATATTATTATTTCAATGCATCTTTCTGTAGTAAAGGAATAGTTTACGTTCACCCAGGGTTAGTTATTTCTTATGAATTTCTCATTATTTTTCATTTCAGTGAATTAAAATTTTTGATCGTGGAGAAAGCACAGTCTGGTACTCGGTTAAACGAAAATTCACGATGCTCGTCGTTCCTCGTACTGGTCTTTTTGGTCGCACTCCTGAACTTTCCACTCGCATCGAATTTTCATTCTAACCTTGTCCAAGAATACACTATTCTTGTTACAGAATATACTATTTTTGTTCCGCGTTCAATTGCCACGTCACTGAGTTCAAGTTTCAACAGCATCGGCGAAAACTAAATAGATGACGTTACTTGAAAAATGTGAAATATCCATTAAATGCAATGTACCTAGATATATGTATCTAGATATTCTTACCTGCTGAAGATAACGGCCCTCCTCTGTTGTTTTGATATTGTTTGACAGACTCCCAATTAAACTCATTATAATTCTTCACTTTCTTCAGTGTTAATGTTACTCCCACCGACACATGATCTGTCAAATTTCTTCCAACACCGGGCAAGTCGTGAATTTGTTTGATTCCCACTTTCTCCAAAACTTCTTTTGGTCCGACGCCTGATAACATCAGCAGTTGAGGGGTATTGACAATACCACCAGCTAAAACGATCTCCTTTTCTGCTTTTACTGTATAAATTCGGTTTTTATAAGAAAATTCCACGCCAGTTGCGACTTTGTCTTTATTGATGATAATTTTGGTAGCGGTTGAGTTCAGCATGATGTGTAAATTCCGGTTGTCGCGTTGAGGCCTGAGAAAAGCTTTCGCTATGCTCACTCGGACACCATGTCTGAAGAATGAAAATTATCAATTATTCGAAAAAAAAAATTAATAAATGCCTTTCAAAAATGTTGGCAAAGAATTGTTGGCAAAGAATTGTTGGCGATGAATCTTCCAGATATCGTCTACGTGAATACACGATATTCAAAAACTCAGGTTGAAACTCACTACAAAAAAAAATATGACTTTTTCATTTTCGATTTTGAATTTATTTCAGATAAATTACTCAGGTACCAACACTATTGAAGAGTGCTTCCTCTAAATACATGAAATAGTTCGAATATTCTTGAAGCTCCAAAGGCCATAAATCAAAAATAAATAGCCAAAGAGCCATACAACAAAATACTCGTGTCCCAATCTCATCATATAGTCGAAAAATATACGGTATGTTCCATAAGAAGAACACGAGAAAAATCTATTCAAAAAGTTCCGTTCTGAAGAAAAATTTTCAGCTACACTGTATAATTTAAGGGCATGAAAATGGATCATTAATTCACTCATCAGAATTGGATCGTAGCGTCGGTGATTTTTTCTCACTATGCATCTGCTGCAGATGGCATTATTTCGACAAAAAATAATTAACACTCAAGCGATTAGAAGTTGTTCAATAATTTCCCAGGGGTGGATGGGATCACTTGAAAAAAATGTGCTCATATACATGGCATTCTATTAAGAAAAGTACTCGACCCTGTATAATTTTCTCGTCACCCTAGTATACTAGGCAATAATTTTTCAAGTCAGGGACACTGTTTTGTTTACTTCGGTTGAAGCATCTTTCTAGTTATCGTAGAACCCGGGGAATCGAACGCTAACATACTATTGCCCTAACCTATATCTAGGCCAGACAGGCCATAGTTTCATTTAAAGATTTACAGAGCATTTCGGAATTTGAACGGATTTTGTGAGTTTCCAAAGTGGTTGATCTCGAAAGCATTTCAAGTATATTTAACGTCTCTTTCGGTATCGTTCTCATCGTATAACGCGGCCTTCTATTTGTAATACGGATTCAATAGTTTGGAAACAGGAGCCATTTTCAGTTATGCTGTTGGAAAAATACAAACCTCATGTTTCCCTGCAGGTGTGTGAATCCAGTGAAATGTTCACCATTTGTATCAGTTGATAACGGAAAGCCAGCCTGTTTGGCGGCTTTTAAAAAATCTGGTATAATTTCGGGCCGATAATTGTATGATTCTATTGTCATCGGTCCTTTGGCTCCGTGATATTCAAACTGCATCAAACCACCTGAAATACATGCCCTTATGACGTATACGTATTCCTGAAAGACCAGAATTCTGGATACAGATAGATATTTTTGTATCTAGAATGCGAAATGATACTTTTGCGTTTCGAGAATTGAAGTTGAAAAAAGTAAATAAATGATTGTTATAAATTAATAAATTTTGGCTTTATATTTTCCCAATCGAACAGAATAAAACAGATATTAGTCATGTAACGGTGAATATTGAACATCTGACAGAAAACAACTACTTCCCTGACTAATACCACGACGGACATTGAATTACATCTGACAGATATTTGTGCAACGTTCTTCCAAGAAGGACCAGTTGCAATTGCTCATTGTAATTATACAGCAAATTATCCTTCATTTGGCTGGGAAGACCACCTTCAGACGGGTTTCGCGGTTTTTGCCGCTCGTCGGTGACAGGGTAGGTCGGACAACATTAAAGTCGTCCTGCCCCAGCCCAATGAATTATAATCCACTTTATAACTAATATTTCCTCATACAAATGAAGCAGCGACTTACAGTAAAAGTCAGTTGCAGCGCCACCCGCGGGGAAACCAACAAGCAGTCCTCGGTAGGGAAGAAACCAGGAAGTAAACAGAGTTCAAGAATTTTTATTTGATGAACATGAACATCCCTTCCGCCCTAATGAACACTGCTATTCTTGGAAACGAATTACAAATTATGCAAAGAGAAACAATCAAAAGCATTAAATAAAAATGAACATAAAATTGTTGGTTGATGGTATTTTCTGCCAAGAAAATAACCTAACCTACTACAGTATGTACCAGAATTATCATGAATAAAATTGAAAATGTCTCCGGCCAGAGACGAAACGTCTTTTAAATACAACTAGATTTTCATTATCGAATCCTAAGCCCAAGAACCTCCCCATTAAAAAAGGATGCAAGAAGAAAAAATAACAAATATATAAATATATATGTATATTTTTTTTACATCATTATATCTATTCTATAGTGAATTATTTCAGTAATATTGAAGCAGTGGGTTGTCCCATTACAACAGAGTGGTTTCGGATATTTCACTGGCGACAAATCCTTGGCGCTCCGGAAAATCAAACTCCATATTTCAATCCTACCGGAACCCTTTTTTTTATTGTCGAATCCACGTCCCACTGAGCTTTTGGGTAAGTTAACATTGTAAGTTGACATTGCGAACGGTCAAGAATATCGCCTCAGGACTTATTCGTTGTCAGAAAAAAAATAGTATTCAACCTACCTACTTCCGAATTTCCCTCAGATCTTTTGAAGAAAGGAAGGACGTCTTTGTAGCTCCATCCGGTGTTTCCTGCTGATTCCCAGTCATCATAGTTTTTTGGGACTCCTCTAACGTAAGCTAGGCCGTGATGGGCACTACAACCTCCTAGCAGTTTTGCCCTGTTCCAAGAACATCTATTTTGTGGGGATCCTGAAGACATAAAATCAAAGTTGCCCAATGAATCAACTTATAATAATAATAATAATAATAATAATAATAATATGCCTCTGGAGAAAGGGACCTACATCAGTCCTTAAGGGTGGTGCAAGAGTACACGCGTGCTATCGGAATGGAGTTCGGGATTGACAAATGTGCCACGGTTCATCTCAAAAGAGGACGATGTGAGGGATACGGAGAGGATGTCCAACTCGTAGACGAAAGCATCCTACATCATCTTGATGCCGGAGAGACGTATACCTACTTGGGAGTGGAGCAACGCCGCTCCCAAGAGGTGAACACAGTTATAAACTCTCTCCGCGGCAAGTATCAGCACAAACTCCGACAGATCTGGTCGTCAGAACTGTCGGGGAAGAACAAAGTTGCCGCAACTAATATGCTTGCCGTTCCGATCTTACTCTACTCCTTTGGAGTGGTGGAATGGACTCAAGAGGAGCTGCGACAACTCGATGTGAAAACTCGTAAGATAATGCATCTTAAATCGTCCGTTCCACGGTTATACTTCCCCAGACAACAGGGAGGCCGGGGACTTTTGAGTTTGGAGTGTCTACATAACAGAATGGTACTGAGTGGAGCCTGTAAAGTCATGAGGAGTTCAGATCCCCTTCTCTGCATGGTCCACGACCATGAAAAAGCAGGGATTGGAGCATTTCTTTTCAAGGCAGCAATCCGGGCAGCTGATGAACTTGGTCTCGTATTCGACACTGAACGGGTAAACCCAAACTCTGTCACTGAGTTGGAACCCGTTCGGCAAAAAGCTCACATCAAAGCTGCGGAGACTGAGGTCCTCCTGCAGCTGCACAAGGATAAGCCAATGCATGGGGTCTTCTTCAAGAACATTGAAGACCTTGGCTTATCCAAAAACTTGACCTTTGCTTTCCTCAGGTCAAGTGAGCTGAAGTTAGAGACCGAGGGATTCATAATGGCTTGCCAGGATGGTGTCTTCAACACCCTGGTCTACCGTAGCCGTGTGATGGATATAGAGATCCCCGACACTAGATGCAGAGCGTGTCGTGGGGCGCCTGAGACCCTTATGCATTTGCTTTCAGCATGTCCAGCATATGCGGTCTCAGCCTATATCCACAGGCATAACGCGGCTCTACGAGTGTTGTACTACCATCTACGACACTCGTACGATATAGACGAGACACCGGTGTTGCCTTATGCTCCGGGGGATATTGAGTCCGTTGTGGAGAATGAGAATTGCCGAATATACTGGAACTACTCATTCCCCACCCTCAGGCAAATACAAGCCAATAAGCCTGATGTAGTCCTCCTCGACCATCAGAGTAAGACGATTTTCGTCATGGAATTTTCGGCTCCTAGTGAAACGAACATCGTCCGAAAAGAGGAGGAGAAACAGGCTCTACCCAAACCATTCTGTTAAAATAGTGGTTCTGATTATAGGGGTCCTTGGTGGAATGATGGACACACTGCTCTCAAACTTAAAAATCATACCGGCTTGCCGTAATATGGCAGAAATCTTAGCCGGACGAATGCAGAAGGCCGTCATCCTTGGTTTACTGCGTCTGCTCAGGGCACATGATTCTCGGACCCAGTAATCGCTTACCCCACGGACGTGGGGAGTGGTTATCTGGGTAAACGATCCAGCGCCCCCTCCGAATGTGTCGGAGCTCCGGAGACAGGGCCTGACTGGAATATCCTTTTAGGAAAAAATAATAATAATAATAATTGTTTTTATTGATAAGTTATTGAAAGGTTAGTTACCTCGACAAGCCACAGGTTCCGGTTCTAGTTTGTACCTCCAAGACGTCTCCTTGTTATCAAGAAATGCTAAATTGAGAGCGGGTACTTGCATGACAGTAGGTTCATCAGGTCCAGCTTCGATTAGAAGAATCTTCAAAAGAGAATGATAATAAACATTGCAATCGCAACTGAAACGAGAATTTGGTGGAATAAATAATTGAAAATTTTGAGATTTGCACTAGATGATACGAATCTGTACTACCATATATTCTTTTTTTACTTTTCAATCAGCTACAGCCCAGGAAATGTAGAAGGATGAAGGTGTTATGTTCTATGATAATGTTAAACGAAAAATTCACAGAATAGATTATTGATGTAACATAAGACCTTTATCCAAGTCCTCTTCAACTCTTCAAATATTCAGAAAAACACACTGAAAATGGAAACAATCGAATAGGAACTTTGACAACATAGTTGGAATTCATAGCTGTTTGTGATGATTGTGGAAAATAGTGTCACTCTAGGTATAAGTAATTATACTTGCACAATAATTTAGCGAATAGATTACAAAGAGTTAAAATTGACGAACAGCTGAGTACTCCACAAGAAGTTACTATTGGCGTTCCTCAGGGAACTGTGCTCGGACCTGTTCTCTTTCTCATTTACATAAACAGTATCTCGGAAATGACGGACTTTTATGGTCACCTCTTTTGCTAGGGTGATGACACAGCTATTGTTTACACAGGAGATTCATGGAAAAGACATGGCTTGGTGGTAATTTTTCGACCTTGAATGTTAGTTAGGTGAAATTCATGATATTTTCTCGAAAAAAAATTCCCATAAGCCAATCAGCTGTTGAAGTAAACTTTCCGGCAGGAAAGTTGTGTGAATTTTTTTTTTTTTCATTTTCCGGCAAACTTTTTTGTGAACGAAGTAGAGTGCAATTTAAATCTGTTATAAAAAAAGCCATAAGTCTAGTTTGTGCTTATCATACATAGTTTTTGAAGCTTGCAGGAAAATCAGAAGAAATTTTGTTCATTTTCTCGTTGATGGAAATTGGCATGTAGGAAGAAAAATTGATTTCAAGAGCAGGAAAAAAAATGCCATAAGTCGGTAACATGATTACGACGTTTTATACAGTGAGGTCCTGAAGTATTGTATACATTTCCTTTCTATGTTATTAGCCATTTTTAAGAAAAACCCTGAGTCACGTCGATTTATGTTTCCGAAAAGACACCATGTGACAAAAAAATCACACCTCCTTCACCCCCCTTAAAGTGACATCCACTCACCCAATTTTTTTACTGGACTAGGGGGTCAGTTGAAAACCCTTGATGAGATTCACCAATCCATCCAAGAACAGAATTTTTTGAGGTTCCAAATATTTTCAGAAATTCCACGAAACCTATGTAATGGGTAGTATTTAGAGAAACCGATAATGATAATCTAGAAGATCAGCCCATCTTAGGTTACTACGGTACTTGTAGGTCCAGTGCTAGGACATGACATTTTCTTCTGTTCAGATTAAAATTGTACCGAGGACACTGCTAATTGATTTAAACATTGGTTCAGAACTGATTCGAATCTGGAAATGATTTTGATTTTTCATTTTGACATAGAATCAATTCATTATTCTGGAACTTTCACTTCTTAAGAATGAACTAGGCTTGAAGGGAATGCCACTCGCTGGAAACTCTGCCTCTGAGGTGGTGGGGAAACGGGCTGGTGTTTGATTAAAAGTTTGATTTTGTGGAGGAAATCCAGTTCTTGACATAATTTTTTGGTGTTTATTATTTTCTCCAGCTCTAGAAACAGAAAATACCCCACATTGTAGAAAGTTAAAGTGTACTCAGATATTGCTTACTGCTAGTGATAATGTTAAATCTCATCAATTAATGTATTCGATACAAACTGTCACGATTTCAAAATTATGTGAAAATTCTGCATGTTTGAACACATTTTTTTTGATTGCAAAAAATGTTGCTCTGTTTGACAACAATTTCTTCATTCAAAAAGAGAATTTTGTTTTTTATACACCAGGTGTCCACGCAACTTTTTTGTTTTTGGAGATAATGGAATGAAATTTGGAAAATCTATTCAAGACATAAAACTGCTTTTTTTGACATGTAACTCAACTTCATGCAAATTCCAGTTTTACCGAAAGTGACATAAACTTTAGATTTTTAAATGGGACACCTGGTATATTTTCAGTTCTTTTATCTCCATATGATATTTTGAATACAATTTTCACAAAATTTTCCTGCCGGAAAATTTACTTCAACAGCAGACCGGCTTATGGAAATTTTTTTCCGGGTTCCTAACAATATTAAATTTCATTCTGTCGATTGCCATAAGCGAGAAAATGCATCAGCAACCAAGTATTTTTTTACAAAATCGCGCCCTTATTTCAACCCTTTAAGTACGTGCAAACCTTATGAATTTGGTTTTACACTATTAGATTGTTTTACCTATTGATGTGTTAAAACGACATAAACGAGAAAATTGGGAAAAAAATATTTTTTTTTCTGCAAAAGGAAAATGAATTTTCTATATGCCTAGCATACGTCCGATCGCAAAATTTTCATTTTTTGCGCTCAACACTGACATTTTTTCACAATTTTCAGTGGTTAAAATCCCTGAAACGAGAAAATGAGTCAGCAAAATATGTCATTATCTGACGGTCTATAATAACTACCTTATATTTTCCTGTTTCGGCTAATCTCCCTGCCACTGTCGATCCTCCTGCTCCTCCACCAACAATAATATAATCATACTCGGCATCAGGTTTGGTTTTAGGCCTTATTCTATGGCATGCATCGTCTACGTCAGGTAGTTTCCTGAAGATTGAGTCGACCAGGGTCATGAAAAGAACAAAACTGCTGCCTGAACAGGATGTGGTCAGAGGTGGACCGTAGAACTGCGCTTCGCAACTGCCGCTCATTTTTGTTCTTGTAAAGATCATATCAGTGACAACTTTCTCATCACCAGTTATACAGTGAGCTTCAAAAAGTTTGCTCCATATTGGAAACTTTTTTATTATGCAATTGTCAGAAAATTTTATTCTTCATACAAGTCGGTGCTTCGCGTAAAACTTGTAGTTGAGTTATCAAAATTCTTAATTTCGAAACGGTGTACAGGGGAGAACAAAAAATAGGAATTTTTATCAAGAGTAATCTACCCTTATTTTTGATATTATCGAAGAAGTTTATTCAGAAAAGTTGTTTAGAATTTTGGATTGACGTGGCCGTTACTTGATGGAAATCCATAGTTATGACACTAAGGTAAAAAACGATTAAAATTTCCACAAAATTTATTGTCTTTGCGACATGTTTCGATACACAGTATCTTTTTCAAGCGAATGTAGTACATTAAACCAATCTTCATTGAAATTACTTAAATACCTTTTTTTACCCATTAACATAATTAACATAATTATAGGTAGTTCCTAATTATTATAATTATAGGTAGTCCCTAATTATGTTAATGGGTAAAAAAAGATATTTGAGTAATTTCAATGAAGATTAGTTTAATGTACTACATTCACTTGAAAAATATACTGTGTATCGAAACATGTCGCAAAGACAATAAATTTTGTGGAAATTTTAATCGTTTTTTACTTTAGTGTCATGTTTAGAATTGTGAACAATATTAATATCTGGAATCACAGCCACCTAAAGAGTACTAGTATCTCATATGCACCTTAGACGCCTCCCGCATATTCCTAGAAACGAAATTTCAATACAAAGCTTAGTACAATTTATCATTTGTATTAGAATATCGACGTTTTTTGAAAATTGTTTGAATTTCCACTAATTTTTTGGTGCAAATTTGATACATCACCCTGTATGTATGTCCATAATAACTATCAGTAATATTATATGGAAGGAAATTATTGAATAAATCATTTGGTAAACTATTAAATAATACAATTCTGCAACTTTACGATCACTTTAATTATAAAAATTTGTATATTTTATTTTTTTTATGCATAAAGTTGCGGAATTGTATTATATAATCGTTCACCAATAATTAACTGATTTATTCAATAATTTCCTTCCATAAAATCATACTGATAGTTATTATGGACATACATACAGAGTGATATATCAAATTTGCACCAAAAAATTAGAGAACTAGTAAAAATTCAAACAATTTTCGAAAAACGTCGACATTCTAGTATAAATGATAAATTCTACCAAATTTCGCATTGAAATATCGTTGTAGGAATATGACCGAGGCGCCTAAAGGTGCATACTAATACTCTTTATTAGGCTGGAACTATAAAAAATTAGGAAAAAATGTTTTTGTTACGTAGGTGGCTGTGATTTCAAATCCTAATATTTTTACTCCACTTTTTGCCTTTTCATAGTAATTTTTTTTCAATTTACCGTCATACCAGCGATCACGTGGCATGTGTCAAAATCGATTTTTAGGTTATCGAACATGCACAAACTTTTCCCAATAATCTTTTTTCTAATACTCTAATAATAAAGTTTTTTCCCATATGGTACATACTTTTTGGCGGTCACTGTATATCCTGTATTCTGGTAAAAATCAAACATGAATGTTACTTCTACTTTAGTTGTTTAATAGCTATTTGTGTATTTAGAGCTCAAAGTGATTGATTGTCGCTCGACAAAAATATTAATCTTTGGAGAACGACAATGACACTTTGTGCTCGAAATACACACATTATTTTTTCTACAAGCGCAGTTCTTAGAAAAAAAATGATCGATACTTCATTCAAATAACATCACTTATGAGAAAATCACTCAATAGCAATCCGAAATGTTTAAGCTATCTAAATGTCCAATAATTCAAATCACTAACAAAAAAAAAGTTAAATAACGTTCTTAAAAAAAAAAGTTGCATTCGCCAGGAGCCGAACCCGGTACCTTCGGATTACAAGCCCAAGACCGCTAGCCATTGCACCACCGCCGATTCTCAGATAGACATGACTGTATTGTCTATACTTTCCATCATGCAAGTATAGGTCCGTTTTAGACAAAAGCAGTTGAGATGCGTTTTAAATTTACAAAAAAAGGTTCATTAAGTGGGTAGAAGGAAAAATCATATGTATTACATGGGAGTAAAGTGACTTTTCCTCTCTTGGGTCGGGCAAACATCCAAGGTAAACATCCTGCGGGAGGAAAAGTGGCACTTTCCTACCTAGTAATACAAATAGCTATGAATGGTATTACCGATACTACTGTTTAAGAGAAGATACATTGCAATTATTCGACAGATGGCTGGGGCACATCAAGTTCAAAAATTTCGTAAGTTAAAGATCGAAATTCTGAAAAATGGTATTCACAAAATTCGAAAATATTTGAATGTAAACAGAATTGAATTACCTTTTCAACAATGTGAAACTTGACCCCGAACTTTGTTCGAATAATGAATCAATAAAAATATGCCAAATTCATTTCATATTTGCAAAAAATATGAACTGGTTTTTTTTTTGACAGTTGTAGAAAAAATACTGTATGAAACACGTGAGTAAAGTGTTTTTTTACTCGTAGGAATGCCTACGGCGTCGTGCGTCAGCATTTTTTACTCGTAAAAAAAAAGTATCACTTTACTCACTTGATACATAAATTACTATTTTTGTATATAATCAGATAATAGACTGAATAAATAAACCTGGAATAGTGAGTATGTTCTTCGATTATTCAAAAATTCAAGTTTATAAGTTGTTATTGTAGCCTCGTGAAGGCACATACAGCTTGGCAAATGTAGCTCTGAATGTACAGTCGTAAAAATGAGCTGGCTGAGATCCAGTCCACGTGGACTGTGAAATTGGCGTATCACATTGGATAACTTGTACTAACCGGGTCTTATGATTGGCTGAAGAGTTATGTAATTAATTTTGAAGTATTTTCACGGTGACCAATAGAAATAGCAGAAGCTTATCACCGTCGTCTCATCGATGTTTAGTTCAGGAACTGATCGCGATTTGAGTGTTGAAATTTGAGATTGTTGCTGTTTTATTTTGTGGGTCTCGATTTATAATTCCTTCATAATTTTTGTTTGTTATCTATTTGAAATGCCGTGTCCACGGACAAGTTCTGCCATTGAAATTAACGAGTGTGATAACAACGCTAACTTTTTCCAGTACAGTGATTCCGATAACAATTTTGTAGGCTAAGACAGTTTTAGTAGCTTTCTCTAATGACAATTAAATAATGGTTTCTGCGATCTGTTCTTCAACTGGGTGACCGAATCACAGTAAAACAGTTTTTTCGGAATTCCTGCTTTAGATATAAACAATAATAAGAATAATGGAAAAGGAAAAGAAAATATTTTAAACTTATTTTACTTCAGTATCTGCAACAATAACCCTCACATGTGGATAAATTATTTAGTCCGACTGGAATATTTTGTTTATAGTCAATACGACATGCATTGAGCGGAGATCATATCACAGAACAATACTGCATAATATGCATTATCTAGCGATATAAAGCAATCTTCACTTTAAGGAAAAATTGAGTTAGGTGTCAAATTTCAGTTGGTTTTTTCTTTCGGTTGGGAAAGTGCTATGTATAATTTTCTGTCAGCAAAAGAAATGGTTCATCTACATTAAAATTAGTTTGGTCAAATATATACGTACCTATCTTGTCATATGAACATAATCGTACACATACTTAACTGTAGTATAAAAAATTTAAAGTTTTCCAAAAAAAATAACTAATTGTATATGTATTATATACAATCAAAGACATATTAAAATATAAATAAATAAGAACATAAATGTAATATTTTATCTACTTTGTTTTGTATATACGTATTTATGACACACATAACTTATATAACTTATATAAAAAGCAAAAAGTTCAAAAAAATTTATATGAGAAAAAAAATCACTTTTAGATAAAAACTAAGTGTTCTTATAAAATAGTCATTCTCCTCAATTCACAGCCTTTCTGAATATTTTATAGACATTTATTTCTATGATGTACACTGGCAAGTGGTTATACATTTCGATGCCATTGAAAATAACTGAATCCTTGATTGCTGAAATACTTGGTATAAATTTTACCTAAAAGTAAAAGAATTTTCCGAGGAAAATCAAAAAATCCATTTTTTCCAAAAACAAATGACTCTTCAATATACTTCATTAATTTCTCTAAAAAAAAGGTCTCTGCAAATTTTTCTTTAAAATGTACTGTTTTCGAGTAATATGTGCTCGAAATTCGAAAAAATGCGATTTTCGCTTGAATTTACTCTAAGAGCATATAACATCCTGAAGCTAGTTTTTCACATAGTTTTATTATAAGATCTCTAAATTTTAGTTTATTTGTCAATAATATTATTTTCATAATATCCTTTCCTAACTAAATAAAGGTGCATCTGAAGGTAAGTATGTATAACTTTTTAGTGCACATTTGAAAAGGGCGATAGGGAGTATTTTGAAAAAAATACCATAAATTCGTCAAATTACATTTAGGATAAAAAACAACTAGGCAAGTGAAGAGTATGTAATACTTACTTGAATCAATGAACGAATAGTATATTTCGCTTGTAATAAGCGAACTTTTAAATACCAAAAATGTCACACACCTCAGCCAACTTTCGGTTGTAAAAAATGTTTGTTATTGTGAAATTCAACACTTCGTTCATTTAATAAATAATAAATATCGCTATCGTTATCGCTAATTCACTCATTTGAATGAGTTACGTCAAATTTTTTTTCATTTTTCATTGGGACATGTTATCAGTTGGGCCATACACCTTCTGTTATTTTGTTAATTTCCTTATTCCTACCTCTATCATTAATCATGCAGGATAACAATAATGGTATCAGTAAGTAGGTTATATTTCAAGAATTCACCTTATCATATTCGATTACTTCAAAAATATTTCGAATTTATTAATTTTCATATTCACACCTCTCAATAATTATGCAGGATTATCATAATGGTTTATATTTTTTTGTTAATTTCACTCACGATATGAAACTCGAAGCTCCTGCGATTAAAAGCCAATAAAAACGGTACTTCAGTGATAGTATACGCTTCCTTCCTTTCGAGCTGATAATATCACGTCGTCATGAGCAACAACTGATACAAACAACAATGATATATCAGATATCTGAACACAAAGCTCAGAGTTCTTTTACTCCCAAATACACCTACAACGTAGGATAATTCTGGCAAAAACCTCGGAAAACAACTACTCCCCTGGCTAATACTACGACGGGTGTTGAATTATATCCAAAAGATACTTGTGCAATGTATCTCATTGCAGAGGAAACGATGCAAATGCTCCCTGTAACCAAATAGCAGAATTTAGTTTTGATTCGAACAGGGGGACCACCTGCACTCTGCAGACTAGTTTCGAGGTTCTTGCCTCGTCATCAGTACAGGGTAGGTCACTACAGACAGCTTTGAAGCCATCTCTTCCCCGTCCGATTCACATCAAAATCCCGCCTATTTGCCCAATCTGGTCTCGCACTGATGAAACGGGTGTAAGCCGCTCTACCCGGTGGCGAGTAGATCAAGAAGCACTCCGATCCTCCGTGTTGAGAGATTCAGTCACATATCTGAACACAAAGCTGAGAGTTTTTTTGTGAGATCATTTGATAACGACAGTCGTCGCCGACCCCTTTTTACATCCATATACACCTACAACGTAGGATAATTGTGGCAAATACCTGTCAGAAAACAACTACTCCCCTGGCTAATACCACGACGGGTGTTGGATTATATCCAACAGATACTTCATCTTCATCATCTTTTCATCTTTTTGAATTAGACAACCAGTTCGGTGAAATTTGAATTTCTCTACGTTGTGTGAACGTCATTCGATATATTTATTGTAAGTTGCGCGTCACTAAAGGAACAAAATATCGTATAAAATTTCACTTTTGTTTATCTCGAGAACGCTGTCCACACAGCGTACAGCGTTATATCATTCTTATAAAACATTTTTATAAAGTTCGTATAGCTATTTTTTCAGCTGTTTTAAACTATTGTATAGGATCCCTAAGAAATATAATTATAATGGTTGTAAACCGCATATTTGGACAGGCTGTATTAACTATCGCATAAGGACATTTTATTGAGAGGATATAATCAGTTATAAGCAATATGTTGAAAAAATAATTTATAATTTGGACCTTTTTTGGTTGTTTACGTACTCTATTAGAGCTTTAAAAGGCGTTATAGGATATTCGTAGTTTTATTAGATATGTTGTATAGCAGTTTATGAAACTCTTATCAAACGAATTTTGCTACTTGGGTTGTAATTTCGTTTGAATATGGCTACTTTTTGTTTACATATTTAATGTCAAAATGACAGTAATATTTGCACTAGTGTGAATATGGGATTTTATATAAATTTATTCGGTAATATATTCAAAATTGTCTTTCTGCGGCAGCTTTAATATTATCAGGAACATTTTCGGTACCTACCAGAATCACTTCTTTTGTTTTCTGCAGATTCTGGGGAAATAAATAATCAAAAACTAATGAATTCGATCGAATGGCGGAAATTTGGAAAAATTCATTGCGAATTGGCAAAATTGAGGTTTTTTGTAAATATAGCAAAACAATTTATTTGAAAAAGCTGTTTATAATTCAATTTTAGGCCCACGTAGAGAATTTGAAAAATCTATTGCATAAATTTAAAATCGCACTTTTTTTAAATATTTTTTTATTGGTTAAAAGAAATGCTGCTTTTTTGGTATCAACTAATTTTAGGGATCATTATAAACTAACGTAATTAATAAAATTGAACTTTTTCGATTTATTCCCAAATGGTAGTGCAAAATGTTCATCATCCACTCCACCTATCCCCCTGTATATTGCGGGAAGGCAAGTGTCTGAGTAACAAAAATTACATCCGGAGGACAATAATTTCAGAGCTGAGTGAAGAAAATATCTAATATCAAATTATAATGCAATAAGTTGTATTTAAAATGCAATTAATGAATCCACATGGAAATTCACGAAACAATTACTATAATTGAAAATGGATGGTTAACGAAAATTGAAGGTTGGAAATGATTGAATATGAAGTCGTATGTATAAAAAACTCTTGTTCTATGATGAAAATTCAGTTCATTCATTGCTTGAAAATGAGACATTTCATTGTGGTAGCTATGCTCATCGTAGCCGTAAGAGCTGTGAGTATCTGTAATGTTAAACAAATCGTTTTGTAAACCTATCCGAAAAAAAAAATGAAAATTGTGTTCTACAACACAAATATGTATAGATAGAAAACAATAAGAAATATTGGTCATATGTCTACATGAATTTATAATGTCCGATGAAGAAATTTCCAGCATAGTACTATTGAATAATGTTAAAAAAATGTTTTTCTATTATACCTGAACCATAATCCCTGTCAAATGCATTAAAACGCGTGCGAAATCTTCAAGTTTATGATGTATTAAAATATAGGGTACATTATCCTAATCTAAAATCGATTTCCAAGATTGTTTTTGAAGTCATAATAAAAGTAGCGTAGGTATTTTACACGTGTATAAGTGCCTTCAAAGCATTTTGAAGCACTCGTAACGTTCAGATGTTTTAAAGGCGCAGTGGTACACTTGTGTCATAACATACTATTTTATTCAACTAAAATATCGATTAGGTATTCTACATTGTTATGGTATATTCAAAATATTAAATAAATATGTGAAAATAATGTTTTTCATAAATATGCCAATAATAACACGTTCGCAATGTTCAATTATACTTTGAGCTGTCTGTACTCATCAAGCGTGTAAAAGGCATGACTGAATGAAATATTTTCTGAAAAAAAAAATCTGTTATAACATTCATTCCCAATTCCACAATAGATTTTATGAATTTCCTATTCATATTTTCGAACTAAAATTCCCAATTTATCTTGGGCCTAACTCAGTCAAGTTTTTCTGTACCCGTTGTTTTTAAGTTCTCTCATTTTTCATTTTTCAATCGAAGTAAAAATATCAAAGTGGAGATTTCTGGAAAAGTTAATTATCATTTTATTGCCAAGGCCCTATACATTCGGAATATGTATCTGAAAACCTCTGATAACAAAGTTTTCATTCATCATTTCCTATCCTTCCCGGAAATTTTACGGACTAATAAACAGATCGTGTAGAAAAACTTGATTTATTCAGGCCCAATATAAACTGGGAATAAATGTTATATCTGATTTGTTCGGTGAGATTTCTACAGTGCGGCTTTTAATAATCACCCCCCCTATTAACTTTTGAACGGTTTGACGCAAAAACATGAAAAAAAACACTGTTCCGCGAGTTTCACCATTATTACTTTTAGAAATGCAAAAAATGGTGATTGCCCGTAAGGAGGGCGGGGGGACACTTCAACTCAAAATTTTAAATGGCATGGGGGTCAAGTGGCACATCGTCGAAAAGGAAATTCCATTCTCTTTACAACCATCTATTTTTTTTTTATTTCGTTAATATTTTTTTCGCAATTCATATTCGAAATTAAATCCGGATCTGAATACTACTCATACATCGATAAATTTGAACGCCTTGATGTGGAACAATGAAACCAAAAATTTTTTGAAGGGTATTACCGATACTACTTTTTGAGAGAAAAAAAAACATTGCAATTACTCGACAGATGGTGCTGGAGGCACATTAACTCAAAAATTTCGAAAAGCATAAAAATCGAAATTGGGAAAAAAATTATAAACAAAATTCAAAAATATTTGGATGGTTGTGAAAAGAATTGAATTCCATTTTCAACGATGTGCCACTTGACCCCCCATGCATTTTGAAAATTTTGAGTTGATTGGCCCCCCCGCGCCCACTATTGAGCAATGATCATATTTTTTATTTCAAAAAGTAGTATTAGTGAAACCCTCGAAACAGTTTTTCATTCATGTTTCTACGTTGAATCGTTCGAAAGTTAACAGGGAGGGGGGGGACTATTAAATAGTACATTTGTACTGAGTAATATTTTAATGAGACACTCTGAGTAAATTAACATTTATTATTTACACATTCAAACATATTTTCAAGTTAAGTTTGTATAGAATGACATTATTGTTTCGTTATATTTTTTTTCCTCGAGGCCATTACCTGTAAACATGACGTATAAATGAATGAATATATAAAAAGTTTCTCTTTCAAGATGAAAGCTTATCAAAAATAATTTTTTCTACTAGCGTGCGGAAAAGCCCACTTTCCCGCACTCATTATAGTGTTGAAAGCGATTGCAATCGCGTGCGGAAAAGTATCACTTTCTGCACTTGTTAGGTAAACTACTATTCTTGCAATTCAGTTTATGAAACGTCAATTCTGACTGAAATGGAAACTTTGTCAAAAAGATGTATGCATAATATAAGTAATTGATTTTTCAGAAATTGGACCCTAAGTTAATGGCTGAGTTTATGGAGACATTAGCTGCAGCAGCTGGAAAATGTTCAGGAGAAATAAATCCTAGCGGTGGTAAGTATGAATATTGTGTTTAGTAAAAAATTGTGAAACTGCCTAAAAATCTCTGCAACGGCTCATTATTTTTAAATAAAATTGTGTTTCCCCATGTAAAAAGATCCAAAACAACAACAACAAAGTCCTTGAAACTCGCGTTTATATTAACAAAAAATACAACGAATTCAACTTTTTCAAATTCCTCCCTTCTGGCAATCATTTAATCGGCCTTATAATTTGAATTTGCAGTTCTACTTCTGTTTGTCTCATTTCTGAGATAAACCCATAGGAAAAAGTCGAGAGGTGTTAGATCAAGACTACGAGGTGGCCATTCAATGGCACCCTTTTGCCTTACCAATGGCCAAAAAAAACTGATTCAAATACCATCTCAAAATTCTGGAATAATACAGAGGCACAACGGCTTGAAGATACCGTTCCCAAAAGGAATAAGTGGATTATTTGAATGAGAATAAATCCTCGTAATAGCTAGTACAAAATTATTTTTGGTAGTACATTCGATAACGAAAGATCCACCCAGATTATATTATTTATCATACTTAAGTGCATACTTCAGGTATTCGGGTATGTGGAATCGAATACGTTTACACTACATCTCTCCCTTTTTATGAAATCAGGACTGAACTATAATTTCTTAAATACTCAGTTTAGTACAAATATATTGTTTGAATTCAACTTTTTTTCATTTCAGAGGACATCGCCACACTTCTGAACCATAAAGTACCAGAGAGCCATGAAGGAAAATGTATGATTTTTTGCGTGAACAAAATATTAGGATTTGTGAGTTCCAATTTAAATTTATATAATGCAATATATTTCCTTGCTTAACAACCAATCAGTGGATTTCAAATTTTGAAATTCCGCCAATAGAATCGGAACTACAGTGACAATTTCACTCACTATATGAAAGTCGCGTCTCCTGCGATATGAGGACCAATCAGAATCCGATCCGGAAAGACCACGTCGCCAAGTCAACCACAAATATAAACAGCAATGATACATCTTGTAATCTAATATGACATAAACGTCAGGTTGACAGACTTCATGTTTATTATTCATTAGTTGCAACTATTGAAGAATTCACTTTGTTTACTCGATCAAATTTCAAATAATAACTTGGTTGGTTCGTGAAATTATCTCAATAAATACGACTCGTGCTCACAATACAATCGATAATTCTGTCTGAAATCTCGATAGTATTGCGACCACTCGTGGTATTACCCCCGAAAATATAGCTTGTCGCTGTAAACCTGCTTAGTTTTTGTTTTACTATCTGTCAAGTGAAAATAATGATTTAAATTATAAACGTCAAATTCATGTCTTTCGACTAGTTATCTTTATTTATCAATATGAGCGATCGTTGGGGACAAATGTCCATTGGTATCATAGATGAGTCCGTGGAAAAGAGTATTCCGTTGAATACGGCTAGAAGTAAAGCATCAATTACCAGGTGACACCATTTTTCTTTATTTCAAATCGATGTCGTCCTAAATATAATTCGTGGTATGATTAAAAACCTATAATTTTTTGGAATATCAATTCACTGGCAATCCCAATGCAAGAAAATACAACTCGTTCTGCGGACTCGTATTTTAAGCTTTGGGATTGCAATTCATTAATATTCCAAAAAATTATCGTTAATAATCATACCACTTATTATATTACCCCTGACAATATGATTCATTGGAAACAGTACTAAATTGGTCGAAAAAAAATCTACAGAGACTCTCGTCCTTCTCAAGTTATACAAGAAAAACTAAAATTGCTTTTTTTTATTTTTACACCTGAAATTTTCATTTCAAAAAATATCAGAAAATGGAAAAGGAAAAAGTGTTTTCAAAATTCGCTATAACAGTGTACCAATGAATCTATGTGACATGATTTCATTCCGTTTAAACAAATATAAAATTCTTTCATTATTGGGGTTATTGAAAACACTAAGTGGCACCCTATACATTTTTTAGACTTGTGAAGTGTTAGCAATATCAATTCTAACTTCATCTCTGTATCACGATTGATATTTTGACTCACAAAATTAGAAACTTTAATATTTTTATAGATGGATATGAAACAGAGGTCCTATTATATGGCCTGCACGTTCGCCAGATCTGACATAGTTAGATTTTTTTCTTTGGGGGTATTTGAAGGAAATCGTGAATGAAATTAGAAAAATCGATCTGAAAAGGGAATATTGTACACATCTGCACCACGATAACAGAAAAAACATTGTACGAGATAACTGATAAGACGATTTGAAGCATGTTAAAATAATGAAGGTAGACATTTTGGGCAGTTCTCATAATACTTATTACCAATAAATTCTTTGTTATGGAATTTTGTACATTATTGTTCAAACTCTCTTATCCTGTCAGTTGGACATCTGTCAAAATATCAATTGTGATACATCGCTGAAGTTAGAATTGACTTCAGTTCACAATTCAAAAAGATAATGTATAGGGTGCTACTTGAAAAGTTGAGGTTGGGGGTGGTTTCTCAGGGGTAGTTTGACAGAAATTGAATTCGTTAAAATATATTATATTTTACCTTTAAGGGTATAGGTACTCAATATAATATAGTATATGAGTAAAAAATACCTTGAACATCCATGCACAACCTCACGGAGTCGGAGCTTTGGACAAAGGGCCCGACTGGAAAATTATCATAAGATTAATACTCCATCAAAAACAAACGTAGAGTGTGAAACAAAAAATTTCCTCTTGGAGAACCGTTGCACAAATTGATGTCAGGTGTAATTCGATGTCCGTAGGGGAAAGTAGTTGTTTTTTGACAGATATTTGCCTCAAATTTTCCAATTTGTGGGATAGTGTGGAGAGAAGGGAAATTCGACTCGGTCGAAATTTTTCGTTTCGTTTAGTTGACACTCTCCGGCACACTTTTCGAAAAAAAAAGAACTTGCGGGAAAATGCCGTAGCGTAGCCGGTCTACCATGAGTTCCAGTAATTTGACAATGCGAGAATAGTATATTGTACAATGAGTATGAAATGGCATACATTTCCCACGAGTAGGTATACCTATGAGTGGAAAATGGGTCATTTCATGCAAATTGTACACTATACTTTTTCTACTATCATCTGAATCATAAATAAATCTGTAATATTTTTAATACCACTTTTTATCATAAATTTTCCTGTCGTCATGATTCCCATAATACATGCAACCTAAAAAAGGAATTGAAGATGCAAATATTGAAAATTATAATAAAAATCGAACGCTATTACTACTCATCTTCGATTACTAATTTTTTTAAACGAATTTTGTAAATACTGTTGTGAAATGTCAAACTATTATTTGAACGTTAACGAACTGTTTCGAGCTTATATTATTTATGATCATAAAAATGACAGTCTAGTAGTTCATGAAAGTCGTGCGAAATGAAATATCCTGTACTGAAATGATCATTACAGTACAGTTTGCGATGTAGAAATGAAATAGTTATTTCTGTACCAAGGACGAAAAACTGTCTATTATAGTCGAGCCTGCAAATTGATAGCTGAGGCGCAGCAGGCGAGACAATAGACAGTATTTCGCCGAAGTGCATATTATATTTTTTCGTCGACCTCTACAAATTACCTACTAATTTCCGATTTTCGAATCGACAATCAACTGTTTTTTTAGGCAAGTATTTTTCGTCCGCAAACACTTTTCGTCCGCAAACGCTTTTCGTCCGCTGTGGTCACTATGATACGGCACACTTATCGTCCGCAAACGCTTTTCGTCCGCTGTGGTCACTATGCCGTATCATAGTGACCACAGCGGACGAAAAGCGTTTGCGGACGAAAAGTGTTTGCGGACGGAAAGTATTTGCCTTAAAAAATAGTCGATTTTTCGTCCGGAAATTAGTACATAAAATGTCATTTTTTGTAGAGGTCGACAAAAAAAGTGTTTTACAATCGTCATAGGTATGTACTTCCTTGATCGATAAAGCGTATAAGATGGGCGTATTTCCATGTGGTCGTAGAAAAATCTAATTTCCGTACTCTTAAAATGATAGTTTTTTATATGAATCCAGTTTTTTGTTTTCAGCAAAACGAGGATGGCAATCTCAATCTCGAAAGCGTACAGAAGGCCTTCAATAAAATCAAGGAATCTGATCTCGATTTGTTCAATAAAATATACAGCATATACACAACATGCAAAGAAACTGGTGAGGATTATACAGGGTGTTTCCGAAATTGAAGCAATAAATGAAATGGGAAGTAGAAGATGACAAAACAAAACGAAATTAAAGAATACTTTTTTGTCAAAAAAAAATATTTTGGGAGATACTGAATTTCAAAGTTTTCAAGTTTTTTTTGGTAATCACTGATAAGAGGTCTACAGCCTGCGCAAACCGCGCTGAAACACTGCCGGCGCGCAGACACGCTGTGGCCTGGAGAATCAAACCAGTGCCTCCCAAACAAAGGTTACTGAAAGCGATTTCATGAAATTTCATAAAAATTTTGGAACATTTGAATGTTTCAAAAACAAAAATTCTTGCCATTTATTGATACATTATGTTCCATACAACAACCCATTTTTTTTATTGTCCCAATTTCGAAAACACCCTATCTAAGACGTATAAATATCATGGTGTGTCACAAAAAAAAATATTCTTTTCCTCCTGCTCAATGAGCAAAACAATTTTCACTTATAATCTCCCATAGGTATATAGACATTTGAAGTTCTCCAAATATTTTCACACACATTCGAAATATCTAGTAAATACATGGTTGCCATGGCAACTAAACAAACAAACAAAAACTAATTTTTTGATTGGCTAGAAAAGTGAGGTTTGAAAGTTTTCAACTGAAATACTTACGTATTTCTATAAATTTGGATAGTTCGCTTCACTTTCAACTTGGACTAGAAAGTAAAAAATAATTGTTAATATAATAACTCAAATATACAAAAAAAGCGTGGGGGCTTGATATAAGTTCTCCTGAGCTTTTGAACATTGGTGCAGCCAGGGGGGGCTTTAGGGCTGCATCCCCCCAAGCCACCAAATGACTATCAAAATGATGGCTTAGAATACGGGAAAAATATTGAAAAAATTCTAGAACTCTCACACGTTTTCTTCGTTGGCGGTTTGATGTGCTAGGATGCCGGATCCTATCGCACCTTTTACATTTTTCGCATTTTGCGACCATAACGAGACACATTCGTTAAATACATAGGTATATAGAAAGAAAGCTAAGAAAATTTCCTATAAGAGGATGTTAATATTAGCTAGCCAGGCAGTTCGCTTTTAGGTGTTATAGGTGGTTTTGTGTGCTAGGTTGCTGGATTCGTGCGATACAACTTTTGTTGCACATTTATCTTTGTTTTATGGTACACTGTGTATCCGAACATATTCAAATCATACATTTTCGGAATCAGCATAAAATTTTGAGTATATTGGTGGTAATTTCGAGTGAATCTGATAACTTTGGATTTTTGGCCATTTTTAAAGTATAACCCTTTGATGTTTTTTCGGCTGAAAATTCATTTTGTGCCGATCGATTCGAAAATCACAGCATATACTAATTTTGGCATGCTGAATCGATTGGCGTTTGCAGAATTGCTCTATCTCGATTCAGTCGTCGGATGAAAATGTTATCTAGAGGTTGCAAGAGCCATTTTCCCGTAAAAAATGTTTCTAACTTTTTTCATGTTATACTCGTTAAATTCAATATTTTTTCTACACGCTGACCGAATTTGAAATTTAGTCAAGCATAGATTTGGTAGGCGTTTTTACGAACGTGTGCACTCTGAGTAGGACCGATTTTTAAATTTATCATTTTTCATTTTTCAAATACTGTGTCATGTAGAATACGGGAAAAATATTGAAAAAATTCTAGAATTATTGGAAGTACTTTTCGTTGGCGGTTTTATGTGCTAGGATGGCGGATCCTAGCGCACCTTTTACATTTTTCGCATTTTGCGACCATAACGAGACACATTCGTTATATACATAGGAAGAAAGCTAAAAAAATTTCCTATATTATGATGTTATCGTTTGCGTGCCTAACAGTTCCATAACATCCAGCTGACGAAAAAAAAAAAGCTCTGGTAACTGATAAATTGTATGTTCAGCGCCCCCTAAACTGAAATGCTGGCTACGCCACTGCCCTTGAACCCAGTTTAAACTATAATTTTTTTTATACATCTCAATTTAGCTTGAAACGATTTCCTGTAAAAAAGAATGACTTCAATAAAATGAAAAAGTTATGGAAGTGAAAAAATACTCCAAAGTCGTCTGCTTCTTTCCAAATTTGGATGCAAGTTCCAAAAAAAATCGATATAGATTGAATAGAAGAAGAATTCCACTGCTGTACAATTCTTCAAACAAATCAAACTTTTCAACCATTCCTAGTCACTCAGGGTGCAAAATAAATCCTAATGGGATATTCATGACATAAAGTATCACTGAATCACCGAAATGAATTTTTTTCACTGAATATTGTACTCAGAAAATCAGGTTGAAGAAATATTCATCAACCTAAAAAACCCGAAAATACTTTACCGAAGTCCCCCTCTCTGAAACTAAACTACTAGTGCTATTATAGTAGTAGTGTAGTTGGTTGCGTCCTCTCGTTTATTGAGGAACATTGCACAAGCATCTGTACTCTACTTCGTAAATTGTAGATAGTGACTCATCGTGCAATTTCAAGTTTTTACAGGATTCGAAAGTGTGGAGAGGATGTAAGAAAGCTAAGTTGAACTTGCTTTATATGAATTAACCGTACAACCTATGAGTCACTATCTACAATTTAGGAAATCTAGTATCGATATAATTCAATGCTCGTCGTGGCATTAGCCAAGGGATTACTTGTTTCATTACAGATATTTTCCGTAATCGGTCTACGTTGTAGGTGGATATAGGAGTAACAGTGTCACCATCGACACGTTGTACATTTTTATCAATCAAGCATTGAGATCTGGGGGTTTTAGGGTACTTTGAACCAGAATCTGGAGTTGAAAAATCCCCACTTAGTACGTTTTCCCAATTTTTCACTCTTCAATTTGTCATAGGTAGTCGTGGAAAATGGATGTAAGTACGAATTTTTCGTAAACCTAAAAGTAGATGTTTTTTAGTACCTACCAACTATATGTAGTGGAAAAAACAATATTTGAAACAATTGTATTCTCAACAGAATACGAAGATGTTGCTGTTAGAAGTGAAACACCCTGTATAATTCGATTATGACTTGCTACCTGTCCAGTAGCCACTCTTTAGCACTATTGCCGTAACATTATTTTTCTACGAGCGTGCGGAAAAGTTACTTTTCCGCACAATTTTTCGTTTTGAAAGTTGTACTTTTCCGTACGATTTAAAATCGTGCGGAAAAGTTACTTTCCCGCACGATTTTTACTTTTCCGTACGATTTTTACTTTTCCACACGATTTTTGTATTGTTGAAAATGATGATATTTAAGACTAACTAAATGATCTATGTAACTATTCTGTCTTATTAGTCATTTTGTAGCATTATTATAAAACTTGTTTATTAAAAATCTTGTTTTTTCATAAATAAGATGGACAAAAACACTCGTAGGAAAAATATTGTACCTAACTCTTAACGGCTTGCCCGAACTCCGCTCCACGTCGTTCGTGCAACTGCCGTCGCGTGCGGAAAAGTACTACTTTCCGCACTTGTTAGGTAAATAACTATTATATTATGTATTTTTTTTCAGATTACTTAGACGCAAATGATCCCTGTGAAACGAGTGCAAATTTAGCTAATTGTGGTATCAAAGGAGCAGAAGAGGTTGGTATTCAAATTTCTTTCACAACTGTCAAAAAAGTGCACTTTTTATGTTTGTTTTCCTAAAGTACTCATACAGAGTTAGTCAAATGTATAGAAAAAAGTTTGATTGAAAGTTGATACCCTTTTTTATTGAGATTTTCACGTTCTACAAGTTTGTTTCCGTACATTACATAAAAATGTTCACAAAGGGAACAATTTTTTTTTTAAGTTTTCCTCTAGAACTGCCTGTGTATCAAAAATTTCTATTGGATTTAGTATCAGGTTAAAACACCTTGATCTTGTGCTAAAAGATCATTAGAATAATAGTAATAATAGTTTGAGAGATTCATAAAAAGAAATCTGACTTCATTAGACATTTGAATATATATGATTATAGAACAAGAAATTGGCATATGTTCGTACCACCTCGATACAGACTATAAAGTCTCAAAAAAATTCACTGAATGTCAATTTATATAATCATTTACGAAATTATTACAAGTTCCTTAACTTCTATTCATTCAAAATGAAAATAATAGTAATTTATGTATCAAGTGAGTAAAGTGATATTTTTTTTACGAGTAGGAAATGTTGACGCACGACCCCAATGCGGAGTGCTGCATTCCTACGAGTAAAAAAACACTTTACTCACTAGTTTCATACAGTACTTTTTTTACAACTGTCCAAAAAAAAAAAACCAATTCATATTTTTTTGCAAATGTGAAATGGATCTGGCATATTTTTATTGATTCATTATTCGAACAAAGTTCGAAGAGTATGCCGGAGAGTTGAGTTTCAAACAAATGAAACAAATAATTTCGATATAGTCGAAATACCTTTCTCTTCACACTATCCTGCAAAATGGAAAATTTGAAGCGAATGTTAAATAACATATTCATCGAGGTCAATATTATTATTATTAATGTTGACTTGACTTTCGAATAACTAGTCCATCAAAGTAACTTTTCATTTTCTTAGATTTGTATTCAAAATAAATAAACAATCCTCGTGAAGCAACGAATACCTTTTTCTTTCTTTGAGCTATGTCAAAAGAATCTCGTATTTGCAGTATCCACGATTTTCTCCGTTCAATCTTCATCACTTTTCATTTCTGCTTTAATTAAATTTATAGTTATCAAGAACTCGTTATCTGGATAGATGCCCAATTTCACAAATTTCATTAATTATTGTTGTCAACTAGTTTCTGACGTTTCTGACAGCCAAACAGCCATAGCTGCCTTGGATTGCCTAGTGTAGATTATGTCCAATAGTTCCTTAGAGGTATATGCTATTATTTTGAATATATTCGCCGCGATAGTTTAGAATTTTGATAATACTTATTTAATAGTAAGAATGCTAAGAATATTATTGATGAAACATTTGTATACCAGATATTTATAGGTTATTAGTTCCCAAAAAAAAATGAGAACTGGCTTTATGACAGGATTTCGTTATTATTCGGATCTGTCACTGTTGTTGCATGAAACTGTCAGTTGCCTAGCAACAGCCGTTATGCTTTTCCGTTTAATAATGAAATCGTATGTTGATATTGAAATATTGTAATACTTTTTACGACACAAACCACACAAAAAAAGTGGACTTTTTTAGACAGTTGTAGAAAAAATCATTTCTTGACAGTTTTTTCTATAGTATACTGAGGAATATCTGATTTCGACCATTTCCTAATGTTATAATGTATTATAATATTAACGTGTGACTATCTGTTCAGTCACATATTTTTTCATATTTTTGTTGTACCTATTCTTTTGCCTTTATACAATTTTACATATTTTACATATTTTTCTTCTATTTGTCGTCATACTATTTTTTTATTGATTTTACATATTACAAAAAACGTTAAATACATAAGTTGTAGGGTTTCATTCGATCTCTTCAATAGCTTAAGTTTCATTCCTACAGAATGTCTCAAAAAAGCGCAAAAATTTTATTTATTTAATAGGACACCCTGTATATCATCGCATGATCGGTTAGGGATGATCATAAGGAATACAACAATACCAAGTTTGATCTCCAAAGACTATGGAGATATCGCCATTTTTTTATCCATAAGCTCAATGAGTGTGAGAGAGAATATATATTGACCCTCCAGAAAAGGTTTCTGTAATGTAACGGTGTCAAATAAAATATTTCTATTCATCTATCTTACATTAATTATTAATAATCTGTTTTTATTTACTGTATTTATTCATCAACAGTTACAGAAAATATTCAAGTCAAAACTTATTTTACTTTTTTTTCAGGCGGGAATATCCATCGACTTATCGAATTTGTGATGAAAAACCTAACCAACCAGTGCACCCAGCTACAGAAAATTACGATATAGCTATAGTAATGACACATGATGAATAAATTTTTGAAAGAAATATCTCCTCTATTATTCCAGACATAAGTTAAACAATGATGAGCCAATTCAGAAATATTCTTTACAATAAATTTGAAACACTTGAAATTAAAATGTCTAGAAACCCTGGTGAATTCAACGATTCGATTTTGTTTTGATTTTTATGGACGGCACCTCCTGTTGGATTAGGTCCTAGTTCACATTCTTTAGTACGTGGCGCTTATAGCGCTGACAAGAAACTGTTAGGCTGCTTACACATAACGACGTTTTGCGTTCACGACTTTTATTTTTATTCTGTTCTCTTATTGGTTCCGTTAAAAACGCTCGAAGCTGTCATACATTTGACGTTACTTCGATAAATTTGAATTTTGAATTAGTTTATCAGGAATTTGATTTCATTTTGATTCTGGTTTAGTAGTGATTGGAGTTTTTGTCCTATTTTTCATTGTGTATTGTGTTGTTTCTAGTTCTTCGTTGTTTATGGTGTTTTCCGATCAAGTTTCTTGTTTTCCTGATTTTTGGATTGTTACCTATTTCATCTTATAAATTGTTCAACACTTCAGTCAAGAGTTTTTCTTGAACATTTTTGCTTAAATTAGTGCCTAGAAAATGACCCGAGTGTGCATGTTATAATAATAATAATACCGGAAATATCTCATTATGGCGTTTTCACAGTTTTCCGAAGTTAATCGATTGGAATTTTTATTAACATAACATTACTTTACATTTTATCAAAACAGACACAAACGTCACAAACTGTCAAAATTCAGACAGTCAGAAAGAGAAATCTACGGTCATGGAAGAAAAATGTTCATGAAAATTTGAGCACCTTGTGTATAAACATAACTGAGTCGCCCTCTGAACATCGGAATTCGGAACCCGAACCTAATTATCAAAAAATCAAGCATTTTCAAGAAGGCAGGTGTCTTCAGTTTGATCCAAAAGTTTTACAGGTATAAGTGCACGCACCAGGGTTTCTAGACATCTTACTTGGAATTATTGGAACTTTGAACTATCGACCTATACAAGCCCGTATATTATTATGAGGCCATGAGCGCGATTACGTTTGGGACGTTTTTAAGGGTGAAAGAGTCAATTGACAACTCAAAAACGGTTCGTCTCATAGATTTCAAACAAGGACAGGCTTCTAGAGGAAGCTTGATTTTGGAAATTGAATTTTCAATCCACTTTTCCACAAAAAAATCTCAAAAATTGCTATGAGCAAAAAACCGGATCTTGGTACTGATCGTTTAGGTAACTTCATTGCATACCAAATTGGAATATTTTACAAATTATATTTGGGAAACACTGAGCAAAATATTTGACTATCAACTTCCTGATTAATTTAAATATTTAAGAAGAAAGGAAAAACGGGTTTTAGACATTTTAGGAAAAACAAGCAAAAATTTCTAACCTTAAATGTGAAATACGAATACGAATACGAATCGCAAAAAATTGCGAATTTTCGCAAAGGTATGAACGAGCCTTAACCACCCACAAAACTGTCCTGATTGGTCCATGCGAATCGCCCATGTGAAATCATGTCGATAGGAATTCTTGGCCAAGAGTACTTCCAGCTAACTAGCTAGCTGGAAGTACTCTTTAGGTTTAGTGATTTGCATCGCGGTCTAGCACTTTTCGTACACCTGGTGTAATTTAAACTCGATTTTATCATTCGTTTGCAAATTAATTTGACACATTTCTTTGTTTGAACTGCACTCAGCTACACTAGATTCAGTAGATTCACACGTCGATGCACGAATAAACCTTTTGTTCTTGATGTTGATGTTCTTCTCTTCTTCTTCTTCTTCGTTTGTTATGTTGATACAAGTTGTCAATGTTCAATGTTGTCATTTGTCAATGTCAATATCTTCTAATTTTTTGTTGGTGTTGGTGATTTATTTGCATGTGCATATTTTTACCAGATTGCTGAAACTTTCAAGAAATTATTTACTTATGAAAATATTTACAGAGATTTTACATTGTTATAGAGACCTAATCAATAGTAAAAAATGGGAAAGTCCAAGAAATTATCGAAGGGGAAGGGTAATGAAAGGTATAATAATACGAATATTATTTTTTTTAATTCGCCGGAATTATAATATTTGTGTTTTAGTGAATCTGAAAACGAAATTGACACACAGAAGCTAATTGATAAATCCGTTACAAAAAAATCCAAAACCCTAAAGTGAGTATGGTTGGTTTCTTTATAAAAGTTAGGTTATGAAACTACAAATATTTTTATACAAGTTGAGGTACTGACTTACCTAACACCTAGTGGGATGCCCTTATATTAATCAAAAATAACTAAGTATCTTCAATAGCACTTTTTAAATTTCATTCAACATCGCATATTTCTCATACTTTTAAAAATTGTTCAAAATTAAATATTTTTTGTTTTTATATTTTTTCATAGATCTGATCCATCAAATGATCTCAGAAATGATGATCCAATCAAATCCAACCATAAAAAACTGAAGGGAAAGAAAGATCAACAAAATGACTCTGGTGAATCAGATGACGAGGTACCTATCGTAAAAGTGAATAAGTCATTCGCCATACTCCAAATTGACGATGAAGAATCTGAAGATGAACAACAAGTAGATGTAGATAGTGATAGTGAACTAAAACCTATAAAAAAAGACAATAAAAAAAAATCTAGTGATGAAAATAGGACTACAAAAGAACAGGGGGGTAAAAAGGGCAAGAAAAATAGAAAGAAACGTGATGAAAGTGATGAAGATATTGAAAAAGTATTGGCAGAGCTGGAAATGGAATATTCTGGAAGAAAAAAGGAAGAAGAACCACTATCCACTAAAGATATCTCAGAAGTTGATGATGATAAAGAAAAACCTAAAAAGAAAAAAGTGAAAGAAGCTTCAGAAGATCCTGCCGAAGAAGAAACAAAAACCGAAGAAGTTGGTACTGTCAAAACTGCCGCACAAAAAAAGAAAGAGAAAAAAGAAAGGGAAAAGCAAAAAAAACTTGCTTCTAAAAGACCAGAATTATCAAAACAAGAAAGTGTAGAGGAAACACCACTTGATGAAAAGTCTGAGAAAGTAGAAGAGGCAATAGAAGAAAAATCCAAAGAGGACAAGCTTGAAGAAGGGGAAGACCAAAGTGATAAAAAAGGCAAAAAAAAGAAAAAAAAGGGGGTGAAGGATGAAGAAGATAAGGATGCCAAGGATGCAAAGAAAGGTACATACCTCTAAATGTTCTCATTATAAAATAATAAATATAAAATTTTCAGTATTTCACTACACCCCGTATCAACACAAATATCTTTTCAGTACTTGATTCAGTATCGCAGTCTCACTTTTTCAGTACTTTATCAGTACATGATATTTAATTACATTTTATTCCCTTTCTATTACTGTGAATGAACCATATTTTTTATAGTGATAATTTTCTTGTCAAATGTATGCTTTAAATCTTGAAAGTAGGTGTAATGGCCCTTTTTGTGCTTGGTTGCATTCCGTTTTTTTATCCCTTTATTTCTTTTGTTCATTCGGTTGCCTAATAGTGTGAATTACCTACTGGGGGTTCTTGAAAAAAATTTGTTTCTCTTTCATAAAAAAGAACATAATTAAAATTTTGATAGTGCATTTTGAGTTTGAGGAGATGCAGGGACTTTTATTGGCAATAAAATATTCTGAAAATTTTTTTTTTGCTGTCAAAAAACAGCTGGACACTTTATAATATGTAAGAGGACAAAAATAAGGAATGTTTTGAATCCATTACATTTTATGGATTTGGTTATTTTTAGGTATGGAAGTTTCAAAAAACTATATATCAAAAATGTTGCTTCAGAGCATTATTTGAAAATGCCTCATTATTTCAGAAAAATGTATTGCCTGCTCTAAAACTATATTTGCACTTTGCATACCTATCTCTCACATTTGATATACCAAGAAAAATGAACTGTTTTTTCTTAGATTTGTTCTATATACGTCTTTGTTGTGTCACTTGAATTGTTTAAATCAATGATTCTCACAACTAAAAATTGGTGATTCCCCATTTTCTATTGACGTCTGAACTAAAATATTGATGTAATCATAATTTATCCAATGAAATTTTCACTTCTTCAGGTCCTGGCAAAAAGACCATAGCAGCTATGCAAGAAGCCCTAAAAAAGCTGAAAGAGGAGGAGGAACGCCAAAAAAAGGAAGAAGAGGAACGCATCCGCAGAGAGGAGGAGGCTGAAAAGGCCAGAGAGGAAGCCTTAAGATTAGAACAAGAACGCAAGGAAAGGAAAAAGCAGAAGGAGAAAGAGAGGAAAGAACGACTAAAGGCCGAAGGAAAGCTGTTGACCTCGAAGCAGAAGGCAGATAGAGCCAGGGCCCAAGCTATGATAGACAACCTCAAAGCCCAGGGGATGGAGCTGCCTGATGTGGGGGAGAGGAAACCTCGGCTTGGTACCAGGGTGAGACCAGCCAAGCAGAAAAAAGATCAGTCTGCTGGTAAGTAAATAAATCTGAATGAATGAGAGCTTGAAATGAAGAATAAACACCCCTTCCTCAAAGAGGGTGGTGATCAGTTCCAAAATGTCCCCGGATGTTCTACACAGGAGTTATATCCTTTTAATGAAATAAAAATATGAAACAATAATAAATATTTAGGCAGTAATTTATTTTATATATTTATTCATAATTAGTGGTAATCACATAAATATTTCGTCAAATCAAAATTCCAGACATCGTTGTTTGCACAGAGCAGGAATTATCCTTATTATTTCTTGTATTATCATTATTACATCAACATTGTGAAATTCTTGTAATGTCGTTTGTCTTTGATGTGTGTGCCAAATTTCAGATTATTCAGATATTTTAAAGTGGGTGAAAATAAAATTTGAAAATTCACATCATCATCATTATTATTATTATTAGTGAAATCGCGTTTTCTCTGTGAAGATGCCTAAATGCTTGAACTTGAAAAGCAAAACCTTATCTGAATTCAAAATTTGATCCAAAACATTTGAAGCCGTTTTTAAGATCCAAAAATTCACATTATTATTATTAGTGACATGGTTTTTTCCATAGATGAACTTAAAACGCAAAACTTTATATTTATACAAAATTTGATGGACTAAAGAAGAAAATATTAATCTAAATTCAAAATTTGATCCTAATCATTAAAACCGTTTGCGAGATCCAAAAATGCACATGATTATTAATACTATTTTCAGTAAAACCGCGTTTTTTTCGTTGTCATCCGCTTCTGAGGTATGGTCCATATTTCGAGTATCTAGGTCATTGGGAAGTTAGTTTAAAATCAATTACAAAATCCTACCCGGACAGACATACAAAAAAGCGAGTTAATAAAATAATAGTAAAATAGTAGAAGTCCGAAATCAGAGTCAATGGTAGGCACGGACGATTTTGCTCCCGCCAGAGGCGCTGTTGTAAGTGGAGGTCTAAATATCATGTAAATATCACTTAAATTATTTGCTAATATGGAAAAATACGGTCATCTGAGTGTGAGAAGCTTCATATTGGAATCGAAAAAGAAAGGAGCAAAAACATTCGACTACAAAGAGCCGTTGTTTCGAAGGTTAGTTGCTGGAATCGACGTTGAAACATGGGTTTCTAGGTTACCTTGTCCGTATTTTTTATATTTCTTCTGCTCTCTTCAATACAAGTTATAAAGGTGCTCCACTTTACTGATTTCTAGTTGGTACAGCTCCTTTATTTAGTAATAACTTTGCTTAAAGCAAATAAACTCTCATCAATAATTATAGGTTAGGTATTTTTTTATTCTCTAAATCTACTCTGAAACAAAATTATTCTGAGGCATGATTATAAATGAAAACTATGTTCCCAACCTATACTTTTTGACAATATCAACAGGACCTCCACTGGCAGCAGCTCCCCCTACTTTAAGCTTGCGAGAATACTATCAATCAATGCACTGATGTATGCCTTGTTCAGTAGAAACCATTGGTCCACCAAAAGCCTAATAATCTTGGTTTAATAAACTATAATTATTGTTTGATTATTCGCCGATCATATTACAGTTCCAAAATCGGAAGAATTGGAAGAGCCAAAACCAGAAGAAGCAGAGCCAATCAAAGTAGAAGTTGCAGAAGAACAGAAAGAAGAAATTAAAGAGGAGGAAGATGAAAACGAAGACATCAAAGATGCCTGGGATGCTTCCTCTGAGGAAGAAGAAGAATCTGAAGAAGCTCCAAAATCGAATGAATCAGTTCAACCCAGTAACAAAAAAGACGAGGATGAAGGCGACCATAGTGGTTCAGAGGAGGAAGAAGAATCCGATTCTGAAGAGGAGGAAAGCGAATCTGAATCAGAGATTGAAGATGACGGAAGAACTCAGGCTGAAAAAGCTCGTGATAGGGCTTTGGAAAGAATAAAGGTGAGAATGATTTTGTGCTTCACTCTATTGATAGATGAATGCATAGCCTGTGCAATGAGGGAAGGTTATTATTATTATTTGCCGTGGTAAATGGAATATAAAGGAGAATATTTCCTTCTTCAACTTCATGCGATTTAGGTTGATTTGTAAAAATATTATTTTTGTTCAAGGTGAGGAAAGAAGAGGCGGAAAAAAACAAAACTCTGGATAATTTGAGAGCTGCTATAGTGTGTGTTCTGGGGCATGTGGATACAGGAAAAACAAAAATTTTGGATAAACTAAGAAGAACCAACGTACAAGACGGTGAAGCTGGTGGAATTACTCAGCAAATAGGAGCTACTAATGTACCCATTGATGCCATCAAGGAACAGATAAGGATAGTCAAAGAGGTGAGTTCTTGTATGTGACAAGGACAGAAGGATCATTGGTGTGATGATGGTGGTGCAAAGATGTACTATACATGATTTTTTTGGGTTTATGACCTTCCACAATCTGAAAATGAAAAAAATTTTGTAATCCAAAGAAATCTGTACAAGTGTAGAAGGGCAAATTAATTAATTTACCCGATAAGTTACTGCGTTCACAAGACTGCTGTCTTGAAAAGAAATTAATTTTTGTCAGTAACGTACCCTACACTGAATTTGCCTATCTGAAAAAATGAGATCGAATTAACAAAGAATACTTCTCTTTTTTTGAAAACTGTTGACGTTTCGGAGGCTGTATCTGCCTCCGTTATCAAAACTTCTTAGAAAGACGCTGAGGAAACTGAATTTGAATTGCGATTTTGGTAATAAGACCTTTCTTTGACAGAGTCAAATGAAATCTGTCATACATTCTTTTGATTGACATTTGGTATCTTGATACATAGGGTGTTTGGTATCAATCAATCACCATTCACCATTCATCATATTAGTTCTTATTTCATCTCTGAGGAGGGGTAACCAGGTGCGGTCCATTTCGATGGAATTGGTTGAGAAGCAGTTGTTCGATAAAAGAATGCACGCAGTTTCCTTCAACTTTCTTTTTTCTTGATTTGATTCTCTCAATAAAATTTTGGTATTATTCCATTCCATCATATGATCGCCATCAGATGTTAGAATATGTTCGGATATTTTCGAACCCGTTATTTTTCGATTTCTGATGTAACTTTTATGTTTATCAAAAGAATGTATGACAGATTTCATTTGACTTTGTCAAAGAAAGGTCTTATTACCAAAATCGCAATTCAAATTCAGTTTCCTCAGCGTCTTTCTAAGAAGTTTTGATAACGGAGGCAGATACAGCCTCCGAAACGTCAACAGTTTTCAAAAAAAGAGAAGTATTCTTTGTTAATTCGATCTCATTTTTTCAGATAGGCAAATTCAGTGTAGGGTACGTTACTGACAAAAATTAATTTCTTTCAAGACAGCAGTCTTGTGAACGCAGTAACTTATCGGGCAAATTAATTAATTTGCCCTTCTACACTTGTACAGATTTCTTTGGATTAAAAATTTTTTTTCATTTTCAGATTGTGGAAGGTCATAAACCCAAAAAAATCATGTCAAGAACTGGATTTCCTCCACAAAATCAAACTTTCAATCAATATGTACTATACATTTTTACCTTATAACTAATTGATTATAGGGGATAGGCAATGATGAAAAAACTTCCACAAATTGCATATGTATAAAATCGACGCTACAACTCCAAAATGATGCAACAACGTAAAAACTGTATTTCTCCTCATGAAAATTTATTAAAAATAATAAATAGGTTGTCGGTATTTTGTGTTTATATCTTGAAATGTAGAACAGAGATGGAATTTTCTATTTCTTGAATAATTCTTTGCAGCACTATTTTTTCGGAACATAAGAGATTTTTTTTTTCAAGCTCTGGTTCCCACGAAAAGGAAAATCCTGTATTGTTCAAAGAACATTGTGAGAGCTGAGGGAAAGTTTATAATAAATGCATTCATATTAGATTTACTTGGCTAGAACAGCCTAGTTACTTTGGCAATAAAGTTCAGCAATTTTTTTTTTTTTCAAGATCCTAGTAGATCACAGAAATCACAATAAATCTAGCAATAAATCTTAACTTCCTTATTAGGAACTCTGCTAGTTTCATATTTCAGGATAACAATCGGTATCGGTTGAGAAAAGAATCCACATGTTCACAATAATTTTTCCGGGCGTCCAGGGCCGGCTTCACTCCAGCAATAAATCTTAACTTCCTTATAAGGAACTCTGCCAGTTTCATATTTCAGGGTAGCAATCAGGATCGGTTGAGAAAAGAATCCACATGTTGAGAATAATTTTTCCGGGCGTCCAGGGCCGGCTTCACTCCAGCAATAAATCTTAACTTCCTTATAAGGAACTCTGCCAGTTTCATATTTCGGGGTAGCAATCAGGATCGGTTGAGAAAAGAATCCACATGTTGAGAATAATTTTTCCGGGCGTCCAGGGCCGGCTTCACTCTTGCAATAAATCTTAACTTCCTTATAAGGAACTCTGCCAGTTTCATATTTCAGGGTAGGAATCAGGATCGGTTGAGAAGAGAATCCACGTGTTCAGAATAATTTTTCCGGGCGTCCAGGGTCGGCCTCTCTTAAGCAATAAATCTTAACTTCCTTATAAGGAACTCTGCCAGTTTCATATTTCAGGGTAGGAATCAGGATCGGTTGAGAAGAGAATCCACGTGTTCAGAATAATTTTTCCGGGCGTCCAGGGTCGGCCTCTCTTAAGCAATAAATCTTGAACTCTGCCAGTTTCATATTTCATGGTAACAATCAGGATCGGTTGAGAAAAGAAAAATGAAACTGGCAGAGTTCCTAATAAAGAAGTTAAGATTTATTGCTGAAGAGAGGCCGGCCCTGGACGCCAGGAAAAATTATTCTGAACAAGTGGATTCTTTTCTCAACCAATCCTGATTGTTACCATGAAATATGAAACTGGCAGAGTTCCTAATAAGGAAGTTAAGATTCATTGCTGAAGAGAGGCCGGCCCTGGACGCCCGGAAAAATTATTCTGAACACGTGGATTCTTTCCTCAACCGACCCTGATACCTATTCTGAAATATGAAACTGGCAGAGTTCCTAATAAGGAAGTTAAGGTTTATTGCAAGAGTGAAGCCGGCCCTGGACGCCCGGAAAAATTATTCTGAGTATGTGGATTCTTTTCTCAACTGATCCCGATTGTTATCCTGAAATATAAAACTGGCAGAGTTCCTAATAAGGAAGTTAAGATTTATTTCTGGAGAGGCCGGCCCTGGACGCCCGGAAAAATTATTCTGAACACGTGGATTCTTTCCTCAACCGATCCTGATACCTATTCTGAAATATGAAACTGGCAGAGTTCCTAATAAGGAAGTTAAGATTTATTGCAAGAGTGAAGCCGGCCCTGGACGCCCGGAAAAATTATTCTGAGTATGTGGATTCTTTTCTCAACTGATCCCGATTGTTATCCTGAAATATGAAACTGGCAGAGTTCCTAATAAGGAAGTTAAGATTCATTGCTAGATTTATTACCGGTCCTGGAGAAGTGAAAAATTATTACCAGTGCTAGAATCCCAAAAAAATACTTATTTTGCCCAATTCTGTGATCTACTAGGGTCTTGAAAAAAAAAATTGCTGAACTTTATTGCCAAAGTAACTAGGCTACATAGAACTGACTTGTCGTATCACTAAGGTGTAATAATTTGACCAATAAAAAATCTAATTCAATCTAATTGAATGTTAGAAAGTCACATGACCACTAAACAAAGGTTTAACTTTCGAAAAGTTTGAATTGCCAGCTAATCAAGGTATTCTGCGACTGCCTAGAAACTATGTTATAAATATAAAATATCTACTCCATGAGTTGTGAAATTTCGTCGCAGTAAAATATGTTTCGACTCAAATTTTGACATTTCAGATACACAACTTAGAACTCAAAATACCAGGTCTCCTCATCATTGACACGCCAGGTCACGAATCGTTTTCGAATTTAAGAAACCGGGGTTCGTCTTTATGTGATATAGCTATTCTTGTTGTCGATATTATGCACGGACTGGAACCGCAGACCATCGAATCCATCAACATCTTGAAGGGTAAGAAGACACCGTTCATAGTGGCTCTGAACAAGATTGATCGCCTTTACGACTGGCAAACTATGAACAGGAAAGATGTAAGGGATATTTTGAAGGGACAGGCGCAAAATACTCAGTTGGAATTCGAGCAGAGGACCAAGGAGATCATAGTTCAATTTGCCGAACAAGGTAAATGTCGATATTTATATTTGTAACTATGGTTGAAAGTGAAAATTCTCATTTTCATTCAGATGGTTGGTTTTTTCTTTTAATTATCTCTAGTTTTCATTGAAAATTCGTTAAATAAATTAGATACGGAGAATGTTATTAAAATATATCACTCACAGAAATCATTCATTCACTACCAAATGAATTTAAAAAAATTAAAAAAGGGACAATTTTTGAAAATGGAATAAAGAGCTATTTTCTTTGTTAATTATTCTAAAGTGGCTTAATTTTTCCATAATTTATTTTATTTTCCTGCCTAACTATTTTGAATGCAATCAACATGAATACTTTTTTCTTTTCTTTTTAAGTTGCTTTTGAATTGTATCTATATCAATTGTATATTATTTTTTATGTAGATTTGTAAGGTATTGTTATTATTATTATTTTTTTGTATTGAAAGCTATGTATTTGAAAGGAGACACACTGTTCTTATTGATAATAACAAAAGTAATTCTAGAATAGTTAGTTGTGGTGTTCTTCAAGGGTCAGTTCTTGGGCCTTTTTTATTTTTGATTTATATCAATGATTTGTTAAATACGAAAATGAAAGGAAAAAAAATCATGTCAAGAAAGGAAAGTTGTTTTCTTATGCTGACGATATAGTTTATATATGTAGTGGAAATACCTGGGAAGGAACAGTATTTAATGCATATGATTTATCAATTTCAAAACATAATCTCAATCAGGATTTACTAACTTTAAATCTGAAAAAATCTCATTTTATGACATTTACATTGCATGAGAATATGCAATCAAAAAAAATTGATAAAATGAAGATCCATACTATTTTATGTTTAAATAACGAAAAACCATGTGATTGTACAGAATATATTTCCAAAGTTGAAGTAGTAAAATATCTAGGAGTTCATTTAGATTGCAACCTCAAGTGGCATAAACAAACATATCAATGAATCGACAAAAAAAAACTAAAGAAAACACTTTATAAATTCAAGTTGTTGAGAATTATTGTCAGTCGTAAATTATTTATAAGTTTTTATTATAGTCTCTTCCAGTCTATCTTGGCCTATGGTATAATAGGTTGGGGAGGCCTATATAAACAAGTTTTAAAACCACTTGCATCAATTCAAAAGTATACCTTGAAAATAATTTTTAAAAAACCTTGTGATTATTTTTCTAAAATTCTCTTTGAACAATATAAAATCTCAACTGGTAAACAATTATTTTATAAAGCATTACATAAGAAAAAATTTAGAATTAGATAATCTTATAAAACATAAATATGAAACAAAAAATAAAATTGATGGTTGGATATCGACTGAAAAGTTCTTTACAACTTGAATGCACCAACATGCCATCTGTATAGGTAAAAAGATTTATAATAAATTGCCGGTTTTTTTTTTAATTAGTTTTTCTGGATTTAAGAACAAAATCAAATACTGGTTGATTGAGAATTCTGACAATTTTGAAAATTGTTTGTATGTGAAATAATTTTGTTATTCAAAGAAATCTGCATTGCATTGTTCACAATAAGCTTGTCAAGAGAGAAACAAGATGTCCTGAAATACCAGGACCACGCTTATTGCCATAATCCTATAACAAAATGAATAATTGGGTCAAAAATCTATCAGAAAACAACTACATTCCTGGCAATACCACGACGAACGTTGAATGAATCTCCGCAATTGCTAGTTGCATGGAAATGCTCATTGTAAGTATTTGGTATTTTGACCACCAAATAGATCGATTTCTGGGTTCTTGCCCTCATCAGTATAATGTAGGTCTCTGCAGACAACAACTAATGTCTGTAACAAACGATTCAACAAAATCTCCATGTAAAGGCAGAAGCTGAGACACCGCCCGCAGCCTAGCGTTCACTAAACCACGGGCGCCATCTGAACTCCAGCCCCTCAACCAAAGCTATACCCAGAACTTGCGTGATTAATTCAACCACAAATACAAATCAAAGAAATCTGCATTGCATTGTTCACAATAAGCTTGTCAAGAGAGAAACAAGATGTCCTGCAATACCAGGACCACGCTTATGGCCATAATCCTATACAATAGGGGTATTGCTTTGGTTGAGGGGCTGGAGTTCAGATGGCGCCCGTGGTTTAGTGAACGCTAGGCTGCGGGCGGTGTCTCAGCTTCTGTCTTTACATGCAGATTTTGTTGAATCGCTTGTTGCAGACAATGCAGACATTAGTTATTGCCTGAAGAGACGTACCCTATACTGATATTACTGATGAGGGCAAGAACCCAGTAATCGATCTATAGGTGGTCCAAATGTTTCAATGAACATTTCCATGCAACTAGCAATTGCGGAGACATTTTTGTAGGACTTCTGCACGGAAATTTATTAGATGTAATTCAACGTTCGTCGTGATATTAGCCAGGAAAGTAGTTGTTTTCTGATGGATTTTCGACCCATGTATTCCTATTGTATAGGATTATGGTAATAAGCGTCGTCCTGGTATTGCAGGACATCTTGTTTTTCAATTTTGTTATTGTCTATAATTGTGTTATTTCACATGATCATGGACAAGTTTTTAAATTATTTGGTCATGTTTCCATGAGAGATTTATTATTATTTATTATATTGACAATGTATTTGTTATTTTGAACACCAATAAATAAATAAATAAATTTTCTTTCTGTAGATATCACACCAAAGTGTTTATTCAAGCTGAATTTTTTGTCTTCTAGGTCTAAACGCTGCCCTCTTTTTCGAGAACCCAGACGTCCGCAGTTACGTCTCCTTAGTCCCTACCAGCGCAATAACAGGGGAGGGCATGGGCAACTTGCTCGCTCTCATTGTTGATTTTTGCCAGAGCAAGCTCAGCAAGCGCCTGATGTACTCCGATGAACTGCAGGCTACAGTGCTGGAGGTCAAGGCCATTCCCGGTCTCGGAACTACTATCGACGTTATATTGGTGAATGGAACGCTGAAGGAGGGTGATACGATGCTGTGTGCTGGGACTGACGGTGCAATCGTGACTCAGATTAGGTCGTTGCTGATGCCTCAACCGATGAAGGAGTTGAGAGTTAAGGTACGATTTTTTTTTTATATGAGAAATTGATTTTTGAAAACATTTAAGATAATTAAAATGATGATATTAGTAACAACTTTATTATGCTGTATGACAATTAATTAAAGGATACAGTGTGTAGGATTAGTCGTAGGATAGTTCAGAAAAAGAAGGACTTTGGCTCGCAATTTTTTCGTCCTACATCGATTTACTTGAAATTTTGACAGTTAGTAGAGAATAGCTTAAGGATATATCATGCCGAGGGGCGCTTGAGTGGAATTTTTCAATCAAATTTTAACCTCAGGAATAGATTGAAAAACGAATTCTAAATAAAAAATGTTCTATAATTTTTTTTTTTTGGAAAATTGCTCAAGAACCTGAAAATTACAGACCAATAGCCTTATTGAGTATTTTCTCAAAAATTTTGAAAAATAGAATTGTTGATTTTATTAATAAAACATTTGAATCAATTCGGTTTTCATGAAAAGAGTGGAACACAAGCAGCAGTTTTAGAAGTAATTGACTTAATTCAAAAAGAAAATTTTGAGGTGGCTGTTTTCATAGATTGTAAATAATCTTTTAAAATCTTACTTCGAGAAAAGAACTATACGGACCTATACTAATAACGTGGAGACTGACAATTTGAATATGAACAAAGGCGTTCCACAAGGGTCGGTTTTAGGTCCAATTTTATACTTATTATATATACAAAATTTATCCCAAATCAACTTAATCATGGCATTACACGATATACGCGGCATTACACGATATACGCGGATGATACAGAACTTTTATATGCAAATGAAAACCCTTTAACGAGACAAAAATTTCAAAAATGGCTTTATTCTAATCTTCTTTCTGTTAATCCTAGAAAAACTGAATACTTATATGATTTTTCAACAAAGAAATAAACTCGATATTAAATTAAATAAAAAATGAACAATTGAAACAAACTTCTCAGATAAAATATCTTGACATTTGGATTGACGATAAATTGAAGTGGGAGAAACATATTGAAAACTTTATTTAAAAAATATCTTCGATTATTGGAACATTGAGAATTAATCCTAAAATAGCTAATATATTTTTATATTCCCATATTCTCAGTAGAATCAAATATTTAATTAATATATGGGATACTTGTTCTAAAAATAATTTTAATAAAATCTCCGCTGTTTACAGAAAAGGTTTAAAAGTACTTTATCGTCTACCATAAATGACACTCTAACAAATTTCATTTAATGACGAACACATTTTCTTTGGAAGAGCATTATGCAATGGATACTCTCAAAATATTATATCTTATTATTAATAAAATGATTAAATCTAATTTTATATTAACCCGAAATTCAGAAATTCACAATTACAATAAAAGACAACATAACTTGTTCCATTTTGATTCTGCAATCTCGGTAATTGGCCAGAAAAGATTTACTCGTGAAGATTATTAATAAAATGATTAAATCTAATTTTATATTAACCCGAAATTCAGAAATTCACAATTACAATAAAAGACAACATAACTTGTTCCATTTTGATTCTGCAATCTCGGTAATTGGCCAGAAAAGATTTACTCGTGAAGCACTTTCAAAATTCAATGAATTTCCCGAAGACCTAAAAAATGTAGAAATATCACTGAATTCAAAATCAAAATAAAAAAATATTTCCTGCAAAAAATAAATCGAAATTGAATGGATTATTTCTTTGTTCTATTGTTTGTTTTTTCTTCATTGTAATTCTAAAAGTTTTTTTTTAAATAGAATGTATAAATACAAAAAGGTTCATGAACAGTCTCATACCAGTTTTAAACTGTTTGATTGTTCATGACAGTCCTTGCATACAAATCATATAAACATATAAATATACCCTTTCATAATGTTATAAAGGTACTTTGAAAAAAAAAACACTGTATCTCTGATAACATTAGTTATTAAGAAATGGGTATACATTTTTTATTTATTGTAGCAATGAATTATGGATAATTAACGTTATTATTATTTATATTGAAAAAAAATAGTTATTATATGTATACACTGAATATATTGTTATTTTGGTAATAAATCTCTTGATTGAGAATTCTGAAAAATTTGAAAATTGGTTCTATATAAAATAATTTTGATATTGTTTTTATTTATACAAAATGTAACCATTATTTTGGATGCATACCTTTGAGTTCATTTTACTATTTTTCTTTATTTGTATATATATTATTAATATTTACTATATTTGTCTATTATGATATATTATTATTTTATACAATAATTTCACATGATCATGGAGTTTTTAACATATTTGATCATGTTTTTATGAGATATTTATTATTTATTATAATGACAATGTATTTGTTATTTTGAACACCAATAAATAAATAAATAAATTCTATTTTATTTACTTAATAATTTCATTCAATTCCAGAATGCTTACATAGAATACAGAGAGATAAAAGCAGCTCAGGGTGTAAAGATTGCGGCCAAGGAATTAGAGAAAGCCATTGCTGGTCTCAATTTGTACATCGCTAACAAGCCAGACGAAGTTGAAATTCTGAAGGAAGAGGTGTCCAGGTATGTCTTCAATTTTATTTCAAGAATATATTGAATTTAGACAAGGTCAATAATTTTTTGAACAAAAAAATTCTTCGCGGTATGTTGAGGGTCAGAAAATATTTGGTGATTCTTAGGTAAATCAAGAAAAATGAAGACGGCTCGATAAGATTTCCGGAAGGGGGTAGGGGTATCTAAATATACTCCTTGAGGGTTGGTTTATATTAGTCATTTTTCAACATTGTGTCGAAATTAACGAGAAAAACGCTAAGAAAATTCTTTTTGTTGTTTTTAATTTTTATCTTCCTCAGAAAAAACATTTTTTTCATGAAACTTGGTGAAAACGTTCTTGTTAGTGTTTTTCAGAGTAAAATATTTTTTTTTTCGATGGTATACGAATTTAAATTTAAAAAGTAAAAAAATAATTGACAATTTAATTTCTCAAATGTCTCATATTTTTTAATTTAATTTAACAATACAGAGCTTTCAAGAGCCCAAGAGAACTTTATCAAGCACCCCACGATTTTTTTACATTAGAGAAATTAAATTGTCAATTATTTTGTACATTTTTAGTCCATGGGAATTAAAGCATGTTCTTTAGTTTTTTTAAACAATTTTTTTTTACTAAAAATCGATATCTCCGACCCCGAAAACCATATCAATTTTGGATCGAATCTGACCATAATCACAATACTCGTCCATCATCTTGGGCCATCTTGAATTCATAAACTTTCACTAAACATTCATAATCTCTGACCCCAAAAACCCTCACACACAAATTTTGAACCGGATCGGACCATAATGACATCTTGAAGCCGCCATCTTTAATTCATGAATTTTGACAGAAAATTCGAAATATACGACCTAAAAAAATCTCACATACCAATTTTGAATCGAATCTTACCATAATCTCGTCCGCCATCTTGGAACCGCCATTTTAAATTCATGAATTTTGATAAAAAAAATCATCTCTGGCCCCGAAAACCCTTATATACAAATTTTGAATGGAATCGGACCATTATCACAAATATTGTCCGCCATCTTGGAGTCGCCATTTTGTTTTTTTCATAACTAAAAAAATGTCATATTGCATTGCCACCGGAACTACGAACACCTGCCAAATTTTAAATCATTCGGACGTCTGGAAATGGGTGAAAATCAGGCCTAAGGAGTCAGTTACAAACATACAAACTAACAAACAAACATACAAGTGAAGCTTATATGAAGCGTGTAAAAAAAATCATAATTTTCAATCGAAAAAGTTAATGAAATATTTTTCGATTTTTCAAATTTATCAGTACTCATTTTCTTCTTCGTAACCTCGACTTTGAGATAGTATTTAGAAAATATATTGTTCGTATTTAAGAACCACTTCTCATTATTCTCAGCTTCATGGTAGCATTATTATGGGTTTTAGTCAATATTACGTTTTCCATACTTTGCAGTTTTACAGTTTTGAAGATACCATTGTTGGCATAAGAGAAATGGAACAGGTGTACAAAGTTTATTTTCAAAAAAGCAAAACTTGAAATATGTAAATTGGGATTGAGTATTTTCCTAATCTGTTTTTGTATGCTTTCAAATGATATGCAAATTGGGTTATCCCGTGAAATAAATAAATAAATAAATAAATATGCACTGTTACTATTTTAGAGAGCTGAAATCGGCCCTTTCCAATATAAGACTAGCTGATAGGGGTGTGTACGTGCAGGCATCTACACTTGGGTCATTGGAGGCTCTGTTGGAGTTTTTGAGAACCAGTAAAATTCCGGTGAGTTTCAACTTTATTTCCATACCCATTTTACTTCCTCCATAGCAGTATTCAAGAAAAAAAAATCATGATTTTTATTAAAAGAAAAAAAAACAGAAAATACAGGAAATCTTTAACAGTACTGTATTGTCTTCCATTTGATATGCCAACTAATGAATTATATGCAATTACAGACAAATTTTCTTTAGAGGAATTGTATAAAATAAATAGCCTAAAAATTTCTTTTAATATTATAAATAAAAAATTAAAATCAAATTTTATTTTGATGAGAAACTCTGCAATTCATAGTCATTGCACTAGACAACATAACTTGTTTCACCTCGATTCTGCTACCTCTACAGTTGGTTAAAAAAAATGAACTCAAGCTGCTCTAGCTGAATTTAATAAATTAACTAATGTTATGAGAAATTGCAGAAGTTTTTCAAAATTCAAAATTTCTGTGAAAAAGCACATTATTTCCCTAAAAATAAAATTGATATGTCTTTGTTCACTAGTTTATGAATTTATCATGATTATATCATTATGGTATGTTTATCATTGATTTATGATATATTTTTTGTTTCAATTGCAATTGTTGATATTTTTTTATTATTTATTATTATTTTTATTATTGTCATTGCAAGTACAACTTCCTCATACCAGTGATATTTTTCAATAACATTCTCCCTATCTAATTTATTTAACGATTTTTTCAATGAAAACTAAAGAAAATTAAAAAAATCAACTATGTGAATGAAAATGCGAATTTTCACTTTCAGATTTTTTCTTTTCTTTTCAGTTAGTCTTTTCACAATATCTTTCAGTTAGATATTACAAATAAATCACATTTTTCATTTCTCAATTTTCATGGAGAATGTTCCCCTTTTCTATATTATTATTATACACAAAAATTAACAAACAAAAACAAATATAAATCAGCAGCACAATACAAGAAGAAGAAATATGACAATGATAGATTCATAAACTTTTTGTCTATACCTATTTCGCACAATGCATGTAAACTATATGGGATTTTTATATTCTAACCTATAAGGTCCTCAATCAAGTTTTGGAGATTAAAAATAAAATATATCTTTTTCCGTACTTTTGACACCCTGTATCTCAGAGGGGATGCATTTTAGGACATACCTCGATGAAAACCTTTCACCTCTAAATGATGCGAGGAATGTGTATTCGAGGTTTGTCGGTCTTATTCTGACTCACCCTGTATATATGAATATTACTTGCATCTAGAGTTTCACGAAGTACTAATGAAGTCAGTCACTGCTGCTGGGGTATTGGAATGTTATTGTAATGCATATTGGAATTTATCAAAACCAATATTAACAGAGATGAAAGCATACATACCAATGTAATTATTCGTATTCCGAAATGCGGGAACACAAATAATCGCACGGGAATATATCCAGCTGTATAATTAGGACCGGTATTTACCCGCTACCGCTACTGTTTCCGCTTTTCCTGGGTGGTTTGTGCTGACACTTACATTAACTAGTATTAACACGAGTTCCAGGGGTATTAACCTGACACTAAATACAATAGAAATCATTTTTTTTACAGAATCGAGTTTATTTTTGTCGCGCTTCACGGAGATGTTTGCGGATGATCCGAAAATCATGAATAATGTAGTAAATATGGAATTATTATACTGAAGCAGCAACCCATACCCTCTTTGGACTATATACAACAATTTTAGAGTAGTGTGACAGGTCCCAACTATACATGCCAAAAAAAAAATTTGTTTTACTCCTGCCTCATTTTCAATTTACCCATAAAATCGGCATTCTCTTCACTAAATGTTGCAAATAATCGCTTATTCATATCCTGCATAAATATATTTAATAACACTATTTTGAAGTACAAACCTCAAGCTTGAAATAACATACTTCATTTTTTATGTAGGATGTGTATGAGCGATTATTTTCAACATTTACCGAAGGAATGGCAGGGATTATGGGTGAGTTGAAAACTGAGGCAGGAGTAAAACCCAGTTTTTTCTTTGGCATGTATAAGTGAGACTTGTCTCACTAGCCTTAAATCATTGCATATGGTCCAAGGAGGGTACTGATTCCTGCTCCAGTATAATTATTTCATATCAACTAAAATATCCATGACTTTCGGATTCTCCGTAAATATCGTCTTCAGGAACGATTCACACTTTTTCTTTTCCTTCTACCATAATTTTTAGCAAAGTTATGACAAATCTAATTTTCGGCCCTGCCGGAAATCGCAATCAGATTTCAATCAGGTTTTCTGAGAAAACGAACGCATTTTGTGAAAAATGAGAAAATTAAGGATATGTTCCAAAAGTCACCGAAAATGCGGTTTGGTGTTCCGAAAATCACCGATAGTTCGGTGATCCTGAAAAAGTGGTGATATTTGAAACACGGTTGCCTGAAAGCTGGTGAACCAAACGTCAATTTACTAACCAACACTTCCTTTGCGGTGAGATTGACAAAAGTGACAACTGACAACCGTAAAACATAAAACTGTCCATTTTGTTGTTTTATTTGAGATTTTGAGATGAGATGAGACCGATTGTGAATTGTGATTGTCCCATCTCCTATCTTTCTACAAATTTATGGATTTCTGTTGCAGTATTTCACTATGGTACTTTTTCTTTCAACTGTATATACCTATCATTAATTGCGATTTTTCTTAATAGGATCTTGAACTGACTGAATATATGTGCTTTTGTGGTTATTGCCAGGAAGAATTGGGAACGCTGGACAGTCTAATGGCTGCCTCATGTATTTATGCGTTGTGCTGTTAAATGTCATTTTTTGTCACCAGTCACCAATCAGTAATCACAACACAATCACCATAGTGTTCCGAAAGTAACTAGTAATTATAAATTTTTCAGATAACCGCTGTCAAATTTCTGGTTAGTAGCGGTTAGCAACTGGTTACTTTTGGAATATATCCTAAGTATATTATTTCTTATGTAGAACACGACACAGTCAACACAAACGTCAAATGCCTCATTTGACACATTTGACGATTTTTTCGTACTTTCGGTTTGATTTTTAAATTGAACCCCCTTTTTTTTTAGGAGAGAGGTGGATTCTAATTCTAGCAGTTATATTTACTTATAATTCAATTGGGTCCGACATAGAGCCTAATTGGATCCTTGGAATTATTAAAAAAATTGGTTAAAACTGAATTTTAACGCAACATTTTTGCCGATTTTTCATGGACATTTTTTGTACCCCTACCCACGTTCCCATATTTTGACAAAATTTGTGCCACAAAACTTGATAGTTGAATTATTTTATTCCCAATAATAGTCTAGTTGATTTAGGGTATTGGTACTATAATAACTAATCACCAATATTCTGGTTATAGCAGACAAAAAAAAATGGTTTTTGTAAAATTTGTATACACAATTTCTATTCACTCAAATGTCTATGCAAGGTTAGTTCGTTCTGGTTAGATCGGACTAAAAAATTGATTTAAGAACCTGAGTTTTGGTTATGAATTGAGCTTTTTGATGAGTGCGTGAAAATTGAACACATATTCGACAAGAGTGATTATAATCGTTTACAACTTACTTGAAATGAGGGGGAGGAAAAGTATGAGTTTCCTCCCTGGTTTGAGGAAGGAAAGTGTGTACTTTCCATAGGGGTAAAGCAAGTTATTCTCCCTCCCTAGGGAGGAAAAGTATGAGAAAGTGTGTACTTTCGATTCGGGTAGGAGGAAAACAATATTTCAGTTAATTTTGCGAGGATATAACACGACTCATCCCACTTGAATGTAATTGAATGTCAGCCAATGTGACCGAGAACAAATTTTCCATATATTTTCGTGCTGAGTCCTTTGCAGAAGGTTGGAATTTTGAAGGCCATTCATTCATCATTCATTGCGTGTGTTTTTTTTTTAATAATTAAAAGCGGTAGTCATCGGCTGCATTCCAGTGACCCGTTGACGAAAATAAGACTTTATTCACATATTTCTAATATTTCCATAAATTTTCCACGCTCCTAAAAATTATTATCCGTACTGATATATTCCCAATATGCGCCCCTGATAAAAAAACATACCATAGTCTCCTGAATAGTAAAAAAACAAATACTAGCACTCGCCTGCCATTGGCTGAAAACAGAGCTTTCTAACGCGCATGTCCCGACCCATTGATCCACGGCTGCAGAGGAAGGATGAATGGGAGAGCGTGGATGAATTAAAAACACACTTTAATTGATAAGTAGTGGGTAGTGGTGAACTTCACACCGTGTTGGAGGTCGCCACTGTCCCCACCACCCCCAACACTACCAAGGCAAGCGGCGGGATACATCAGTGAAAATGAGATGGTACAGTAACGACCAGTGTTGCATATACTATTACTATAGTAATAGTTCTATTACTTTCGGATCCTATCTATTACGCTCTTACGCACAGTCTTAAAAAATGCGAAATCTATTACTATTTCAACAAAATGCCATCAACGCCCAACGGGCGAATTTAAAAATTAGGGTTCAATTATTCGTAACATGGAACACCAATGAAAGATATGTAACTACAGAAGTTGAAAGTTCTATGCATGCGATATAAATCACGGTCTTGAGGCACATGATCTGTGAGTTCTGTGACATTGAATATTGACATCTGACTGATTTGACACTTTTGACATCTATTTTTGGTTTGAGTTTCCCGCGAATGGTTTCCCGTTTCCCGTGCGAAAAAGACAAAAAGAGCACCTAGGTCCTAGGTCCTAGAGATTAGAGATTATGGACAGGTGAATATTCAATAGCTTCCATATTCGAATTTTTTTTTTTTGTTTTGAAAAACATTTTAAATGGGGCTAATTTTTTCAAGGTTCCTGATAAAAAAAACACCCACTACCACTACTACTAGAATACGTTGTGACTGATGCTCTGATATTATTTATCTTTTATTGAATGGAAGCTGCTTTGTTCGAAGTTTTTTGAGAATTTTATTTTTCTATCAAAGATTCAACTTCAACACATTGTTTTATTTGAATTATGATGAAAATAAATAACATATTGCTTTATTCGTTTGCATCGAGGTGTAGCTTTTTCTGGTGTAATTCACACTTGTATCTGTCTCTTTCGTTCAATGGCGAGAGATAGAGAGAAGTGTAAATTACACCAGAAAGTGCCACACCTCGATGCAAACGAATAAACCTTATTAAAACATATAGATTTGGAGCGACCTCTATCATTCGGAAACAGTACCGCTTGAAGTTAGCTTACAATTGCGCCACTAGAGGCGCAAATATTTCCTGCGCATGCGCATAAGGCACTGAAACACCAAAATGTAATAGATTTTCGAGAAATAGTAATAGATTGCTAAAATATGTTACTATCTATTACTATTTTGTCTTTGAAACTATTACTTTTTTTTTTTGGTCATATGCAACACTGGTAACGACAGACAAATGTAAGCCACGAGTGACGAATGAATCGTAGCAATTTGAAACTCGGCACATGACTTCTTGACCAAAAAATCAGTGGAACCAGAAAAAAAAATTATTTAAAAAAATTATAATTTTTTTTGCTGTTGTTTCGGAAAGTATAAGATTTATCAAGAAACAATTTCAACAAGGTGAAAGATAATTCAAGTCTACACAGGAAATATACGTAGAAATTTCTCACAAAATGCGTTCGTTTTCTCAGAAAACCTGATTGAAATCTGCTTGCCATTTCCGGCAGGGCCGAAAATTAGATTTGTCATAACTTTGCCAAAAATTATGGTAGAAGGAAAAGAAAAAGTGTGAATCGTTCCTGAAGACTTCTACTTCCTCATACAAATATAATATGTGAGTATCTGAGTACCCAAAATGTGTTTTGTCCCACTTCATATAACCCTTCTACGATATTTACGGTGGATTTGAAAGTCTTGGATATTTTAGTTGATATGAAATAGTTATACTGAAGCATGAATCAATACCCTCTTTGGACCATATGCAACGATTTTAGACTAGTGAGACAAGTCACTTATACACGCAAAAGAAAAAACTGGGTATACTCCTGCCTCAGTTTTCAACTCACCCATAATCCCGGCAATTTCTTCAGTAAATGTTGAAAATAATCGCTCATACACATCCTACATGAAAAATGAAGTATGTGATTTCAAGCTTGAGGTTTGCTCTTCACAACAGTGTTATTAAACATATACGCAGGATATGAATAAGCGATTATTTTCAACATTTACTGAAGAGAATGCCGATTTTATGGGTAAATTGAAAATGAGGCAGAAGTAAAACAAAGTTTTTTTTGCATGTATAAGTGGGACCTGTCACACTACTTTAAAATTGTTGCATATAGTCCAAAGAGGGTATGGGTTGCTGTTTCACTATAATAATTCGATATTTACCAAATTCTATTCATGATTTTCGGATCATCCGCAAGCATCTCCATGAAGTACGACAAAACACATTTTAGGAACTCGAATACTCGCATATTATATTTGCATGAGAAGGTACAGGAAGCTTCCGAAACGATATGAATTTTTCCTTTTTCTTCTCCGTTCATTTTCAGCAGAGGTAAGACCAATCAAATATTCGGCTCCTCCAGAACTTTCAGCGGCGGTTAAGCGTGAACCTGAAAGTTGATGTCGGCGTTCAATCACGTTTTCTGAGAAAACGAGCACATTTCATAAGAAATTACTAGGAATAGTTTTTGTAAAGAATTGAATTGTCTTCCACCCTGTTGAGTTGTTTTTTCGATAAATCATATACTTTCCAAGATTACAGCAAAAATGTATTTATCTATTTTTAAACGAATCAAAGAATATGTTCCAACCCTGGAATTTTGGTAAACAATTTTTTTTCGTGTTAAACATGGTTCCAACTACTAGCATACCAAGTTGGGTGGTGCTACAATCGATCCTCGTCTCAAAACCCAATCGTACTGGATTAAAACGCGATCAAACGCCTTGGAGATATGTAATGCAATGTTGAAAAACAAATGACAAAATGGGGGTGCTAGTGATACCTTTGTCACCTGATATATCGGAGTCAACAAGACAGAAAATGAGATATATTCCTTTAGTTTCGCAGTTTTGATACCCTTGAAATTGATAATGCGATGAAATCGGTGTCGCAACACACTTTCAAAAATACAATTTCCCTTGGTCCTTTGTGCAAGCGGATCCGCTACGGGAAGAAAATTTTATTCGAGCCACCTAATTAATATCCCGATAGCGATGTCGAAGGCGTCGATTCTCGGAAAAAAAGAACACTGGAACGGACTAAAAGAGATGCGCCCACTCGCTTCCTCTGACGAACATGCCGCGCGGCGACACTTCCATCCGGCTTAGCTCATGTCCTCCTCGTGCCTTATACGTGGAAACGATGACGGCGGGACGCGAGGCTCACGTGGATTTTTTTTTCTGTTTTCTGAGGTTCGATTAATTGCGAAGAACGAGGCGATACGGGGTCGGTAAATTGCCATTAAAATCGTGTCTTAATGTTATAATCCAGTAACGACAGACAAACTCGAGTAAAAAGTGAAGAATGAATTGTAGCACTCTGAAACTCGGCACATGACTTCTTGGCATCATGTATTATTGGAAAAAAAATTGTTTACCAAAAAATCAAGGGTGGAACCTAAAAAATTTTTCATTTAAAAAAATATTTATTTTTTTGTTGTTATTTCAGAAAATATAAGATTTATCAAAAAACGATTTCGATAGGTGGAGAGATAATTCAATTCTCCACAAGAATGATATTCAGTAATACCTTATGAAATACGCTCGTTCTCTCAGAAAACGTGGTTAAACGCCGACGTCACATTTCATGCTCGCGCTAACTCGCCACTGCAAGTTCAGGCAGGGCCGAAAATTAGATTTGTCATAACTTTGCTAATAATTATAGTAGAAGGAAAAGAAAAAGTGCATATCGTTCCTGCAGACTTCTACTTCCTCATGCAAATATCACATGTGAGTATTTGAGTACCTAAAATGTGTTTTGTCCCCCTTCACATAACCCTTCTACGATATTTACGGAGGATCCGAAAGTCATGGATATTTCAGTTGATATTATAAATAATTATACTGAAGCAGGAATCAGTACCCTCTTAGGACCATATGCAACGATTTGAGGCTACTGAGACAAGTCTCACTTATACATGCCAAAGAAAAAACTGGGTTTTACTCCTGCCTCAGTTTTCAACTCACCCATAATCCCGGCAATTTTTTCAGTTAATGTTGAAAATAATCGCTCATACACATCCTACATGAAAAATGAAATATGTGATTTCAAGCTTGAGGTTTGCACTACACAATATTGTTATTAAATATATATGTAGGATATGAATAAGCGATTATTTTCAACATTTAGTGAAGAGATTGCCGATTTTATGGGTAAGTTGAAAATGAGGCAGGAGGAAAACAAAGCTTTTTTTTTGGCATGTATAAGTGGGACCTGTCACGCTACTTTAAAATTGTTGCATATAGTCCAAAGAGGGTATGGGTTGCTGCTTCAGTGTAATAATTCCATATTTACTAAATTATTTATGATTTTCGGATCATCCTCAAACATCTCCGTGAAGTGCGATAATAGTTATTTACCTAACAAGAGCGGAAAGTAGTACTTTTCCGCACGCGACGGCAGTTGCACGAACGACGCGTAGCGGAGTTCGGGCATGCCGTTAAGGGCGGAAAAGACATTTTCCGTAAGAGTTAGGTACAATATTTTTCCTACGAGTGTTTTTGTCCATCTTATTTATGAAAAAACAAGGTTTTTAATAAACAAGTTTTTATAATAATGCTACAAATTGACTAATACGACAGAATAGTTACATAGATCATTTAGTTAGTTGTAAATATCCTCATTTTCAAAAATACAAAAATCGTGCGGAAAAGTAAAAATCGTACGGAAAAGTAAAAATAGTGCGGGAAAGTAACTTTTCAGCACGATTTTAAATCGTACGGAAAAGTACAACTTTCAAAACAAAAAATCGTGCGGAAAAGTTACTTTTCCGCAAAAAATGGAATTTTGTAAACAATTTTTTTCGTTTTTATCATGTTTCCAACTACTAGCATACCAAGTTCGATGGTGCTGCAATCGATCCTCGTCTCAAATCCTAATCGTACTGGATTATATGCATTTTCTTTGTTTCAGTATTGTGGCATCAGGATTGGTCCCATCGTGAAGAGAGACGTGATGAAAGCATCGATCATGTTGGAACATGAGAGTCAGTAAGTTGTTTCCATCTTTTGTGTATTCTACTTGAGCTCAATATTAATGAAAATACCTACTTCCTCTTTCTAGACCACCCTGAACACTAGAACTCAGAGATTCACTACTTGACTTGATTTTCTAACTACTTGACTTGACTTAAAATCGACACAAGCTCAAGTCAAGTATTTATTTTTGAAATCCAAGTCGAGTCAAGTAGTTACACATCAAGTACTTGTACCTACTTGATTTTTCTTAAAAATCTAGTACCTATTTTGTATTGATCTGATTAACTGCCGAAACGCAATAACTAATCTAAAAATATGTGGATGCAAACTAAACAAAACTGAAGTTAGTAAAATACAGTACAATAACAGTCACATTATAATGTCCCACTGTCAAATGGCAAAGTAGGTTATATTTTTGAAATGCCCTGTATAAAAATGTATAACATGTGTACATAGGGTACATTTGCCTTTTTTGACAGTATTCTTATTACTCTTAGGATCTTGTTCGACTATGAAATAATCCGTAATTGTTTTTGTTTTATTAGATACACTTTTATCAACTTCAACTCGTTTGGCCCTTGATGGCGCTGACCCTGCTCTTTCGACTTCTGTTTCGATGTCATCAAATGCTGACACTATTTCATCTACGATATATTCTGAGCCGCTGCTTTGAAAAGGTTCCGATTCCATTACGGACAAATCACTTAAATCAGACATAAACAATGAATCTCTAGTCGCCACTTTTTATCCTTGATCAACGCTGCTCTACAATTTAATAGCACGTCGTCATCCAGCAATCGGGGGCTTGCTTGCTGTAATCTCGGTGAATCCCCTATTTTAACGCTTCGGTGTGAATTTCACAGATCGCTATCAAGTAATATCAGTAGTTTGATTTCACTTGATATTAAGTCAAGTCAAATATCAAATTTTCAAAAACTTGAGTTTTGAACTCAAGTTAAGTATTTAAGAAAAAATTCAAACTACCTGGCTTGATGAATCCCTGCTAGAACTTGAACTTGAAATCGCTAACATGTCTCTTTATAACAGAGAGCTTAACCTCAAGAGGGATTGAAACGTGAATATCCATTGCTCGGTGACTTTACTAGAAATCGAACCTTTGATATACACTCCCCGGCAAAAAAAACCGGCCACTAAAAACTGGCCCCAATTTCAAAGTTGGCTTCCTCGAGAACGGCTCATTTGATTTTGATGTTTTTTTTTTAAATTGTAGATTGACTTCTCAGTAACGATAATATGTCAGAAATTTTTATTCAGATTTGAATTTGAGCATATACGGGGTGCAACAATGAGACGAAGTTTATTTCCCGAAATTTGTAACACCCTGTGGAGTGCAACAGCTATAGCAACTGTTGTCAACTGGAATCACATTGAGCCCTGATCTTTTCTGAACGTTTTGTTTTTTTAATCACGACATTATTACTGTTTTTACTGGAGATACACTTTTTTAAAGCGAACGCCTCGGAAAAAAGGTTCGCAGGCAAAAAGTGTTAAAAATTTCTACGTAAAAATAATCAAGGCGGCATACACGGAAACAGATTTGAGTTTAACATTGATTGACACTGACAGTAACATTAAGAGCTTGTCAACGGTTTTACATAAAATCAAAAAATGCCTTTATCTGTGACCGATGTTGCTCGTATTGTGGCCTTAATTGAGGATGGCCGAAGTCAACGTTCTGTGTCCGATACCCTTGGTATACCTCGAACAACAGTCCAGGATGCCTGGAATCGGTATATGGTAACGGGAAATTTCAACAGGCGAGTGGGTTCCGGAAGAAAACGGAAGACAAGTGGAATTGACGACCGCTTTATTGTCCTGAATGCTTTACGAAATCGTAGAACTACAGCTGTTCAGAATCAACATCTTCTACAAACCGTGCGTAGGATTGAAGTCAGTGAGAGCACAATCCGACGAAGACTTAAAGAAAACGACCTGTCTTCAAGGAGGCCTGCCACAGGACCCCAGCTGCTTCCAAGACATCGTCGAGCACGTCTTCAAATTTCGCGCCTCCATATGAATTGGGGGATTGCGCAATGGACTACAGTCCTTTTCACGGATGAGTCGCGATTTTGCCTGCGATCGCCTGATGGTCGGGAGCGAGTTTGGAGACGTCGAAATGAAAGATTTGCGGACTGTACAATTTCAGAACGCGTAAGTTTCAATGGGGGTTCTGTGATGGTGTGGGCGGGAATTTCGAGGGACGCCCGTACAGATTTATTCTTTGTTGAAAACGGCGCCTTAAATGGGCATCGATATATCGAAGATACACTCCAGAACGCTGTTGTTCCCTACTCTCATTTCATCGGCGACGGCTTCGTATTAATGCACGATAATGCGCGACCGCACGTGGCACGAGTTGTTAACGAATATTTGGACGAAGTGGGTATTGCACGAATGGTTTGGCCAGCTTGCAGTCCTGATCTCAATCCAATTGAGCATCTCTGGGACCAACTTCAAAGACGCATTCGTCGCCGACCTGCTCTACCCGATAGCCTTCATGATCTGCGAATTGCACTTCAGGAAGAATTTGATGCCATTCCACAAGAATTTCTTACAAACCTTATTGATTCGATGCAACATCGACTGAATGCAGTCATTTTGGCGCGGGGAGGCCACACTATATATTAGCAACTTAGAATTTATGCATTATTTTCAAATCTCCATGTTTTTGTTAGTTTTCTTGTGTATCTCCAGTAAAAACAGAGATAATGTCGTGATTAAAAAAACAAAACGTTCAGAAAAAGTCAGGGTTCAATGTGATTCCAGTTGACAATAGCTGCTATAGCTGTTGCACTCCACAGGGTGTTACAAATTTCGGGAAATAAACTTCGTCTCATTGTTGCACCCCGTATATGCTCAAATTCAAATCTGAATAAAAATTTCTGAAATAGCATCGTTACTGAGAAGTCAATCTACAATTTAAAAAAAAAATATCAAAATCAAATGAGCGGTTCTCGAGGAAGCCAACTTTGAAATTGGGGCCAGTTTTTAGTGGCCGGTTTTTTTGCCGGGGAGGTATAATGATTACAATCCCAGCCCTTTTACCACCAATCCAATTACCGTACAACAACATGATGCATCATATTTTCTCAGAACTTTTCAAAGTGGCATCCAGTTCGCGGATTTTCGTAGGCTTCTCGTGTGCTGCATATTTACTGTGCCACATACAAACAACAACGAACGTGTCGAAAGCTCTACGGAAAATCATTCCAAGGAGAAATAAATTAGCTTCGATATATTTCTAGGGTTTCTGACGATCGTTATACGCGACCGAGTTGAGAATCGAATGTTTTCTTCCGATGAGTTCCCCTGAACCTTTATTGTGTTCAAGGAAAAAATGTGTTTAGTTTTTTTTTTTCACAATGTGCGATTCCAGTCATTTTCAGTAAAAATATATTCGGATTTTTTTTCATCAATTTATCGAGATAAAAATTATTGAAAACGTCACAATGAACTACCGAATTCAAAAGATCAGAAGACCGGGAAGACGTGTGACGTCAGTGTGCTAGTGATTTTGAATGGTTATACTCGAGGGGGAAATAGCTAGTCATTTTTTGTACACCTAATGAAATCAGTGAAGTTGTTATCTCTAATGAAAAATAATGAAAAAGTTTTAGGGGGAATTGAAAGATAATTACCATTCAATTACGCGGATACGTTGTATGGACATAATTTAACTCTTATGTATAAAAATAAGATCCAGAAAGTCATAAAATAATTCCCAAATACATACCCAATACATACTAATTCAGCCATTCTGAATCGATTGTCTATCTCTAACCGTTCTCGAGTTGGTCAGCTCTGAATCAGTTTTTTGATGTTTTTTTGCCGTCAAAAATATTTCTGATGAGTTTTCAACATTATTGTTAAAAGATTCGGAATCAGCACGTCAAAATACGTCCGAGGACAAAAATTTTAAATTCGAAAAATAAAAAATAAAAAATCTCAGAAAATTTAATGTTTTATCTTAAACACCTTTTTCCGGCTAAATCTTATATCTGAGCATAGAAAATCATACATTTTTGGAATGAGCATAAAATTTTACGTATACAGTGCGAATTTCAAGTCGATATGACAACTTGGTACTTTTAATGATTTTTAGGGGTGAACCCCTTGCAACTTTTTCGAGTAATTTTAAATTTCTTTCGATTGACTTGAAATTCACAATACATACTAATTCGACCATTCTGAATCGATTGGCGTTCGCAGAATTTGTCTATCTCCAACCGTTCTCGAGTTGGTCAGCTCTGAATCAGTTTTTTGATGTTTTTTTGCCGTCAAAAATATTTCTGATGAGTTTTCGACATTATTGTTAAAAGATTCGGAATCAGCACGTCAAAATACGTCCGAGGACAAAAATTTTAAATTCGAAAAAGGAAAAATAAAAAATCTCAGAAAATTTAATGTTTTACCTTAAACACCTTTTTCCGGCTAAATCGTATATCTGAGCATAGAAAATCATACATTTTTGGAATGAGCATAAAATTTTACGTACACAGTGCGAATTTCAAGTCGATGTGACAACTTGGTACTTTTAATGATTTTTAGGGGTGAACCTCTTGCAACTTTTTCGAGTAATTTTAAATTTCTTTCGATTGACTTGAAATTCACAATACATACTAATTCGACCATTCTGAATCGATTGGCGTTCGCAGAATTTGTCTATCTCCAACCGTTCTCGAGTTGGTCAGCTCTGAATCAGTTTTTTGATGTTTTTTTGCCGTCAAAAATATTTCTGATGAGTTTTCGACATTATTGTTAAAAGATTCGGAATCAGCACGTCAAAATACGTCCGAGGACAAAAATTTTAAATTCGAAAAATGAAAAATAAAAAATCTCAGAAAATTTAATGTTTTATCTTAAACACTTTTTTCCGGCTAAATCTTATATCTGAGCATAGAAAATCATACATTTTTGGAATGAGCATAAAATTTTACGTATACAGTGCGAATTTCAAGTCGATATGACAACTTGGTACTTTTAATGATTTTTAGGGGTGAACGAACCCCTTGCAACTTTTTCGAGTAATTTTAAATTTCTTTCGATTGACTTGAAATTCACAATACATACTAATTCGACCATTCTGAATCGATTGGCGTTCGCAGAATTTGTCTATCTCCAACCGTTCTCGAGTTGGTCAGCTCTGAATCAGTTTTTTGATGGTTTCTTTGCCGTCAAAAATATTTCTGATGAGTTTTCGACATTATTGTTAAAAGATTCGGAATCAGCACGTCAAAATATGTCCGAGGACAAAAATTTTAAATTCGAAAAATGAAAAATAAAAAATCTCAGAAAATTTAATGTTTTATCTTAAACACTTTTTTCCGGCTAAATCTTATATCTGAGCATAGAAAATCATACATTTTTGGAATGAGCATAAAATTTTACGTATACAGTGCGAATTTCAAGTCGATATGACAACTTGGTACTTTTAATGATTTTTAGGGGTGAACGAACCCCTTGCAACTTTTTCGAGTAATTTTAAATTTCTTTCGATTGACTTGAAATTCACAATACATACTAATTCGACCATTCTGAATCGATTGGCGTTCGCAGAATTTGTCTATCTCCAACCGTTCTCGAGTTGGTCAGCTCTGAATCAGTTTTTTGATGTTTTTTTGCCGTCAAAAATATTTCTGATGAGTTTTCGACATTATTGTTAAAAGATTCGGAATCAGCACGTCAAAATACGTCCGAGGACAAAAATTTTAAATTCGAAAAAGGAAAAATAAAAAATCTCAGAAAATTTAATGTTTTACCTTAAACACCTTTTTCCGGCTAAATCGTATATCTGAGCATAGAAAATCATACATTTTTGGAATGAGCATAAAATTTTACGTACACAGTGCGAATTTCAAGTCGATGTGACAACTTGGTACTTTTAATGATTTTTAGGGGTGAACCTCTTGCAACTTTTTCGAGTAATTTTAAATTTCTTTCGATTGACTTGAAATTCACAATACATACTAATTCGACCATTCTGAATCGATTGGCGTTCGCAGAATTTGTCTATCTCCAACCGTTCTCGAGTTGGTCAGCTCTGAATCAGTTTTTTGATGGTTTTTTGCCGTCAAAAATATTTCTGATGAGTTTTCGACATTATTGTTAAAAGATTCGGAATCAGCACGTCAAAATACGTCCGAGGACAAAAATTTTAAATTCGAAAAATGAAAAATAAAAAATCTCAGAAAATTTAATGTTTTATCTTAAACACTTTTTTCCGGCTAAATCTTATATCTGAGCATAGAAAATCATACATTTTTGGAATGAGCATAAAATTTTACGTATACAGTGCGAATTTCAAGTCGATATGACAACTTGGTACTTTTAATGATTTTTAGGGGTGAACGAACCCCTTGCAACTTTTTCGAGTAATTTTAAATTTCTTTCGATTGACTTAAAATTCACAATACATACTAATTCGACCATTCTGAATCGATTGGCGTTCGCAGAATTTGTCTATCTCCAACCGTTCTCGAGTTGGTCAGCTCTGAATCAGTTTTTTGATGGTTTCTTTGCCGTCAAAAATATTTCTGATGAGTTTTCGACACTATTGTTAAAAGATTCGGAATCAACACGTCGAAATACGTCCGAGGACAAAAATTTTAAATTCGAAAAATGAAAAATAAAAAATCTCAGAAAATTTAATGTTTTATCTTAAACACCTTTTTCCGGCTAAATCTTATATCTGAGCATAGAAAATCATACATTTTTAGAATGAGCATGAAATTTTACATACACAGTGCGAATTTCGAGTCGATGTGACAACTTGGTACTTTTAATGATTTTTAGGGGTTCCCTTGCAACTTTTTCGAGTAATTTTTATTTTCTTTCGATTGACTCGAAATTCACAATACATACTAATTCGACCATTCTGAATCGATTGGCGTTCGCAGAATTTGTCTATCTCTAACCGTTCTCGAGTTGGTCAGCTCTGAATCAGTTTGTTGATGGTTTTTTTGCCGTCAAATATATTTCTGATGAGTTTTCGACATTATTGTTAAAAGATTCGGAACAGCACGTCAAAATACGTCTGAGGACAAAAATTTTAAATTCGAAAAATGAAAAATAAAAAATCTCAGAAAATTTAATGTTTTATCTTAAACACCTTTTTTCCGGCTAAATCTAATATCTGAGCAAATGTTACGTACACAGTGCGAATTTCAAGTCGATATGACAACTTGGTACTTGCAATTTTTTCGAGTAATTTTTAATTTCTTTTGATTGACTCGAAAATAATAATACATACTAATTCGGCCATTTTGAACCGACTGGCGTTCGCAGAATGCGTCTATCTCTAACCGTTCTCAAGTTGGTCAGCTCTGAATCAGTTTTCAAATGTTTTTTTTTGCGCAAAAATAATTTCTGGCGAGTTTTGACACAACTGAATTGTTAAAAGACTCTGATAATACTTCCATTTAAGAAGTCTTCGCATGCAACATCGGTTCTACCGAGACGAACTGTTTCAGGAAGTTTCAAGGAAATTTGGTTGGGGCCGGGGTTGGAAAAAAATTTTCAAAATTTTTCTCCCGAAAATGTCTTATGTCAAAAATTAGCCGGTCTCCTATATTCTCTCACTTTTTAGTTCATTAGTTTCAATTTTTCCCTTATATAGCTGAAATCGAGGTGGAAGGAATTTTTAGCAGGGCCGTATTATAGGAGGGGGGGCAAAAAGGGGCAGTCGAAAAGAGCAACCCCCTAAGGGAAGGAGTTTTCGTCCAGATTTCACCCCCTACCACCCCTTTCACTGATGGCCCTCTTTATGACTATTTCCTCGACTTTGTAGGGGAACTGAAAAAAAAAAACTTCGGTGTTAGTACATACTCCTGCCTCAGTTTTCAACTCGCCCATAATCCCGGCAATTTCTTCAGTAAATGTTGAAAATAATCGCTCATACATATCCTACATAAAAAAAATGAAGAATGTGATTTCAAGCCTAACTAAATTATGAGAAGGTAGGAGTCTTCAGAAACGATATGAACTTTTCTTTTTCGTCAAAACTAATGATTTTATACAATTCTTTTTTCTTTTTCTGAGTCTATAATTTCCTTAAGAATTCGGGAATTTGAGAATTTTTTTCATTTGTCAAATCATCAAAAAAATGTTTTCTTCAAAATCATCAAAACCAAAAATCAGTTAGGCTCAATTTATGCACCACTGTCATAATCATAGTCCTAATCACAGTCACTGTCTTAATCATAAAATTAAATTGAAACTGTACATTCCAGTGAGAGCATTTATGCAATTTTAGTCTCAATCATAATCATAAGAACTGAAATGTACAGTTAAAATTGATTTTATTATTAAGACAATGACTATGATTAGGACTATGATAATGACAGTGATGCCTAAATTGGCCCTTAGATTCCCGAATTCTCACAAACGAATTGAATCATTTGTTCCAACAAAATTTTCGCAAAAAATAAAACTGATCGCTCAAAACCGATTCCCGTTTCATCCAGGATATTGTTTGCTCTTAAGTTCGCTCAAATGCCTCAACGAGATTATCGTCACCTGAAATCCGTCATCGTCTCCCAGTCTAATACTTTTATCATCTGCAGATACGCCACCATATTGGCTTTCGACGTGAAAATAGAACGCGACGCCCAGGAACTGGCAGACAGCCTCGGCGTCAAGATCTTCCAAGCGGACATCATCTACCATCTGTTCGACAAGTTCACGGCCTACCGAGAAGAACTCAAGCAGCGCAAACGAGAAGAATTCAAACATGTCGCTGTGTTCCCCTGCAAACTCAAAATTCTTCCGCAATTCGTGTTCAATTCCCGTGATCCGATCGTCGTCGGCGTCATGGTTGAAGCGGGAATCGTCAGAGAGGGGACGCCCATCTGCGTGCCCAGCAAAGAGGTGAGTGGAGGGTCCAGGGTCCATATCCCAAGTGAAAGGAGGAGTAGTAACTGGGGGCACTATGGGTCGATTTGGGACGATTTGGTCAAAGATCAAAGATAAGGCTGCAATGAGCAAGGCATCATGGCAGTGAAGTCGAGGGGTAGCTTATGTCATAAAAGTGTATGATTGGGGTGTGGAGATAAAAAAATAACGGCATTTTGGTTAAAGACAGAGACGCCACAGACGCAGACGCTGACGCAGACGTTGAAACACGCAGACTCAGATGCAGACGCCGCAGACGTAGACGCCACAGACGAGTTTCCCAGTACTCAACGCCGGATAGTGCAAATGAATATTTGATATATATGCAATGAAATGAAAAAAGGTTGTTAGACTGAGGGATCGAAGTGTAGCGAACCAGCAATCTTCGGATTACGAAGCGCACCTCTAGAGACAAGGCTATGAGACCTCTTAGTGAATGTAGGTTGAAATGTTGTTTATACAGTGCGAGCCGCCGATCAGCGAAGTCGAGCGGCGTTATCTACCGCACGCCGGGTTCTATCTACCGCAGTCCGAGTGCTCGAATATAAAATAAAAAGAATAGTGATTGTGAATGAATAAATTTGAATTGTTGACATTTAACAAGCAGTCGTCATATTTTTCCTCTTAAATGACGTATTTTGAGACACCCCGTTGTTTTTCTCTCTTAAATGATGTATTTTGAGAAACCCGGTTGTTTTTTTCCTCTTAATTGATGCATTTTGAAACACCCTGTATACGTAAAACAACAACTTTTGAATCCTCATACCCCCAATGAGGCATTTTTTCTTTGATTCATTTTCCCACCTAACATTGGTACACCTGGTATAGCACGTTGACAAGCAACAACAACCGCCATGTTTTGTCTCTTAAATGATATGTTGGTACACCCGGTATAACACGTTGACAAGCAACCGCCATGTTTTTTCCTCTTAAATGTTGTATTTTGAAACACCCTGTTGATTTTTCTCTTAAATGATATGTTGGCACACCCGGTATAACACGTTGACAAGCAACCGCCATGTTTTTTCCTCTTAAATGTTGTATTTTGAAACACCCTGTTGATTTTTCTCTTAAATAATCTATTTTGAAACACCCTGTATGCAATTTGAGACACCCTGTTGTTTTTTCTCTTATATGATATGTTGAACACCTGGTATAGCACGTTGACAAGCAACCGCCATGTTTTTTCCTCTTAAATGTTGTATTTTGAAACACCCTGTTGATTTTTCTCTTAAATAATGTATTTTGAAACACCCTGTATGCAATTTGAGACACCCTGTTGTTTTTTCTCTTAAATGATATGTTGAACACCTGGTATAGCACGTTGACAAGCAACCGCCATGTTTTTTCCTCTTAAATGTTGTATTTTGAAACACCCTGTTGATTTTTCTCTTAAATGATATGTTGGTACACCCGGTATAACACGTTGACAAGCAACCGCCATGTTTTTTCCTCTTAAATGTTGTATTTTGAAACACCCTGTATGCAATTTGAGACACCCTGTTGTTTTTTCTCTTAAATGATATGTTGAACACCTGGTATAGCACGTTGACAAGCAACCGCCATGTTTTTTCCTCTTAAAAGTTGTATTTTGACACACCCTGTTCATTTTTCTCTTAAATAATGTATTTTCAAACACCCTATGTTTGTTCCACATTGGAATCGCACGTTGAAACATTACAACCTCGTTACCCCGCCATTTTTCCAATTTTTTCAAACATCATTATTATTATACCACTTCAACAATTCGAATTTATTCATTCACAATCACTATTCTTTTTATTTTATATTCGAGCACTCGGTCTGCGGTAGATAGAACCCGGCGTGCGGTAGATAACGCCGCTGATCGGCGGCTCGCGCTGTATAAACAACATTTCAACCTACATTCACCAAGAGGTCTCATAGCCTTGTCTCTAGAGGTGCGCTTCGTAATCCGAAGATTGCTGGTTCGCTACACTTCGATCCCTCAGTCTAACAACCTTTTTTCATTTCATTGCATATATATCAAATATTCATTTTCACTATCCGGCGTTGAGTACTGGAAAACTCTTCAACGTCTGCGTCAGCGTCTGTGGCGTCTACGTCTGCGGCGTCTGCATCTGCGTCTGCGTGTTTCAAAGTCTGCGTCTCTGTCTCTAACCAAAATGCCGTTATTTTTCTATCTCCACACCCCAATCATACACTCTTATCTACCACAATGACATAAGCTACCCCTCGACTTCACTGCCATGATGCCTTGCTCATCGCAGCCTTATTTATCTTTGACCTTTGACCAAATCGACCCAAATCGACCCATAGTGCCCCCAGTTACTAGGAGGGTATGCGTTTGGTAGGAAAAGGGCGATTCCTGAAAAAAATCGATTAAAATGCTTCAATGTATCCAATGGTATTCGTTGGTTTGAATATCGTTTTGACTTCATGTCTCTCCAGGAGCTTGCCAATCCTGTCCGTGACATTTTTAATAAACGGTGGAATTGCTATTTCCTGCGATGTGCATTGTGGCAAAGGAAACAGAACAACGCACACCGCAGGGAAAAGCAATTCTACCGTATAAAAAAATGTAACGAACAGGATTGGCAAGCTCCTGGAGAAACATGAGGTCAAAACGATATCTGAGATCCGCAAAAGACCCAAGAGACCCTCTTTCTATACTCCAGGTGTTTACAGCATCTCTTGCAGCTGTGGTGACGTATATATCGGTAAGACGAAAAGGAGCATAAACACCCGCCTAACTGAACATAAGCGGAATTGCAGATATGGACACTCGAAAAAATCCGTGGTTGCAGAGCATGCTTTACTTTATGGAGGGCAATCATACAATTGTTTTTAATGAAACTCAGGTACTGGATATTTTCCATGTGAAATTTGCCCTTCTTTCGCCAATCGTTCTCCACAATTGTTTTGATTGGTATATGCAAATCACCTATGTGATATCAGGTCGATAGGAATTCTTGCTCCTTGGTAATATTCATAGTGACGTAATGTGCACATTCACTCGAGCGACACGAAAGAGGCCAGGCTCGGCTCCAGGCTCGTTACAATTTTCAATTGTAACCACTCTCTCCGCAGTAGAGAAAATCATTCCATTGATAAATCTGGATGAGTCACTGATTCAAATTTTTTATTTTTTTTTTCAGTTTGTGGATATAGGTATTGTCACCAGTATAGAAAATAATCACAAATCTGTGGAGACTGCAAGAAAAGGAATGGAAATTTGTATCAAGATTGAACCTGTGCCTGGTGAATCACCTAAGATGTTCGGCAGACATTTTGATGAAACAGATTTTCTTGTTAGTAAGGTAAGAGAAATTAAATATTTTTTTATTTCCTCGGCAAATTGAAGTAGCCCCAGGTCTGGATCAATCAATATCATTGTTATTTAAATTTTTTTGAACATTTCCTAGATTCGTGAGTTCATTATTCCAGTAGTGTTTTTTTTTTGCGGATAACAGGAAATCCGATAAAATGTCTACTATTGAAATCATTTGAAGATTTTTGGTTTTTTATATTTTCCCACAAATAAAAAAGTGTGATTTTCCAACGTCAACATATCAAATATCTCGAAAACGAACGACAGAATCTAATTTAGTATTGTTCTTTATTGCTTCATATTCATGAGACAAAAAATGCATTCCAAATGAAATATCATTAGACATATGTTACCATTTAAAATTTTAGAGGTTTTAGAGGAGGTCACGGCACTGAGGGATGAAATGTATTTCGGGTAATTTTCATCGTGAGCGATGTGTCCCTCGAAAATATTGCTCACATGTATTTTTTTTTCAATCCGGTTCTGATGATCTACAGAGCCGCCGTTTCGTTTTCAATTTCAATCGATTACCAATAACACGTTTTGTTCTAGTTTTCGTGTCATTCGTTTAGAGTAGATGAACATAATTTTAGTATACATTGAGTCCAAGATGAGGTTGGTTTTCACACGCATTTATGGAAAAGAAAATTCTGCTATTTGGTTACAGGGAGCACTTGCAATTGCTTCCTCTGCAATGCGGTACATTGCACAAGTATCTGTTGGATATAATTCAATAACCGTCGTGGTATTAGTCAGGGAGTAAGTAGTTGTTTTCTGACAGGTATTTGCCACACTTAGCCTACATTTTAGGTTTATATGGGAGTAAAAAGTGTAAATACATCGGTCGGCGACGACTATCGTTATCAAACTCTGAGCTTCGTGTTCAGATATCTGACTGAATCTCTCAACCCGGAGAATCGGAGTGCTTCTTGATCTACTCGCCACTAGATGGAGCGGCTTACACCCGTTTCATCAGCGCGAGACCAGATTGGCCAAATAGACGGAATTGTGGGATGATTCGGACGAGAAACAGATGGCTTCAGCGATCTCCCAAAAGAACTCTGAGTTTTGTGTTCAGATATCTGATTATAGAAGTTGTCTAGATAAATTTTTTTGTCAAGATAAAGTGCTACAGGTTTCCTTAGCATTCGCTTTCGCTATAAGCAGAGCTAGACGAGCTGAATTAGTCATGACGGCTTGTTGAAATTGTTGTTGTTAAAATTGCTGTTGTTAAAATTGATTTTTCCGTTAACCAGCTGTCGTCCCCTCACGAACGGCAAACGGCAGCCCTTAGAAGTCGAAACTTGTGCGAGCTAAGGATTAACGAGGTCTTACCTTTTACCGTGCGATTCCTAGCACTTTCTCGGGCCGTCAGATAACAATCTGTAGTCGCTAAGGATTCGAACCTAGCCGACTGAGCTACATAGCCTATTTTCCGCACAATACTTCATCATTTTCATATTTCTCTATTATTAATTTTTTACTCCCGATCCCGTTGCCGCAACCGGTGCAGCAAAAAAAAATAGTAACGCTGAATCGCCGCGAGCGTCGGGAAAACGTTTCCACGGAAACACCTAACGTTCATGGGTCATCGGGTCACGGGCTAGTTTTGTGTATGATGGATGGGGTTGATGGGGATTGATGGCGATGAAGTTGGCTTCATCGGTTCGGTCGATACCTTTGTGTAAGAGGTGCAATAATGCCTCCCGGTCGTCGATTAGCGCGTCCATTCTGATGGGGTCGTACCGGATGAATAAATGAAGTTTTCAATGCACTCGACGCAGTTTCATCATGACCGGAGACTTTAATGCTGGAGGGTTGTTAAATGGAATGGTCAGAATTACTATTGCATGGCTGAGTTTATAGACGGTTGGGTTGATTCGAATCACATCATTGGATTCTCGTTTCCAGCTCAACTGATTTCAGCAGATGTGGGAAGATATTGTTGTTGGTTTCGAAACTTTTCATGTAGGTATAGTACAGTAACCACAGACAAATGTAAGCCACGAGCGAAGAATGAATCGTAGCAAGTGCATATCGTTCCTGAAGACTTCTATAACATGTGAGTATCTGAGTACCCAAAATGTGATTTGTCCCACTTCACGTAACCCTTCCACGATATTTACGGAGGATCCGAAAGTCATGGATATTTTAGTTGATATATGAAATAATTATACTGAAGCAGGAATCAGTACCCTCTTTGGACCATATGCAACGATTTTAGACTAGTGAGACAAGTCTCACTATACATGCCGAAGAAAAAACTGGGTTTTACTCCTGCCTCAGTTTCAACTGACCCATAATCCCGACAGTTTCTTCAGTAAATGTTGAAAATAATCGCTCATATACATCCTACATGAAAAATGAAGTATGGGATTTCAAGCTTGAGGTTTGCACTCCACAATAGTGTTATTAAAAATATATGCAGGATATGAATAAGCGAATAAACATTTACTGATGATAATGCCGGTTTTATGGGTAAGTTGAAAATGAGACAGGGGTATAACAAAGGTTTTTTTGGCACACTTCTTCAAAATTGTTGCATATTATTATAGTCCAAAGGGGGTATGGGTTGCTGCTTCAGTATGATAATTCCATATTTACTAAATTATTCATTATTTTCAGATCATCCGCAATATCTCCGTGAAGTGCTACAAAACACATTTTAGGTACTCAAATACTCGCATATTATATTTGCATGAGAAGGTACAGGGGCTTCAGAAACGATATGAACTTTTCCTTTTTCTTCTCCGTTCACTTTTAGCAGAGTTATGGCCAATCAAATATTCGGCTCCTCCAGAACTTTTAGCGGCGGTTACGCGTGAACCTGAAATTTGATGTCGGCGTTCAATTACGTTAATTAAGCATAATTTTTGTGGAGAATTGAATTGCCTTTCACCTTATTGAGTTGTTTTTCCGATAAATCATATTCTTTCCAAGATTCCAGCAAAAATCTATTTATTTATTTTTAAACGTAAAATAAAAAATATTTTCCACCCCTGGAATTTTTGGTAAACAATTCATAGTTGGTAACTCTAGTTAGTTAGTTAGTTTTGGGAAATTGCGAAGTTTATTATCAAAATTTAGGTATTCCAAAGCATTTATGGACATAAAAACTCTCAACATTCTATATTTGTCATTAATACAGTATCAATTGAAATATGGGATTCTTGCTTGGGGAGGAGTCGTGAAATAACACCTCAGACATTTTGATTTTTGTTCGAAAATATGAATAGGATATTCATAAAATCTGTTGTGGAATCATCTGCGGCTGAAAGACAAACTTTAGTCTCTATTTTCCATCGTTCAAGATAACCTCTTGGGAGGTATTCATGTTGAAAAAGGGAACATTCTCCATGAAAATTGAAAAATGAAAAATTGATTTATTTGTAATATCTCATAGAAAACAACTACTTCCCCGGCTAAAGCCACGCTGGACATTGAACTACATTGAAAAGACTCTAACTGAAGAGAAAAAATCTCTAGTTTTAGGGAGGATGTTATCAAAAAATATCACTCACAGAAATCGTTCATTTCATTGAAACAAGGTTCGCTTCTCTCGCATTTAATCCCCAATACGTTTTGGTCGACAAAAATCTATTTCGCTTTGCCAAGCTGATCAGGGAGATTGATAGAATTGGAAAGCAGGCTCTTCAGAAGCAATTATAGACATCAACACTTTGAAAGTTATTTTTTGACATAGACCTGTCATGTGCATTGTATTTTGATTTTTGTTTGAAAATATGAATAGGATATTCATAAAATTTGTTGTGGAATGATCTGCGGCTTCCTTCCTTTTATATGAGGTAGCTCATTGGTTGAGACTGTCGCGTTCAAAACCATTGACTGCTGGTCGGCTAGGTTCAAATGCCCCGAGAAAGTGCCAGGTATCGCACGTTAAAAGGTAAGACCTCGTTAATCCTTGGCTCGCACAAGTTTCGACTTTTGAAGGCTGCCGTTCGTAAGGGAACGACAGCTGGTTAACAGGAAAAACAATTTTTAGCAATAAAGTGGTTTATACCTCCAATGTGAATTGTAAAAAAAATTATATCGTAAATATCGAAAATCGAACGGCTCTCTAGTGGATATTCTGCTAGCTCTTTATACGCCAAGGCATAAAGCGATAAATGAATGGGGACGAAAACAAGGACCTTCCGAGGGCTGACTTACGAATGGAAATAGAAAGAGACGGCCTGCTGTGAATCTAATCAATGAGAATTTGGGTCAACGGGCCGTGTTCTAGTTTCATTCATGAAATGTTCGGTGGCGGCGGAAAGGCTGTTACGATGTCATCCGTTTCTCGACCCATTTCACGAACAGGAAATTGAATGGAAATGACGGGAACGACGACGAAAAGGGTCGAGCAATTTATCCGTGATTGTATTTTATAATTTTCGAATCGAAATTTTTGTGAGACATTCGAATCGGCGGAGTCGTTTTTTCCTACCCTAATCTCAACCCTTATTTCTTGCCCATCTCTTTTGTTTCAACTATTGAATATTTTGTCGAAAAAATTGTCAATAAGCGCGTGTAGGAATTTTCGAATTTACACAAAATAATAAATTAGTGAAAATCAGTTTGGGTCTCAGCATAAAAAATACGAATGATTTGCATTTATCTGTGAGGTCTATTCTACGAAGGCGTAGAAGGGCCAACAACAAAATATTTTTCGAAACATTTGGAATTTCCACTTTGAACTGACAATTGCCACTTTCAATTGGCAATTGCCACTTTGAACTGGCAATTGTCACCTCGAACTGGCAATTGCCACTTTGAACTGGCAATTGTCACTTTGTTTCATGTTTTCCGTTTCATATTTTCCGTGTTTTCCGTTTCATGTTTCATGTTGCATGTTTCATGTTGCATATTTCATGTCTCATGTTGAATGTTACACGTTACACGTTTCAAGTTTCATGTTTCATGTTTCATGATTTATGTTTCATGTTGATTAGATATTAGTTAGTGAAGTGAATATTTCAGTAAATTAGCTGATTCTTAGAAGACATATTTGAGTACGTCGGAAATGAGTAGGTACTCATTTCCTTTATTTGCAAACATGAAATGATACCCAGGAATATTTTATTAGGTAATAATGTTTGATCAACTCTTCCAAAAATATTTCATTATATGGCGAACTAGCTGGCGAAGGCGATAGCAGCAGATTTCGAAAAAAAATAACCCAAAAAAAAATAACCAAAAAAAAAATAACCAAAAAAACATTCAAAGTGCCACTTTGAACTGGCAATTGCCACTTTGAACTGACAATTGCCACTTTGAACTGGCATTTGTCACCTCGAACTGGCAATTGTCACTTTGAACTGGCAATTGCCACTTTGAACTGGCAATTGTCACTTTGAACTGGCAATTGTCACTTTGTTTACAGTTCAAAGTGACAATTGCCAGTTCAAAGTGGCAATTGCCAGTTCGAGGTGACAATTGCCCGTTCAAAGTGGCAATTGCCAGTTTCAAAGTGGCAATTGCCAGTTCAAAGTGACAATTGACAGTTCAAAGTGGCAATTGCCAGTTCGAGGTGACAATTGCCAGTTCAAAGTGACAATTGCCAGTTCAAAGTGACAATTGTCAGTTCAAAGTGACAATTGACAGTTCAAAGTGACAATTGCCAGTTCGAGGTGACAAATGCCAGTTCAAAGTGGCAATTGTCAGTTCAAAGTGGCAATTGCCAGTTCAAAGTGGCACTTTGAATGTTTTTTTGGTTATTTTTTTTTGGTTATTTTTTTTTGGGTTATTTTTTTTCGAAATCTGCTGCTATCGCCTTCGCCAGCTAGTTCGCCATATAATGAAATATTTTTGGAAGAGTTGATCAAACATTATTACCTAATAAAATATTCCTGGGTATCATTTCATGTTTGCAAATAAAGGAAATGAGTACCTACTCATTTCCGACGTACTCAAATATGTCTTCTAAGAATCAGCTAATTTACTGAAATATTCACTTCACTAACTAATATCTAATCAACATGAAACATAAATCATGAAACATGAAACATGAAACTTGAAACTTGAAACGTGTAACGTGTAACATTCAACATGAGACATGAAATATGCAACATGAAACATGCAACATGAAACATGAAACGGAAAACACGGAAAATATGAAACGGAAAACATGAAACAAATATTTTCTGTACATCCATATCGATATAGAAAAATTTTAATTTTCATTCTATTTGAAGTCGGAATTCATGGTTCAATTTAAAAATTCAAGATGGCAGACGAGTTTGTTTACATTTGAATGATCTTCAGCGCTAAAAAAATTATTCATAAAAAATGAGAAATTCAGTATTTCCTCTAGATTCAAAAAATTGGATGATATACATGGTGCTTCATTTGAAAAACTAAAATTAGGATAATTTTCGGTAAAACCAGAAGTACTACATATTTTTACCAGGTGTACTGTGTATATATCCAAAATGGCAATTAACTGTATCTATTTCCAATTGATCCTCAATTTGAGTTTCGGTTTCTGTCCGTAAGATTGATTTCTCTTTTTTTTTGCAGATATCCCGTCAGTCAATAGATGCCTGTAAAAATTACTTCAGAGATGACCTGTCGAAAACCGACTGGCAACTTATGGTGGAACTGAAGAAGCTCTTCCAGATTTTATAGCTTTTTTATCTAGTTTTCTTGGTTTTTCACATTATTTACTAATTTTATTTTCTTAAAGTGCAGTATTTTACTTCTTCCTAAGTAATTTTGACAGATTAATATACATCTACATATTCGTAAATGACAGATGTGTTCCCTAAAAAATTGGATTGATTGGAGTCGTGTTTTGAACAGTGTTTAGGTATTTGCGTAGGTACTGAATTGAGCTGATTGAAATGAAAAAAAAAACGATGTATATTTATATAATTGAATAAATAGTTATAAACTGTTGATTTTTGTTGAATTTTATTATTCTGTTGATAGTTTTGTTTTTTAGCTAGTTAAGATCAAAAAACAATATACGATTTGGTGTATTTTTTTATTGTATTCACACCAAAAAATATTCATTATTATTCACAAGCTTTTATTTAGTTTCACCTTGTCCCGGTGTTTGTCTGTCTGTAATCAAATCTTGCAAGTTAAATATGCATCATGAAATTTTATCAGAGAAAAAAATAAAATGGCGCATGAGTTTTGTAATCATGATCAGATTCTATTCAAAATTGGTAGCTGGGGGATTTTTGGGGTCGGAAATTATGCTTCTTCTGTCAATATTGAACAATTCAAGATGGCGGCTCCAATATGGCGGACGAGTTTTGTAATTACGATCCGATTCTTTTCAAAATTGGTGTCTGGGAGTTTTTGGGGTTGGCAATTATGATTCTTCAGTATTGAAAAATCCAGGTTGGCGGCTCCAATAGGTATGGCGGCTCCAATAGGTATGGCGGATGAGTTTTGTTATTATGGTTTTCGGGGTCGAGGATTATGATTTTTTTGTCAAAATTCATGAATTCAATATGGTGGCTCCAAGATGGCGGATGGGATTTGTGATTTTGGTTTGATTCTAATCTAAATTGGTATGTGGGGGTTGTCGCGGTCGGAGATTATGATTTTCTCGTCAAAATTAATGAATTCAATATGGCGGTTCCAAGATGGCGGACGAGTTTTTTTATTATGGTCCGATTCTAAATTGGTATGAAGGGGTTTTTGGGGTCGAAGATTATGAATTTTTTGTCAACATTCATAGATCCAGAATGGTGGACGAGTTTTTTAATTATGGTCTGATTCTCTTAAAAGTTGGTACCTATATGGGGTATTTGCTGATCAAGAATGTTTTGTTAAAATTCATATGATGGTGGACGAGTAAATAGATCAACTAATGCGTACTTAACAAAAAGTACAAAATAAAAGATTAAAAAAAACTTTTTAAAGAAAAGCTTTCGTTCAAATGCGCTAAAAAGTAAAAAATAATTTCTTTAGATTTGAGTTACAGATTCAATAGCTTGCCGCTATCGTATTCGGACCGAAAACTTTTAGCAAGCTTTTGAATCTGTAACTCACATCAAAAGATGAAATTTTCTACTTTTTTGATTGTATGTGAAGTGAAAAGCTCTTTTCATCGAAACTTGATTAAAATCAGAACAATACGATGTTTATAGATTGCCATTCATCACAAGTGTCGTGGAATTCTGATATATACAGTGTGACCCATTTAAGACGGAAGCACCCTTATAAAACTTACATTTTTCAACCGATTGGAATGATTTTTGTTTCGTTAGGTACACATCTAAAAAGTCTACTAGGACACCAAATTTCATGAATAAATCTCCGTTTCCAGTGCCAACAAATTTTATTTTTCAAGGTAAAAAATCTAGAAAAATTACCTACTAACGATTTTTTCAGAAAAAATCTGACTACACCACTGGATTCGCGACATTTTCAAATGGTTCATATGTAAATTACGTTGAAATGCGTCAATGAATAAAAAAGTTATAAGGGAATGAAATTTGAAAAATATGCCGTGTAAATAACCCACAAATTCAACATACAATTTATCAGTAACCAGAGCTTTTTTTTTTCTTCAGCTGGATGTTATGAATAACACCTACAAGCGAACTGTTAGGCCAGCAAACAACATCTTCTCGTAGGAAATTTTCTTAGCTTTTCTTCTATATGCATATGTATTTAACGAATGTGTCTCGTTATGGTCGCAAAATGCGAAAAATATAAAAGGTGCGCTAGGATCTGGTACCCTAGCACATAAAATGGCCAACGAAAAATACTTCCGAAAATTCTAAAAATTTTTCAGTATTTTTCTTGTATTCTACGCCATCAATTTAACAGTATTCGAAAAACGAAAAATAATAAAATAAAAAATCGGTCCAATCAAAGTGCACACGTTCGTAAAAACGCCTACCAAGTCTAATGTTGACCAGCAATCGATTTCAAATTCGGTCAGCGTATAGAAAAAATATCAAATTTAACGAATATAACATAAAAAAAAATTATAAAAAGTTTTAGCGCGAAAATGGCTCGATTTAAAATTCGGTCAGCGTACATAAAAAAGATCAAATCCTACGTGCTGTAATGGAAATTGAATTTTCGATCCACTTTTCCACAAAAGATGTCCCAAAAATGCAGTTATTTAGTAGCAATTTTTTGGGTAGATGAACAAATAATTTCAAAAATACATTATCGCACGTACATAGATAAACGTTTTTTTTTTTCATACCAAATTCATTTCGATCGGAAAAAGATTGCTTCAAACTTTAATGGAAGAGAAATACCACTGCAGCTACTTTGACTATCCATGAAAAGAATCTTGAGATATTGCCGCAGACATAGTTACATAGAATCAAACGTCCTCTAGAAGCCTATCCTTGTTTGAAATCGATACGACGAACCGTTTTTGAGTTATCGACTCTTTCACCCTAAAAAACGGCCAAAATGTGATCGCGCTCATGGCCTCCTAATAAAAAAAATCTTGAGGTGCTGCCGCAGACATTGTTACATAGAATCAAAATTCCTCTAGAAACCTATCCTTGTTTCAAATCGATACGACGAACCGTTTTTGAGTTATCGACTCTTTTACCCTAAAAAACGGCCAAAATGTGATCGCGCTCATGGCCTCTTAATAAAAAAAATCTTGAGGTGCTGCCGCTGACATTGTTACATGGAATCAAAATTCCTCTAGAAGCCTATCCTTGTTTCAAATCGATACGACGAACCGTTTTTGAGTTATCGACTCTTTTACCCTAAAAAACGGCCACAATGTGATCGCGCTCATGGCCTCTTAATAAAAAAAATCTTGAGGTGCTGCCGCAGACATTGTTACATAGAATCAAAATTCCTCTAGAAACCTATCCTTGTTTCAAATTGATACGACGAACCGTTTTTGAGTTATCGACTCTGTTACCCTAAAAAACGGCCAAAATGTGATCGCGCTCATTGCCTCTTAATAAAAAAAATCTTGAGGTGCTGCCGCAGACATTGTTACATAGAATCAAAATTCCTCTAGAAGCCTATCCTTGTTTCAAATCGAGACGACGAACCGTTTTTGAGTTATCGACTCTGTTACCCTAAAAACCGGCCAAAATGTGATCGCGCTCATGGCGTCTTAACCTAGCACACGAAAACAAATGTCAGAAATGCGTAGCGCAAAATATTCTAAACCCAGTGAATAAAATCAAGTTCCTTACCCGTGTCATAACGCCTTTGCAAAGCAATATGTTAAGTTGTAGACTGAAGGCAGAAAATAACCTACGCGAATAAAGTTGATTTTAAAATTTTTATGGCCCAGACTTCCGTTCCACCAGGGACGTATTTGAAGCGGGGTGTAAACACTTCTATTAAAAACGATTATCTTTTATTCGTTCAATTCTATGTTGAAGGGATTTTATTGTTGGCGTGCGAACAAAGAAACTTCGTTTCCAAAACTGTGAATGAACTTGCTTAGGTGAGCATATTATTGAACGTCACTATGGCAAATTCTCCTGTGGAAATATGCCGTCTTAGACAAGGAAGAAAACTAGTTTAAGCGGAAATTCAAAGAGTCTCTTATCATCCAAGCAAACAACGCTTTCAGTCAACCCATAGCGTATAAATTAGGAATGTGTGGAAATAGCTATTTTTTTATCTGGTGCGCGTAATGCTAATTTGGTGATCGCCATAGTATTTCACGCACGAGATCCAAACAATTTTTTTTCTACAACCATAAAAAAATATTGTCCTAAAATGAGTAATAGATAAAATTAGGTAGTGTAAATTTTTTTCACATTTTGAAAAGTGTTAAAAAGCCTTAATTATTCTTAAACAAATGATTTCTTGGCAACTGGGCAATTTTTCTGAACGCAATACGCAACTGGTTTCCAGTGATTTCCATTATGCTTTCCTACATTTGCAATGAAACTATCAAACCGACATGACAACTGATAATGTTGTCGATTGTAAAATTTGATGTATCCATGTTTTCCTCAATCATCGTTTACATTTTCTGTGGATATTTTCAAAATTAATTATTCGGTATCGGTGTAACAGACGTTTGCTTTTATCCTTTGATTCGATATTTTGCTTTGATGTCGATTTGTGAAATATCAAACATTGGAAATTCTACACAAAGCGGCTTGTTTCACTGTTAATTTTCTATTTAGATAGCAAACAGAATCACAGGGAACACTGGTTTGAAATGGGATTTTGAGTACTTCAGCTGCTATTGATCCTGGCAAGATTTCCATTAACTGCATTACCTACTGCATAATTGAATGCCTTGTTTGTCTTCATTGTCCATAGCTTATGGTGCAAACTTTTGAAACCCACTGTATATGCACGCAACATCATTGGATTGGTGGACTCTCATTTTTTCACTTGTTACATCGAAACAACAAAGTGACAAAAAACTAGGTTTGTAGATATGTGCAAAGGACTCCGCACACATCAAATGGGAAATGGATCCCTGTGGAATTGGCTGAAATATGGATATGTTGTATTTCATACCCTTCTAATCAACAGTCTCTATTGGCCCGAGACCTAAGCCTCCTCCTCTAAGCCTAGCCTAGGGGTTCTTTGAGTCTGCAATGCCCCGTCAGAAATCCCGTGATTGTCTTTAGACTAGTTTTGCTGAGGTAATCAGTGTCTTCGATCTTGCTCGGTTGGAATTACCGAGGAGATCTTTGGCCTGCCTCAGCCCTGGAAGTCTTAGCCAACATATTGCTCTTATTGCTTCTTCAGCTTTATTGAGTTCTTCTCGTAAGTAAGATTTTCCAAATCCGCAGAGTCTGCTTGTTCATTGCCCTCCACTCCGACACGTGCTCCGGTACCCAGAGGAGGGTCACCTGGTTGTTCATCATTGAGTTTGTCTAGGCATTCCCAAACCATCTTCGAGTTGATAAAAGAAGAGCTCAATGCTTTGATGGCTGCTTGGCTATCGGAGACGATCACAATTTCCTTGTTCCGGTATTTCCTGTTGAGGTTGAACTGAATGCACCTTTCCATAGCGTGAATTTCCGCTTGAAAAATGCTGGGGAACAGGCCCATGGGTTTAAAGACCTGTCCGTGTACCATGTTATGGTATTCTTCACCAGTGCTCGAATGGATTCTATGTTCCATTCTCGCTTGGTGCTTAGTTCCGTTCAAAAAAAAATCTCGAATCTGAATTTCCTGGTAATTTCGTCAGTTGGGTGATCGGCAAGGTGTGTACAGTCGGTGGGGGTTGAGCCCCTTACACCTTGTGCTGTCCCTTTGAGTCCGACTTCAGTCAACCTGAGGTTTGCTTCCCAAGCAGTTCTCCTCACCATGATATGGAGAGGAGTGAGGTCCAGAATGACCTCTATTGCTGCTGTTGGAGTCGACCTCATTGCTCCTGTTATATAAAGACATGCTAGTCTTTGCACTTTCTCCAAGATCTTCTTTGTTGTGGCGAGCTCGGTTCTGCCGGGCCACACTACTGCCCCGTAGGTGATCATAGGTCTCACTATCATGGTGTACATCCATCGCAGTACTGATGGGTTAGATGTTAGATGTTACAAGGGAGCTGGCCACTTGGCCTAATCCACTGCGACCTTTTCAGATCTATTGTGGAGGCTCCGATTGCTTATAGCACATCATCTAGCTTCGTCCATTTCATCAGACTGAGCAAATTTGATAATGGCCTTTCGAGATAGCTTTCCGCTCTTGGCTTTTCATCTCCAAGTTGTAGAAACCGCACCCTTGCTAGTCCTTCGCACTGGCACATTACATGTATTGCGGTTTCCTCTTCTTCCTGGCAGAACCTGCAGATTGCTTCTTCCGCCAGACCTATAATATTCATATGTCTGTTAAGCCTACAATGGCCTGTCAGCAGACCTACTACTTGTCTGACGATCCTCCTTTTATAACTGAGGAGTTCCGTCGTGAATTTTGGCGAGCGTCTTTTGATGAAATCCTTGGCCTGTCTCAATCCTGGTCGGGTTTCCCACCACTCTTGAAATATGTTTTGTACCCACTGTTTGGTGTGGGCTTTTGTGGTGGATTTTGCTACGCCGCAGAAGGGTTCCGGCCCAATGAGCGCTGCCGAAGAGCCTTCTCTAGCTAGTGTGTCGGCCCACTCATTGCCCAGGTGTCCCTCGTGGCCTGGCACCCAAGCTAGGGTCACACTGTTACGACTACCCAGCTCGGTCAGATCACACAAACAGTCCCAAACCAGTCTTGATTTGACTTGTGGGAACCGATTGCCTTGAGCGCAGCTTGACTGTCGGAGTAGATGGCCACTGTTTTGTTCCTTATCTCTCGTCTCAGTATTTCTCCGACACAGTGTTGTATAGCCGTTACCTCTGCCTGAAACACTGTGGCGTATTTTCCAAGGCTAAGCTGGATGTTAATCCTTGGCTTTGCCCCGTAAACTCCAGCGCCGACTCCGTTATCTGTCTTTGACCCGTCTGTATACCAGACTGATCTTGCATTCACGGGTGGCCCATTCTCCCAGTCCTTTCTGTCTGGTATCAGTATTTTGAAGTTCTTTTTGAAGCTGTATTTGGGAACCATCACGTCCGTTGGCATTCCCATTACTGGGTCTGCCCTCAGTTCCTAATGTAGCTTCCGGTAGTCAGCTCCGTGCTTCTGGCTTATTGGAGCTTGACCCTGCATGTGTAGTGGTGGCAGGTCCAGTATGACCTCCATAGCAGCCGTAGGAGATGTTCTCATGGCTCCTGTCACCCTCAGGCATGCCTGCCTCTGGATGCCATTCAATAGCCTAATGATCCCCGTCTGCTGTTCTTTCATCATATCATAGGTCTCACGACCATCGTGTATAACCATAGGGTCATTTTAGGGTTGAGCCCCCAGTTTTTTCCGCACATTCTGCCACACATTCCGAGTGCAATGGTGGCTTTATGCGCGATTTTTTGGACGTGAGAGTTCCACGTTAGTCTTACTGATGGGTTACAGCCCCATGTTTTTCCTGCAATATTCCTGCACACCATCAGTGATGATTTTGCCTTATTAGCGATCTTTTCTACGTGCCTGTTCCAGAGTAGTTTTGAGTTTAGGTTAAGTCCTAGATACTTCACCTCTTGCTACCATTCTGAGTCTGCTCCGTCGGTCGAGGCGAATAGTCCTTAGGTGCTGAAATTTTGTTCTTCTGGTGAATGGTACTACTGTGGTTTCTGATGAGTTAATTCTCAAACCCACCGAGAGTCACCACCTTCTGGTTGTCTCTAGCTCTCTTTCTATGAGATCGCAGAGGGTTCCTTCCAATTTGCCTTTGGTCATAATGACTATGTCAACCGCAAATCCCAGGCAAGTGACTCCGTTCCCGGTCAGTGTTCCGAGTAGTTCGTCTACTACGAGACTCCACATCAGAGGTGATAGTATCTCTCCTTGTGGGCACCCCCTGTTTGTGCTGATCCGAAAGCTGCTCTCGCCCATTTTCGTTTCAGCAGTTCTTGTATCCAGCATTTGGGACATCCATTTGGATGTGATTCTGTCCACTTCCTTTTACATTAGGGCTCTATTTATTGCTTCATAAGACTTTCTTTCTAACTTCCATGTATTTTTTCCATAAGATGTAACCTGATTTTCACGATATTAAGTAAAATCACATGATTCTTCACTTTGTGTGAATCTGAAAATGAAAAACTTAGTATCAACTACTGGTAGACACCAGTGACTGGTAAAAAACAAACAGATTTTCTGCAGTGTATGTCATTTCATGTATGATACAACATTTCTCTTTATAGCTCTATAGTTTATTGAAAATGAAAAATCATTCCCGTTGAATCATATCACATGTATCGATTCCAACGCGATATCCCTACATTTCATATTTACGATTTTCTGGTACAACAAGCCACATATATATGGCAGACTCTCAAGCGAATTGCCAGTAGCAGTTTGATGGGAGGAAAATTGTGTGGGAGAAGAGGGTTGGCCTAGACCGACGCTTTTCACGGTCGTTGTCATGACTACGAGGCAGGCCTTCCTCCCAGGGGAAGGAAATGCTGACGTTGCAGTTTGCTTCACGTGGTGGATGAATTTTCGAAAAGCACCTCGCTCGGATCAAACAAAACATGGACTTGTGAAATGTGATATTTGAAATTATTTCAATTGAGAGTTTCTATAAAAAAAAAACAGTGATATTTTTAAAAAAAGACTACAAGAGATCGAGTGAATCCTGTTGCCGAAAGGCATCCTTTTTTGAGACTACCATATCAAATTATTTTTGGAATAATTACACCAGACAGTTGTTATAGTTGTTGTTGTTCTGAAACTTTATATAGGGTAAGTTTTCAACTGAAATATTTTTGTTTTTCTGGTTATACTGGAAGACTATTTCCGTTGCATATCACAAGTTTTACTGAAACTCATTGTACAGTGACCGCCAAAAAGTATGTACCATATGGGAAAATAGTTTATTATTAGAGTATTGGAAAAAAGATTCTTGGGAAAAGTTTGTGCATGTCCGATAACCTAAAAATCGATTTTGACACATGTCACGTGATCGCTGGTATGGCTGTAATTTGAGAAAAATTACTATGAAAAGACAAAAAGGGGGGTAAGATGGCAAGATATCAAAAAAAGTTATTTCAAAAAGTAGCTTAGAATTGAATTTTATAGACATATACAAAGTTTGAAAAGATAATGAGAGAACAATGAAAATAGATATTTTTTTTATATATTTTCCTAGGTGTATGAAAATATCAAATTATTATCTTATAAATAGCTTGACCATACTGAAACATTTGTATTCCAATGGGAATGACAATTTTTTTTTCTCCAAACCAGTGAGCACTAAATTAAAAAAATTGAAATTTCTCAAAACAATTCAGTTGAGTTCAGAAATAAAAGATAGAACTGTCAAACGTATCATTTCGTCATGGTTACGTCGCTGAAAATACCGAAGCTGATCCTCCAATCAGAATTGAAAGACAGCTGGTGTTATCGGGGGTAATAACACGAGTTGTCTTTGGCTTCCGATTGGTCAGATTAGGTGAGAATTTTAAGATGAGTGAAATAGTCCAGATTATAACAAGTTTCGATGATAATCGTGCCAGAGCGTTTCACTTCGCATGCAATGTTGAAAACTCTAGCCTCTTTAATTTGACGAACTATTTTTAAGATTATGTGCGAAGTGAAACGTTCGTGCACGATTATCATCAAAAATTGATTATAATCGAAAAAACACGATCTTTCTGGATTTCCCTATCATCGCAATAATAGTGGAATTATGATATAACTGTTAGATACGAAGCAATGTAACAGCAAGAGTTCTGGCAAAATTAAATTTTTTTAATTTAGTGCTCTCTGGTGTGGAGAAAATGAGAAAGTTTTGTTATTATCATCGGAATACAAATATTTCAGTATTATTTTCTCAAACTTGGTATATGTGTATAAAATTGAATTCTAAGCAACTTTTTCAAATTACTTTTTTCGATATCTTGCCATTTTGCTCGACTTTTTGCTATTCATAGTAATTTTTTTCAATTTGCCGCCATACCAGCGATCACGTGACATGTGTCAAAATCGATTTTTAGGTTATCGGACATGCACAAATTTTTCCGAACAATATTTTTTCCAATACTCTAATAATAAACTTTTTTTCCATATGATACATACTTTTTGGCGGACACTGTATATGAACGCAGCATCATTGGGTTGGTAGACTCTTATTTTGTTTGCTTGTCATACCGAAACAAACTGACGAAAAACTACCTTTGTGGGAATATGTGCAAATTTTCTGTTATTACACATGTGCCTGCCGACGTGCGTAAAAAACGCGGGGTGAGCACGCACGGAATCAAAACATGTTCTAGTTTATATAACTAAAGATATAGTGAAATATACGGCTGTTACTACGAAAGCACAGGAGTTTTTTTTTGTGGCCCTCCCGCGCTTTCGTACAATTGCGTACTCTTTCGGATAGTGAAAAAATATGTAAAGGGTGTCATTTGAAGAAAAAGTTTGGGGTCACTTCCGGTTTAACCGTGGTTCCAAGTTTGGTGGTGCTACAATCAATTCTTGTCTCAAAACCCAATCGTACTGGATTATTGTATCTCTACAAAGTATCACACACAACATTCTTAAATCACCCCGTAGACTAGTAGGTAAACCCTTTCCAATCACTCTCGGCTCTGGCAACCCCTACTGTTGAAAGGTGGTTTCCGTATTATTCACAATATCAATATGTTCAACCGTTGTAGTGCCCTTAACATTGAAAATCTCAACCCCGATCGTCGATTTTTCAATGGGTCTCGTCAGGGTAGGGGCGTCGGAATAGGTCAATCGAGCCTGTTTCCGTTTCGTAACTTCCGGTATTTTATACCTAAACAGATGTTGAAAAGCACTCATTTCATTCATAGATGTATTGGCGTCAATTTCCGCATACGAAAGCAAGCTGGGAAGCTGGTTCGATCGTTTATGAACAGATGAATGGGACCGAGCGCAGAGCCAGCTTGTTGGAGAACGGAGATTCGGGCACAGGGATGTATTCGCCCAGATAGCCTGACACAAAATACGCGGAAAAAACACAGTCAGTAGACCGGTAGAGAATGATCCATGTCTTATTGTCTTGTGAGTATGAATAATCAAAAGAAATGACATTCGATGATTATAGAAATATTTGAACGTTTTGGCAAAAATTCTACTGACAATTGACATTATTCATTATTATTACAAAAAATTGATGCGTTCTGGAACGCCACGCGATAGAAGTAAGAGAGGGAGAGGGAGAGGGAGAGGGAGAGGGAGAGGGAGAGGGAGAGGGAGAGGGAGAGGGAGAGGGAGAGGGAGAGGGAGAGGGAGAGGGAGAGGGAGAGGGAGAGGGAGAGGGAGAGGGAGAGGGAGAGGGAGAGGGAGAGGGAGAGGGAGAGGGAGAGGGAGAGGGAGAGGGAGAGGGAGAGGGAGAGGGAGAGGGAGAGGGAGAGGGAGAGGGAGAGGGAGAGGGAGAGGGAGAGGGAGAGGGAGAGGGAGAGGGAGAGGGAGAGGGAGAGGGAGAGGGAGAGGGAGAGGGAGAGGGAGAGGGAGAGGGAGAGGGAGAGGGAGAGGGAGAGGGAGAGGGAGAGGGAGAGGGAGAGGGAGAGGGAGAGGGAGAGGGAGAGGGAGAGGGAGAGGGAGAGGGAGAGGGAGAGGGAGAGGGAGAGGGAGAGGGAGAGGGAGAGGGAGAGGGAGAGGGAGAGGGAGAGGGAGAGGGAGAGGGAGAGGGAGAGGGAGAGGGAGAGGGAGAGGGAGAGGGAGAGGGAGAGGGAGAGGGAGAGGGAGAGGGAGAGGGAGAGGGAGAGGGAGAGGGAGAGGGAGAGGGAGAGGGAGAGGGAGAGGGAGAGGGAGAGGGAGAGGGAGAGGGAGAGGGAGAGGGAGAGGGAGAGGGAGAGGGAGAGGGAGAGGGAGAGGGAGAGGGAGAGGGAGAGGGAGAGGGAGAGGGAGAGGGAGAGGGAGAGGGAGAGGGAGAGGGAGAGGGAGAGGGAGAGGGAGAGGGAGAGGGAGAGGGAGAGGGAGAGGGAGAGGGAGAGGGAGAGGGAGAGGGAGAGGGAGAGGGAGAGGGAGAGGGAGAGGGAGAGGGAGAGGGAGAGGGAGAGGGAGAGGGAGAGGGAGAGGGAGAGGGAGAGGGAGAGGAGAGGGAGAGGGAGAGGGAGAGGGAGAGGGAGAGGGAGAGGGAGAGGGAGAGGGAGAGGGAGAGGGAGAGGGAGAGGGAGAGGGAGAGGGAGAGGGAGAGGAGAGGGAGAGGGAGAGGGAGAGGGAGAGGGAGAGGGAGAGGGAGAGGGAGAGGGAGAGGGAGAGGGAGAGGGAGAGGGAGAGGGAGAGGGAGAGGGAGAGGGAGAGGGAGAGGGAGAGGGAGAGGGAGAGGGAGAGGGAGAGGGAGAGGGAGAGGGAGAGGGAGAGGGAGAGGGAGAGGGAGAGGGAGAGGGAGAGGGAGAGGGAGAGGGATGTTGTAGTATTCGATCACGTTTTCATTGGTTTTCGTTGTTCATTGACCCAACATCATTCTATAAACAGTTTTCAAGATATGGGGTGTTGGAGCTGATAGTGGCCTATTTATTCAATTATTTTTCACCCAATTAGAAATTCAAATAATAGTTTTTTTTTTCTGGCGGTCACCATTCATACTATCCAACGAAGAAACCTTGATCGAAAATAATTAACGACTCCCAAACTAATACTTTATTATTGAGCCATCCTGTACGTTCTGGACGAATATGATTTTATTGAAGATCAATTCTGAATCTACATTAATTACCGGTTGATTCAAGATTCAATAGAAATAAACAATATAATTGGCCGAAATATGGTTATTTATCGATATATATATTTCAAAGTTTCGTCGGTTAAATTCTTCGATTTTCTGTTATTTTATTATATTCCATTGGAAATCCAAAATTGTGCATGCCTCAACGGATTGGAATTAGGTAGACATTCAGAAAGTCTACTAGGACACCAAATTTTATGAATAAATCTTCATTTTCAGAGCCAACTATTACTATTTTTCAAGTGAAAAAAAAAATATTAGGGATTTTTTCAGAAAAATTATGACCGCACCACTATATTTTCCTGAAAATATTTTTCCAATTTCATTAATCCCTTAATTTTTTACCTACAGCCGTACAAAAGAAAATCAAGGAATTTAAAATAATATTTTTTCTTCATACAAGCATGTGTCAAAACTTGATTCGTTGTCAAGATACAGGGGGACAAAGTTTAAAAAAATTATTTTCTTCAATTCCAGGTACAATAAAATGAGTCTCCTATTAGCGCAAATAAACGTGCTGAGTTTTATGAAAATCAACCAAAAGGTTTTTGAGTAATGAATAAAAAACTGATTTTTATTGAAAACTTTGACATTCTGTATCTCAAAAACGAGGTAAGTTGGGACGTTTGGCGGTTTAACCCTGGGTCATCCTGTATATATTTCGATAAATAAACGTATTTTGGACTTTCGCTCTACTTATTTCTATTGAATCACCCAGTTCTCCAAATTGATATACATTCAGAATTGGTCCTCACATATTCGTATTCAAAATACCCAGAATGACTCAAAAATGCGGAGCTATTTATTGAAAAAAAATTTGAATCATCCAGTACGAGTTTAGAATTACAGCACAGAATATTGTTTTAGATAATATGAATAACTCCGCCAGAAAAAAATATTGAATTTTCTAAAGAATAACAAATAGAAATGGCCGCTTTCAACTTTAACATCCCATATCTCGAAAACTAGTCAATAGGATCGCGTTGGACACTTTTGAGAAGCTGATAGAATATTACAACACACAGAAATTTGAAGAAATTTAACTGAAGGCCATTTTCCATGAGAGAACGCGGAATCCTTAGTATTTTGTTTTTTCATACTTAGTCTACCAAGCCTATTTACTCATTTAGCCTTCGTTTGAAAATTGTAGCCCTTAGAATTCGAGGTACAAGAAGGTCCCTGAGGGGAGACGCTCTGAAAGTTAGCAACGCCGCTGTCTGATTCATTATATTTGAAATCGATTCTTCCTTTTCATTATTATTTGGTATGAGGCTTTTCAATTTCAATTCTTCATAATAATTTCAACATACTCTATTCAGTCAATTAATCGTTATGTCACGGCAGCCTTCCGAGCATAAAGTTGATCAACATTTCAAACAACCTACAATCTGGACTTTTTTCGCGACCTCCGCAACACCCACGCCGGAATTAGCTAGTCCGCCCCTGTCGCAGTCCACAACGAGGCGAGGCTATGGCTGCACGCGCAAGCGCTTCTCCGACTTGGCATCCGCTGGGTATCCGACAGAAACTTTTACGAACCGTGGAAAACAAGTTCTTATCACGAATTTTGCCGATTTTTCGTATTGTGCAATCCGAACTACTAGTGCCAGTAAACAAATCGAAGGCGACTGGATGATCCTGTGCATGTTGCAGGCCCTGTTTCGGTCAGAAAATTCGGGAAAATCGCCGATCAAAATATACTGGACCGACATGGCTGCCAAAGCTATCTCAATAATTGTTGCGCGAAACGGGCTACACATCAGTTTATAACTTAAAAAACATTACGTTACACCCTGTGTTCGGATTCACCCTACCTTGTGCAGTGTTTTAATGCGAGAGTGTGAGAGGTTCTATAATCTGTAGTATCGTCGTAGCAAAGGTAAGTGGACTTTATTTATATTTAGATTTAGGTGACTTGCCACTCTTGGCAGCATCATGGTAAACAAATCATTTACATCGTCTCTTAGCGAGGAGGGAGATATCAGTTCGTTGCATTGATGCATGTTACCGCAAATGCATCATCTTGAATTTGTACAGTGGGGTTCTGGATTTTAATCAAGTATACTTGTCTTAATTTCCATTGATGTTTTCGAAACTGGACATTAAATTGAGAGTTTTCTAAAAAATTTGGAATAAAATGGGTAAAATTCCGTTTATCGGCTCAAAAAATGTTTTGGTACTTACGTATTTTGGCCTCCTGAACAAAAAATCCAAATGAAATTTTCGGCGGTCTCAAGTAATTTCGGGGTAAAGGTAAGCTTATCGGGCTTCTACGCAAATCAAAAAAAAGTAATGTGACTTACGTAGTTTTATCCCCTGAACACGAATCTGAAAATATTTTGCGGCGCTCTCTACTACCTTCCGAGATATGACTCTCCAAACATTGAAAATTGACCGTTTTCAAACACGAATTTTTCAGTAAAAAATCACTCAGTTTTTCCTTCTTTTGATAGGCCATTTCTTTACACACTAATCAACCCACATTTCACAATTGCAAGCACTAAAAACATTATTTTTTCACAAAAAATCCACCCTTCCTTAGGACAACACATAACCAACAAATTTGGATATTTTTATCATTTTACATGTGGTGGGTTGGTAACTCCAAATTTGTTGGTTATGTGTTGTCCTAAGGAAGGGTGGATTTTTTGTGACAAAATAATGTTTTTAGTGCTTGCAATTGTGAAATGTGGGTTGATTAGTGTGTAAAGAAATGGCCTATCAAAAGAAGGAAAAACTTTGAGTGATTTTTTACTGAAAAATTCGTGATTGAAAACGGTCAATTTTCAATGTTTGGAGAGTCATATCTCGGAAGGTAGTAGAGAACACCGCAAAATATTGTCAGATTCGTGTTCAGGAGACGAAACTACGTAAGTAACATCACTTTTTTTTTTATTTGCGTAGAAGCTCGATAAGCTTACCTTTACCAATCTCGGAGATAGGTACGGCCTATTTTTTGATTTTGACTGGCATTGTCTAGAGACGTTCCTACCGCGAAAAAAACACTCAATAAGTCTCCTTCTTTTCACCAGCCCGATATACACATCCTGCTTCCTCCGTCTCATGCTTTCTTTTCATTGGAAACGGCATTCTTTTTTAATCGTGTTTTTTTCTAATCGTGTCAGAGACAATAATCTAGCGAATATGACAGATAATTATTAGTGAATTGTATATTGTATGTATGGTTGGTAACGCTGACATCAATTCTGCCAACTTAATAGAATAATTGCTGCGGTTTTTGGTCTCCTACGATAGTAGGATAGTAACAGAACTATATACATGTGACAGCTCTAGATCCAATCCAAGATGGATAGAAACAATCACTTTAACCAGAAAAAATTGTGCAGTTAGGTCAGGACGGAAGGCCGGATTTTCATGCATACGATATCCGACGGTTCGATGATGCGAAAATGATCTTGTTAACCAAAAAGAACATTTTTGTACCATCTGATCGTCGGATATCAATAAGCATAAAAATCGGACCTATTTTTATTTACGTTTTAGGTTAGGTTGGTTTAAGTAGGTTGGGTTAGGTAGGGTAGGTATAAATATAATTCCGGTAATTTCTTCAGTAAATGTTGAAAATAATGGCTCATACACATCCTACATAAAAAATTAAGTATGTGATTTCAAGCTCAAGGTTTGCGCTTCACAATAGTGTTATTAAACATATATGAAGGATAGGAATAAGCGATTATTTTCAGCATTTACTGAAGAGAATGCCGGTTTTATGGTTAAGTCGAAAATGAGGCAGGAATGAAACAAAGTTTATATTTTGGCATGTATAAGTATGACCTGTCACGCTACTTTAAAATTGTTGCATATAGTCCAAAGAGGGTATGCTGGGTTGCTGCTTCAGTATAATAATTCCATATTTACTAAATTATTCATGATTTTCGGATAATCCGCAAACATCTCCGTGAAGTGCGACAAAACACATTTTAGGTACTCAAATACTCGCATATTATATTTGCATGAGAGGGTAGGAGTTTTCAGAAACGATATGAACTTTTCCTTTTTCTTCTCCTATCATTGTTAGCAGAGTTATGACCAATCAAATAATCGGCTCCGCCAGAACTTTCAGCGGCGAGTAAGCGTGAATCTGAAATTTGAAGTCGGCGTTCAATCACGTTTTCTGAGAAAACGAGCGCAATTCATAAAAAATTACTAGTACGTAATAACTTTTGTGGAGAATTAAATTGTCGTTCACCTTGTTGGGTTATTATTCCGATTGACCTTGCAATTATTGCAAAAGGCAAATTTGCAAGGACAGTATCGGAGCTTACACAGTCAGCCCTAGATATAGTCGACAGGTGGTGTAAGGAGGAGGAGCTGACAGTAAACCCTCATAAAACCACAATAGTCACATTCACACGAAAAAAAGTACTGGAAGGACTTAGGTCACCGGTACTGAACGGGATAGAAATTCCATTTGCCCAAGAGGCAAAATACTTAGGAGTCATCTTCGACCAAAATTGGGGGCTACAACCAAAAATGACTACATGGCTTTACGCCAGAGTTATTAGACCCATGATAACATATGGGTCGGTGGTATGGTGGCCAAAGACCAAGCAGGCAGGAGTGGTTCGACGGCTTGGAGGACTACAAAGACAAGCATGTCTGAGTGCCACCGGGGCCATGAGAACCACCCCAACAGCCACCTTAGAGGTCTTGCTTAGCCTACCTCCACTACACATATACAGCCAAGCCGAAGCCAGGTCTGTCACGAGCAGGTTGCTTAGAGGACAAGCAGCCATTAGCAATATGCACGGGAGAGACTACAACAAGCTATATGAAGAGTTGGATAACGACCCGGTTACAAGAATGCCATCAGATGGCATTCTTCTCAGATATAGCTTTGACAAAACTTTCAAGACAAGTATAACGGACAGGGATGCGTGGAAGGGGGGCCTCCCATCAATGCGGAAATCGCTGTCTACACGGACGGCTCCAAAACGGATGAAGGTGCAGGAGCCGGCATTTACGGAACCAAGCCGAAGATGAAAATCTCACTGAGATTGGGCAAACATGCGACGATATTTCAAGCGGAAATCGTTGCAATTCACCATTGTGCACAAGAGCTAATAAGGCACGATTTTTCACGAAAAAACATTGCCATATACTCAGATAGCCAAGCTGCGATAAAAGCAGTCAACTCAATGCAAGTTACCTCAAAACTTGTTTGGGACTGCATAGAAGCCCTAAAAGAGCTGGGCAGTCAGAACAGACTGACACTAGCCTGGCTACCAGCACACATAGGTTATAGAGGCAATGAAGAGGCCGATACACTAGCCCGAGAAGGAGCAAGTAAGGCCCTGAATGGCCCAGAACCGTATTGCGGTATAGCAAAAGCTGTACTAAAAACAAACACCAAATCATGGATTCAACAGAAGAGTCATGAATGGTGGAACAGTGCACCAGGGATGAGACAGGCCAAAGAGTTTATCAAACAACCGCAGCCAACATTCACAGACTATCTACAAAGCCAGAAGAGGAACACTACTAGAATAGTAGTAGGACTTCTCACAGGGCACTGTAGGCCCAACAAACATATGAGTACAATAGGCCTGGCAGAAGAAATGCTATGCAGGTTCTGTCAGGAGGAAGAGGAAACATCAGTACACATACTATGCCACTGCGAGGGCTTGTCAAGGCAAAGGTTTCTAACGCTGGGAGAAGAAAAACCAAGAGCTCCCAGATTCATGGGAGTTCTGAAAACTAGCCTGTGGAGTCTCGTAAAGAAGACAGGGCTAGACAAAGAACTCTAAATGATCTCGAGGACAAACGCAATAGATCTGAAAAGGTCGCGGTGTAGAGGCTTGTAGCACGAAAGTCCCTAGTATATAATCTAATCTAATATTATTCCGATAAATCATATACTTTCCAAGATTACAGCAAAAATCTATTTATTTATTTTTAAACGAAACAAAAAATATGTACCACCCCTGGAATTTCGGTAAACAATTTTTTTTTTCGTGTTTATTATGATTCCATTAACTAGCATAGCAAGTTTGGTGGTGCTCGTGATCCTCGCGTCAAAACCCAATCGTACTGGATTAGAACTCGCTAACCGTTCTAATTTCAATTAGGTAGGTATCTTTCAATTTCTCCAACAACCCCCGTACTTGTAAGCAGATTATTCATTTCGTTTGGTTGATGCAGTTCGTTCACCTCGGTAAGTCAGCACAAAAACTCGATATTAAATATCTGCTTCCGTTCGAACTGGGGGACTGAGAACTTTTTCTCAAAGATATGTTTCACTCTCTTCATTTTAAGCTGCCGGTGATGGCTGTTGACAAAATGTAAATAACTTTTTAATTTTTTATTGACAAATGTACCTACCCGGTCACTACCACTAGCGATTACATTATTTCCGAATGCGTTCCTGGTTATTGTTTCTACAGTGTGAACCATTTGAGATGGAAGCACCCATATAAAACTTACATTTGTCAACCGATTTGAATGATTCTGTTTTCTTTAGTTAGACATTCAAAAAGTCCACTACGACACCAAATTTCGTGTATAAATCTCCATTTCCAGGGCCAACTAATCTTATTTTTCTAGGTCAAAAATCTAAAAAAATTACTAGCGATTTTTTCAGAAAAAATCTGACGACACCACTAGATTCGCGATATTTTCAAATGGATTCAGGGCCGGCCGAACGCATCATGCAGCTAATGCACAACATGAGGGCGCACTGCCAAGGGGCGCCAAAATAAGGTCCAATATTTGAATAACATATACTCATTTTGAAACCATTATATGAAATTCGGATCATAAACAATCATTATGGTAATAGCTGTGATATCTGATAATCTTCACAGTTAGTACCAAAATGATCGTCATTATGATCCTTATATCATAAATATATATTATGGTACTACCTGTGCTATCAGACTGGGCTGATACTCCGTCTGATAATCTGCACAGCTAGTACCATAATGATCGTCATTATACAGTGAGACCCATTTAAGATGGAAGCACCCTTATAAAACTTACATTTTTCAAACGATTGGAATGATTTTTATTTCGTTAGGTAGACATTCAAGAAGTCTACTAGGACACCAAATTTCATGAATAAATCTTCATTTCCAGGGCCAACTAATTTTATTTTTCTAGGTCAAAAATCTAGAAAAATAACTAGAGATTTTTTCATAAAAAATCTGACTTCACCTGGATTCCCGACATTTTCAAATGGTTCATATTATGTAAATTACGTTGAAATAATAAAAAAGTTATACGGGAATGAAATTTGAAAAATACGCCGTTTAATTAAACCACCCATTCAATTTCAGAACTTTAATTGAAACTTTGACTACACCGCTGGATTGAGGGTATCTCAAAATATCACTGACTATAATTTCATTGAAATCTGTCTATACATAAAAATTATGAGATAAACTGACATTTTCCTGAAAATCCATTAATATATTTCACTCAATACAGTGGTGTAGTCAACGTTTTGATTAAATGGGTTAATTAAACGGCTTATTTTTCAAATTTCATTCCCCTATAACTTTTTTATTCATTGACGCATTTCAACGTAATTTACATATGAACCATTTGAAAATGTTGCGAATCCAGTGGTGAAGTCAGATTTTTTCTAAAAATAAGATTAGTAGGCCATGGAAATTGAGATTCAATCAGGAAATTTGGTGTCCTAGTAGACTTTTTGAATGTCTACCTAACGAAAAAAAAATCATTCCAATCGGTTGAAAAATGTAAGTTTTATAAGGGTGCTTCCATCTTAAATGGGTCACACTGTATATAAAGAAATATCCGAGGCTAGCTTATTTACTTGAAAGTGCATCATCTCATATACTTCCTTTTCATCAACTTAATCATATGTTCATCACATTACGATATAATGAGTAAAAAGAGCGCAAATAAAATCTTGCATGAGGGCGCTCAGTACCCTAGAGCCGGCCCATGGATTAATTGAGAATTACGTTGAAATGCGTCAATCAATAAAAAAGTTATGAGGTAATGAAATTTGATAAATATGCCGTTTAATCAACCCACCAATTCAATTTCAGAACTTTTATCAAAATTCGAAATACACCACTGTATTCAGGAGATCTCGATATATCACTGGTCAAAATTTCATCGAAATCTGTTCATAAATAAGAACATCATAAGAAAATAAAATTTGAAAATGGAATTTCAGGAAAATGTCATTGTATCTCAAAATTTCTTATTTTTTTCGACGAAATTATGGTCAGTAATATTTCCAGACACCCTGAATCCAATGGTGTAGTCAAAGTTGTTACAAAAGTTTTGAAATTGTAGTGGTGGGTTGATTAAAAGGCATATTTCTCAAATTTCATTCCCCTATAACTTTTTTGTTATTTTACGCATTCCAACGTTATTCACATGAGAACCATTTGAAAATATCGCGATTCTAGTGGTGTATTCAGATTTTTTCTTAAAAAATCGCTAGTAATTTTTTTAGATTTTTACCTTGAAAAATAAGATCAGTTGGCCCTGGAAATGGAGATGTATCCATGAAATTTGGTGTCCTAGTAGACTTTTTGAAACAAAATCTTTCGAATCGGTTGAAAAATGTAAGTTTTATATGGGTGCTACCATCCTAAATGGGTCACACTGTATATTTGTAATTAGATGGGATAAGGATAGTCTGTTTATACAATTTACAGTGAGGACGTAAAAAGTCCTCCCCCCTTTAATTTTTGAACGAAACAATCCATCGAGGTCGGGTAAAATTTAGGTAAAGATGTACCACTTTTACCGATTTTTGTCATAAAAATTATTGTGGTCACGTGTATGTAAAGGGTGGTTACGGAAAGTTAATTTCCTTTTGAACAACTGTACGTCAAAAATACTTCACAAACAGAATTTTTACGAAGTGGAATACTCTACCTCCAGATGTCGTGACAGCCCCAAGTACCAACAGTTTCAAGAACCGTAATGACTCAATTTTCAATTTCAATTTGTTCAATTGATTTTTTCTCGTTGCTTGACTATTTTAATAAAAGTTTGGTACATTTTGAACATACATTTTTATTTATCTGAATACATACAAAAATATAATACTTAACAGTGTGTCTCACTTCTCATGGAAACACCCCCGTATCTTCCGTAATAATTGAGGTAGAATGATGAAACTCTCTGGTCAGATGAAAATGGTCAAACTGCACCTACCACCCAAATAGGGTTGGCCTAAGTGATATGCACTGCCCGCCACTCGCGATGGAACAACCAATTTTTACAGTAAAACATACTAGGGGGCAAAATAGGCTCGAAATTCTTTCAGATTCGTGAACAGGACCACCAACTTACCACAGATACACCTTTTTCCTGAAAAAATTTCTGTCCTAAAAAATCCGAATTTGTCTCACTTCTCATGGAAACACCCTCGTAATTTCCGTAATTATTGAAGTAGAACTCTGGAAATTCCAGGAGCGTTAGATATACCAGCGATAAGTCTAAATCTTGCATGAAGTTGATCTGAGTGACATACACTGCTCGCCAGGGGCGATGAACCTAGCCAGAATAGTATATGTCACTCAGATCTACTTGGAATTTACAGAGTTCTACGAATCGGAAAGAATTTCGAGCCTATTTTGCCCCCTAGTATGTTTTGCCGTAAAGTGGGTTGTTCCATCGCGAGTGGTAGGCAGTGTATATCACGTAGGCCAACCCAATTGAGGTGATGGGTGCATTTTGACTATTTTCATCTGTCCTGAGAGATTCATTCTACCTCAATTATTACGGAAGATACGGGGGTGTTTCCATGAGAAGTGAGACACACTGTATACTTGGCAGCGTCCAGTTTCTGGAATCTACTTGAGAGACAGAGCAGTTTTGTTCTCAATAAGCTGAGCTAAGAGGCGGAAAACAACAAATCAGAAAATACAAGTAAAAAGGTACGAGGCCAGCAACACCTTTTGAATAATTAAAAAAAAAAATACAGAATTAATATTAAATTTTTTTTAATGTTTGATACAAAAAGAGATTTCTTCGAAACTACAAGTTATTAAGTCTTGTTTACTCAGTAGAAAAATCAGTAACGCCCTTCGGTACAGCTGTAGAAAGATTGGCTATTCATAGCACCAAAATCAAAGATCGATTTTTGAAATTCGCCGGGAGAACAAACGGGCTATTACGGTATAAGCACCCACGCCAACTTCACGGCTATCTTCAGATTTTAAGAACGCGCAAAAATCATACGGCTAGCCAAATCATGAGACTATTCGGACGTCACACAAATTAGATGGACCGAAAATAAAATACCACATCGGAAAACTTCACATGTATATTATAAGTCCAGTGGCGGATCCGGAAAATTGTTTTTGGGGGTATAAATACAATATGTTTTAAGAGTAACCCTTTCCTTTCCAACCTAATCTGAAGAGTTGTTTAGGGACAGGGCATAATGAACTTCAAAGTATAGGAAAATTATTCATTTTAGTATTTTTGAAGCGTATTTTACGTACTTAACACGTATTGGTTACATTCGAAATCTTTACAGAATCTCTAGGCTTAATGTTCTGTTGTGCTTTCTTATGAACATGTCCATTACTTCCAGATATCCTGATGAACATGAAGTAAATGGAATCAACATTAAATTGAAAAAATTGTGTAGTCTCATATTGTGCCTTACATCACACACATAGTGAATTTTTGTTTTACGGAGAACGTTTTCCCAACTCTGTGGGGAAGGGCAGACGTAAGAGTTCTACCGAAAAAAAATAACCCCAGTGAGTATAAAGATCTGCGAGCGATAAGCATAATACCTACCCTGTCAAAAATTTTTGAAAGAGCAATAGAGGAACAACTCAGAAACCATCTCTCTGAATGCTCTTTACTTCCAGAAACTCAGTCTGGTTTCCGTAAAGGGTATAGCTGTACAACTGCTCTAGTACACATTGTAGATGATATTGTCAGGGCTACAGATAGAGGTTTTTGTATAATACTGGTATTGCTGGATTTCAGTCGAGCTTTCGACACAATAAATTATGATCTGCTTTTAGCAATCCTGCATTACATAGGATTATCCGATAATACCGTCGAGTTGATGAGAAATTATTTGAACAATAGACAACAAAGGGTTTGCCTAACTGGAACGTACTCTGATTACTTGAATCTGACGTCAGGAGTACCGCAAGGATCAATCTTGGGCCCCTTGCTCTTTACTATTTACTCATCAAATATTTTGAATTCCCTGAGATCTTGTAATGCACATCTATACGCCGATGACACTCAACTCTACCACAGTTTTGCTCCACATGCCGTAGAAAATGCAATTATTAATATAAACAACGATCTGTCGACTGTGCTAGGAATCATTGTTTACTTATTAATGCTTCAAAATCAAACGTTATTTTATTTGGAAACAAGATCAGTCGTCAAAATATTTTGGAATTTGTGAATATTACGGTTGATGGTAACACCCTTGAGGTTGTCAACGAATCTAAAAGTCTTGAGACCTGAGATTCGAGAAACATGTCAATAAACAAATTCAGCTTGCGTACTCTTCTCTAAAACTTTTATATGGCAACAGGCACGTTTTGCCGGCGCAAATAAAAACAACTCTTTGTGATGCGTTGGTTTTGTCACGTTTCAATTATGCGGACTCGTTGTATGGCCCATGTTTAACCAGACACTTTGGGAAAAAAAATCCAAAAAGTCCAGAATTCCTGTTTGAGATTTATACATGGAATTAAAAAAAAACATCGGAGAATATCATTCAAACTTCGTTGAACATGGAAAACAGGCGAAAATTCAATGCTGCCAACTTCTATAAAAAAATAATACAAACTAAAATACTATCATATTTACACAAGAAAATAACACACCGTACCGATGTACACAATTTAAATATTAGGTTTAAAGGTACCTTAACTCCACCGATTTTCAAAACTGAACAGTTCAGACGCTCATTCAGTTATAATATTTGCAATGTTATCAATCTTCTACCAAAACATCTGAAAACCGAAACTCCATCACCTTTCCGAAAAAAATTCAGATTGTTTTTGTTGGAAAATCAGTGATATCTAATTGTGTATTATATTTTATATTTTACTTTTTCCACTGTTTCATATATTATAATACAGTTATGACTCCCATGTGATTGTCTTTGGCCGCTTCATATTATTTGTAAATAATACTTTGCTGTACGAATAATCTTTCTTTGTCCCCTTTTTCTGTTGCTACCACTAATGATGTCAGGTGCTTGAGAGAATGTTTTTAGGTTGAGTGGAAGAGCAACTCAGTAGCACTTGTGCTACATGAGTTGAACTTCGCCTTTTATTTTTAGCGAAATACCTCAATCTGTTTTTTTTTTCTCTTTCATATGTTATTTTTGCTGAAAATAATAAAGACAAGTTATTATTATTATTAAATCTAGTAGTCCATTGAGTCTATCGTCAGTCATCGTGATGCATAGATGACTTTTTAATGGACACAAATCTGAAGAGGTTCTCTAGTCTCTGCCCTACTGGTTGTTATGGTAAGGGTGCACAATACTTATAAGCTTTGACTTGTATTTCCAAATTTGCAGCTCACCCTCCAAGGCAGAAAAGCATGGCAACTTATTTTTGTATATTATTGCCCTTTCGGCCAGTTCATTTGATTATGAAATCCAGAACAGGGATCTTCACTGTCATCTGGTAATATTCCTCAACTGACTCTGTATATTCGATTGTTTTTTTTTGTCGGGCTTACGAATGACTGTGCCCAATTCTCCCGCCAACTTAGCTGGTGCTCCATAAATGTCAACACGGCTTCCTATCTGTCTTGTTTCACACAGATTTTTGAAGCCATATGTTTTTCTGATTTGAGACCATGATTTTGCCGCCGAGGGGTGTCTCACTTCGGAAATCTGGTGTACAACATGACCAGAAATCCTTGAAATCCATGTTCAATTCCAGAAATCCAATATGAAATCTTGAAATCCCTATGAAATCCAGAAATCTCAGGTGAAATTGAGAAATCCTACAAGAAATCTTGAAATCCGAATGAAATATTGAAATCCGAATGAAATATTGAAATCCGAATGAATTCTTGAAATCCGAATGAAATCTTGAAATCCTTGTGAAATCTCAATAGAAATCTTGAAATTCTCAAGAAATCCAGAAATCCTAAGTGAAATCTTGAAATCTTCATGAAATCTTGAAATTCTTTTGAAATCTTGAAATCCAAGTGTAAATCTTGAAATCCTTGGTGAAATAATCAAATTTCTAATGAAACATAAATCTTAAAAGAAACTTCGCAAATACTCGGGGATTCCCGCATAAAGCCCCACCTGAAACCGGCAGAACCCGACAGAAACATGTTATTGCAGTAGGTATATGTGCCGGTAAAGTTTGCCGCCTATAAACATTTTCTGTTAAAAAAGTTATTGTACCTATAATTGAATCAAGAATTGAATATGGCTGCTGAAGCTACAGAGGTGAGGATATAGTAAAGTTATAAACTACATAATATCAAACTCCAAAAGAAAAATCTCGAGCAGCTTTTCATAAAAATGGGTTTGTAAATAAACATAATTTTCATTATTATTCAACAGATTACCTCCATTGCGTTCGAACCACCAGTCACAAAAAATGGTCCCTATATATATGGAGAGGCATAATTGGAAATTTCATCGTTGGGCCATATTTCTTTGAGGGAAGAGTTAATGGCTTGATTTATCTTGATTTTTTGAAAAACCACTTACCACAAATAGTAATCATTTACCCATTCGAATCAAACGAAGAATGTGATATTCACACGACGGAGCACCTGTATACCACACTGTTCCTGTTAATGATTATTTAGACTCTGAATTTCCCAGAAGATGGATCGGTAGAGGAGGCCCTTTTAAGTGGACACCTCGCTTACCAGATTTGACAAAAATGGATTTTTTATGTGGGGCTACGTTGCAGATCAAGTTTATAGAACACCACCATTTATAAAGGATATGAAAAATCGCAAATGATACTGCTAGAAACAAATCACATTTCTTATTTACATTGGTTGTCAACGAATGAAATAAAATTCTCCAAAAGCAATGAAATTTCGATGAACCTGCACCCGTATGCTTGAATACATTACTGCCAACTGCGTGCAGCATTTTTTTTGACCTTGGAATCCTGAAGGAAATCTTGAAATCCAAATGAAATCCTGAAATCCCTTATGAAATCCAGAAATTTCCGATGAAATCTTGAAATCCGAATGAAATCCTGAAATCCCTTATGAAATCCAGAAATCTCCGGTGAAATCTTGAAATCCGAATGAAATCCTGAAATTCCTTATGAAATCCAGAAATCTCCGATGAAATCTTGAAATCCGAATGAAATCTTGAAATCCGAATGAAATCATGAAATCCATATGAAATCCAGAAATCTTTGGTGAAATCCAGAAAACCTAAAGGAAATCTTGAAATTTCTTATGAAATCCAGAAATCCGTTCAAAAGTTCTGAAATCCAATTGAAATCCCTCAAATGAAAATTTGGTGTACAAATTTTCGGGAAGTGAAACACCCCTCCAAAGTTTATAATCTTGCAGTGGAGTCGCAAAAAAAATTTGTCAACGAATACTCTCATATAGTCTTTCTGATGCTAGCAACAGAGTAAATAGTTACTCATAGCCAAGTGCAGGCTGTAGTTGGTCTTTTATGGGCTCAGTTTTTACCAATGAGGTGAAATCTTCCTCAATCTTTTATAGACCAGGATCCCACGCCTATTTTCAAAAATGATTAATAACAAACTGAATCTTCCTGAGTAGCTTCACTTTCGAAAATGGGATATTGGACGCCTGTGGTGTCACTCAATGAGAACAAAAAGTATTTTACCCCTTCACCACACAAGTAATTTAATTCCTAGATGCGCATTTCGATAACAAAGTTACCTTCATCAGTAGGATTACTAAACTAACTGTAAATAGGCATACCTGTCTTTTTTATATCAAATAATTAATTACCATGGGTTAATCTGTGTACTGGAAGGTACCCTACCTGATGGGTAGGTATAGCCCACCCAATAAACAATACACCATAGGCACTTAATTATTCCTTTACTGGTATCAAGTCAAATAGTTTGGAATTTAATGGACCATTATCATTATTGAGCAAGGGTTTCGAGCCCCTTTTTCGAATAGCGATACTCTCATGGCAATCTAATTTTCTGTAATCATCAACAGGTTTTATTAATTTTAAATTTTGGATGTTAATTTTGTGATGAGTTTCTAATAAATGATCCGCAACACTCGATTTATTTTCTCGTGAATATTTAGCATGTGCCAAATGTTCACGGAAACCAACTTTTTCCTCTACGAAATTTCTCGATAGTGGTAGCTAATAAACTGCGCAGGCGTCAATCATGTCGATTTGGTGAGTGCAAAAAAAGTCATTAATAAAAGTTAGTTTTTCAGTTGAACCTCGAGATAATTCGCCAAAGTACTCGAAAAAACTTTTGTCCTATAAAATGGATGGTAGGACTGGAGAGTCCCCCACTCCCAACATGTTCCAGTGACGTACGTGGTCATAAGAAATCATTAGTAACCAGCGGATTTTTTTACCGTTGCTTGGTTAATCAATCTTTTTTTTTTTTCTGTTGTATTTGTACTAGCTACTTCATCCGATTATGTCTAGTGTAACTTATACATCCATCTGGGGAAGGGCATGTCGCCTCCCCCTAGATCCGCCACTGATTATTACTATGTTACTGCGGGGGTTTGCTACCAACTTCGTCTGAATAACGCCCAGGAATTTAATAATGAAAAGTCATTTGATGCATGCATAACACGAGAGCAATCTGTGCTAGAGATACATACGAATGAATTCGCTGAAACGGAAGTTGATTGTTCGTATATGAGTTTCACATATGCGGCACGCTGAATGAGTTCGTTATGGTAGACTTCATTTTGTAGGGGTCGGGAGTTTTGCTGATGAAATTGAATTTTTTAGAGTATGATGGAGAGTATATTCAAATGGATTTTTTTTTAATTCAGTTATTGTAAGCTCAGTTTTTGCTTGAAAAATAATGCTGACTGTTTCATGCTTCATTTCATGTACTGTGCGTAAAATTGGTGTCCTGATTCCGAATCCGTTTTGGGTCTATAATGTCCCCTATTTTGGTTTTTCGCAAAGCTGGGTAAGTCCATCGCTCCTGGCGAGCAGTGTATTTCACTCAGATCAACTTCAGGCAAGATTCAGACTCATCGCTTGTACATCTACCGATCCGGAAATTCACAGAGTTCCACTCCAATAGTTACGGAAGAAACGGGGGTGTTTCATCATCGAAAATCTGTACTGGTAGTAATATTGTTATCCTGATTCCGAATCCGTTGGAATTGTGAGTATATTGTCCCCTAATGTAATTTTCCGTAAAACTGGGTAAGTCCATCGCTCCTGGCGAGCAGTGTATTTCACTCAGATCAACTTCAGGCAAGATTCAGACTCATCGCTTCTACATCTACCGATCCGGAAATTCACAGAGTTCCACTCCAATAGTTACGGAAGAAACGGGGGTGTTTCCATGAAAAGTGAGATAAACTGGGTTTTTCAGAAGTGAAAATTTTTCATCGAAAATCTGTACTGGTAGTAATATTGTTATCCTGATTCCGAATCCGTTGGAATTGTGAGTATATTGTCCCCTAATGTAATTTTCCGTAAAACTGGGTAAGTCCATCGCTACTGGCGAGCAGTGTATTTCACTCAGATCAACTTCAGGCAAGATTCAGACTCATCGCTTGTACATCTACCGATCCGGAAATTCACAGAGTTCCACTCCAATAGTTACGGAAGAAACGGGGGTGTTTCCATGAAAAGTGAGATAAACTGGGTTTTTCAGAAGTGAAAATTTTTCATCGAAAATCTGTACTGGTAGTAATAATGTTATCCTGATTCCGAATCCGTTGGAATTGTGAGTATATTGTCCCCTAATGTAATTTTCGTAAAACTGGGTAAGTCCATCGCTCCTGGCGAGCAGTGTATTTCACTCAGATCAACTTCAGGCAAGATTCAGACTCATCGCTTGTACCTCTACCGATCCGGAAATTCACAGAGTTCCACTCCAATAGTTACGGAAGAAACGGGGGTGTTTCCATGAAAAGTGAGATAAACTGGGTTTTTCAGAAGTGAAAATTTTTCATCGAAAATCTGTACTGGTAGTAATATTGTTATCCTGATTCCGAATCCGTTGGAATTGTGAGTATATTGTCCCCTAATGTAATTTTCCGTAAAACTGGGTAAGTCCATCGCTCCTGGCGAGCAGTGTATTTCACTCAGATCAACTTCAGGCAAGATTCAGACTCATCGCTTCTACATCTACCGATCCGGAAATTCACAGAGTTCCACTCCAATAGTTACGGAAGAAACGGGGGTGTTTCCATGAAAAGTGAGATAAACTGGGTTTTTCAGAAGTGAAAATTTTTCATCGAAAATCTGTACTGGTAGTAATATTGTTATCCTGATTCCGAATCCGTTGGAATTGTGAGTATATTGTCCCCTAATGTAATTTTCCGTAAAACTGGGTAAGTCCATCGCTCCTGGCGAGCAGTGTATTTCACTCAGATCAACTTCAGGCAAGATTCAGACTCATCGCTTGTACATCTACCGATCCGGAAATTCACAGAGTTCCACTCCAATAGTTACGGAAGAAACGGGGGTGTTTCCATGAAAAGTGAGATAAACTGGGTTTTTCAGAAGTGAAAATTTTTCATCGAAAATCTGTACTGGTAGTAATATTGTTATCCTGATTCCGAATCCGTTGGAATTGTGAGTATATTGTCCCCTAATGTAATTTTCCGTAAAACTGGGTAAGTCCATCGCTCCTGGCGAGCAGTGTATTTCACTCAGATCAACTTCAGGCAAGATTCAGACTCATCGCTTCTACATCTACCGATCCGAAAATTCACAGAGTTCCACTCCAATAGTTACGGAAGAAACGGGGGTGTTTCCATGAAAAGTGAGATAAACTGGGTTTTTCAGAAGTGAAAATTTTTCATCGAAAATCTGTACTGGTAGTAATATTGTTATCCTGATTCCGAATCCGTTGGAATTGTGAGTATATTGTCCCCTAATGTAATTTTCCGTAAAACTGGGTAAGTCCATCGCTCCTGGCGAGCAGTGTATTTCACTCAGATCAACTTCAGGCAAGATTCAGACTCATCGCTTGTACATCTACCGATCCGGAAATTCACAGAGTTCCACTCCAATAGTTACGGAAGAAACGGGGGTGTTTCCATGAAAAGTGAGATAAACTGGGTTTTTCAGAAGTGAAAATTTTTCATCGAAAATCTGTACTGGTAGTAATATTGTTATCCTGATTCCGAATCCGTTGGAATTGTGAGTATATTGTCCCCTAATGTAATTTTTCGTAAAACTGGTTAAGTGTATCGCTCTTGGTGAGCATTGTATTTCATTCGATCAACCACAGGCAAGATTTAGACTCATTCTGAAATTTACAGGGTTCTTCTCAAAAATTACGGAAGATGCTGGGGTGTTTCCGTGAGAAGTTAGATACACTGTATGTTAGTCAGGAGAAAAATGCTTCATAATCTTCCATTTTCAACACCCTGTATTTCTGCAAGAAAGTAGCTTTGTGAAAAAATGCATGCTCTAGCATTGATATTTTTGATAGAAGGTCCAGTACAAATTTGAAGCAGTGATTTGGATTACACAATTCACTTCGGCAGAACAATTTTTCCATTATTAGTATGTATTCATAAAAGCGCAATTATCTTGAAAACGATTGATTTTTTCGGGTTCAAACAATCATACATTTTTTACTTAAAATTGAATGATGAAATCAAAAAATGATAATAGGGGAGGAAATATACCCTTTTTGTACGCCTTTGGTGGCAACTAAAAATGAAATTTTTCTTTTAAAATAAAGCTCTTATTCAACAAAAACATTCCTTCGAATTAAACTGTAAAATTTCCAAAACTGTGGGAGTTATGAATAAAAATAGATTTAATTTTTCATTTTCAACACCCTGTATCTGTGCAACCCACCGCTACTCAAGGGATAAAAAATTCAGCGTGCATACTATGACATATTCCAAAGTGACAGTACCTCTCGGGCTATTACTTTCAACGTTGTCGAATTATTTCATCGATGGGCCGGTTCAACACAGAGCTCGGGCCAAAAAAAATTCCAAATCCGGGCCTGGTATGTGGTATCATCTGCAGTACACCTTTTAGTGTTGATGGTGAATTATTGCAGGTTATGAAGCGAATAGGAATGAAGCACGTTCATCTCATAAAGTTATAAAGTGATCGTTATCTGAAGAAAATAATAATATCCTCTGATTTGTGGAGGTTTTCGCGTTATTCGCACAAGCGCGTTCAGTCATTATAAAGCTTCGTTTGTTTTTATTCACGTGTGGTGCGAATGCGGTACCGACTTCCTGCTATTCAAGATGTAGATGGTAAGATCTTCCTGTCTCTAGCTTCAGCTATAAGGCCGCATCCGGCGACACTAACATCCTCTACATGCGCGCTGAATTTTCTCATTTTATTTCATAAATACAGTCAGGGTTGGACGATATATATCAAGTGATATATATCATGATATACAGTGTGTTACACTTCTCATGGAAACACCCTCGTATCTTCCGTAATTTTTGACGCAGAATCATGAAATTTTCAGGATCGATAGATACACTAGAAATGAACTCACTGCACAAAAAGGGTCAACCTACGTGATATACACTGCACGCCAGCAGCGATGGAACCACCCATTTTTACGGTAAAACATACTATCGGGCAAAATTCGCTCAAAATTCTTCCAGATTCGTGATCAGCACCCCCAAATTACTATAAATACACCTGTCTCCTGAAAAATTTTCAGTCCTGAAATATTCAAATATGTTACACTTCTCATGGAAACACCCTCGTATCTTCCGTAATTTTTGACGAAGAACCATGAAATTTTCAGGATCGATAGATACACCAGAAATGAACTCACTGTACAAAAAGGGTCAACCTACGTGATATACACTGCACGCCTGCAGCGATGGAACCACCCATTTTTACGGTAAAACATACTAGGGGGAAGAATTCGCTCAAAATTCTTCCAGATTCGTGATCAGCACCCCCAAATTACTATAATTACACCTGTCTCCTGAAAAATTTTCAGTCCTGAAATATTCAAATATGTTACACTTCTCATGGAAACACCCTCGTATCTTCCGTAATTTTTGACGAAGAACCATGAAATTTTCAGGATTGATGAATACACTAGAAATGAACTAACTGCACTCAAAGGGTCAACCTACGTAATATACACTGCACGCCAGCAGCGATGGAACCACCCATTTTTACGGTAAAACATACTAGGGGGTAAAATTTGCTCAAAATTCTTCCAGATTCGTGATCAGCACCCCCAAATTACTATAATTACACCTGTCTCCTGAAAAATTTTCAGTCCTGAAATATTCAAATATGTTACACTTCTCATGGAAACACCCTCGTATCTTCCGTAATTTTTGACGAAGAACCATGAAATTTTCAGGATTGATGAATACACTAGAAATGAACTAACTGCACTCAAAGGGTCAACCTACGTAATATACACTGCACGCCAGCAGCGATGGAACCACCCATTTTTACGGTAAAAAATACTAGGGGGCAAAATTGCTCAAAATTCTTTCAGATTCGTGATCAGCACCCCCAAATTACTATAAATACAACTGTCTCCTGAAAAAAATTCAGTCCTGAAAAATTCACATTTGTTTCACTTCTCATGGAAACGCCCCCGTATCTTCCGTAGGTTTTGACGTAGGGCCATGAAATTTTCAGGATTGATGAATACACTAGAAATGAACTAACTGCACTAAAAGGGTCAACCTACGTAATATACACTGCACGCCGGATTCGTGTTCAGGATCTCCAAATTACTACTGATTCACCTGTCTTCTGAATAATTTTCATCCTGAAAAATTGTAATATGTCTCACTCTTCATGGAAACGCTACCATCCTTCAGTTATTATCGAGTTATAATGATGAAACTCTTAGGATTGATATCCCAGAAATGCAGCCATTGCCTCAATACATTGTCGCCAGTCGTTAACTACCAATTTTTTCGAAAAAATATATTGTTGTTGAAATTTCCAGGGTCGATGGAGATTTTCAAAATATACATAGATTTTGTCAAACTAAGAAACGAAAGCAGCTCCCAATTAGTCTCATATAAGAAAATTACTCGATGACTCTTTTGTGCAGCTAAAAACGAATTATGAGGAAGTGGCAACATTGTATGCATGAGTACCTATTGCACAGTATTTTTTTTTACTACGCACTGTTGACAGTGCATAAAGTGATACTTTTTCGCACAATTATTTCATTATCATCTTAAGCATTACTGAAAATAAATTTTTTTCACGAACTATCCGTAATTCATTTGAAATTTGATATTGCTAGAATCCAAGTTCAAAGTTATAAAAACATATTTTGGCCCGCGCAGAAAAATTTAATGATATATTCAAATTATTGTTATTGATAATCATAGTTTTACGTCGAAAATTACGGAAGATACAGGGGCGTTTCCATGAGAAGTGTAACAAATTCGAATTTTTTCAAGACCGAAAATTGTTCAGTGGATAGGTGTATTTATAGTAGATCACGAATCTGAAGGAATTTCAAGCCAATTTTGCCCCCTAGTATGTTTTACCGTAAAAATGGGTGGTGGCATCGCTGCTGGCGTGCAGTGTATATCACGTAGGTTGACCCTTTTTGTGCAGTGAGTTCATTTCTAGTGTATCTATCGATCCTGAAAATTTCATGATTCTGCGTCAAAAATTACGGAAGATACGAGAGTGTTTCCATGAGAAGTGAATCAAATTTGAATTTTTCAGGACTGAAAATTTTTCAGGAGACAGGTGTATTTATAGTAATTTGGGGGTGCTGATCACGAATCTGAAAGAATTTTAAGCAAATTTTGCCCCCTAGTATGTTTTACCGTAAAAATGGGTGGTTGCATCGCTGCTGGCGTGCAGTGTATATCACGTAGGTTGACCCTTTTTGTGCAGTGAGTTCATTTCTAGTGTATCTATCGATCCTGAAAATTTCATGATTCTGCGTCAAAAATTACGGAAGATACGAGGGTGTTTCCATGAGAAGTGTAACACACTGTATATCTGATATTTTTTGATTGATATATATCATGATATATATCATTTACTTCTTTTTTACGAAATAAATACCAGAGCAAAAAAATCCTTGATATTTTGCGTAAAAATGAATACGCGACAACCGAATGGCCAAAAAAAGAACTCTTCTTACAACTATGCGAGCAGTTATCAAGTGCAGTCGGCAACAGCTGGTTTAGAAAGAATTTTTTCGAGCTTCGGAATAGTTCAATCTAAATTAAGAAATCGTCTAGGCAACGAAAAAGCCAGTAAGCTAGTATTCATTTTTAAATGTTTAAATCAAAATACAAATAAAAAAGCTAAAAGCTAAAAGCTTGGACTGGATCTCGTCAAATGATGAACTAGTTGCCTTGAGTGAAGATGATAATGATGATTATATTCCACTTTCCCGATTTTGCAATCCTTAAAAATGTATCAAAAGACAAGTTTTTTATATTAGATACATTTACCTATATAGAAAAAATATTATTTTTTGTCTCGTTTTTTGTTATTTTAAATTAAACTGAAGTTTGATTTTAGTTTTTACCAAAATAAAGGTAATTTATATTTTGTTTTTTTTGCATTTTAGCCTAAGAACAAAATAAAAATTTCTGATATATATATATATCGGATATATATCCGATATTATGATATTTTGATATTTATATAAATATCATGATATTTGCCAACCCTGTAAATACTCTGTTGGAGAAAAGTTGTTGAAATAACAAAAAATAAGAGACCCAGGAGGTCCACTAGTATTCTTGGTGAAACTGACAAATCTTGAAAAGGGTAACATTCTCCATGGAAATTGAAAAATGAAAATAAGAATTTTTGGTAATATCAAACAGAAAACAACTACTTCCCCGGCCAAAGCCACGCTGGACATTGAACTACATCCCAGGGGCGTCGCAATTTTTTTTTCTTGGGGTGCGTAAAGGCTTTAATTTTGGGGGGGGGTTAAAGGCTTAAATTTTTTTCAAACCCACCCCCAAATTCATATTACTCCTCTCAGATAAGAGTTAAGGTCTGAAAAACTGAAGATAAGCACTATTCAGCATGTTTTTGATGAAGAGTAAAACTACTTAAAAATGTCACTGGTATGGAAAATGTATATTTATTTTAGTTACTGTAGACTATTTTATGCAATGTGAGAAGCTGTTGCGAGTGTTTTCCCTTCAACCTTTAAATTGTATTTACCGATATTTATATTTCAGCTCAAAACAAAAAATATATATTTTTGTATCTAGAATGCGAAATGATGAAAGTTAGCGGTTCCGACAGACGTTGTCCTGTATATCGATATGGATGCAGAGAACATTTTTGTTTCATGTTTCCCGTTTCATTTTTCCTGTTTCATGTTTTCCGTTTCATGATTCCCGTTTCATTTTTTCCGTTTCATGTTTCCCGTTTCATTTTTTCCGTTTCATGTTTCCCGTTTCATTTTTTCCGTTTCATGTTTCATGTTTTCATGTTTATTTTTTGTAGAGGTCGACGATAAAAGTCTTTTACGTTCTAGAACAGACAGTGATAACGATTCAATACCACCAGAAATTATTGAAGCCGCTCAATCTACGTTAAAGTAGCGATGAAAATATTTTTATTTGTTTTCTTATTTTTATACCTTTATATTAGTAATATATAGTAATAGTATTTTTTGAGATTGAAAAAGACTAGAAAAATGATGACAATTACCTACTAACAATTCACATAATTTTAATATTAATGGTCGTAGGAAAAATATTGTACATAATTCGTTGGAAAGTGTACTTCCACTCTTCACTTCCACTTTTCACATTTTTTGTTATGTTTTGGTGTCAAATGATTTTCTTAGTATAAAATAACTCAAGAATCAACCTAAAACTTCGCTTCCTCATAATCAGTATATCGGCAACTAGGTTCAACGTCACCCGTTCTGTTATTATCGCTCTGTATAATTTGGTTGTGTACGTGCAGATATATATATATATACTTATATATATATATACCAACATGAGATGACTGTTAATTCCCGGGAAACAGTCCATTATTAATAAGTAGGATGTCCGCCATTGCCGCTCTAGTTCGTGCGTATAGTGTCGGCCAGAAATAATGCACGGATATTTCGAGCGAGGATTTTCATGCGATTTCGATATTTCCCGAACGAGGCTTATGTACTACGCATATACTTCGATATTGTTTATTTAATTTTATAGTACAGTAACTAGAGATTTCTTCTGCTCCAAAAATTTGATGGTGAAATTTTGTATGAGCTTAGTTTGACAATAGAGGAAAAGGTTTCCAATAAGTTCTAGGCCCTACTTTGTGAAAATCGAAAGAAAATCCGGTTTAAAGAACTATCCAACGCCTTTCTGCCTGTAACTTGAAAAAAACGTGGAAATTGAAAAAATATCATGGAATGAAAAATAAAGCTGTGAAAATTTTGAACAAAAAAGGTATCCTTTATTTTTTACCAAAAATCAAAAGATTTCTCTGAAATTGCTTTGGAACGTCATAACAACGCTCGTGTTGGAAACGCTCACGTTTTTAAATCAAAGAGAATGTTTTCAAAGTTAAAACTGGCATTACTCAGGCTCTGTCGAACGAATTTTGAACAATCAAAAGGGGGATTGAAGGGTAAGACTTGAATTTTCAGAATCCTGGGTATAAATATAAAATACATTTTTACATTAACCGGAAACTTATATGAATTCCTACAACTATTGGGTTTTCTAGTAAAATGTTTTGAATGTACAGGAAATCCACGCAATATCTCATTCAGTCCCTCATTAGTTTTGAAGCTCATACTATGTAATTTGATTTCAGGTTAGGAAACTTTGCTCTACTGATCTCGTTTTTGAAATATCGGTCTCTAGCGGCCCAACCGTTTAGCCAAAAATCCTACAGGATATTTAATGTTCTTCGTTTCTGTATGGAATGGTCTACGTAGAAAATTTCGTATTTTCATGTCTTTTAGACAAAAAACTGAAAAAGGTCGAACATTTTGAGGTTTCTAAATTTTTGTTGTGAAGCCATAGAATCCATTCGATCACTGGAGAAGAATACTATAACACGGTACACGGACGGGTCCAAAACTCCCGAGGGAACTGGAGCAGGAGTCTTTGGGCCACGCATCAAATACTCCGAACCCATGGGCCAGTTCCCCAGCATTTTTCAAGCGGAAATTCACGCCATAGAAAGGTGCATTCAGTTCAACCTCAACAGGAAATACAGGGACAAGGAAATTGTGATCTTCTCCGATAGCCAAGCAGCCATCAAAGCGTTGAGCTCTTCTAACATCAACTCGAAGACGGTTTGGGAATGCCTAGACAAACTCAATGATCTAGGCAGGAACAACCAGGTGACCCTCCTCTGGGTGCCAGGGCACGTCGGATTGGAGGGCAATGAACAAGCAGACTCCCTGGCACGGAAAGACGCAGCAACGTCATTGATCGGGCCAGAACCATTCTGCGGACTTGGAAAATCTTACTTCCGAGAAGAACTCAATAAAGCTGAAGAAGCAATGAGAGCGACATGCTGTCTAAGACTTCCAGGGCTGAGGCAGGCCAAAGATCTCCTTTGCTATTTCAACCGAGCAAGATCGAAGACACTGATTAACCTCATCAAAACTAGTCTAAAGACAATCACGGGATTTCTAACGGGGCATTGCAGACTCAAAGAACACCTGAGGAAGCTAGGCTTAGAGGAGGACAGCACCTGCAGATTCTGTGAGGAACATCCAGAACCACCCCACCATATATTGATGGAGTGTTACGCTGTACATCGTAGAAGATTGAATATACTGGGATCACACCAGCTGACTGTGGGAGAAATACCACAAGTAGACCCGCTCAAAATCCTAAAATTCCTGAAGGAATTGAGGCTTGAAGGGCTGCTGTAAACAAGAACACCTTGTGATAGCAGGTCGCAATCAGTCACCATCCATACTTACCAATAACAATACCAATATCCGTGGAAAGTAGCAAAGTTGAATTTCAGATTCAGCACCCCAAAAATCATGTAGAACGAGTGAAAAACCAACCACTTTATTTTTTTTCTATGAAGCAGGCGACTCTAGAGATGATTTGACTGGATTATTAATGAAAGTTCCTGTTTTGAACCATTTTGAGAAAACTGAACTTCAGTATTTCCCAGAGAGATGCCACTAGGAGTTTATTCTAAGAGTTTGAAAATAATGGGTTATAATATTAGTAATTAGTTGGACATCTACAGTGATGCATCCTTCCACAGATCGAGATACTGCGAATCCTAACAACTCCACATAATTTCCTTATTTGTCTCAGACTATCACTATATTCTCCCACGAGCATACACTGATAAAAAGGATTTTTTGCATCAATGCATAATTGCATTGATTCAAGTCGATTGTATTCTTGAATAGGTCCAACCAAATATTAGTTTGATTTTTTGACAGAATCCTCTTGACCACTTGAAAGGAAACTGTTTTGAGACATATGAACACTTTCTTCACTGAATAATGAGAGTTGTTTGGTGCAAGAATATTTCAACTTTGATAATGAACACTATTGTGAATACTTTCTTTGTTCGATGGTGTGTGTTGGTTGAGGCAAGAATATTCCAACTTCAGTAACGAACAATATTCTTCTTCATAATGCAATACATTTTTGATTCAAGATTATCTGCATTTGGAGGTTCAGTACAAATGTGCACTTGGTTATAAAAATATGCCATAGAAGCCATGTTCATATGGTACAGTTCAACAAATAGAGAACAACTGCGAACAATTGAGGTATAATGGTTATATTTGAGAATAGTTTTGTAATATTTTAATTTCAGAAACTATATAATCAACGTAGGTACCTCTTCGGTAACGCATAGAAATGCAATCGAATACAGAAACGACAGCGTCATTCGCCATTATCACACACCTGTTGATAACAAAAATATCTTCAATCTACCTCCACAACTGGTCCATAAATGACCTGAATTCAAATCGTACAGAAATAATTGGACCTCCATATTGCACTTCTGTAGCAGCACATTTGCACATTACCACTGTGTCAAACACAAAACTAACAACTTAAATTATGATTCAAACACAACCCCCAAACGAAACGCGTGCAAAAGCAAACAGGATAGAGGTCCCAGTCGGCAGTCGCAGTGCGCGCTTTCGCGTGGGTTCGCGTCGTTCCGGTAGCGGGGTTTCGCCAAAAAATCATGTTCTTGAATCAAAAGGAGCATTTTTCACAAGTGGGAGTTCTCTAGGGTAAAGAGTTGGAATGTGTTAATGCAATCAAATTCATTTCAAGATAATTTATGTAAAGAAGCAAACAGTTCAATAAGTTTGAATTAAGAGTATATTCATCAATTAGAAATAATTATTCTTTTCAGAAGATGATTCTGTTCAAGAGGATATATATCTTTGATTGAAGACATCCTTTTTATCAGTGTAATGGGATATCCTTTGGTGAAGCCCACCATAAAAGTGAGACCCACACCTTATCAGACTATTGCATAATGCTGTTTTTGATAACACTACGGTCTTTTAGCGAAACGAAATAATAACTTGCTCAATCTAGAATGGATGCAGGATTTTTGATCGGAATTTTTGTCGAGACAGTTCAAATGTTATCTCTCATTCAAGAAGAGTAAACATTCTCGATGCTTTTTTCGGAATTCCAACATTCATATATCTCCGTATTTATGATAAATGTGTACACTTCTAGTCATACTTCTAGAATTGCTCGATAATCCAGTAACGACAGACAAACTCGAGCAGAAACTGAAGAATGAATTGTAGCACTCTGAAACTCGACACATGACATCTCGACATCATGTACTATTAGAAAAAAAATTGTTAACCAAAAAATCAGGGGTGGAACCTTAAAAATTTTTCATTGAAAAAAATATAATTTTTTTTGTTGTTATTTCAGAAAATATAAGATTTATCAAAAAACGATTTCGATAAGTTGAGAGATAATTCAATTTTCCACAAGAATGATTTTCAGTAATACCTTATGAAATACGCTCGTTTTCTTAGAACACGTGGTTTAACACCGACGTCACATTTCATGCTCGCGCTAACCCGCCACTGTAAGTTCAGGCAGGGCCGAAAATTAGATTTGTCATAATTTTGCTAAAAATTATAGTAGAAGGAAAAGAAAAAGTGCATATCGTTCCTAAAAACTTCTACTAGCTCATGCAAATATAACATGTGAGTATCTGAGTACCTAAAATGTGTTTTGTCCCTTCACATAACCCTTCTACGATATTTATGGAGGATCCGAAAGTCATGGATATTTTAGTTGATATGAAAAATAATAATACTGGAGCAGGAATCAGGTCCCCTTTTTGGACCATATGCAACGATTTAAGGCTACTGAGACAAGTCTCACTTATGCATGTCAAAGAAAAAACTGGGTTTTACTCCTGCCTTAGTTTTCAACTCACCCATAATCCCGGCAATTTTTTCAGTAAATGTTAAAAATAATCGCTCATACACATCCTACATAAAAAATGAAGTATGTGATTTCAAGTTTGAGGTTTGCACTTCTCAATAGTGTTATTAAATATACAGTGAGGACGTAAATAGTCCTCTCCCCCATTAACTTTTGAACGGCACAAGTTATCGAGGTCGGGTAAAATTTGGGTAAAAAAGTACCACTTTTAGTAAATTTTAGCATAAAAACGATCGTGGTTACGTGACCTAGTGTCAAGAGGGCACCATCAACTTTTTTTTTTCAAATGTAAGGGGGGGTCATGTGGCATCTGGTTTTGAAGGCTTTCTGATTCTCGGGGGTAATACCACGAGTGGTCGCAATACTATCGATAATTCTGTCAGAAATCAACGAGATCAAATTGCTTGGTAACACCACGAGTCCCGTAGGGACGAGTCCGTGGGGACGAGTGGTGTTACCTCAAAGCAATTTGATCGAGTTAAAGATTTCTGACAGAATTATCGATTGTATTGTGAGCACGAGTCGTATTTATTGAGATAATTTCACGAACCAACCAAGTTATTATTTGAAATTTGATCGAGTAAACAAAGTGAATTCTTCAATAGTTGCAACTAATGAATAATAAACATGAAGTCTGTCAACCTGACGTTTATGTCATATTAGATTACAAGATGTATCATTGCTGTTTATATTTGTGGTTGACTTGACGACGTGGTCTTTCCAAATCGGAAAGAAAGGAAGCGAAAGGAAGCGTGTACTTTCGCAAAATCCCATTCTGATTGGTCCTCATGTCGCAGGAGACGCGACTTTCATATAGTGAGTGTCTATCCAACACCGCTTTGATTGTGGAAATCGGCCAAGCCGTTTCAAACTGACGAGGAATCCTTGTCAGTTTGAAACGAAGTGGTACCTTTTTACTTGAATTTTACCGGACCTCGATAGCTTATTCCGATCAAAAGTTAAAGGGGGGGAGGACTTTTTACGTCCTCACTGTATATATGCAGGATATGAATAAGCGATAATTTTCAACATTATGGGTAAGTTGAAAATGAGGCAGGAGTAAAACAAGGTTTTTGTTTCGGGATGTATAAGTGGGACCTGTCACACTACTTTAAAATTGTTGCCTATAGTCCAAAGAGGGCATGGGTTGCTGCTTTAGTATAAAAATTCCATAATTAAGTATAATAATTCCATTTTTGATTTAATACTGGCATATTATATTTGCATGAGAAGGTATAAGTCTTCAGAAACGGTATGAACTTTTCCTTTTTCTCCTCCGATCATTTTTAGCAGAGTTATGACCAATCAAATATTCGGCTCCGCCAGAACTTTCAGCGGCGGGTAAGGGTGAACCTGAAATTTGATGTCGGCGTTCAATCACGTTCTCTGAGAAAACGAGCGCATTTCATAAGAAATTACCAGGAATAATTTTTGTGGAAATTTGAATTGTTTTTCACCCTGTTGAGTTGTTTTTCTGATAAATCATATACCGAGGGGGAAACTACTCTTTCATTAGGTATACATCATAACATTTTCATTAATTCATTATTAATTTTAAATAAATTCATTATTCGAAATGTTGAAAACTCTCCAGAAATTATTTTTGCGGAAAAAAAAACATTTGAAAACTGATTCAGAGCTGACCAACTTGAGAACGGTTAGATATAGGCGAACTCTGCGAACTCCAATCGATTCAGAATGGCCGAATTAGTATATACTGAACGAATTTGAACGAAAAAAATCTACGGACAAAAAAGTCGAGTAAGTCATGATGGATAATTATTTGAACTTCTTTATTTTTCACTTTTCGAATTTCAAATTTTTATCACCGAACGTATTTCGACATGCTGATTCCGAATCTTTGAACGAAAAGGTCGAAAACTCATCAGAAATATTTTTCGCGGCAAAAAAAACATCTAAAAACAGATTCAGAGCTGACCAACTCGAGAACGGTTAGAGATAGACAAATTTTGCGAACGCCAATCGATTCAGAATAGCCGAATTAGTATGTATTGTTATTTTCGAGCCAATCAAAAGAAATTAAAAATTACTCGAAAAAGTTGCAAAAATACCAAGTCGTCACATCGACTTGAAATTCGCACTGTATACGTAAAATTTTATGCTCATTCCAAAAATGTATGATTTTTATATGCTCAGTATAAGATTTAGGCGGAAAAGGGTGAAGATGAAAAATAAAATTTTCTGAGATTTTTTTTTTCACTTTTTGAATTTCAAATGTTTGTCCTTGAGAGTAATTTGACGTGCTGATTCTGAATATTTTAACAATAATGTCGAAAACTCATCATTAAAATTTTTGGCAGCAAAAAAACCATCTAAAAACTGATTTAGAGCTGACCAACTCGAGAACGGTTAGAGAGACAAATTCTGCGAACGCTAATCGATTCAAAATGGCTGAATTAGTATTATTGGGTATGTATTTGGGAATTATTTTATGACAAGGTACTACGTTCTCCTTATGTAACCATCCAATCTCCTTCAATTTATTTGATACTCGTTGTCGCCTACTTACACCAAAAATCATACTTGGGCATGAGTTTCGAACTTTCTGGATCTTATTTTTATGCATAAGAGTTAAATTAAGTCCATACAACGTATCCGCGTAATTGAATGGTAATTATCTTTCATTGCCCCCTAAAACTTTTTCATTATTTTTTATTAGAGATAATTACTTCACTGCTTTCATTAGGTGTACAAAAAATGACTAGTTGTTTCTCCCTCGTCATATACTTTCCAAGATTACAGCAAAAATCTATTTATATATTATTAAACGAAAAAAAAAAAATTACTTCCACCCCTGGAATATTGGTAAAATTTTTTTATCGTGTTTATCATGGTTCTTACTACTAGCATACCAAGTTTGGTGGTGCTACAATCGATTCTTGTCTCAAAACCCAATCGTACTAGACTACCGGACTATGGCGTAATACTGTTTCAAATTATTTTCTCAAACTTAAAATAATTTTTCACTCTTGGGGAATTTTATGAGGATCTGGCACCGTCGCGATTGATTGCGCTCGTGGCCCGTAGCCCACAGGAAATGACGTAGTGGGGACTACAGGATATGGCCAGCCAACTTATAAGCGGTATTTGATATAATATCAATAGAGATGGTTTCCGATGTAGAAGTTTTCTAATTATCGTTCCGTTTTAGATATATTCGTTTTCTGAAACGTTAATATTTGCTGAGATAAATCGCGTTTCAACGTATTGAGTCAGTAGCTAGTCATAAGAAGGGCGTTACAAAATACAAAATTGTAATTGAGTTGCATTTGTTTGTAATTCAATTAAGTGCAAAGACTAGCATGTCTTTGTATGACAGGAGCAATGAGGTCGACTTCAATAGCAGCAATAGAGGTCATTCTGGACCTCACTCCTCTCCATATCATGGTGAGGAAAACTGCTTGGGAAGCAAACCTCAGGTTGGATAAAGTAGGACTCAAAGGGGCAGCACACGGTGTAAGGGGCTCAACCCCCACCGACTGTGCACACCTTGCCGATCTTCCAACTGACGAAATTACCAGGTAATTTAGTTTCGAGAAATTATTTCGAACGGAACTAAGCACCATGTGAGAATGGAACATAGAATCCATTCGAGCACTGGTGAAGAATACCATAACATGGTACATGGACGGGTACAAAACTCCCGAGGAAACTGGAGCAGGAGTATTTGGGCCTCGCACCAAATACTCCGAACCCATGGGCCAGTTCCCCAGCGTTTTTCAAGCGGAAATTCACGCCATAGAAAGGTGCATTCAGTTCAACCTCAACAGGAAATACCGGAACAAGGAAATCGTGATCCTTTCCGATAGTCAAGCAGCCATCAAAGCACTCAGCTCTTCTAACATCAACTCGAAGACGGTTTGGGAATGCCTAGACATACTTAATGATCTAGGCAGGAACAACCAGGTGACCCTCCTCTGGGTGCCGGGGCACGTCGGAGTGGAGGGCAATGAACACGCAGACACCCTGGCACCGGAAGGCGCAGCAACGCCACTGATTGGGCCAGAACCATTCTGCGGACTTGGAAAATCTTACTTCCGAGAAGAACTCAATAAAGCTGAAGAATCAATGAGAGCAACATGCTGGCTAAGACTTCCAGAGCTGAGGCTGGCCAAAGATCTCGGCAATTTCAACCGAGCAAGATCGAAGACACTGATTAACCTCAGCAAAACTAGTCTAAAGACAATCACGGGATTTCTAACGAGGCATTGCGGACTCAAAGAACACCTGAGGAAGCTAGGCTTAGAGAAGGACAGCACCTGCAGATTCTGTGGGGAACATCTAGAAACACCCCACCATATATTGATGGAGTGTTACGCTGTACATCGTAAAATATTGAATATACTGGGATCACACCAGCTGACTATGGGAGAAATACCACAAGTAGATCCCTCAAAATCCCAAAATTCCTGAAGGAATTGAGGCTTGAGGGTCTGCTGTAAACAAGAACACCTTGTGATAGTAGAAGAAGATGGGACACAATAGATCTAATCAGGTCGCAGCGCATCAGTCACCATCCATACTTACCAATACCAACCAAATGTAGTTCAATTTAATATTTATATCAAACCTTTTAAATATCGCAAAGCTCTCTTGATACATTTCCATAGTTCTTCGTTATTCTATTCATAAATCTACTTAAAATGTCGACAGTGACACTTAAATCGGGTCTCGTGCATGTCATTAGGTACATCAAACATCCGATAGCATTTCGGCAAGGAGCATTACATGTTTCATCAGAATTTAATGCCATAAGGTCTAACTTACTTTGAAGTGGACTATTGACACACTTTGAATTAGACATTAAATTTATTTAAAACTGTTTTCACATAGGAACTTTGATCCAAACAAACTTTATTACTTTCACGAGTAATTTTTATTCCCAGAAATAGTTTAATTTCTTTTGAATCAACCATTAAGAATTTATTCATCAGATAATTTTTTAAACTACTCATTGTCTCAATTTTTGATGTAACTATGATAAGATCATCAACATATAACCATATAATGTTTTTATCCAACACATGACAGTTATGACTGTCATTATTAATGTCATTTTAGACAAGTAAACTATCAAATAACATACATCAAATAACATACATACATAGTCACTAGTGAGTTATGGATTATAACTCACTAGTATGTTATTTGATAGTTTACTTGTCTAAAATGACATTAATAATGGGTCATAACTGTCATGTGTTGGATAAAACATTGTATGCCACTCATGTGTTATGTTTCCTAAGTCACTTTAGAATTTATAAATCTTTCTCGCGTGACTTATTTTCAACATAACACACTAGTACCATAAATAACTATTAAATATATCATTCCTGTCTAAAATATAAATACATCGGTCAAAACGCGAGAATTTTTAAAACCTTTTTCTCTAAGTGCTTTCTCAAACTCTTCAAACCAGCATAGAGCTGCCTGTTTCAAACCGTACAAGGCTTTATTTAACTTGCAGACCTGATTGCTATTACTTTTGGTCATCTTTAGACCATCGCGATTCATGTAATTCAAAGACCGCTTTGTGCTTCGATGATATGAGTTTTGGTAGCGTTCAACGTGAGACCTATTCTGGAAACTGCAGTAGATAAATTTTAGGGCAATTGTTTGATGAGAGAATTAATGCAGATCTGTTAATCATGGAAAAATTGCAATTATTGTACAAAAAAGAAATTCACAATAAAAAAAAAAGTGGTCCTAAAATGCTTCCTTGGGGAACTCCTCTGAACCCTTTTACAGTGAGAATCGTCACGCTTACTGCCATTTTCCTTCCATTGAGATAAGAACTCAATAATGTACACTAGAATGTGGAGAAAAATCAATCAAAGATAATCCATACAAATTTCACAGAATCATTCTTACCTTAATTTGTACCAAAACAATGGTAGTTTCATTTGGATGGCAACTATAGATCGATAGACCTAAAATCAACTAAGCTTTATTGAGGACAACTTTTTCTGTTTCAAATTCTACGTTCAGGAAATCCACGGAACAAAACACCAGGAATCCCAGATTTCACTTCTTCGGCAATGCTTTGCATGAAAATGCGATAGTCTTGTTTTCTCGAATCCGAAATCTGCCTACTTGATCTGTGAACTAAGAGGTGATCTAAAATTGTAGGATGTATAAATAGCTTCTCACCGGATATATTCGAAGTACGTTTTCGACAGCGTCACACTTTCAAAACAAACTAAAAATACTGTTTTCCTTCGATCGTTTCCTTGCCTGATATTAATTATCAGATTGTATATCTATTCGGAAAGAACAAGTTGGAGAAATGTCATGTATTATGCGAATTAAAGTTTCGAAGTGTTGAATGGACATTACAAAAATTGCCAACGCGGTGCCAGGACGCCATTTCTTTCCTACATTCCTTTGCATCCATATTCACAGTGTGGGAAATTCCTTCCTAGGAATGATGTGGATGTTTTGCTTCCCACAACAACTCCTGTTAGTCCTGTTCAGTTAGTTCCAGCAATATGTCTTGTGTCCACTCCATGGAGTAGACATAACAAACACCCAAAAAGACAGGAGGCAAACTAACCAATTCACCGGACTGAGGCTCACCATCATTGGTCTAACCGACCAAAGTACCTGCGAACCTTTCGCCGAACATCCAGGATGTGCTTCGTACAGACCTGAACATTATGACGAACAACAAGCCGAGCAACGAACCGAACGGCGAAGATAATACTAATTTGGACTACTACGCGTTTGCAAACAGTTCAGTTTTGTACGAAGCTTCAGGTTTCGGACGATACTTCCAATGCTGGTTATTTTCCACCACCTCTGCATATTTTACGGCTATGGGCTCAGACGGAAACAACTCTCAGCTAAAACCATTTAACGCTGGATAAAAGAAAATGGAAAATTCATTAATTTTTTTGTTGGAGTTGTTACCTAGCAACCTTTTAAATGCGCCGTGTTTTAATCCTGAGATTTCGTACGCTTTTTACTTTATTTGAGAAGGATTATGATGCGGCTATAATGGAAAACATTTTTAATACTGTACAGCTTATCCATGTCTACTTTTCACTCGCGTTTTAGGACTATATGCTCCCAGAAAGTATGGAATTATTCTATTATTTCTGAATATGAAGATATTGTGGAATAATCCTCGGAATCAGAGCATATTATCTCATCAGTCTGTTGACGTAGTCCCCGTGGATGTCTAGGTCACAATCCGTTTTGACTGAACCAAATTACATACAGTTAAAACCTCTCTGTGAGGTACCCTAATCGAAGTTGGAAGAGGATATCTGCATTGAACCGGTGAAGCAAATCATGTGTTCAGGTGTTATCCTGAAAAAGCGTCTAGCCGTACCATTCTACTTTTGATCCAGCAGTTCCGCATGCGCAGTTTTTTATGATAGAAGCGGGATGAACAGTAAAATATAGTCCAACCAATATAACAAAAATAAAGCCTGTTTTGCAAATTAATTCTAATAGTAAGCGACTTGCGCCATGACTTCGGGGATACTTTATAAGTAACTAAAATCCAAATTGCAACTCAAAATTTTTTTTGTGCAATTGTTTAAACAATAATTATTAAAAAAAGGGTCCTTTTTTTTGGTTTTTTGTAAATATCTCAAAAGGTACTGGACGAATGGCTTTACTCATAAAAGACCGTTTGTAGAGACTGAAAAAACCTACAAAATGGTTTTTGGAAAATCCCGATACCACCATTTTTTGCCGAGGAAAGTCGGAAAAACTCTTGAAAAAAGACCTTTTTTCAAAAATTCGTATCTCCCTCAATTTTCAATATTAAGAAATAATTTCTTGGGAAATGGTAGCTAATATCATGTACGTTAAGCTCCCGAAAGGTGGAAATTGTCGCTTCAATAGTTTTCCTACAATCGGGTTTTAAAAAAATTACAGCCATATTTTGCATGATGCGTCATATTACGGGAAATGGTCCGATTTGAATTTTTAAAGCGGCATTTTGAAGTTGAGGTTAAAAACTACAATTTGTCTATCTCACATTTTCCCATAAGTTTGGAGAACATTGTTAAAAATGCTTCTGAACACAGCGCTTCGAGTGAAAATTCGTCGCCGAGTCGTGCTAAGGTAGTAGTGGAGGGGGCGCCGAGAAGCGACGTCTCCGCTGTATATAAAAAAGCGCCTTGTGCGCGCAACCGGTCTCTCACTTCTCCTCCGCTTCTCGGCGCCCTCTCCACTACTACCTTAGCACGACTCGGCGACGAATTTTCACTCGAAGCGCTGTGTTCAGAAGCATTTTTAACAATGTTCTCCAAACTTATGGGAAAATGTGAGATAGACAAATTGTAGTTTTTAACCTCAACTTCAAAATGCCGCTTTAAAAATTCAAATCGGACCATTTCCCGTAATATGACGCATCATGCAAAATATGGCTGTAATTTTTTTAAAACCCGATTGTAGGAAAAATATTGAAGCGACAATATCCACCTTTCGGGAGCTCAACGTACATGATATTAGCTACCATTTCCCGAAAAATTATTTCTTAATATTGAAAATTGAGGGAGATACGAATTTTTGAAAAAAGGCCTTTTTTCAAGAGTTTTTTCCGGCTTTTCTCGGCGAAAAATGGTCGTATCGGGATTTTCCGAAAACCATTTTGTAGGTTTTTTCATTCTCTACAAACGGTCTTTTTTGAGTAAAGCCATTCGTCCAGTACCTTTTGAGATATTTACAAAAAAACAAAAAAAGGACCCTTTTTTTTAATAATCATTGTTTAAACAATTGCACAAAAAAAAAATTTGAGTTGCAATTTGGATTTTAGTTATTTATAAAGTATTCCCGAAGTCATGGCGCAAGTCGCTTACTATTAGAATTAATTTGCAAAACAGGCTTTATTTTTGTTATATTGGTTGGACTATATTAGAATATGAACTCCACTGGTGATACTAGACACATGTAGTTGCATCATAACAATAAATGAAAATCGTCCAGTTATTGGGGCTCGTCTGCATTCACGGCCTGCTATTCAAACTTGAGCATCTATCGCATGATGAATGAGATCTGACTGAATATGATCTAAACCGCTCTTTTATATCTAGCTGACATTCATGGAGACCCGCTTTTGAATTTCAAGTACTTCTTTATACGTATACATATGGTTTTCCATTCACACAGACAAACATGTGTTGTCTTTTAATTTTTTCTCGCGAACATTTTATATGTTTGGTCGTGGTTTGCTTTGCGCTCTTCGCGGCTGAGGCTGCTTTTTAATTTCGCGCTTGTGTTTGTGATGCTCGATATTAAGTTCTGCGGCCAGTGGTAGGACTGAAAAGTTTTCTTAGGGCTGAAGGCATACCTATTATATGCGTCCATTCTCTCAAAAAAAACTTCTGGGTGCAGTACTCTCCTAAATGTAAACATGCACCAATGAAATATATCTAGTAATGAAGAATAAAGAGTAATTTAGATAAGTATGCACTGAGAAAAATAATCCGTTGTGAATACCGACCGAAAGATGACTCAATTATACCAAGCGTTGTGGTGAAATAGGCGCCAATCACTACATTTATTGAATATTACCACTACAAAATAGTATGATTCAAACGAGGGGGAAACTACTCTTTCATTAGGTGTACCTACATCATGACATTTTCATTAATTCATTATTAATTTTAATTAAATTCATTATCCGAAATGTCAAAACTCGCCAGAAATTATTTTTGGGCAAAAAAAACATTTGAAAACTGATTCAGAGCTGACCAACTTGAGAACGGTTAGAGATAGACGAATTCTGCGAACTCCAATCGATTCAGAATGTCCGAATATACTGAGAATTTGAACGAAAAAAAATCTACGGACAAAAATGTCGAGTAATGATAGATTACTTTTTGAACTTCTTTATTTTTCACTTTTCGAATTTAAAATTTTTGTCCCCGAACGTATTTTGACGTGCTGATTCGAATCTTCGAACAGAAATATCGAAAACTCATCAGAAATATTTTTGGCGCCAAAAAAAAACGATTTGAAAACTGATTCAGAGCTCACCAACTCGAGAACGTTTAGAGATAGACGAATTCTGCTAACGCCAATTGATTCAGAATTGCTGAATTAGTATATATTAGGAATTTGAACGAAAAAAATGGACGGACAAAAAAGGAGAGTATACTTATCATGATAAATAATTTTTTGAACTTTTTAAATTTTAATTTTTCAAATTTCAAATTTTCATCCACGAACGTATTTCGACATGCTGATTCCGAATCTTTGAACGAAAATGTCGAAAACTCATCCAAAATATTTTTCGCGCCAAAAAAACAATTTGAAAACTAATTCAGAGCTGACCAACTCGAGAACGGTTAGAGATAGACGAATTCTGCTAACGCCAATTGATTCAGAATTGCTGAATTAGTATATATTAGGAATTTGAACGAAAAAAATGGACGGACAAAAAAGGAGAGTATACTTATCATGATAAATAATTTTTTGAACTTTTTAAATTTTAATTTTTCAAATTTCAAATTTTCATCCACGAACGTATTTCGACATGCTGATTCCGAATCTTTGAACGAAAATGTCGAAAACTCATCCAAAATATTTTTCGCGCCAAAAAAACAATTTGAAAACTAATTCAGAGCTGACCAACTCGAGAACGGTTAGAGATAGACGAAATCTGCGAACGCCAGTCGATTCAAAATGGCCGAATTAGTATGTATTGTTATTTTCGAGTCAATCAAAAGAAATTAAAAATTACTCGAAAAAGTTGCAAGGGGTTCACCCCTAAAAATCGTTAAAAGTACCAAGTTGTCACATCGACTTGAAATTCGCACTGTGTACGTAAAATTTCATGCTCATTCCAAAAATGTATGATTTTCTATGCTCAGATATAAGATTTAGCCGGAAAAAGGTGTTTAAGGTAAAACATTAAATTTTCCGAGATTTTTTATTTTTCCTTTTTCGAATTTAAAATTTTTGTCCTCGGACGTATTTTGACGTGCTGATTCCGAATCTTTTAACAATAATGTCGAAAACTCATCAGAAATATTTTTGACGGCAAAAAAAAACATCAAAAAACTGATTCAGAGCTGACCAACTCGAGAACGGTTAGAGATAGACGAAATCTGCGAACGCCAGTCGATTCAAAATGGCCGAATTAGTATGTATTGTTATTTTCGAGTCAATCAAAAGAAATTAAAAATTACTCGAAAAAGTTGCAAGGGGTTCACCCCTAAAAATCGTTAAAAGTACCAAGTTGTCACATCGACTTGAAATTCGCACTGTGTACGTAAAATTTCATGCTCATTCCAAAAATGTATGATTTTCTATGCTCAGATATAAGATTTAGCCGGAAAAAGGTGTTTAAGGTAAAACATTAAATTTTCTGAGATTTTTTATTTTTCCTTTTTCGAATTTAAAATTTTTGTCCTCGGACGTATTTTGACGTGCTGATTCCGAATCTTTTAACAATAATGTCGAAAACTCATCAGAAATATTTTTGACGGCAAAAAAAAAACATCAAAAAACTGATTCAGAGCTGACCAACTCGAGAACGGTTAGAGATAGACGAAATCTGCGAACGCCAGTCGATTCAAAATGGCCGAATTAGTATGTATTGTTATTTTCAAGTTAATCAAAAGAAATTAAAAATTACTCGAAAAAGTTGCAAGGGGTTCACCCCTAAAAATCGTTAAAAGTACCAAGTTGTCACATCGACTTGAAATTCGCACTGTGTACGTAAAATTTCATGCTCATTCCAAAAATGTATGATTTTCTATGCTCAGATATAAGATTTAGCCGGAAAAAGGTGTTTAAGGTAAAACATTAAATTTTCTGAGATTTTTTATTTTTCCTTTTTCGAATTTAAAATTTTTGTCCTCGGACGTATTTTGACGTGCTGATTCCGAATCTTTTAACAATAATGTCGAAAACTCATCAGAAATATTTTTGACGGCAAAAAAAAAACATCAAAAAACTGATTCAGAGCTGACCAACTCGAGAACGGTTAGAGATAGACGAAATCTGCGAACGCCAGTCGATTCAAAATGGCCGAATTAGTATGTATTGTTATTTTCGAGTTAATCAAAAGAAATTAAAAATTACTCGAAAAAGTTGCAAATCGTTAAAAGTACCAAGTTGTCACATCGACTTGAAATTCGGACTGTGTACGTAAAATTTCATGCTCATTCCAAAAATGTATGATTTTCTATGCTCAGATATACGATTTAGCCGGAAAAGGGTGTTTAAGGTAAAACATTAAATTTTCTGAGATTTTTTATTTTTCCTTTTTCGAATTTAAAATTTTTGTCCTCGGACGTATTTTGACGTGCTGATTCCGAATCTTTTAACAATAATGTCGAAAACTCATCAGAAATATTTTTGACGGCAAAAAAAAACATCAAAAAACTGATTCAGAGCTGACCAACTCGAGAACGGTTAGAGATAGACGAAATCTGCGAACGCCAGTCGATTCAAAATGGCCGAATTAGTATGTATTGTTATTTTCGAGTCAATCAAAAAAAATTAAAAATTACTCGAAAAAGTTGCAAGGGGTTCACCCCTAAAAATCGTTAAAAGTACCAAGTTGTCACATCGACTTGAAATTCGCACTGTGTACGTAAAATTTCATGCTCATTCCAAAAATGTATGATTTTCTATGCTCAGATATAAGATTTAGCCGGAAAAAGGTGTTTAAGGTAAAACATTAAATTTTCTGAGATTTTTTATTTTTCCTTTTTCGAATTTAAAATTTTTGTCCTCGGACGTATTTTGACGTGCTGATTCCGAATCTTTTAACAATAATGTCGAAAACTCATCAGAAATATTTTTGACGGCAAAAAAAAACATCAAAAAACTGATTCAGAGCTGACCAACTCGAGAACGGTTAGAGATAGACGAAATCTGCGAACGCCAGTCGATTCAAAATGGCCGAATTAGTATGTATTGTTATTTTCGAGTTAATCAAAAGAAATTAAAAATTACTCGAAAAAGTTGCAAATCGTTAAAAGTACCAAGTTGTCACATCGACTTGAAATTCGGACTGTGTACGTAAAATTTCATGCTCATTCCAAAAATGTATGATTTTCTATGCTCAGATATACGATTTAGCCGGAAAAGGGTGTTTAAGGTAAAACATTAAATTTTCTGAGATTTTTTATTTTTCCTTTTTCGAATTTAAAATTTTTGTCCTCGGACGTATTTTGACGTGCTGATTCCGAATCTTTTAACAATAATGTCGAAAACTCATCAGAAATATTTTTGACGGCAAAAAAAACATCAAAAAACTGATTCAGAGCTGACCAACTCGAGAACGGTTAGAGATAGACGAAATCTGCGAACGCCAGTCGATTCAAAATGGCCGAATTAGTATGTATTGTTATTTTCGAGTCAATCAAAAGAAATTAAAAATTACTCGAAAAAGTTGCAAGGGGTTCACCCCTAAAAATCGTTAAAAGTACCAAGTTGTCACATCGACTTGAAATTCGCACTGTGTACGTAAAATTTCATGCTCATTCCAAAAATGTATGATTTTCTATGCTCAGATATAAGATTTAGCCGGAAAAAGGTGTTTAAGGTAAAACATTAAATTTTCTGAGATTTTTTATTTTTCCTTTTTCGAATTTAAAATTTTTGTCCTCGGACGTATTTTGACGTGCTAATTCCGAATCTTTTAACAATAATGTCGAAAACTCATCAGAAATATTTTTGACGGCAAAAAAAACATCAAAAAACTGATTCAGAGCTGACCAACTCGAGAACGGTTAGAGATAGACGAAATCTGCGAACGCCAGTCGATTCAAAATGGCCGAATTAGTATGTATTGTTATTTTCGAGTCAATCAAAAGAAATTAAAAATTACTCGAAAAAGTTGCAAGGGGTTCACCCCTAAAAATCGTTAAAAGTACCAAGTTGTCACATCGACTTGAAATTCGCACTGTGTACGTAAAATTTCATGCTCATTCCAAAAATGTATGATTTTCTATGCTCAGATATACGATTTAGCCGGAAAAAGGTGTTTAAGGTAAAACATTAAATTTTCTGAGATTTTTTATTTTTCCTTTTTCGAATTTAAAATTTTTGTCCTCGGACGTATTTTGACGTGCTGATTCCGAATCTTTTAACAATAATGTCGAAAACTCATCAGAAATATTTTTGACGGCAAAAAAAACATCAAAAAACTGATTCAGAGCTGACCAACTTGAGAACGGTTAGAGATAAACGAATTCTGCGAACTCCAATCGATTCAGAATGTCCGAATATACCTACTGAGAATTTGAACGAAAAAAATCTACGGACAAAAATGTCGAGTAATGATAGATTATTTTTTGAACTTCTTTATTTTTCACTTTCGAATTTAAAATTTTTGTCCCCGAACGTATTTTGACGTGCTGATTCCGAATTTTCGAACGAAAATATCGAAAACTCATCAGAAATATTTTTGGCGCCAAAAAAAACGATTTGAAACCTGATTCAGAGCTCGCCAACTCGAGAACGTTTAGAGATAGACGAATTCTGCTAACGCCAATTGATTCAGAATTGCTGAATTAGTATATATTAGGAATTTGAACGAAAAAAATGGACGGACAAAAAAGGAGAGTATATCACGATAAATAATTTTTTGAACTTTTTAAATTTTAATTTTTCAAATTTCAAATTTTCATCCACGAACGTATTTCGACATGCTGATTCCGAATCTTTGAACGAAAATGTCGAAAACTCAGCCAAAATATTTTTCGCGCCAAAAAAACCATTTGAAAACTAATTCAGAGCTGACCAACTCGAGAACGGTTAGAGATAGACGAAATCTGCGAACGCCAGTCGATTCAAAATGGCCGAAGTAGTATGTATTGTTATTTTCGAGTTAATCAAAAAAAATTTAAAATTACTCGAAAAAGTTGCAAGGGGTTCATCCCTAAAAATCGTTAAAAGTACCAAGTTGTCACATCGACTTGAAATTCGCACTGTGTACGTAAAATTTCATGCTCGTTCCAAAAATGTATGATTCTATGCTCAGATATACGATTTAGCCGGAAAAAGGTGTTTAAGGTAAAACATTAAATTTTATGAGATTTTTTATTTTTCCTTTTTCGAATTTAAAATTTTTGTCCTCGGACGTATTTTGACGTGCTGATTCCGAATCTTTTAACAATAATGTCGAAAACTCATCAGAAATATTTTTGACGGCAAAAAAAAAACATCAAAAAACTGATTCAGAGCTGACCAACTCGAGAACGGTTAGAGATAGACAAATTCTGCGAACGCCAATCGATTCAGAATGGTCGAATTAGTATGTATTGTGAATTTCTAGTAATCGAAAGAAATTAATAATTACTCGAAAAAATTATCAAAAATACCAAGTCGTCACATCGACTTGAAATTCGCACTGTCTACGTAAAATTTTATGCTCATTCCAAAAATGTATAATTTTTATATGCTCAGATATAATATTTAGGCGGAAAAAGGGTTTAAGATGAAAAATAAAATTTTCTGACATTTTTTATTTTTCATTTTTTGAATTTCAAATTTTTGTCCTCGAAAGTAATTTGACGTGCTGATTCTGAATCTTTTGAAAATATTGTCGAAAACTCATCATAAAAGTTTTTGGCGGCAAAAAAATCATCTAAAAACTGATTCCGAGGTGACCAACTCGAGAACAGTTAGAGATAAACCAATTCTGCGAACGCCAATCGATTCACAATGGTTTAATTAGTATGTATTGGGTATGTATTTGGGAATTATTTTATGACTTTCTGGATCTTATTTTTATACATAAGAGTTAAATTATGTCCATACAACGTATCCGCGTAATTGAATGGTAATTATCTTTCAATGCCCCCTAAAACTTTTACATTATTTTTCATTAGAGATAATTACTTCACTGATTTCATTAGGTGTACAAAAAATGACTAGTTGTTTCCCCTTCGGATTCAAACAATAATAGATACTGAATCTTAGAGTATCAAGTACTTTCTCGGTTCGGTTATCATTTACCACTACAGACAAGTAACAAGTAATTGCAGACATTAGTTATTGTCTGCCGAGACCTAACCAAAAACCCAGAAATCGATCTGTAGGTGGTCCAAATGTTTCAATCAACATTTCCATGCAACTGGCAATTGCGGAGATAGCCTTGTAGGACTTAGCACGGAAATTCATTGGATATAATTCAACGTTCGTCGTGGTATTAGCCAGGAAAGTAGTTGTTGTCTGATGTATTTTTAACCCAAATATTCCTATTGTTATAGTCTTTTTGTACGGAAATCATAGGTTATTTGTCGAATACTCTTTGTATTGATTGTATTGAGGTCTTTATTGAGAGTAACAACATAATTGTTTATACATATTTCTTATTTCAGGACTGGGAGACTGGGAGTATATATACAATTCAGTAAGTATAAACATCAATTATTTAAAAGCATGTGAATTAAACATTTTATAATGGCTATGCTCCGAGTCGAAATATTCCTCTCACCCAATCATCATATATTGTAGAAAATAGCGCAAATATCCGTCAATTTTTTTTTTCTAACAATATACGGCGGCGGACATTGAAGTATATCCGACGGATACTTGGGGAATATCACCCTGTACAAATGAAACAAATTACTGCTGTTCGATTTTACGAAGTACTAAAGCAGAGTAAGTTCTCGAAAATACTGAAGGCCGTTAACATCGTTTGGAACCCTAAAAAAGGTAGGAACAACGTCCGTTGAAACGCTTCTACCAATGTTGCTTGAACTGCTTGGACTCCCAACATACAAGCATCATGACACAAAAACAAGTAGAATCAAATATGATACAGACAAGCATTATGGACTTCCTCACCAACCAGACAATCACCAGTGGGTAAACTATAGGACATACGGCCCCAGAGTCTCCTCAGTGCTCCAACATGGGTCCCTTTTTCTAGACCATGGTTATGGATGATATTGGTTCGACACCTGGACAAAGCGAAAAACAAGTGACCATTCAGGCCTTGCAGACGATCAAGACCCTGTATAACGGTTCCTTCAGAATTGATAACATTGTTTTGCAAAGCTCTCCGAATCCCGATATATTTTTTTTTCTAATGTATTCGTCTTGTCTCGAGTTTATTTCGATCATAATCTTTAAAAGCAGTCTGACATACAGTGTGACCCATTTAAAATGGAACCACCCCTGTAGAATGTGCATTTTTCAATCAATCTCAATTTTTTTTCTATTGAAATATTAAGCATGAAAAACTGTATCTTGACACTAACTTTCACAATTTTAGTTTCATTTCCAAGGCACTCTATGGTTTTTTTTGTTTGTCAAAAACGGCAAAAGTTTATTAGGCAATTTTTGTTTTCAAATTTGACTACACCACTGGATTCGTAGTCGTTATAAATGAAAACTGTCAAATTTTCATTAAAAAATATTTTTTAACAACGAAGTTACAACAACTTCAATTTTGGAAACAAAGTATTTGTTTGTAATTTTTATTCAGATTATAGACATATTTGAGATCTGACAACACTGTCATCACCAAGTAGAACACCAGTGAATTTGTACAGTGAAAATCCGAAGTCAATAGCTCAATCCGTTCTACAGTTATAACTCCTGAAAATATGGTAATGTGCTGAAGAATGTACTAAGTACTGCATAACTTGAAAATGAATTTTTAATTTTCTGTTATTCTAGAATACACTTCTCGTAACCTACACTCAAATGAATGATTTTGAAGGAATATTATTCACAAATCCATTGGCGTAGTCAGATTTTTATTACAAAACGCTTGCACCACAAATCTCTCACATTACCATATTTTCAGGTGTTATAACTGTAGAACGGATTGAGCTATTGACTTCGGATTTTCACTGTACAAATTCACTGGTGTTCTACTTGGTGATGACAGTGTTGTCAGATCTCAAATATGTCTATAATCTGAATAAAAATTACAAACAAATACTTTGTTTCCAAAATTGAAGTTGTTGTAACTTTGTTGTTAACAAATATTTTTTAATGAAAATTTGACAGTTTTCATTTATAACGACTACAAATCCAGTGGTGTAGTCAAATTTGAAAACAAAAATTGCCTAATAAACTTTTGCCGTTTTTGACAAACAAAAAAAATCATAGAGTGCCTTGGAAATGAAACTAAAATTGTGAAAGTTAGTGTCAAGATACAGTTTTTCATGCTTAATATTTCAATAAAAAAAAAATTAAGATTGATTGAAAAATGCACATTCTACAGGGGTGGTTCCATTATAAATGGGTCACACTGTATATACGCACCCATAAAGTCCTAGTTAATACTTGATCGAATTTTTCCTCGCCATTCATTGCATTCACCTTTTTTTCGAGAAAAATTTCTATTCCTCAGCTGAAATCTGAATGATCTAAAAATATACTAGAAACGATACATACGGTTTGTAGAAGGCGAAATAGCTATTTTCAACTACCTACACACTTTGTGGACACAAAATAGAAATTAATTCTATTGATATAGTCCGGCAAAATTACATGATTTTTACACCACAATAATATTTATACACGAGAAAATAACACCTAGGGTTATTTTTGTTTCCTCTTATTTGATTAATGAATCCGGACTTAGGACTTAGGAAACATAACACACGAGTGGCACACAATGTTTTATCTAACAAGATGAAGAAATCGTTTTTTTTGAGATAATAATTAATAAGTTTTAAATATGAACTAGTGTGTTATTTTATAGTATAAATATAGGTATAGGTATAGTATAGTATAGGTATAGGTATAATAATGACAGTCATAATCAAATATATTTGTTGTGGCCATCTTTATATATAAAAATTTTCTGTGCATCCAAACGGTCCTGAACTTTTCCTAAACGGTTGGACCAATTTTAATGAAATTTTTTGTGTGTAACATGATAGGGGCACAGTAGTATGTCTCTCTTATTTATGTGGTATTATCAATGCGTTCCTTGTTGCTCACGTAGATTTCTGTCTATATCCCAGATGAAAAATTTCCGATACTGTATATTTTCTCTTTATGTTTCATCGATATTCATTGTTGCCAATTTCCAAGCCAACTTTATTTGTCTTCCTAGCCCATAGATTCGTTGAATATACAGGGTGTTTCCTAACTACGGCTCCTAACTGCAGGTGGTGATTCGTTAGGTCATTTAAGGGAGAAAAGTTCCTATTAACAAATGTCCGGAGTTGCTTCGTTTCTGAGATACAGGGCGTTGAAATTAAAGAAAAAAAACGGTAATTATAAAATATCATGAATATCCTGGAACCGATTTGGTTGAAATTTGGTACTTTTATTTGAACTAATAAGGCGCTTATTTAGCCCTATTTATATTGAAATTATTGGGGCCAGTGGTGTCTCAGTGGGCACCACAGCCAATAATATTGTAAAAAAAAGTACGCCACTGACTTTTACAACTTTTTGGTCTCCTGTATTTTCTTCATATCCAGCTTCGTTTTCAAGAAACAAAATTAAAGCCACTCTATTGCATATCATGAACACCTGCATTGGAGACCAGCTGACATTGATAATAGGGTTTTTCCTACACATATTTCATTTCAAATTGAAAAAGTTAATTTTTGTTTTGGATTATTGGTTGTTATTTGTTCACCATCCGTAATAATTTATAGCGATAGGCGTACCTGCATACGATAATGAATAATGGCCCTTAAATGCAGATAAGGTCGCTTTGACAACAATATTGTCATAGCAGTAAAATTCAGAGTTGTCAATTAGCAGCGATTCCATCATAAATAATTATACTAACACTGAAATGGCTGACATGCACCTTATATTTATAGATTAGCAAGTGGAAATTCGGGAGAAGCACGAAGAATTTACCAGGACAGATATCCTCACAGAGTAATTCCTTGCTCTAAAACATTTAGAACGCTACATGCAGGATTATGTGAAACTGGGAGTTTCAATAAAAATGCAGGTGGTGGAAGACCAGAAACGGTAACAACGCCTGAACTAGAAGAAGCTATACTTGATGCGATAGAAGAAGATCCTTCAAATAGTACCAGAAAGATTGCACTGCAGCTTGAAGTCAGCCCAAAAACCGTTTGGAAAGTTCTAAAAAGAAACCTCCTTTACCCCTACCACATACAGCGGGTCCAAGCTCTACTGCCTCGGGATTTTCATCCAAGACTAATGTTTTGCAGGTGGTTAATTCATATGATGGAACACAATAATAATTTTTTACCAAATATTTTATTTACGGACGAGGCAAATTTTTCACGAAATGCTATTATGAACTTTCACAATAACCATTTTTGGGCCGACGAAAATCCCCACGCTATTAGAGAAAATAATTTTCAGCATCAATTTTCGCTGAACGTTTGGTTAAGAATTATTGGTGACTACCTAATTGGCCCATTTTTTTTAACAGAAAGATTAACAGGTGAATCCTACACGGACTTTTTGCGAGTTCATTTACCCATTTTGTTAGAAGAAGTACCCATACTTGTAAGAGGCAACATGTGGTTTATGCACGACGGGGCTCCAGCTCATTTTAGTGTTCTTGCTCGTCAGCATCTCGACATCGCCTACCCTAATCGCTGGATTGGACGTGCAGGACCTCAACATTGGCCAGCTCGCAGTCCTGATATGAATCCTCTAGATTTCTATTCATGGGGTCATCTGAAGGCTCTTGTTTATAAAACTCCTCTGTACTAGATGTGAATGACTTGAGGAACCGAATAATTGAAAATTGCAATGTAATAAGGACTACTCCAAGAATTTTCGAACGTGTCAGACAATCAATGACAAATAGAATGCGGTCGTGTGTTTTATCAGAAGGTGGACATTTTTCTCATTTACTGTAATATCGCAATTGGTAATATTTTTATTTTTGGTCTTTATGTTTTTGTTTTTTCTCGAAAACGAAGCTAGATATGATGAAAATACAAGAGACCAAAAAGTTGTATTTTGAGTTGTTCAGTCTAACAAAATGGAAATCTACGAAAAAAAAGTCAGTGGCGTACTTTTTTTTACAATATTGTTTGCTGTGGTGCCCACTGAGACGCCACTGGCCATAATAATTTCATTCTAGGGCTAAATGAGCGCCTTAGTTCAAATAAATGTACCAAATTTCAACCAAATCGGCTCTAGGATATTTATGATATTTTATAATTACCGTTTTTTTTTTCTTTAATTTCAACGCCTTGTATCTCAGAAACGAAGCAACCCGGACATATGTTCATGGGAACTTTTTTCTTAAAATGACCTAACAAATCACCCCCTGCAGTTAGGAACCGTAGTTAGGAAACACCCTGTATATTATAAGCTGTGATTTTTGAGATACAGCTGAAATACTTCAGAAATAATACAATTCGATCGTACTATATGAAAGAACAACGTGTGTGAGGTGTATATCCGATTATAGTAGGTAGTTTTTGATTAGCATCGTAGGATGTAGGTAAACATGATGCAATATTCATTCATCGAATATATTTGTGAGTTTATCAAAATTGAAATAATCCAGTTTGAGCCAACTGTTACTAATACTATTGGGCAGATGACCGTAATCAAATCATACAATAACCGGAGTCAGATTCTGAGTACATTTGATCAGAATTTAATCAAAATGTGTTCATAAAAAAAAATTATAAAATAATAAAATTTTATTTTATGATATTTTTATTTAAGAACAGATTCCAATAAAATTCTGACCAAATATATTTCGAAATATTTTGAATCCAGTGTTGTTGTCAGAATTTTGATAAAAGTTCTGAAATTGAAGTGGTGGGTTGATTTATTGACAAAATTTTCAAATTTTATACCCATTAAACTTTTTTATTGATGGACGCATTCCTACGAAATTTCCACATAAACTACTTGAAAATGTCGTTAATCCAGTGGCGTCGTTAAATTCTATTTGAAAAAAATCGCTAGTATGTTTTTTGGATTTTTGACCTAGAAAAAAATTCGAAGTAGGCTTTGACATTTTTATTTTCATTCCGAATCCTGTCATAAAGCCAGTTCTCATTTTCTTTGGCAACTAATAACCTATAAATATCTGATATACAGATGTTTCACCAATAATATTCTTAGCATTCTTACTATTAATTAAATAAGTATTATCAAAATTCCCAACAATCGCGGCGAATATATTCAAAAAAATAGCATATACCTCTAAGGAACTATTGGACCTAATGTACACTAGGTAATCCAAGGTAGCTATGGCAGTTTGGCCGTCAGAAACTAGTTGACAAAAATAATTAAAGAAATTCGTGAAATTGGGCATCTATCCAGATAACGAATTCTTGATAACTATAAATTTAATTTAAGTAGAAATGAATAGTGATTGAACGGAGAAAATCGTGGATAGTGCAAATATGAGATTTCCTTGACATAGTTCAAAGAAAGAAAAAGGGATTCGTTTCTTCACGAGGATTGTTTATTTATTTTCAATACAAATCTAAGAAAATGAAAAGTTACTTGGATGGACTAGTTATTCGAAAGTCAAGTCAACATTAATAATAATAATATTGACCTCGATGAATGTTATTTTGCGGGATAGTGTGAAGAGAAAGGGATTTCGACTCTGTCGAAATTATTCGTTTTACTTGTTTGAAACTCAACTCTCTGGCATACTCTTCAAACTTTGTTCGAATAATGAATCAATAAAAATATGCCAAATTCATTTCATATTTGCAAAAAAATATGAATTGGTTATTTTTTTTGACAGTTGTAGAAAAAATACTGTATGAAACTCGTTAGTAAAGTGTTTTTTTTACTACGGCGTCGTGCGTCAACATTTCCTACTCGTAAAAAAAATTATCACTTTACTCACTTGATACATAAATTACTATTTTTTGTCTATATATCTGTAATACTTATAAATAATCCCTAATCATAACCTTGTAATGTTTCTTGAGATAATAAAGTTATTATTATTAATGAAAAGAATATATACTGATTTCTTTTGACGTTAAAATTATTCAAAAATGAACTGACAGAATAGTATATTATTTAACGAGCGGTAATGTAGGTCATAACTCACGCAGATGAAGTTTGCAGTATGAGCCGCAGGCGAGTGCTGTAATTCATCAAGTGAGTTACGACCATTACCGCTCGTTAAATACTATACTTTATCTACGACTATAACACTAAATACTAAGACACAAGTACAGACAAAAAACTTTATTAACAAATCTTAATAGATACCTATAACATTGCTATAAAAACTTTAGTTGTGATTATTCATTTTGTATATTAATAAAATTAACAGTAAAGTTTAAACAACCAGTGAACTGAATATTTGGGACCGAATTATGCAAGTTGATTGTTTCTTTTTGTGTTTGTTGCATATATGTTGATGATGTAGGTACTGGTTGAGGTGTTATAGAACTGTATATTTAATTTGCAGTATCTGATGACTTATTCTTTTCGGAATCATCTGTAATTTGCATAGAGTATAATTCTGCTGCACAAGCACCGATTATGCCCATTATTAAAGCAACCTAAAATAAATTATATAATGATAGAAACGTTTGAATTATTGTGAGATCGATCTGCCTTTGTCGCCAGATATTTCTCATCAGGAGCTTCATTTCTGAAATTATTAACTTGTTCTGGCGTAAATGTTTTTGCCTTTTTAGCTACATGTTTTTCTGATTGACGTTTAAGAAACGCACGTAATTTTAAATAATTCTCTATATTGATTCCATTATTTATGATGAGTGTGCTTCTTAGCATGGAGTAGAAAGTCCATAAGGACGATATTTCATATTCAGTGCTATAAGTTCAGTAAAATATGCCAAAAGTACATTTTCTGTAAACGATGACTTGATGTTCTTACTACTACACCAATCTTGAAAATTTTTGTATACACCTTTATATTTGTTTTGGAATTTTTCAGGCAACAAATTCTGTATGGTAACATTAGCTATATTTGTCTTATTTCTGGAGGTGTATACATGATAATTCATCTTCACTATCTGAATTCATCTTTTTCAGCACAAAACTTACAATAATACGAATTCGGTATTAACTTAATTTGAAAACGTCAAAATTAATCAAGTGACACAAGTGACATAACTCCCCATCTGGATTGTGCTTGTACAGAAGTACAGAGTACAAAGCCACGTTGATATTCGGTTCGTAAATACCTCCAAGAATTTCCGATTTATTATAGTGAGTTATTGCAGTGAGTTATTATAACTCACGCTGTTTGTTTACAGATACTATAACCTGCTTGAAAGCAGTTGAATAATTAGTATATAATATGATAGGAGTAGATAAAGTCAATTAAAGCGTATCAATATCAAAAAAGGTAAGGTAAGAACAGGCCCGGACTGGCCAGGTCCGCAGGTCCGCGATCGCGGAGGGCCCCCGGCCCGAGAGGGCCCCCACATGACGTACAAAAAATGTTTTTGTCTTGATAGAAGTTATTTTGTGTCCTTGGTAATGTTTTGTTTACATTTTCCAAAAGTCGAACACGCCCATCAAGTGTTTATATCTCGCTGTATATACGAAAGATTTATACGAGCCACTGTGTTTTGAGTTGAGTTACGTTGTTGTGGTGCAATGCATCGTCTGCGTGGTGACGTATGTCCAGCAGACAACTGCACAAGTGCCAGCGATGCTCTATCAGATCAACTGATAAGTCAGTAGAGCCGCGCGAGCGCATATCGTCCTTCTTCTCCCCTTGTACCCAAGTCACATGTGAACGAGTTTTTTCTAAACTTAAAATAGTCAAAAATCGACTTCGGTCGTCTTTAGGCCAAGACCTTATGTCCAGTCTGCTTTTTATTAATGTTAAGAGGGATTTATTTTATGATTTGGACAAAAATAAAATAATAGATGAAGTAGCGTTAACAAGTGAGTTGCTTGCAAAGAAGCTGCTATTTTAGGGCAAAAGGAGTAAAATGTCGAATCATCTCAGTTAAGTTAAGCCCCTTCTATTCTAGTATAACAACATTGTAAACTGTTAAATACACAAGATTAAAAAAAAATTCAAGTATTATTTTTCTAATCTCTAAAATCCGTTTGCTGTTATTTTTATCACACGAATAATTTTGACATAATTCATTAATACTTTGGTGCTAAACAATATATAATTAAATACTGCACTTTATTTTGAACTTCTTTGTAATTATTGACAGTTCTACAGCATGTGTTTTGCAGTATTGTGGTATCCTAAAAATTCTGTGAATTTCTTATTTTAATGAATGTTAAAGTTAATAAAAGTCAAAAATTATAATATATGTATACAAACCCAGCTGAATTACTTCTTTATAAGTACCAAAATAGCGTAAAAAATCGTTTTTCATTGTTTTCAAGCGCCTAATTTCCAAAAATTTTATTACAGAACCCCCAGACCCCCCGGTATGGGACCCCTTCACAAGTTTTAGCTGAGGGCCCCAACTGGTCCCAGTCCGGGCCTGGTTAAGAAATTGGCATTATACAGTACAGTAATTCTTCCAATATTTCGCTTATTGAATAAACCCTCGCGTGACTCTTGAAATTCCTCGAAGGTACGTGAAGGGTTTCCCTGTTGCTGACAGCGAGAAATCCAATCCAAAACGACACTAAGCCCACTTACGTTCAAGACGACCTACACTCGAATATCCACCATGAACGTCGACCTATAAAAATAAATATTTTTCACTCCATCAGAACACAGATACGAGATTAAAGTTTTAATAATGTGCTAGAAGTTGTTTATAATCGGACAGGAAGTTACGTAGAGATTATTTTTAACATGCCTTATAAAGGATGCCATGAATATTATATACATCTAATAAATATTATTCGAGCATTTGATAACTATAAATCGATGTACCGAGATGGAATTCTTAATGGACTTTTTGTGTTTTGTTTTCCTTTTAGGAAAAAAAAGGGAGAACGTGTTCATTTCCTGAGCTGGACCTGGTTATGGATTTCGATTGATGATTTCACACCATTTTAAAAACAAAATAAAATGAAGTGTGTGTTTGTCACTTTCCATTTCTGATTTTAAATCCAAGTGTGCATAACTTTGCACTTGATTTTACCGTATTGATAAGCACTTAAGTGCGAAACGTGTCTACGGTTGCATTTCCATTGGAGGGTTATACCCAATAACTTTTCCATTTATATTTTCATATACAGGGTGTTCCAAAATAAGTCGGCATCATTGCCAACTCCGTTATTATTGATGCTACGAATTCGGTTAACTGGGCAAACTAGTAGCATTTTTAATCTCAGTTAAGTTAAGCCCCTTCTATTCTAGTATAACAACATTGTAAACTGTTAAATACACAAGATTAAAAAAAAATTCAAGTATTATTTTTCTAATCTCTAAAATCCGTTTGCTGTTATTTTTATCACACGAATAATTTTGACATAATTCATTAATACTTTGGTGCTAAACAATATATAATTAAATACTGCACTTTATTTTGAACTTCTTTGTAATTATTGACAGTTCTACAGCATGTGTTTTGCAGTATTGTGGTATCCTAAAAATTCTGTGAATTTCTTATTTTAATGAATGTTAAAGTTAATAAAAGTCAAAAATTATAATATATGTATACAAACCCAGCTGAATTACTTCTTTATAATTACCAAAATAGCGTAAAAAATCGTTTTTCATTGTTTTCAAGCGCCTAATTTCCAAAAATTTTATTACAGAACCCCCAGACCCCCCGGTATGGGACCCCTTCACAAGTTTTAGCTGAGGGCCCCAACTGGTCCCAGTCCGGGCCTGGGTATGAAATTGGCATTATACAGTACAGTAATTCTTCCAATATTTCGCTTATTCGCTTCTCGACGACGAAAACAAAAAAAAATTGACAGTCGCGTTTTCGAAATTTTTCATAAAATGATATATTTTTAAATGGAACACTCTATATTTTATCATGCATTTCGACTCGTAACTAAATTCTCAATAACAAAGCTCCTATGACTTTTTTTCCTAAAGTTGAAAATGAGCGACTTATGTGGAAATATTTATTTTTTTCACTAGTACAAAAAATGTCTTTGTTTTGGCGAATAAAACCTCATGATTGTCCAAACACCCAATTTTGGTATTTATACGAATGACAATATTTTGTTACTAACAGCAAAATAAGACATTAAAAAGAAAAAATTGCGTTGGGATTTGAACTCGTGAAACCCGTCAATTGACACAACTGAGCTATTTGGTATTAATTTACAAAACGATAATTTCCATCTTAAAACCATTCCACTAGCCGTACTCAGTTTGTGAATCAAAATATTTCTGCCATAATGATAACTTTGAAGCCGTTTTTGTACAGAACAGAAAATGCTGGAGCGTCATATTAATGCGGTTGGAAATAGCTATTTGTGTATTTAGAGCGCAAAGTGATGGATTGCCGATCGAACAAAGATAGTTACCGCGCGACGCAAAGCAGAGCGCGGTAATCTTTGGAGAGCGGCAATTACACTTTGTGCTCGAAATACACACAATATTTTTTCGACAAACGCAGATCTCAGATACAGACAATACACTCGATACTTTATTGATCATTGATTACCTTATAATAATATTCATTTCTTTTATTATTTACTAGATTAAAATTGAATGTACAATTCTGACAATTTTTAATAGATATAGCCAAAGTCGGTATCCAAATTACTGGCAATACAATCCATATCTCTAACACGTGAGGTGAAGGAGACAGCCTCTAGACCAAACAGAAGGCCGTGTTTTTGAACATTTACTCGATATTTCATAGCGCTTTATCAAATCCGATTTTTATAAATGTGTCCTATTGACAAAACTGACTTATTTTCAACTTTAGGAAAAAAAGTCATAGGAGCTTTGTTATTGAGAATGTAGTTACGAGTCGAAATGCATGATAAAATATAGAGTGTTCCATTTAAAAAAATATCATTTTATGAAACATTTCGAAAACGCGACTGTCAATTTTTTTTTGTTTTCGGCGTCGAGAAGGCCATTAAAAATGCTACTAGCTTGCCCATTTAACCGAATTCGTAGCATCAATAATAACGGAGTTGGCAAGGGTGCCCACTTAATTTGGAACACCCTGTATTGTCCTTCACTATATCCATACTAATTTTTCGACATGAAGAGTTGAGAACATTTTCGTAGAGCACCTTGTACTTCTCGGCTGTGCAGATCGGTTCAATGCCCACCAAATATATTCCATACAGTGTTTACGAATAAAATATAGGTTAATTCTGTTTTTAACGTCTTCACAATTCACAATACAATGAATCGTTGTTACATCATTTAAAATTCCCTTCTATTTCCTATAAACGTCACGCGCGATTTTATGGATATCACTTTGATCTTTGATTATTTTTTACTCTAAAAGGCCTTGATCATATGTCAAACCTAACATGAGCAAGCTAACCTAGCTTGCGTTGCGAGTCAGTCGAAAATGCGTGAATTAGTTTTTCGCTCGCAATTGACGCACAAACCTAACAGGAGCAAGCTAGCCTAGCTTGCGTTGCGAGTCAGTCGAAAATGCGTGAATTAGTTTTTCGCTCGCAATTGACGCACAAACCTAACATGAGCAAGCTAACCTAGCTTGCGTTGCGAGTCAGTCGAAAATGCGTGAATTATTTTCACTCGCAATTGACGCACAAACCTAACATGAGCAAGCTAACCTAGCTTGCGTTGCGAGTCAGTCGGAAATGCGTGAATTTGTTTGCTTGCAAACCGAGTTGAAAATGCGTAAATTACTTGCCAACCATACCTGGCCTGACTACCCTTACCTAGACCTATTAACAATACAAAATTGTAACGAATATTTATCGAAAATTCAGAAAGAACAGGCGTGGAGCAGCCATATTTAACGGTTCTCCCCACTTCTAGCGTGAAGAAGTGCGCATGCGGAACTGCGGGATCAAAAGTAGAATGGTACGGCTAGACGGCTAGACATGAGCACCAATCTGCAATCAGTCGCGTACAAATATTCATAACACAAACAGAACGTCAAACACACTTTCACCGTCCACACTGTGCACGAAAAAATCGACAAAAAACGGATCGGCCCCAGCATTCGCTCGTTCGGTGCTCATACGGAACGAATGCTCTGGTAAATACGCACCTTCATGGAGAGAACCGAGTGATCATGAGAATGGCCGTTGCTCGAATCGTTTATTTGAAGAGGTTTTTTGACATCGCGGATACGCGGCAACCCTGTCTTTTTATCTCCTCGATAGGGCCCGCGGCGATGTACCGGATTGACCGCGGCGCTGTGTGCCCCCCCCGCTTGCCCCCCCGCTTCCCCTCGAGTGTTTGTGGCCGTGCGTAGCGCGGTAGCCCGACCGGTAGGTAACAGGTCAACGTATTTTTCTCTCTTTTCTCCGACGACCGTCCTTTGGGTTCTCTTTCTCAAATTCCAATTTTATCTCGACTGGTTCCAATGGCGGAGAGAAAAGGGGTACCGCCGAACGTTTCGAAAGCGTTCTGCAACAAGATTCTCAATTTTTACGATCGTTACATCCCGATCGGTTGGTCGCGGTCGGGAACGTATTCGGGACCTTACATTGGCAGCAATGAAAAATGAAAGGTGTCTGAACTTTCCATATACTTAGATATTGGCTTAAAAAACAAGGATAGAAAGGCATTTCTATGTTTATATTTGCTCTGAGATATGGACTGGCTGTCACGGGACTTTTACACACAGTTCCCTGCGGACAACATTAGAAAAAGAGGTACCATGGTCTATGAAGGATGGAATAGTTATGGGGAAAAAGGACATGTCTAGAGTCCCGAACGCGGGATCGCAGGAAATATTCTGAACTGCTGTGGCTCAATGACGCCGTTTTCGAAGTATCAAAAATAAGTGCAATCACTACTACGGAAATATGATCGAGATTTACAATTTTGTACGCTTATTTACCGTTAATTACGATCATTGGTATGATGAACAATTTCAAATGGATTCAGTGTACCCCTTTCATTACCTCAATGAACTTTTCCATAGCAGCAACGAAACCTGTTCATAAATGTAAAAAAAGATCATCTTTGATCTCAATGAACTTGAATCATTGTCACGATGAAAAATGAATTGTGCCAATGAACGGAAAGGTAATAAACGGTATTTCAGTGAATGGTCATTCATTGACTCGACGAAAAATGTATTGTGCCAATAAACGAAGAGGTATTCATCAATAGAATACATCATATTTTTTAAAAATATATACATCAGTGCTCTGGGACCATGAATTATGTTCATTGATGTGATGAACAATTTCAAATTGTTTCAGTGTACCACATTCCTCACCTCAATGAACCTTTCCATAGCAGGAACGAAACCTGTTCATAAACATAAAAAACCATCAACTTTGATCTCAATGAACTTGAATTCATTGTATCAATAAATACCTTCGTACATCAGTGAATGTTTAATCATTATCACGATAATAATATAATAATAATAATATAACTTTATTCAGAATTCAGAATAAATAATACAATTCAAATTGCTACATGCTAGAGTGAATAAAGTAATTCAGGGATAAGTGCAAAGCACTTGTTTCCCAAAACATAGATAAGATTGAATGAATGATTTGTACAGGACTTAATGAAAATGTAAAATACTTATAAAAGTGTAAAGGTTAAATTTAAAGTATGTAAACATGAAAGTAAAAACGACAAAATAAAAATTTAAAAATTAAAAATTAAAAATTAAAAATTAAAAATTAAAAATTAAAAATTAAAAATTAAAAATTAAAAATTAAAAATTAAAAATTAAAAATTAAAAATTTAAAATTTAAAATTTAAAATTTAAAATTTAAAATTTAAAATTTAAAATTTAAAATTTAAAATTTAAAATTTAAAATTTAAAATTTAAAATTTAAAATTTAAAATTTAAAATTTAAAATTTAAAATTTAAAATTTAAAATTTAAAATTTAAAATTTAAAATTTAAAAATTTAAAAATTTCGGAAATCAAAACGTAAAATTGTATAAACTTGTAAATTTGTAAATGTAAAAATGTTTAAATATATATGTAAAAATAAAAATATAAACTATAAACTATAGAATGTGAAATCAGATAAATTACCAAAAATAATACATCAAATTCGATAAGATACAATAAAATTACGATGAAAAGTTAATTGTGCCAATGAACGGAAAGGTAATAAACGGTATTCATTGATATTATGTACCACATTTTTTTTATGAAATAATATACATTGTTCCAATGTATTTTTTTCTTCATTTCAATAATCTTTTTCAAAGCCGTAACGAAATATGTTCATAGGTCCGAAATTAGATCATCATTGATCTCAGTGTACCCCTCGATCTGGTATTATATAAATATCTCGACGTCGAGACAGTATGTAGAACACTGAAGAAATGAATATTGGTCCAATAATATCAATCATATCGTTTTTGTTATTTTAATTATTCACACTATTTGTGAATGATATTTCAAGTACTCGTTCTATTTATATAAAAACTGCTTTGTGTATATATGCGTTCCAAGTAATCAATGAAAATTGCCAGAGAAACCATTCATTGTCAGCGCACATTCGCGTCGAAGTCATTTTCATAACTCGTTTATTTTAGCGCATTAATGAAGTATAAATAGATCTGTAAATATTTGTGGTATAAAATGGGATGGAAATTTGTTCTATACGAGAGGTTGCAGATCAATTGCTCCTCATGTGATTATCAGGGGTAATATAATAAGTGATATGATTATTACCGATAATTTTTTGGAATATTAATGAATTGCAATCCCAAAGCTGAAAATACAACGAGTCCGCAGGACGAGTTGTATTGTCTTGCATTGGGATTGCCAATGAATTGATATTCAAAAAAATTATAGGTTTTTAATCATACCACGAATTATATTTAGGACGACAATATATCGATTTGAAATAAAGAAAAATCGTGTCACCTGGTAATTGATGCTTTACTTCTTGCCGTATTCAACGGAATACTCTTTTCCACGGCCTCATCTATGATACCAATGGACATTTGTCCCCAACGATCGCTCATATTGATAAATAAAGATAACTAGTCAAAACACATAAATTTGACGTTTATAATTTAAATCATTATTTTCACTCGACAGATAGTAAAACAAAAACTAAGCAGGTTTATCACCGTGAAAATACAGCGACAAGCTATATTTTCACTGTAGTTCCGAGTCTATTGGCTGAATTTCAAAATTTGAAATCCACTGATTGGTTGTTAAGCAAGGAAATATATTGTCAGGGGTAATATAATAAGTGGTATGATTATCACCGATAATTTTTTGGAATATTAATGAATTGCAATCCCAAAGCTGAAAATACAACGAGTCCGCAGGACGAGTTGTATTTTCTTGCATTGGGATTGCCAATGAATTGATATTCCAAAAAATTATAGGTTTTTAATCAAATCAATGATATTGCTTCGTAGATTTAACTTTTCATGTCAACTATAGGATATATTTATTATCTAATTCATGAAAATTGTACTCTGATTCCTAGCATGACAAATAAAGACCTATTATTATTATTTTTTTATCCGTCTGGATTATACCAGTCGGGCACCATCTCCGGAGCTCCGACACATCCGAAGCTGGTGCCATTTACCCAGATAGGCACTCCCCAAGTCCGTGGGGTGAGCAACTACTGGGTCCGAGAATCATGTGCTCTGAGCAGACGGAGTGAACTAAGGATGACGGCTTTCTGCATTCGTCTAGCTAGGATTTCTGCCGCATCACGGCAAGCCGGTATGATTTTTGAATTAGAGGGCAGCATGTCCATCATTCCACCAAGGACCCATATAATCAGAACCACCAATTTAACCGAATGGTTTGGGTACAGCCTGCGGAGTTCAAAGAGTAACTCTCGATATTTTGTCCGTTTTTTCTCGTGTTCGTTTAGCCAGGAGCAGAAAACTCATGTTAGTTTTAATCGAAAACATATTGTTTGCATCTCGAATGCGAAATATTTTTACGTTATTCTCGAATGGTTATTTTGCCTCTCTCAAGCTTGGTAAAATAACTTCCATTCTCGAACGCAAAAGTATCATTTCGCATTCTAGATAACAAAAATATCTATTTACGATCTACATTGTTTTAACGTTATTAAGTAAATCTTGGAAGTGACTCGAATTATTGTGTAAATAGTCGCTTTTGTTTCAGATTCTCCCCGAAAAACTGGATAACCGGCCGAACTCGAAAACGAAAAAAAGAATATATTTGAAATTATTCCAGGAATGTGAAGACGGTGAGTTGAACTTTTAAAAATCATCTGTTTAGTAGTTTAGCAATGCCTGCTGATGAGGATAATAGAGAACCGCTGGTCTTAAATCAAGATGAGAAGCTATACTTCTTCCGTTTGGTGAGATAAAAGTTTATTCCTCGAAAACTCCGAATTCCAAATATTTTTCAAATCGTACAACTAATGAAAGCAGTGAAGTAATTATCTCTAATGAAAAATAATGAAAAAGTTTTAGGGCGCAATGAAAGATAATTACCATTCAATTACGCGGATACGTTCTATGGACATAAATTAAATCTTATGTATAAAAATAAGATCCAGAAAGTCATAAAATAATTCCCAAATACATACCAAATACATACTAATTCAGCCATTCCGAATCGATTGGTGTTCGCAGAATTTGTCTATCTCTAACCGTTCTCGAGTTGGTCAGCTCTGAATCAGTTTCCAAATAGTTTTTTTCCGTCAAAAATATTTCTGATGAGTTTTCGACATTATTGTTAAAAGATTCGGAATCAGCACGTCAAAATACGTCCGAGGACAAAATTTTAAATTCGAAAAATGAAAAATAAAAAATCTCAGAAAATTTAATGTTTTATCTTACACACCTTTTTCCGGCTAAATCTTATATCTGAGCATAGAAAATCATACATTTTTGGAATGAGCATGAAATTTTACGTAAACAGTGCGAATTTCAAGTCGATGTGACAACTTGGTACTTTTAATGATTTTTAGGGGTGAACCCCTTGCAACTTTTTCGAGTAATTTTAAATTTTTCGATTTACTCGAAATACACAAAACATACTAATTCGGCCATTTTGAATCGACTGGCTTTCGCAGATTTTGTCTATCTCTAACCGTTCTCGAGTTGGTCAGCTCTGAATTAGTTTTCAAATGGTTTTTTGGCGCGAAAAATATTTCTGATGAGTTTTCGACATTTTCGTTCGAAGATTCGGAATCAGCACGTCAAAATACGTCCGAGGACATACATTTTAAATTCGACAAATGAAAAATAAAAAATCTCAGAAAATTTAATGTTTTGTCTTAAACACCTTTTTCCGGCTAAATCTTATATCTGAACAGAGAAAATCATACATTTTTGGAATGAGCATGAAATTTTACGTAAACAGTGCGAATTTCAAGTCGATGTGACGACTTGGTACTTTTAATGATTTTTAGGGGTGAACCCCTTGCAACTTTTTCGAGTAATTTTTAAATTTTTTTGATTGACTCGAAATTCACAATCATACTAATTCGACCATTCTGAATCGACTGGCGTTCGCAGATTTTGTCTATCTCTAACCGTTCTCGAGTTGGTCAGCTCTGAATTAGTTTTCAAATGGTTTTTTGGCGTGACAAATATTTCTGATGAGTTTTCGACATTTTCGTTCGAAGATTCGGAATCAGCACGTCAAAATACGTCCGAGGACATAAATTTTAAATTCCACAAATGAAAAATAAAAAATCTCAGAAAATTTAATGTTTTATCTTAAACACCTTTTTCCGGCTAAATCTTATATCTGAACAGAGAAAATCATACATTTTTGGAATGAGCATGAAATTTTACGTAAACAGTGCGAATTTCAAGTCGATATGACAACTTGGTACTTTTAATGATTTTTAGGGGTGATTGCAACTTTTTCGAGTAATTTTTAAATTTTTTTGATTGACTCGAAATTCACAATACATACTAATTCGACCATTCGGAATCGATTGGCGTTCGCAGAATTTGTCTATCTCTAACCGTTGTCGAGTTGGTCAGCTCTAAATTAGTTTTTAGATGGTTTTTTTGCCGCCAAAAATATTTCTTATGAGTTTTCGACATTTTTGTTAAAATATTCGGAATCAGCACGTCAAAATACGTCCGAGGACAAAAATTTTCACGATGAAGCAGTTTTAATGAGAAAAAAAAATTCTGACAATGGTGCAAACTCTTTGAAACTCACTGTATAAGACAAAGTTTCATATACAGTGACCGCCAAAGAGTATGTACCAAATGGGAAAAGAGTTTATTATTAGAGTATTGGAAAAAAAATTCTTGGGAAAAGTTTGTGCATGTCCGATAACCTAAAAATCGATTTTGACACATGTCAAATTGAAAAAAATTACTATGAAAAGGCAAAAAGTAGGATAAAATGAAAAGGTATCAAAAAAAATTATTTGAAAAATTTGCGTAGAATTGAATTTTATACACATATGCAAAGTTTGAAGAGATAATGAGGAAAAATTGAAAATAGTTATTTTTTTATATTTTCCTAGCTATATAAAAATATCCAATTATTATCTTATGAATAGCTTGATCAAAATTAGGCATTTCTATTTCAATAATAATGACAAAACTTTCTCATTTTCTCCACACCAGTGAGCACTAAATTAAAAAAAATTGGATTTTGTCAAAACCTGGTTGTTACATTGGTTCGTATCTAACAGTTATATCAGAATTCCACGACCATTGTGATGACATGACACTCCAGAAACATGGAGTTTTCCAGATTATAATCAAGTTTCGATGATAATCGTGCCAAAGCGTTTCACTTCGCATGCAATGTTGAAAACTCAAGCCTCTTTAATTTGACGCACTATTTTTGAGATTATGTGCGAAGTGAAACGTTCGTGCACGATTATCATCAAAAATTGATTATAATCGAAAAAACACGATATTTTTGGATTTCCTTATCATCGCAATAATAGTGGAATAGTGTTTTAACTGTTAGATACGAACCATTGTAACAGCAAGGGTTCTGACAAAATTAATTTTTTTTTATTTAGTGCTCTCTGGTGTGGAGAAAATGAGAAAGTTTTGTTATTATCATCGGAATACAAATATTTCAGTATGGTCAAGCTATTCATGAGCAAATAATTTAATATTTTTCTACAGCTAGAAAAATATTTTAAAAAAATGCTACTTTCAATATTCTCAGATTATTTTTTCAAACTTTTTATATGTGTATGAAATTGAATTCTAAGCAACTTTTTCATATAACTTTTTTCGATATCTTGCCATTTTATCCGACTTTTCGCCTATTCATAGTAATTTTTTTCAATTTGCCGCCATACCAGCGATCACGTGACATATGTCAAAATCGATTTTCGGGTTATCGGACATGCACAAACTTTTCCCAAGAATGTTTTTTCCAATACTCTACTACTTACATACTTTTTGGCGGTCACTGTATGTGTGTTTCCAAGTTGTAACAAATGCATGAGTGGGCTACTCACTACATTCATGCACCTCGTTCACTTTCTTGAATCGCCCATTCAATATGGCTGGACGTAGGAGTATCTACCATATGTTTCCTTCTCATTACATTTGTATTGTGTTTGAAAACACTTTTTTCCTTCAAACTTGATGGCTTTATATATATATATATATATATATATATATATAGTAGAACGGTAGTCTTTGCTGACTAGTTAGGATGCAGTTTGGAAAGATTATTTGGGTAAGCAGCAAGCAAAACGTGTACTCTTTTAACACTATATTTCCAATATTTCAACAGTGGTTACTGTCATCTTCAGGGAAGCTACAATTAATAAGTGAATATATACTAAAATGGAGTGAAACCCAGTAACAGCTATACTTACTGTGTCTTTGAGGTTGATTGCAAAAAGATGTGATGCAATTAATAAGTGAATATATACTAAAATGGAGTGAAACCCAGTAACAGCTATACTTACTGTGTCTTTGAGGTTGATTGCAAAAAGATGTGATGCAATTAATAAGTGAATATATACTAAAATGGAGTGAAACCCAGTAACAGCTATACTTACTGTGTCTTTGAGGTTGATTGCAAAAAGATGTGATGCAATTAATAAGTGAATATATACTAAAATGGAGTGAAACCCAGTAACAGCTATACTTACTGTGTCTTTGAGGTTGATTGCAAAAAGATGTGATGCAATTAATAAGTGAATATATACTAAAATGGAGTGAAACCCAGTAACAGCTATACTTACTGTGTCTTTGAGGTTGATTGCAAAAAGATGTGATGCAATTAATAAGTGAATATATACTAAAATGGAGTGAAACCCAGTAACAGCTATACTTACTGTGTCTTTGAGGTTGATTGCAAAAAGATGTGATGCAATCAACCTCAAAGACACAGTAAGTATAGCTGTTACTGGGTTTCACTCCATTTTAGTATATATTCACTTATTAATTGTAGCTTCCCTGAAGATGACAGTAACCACTGTTGAAATATTGGAAATATAGTGTTAAAAGAGTACACGTTTTGCTTGCTGCTTACCCAAATAATCTTTCCAAACTATATATATATATATATGAATTTTTTTATGATTTTCCTTTCAGTGCGCAGATGTTACTTTTATTGTAATACCTATTCATACAGCGTTAATATGTGGATATTTCTCATTAAATAATTTTTCCGTCGACCTTTCATTTATGATGTTTTTTAACGCACTCAAAATCGTTGATTAATGACCCCTGTTAATGAATGATTTTCTATTAATCAACGATTTGATTATATGCAACCCAATATACATTGTTCTAATACATTTTAGATTGGTTAGTACTATCTGTCATTATTTATTTGTCAATACCCAAATAAAATTTCAGAGAATCTTCAATGGTAAAGACAGCTGATACGTGATACAGAGGTCGATAGTTCAAACCCACAAAACGGGCAGCTTTTTTTTTCAATTTCAATTTGAAAAAATAAAATAAAACTACCACGAAGGAAAATTAAACTGTCTTTGAGTTAATATAAATAGGAAATAGGGATTGTTTTTTATCGTAACGTTAAATAAATAAACATTTAAAGTAAGATATCTCTATTTTTGAAAATTACTGTCGACGGAACAGTTTTGTAACAAACTCGTGAATTAAAATGGCGATTAACAATCTCAAACATTAACGCGCTCGCTCCGCTGACGCGTTAAAATATCTCGATTGTTAATCTCCTTTATTAATGAACTTGTTCGTTAAATAACCATTAATAAAATATAGAGAATAGATATTTACGATATAAGTGTCGTAGAAATTCATATTACGATATGAGATGGAACATTATTTGTCAAACGAGGTCTTTAGGCCAAGTTTGAAAACCCATCGATTATCGTAATATGAATTTATGACACAAATATTTCACCTACTACCAATAATGTTAATCATTTACTCAAAATCAGTCAATATTCCTTAAATTAATGATATTAGAATCATGCAGCAAGCAAGCGTTGCGCCCATTGTTGATTCATTTTGCGAACTGTCAACTTTGACACGTTCATTCCAATTTAGTTAAATTTCATCGATATTAGTTCAGAGCATTGAAAATAGATTCAGATATAGAATCCGCAACAAATTAAAAAATTCAAAACTGGGACATTGAAGTAACAACCGAGTCAATCAGAAATTTCAGACATTTATTTTGTGAAATCTGGCATAAATACACTTGCAATAAAAACAAAAACTGAAGACCCCTGCGGATTTATCACGTCGTTATGTGTTTCCTGGTTGTGAATCTTGTGTTTTTTTTTAACCGTAGTCGATATCCCCAAATATGTCTGTGACCCGTAGTTTAACACCCTTCAACCAGAGTTAAAACCCGCCCCAAGAAAAATGCCCAACAAAAGAACTCTACCTTCCTCTGTTTCTCATTGTAATACTATTATTATGAAAGTAAGCATTGCCACGTTTGACGTTTATAGTAATTCTTAAAAATAACAAACACGTTTCCGGTGCATTGAGTCCAAATGTGCTTACCCAAACAAAAAAAGGTTATCGTGCAGTCGATGCAATTTGCCGTGTTGCCGGTTCTATATTTTGAAATGACCCGAAAAATATTAGCCCTTGACATTTGACATTTAGCTTTTTTTATACTGACATTGAAAACTTCTGGAATCATTGTTTTTATTGATATATCGTAATAAAACAATATATGAGGTCAAAGTGACATTCTCTACATCTACATCAAAATGTATAGCATGAGCCACAATTTTTACTAGATTTCATGAATACTATAGATTTTTGTAGATATCAAAATTTTATAAAAAAACAGGCACAAATAAAAATTATTTAAGAAAATAAGATGTGTAATTTTTTAGTTATAACTAAAATTTAATTATTATTCTACCTTCTCAATCGAAACTAAAATTGTGCTATGCCCCGGAATAAGGTGGGCAGGATCTACCATTTTTTTTTTCGTAGACTTTAGCTTGCAAACGTCGCATTAGTGAAGATATTCCGCAGTTTCATTAGATACACTTTTATTAACTTCAACTCGTTTGGCCTTTGATGGCGCCGACCCTACACTTTCTACTTCTGTTTCGATGTCATCAAATTTTCCATTTTCCATCTACGACATATTCTGAGCCGCTGCTTTGAAAAGGTTCCGATTCCATTATGGACAAATCACTTAAATCAGACATAAACAATTATTCTCTAGCCGCCACTGTTTATCCTTGATCAACGCTGCTCTACAATTTAACAGCACGTCGTCATCCAGCAATCGGGGGCTTGCTTGCTGTAATCTCGGTAAATCCCCTATTTTAACGCTTCGGTGTCAATTTCACAGATCGCTATCAAGTAATGTCAACTAGTTTGATTTTACTTCATATCAAGTCAAGTAGTTCACACCGTAAATCGAGTCAAGTCAAATATCAAATTTTCAAAGGCTTGAGTTTTGAAGTCAAGTATTCAAGAAAATATTCCAGCTACTTGGCTTGATGAATCCCTGATTATGAGAATGCGCAGTAACACAGTTGCTATGGCAGGGGGGTTAGAATGCAATGCTAAGACCTAGTAGAGCGGAAAACACTTTTTCCGCAATAGTGCGGGAAAAAGGTTTTCCGAAAAAGTGACTCTTTCAAAACTAAAATGAGTGCGGAAAAGTGGAAAATAGTAGTTTACCTAACAAGTGCGGAAAGTTATACTTTTCGGCACGCGATTGCAGATGCAGAAATCGCGTGCGGAAAAGACACTTTACGCTTGTGTTAGGTACACTATATTTTCTACTAGCGAAAAAACACCCAAAAATTAACATAAAGAACATTTATTATTAAATATATATTAAACTATACAACCATACTTGGTAAGCTTTCCATTTTAACCTTCTGCGACGCAACATTTAAATGGCAGTATAAGCCGCAAAAACTAAACAAATCTACTTTTCCGCACTAAAAAGAGTGCATAAAACTTTTCCGCACTAGTGCGGAAAAGTCACTCTTTCAAAACTAAAATGAGTCCGGAAAAGTGCAGTTTTCCGCACGCGATTGCAGATGGCCGAACGACGCGTTAGCGGAGTTCGACCAGAAATCGCGTGCGGAAAAGACACTTTATGCTCGTGTTAGATACACCATTTTTTCTACTGGCGGAAAAAACACCCAGAAGTTCTACTTTTCCGCACTAAAATGTTTTTTCCGCACTAACAAGAGTGGGAAAAAACTTTTCCGCACTAGTGCGGAAAAGTGACTTTCAAAACTAAAATTAGTGCGGAAAAGTGGACTTTTCCGCGCGCTAGTATAAAATAGTAGTTTACCTAACAAGTGCGAAAAGTGATACTTTTCCGCACGCGACTGCGGATAGCCGAACGACGCGTTAGCGGAGTTCGGCCAGAAATCGCGTGCGGAAAAGACACTTTACGCTCGTGTTAGGTACACTATTTTTTCTACTAGCAGAAAAAACACCCAAAAGTTAACATGATGAACATTTATTATTAAATATATATTAAACTATACAACCATACTTGGTAAGCTTTCTATTTTAACCTTCTGCGACGCAATATTTAAATGTCAGTATAATCCGCAAAAACTAAACAAATCTACTTTTCCGCACTAAAATGTTTTTTCCACACAAAAAGAGTACGGAAAAAACTTTTCGGCACTAGTGCGGAAAAGTGAGTCTTTCGAAACTAAAATGAGTGCGGGAAAGTGGACTTTTTCTCACGCTAGTAGAAAATAGTTTTCCTACGAAAAATTACTTTTCCGCACGATTTTTTGTTATGAAAGTTGTACTTTTCCTTACGATTTAAAAGTTACTTTCCCACACGATTTTTACTTTTCTGCGCGATTTTTGTATTGTTGAAAATGATGATATTTAGGAATAACTAAATGATCTATGCAACTATTCTGTTTTATTAGTTATTTTGTAGCAATATTATAAAAATGTGTTTATTAAAAACCTTGTTTGTTCATAAATAAGATGGACAAAAACACTCGTAGGAAAAATATTGTTCCTAACTCTTACGGAAAATGTCTTTTCCGCCCTTTACCGCCCTTTCCCACTTTACGCTCGTGTTAGGTACACTATTTTTCCTACTAGCGAAAAAAACACCCAACAGTTAACATAAAGGACATTTATTATTAAATATATATCAAACTATACAACCATACGCTATTTTAACCTTCTGCGACGCAATATTTAAATGTCAGTATAATCCGCAAAAACTAAACAAATCTACTTTTCCGCACTAAAACGTTTTTCCGCACTAAAAACAGTGCGGAAAAGTGACTCTTTCAAAACTAAAATTAGTGCGGAAAAGTGGATTTTTCCGCACGCTAGTACAAGAAAGATTTTTTATTTCACACATTTGTCACTTTTCGAGAACTCTGAGAATTCTCGTATCACACACTTTTACCGCCTACTAAAAATTACTTTCAAATAAATATGTCGCATAACAATGGTTTCATTTACAATAAATAACACAGACCTCGCGAAATCATAGCCGACGTGGCAACATCAGTACTTGACGGTCTGTACACCATCGGTTCCCAGACATTCGACACCGGAGGAAATCTAATATTTCCGCGTCATGTTCAATATTCGAAATGGGAAAATACTTCGAACACAATCGCTTCGGTTAAATGATGACGGGGATTTTTCTATTGGAGGGTGTTGGCCAATCAGAGCTAGGAAATTGACTTCCTCTACAATTTAACGAGTTCAAATTTCAACGTCCTCAAATTCGGGCCAACGAACGGGGCTTATTTTATTGAAACTTCACTTATCATCACGCATTTTGGTAAATGAACTATTTCGTTGAAGCGAAACATAAGCGGATTTTTAACATAATTACCAAGATATTTGTCAGTTAGTGTTTATAGACCATCAGATAATGACATATTTTGCTAACTCATTTTCTCGTTTCAGGGATTTTAACCACTGAAAATTATGTCAGTGTTGAGCATATGAAAAAAAAATTCCCAAAATTTTCCGGCCGGAAAATTTACTTAAACAGCTGATTAGCTTATGGGAATTTTCTGTCTACAAACTTAGGCCAAGTGAAAAATCTAATTTGTAAATTCAATTATTTATTATACAAGGGAAAAAAGTATTAGATTTTAGCTCGTTCCCGACGCGAAGCAGAGGACTAATAATTTTAATTCGTGTTAGATCTTTCATGAAATGATGTCTACGCAGGGTGTCCCAGAATAAAGGGGACAAACTCTGAGGGTAGAATCCTCATTTCATTTTAAGGCTGAAAGTTCCAATAAACATATACCCTAAAATGAGTATCAACCGAGTTACAGGGTGTTGAAAGTGACACAAAAAAATATATTTTCCAGAATAACTCTGTAACGGCCTTAACTTTTCTTAATGAAATTTGATATTTCACTTGACAGTATTCAGTTTCATATTTCAAGGCATATCATGTGTTTGTAACTCTGAACAGGGGCGTACGGCAGGTGGGTACACCTACTCGCCCCTCCCCAACTTTCACGCCACTGGGTTAATATCGATTTTTTCTTTTTCTTAATCCCCGATATTTCCTATACAAAAAAAGGAATACGTTTCGTTTCACTAATTTCAACGGTTTTCGAGATATTTGAAGTTGAATAAGTGGGTGCGTATGAAAATCTTTACTATTTTTGAAAGGAATGTGAAGGTAACTATTTATAATATTATAACCAACATATTTCATACCTTGCAATGAGTATAAATTCAAATATTTCGAAAATTGTTGGCATTTACGAGGGATTTTGTTCAAAAAAATTTCCCGATATTTAAAACTTAGCCACTAACAAAATAATCACTAATAAGTATCCGTATCACATACGCACCCACTTATTCAACTTCGAATATCTCGAAAACCGTTGTTATTTGCGAAACGAAACGTATTCCTTTTTTGTATAGGAAATATTGGGGATTAAGAAAAAGAATACGAAATCGATATTAATCCAGTGGTGTGAAAGTTGGGGACGGGCGAATAGGGGTACCCACTTGCCGTACGCCCCTGTTCAGAGTTACAAACACATAATTTGCCTTGAAATATGAAACTGAATGCTGTCAAGTGAAATACCAAATTTCATTAAGAAAAGTTAATCCGTTATGGAGTTATTCTGGAAAATATATTTTTTTGGGTCACTTTCAACACCCTGTAGCTCATTTTAGGGTATATGTTTATTGGAACATTCAGCCTTAAAATGAAGTGAGGATTCTACCCTCGGAGTTTGTCCCCTTTATCCTGGGTCACCCTGTATATAGACAATTTGAGAATGTTGTCTACTTTATGGCCCTCGGGCGGTAAAGTGCCACTTTACGCTCGCTGAACCGGAGTTTCCGTTTTTCCGCTACTGTGCTGAACCCGTTTTTATTGACACTATTGGAAATTTGTCCACTACGTGAGCTTCGCGAATAAAAAAATGCCGCAAGATAAAAGTATGGGGAAATTCAGTGCCGGAAAATCCACACGAACGACTTTTTCAAGAATGTCTCTCCTGTTATTCATAGTCGAGATATATGCGAATGATTTGGGGAAAGGTGATCCTGAAAATATCATTATGTGACTTAATAAAATATACTTTACCGCCCGCTAGTGCATAAAATATGTATCAATGTAAACCATTATTTATGAGTGCAAGTATTTCGCATTTAGCAACAATCCAAAATATGATAGATAGATATTTTTGTGCGCCGTATATTTAAATAATAAGGGTTTTAAGAACTCCGAAATCAACTTTTATCGATCACCACGTCGATATGCCAACTTGTTCTTAGATAATTCAAAAACTGTCATGAATTATTCATTGTTCGAGGTAAAATTACTAGGAACGAGGGTATAAAAATTATCTGAACATATGAAATTGTCGACATTTGGACGTTTGTTGATGTCTTCTTCAGCGCTATTATCAGTTGATTATCTATGCCGATAATATCCCTGAAGAAGACGGCAATAAACGTAGAAACGTCAACAATTTCACAAGTTCAACCTTGACTTATATTGGAGGACGTGAATTATACATAAGTATTCATTATAAACCCACTGTAAAATTTAATTAACTCATGTAGTTCGAAAACTGGTTAGAGGATCGATCTGTTAATTGAACTATACCATAAGGATGCCACGATCTACAACATAAAAATTAAAAAAATCAAATAGCCGAAAGTCATTTCACATAGAAAACATGCGGGGTCCATTCTATTATAGCAACAAATTTAAATAAATAACTTCCGCTGCAATAAATGCGGCATCATCAAAATCACCTGTATGTACATAACCAATGGAACTATTTAAAATAATTCCTCAGAAATTGAGTCAATCGATTGTGAATCGATAGAGTCGATTGATTGCCTATGAAGTATAAAAATCCATAAAGTGGCAATAGTCGACAAAATTTCTGCTGATTGGATTAGAAAAACAAATTTGGGTTGATAACCTTTGGAGAGATAAAAAATGTTTGTTACTCAATATCACTGGTGAGGATTACTACAAAAAGTTGCTTGTGAGATGGTTGGCTGGAGTTTCATTCGAAAATTAAATTATAGGTGTGAAGGCAATGCCCGAGTGGATACAAATACGAGTAATTTTGAAAAAAAAATTAATACAGGTTTGAATGTATTTCATATGCCGAATTTGGCTCTAATGTGCATTCGCATTTGCATAGTTTTCAATAGTATATGACGCGAAACCAGGCAAACGGTGTCAAAAAACGGTTTTCTGGTGCGTTTTGAGATATTCGCAAAAAACAGAAAGAGAAAAAAAAAATTAATTATAGGAGGACTCAGACCCTCTCCAGTTCGAAAAAAAAATGCGAAAACTAGCTTAAAGTTGAAACCAAAAAAATATAAAAATTGTGGTAAACATGGGACTAGCAATCACTGAATTTAAAAAAAGTTATACACTCCTACCTGCCTCCTTATCGAAAAAAACTTGTAAAAACTATCAACACTAAAATCAATAAAAATCCGTAAAAGTAGTGAGGAACATGGAACTATCCAGTGATTGACATGATTATATTCTCTACCCCTCCTCAAAAACAAAAAATTGCGAAAAAATTCACCCCGCTGTCCCCCAAAAATCCAGAAAGAGAACGCGCAGGAATCCGGATTTTTTTTTGACGGCTTCAGACGTCGAAAATTACAATAAAAAAAATGTTTAGTGGGAGGATTCGGAGCCCCCTTCTGTTCGAAGAAAAATTGCGGAAAAATCCTTGAAAATTGTGAAAAACATGAGACCAGCGAATAATTCAATTTTAAAAAATGATACACATCTAACCCTTCTTCTCGAGAGAAATTGCAAAAACGACAATAAAATCGAAAAAAATCATTGAAAGTAATGAAAAACATGGGATTATTCAATAATGTGATTTGGAAAGTATTACCCTCCTGCCTCCTGAAAGGCAGATACAGAACGCCTAGAATTTCAGAAAAATTTCTAACTTGGCTCGGATGCCACTCATTATTTTATATATTTTTTTCAATAGCTGAGAATATTTCAATTTTAAGAAATTTACGCTTATATTCCCCTCCTTTCCGAAATAAATTGTATAACTCGCATATTTAAATCTGAAAAAAATCCACCGTATGATTCGTGAAAAAAATTACCTCTGACCGTCTGAGAGCCATATAGGAATTCGAAGAAAAAAAAAATCCGACTGTTTCGTACGTTGAAAATCACGAAGTATGGCGTTGAATGGAAAGGTCGCACTCCACACCCTCCACCCCCCTCCCGACCAAAAAAGTTGCGACCACTCTCGAAATAAAATTGAAAAAATTCTGAAAAACATTGACACGTCAAAAAATTTAAATAATAACCTCCCTGCCTCACTGAAGGCTAGAAGTATATACGCGAAGGAATTATTGAAAAAATTCGGTATGGTGGAAACGTCGCGAAATTTAGCGCCCTCTTAGTCCGGTGGATCACGGGATCACCAAAGTTTTTCTTATGTATTTTGATCCGCTGAATCCGAGTTTCGAGAGTGATAAGCCGTGAAAGCATCCGGAAAATTTTTATGGACGATTTTCCGTGGGAAATCGAAAAATCCATTTTTTCCAAAAACAAATGATGTCATAATATTCTGCATAAAATTCTCTACAAAAAAGGTATTCACAAGTTTTTCTTTAAAATGCACCGTTTTCGAGTAAAACGTTCTCGAAATTCGAAAAAATGCGATTTTCTCAATTTTCAGTGCTCTCTCATTCACTCGCATAATGATATTTTCACACGAATCTACACGAATGATTTTTTCAAGAATGTCTCTTTTGTCATTCATAGTCGAGACATGTATGAATAATTTGGGACAAGGTGATCCTGATAATATCATTATGTGACGGAATGAGAGGGCACAGAAAATTGAGAAAATCTCATTTTTTCGAATTTCGAGCACATTTTACTCGAAAACGGTACATTTTAAAGAAAATCTTTTTTGTATAGAATTTCATGGAGTATATCGAAGCGTTATTTGTTTTTGAAAAAAATGCATTTTTCGATTTTCCTCGGAAAATTCTTTTACTTTCAAGCAAAATTTTTCGTTTTTCCGCTACTGAAATGCTTTGTGATCATGAAAAAAATTTGTGCTGAACCCGTTTTTATTGACACTATAGGAAATTTGTCCACTACGTGAGCTTCGCGAATAAAAAAATGCCGCTTCCATGCAAGATAAAAGTATCGGGAAATTCAGTGCCGGAAAATCCACACGAATGACTTTTTCAAGAATGTCTCTCCTGTTATTCATAGTCGAGATATATATGAATGAATGATTTGGGAAAAGGTGATCCTGAAAATATCATTATGTGACTTAATGAGAGAGCACTGAAAATTGAGAAAATCGCATTTTTTCGAATTTCGAGCACGTTTTACTAGAAAACGGTGCATTTTCAAGAAAAACTTGTGGATACCTTTTTGTAGAGAATTTTATGCAGAATATTATGAAATCATTTGTTTTTGAAAAAAATGGATTTTTTTATTTCCCTCGGAAAATCGTCCATAAACATTTTCCGGTGCTCTCACGGCTTATCACCCTCGAAATTCGGATTCAGCGGGTCAAAATGTCGCGCTTCATCGGCTACGAAAACCCTCCCTGCCACCGGACTATCTGGTGAAGCACATCTTTTTATCTGCTTCATTTGTATCAATTTTTAAATTTTTAATTTCAACATTTTCCAGCGCCTTTTCCACCTTAATTGGTCAAATCAGTTCAGCCGTTCTCAAGTGACTCGCTTACCAACGACCAGCTTTTAATTTTTATTCATATGGAACAGAGATAAAAAAAATGTCAACTCTCAAAACACGAGCCGCACATTTTCCTCCTACACCTCGGGTATGATGGTTAGGAAGCGAAATTGCTCACAATCCATACAGACAGGATGCACCTAGTATGTACGTGGTCAGTGACTTCACAATTGACAGTCCCCTTTCCCTTCCGCACCCTTTGAACGGTGTTGTTTGGTTCTGTCGACCTTCCCGAGGCCGTACGTCCCACTAGAAAAACTTCGGGCAACGCCGACCGTGCGTTCAGACCGTAGGCAGTGGTGCCAAAAGGACGGCGAGTCTCGATACTTGCGACATTTTTATTCGCATCATTATCATAACTCCAGCCTTCTCCCAGACAGATCTCTTCATGTATTGGTCGATGGAGTTTCATCCGACACTCTACCTAGAAATGCTGGTGTTCCGCAGGGATCCATCTTAGTACCGAGACTGTTCCTTCTTCACATCAATGATTTGCAACTTCGTGACCAGTGTGCAGCTTTGTAGATGATAGTATACCTTTCATACCACTTTCTCCACTAGTGCTCCGATGATATCCGCCCGTAACTTGGCAAAAATTTTAGATAGGGATCCAACAACTTGGTGAAATTCAATACGAACAAAACCCAAGCATGTCTTTTCTAAACAGGTAGATCTCCGAATGGTCAGCGTAATTATATCAATAATGGTCACTATTGACGTTTTCCATTTCATCAGTGCTTGTCACGAGGGGGAAACAACTAGTCATTTTTTGTACACATAATGAAATCAGTGAAGTAATTATCTCTAATGAAAAATAATGAAAAAGTTTTAGGGGGCATTGAAAGATAATTACCATTCAATTACGCGGATACGTTGTATGGACATAATTTAACTCTTATGTATAAAAATAAGATCCAGAAAGTCATAAAATAATTCCCAAATACATACCCAATACATACTAATTCAGCCATTCTGAATCGATTAGCGTTCGCAGAATTGGTCTATCTCTAACTGTTCTCGAGTTGGTCAGCTCTGAATCAGTATTTGATGGATTTTTTGCCGTCAAAAATATTTCTGATGAGTTTTCGACATTATTGTTAAAAGATTCGGAATCACCACGTCAAAATACGTCCGAGGACAAAAATTTTAAATTCGAAAAATGAAAAATAAAAAATCTCAGAAAATTTAATGTTTTATCATCTTAAACACCTTTTTCCGGCTAAATCTTAAATCTGAGCATAAAAAATCATACATTTTTGAAATGAGCATGAAATTTTACGTACACAGTGCGAAATTCGAGTCGATGTGACAAGTTGGTACTTTTAATGATTTTTAGGGGTGAACCCCTTGCAACTTTTTCGAGTAATTTTTAATTTCTTTTGATTGACTCGAAAATAACAATACATACTAATTCGGCCATTTTGAATCGACTGGCGTTCGCAAAATTGGTCTATCTCTAACCGTTCTCGAGTTGTTCAGCTCTGAATTAGTTTTCAAATGGTTTTTTTGGCGCGAAAAATATTTCTGATGAGTTTTCGACATTTTCGTTCAAAGATTCGAAATCAGCACGTTGAAATACGTTCGAGGATAAAAATTTGAAATTTCAAAAATTTTAATTCAAAAAGTTCAAAAAATTATTTATCATGATATACTTGCCTTTTTTGCCCGTCGATTTTTTTCGTTCAAATTCCCAATATGTACTAATTCAGCAATTCTGAATCGATTGGCGTTAGCAGAATTCGTCTATCTCTAAATGTTCTCGAGTTGGTGAGCTCTGAATTAGTTTTCAAATCGTTTTTTTGTCGCCAAAAATATTTCTGATGAGTTTTCGATATTTTCTTTCAAAGATTCGGAATCAGCACATCAAACACCTTTTTCCGGCTAAATCTTATATCTGAGCATAGAAAATCATACATTTTTGGAATGAGCATGAAATTTTACGAACACAGTGCGAATTTCGAGTCGATGTGACAACTTGGTACTTTTAATGATTTTTAGGGGTGACCTTGCAACTTTTTCGAGTAATTTTTAATTTTTTTTTGATTGACTCGAAAATAACAATACATACTAATTCGGCCATTTTGAATCGACTGGCGTTCGCAGATTTCGTCTATCTCTAACCGTTCTCGAGTTGGTCAGCTCTGAATTAGTTTTCAAATGGTTTTTTTGGCGTGAAAAATATTTCTGATGAGTTTTCGACATTTTCGTTCAAAGATTCGAAATCAGCATGTCGAAATACGTTCGGGGATAAAAATTTTAAATTTTAAAAATTTTAATTTAAAAAGTTCAAAAAATGATATACTTGCCTTTTTTGGCCGTCGATTTTTTTCGTTCAAATTCTCAGTATATACTATTTCGGCCATTCTGATTCGATTGGAGTTCGCAGAATTCGTCTATCTCTAAACCGTCTCGAGTTGGTGAGTGAGCTCTGAATCAGTTTTCAAACCGTTTTTTTGGCGCCAAAAATATTTCTGATGAGTTTTCGATATTTTCGTTCGAAGATTCGGAATCATCACGTCGAAATACGTTCGAGGATAAAAATTTGAAATTTCAAAAATTTTAATTTAAAAAGTTCAAAAAATTATTTATCATGATATACGTGCCTTTTTTGCCCGTCGATTATTTTCGTTCAAATTCCCAATATGTACTAATTCAGCAATTCTGAATCGATTGGCGTTAGCAGAATTCGTCTATCGCTAAATGTTCTCGAGTTGGTGAGCTCTGAATCAGTTTTCAAATCGTTTTTTTGGCGCCAAAAATATTTTTGATGAGTTTTCGATATTTTCGTTCGAAGATTCGGAATCAGCACGTCAAAATACGTTCAGGACAAAAATTTTAAATTCGAAAAGTGAAAAATAAAGAAGTTCAAAAAATTATCTATCATTACTCGACTTTTTTGTCCGTAGATTTTTTTCGTTCAAACTCTCAGCATATACCAATTTGGCCATTCTGAATCGATTGGAGTTCGCAGAATTCGTCTATCTCTAACCGTTCTCATGTTGGTCAGCTCTGAATCAGTTTTGAAATGTTTTTTTTTGCGCAATAATAATTTCTGGCGAGTTTTGACATTTCGAATAATGAATTTAATTAAAATTAATATTGAATTAATGAAAATGTTATGATGTACACCCAATGAAAGAGTAGTCCCCCTCGGCTTGTCATTACCATCAAAAGTGCCGCTTCGTGGGAAAACCAAAAGGCACCAAAAGTGCCTCACAAAAAATTGGTGTTCTGTTTCGTGTCAAGATCATTTTCACTTCTCGTCAACTGATTATTATTTATAAACCAACGTACTTAATTAACACCCTGTATTTTTCTATCACTTGAACTTTGAATGAAAGGCAAGGGACAACTCGCGCCTTATCAAGATATCGATGTATATTTTTTTAATATGGAACAATAACTCAGATAAGATCGCACGATCCGATAAAGCCAATTAAAGCATATCCTTTCGTTAACAAAATGGAGAATCTAATCTAAACGGGATGTTAGTTGTATAAACAAATTAAGTGTTATATTTATCGGTTTTGACGTCATCCATTCATACCTGATTTTGATAATTCGTGACAATATATGAATGGGTTTTTTCGGTACGTAATCAAGAATATTGTTTGCCATTAATGTTCACGATAACTTGGAAATTAATCATTTGGACCATAAATGCTTGGAAAGTGCTTGCTTGCATCTGCAAAATAAGTTGAGGTAAACATTTTTTTGTCGACGATTATAGGAATACATTTTTTTACAGCTACCGATGCTGAGTCAGGGCAATAGACAGCAACATTTGAATTTGATATTGGAAAATGGTAACTTATACCGGGTGAATCTGAGAGACGGCGCTCTCCTATTACTAAAAGAAATAATGCGATTCAAAGCTAGAAAATTTTGATTTATTCAAAAGGAAATTTCATAATACATTTAAATTCAGGTGTTACTGGAGAACTGAATTGTGATTTTTTTTAGGCAAAAACTCATTCTGTAGCACTTGGGGTTTCACTGGTTCTAGTTTTTTAAATGAATACCTTGTATATTTTCGCATTTTTGAAAACTACATCTACAAATTCTGAATATCTTGAGCTATTTTTTAATTGGTTTATTGATCTAGGATAGGATCCCTTCAACATCTCTCCGGAAAATAACTCTCAGAAAAATTCTGGAAACAAGTGGAAAAGTCTCCCCGGAAAAATTCCATTAGACAAAAAATCATCCGGAGACAACCAAAAATAAATATAAAAGAAAAAGGAAACCGTAATTGAATATTAACATTTTGCGAGGAGTAATTATTTAGTCTGATCTAACCAGAACGAACTAATCTTACGTATATATTTGAGTGAGTGGAAATTCAATACATAAATTTTGCGACGAGTAAATATTTAGTGTGATCTAACCATAACGAACCAATCTTACGTAGACATTTAAGTCCATTAAGGGTCAAGTAGCTCAGTGGTTGAGACTGAAGCGTTCAAAACCATTGAGTGCTGGTCGGCTAGGTTCGAATCCTCAGCGACTTCAGATTTTTATCTGATGGCCCGAGAAAGTGCTAGGAATCGCACGTTAAAAGGTAAGACCTCGTTATTCCTTGGCTCGCACAAGTTTCGACTTTTGAGAGCTGCCGTTCGTAAGGGGACGACAGCTGGTTAACGAAAAAAAAAAAAAAAAAAAAAAAACAAAAAAAAAAAAAAAAAAAAAAAAATTAAATACATATGTAGGAGTGATTATTAAGTCTGATCTAACCATAACGAACTAACCTTACGTAGACATTTGAGTGTGTGGAAATTAAATACATATATAGGAGTAATTATTAAGTCTGATCTAACCATAACAAATTAACCTTACATAGACATTTGAGTGTGGAAATTAAATACATATATAGGAGTAATTATTTAGTCTGATCTAACCATAACGAACTAACATTGCATAGACATTTGAGTGTGTGGAAATTGAATACATTTTTCCAGCGATATTTTTTTCCACATATAATTTTTTCAAAGAAAAAAATTCCGAAAGAATATTACCGGGGGGATTTTTTCAAGAAGAATTTTTGACGGATGCCGTTTTATTTCATTTCCGTCGACCGTTCATTTATGATGTATTTTATCGTATTCAAAATCGTTGATTAATGACCCGTGTTAATGAATGATTTTCTATTAATCAACAATTTTATTATATGCAACCCAACATACATTGCTCTAATACATTTTATATTGGTTAGTACTATCTTTCATTATTTCTTTGTCAATTCTGAAATAAAATTTCAGAATATCTTCAATACGCCAGTTTTCAGTGGAAATCATAGATGGTCACGTGGCGTCATGGTAACGTTTGCCAGACAGCCGGTAGAGGTAATGCTGAGGTCGATAGTTCAAATCCCACATGAGCAATTTTTATTTCAATTTGAAAGAATGAAATAAAACTACCACTAAGGAAAATTAAACTATCTTTGAGTTAATACAAATACGAAATATTGATTGTTTTTTATCGTATCGTTAAATAAATAAACATTGAAAGTATGGTATCTCTATTTTCGAAAACTATTGTCGACGGAAAAGTTTTGTAACAAACTCGTGAATTAAAATGGCGATTAACAACCTCAAACATTAACGCGCTCGCTCCGCTCACGCGTTAAATTATCTCGATTGTTAATCGCCCTTATTAATACACTTGTTCGTTAATAGTTATTTAACGAACAAGTGTATTAATAAGGGCGATTAACAATCGAGATATTTTAACGTTAATGTTTGAGATTGTTAATCGCCATTTTAATTCACGAGTTTGTTACAAAACTTTTCCGTCGACAGAAGTTTTCAAAAATAGAGATATCTTATTTTCAATGTTTATTTATTTAACGTTACGATAAAAAACAATCACTATTTCCTATTTATATTAACTCTACTCAAAGATAGTTTAATTTTTCTCAGTGGTAGTTTTATTTTATTTTTTATTATTTATTTTCAAATTGAAATAAAGAAAAAAAAAAATTACCCTCGGTGGGTTTTGAACTCTCGACCTCAGTGTTGCAAGCCAGGTGCACTTTACCATTACGCCACGGGACCATATATGGTTTTGAGTGACAACTGGTGTAATAAACATTTTCTAAAATTTTATTTGAAAATTGACAAATAAATAATGACAGATAGTACTAACCAATATAAAATGTATAAGAGCAATGTATGTTGGGTTGCATATAATCAAATCGTTGATTAATAGAAAATCATTCGTTAACAGGGGTCATTAATCAACGATTTTGAGTGCGTTAAAATACATCATAAATGAACGGTCGACGGAAAATAACCATTAAAAACAGCTAATGTTTTTTTAATATAATTTGCATCAATCGAGCAACTTTTTGCGATTTTTAGACAATTCGTGAACTTTTTCCTTTTTTTATCAAAAGGAAATTTTGTTGGATAGATTGGGTAGAGCACTATAGGTACTTTACCGAACTGTCACCCTTAATTTAATTAACTTGGCGAGCTGGAATTGACGAGGGTCTTAACTTTTATCGGGCGATCCCAAGCTCGGTCGATAATTTAAAAATGTGTCCGTCCAAGCGTGCCTGTCGTCACCCATTCGAACACCGACACCACTAAAAAAAAATTCTGTATAAAATGTATGTATGAACATGGTGAATGTTAGCAGTAGATTCTTCGTATCCATTTCTCGTCTCATTCATTATTTTGTCGGCTATATTGAATCTGAAAACTTTGTCCTTGATCCAGTTCGACCCTACCGACTCCCAACTGTGTCATAATATTTACTCTGGCGAGCAAAAAAAACAGGATATGATATAACTATCTGGATGATTACATGTTGCAAAATCTTTTTATCGGCGTTTTTCATTTGTAAATCAGAGCCAGATGTAATCGCGGTAATCAATGAAATTTCAAGCGAGTTCTGACCGACCTTGAATTGAAAGATTATTATTAATAATCCAGTACGATTGGGTTTTGAGACAAGAATCGATTGTAGCACCACCCAACTTGGTATGCTAGTAATTGTAACCATGATAAACACGAAAAAAACTTGCTTACCAAAATTCCAGGAGTGGAACATATATTTTTTTTTCGTTTGAATATAAATAAATAGATTTTTACTGTAATCTTGGAAAGTATATGATTTATCGGAAAAACAACTCAACAGGGTGAAAAACAATTCCATTTTCCACAAAAATTATTCCCAGTAATTTCTTATGAAATGAGCTCGTTTTCTCAAAAAACGTGGTTGAACGTCGACATCAAATTTCAGATTCACGCTTAACCGCCGCTGGAAGTTCTGGCGGAGCCGAATATTTGATTGGTCTTAACTCTGCTAAAAATGATCGGAGAAGGAAAAGGATAACTTCATATCCTTTCTGAAGACTCCTACTTTCTTAAGCAACTATAATATACGAGTATTTGAGTACCTAAAATGTGTTTTGTCGCACTTCACGGAGTTGTTTGCGGATGATCCGAAAATCATGAATAATTTAGTAAATATGAAATTATTATAGTGAAGCAGCAACCCATACCCTCTTTGGACAATATGCAATAATTTTAAAGTAGTGTGACAGGTCTCACACGAACAAGATCGCAACAGATTTCATTCATAAACTACATACTAGAATGTTTGTGAGCCCACGAAAACTGTTGTTCAGTATGCCGAGTTAACAACATTGATATTTTGGACAACTTGACTAAAAAACTTGCTTGGAATTGTTCAATAAACAATTCTATAGACAAAAATTCTGCAAGCTCATCAAATATTTCGTGTTGATTTGAGGTCATATGACATGCATCATAAACAATATGACTATCACCATTATTTGATACATGTTTCAAATTAGTAAGATACGGAAAGACTACAAGATACAAAAAAGTTTGCAAACAAACCAAAAAATAAATTTTCTATTTTAGAATTTACCAACGGCTCACCCCAAAAAAGTTCAGTGGGAGAAAAGGGGCATGACCCATAAAAAAATATCATCCTGTAGATTCTCGCGATCATTTGATATGTTCATCGATGTGAGCCCTATAACGTAACATAAGTTTCAAATTTGAGCCAGATATCTCAAAAACTGCAGGATCTATAAAGAAAAAACAAAAAAAATCTTGAAATTTCAACACCCCGTATATAGCTAACGAATTGTTTGCGGACCTACGTTTAAATGAACTTTTAGTCGTAAAATAATCCAGGGAATGTCCTCCTTTCGGATGTACGTGATGTTTAGGAACACCCTGTATACAGTGTGTCTCACTTCACATGGAAACACACCCGTATCTTCCGTAATAATTGAGGTAGAATGATGAAACTCCCATACGAAAGCGCAGGAGGACCACAAGAGGTTTTTTATTCATCACTTCGACTTTAATGTTGAAATTTCGACTTTTTTCTCGAAATTTCGAGTTTAGTGTCGAAATTTCGACTTTATGTCGAAATTCAATCTCTTCGACTTTAAAGTGGAAATTTCAAGAAAAAATTCGAAATTTCGACTTTAATGTTGAAATTTCAAGAAAATGATGAAATTTCCGGAAAGTCGAAATTTCGACTCTCTTCTCAAAATTTCGACTCTCTTCTCAAAATTTCGAAGTGATGAAAAAAACTGTTCGTGGCCCTCCTGCGCTTTTGTACTCTGGACTGATGAAAATGCTCAAACTGCACCTACCACTTAAATGGGGTTAGCTTAAGTAATATACACTGCCCGCCACTCGCGATTGAACAACCTATTTTTACGGTAAAACATACTAGGGGTCAAAATAGGCTCGAAATCCCTTCAGATTCGTGATCAGGACTACCAATTTACTACTTATTCATTTTTTTTCCTGAAAAAATTTTAGTCCTGAAAAATCCGACAGATATTAAATAGAAATCATTCTACCCCAATTATTACGGAAGATACGGAGGTGTTTCCATGAGAAGTGAGACAAATTCGGATTTTTCAGGACTGAAATTTTTTGAGGAAAAAATTGTACCAACAGTAAGTTTGTAGTACTGATCACGAATCCCAAGTAATTTCGAGCTCATTTTGCCCCCTAGTATGTTTTACCGTAAAAATGGGTTGTACCATCACGAGTGGCGGGCAGTGTATACCACCAGCCCAATTTAGGTGGTAGATGAATTTTGAGCATTTCCATCAGTCCTGAGAGTTTCATCATTCTAACTAAATTGTTACGGAAGATACGTTAGTGTTTCCATGAGAAGTGAGATACACTGTACACCTTGATTCTCATAAGTGATAATATTGGCCGAGGGTAAACAATTGATCGCGATATTTCCGGTCAGTAACTATATCGATTCCGTCGGTGAGTGTACGAACTACCAACTCGTGCATGTGCCCGTTTGTACACACCAACGCAGTTCCGCCCAAACAACGGCCTACTCGACTCTGAATATGTACATGTTTTTTTGTCGACGGACATTTTCGTATGCCCAATTCGATTGCGGCGTTGGAACATTTACTACTGCCTTACTATAATAAATAAAGTTGAAGAAGTGGGCGCAATTATACAGGGTGTCTTTCGAGAAGAGGGGCTGTTATGCATCGAGAAGAAGAGGACAGGAAAAAGAAAACAACAAGGCATCAGGGCTGGTATTTTCTGACTTTTACGTATGCGAATTTGATCGCATCTTTTTCTCCAACACACATGAGGTGTGTATGTTTGTCCCCTTTTATTCGTGGACGAATTGAAACCGCACGGTTAGGAAATAAACTACCAGCCCTGAAGTTTACCATTCGAAATTCAAGTAGTACAGTGAATCCAATCTAGTTATAGATTTTAAAAATTGCGCGTTCGATCATGCTGATTTGGATATATTACGGACTATAACCCCAGATAACACGATGATCATGTTGGGACCAATATGGGAGGTTCCAAAATTGTCCGAGTGATGTTCCTAGGTATCCCAAATAAGTCATTGGGAGATGAAAATCTTACCAATCTCCGCTTCGTTAGGATGTCCTCAGGATGTCCCATGCAAGTCATAGGGATGAAACAGGGATACAACTAGGTCACAATTTGGATAAAATTATGCATTATTGGGACGTCCCGTGGATGTTTCTAGGTATCTCAAACTTGTCCCTGGGGGGATGGAAATGTTAGCAAAGCCTGCATCCTTATGATGTCCTCAGGATGCCTGTCTTATGACAACCATGGGATATCCTGGCTCTGATCAATGATGTCCTTAGGACATCCCACAATCATCTTTATGATTAAAAATTCATTTTAGGGCTAATCCGGAGATCACCATTTTTTGGTTGCATGTAGTTGTTGAAACCATAAAAATGAAAACCTTGGCAGTCTCGATTCCTTTAAAAAATACAGCCTTCGGATTTAACCAAATTCTCACACACCTAAAAACATAAAATTCTTTTTTCTTTAAACCATCCACCACACACATTCTCTATCACTTGGTTTCAGCCATTTATTTCTTCTTCAATAAAAATTCCTGATTCGGACACTGATTTCGGATGTCCTACGGATCCAGTTGGGAGTATTTACATTGTCCCACGGACATTGATGGGATGAATATTCGGGATGTCCTGTGGAAGACCAGTTGGGAGGTCCACGGGTCCTGATTCGGACACTGATTTGGGATATCCTACGGATCCAGTTGGGAGTATTTACATTGTCCCACGGACATTGATGGGATGAATATTCGGGATGTCCTGTGGAAGACCAGTTGGGAGGTCCACGGGTCCTGATTCGGACACTGATTTCGGATGTCCTACGGATCCAGTTGGGAGTATTTACATTGTCCCACGGACATTGATGGGATGAATATTCGGGATGTCCTGTGGAAGACCAGTTGGGAGGTCCACGGGTCCTAATTCGGACACTGATTTCGGATGTCCTACGGATCCAGTTGGGAGTATTTACATTGTCCCACGGACATTGATGGGATGAATATTCGGGATGTCCTGTGGAAGACCAGTTGGGAGGTCCACGGGTCTTGATTCGGACACTGATTTCGGATGTCCTACGGATCCAGTTGGGAGTATTTACATTGTCCCACGGACATTGATGGGATGAATATTCGGGATGTCCTGTGGAAGACCAGTTGGGAGGTCCACGGGTCCTGATTCGGACACTGATTTGGGATATCCTATAGATCTAGTTGGGAGTATTTACATTGTTCCACGAGCATTGATGGGATACACATTCGAGATGTCCTGTGGAGGAGACGACGATCAAACGGGGAATTCCTGAGGACAATGTGTGCTATCTGGGACCCGTTGTGCGACAAGTGCACAGCACGTTTTCACGTCTAAGCTAGGCTGGTTTCACTGTACCTCTGTCCGTCCATGACTTTGTCGTACAAAAAAAAGGTTAAAGAAAAACTCGGTACATTGCAGGCGATCAGTTGAAAGACATCAATTCACAGATTTTCGTATTATACAGAGTTATTCCGTTCCAATATACAGGGTGAGTCAGAATAAGACAAACTCCGACTACAGATTCCTCATTTCGAGGTGAAAAGTTTCTATCAAGGTATGTCCAAAAATGCATCCCCTCTGGGATACAGGGTGTCAAAAGTACGAAAAAAAATTAGATTTAATTTTTTTCTCCAAAACTCCTGAATGAAAAAATCTCGAACTTGGGACACTAATAAAGGTTTATCAACGTGATAATTAAAAGTTATAATTTTTAATTTTCGTCGATAGTCGACCTAAAAGTCATAACATTTCATGTGCCTAGAAGTGGAGGTTTCTGAGATAATTGAGAAAAACTGAAGAATTATGTCCTGAGTAGCAACGTGTTTTCATGTGCAATAATCGCATAATGCTAATTTTTTAAAACATTTCAGAATAGTTGTCAACCCCGTGAACATTTTCTAATCTTGGAAGAACCGGAAACATAGTATGGGTGAGTCAGAATGAAACCGACAACTCAATTTCTTCATTCATCATATTATGTGATGAAATCGATGTCGTGGAATCAATGAGTTAGGTCTCATTCTGACTCACCAGTACTATATTTTCGATTCCCCAAAATTAAAAAATATTCCGGAGGTTGACAAATATTCCAAAATGTTGTAAGAAATTAGTGTTATGCGATTATTGTACAGATGAAATTATGTTGGGATTCGGGACATATCTTCAGTTTTTCTTAGTTATCTCAGAAACCTCCACTTTTGGGCACATGGAATGTTATGACTTTTAGGTTGCGTATCGATGAGCCTAACTGATGTCAAACTCTCACTTGTCCATTCACTTATCCAAAGAAAATATGAAGGAAAATATTACCACATACCAACGTAACTACGCCACTGGTTTACGAAAATTAAAAATTATAGCAGTATACCGAGTTTGATATTTTTTCCATCAGCAGTTTTGGAGAAAAAAAATTAAATCCAAATTTTTTTCGTACTCGTGACAACCTGTATTTCAGAAGGGATGCATTTTAGGTCATACCTTGATAGGAACTTTTCACCTTGAAATGACGTGAGGATTCTGTAGTCAGAGTTTGTGGGTCTTATTCTGACTCACCCTCTATACAAGTGTGGAAAAGCAAATGAATCAATTTTCCCGATATCTTGTACCATTTTCTCCGATATCTTGTAACATTTTCCCCGATATCTTGTACCATTTTTCCCGATATTTTGTACCATTTTCCCCGATATCTTGTACCATTTTCCATAGATTTAATGAATATATTTTAACGTTCCAATATTCAGTTATTGAACGCTCTAGTGGCTTCAGACTAAAACGCCTCAAGTACCGGCAAAGTGATCAAATTCCGAGTGTGAGAAGTTTACAATACCCATCCGCCGTCAACAATAGTTTGGCAGTCTCAGATTAGACACGGTAGATAGGTAGGTGTCCCTTCCTTCCTTTCTTTCGACCGTGGTCGTCCGCAAGGCTGAGAAATTACTGGGAAGGCGTATGTATATCCATGAATGAAAGAGCTTATTGACCCCTGTCTTCGTAGGCAGGAACTACTTGAAATACAGGACGTCCGTCCGGTCTATCCTACCTACTCATTCATGGCAATCTCAAGAGCGTGGAGTTGTCATTATAATGCAGTATTTTTCGTCTTGTTGGAAAATGATAATAATTGTGTGAATTAATGGAAGTTGTTTGCGATACTGCAGTGTTCGAGAATTCTGTTATCTGTCATCGCTTCATATAGACTCTTTACAATATCTGTAACCGACAACGGAGAAAAATTTCGGACAAGGGGGTAACAACTATCACAGAAAAAAATTGGTACCTGAATACAATGAAAAAGTTCATAGACTCAATGAATATTTTTATCCATATTGGTCCAATGAACGCAATCGTTATGTCAATGTACCACTGGTTATCCATACTATGAATACGGATCTTAATAATATCAATGAATGCTTTCATTGATATCATGATCAAGTACATTAAATAGGTTCGTTATGGTAATGAATTCCATTCATCAAACGAATAAAGAGTGATCACCCAAGCAATGAATTGTATTCGTTCAACTGATGAAACTGTATTCATCAGATTAATTATTATTGTTCGTTCTTCGAATAAATGTTGTATGATTGATGTAATGATTGAGATTAGTTCGACGATGGATATTTTTCATCAATCCAATGAACGGTGATTATTAAGTATCGGTTATTCCTTGATTCAATAATTGATATACATTAAATCTATGTTTCAGTTTATTCTCGTGATGCTTTCAAACATTGAACTAATTATTTTGTTTATCATTTGAATAAGTGGAATTTATTCAATAATTGCATATCATTCGTAAATGCAATGAAGGCCTCCCACTGATATTGAGCATACAGTGAGTTTCCGAAAGATATGCAAAATAATTAACATGCATTCATCAGAACATCGCAATCCTGATTGGAAGGCGTATCTCCAAGTTATCTTTTATTTCGGCTGGCTCCTTTCGGAGCTCTTCGGATGTCTCTGTAGTCTGTGCTACCTGAGAAGATGCTTCAACGATCGCTTCTGTCTGCTTAAGTTAACCGGCTCTGTGCAAACAACGAAGTCGTGCGGAGTGGTCCCTCGAGTGGAGGCGCTGTGTACTACCAGCTAAAGCTAACTTGCCAGCAACGGAGATTTCTATGCGAGGATTCGGCTGAACAGATGCCGGCAAAATGTATGAGTATACTTAAACACGAGTTGGCTTGGTTTGACATAAGGCTTATTATTATATTCATGAACATATTAATTACGGAGTTATAGAATGGGAGGAAAATGTTGCTTCTACCTGCCTAACAAAACTGGGACTTAGTAACTCCGTTACACCTTCTATGATATTTCCATAGCCCCAATAAAACCTGTGTGTAGATCTGAAAATAGATTATCATTGATTTCGATAAACTTGGATTCATTTTAACAAAATCATCTCTGGGACCATTAATTACGTTCGTTGATATGATGAACAATTTCAAATGGATTCAGTGTACCCCTTTCATTACCTCAATGAACTTTTCCATGGCAGCAACGAAACCTGTTCATAAATGTAAAAAAAGATCATATTTGATCTCAATGAACTTGAATTCATTGTATCAATAAATACCTTCGTACATCAGTGAACGTTTAATCATTATCACGATGAAAAGTTAATTGTGCCAATGAACGGAAAGGTAATAAACGGTATTCATTGATATTATGTACCACATTTTTTTCATGAAATAATATACATTGTTCCAATGTACTTTTTTCTTCATTTCAATAATCTTTTTCAAAGCCGTAACGAAATATGTTCATAGGTCTGAAATTAGATCATCATTGATCTCAGTGTACCCCTTTCCTCACCTCAATAAACTTTTCCGCAGGAGCAACGAAAACTGTTCATAAATGTAAGAAACGATCATCTTTGATCTCAATAAACTTGAATTCGTTGTATCAATAAATACCTACAAAAGTCAGTGAATATTTATTCATTGCCACGATGAAAAATGTATTTTGCCAATGAACGGAGAGGTAAAAAAACGGCAATTATTGATATAACGTACCACATTTTTTTCAGTGTAGGCAGAATTTTGTACACCATAATCAAATATCATGTACTGAAAGACTGAATGAGGTACTGAAAAGTACTAAAGAGGTACTGAGTCAAGTACTGAAGAGATACTTGTATTGATAATAGGTGTACTGAAATACTGAACATTCTGGAGTGTACACCTACTGAAAGAAGTTATTACCCCCTCTATTTCGGAATCAGAGAGCTTTGGCCGGTCTGAAAAAAAAAGGAAAGGTTAAGGTGCGGCATGTACGCTCTCCATTTTGTCGAGTTCGACTTGAAACTGCTACAGATCAGTTTTAGGTGTTGATTGGTATTGGTAAGTATGGATGGTGACGGATGCGCTGTGACCTGATTAGATCTATTGTGATCTTCTTCTGCTATCGCTATCACAAGGTGTTCTTGTTTACAGCAGCCCTTCAAGCCACAATTCCTTCAGAAATTTCAGGATTTTGGGGGGGTCTACTCGTGGTATTTCTTCCACAGTCAGCCGGTGGGATCCCAGTATATTCAATCTTTTACGAAGTACAGCGTAACACTCCATCAGTATGTGGTGGGGTGTTTCTGGATGTTCCCCACAGAATCTGCAGGTGCTGTCCTTCTCCAAGCCTAGCTTCCTCAGGTGTTCTTTGAGTCTGCAATGCCCCGTTAGAAATCCCGTGATTTTCTTCAGACTAGTTTTGCTGAGGTTAATCAGTGTCCTCGATCTTGCTCGGTTGAAATTGCCAAGAAGGTCTTTGGCCTGCCTTAACCCTGGAAGTCTTAGCCAGTATGTTGCTCTCATTGCTTCTTCATCGGAAGTAAGATTTTCCGAGTTCGCAGAATGGTTCTGGCCCGATCAATGGCGTTGCTGCGCCTTTCTGTGCTAGGGTGTCTGCTTGTTCATTGCCCTCCACTCCGATGTGCACCGGCACCCAGAGGAGGGTCACCTTGTTGTTCCTGCCTAGATCATTAAGTTTGTCTAGGCATTCCCAAATCATCTTCGAGTTGATGTTCGAAGAGCTCAACGCTTTGATGGCTGCTTGGCTATCGGAGAGGATCACAATTTCCTTGTTCCGGTATTTCCTGTTGAGGTTGAACTGAATGCACATTTCTAAGGCGTGAATTTCCGCTTGAAAAATTCTGGGGAACTGGCCCATGGTTTCGGAGTATTTGGTGCGAGGCCCAAAGACTCCTGCTCCAGTTCCAGGTGTTGATACTGAAGTAATGATTTTTTTACAAAATTCGACAGCAACAATTGCAAATAATGTTCAGAGAACGAAAAGAAAAAAGGGATAAGTGCGTTACCCGGCATCCAAAACCAGACGAACACTAATAAGTAGTGAAAGATGGCGTCAAGTGCCAAAGAGTCTAATTAGAAAGGAAGGTACGTGGACATTTCTATTGTACAAGTCTTCAGGTCTGCAAGACTTCAGGAAGTTGACGTTCACGTCAAACAAGCGTATTTGAGAATGAATGAAAATAAACCTTTTGCTGGGATAATTAATATAATATGCTATATAAAACATTATCAACGCACTCTTTATAGTATCTATTCATCTATTTCTTAGAAAATACTGCTTTTGTATTCATGTCCAGTCTAATAATGCATTTTCCATTGATAATATTATTCATCATAATAAAGAGGAAAACCGCAATGGGTACTTCATATACTTCAGAACTCGTTATAGCTTACGATAAAATATTATAATGAGGATGCGGTATTGGTGGTGAGGTATATTATCATATCAAGACTCATACACATTTTTTTATTCGATATGTACATATTAGGGATGTGGTGAGAGACCTGTCACCTTGCAGTTATCATTTCTTCGTGGATTTTTCCATCATAACTTAGTTAATCACTCTTTACATTGAGTTTTTCATATCATGCTAATGACAAATGAAAGAAACCAAATTTTTATAACGCGCTCTTACGCAAAGAAATCGTTATTTTAAGTAATATACAGGGTGACCCAGGGTTAAACCGCCAAACGTTCAGTATCGGGTTTTCAAGATACAGGGTGTCAAAATTTTTACAAAATATATTTTTTTTTAATTCTTAGTACATTCAAATAAGCCTTTTATTACCGCAAATAAGCATTCCAACTTTTATCAAAATCAGCCAGAAAGTTTTTGAGTAATGAATCAAAAACTGACTTTTTCTTCAAACTTTGCCACATGCTCATATGAAGAAAATGTCTTATTTTCACCTAAAAAATCGATACTGATCGTTTGGCGGTTCAACTCTGGGCACCCTGTATATAAAGAGGAAAGTATATCGACCGGCTATTCTCAAAGAATTGATTTATTATCGGGGATTCGGTCAGTGAAAAAAAGTTCTCTTTTTTGCTACCCGAGGTTTTGCAAGTGTATATTTGCTTTATCGAGGGTGTGCAATTTGAGGTTTTCTTCGATGTTTAAAGATCACATAAAATTAAAACTGTAAATAAAACGAGAAACTTGACAAGAAAATTTTTCTTTTTGTTATATTGAGAAAGTTTGTCATTATCATTGAAATAGAAATGTTTCAGTATAGTCAAGCAAGCTATTCATAAGAAAAAAACTTGATAGTTTTATAAAGATAGGAAAATATTTTAAAAAAAATAGCTGTTTTAAATTTTCTCGCATTATCTCTTCAAACTTCGTTTATGGGTGTGAAACTGATTTCTAAGCATCTTTTTCAAATCACTTTTTTCGAATATTGTCATTTTACCCCACTTTTAGCCTTTTCATGGTAATTTTTTTCTGTGTGTGCGATGGCGTGACATATGTTAAAATCGATTTTTAGGTAATTGGACATGCACAAACTTTTCCACATAATTTTTTTTGTTTAATACTCTCATAATAAACTTTTTTCCCATATGGTACATACTTTTTGACGGTCACTCTATATTTAGTTTTTTGAAGCATAGGTCTTCTGTCCCTGGTAAACAATTTTTTTTTTGTCAAAGGTACCATATTTTTTTATCTTTTCAATTTTATGTCGTTTTTTCTTCTTGCTGTAAAACCATGTTTATTTTTAGTAATTTATGTTTGGGTATCTTTTAATTTTAATAACCATACTTATAGGATTTGTTACAAACCACAAATGCCGTCAACCTTCAAATATCTTTTCCTGCCATCAATATGTAATGTCAATCATAACGATACTGATATGAGTTCTGTAATGAGGTTCATTACGACACTGGAACTTCATTACGACACAGTTACTCCAGTACGACACTGGAACATAAACATGATGAGAGTTTATGATGAATTTATTGAAATTAACGTAATGTAAAATTTGGGCTTTTTAAATGACAACTTGAAATAAGTTGCTGGCTCTACCTCTATAAGATCACTATTTTGAAGATTGTTAACTATCTTTGAGTGGATATTTAGAATTATTGATGGTGGGTAAAATATTGTACAATATTTATATCGTAAATTCATATTGCGATAATCGATGGGTTCCATTTCATATCGTAATATGAGTCCTTACGACACTTATATCGTAATAGATATTTACGATATAAGTGTCGTAAAGATTCATATTACGATATGAGATGGAATATTTGTCATACGCGGCCTTTAATTACCCATCGATTATCGTAATATGAATTTACGATACAAATATTGTACCATATTTTACCTGCTACCAATAATGTTAATTATTTACTCAAAATTAGTCAATATTCCTTAAATTAATGATATTAAAATCATGCAAGCGTTGCGCCCATTATTGATTTATTTTGCGAACTGTCAACTTTGACACGTTCATTCCAATTTAGTAAAATTTCTCGACATTAGTTCAGACCATTAGAGAATAGATTCAGATATAGAATCCGCTACAACTTAAAAAATTCAAACCTTATTACCTGATAAATTCGGGATAGATACTCAAATTTATAATAAACTAGTTCTTGTTATCCTTTTCCATTAAATGACTGGCATTTAAAAAGAGACACAAATGAATTTTACTTTACCGCACTAGTGCGATAATGTATCTCATTACGAAACTCATATCAGTATCGTAATGTTTGATATTACATATTGGCGGTAGGTAAATATTTATTACAGAATCCTTAAAGTTTGCTTTGCATCGTATCACCCTGAACGTACGTGAGAGTACGCCGCCTTCTTTAAATTTGTTAAATGTTCCATCGACGTAGTTGCCTGTCACGTTTCTAGTGAATCCATTAAAGGCGAACGGAACCGGATACGGTGGCTTTATTTCCATTGAAAACAAGACTGCCATTAAAAGCACTAATCCGGAAGTTATAAAGGTATAAAATTCCCGAAAATAAGCTCCGTATACAAAATGATTCTAAAAACTCCTCTCCGGTCGGCCAACAGATGTCGAACGTCGAATTCTATCCCCAATCTGCTGGTCTGGTTAAGGTATTCAGAAATAACGCTGGCTTCTGAAAAAGTAAAATCGAATTAGTACAGTCAATAAAGAAGCAGTTTAGTGCCTGAGCAGGGATTTCACCAAATCCTTCGAGTTCGAGTTGTTTAGGAAGTGAAAATACTAAAAGACCTGGCTTTAAGGAAGTGAGCTGGAGAGTTTTTCAGTAGGATCTTGAAATCGGTGCGCCACGGAGAAACATACCAAATAAAAGCTTATAAAATTCCATACATTTTTCATTCGACTCAACCTTTGGTGTCGTGATTTTATCACGTTATTACTCTTGCCAATTACCAAAAACAACCAAGTTTTCGTTCAAAATGATAGTTTATTCGATAAAATAAAAACTTCTTTTGGTATTACTCTCGATAAACCTGGAGCTTTATATTACAACATGTATATGCTTTAGACGATATAACAGATTCAAAATCGATTAGGGATCGACCGATACCGATATTTATATCGGCCTTATTGGCCGATTATCGTATCGGTCTTATTGGCCGATTATCTTATCGGCCTTATTGGCCGATTATCGTATCGGTCTTATTAGCCGATTATCTTATCAGCCTTATTGGCCGATTATCGTATCGGCTGATATCAATAACTTTCCCAATACATTTTTTTATTGGGAAAATACACTTTCATCAAAAATACATCTTTATTGGCAATAAAATGTGTGTAACGTAAAACATATAATTATGCTTTGGCTAGAAACTAAAAATTAATAAAATCAAACTTAATGTGGATTTCAACTGTAATTGATTAATGAATTTCCTCAGCCTTTTCTGAATTTATAACCCATCGTCGATCATTTTCAAATGCAGTTCTAAAACTTATTTGTGGTTGTTGTTGCCGAAGTTGAAGTCTGTTATTAGACTGATTCGATGTAGATGGCACAAACATTTTCGGTTTCTGTTTCTAACTTCACCTAAAAAAGTAGGGAAAATATTTACTTGCTTATATTTTATTTTTACAAGTTTCTGCTACATAATTCTACCTACCTGAATCTGTTATCTGACGATGTTCTAGGGTTCGGCAGATGGTATTTCATATTGGACGTGTTGGCCGTTTTTTCTTTGCCACCCAACGAAACAGACTTTTGGCAAATTTTGCAAATTGAATTTTCGTGTTTCTCATCGTTTTTCAATATTTTATCAAAAAATTTCCCCAAAGGGCTTGTTTTCGGCATTTTGTTACAACATACGATAATAATTATTCTACCGCTTGGTTTATTTCAAACAAACACAATAATCTACTTTAAAAACAGTTAACACAACTGAAATGAGGTACAACTTAAAATTAGCATGAAACGACAGAAGACAAATACAAGTTAGGACCTGCAGAAACGTGCGACGACGATAACGCAACACGTGACTCAGCAATACGGAAAAATTTCCAAGCGAAACAGTACGAACCATGATGGAAAGAAATGAACGGCCGATATATCGGTATCGGCCGATTATCGGTATTAGCCGAATATCGTTATCGGCCGATTATAAGTATCGGCCGATTATCGATATCGGCCAATTATCGGTATTAGCCGTATATCGGTATCGGCCGATTATTGGTATCGGCCGATTATTGGTATCAGCTAAAATTTCTATATCGGTCGATCCCTAAAATCGATCGAACTGTGCCAAAGCTGGGGTGGGGGGGGGGGGGGGGGGGGTAACACTTATTCCAGCGCACTGTATGCTGGTTGATGTGGAAGAATCGGTCCTTCGATCTAACATGCAAAAAAAATCCATCTGTTCCGTGCTCACTATGTTGCCATTTAAAATTCTGAGGTCACTAAAATTGTAAATTTTCGAATTTAAATTTTCAAATTACACCGGACCTTACGTTACATGTTATGTTAATTAATGATAATGCTAATAACTAGTAGTAAGATTTAATTTCCGTTTGTTCCTTGTGCCTACCAGACCAGTAAGAAAATTTGTTTCACAATTTACATTGTAAAATTATAAATTTGAAACCCAAATGAGTATCTATTAATTTTTAAGTGTATGCCTGTTCACACAATTATCATAGTTACGACTACATTTTATTGGATAGTATTGTATAAATATTAACGAGTTTGAGAAGTTCAAATTTCTACCTATTGCTCAGTTGTACGTAGGTATCGCACTGACCTAATATCCGAAAGAGATTTTTGCTATTTCATTAAATTTATCATACATAATGAAATCATTAATACTATTAGGTACTGTAGTGCAAAACTCGTATTCAATAGATCCCCACAGAAAATAATCTAAAGGTGTAAGATAAGGTGACCGAGCTGGCCATTCTACCGATTCGCAAGTAATTATTGATTATGGCAAAAAATCGAAAACAACTAAACATTACGGATGAATAAAAATCAATACTATGTCACCTACAGGTGACACACTGTATATTTTAAATAATTAAGTATTGCTATTTGGGGGTTTCAGAGTGTTCTGGGATAGAACTTAGTGTTATTTTTGTGATAAAAAAATCCCTGGTATATTTTTCCCAATTTTTCACTTTTCAATTTGGTCGTAGGTAGCCATAAAAAAGTAATATTGGAACATACCCTACAGCATTAAATAAACATTTTCAGGTACTTTGTGACCAAGGAAAAAAAATTGAAAACTACCAAACATTGCGGATGAATAAGAAATAAAAAATGTTGTTAGTTACAGATGACACCCTGTATATTTTAATGAATTATCACTGATATTTGGGGGTTTTAGGGTGTTCTGAAACAGATCCTGGTGTTATTTTTGCGATAAAAAATGCCTAGTATGTTTTTCCCAATTTTTCACTTTTCACGTGGAAAATGGATATAGGAATATTTCATCAACCTGAAGGTAGATATTTCTGGGTACTATATGTAATAAAAAACAAATTTTGAAATCACTTTACTGTCAAGAAAATACGAGGGTGTAGCTGCTCAAAGTGGGACACACTGTATAAACAAGGCGGAGACATGTAGAAACTGCTGAAGTACAGAGACATACTAGTCAGATCGTTCCGAACATCCGGACCATGTACCTACCCAAAATAAAGAACAAAAAAAAACGCTGCGAATTTACAGTTAATATTGAAGTGAACTTTGTATATTTTGTGCATCTGCAGAGTGAACTCTTGTTATAAACGATCGAGTTTATCACCAAGTTATCCGGAATTCCAGGCATTTGAATATATCAACAAGCAGGACGGATTCATGAGAAATAAAACATCTTGTATAAAATATGGCAGTCTCATTCAGGAGATGCTAACATCATCAATTGGATTTGATCTTAGTATTCTTCAAAATATCTGGAAATGAATGGAATTCCACCGCTCAATTTTTTACAAATCACAAAAAAATTGCTAGCCTTGGACTCACCCTGTATATCGTGGATATATGTAGGAATTACTATATTCTATAGTGGATTTTTTTGGCCATATAAATAATCGATGCATGGTTGATTTAATTCATATATTCGAAGAAATGGCTTCACAATCGCCATTTGAAATTTTGGAAAAGTGAACTTCAACACCCTGTATGATTTAAACCGTTGAATTTAGAGTATTCGCGCAATGGAGACATTTGATCAGCATCACGAGTTCTACAATATATAAAAAGTTCGAGCAAATTTACCGAAAGCCAATAATTTCCCATTGAAACGGTGCGGAGTCCTTTAGTAAAGTTTAAAAAAATCAAAATTAACCACTGGAATCAGCCGTAGATGATTCCACAACAGATTTTATGAATATCCTATTCATAATTTCAAAATGCAATGCCCATGACAGGTCTATGTCAAAAAATAACTTTCAAAGTGTTACCGCAGAAGAAATATTTCCAACAATTCTATCCTTGATGTATATAATTGCTTCTGAAGAGCCTGGTTTCCAATTCTATCAATCTCCCTGATGAGCTTCGCAAAGCGAAATAGATTTTCGTCGTCCAAAATGTATTGGGGATTCAATGAAATGAACGATTTCTGTGAGTGATATTTTTTAATAACATTCTCCCTATCTCATTTATTTAATGAATTTTCAATGAAAACTAGAGAAAATTATCAAAAAAATCAACTATCTGAATGAATTTTCACTTTCAGATATTTTCTTTTCAGTTGGGGTGTTTTCACAATATCTATCAGATGTAGTTCAATTTCCAGCGTGGCTTTAGCCGGGGTAATACTTGTTTTCTGTTAGATATTACAAATAAATCACATTTTTCAATTTTCATGATGATGTTCCCCTTTTCAAATCGTATTAGGGTTATCAAAATTCTATATTTCCAAACAGTGCATGGGAAAACAAAAAATAGGAATTTTGATCAAGAGTAAACTTTTCTCATTTTTGATATTCACAAAAAAACTATCAAAAAAGTGTTTAAAATTGAAAACAATATCCGAATTTGAAATCACAGTCACCTACCCAACAAAATATTTTTTATGATAAAAATAATCGTAAATTCCCAGATTTGTTTATTAAATCATTTAGCACCAATTAATTGATTCATTCAATAATTTTTTGCTATACAATCTTACTGATAGTTTTCATGGGCATACAATAGAGAGTGAAGTATCAAATTTGCACCAAAAAACTAGCAAAAAGTCAAACAAACGTCTATATTTTGGTACAAATAATAAATTAGTCCAAATTTCTTATTGACTTTTTATTATAGGAATAGGCTAGAACCATAAAAAAATCCGAAAATAATATTTTGTTTCGTAGATGGCTGTGCTTCTAAATCTTGTTTCCAATAACAAACAACTTTTCTGAAAGAACTTTATTGATAAGGTCAAAAATAAAGGTAGTTTAATCTTGATATTTTTTTGTTCATCCCTGTACACTTTTTGAAAATTTAGAACTTTTTATAACTCTAATACAAGTTTTTCACAATGCACCAGTCTTTATAAAGGATACAATTTTCTAACAAATGAATAATAAAAAAGTTTCCCATATTGTGCAAATTTTTTAAAAATTACTGTATAACATAAGAAAAAATATGACATCCATACAAAAAAATGCGTTCTTTTTGAAAGTATCAAAATAGGGTATTGCCTTTTAAAGAAAATTATAATGACGTCATGTGATGATGTATCTGAGCTTTGTTCCCCAATTGCCATATCAAGCCTTTAACGAATTTGATTTCCTTCCTGCTGAGCTTTATAATGATTTGGAATATTTCTATCGTTTTCATCGGATTTTATAACTTTTACTTCTGGAATTAAATCGTAAAAGCAATCAATAGAAGGCGACCATACCCCAAGGGCCTGTCACTTTGAGAATGTATTATCTAAATCTGTCAACTCTGGCAATCTGATCCATCGCTGAAGGAATATGGGAAAAAGTTCGTTCGGCATTTGGCAATCGAATATTGTTTGAGTTTAATTCTTGGTTTAATTTTAATTAATAAATACAAAATATAAAACTATAAATATACAATGCAATTAAAATAAATTCACAGACCCTACAGCCTGCTCGGATTCTAAATTATCTTTACTTAAAAGTATCTGTAACTTATACGAAAGCATAGTAGACGGCAGGTTCTCCAGATCTGAAAGGTCTTCCCGACAATAAAACAGTATATACGGCGTTTCAGGGGGTTTCAAGCGACTCAGGTTCTCCGGTGTGGCTTTAGAAACCTGCGCGTCATTGAATTTGAACCATTCCGTTGTATCTCTGGCAAGCGTGTAATAGCGGCCGGAATCCACACTTGAACCGCAATGGAACACATCCGCATACAGCTCATAGTGACAGTTATCTAGTGTGAGGTGTTCATCTAAAATAACGGACTGCAGGAGCTTGGTGTGCTGGTCTGAAGCTGGGTCATAACGAAAGTGTTTTAGAGTGAGTATCAGTCTAGCTGGTGCTTCCACTATACTGGTGGTCCTCTCGATGTCTGTTAATCTGCTGCACAGATCACAGTGATATTGGTTATCGCCTGTTAACTTTTCGTGTTGTAAGTTAATACTCCATCAAGGATTGTACTGTTTTGGTTCTCAGACAGGTTCGGGAAAGAAGGCTGGAGCTCCCTGAAACTATCCACTCGTTCACTCTTGGTCCCGCACTCTCCGCAACGTGAAATGGTCAATGTCTTTCCTTCAAAAGACTGCTGCACCACGGTTGGTATTACTGCTGCAGCTTCATCTTCGGGGTTGACTTCATTACTATTGAAGTTGGTCTCGTTTTCATGCAGCGTTTCCAGTAGGTACCCCAGGAACTCTGAACTATCATGTTGTTGTCCCTGAAGGAAGCCAGGAGGTCTTGGAATATTCAATATTTCATGTGGTGACAAAGACGACCTTGTGGAGATCTGCAGTAACGCGAAAAGGTCTTTCAGTTTGGAAAACAGCTGAGAAAAATCCTTAAACTTCATTTCTGAATGATCTCGTCATAAATAACGCCTGCAGGACGCTATTCATGTAACACGAATTGCCCAGGTTGACCAAATCGACTTTTCCTTGCCCATTTGCATTTCAACATTTGCTTGTAATCGGTGCTGGACATTGAATTGGAAGAAACTGCTGAAGATTTTGTGAATTTTGGAGAAGTTGCTGAATCTTTTTGTTGTGGTTTATACCTATTCTGTTCAGAGTTAGATGAATCATGAGGGTATAAAAAAATTTCATCCAGTTTTTGGGACGTGGGGAGTGTACCCATAACTGAAGCGGCATTTCCTCTCTGAATAGCTATGCTTATACGCTGTATCAGAAATGCATAGGATCTTGGGTCATCAGTGGCTTTAATCATTCTCCTTCCAATGTCTTCCAAAAGTTCTAGGGCATGTATTCCGAATACTCCGTATGTTTCAATTGTTTTGGAGGTTATTTTTCATAATTTTAATATTTTTTTTTTCTTACCACTATACCTACCCTTCAATAGGTACCCTAAATATATTGTATTCTGCAACGAACGGCAAAGCTTTGTAACTCATTGATTCAAAGAAAACTAATCGCCACCTCCTTTCTTTTGTATCTAACGATGTTCTCGGAACATTACAGAATTTTTCTTTACATGGGAACTGAATATTAAAAAAGACTGTTAATGAAACCTTTCATCATGATACGTTACCATTTCAATCGCAATAAATGAAGCAACTCACCGAATCATTGAATTTTAATCAATTATTATGTTTATGCAATTAACGGGACTGTGAACTTTCAAAGATCAAATTGGAAATTGTCTATTTAACTTTATGTTGCTTCGGCAAAGATAATGGTTATTTTGAATTCATTATCGATACCCCCCATATTTTGTTTGTGTTATATTACTTATATTTGTTAGATATTACATGATATTTTCACAACCACCAAAATTTCAATAACTTTGTCCCATTTTTATCGTTATCATGCATTTTCCGTAGTTAGCAGGGTGTTATTGCCACAATAAGTAAACTTATTGTGATTGATACGTGTCCATAATAACTCTAACGCGTCGTTCGGCCATCTGCAATCGCGTGCGGAAAAGTATCACTTTCCGCACTTGTTAGGTAATAGTTATTTACCTAACAAGTGCGGAAAGTAGTACTTTTCCGCACGCGACGGCAGTTGCACGAACGACGCAGAGCGGAGTTCGGGCAAGCCGTTAAGGGCGGAAAAGAAATTTTCCGTAAGAGTTAGGTACAATATTTTTCCTACGAGTGTTTTTGTCCATCTTATTTATGAAAAAACAAGGTTTTTAATAAACAAGTTTTTATAATAATGCTACAAAATGACTAATAAGACAGAATAGTTACATAGATCATTTAGTTAGTCCTAAATTTCCTCATTTTCAACAATACAAAAATCGTGCGGAAAAGTAAAAATCGTACGGAAAAGTAAAAATCGTGCGGAAAAGTAACTTTTCTGCACGATTTTAAATCCTACGGAAAAGTACAACTTTCAAAACGAAAAATCGTGCGGAAAAGTTACTTTTCCGCACGCTCGTAGGAAAACTACTATTTCCGAATCGAATGAAAATACTCACATTAATGCACTCGTATAGAAAGTCGCTTTCGGTATGGTATTTGTGCAATTTGAATTTATCAGGCCAGCAGTTTAAAATCCATATTGTGCTGTACTCCTCTGAGTAAAAGTGGACGAGGTGCCAATTCATAAAAGGCTGTAACTTGCCATACAATTGGTTGAGGACATAATGCCATATTCCTCTCTGTAAATGAAAAAACAGTTATTTATCAAATCAATCAATCAAAACTGTGCTTTATTGTTCTACAAAAATAAAATTTTTATTAACTGAGCTGTTACTATGTATATCTATCTCTGCCACCAAAAATCAGTAAGTCGCCCCGGAGCGCCACGGCAAAAAATAATAATAGCCGTCCTCTACCCGCACAGGCAATGCCTTTGGGTACACTCTACACTCTTATTATTATTATTATTATTATTATTATTATTATTATCTAGTGTTATTGAAAATAAACAAATAGTTGATTTTTAAAAATTTAAGATTATTACACTGTCAGAGTTAATAAGAATAACATTAAAAGAAATAATGAACTAAGTTAAAGAATAAAATATTAAAAGAATAATAGAATAAAATGAAATGAAATTAAAATTGAAGTGATTATTGATTGTCATAGTGTTCCTGCAGGTCGTAGTATGCTTTTGTACTTCTCTTCTGAAATTCCTGAAATTTTTTATAGGTTTTATATGTTCGGGCAAATGATTAATAAATATTTTCTTACTCTCATATACAGAGTGACCCATTTGAAAGCGGGCCACCTCTCTAAAACTGTTATTTATTATCCGATTCAGAAGTTTTTTTTCAATAGATAGAGCATCGATAGTTCTAGCTGAGAGCCATAAATTCGAAATAAAAATAAAAATTTCAAGGCCTACTTCGACTTTTTTTCAAGGTCAAAAATCCAAGAAACATACTAGCGATTTTTTTAAATAGAATTTGACGACACCAGTGGATTCACGACATTTTCAAGCAGTTAATGTGAAAATTACATAGGAATGCGTACATCAATAAAAAAGTTATGTGGGTATAAAATTTGAAAATTTTGTCAATAAATCAACCCACCACTTCAGTTGCAGAACTTTTATCAAAATTCTGACAACACCACTGGATTCAAAATATTTCGAAATATATTTGGTCAGAATTTCATTGGAATATGTTCATAAATAAAAAAATTATAAAATAATACAATACAATTTTCCTGAAATTCCACTAATTCCAAATTTTATTATTTTATAATTTTTTTATGTATGAACAAACAGATTTTGATGAAATTCTGACCAAATGTATTTCGAAGTATTCTGAATCCAGTGGTGTAGTCAGAATTTTTATGAAAGTTCTGAAATTGAAGAGATGGGTTGATTTATTGACATAATTTTAAAATTTCATTCCCATATAACTTTTTTATTCAGGAACACATTCCTACGTAATTTTCACATTAATCACTTGAGAATGTCGTGAATCCAGTGGCGCCGTCTATTTCTATCTAAAAAAACCGCTAGTATGTGTTTTGGATTTATTACCTTGAAAAAAATTCGAAGTAAGCCTTGAAATTTTTATTTTCATTTCGAATTATGTCACTCAACTAGAACAATTGATACTCTATCTATTGAAAAAAAAACTCCAGAATCGGATAATAAATAACAGTTTTATAGAGGTGGCCCGCTTTCAATTGGGTCACTCTGTATAAGAGAATTTTTTGCCAGTGATGTTTTTGGTATAAGATAGACTTAGGTTGTTTTCATTTTTCCTAGTGCGTTTGCCACTTGAAATACCTACGGGCATCGAGGATTGTTCTTAATGGATCAAACATACAGTCTCCAAAATGAAGATGTAGGGTTAAGTTAGAATAATTCTTTGATGAAAAAAAAGAGGCTTGCAATGGTCTCTTGCTTTTGCCTTACACATATATCTAATGGCTCTTTTTTGCAGTATAAACACAATACAAATGTGGAATCTCATAGTGCCCTTTACCTCCGAGGTACAGATTTAGCTCGAGATTTAGATAATTAGATTATGCTTTTTGGGGTCGCCACTTATATTTATATTATATTTTTATTTTGTTTTGTTTTTCTTACTTCCATACACTGTTTTTACTGAATAAAACATAATCTGTTGACCAATAGAAAAGTTATAGGAATGGCCATGATTACACTCGGTATATAATTGTCCCAATTGAAGGCTTCCATACGTTTGGCGCTTCATTACGGTTATGGAAAGCTGACGTGCGGATCATTTTTAGTTTTACTTCGAAAAACGAATAAATTGAATATATCGATCATTCCGATAACAATTTTCATTCGGTGTCACTCTGTCGTTTCATTAACTTGCATCAATTGATCAAATTAATTCATTCTTAGCAGATTGTATAATAACTTCATACGCAGACTTTCACCATGAATGGGGGCTCTCTCTCCCGTTTGAAGCACATACACGGCCGACGGACAGTGGCGTAGGATTATCTTGTTCTCGAGGGTGTTCATGCCATGAATAAATAAATAGTTATTTATCCGCAAATGTCACAAAAGTAAGAACTTTTGTGGCTGAATGTCGCGAGTAAAAGGGTAACCTATTTTTGTTCCTGGTCATTTTTAATTTCAGAATTTTGTACCCTAATTAACCAGGAAAGTAGTTGTTTTCTGATGGATTTTCGTAGGTAATACAACAAGTGTATTGGTGATTATCGAAATAAAAATTCCTTCGACATTGAGAAACAAATTATGTTGCTTGGGTTTCCTAAAGCAACATAATTTGTTTCGAAAAAAAGATGGAATGTATGATAATCATCGGTACTCATGTTGAATTTGTTAAGACTATTCCTTGAATGAAATCAAAACCATTTTTATGTATTATTAATCGGCTCATGTCATTCATTTTTAAGTTCGAATTTGAATCAACAATTTTTGTTGTTTTCCTTCATTCATGTGACAGCCTACAACTGAATTCAACTTGGAACACTAATCCCACATTCAAATTCTAAAACTATGCAACTAACAAAACATAAATATCAAATTGAGGACTGCCGTCATAATGAAGAAAGCCGTCTGCAAAAGTACTATTTGGAGTAAACTGCGCAGAGCAGCTGTCTTGGTATTTCAAACTTCCCGCTATTTCAGTGGCCATTCACAGGGCGCGTCTTTCGTTGGTTGTCTTTAGGTTTGTTCGCGTTCATAAAACAAACTGAAACCATCGGATGCATGCGTAGTTTCACAGAACTGTACGCATTCTTTGAGTTCTGTGGGACTACGCATGCTTGTGACGGTTTCGGGTTTCGGACAGTTTATGTTGTGAACGCGTCGAACGCGAACAAGCCTATTGAATTGTTTAGTTCATTGGTAGATAGATAGTGACTCATCGTTCATTTTCATGCTTTTACGGGAATTGAAAGGGCGGAGGTTTGGTTTACGTGTACGCAAAATTTATCGAAAAGTTGATATGAATGAAAAGTGAAGCGTATCATGGTTTTGGTCAAAGTTCGGTGTTGTGTCAAAAATTTGTCGAAAATTGTGAAGTTGATATGAATTAATAGTTAGTGCTCATCATGGTTTGGGTCAAAGTTCGGTGTTGTGTCATTATACCAACTTGCTGGTGGGGTAAGTTTGTATTATAAAACAACCAATGACTAAGCGAACTACAAAGGTATCTAATAGCCAATCAAGTGCCGAACTACAAAATCGAAAACATGCTGTTTTCAATTATCAATATGAAAATTTCCACCAATCAAAAACGCGTATTTTAGCATGAGTGGAATAGTCGACAGAATTATTCCTATTGTATAGGCTAGGACATCTTGTTTCTTTCTTATAAAACAAGAAGTTTATTTCATAATGTCAACAATTCAGATAACACAAATACCAGTTCTATGATATTTTTTTACATAATCTACAATTTGATGTTTACATTAATATTAAAAATACAGTTGATTATTGTGGCATTTTCAAGAAATCTTAACACAAATATCGATACTGACGCGTGAAGTTTGTTTATAAGCAATGATTACTGGCAAAGCGTCCTGAATACTTTGTTCATTTACTTGCTAATTAGTGGTGGTTCTTAAGGTGGATTTATGCAAGCATAAATCTAAACTGAAATGAATTTAAAACTAAAATTAGGAATATAAAACCATGTAATGAAATGAAGGTGTTCACGCAAGAAATTACGCAATTAAAATTAACATTAAAACTGAGAAACTTTCAACTAATAACTTAATTTCTTCCATAAATTAGAAACGGCGCATGCGTAGTCTCTTTATTCACAGCTGATTTCTTTCAAAGAGGAAAGAGGTTATGTTATGTTCGCAATTTCGGCATAGGTTTGACGCCATATTTTCTATATCTCTTATTCCTCACAACACCAGAGGCTCCCGCAGAAGCAATAATGTATTTTGTTTTCTGATCAAAGAATACCTTAAGACGTTTCAAAACTCACTGTATATAGTCTGGACCACATTTTGATAGGCAACCCATTTTAAGCGTATTCCATTTGTTGAATTTCAAAATGAAGGTAAGCTAATACTCTTTATCACAAACAATCAAAATCTGAAATACGGCCAAATATTTTTGGTTATTGCCTCACTTCTGGATATCGATCGGAATTATTCCTAGAAGAGATACATGGATGAAGAACGTAAATAACTTGAACAATACCAATTATCTAATTCAAAGTGGAAATCAAAAACACTTTATTATATACAGTGTCCGGCATAAAGTTCGCGGTATATGGAAAACTTTTTATTGATTTCTCAAGAAAAAAAAAATGTTTCGTGATGAAAAGCTCTGCTTCATCCCAAACAGAATTGAATTATTCACGACACTATACGAGGGAGGTGAAAAAACATGCTGTTTGAAAAAATATGATCCCATCACTTTATTTTCCACGGTAGAATTAAAAGTCACTAGGAAATATTGTTCAGAATCGAATGTTGACCCAAAAATTCAAATCATGGCCACCGATGACCAATTTAATTTTTCAATTTTTTTTCTCATTTTCTCTTCATCGTCCTGTACATGAGGAATACTATGCTAGACGGATGGTATATTCTCAGATATGATGATTTCACTCTATGGATGACCTCTCCTTCCTCGCTTCTATCAGAAAATCACATTTATTGAAATTCACGAAATTTTGCTGCAAATAGTAATTAAGAGGCAACATCAGCGCCTCATCACGAAAGTGGCACTTGTTCGTAAAAAAACTACGTAGCTGGGAGCGCCAATAAGGTAGATATAGCTTCTAATCGTAGAATCGGTTTTGCGTCAAAACTAATGATTATATACAATTTTTTTTCCTCTTCTGAGTAATCTCCTTAAGAATTCGAAAATTTGCCTATTTTTTTTTTTTATTTGTCAAACCATAAAAAAAAATTTCCCTCAAAATCATCAAATCCAAAAATCAGTTAGTTTCCCGAATTCTCACAAACGAATTGAATAATTTGTTCCAACAACATTTTCGCAAAAAAATAAAACTGAACGCTCATAATCGATTCCCGTTTCATTAAGGGTATTGTTTGCTCTTAAAACTGAATTGGAAAATTAATTACGATAAGCAATTGCAACTGGGTGTTCTTGGAATCTTGGAAGAACGTTGCACAAATATCTGTCAGTTGTAAGGCAATGTCCTTCGTGGTATTAGCCAGGGAAGTAGTTGTTTTCTGTCAGATGTTTGCTCATATTTCCACATGGTGGTAATATTTGGAGAGAAGGGTACTTCGACATTTTCGATTTTACCATTTCATTTATTTTATACTCTCCGGCAAAAATTCTCGAACTCTGTTCACTTCCTGGTGTCTTTGCTACGAGGATTGCTTATTGGTTTCGTCGCGAGTGGCGCTGCGACTGACTTTGACTGTAAGTCGCTGCTTCATTTGTGAGGAAATATTAGTTATACAGTGGATTGCAATTCATTGGGCTGGGGCAGGACGACTTTAATGTTTTCCGACCTACCCTGTCACTGACGAGCGACAAGAACCGCGAAACGCATCTGCAGGTGGACTTCCCCAGCCAAATGAAGGATAATTTGCTGTATAATTACAATAAGCAATTGCAACTGGGTCCTCTTGGAAGAACGTTGCACAAATATCTGTCAGATGTAATTCAATTCAATGTCCTTCGTGGTATTAGCCAGGGAAGTAGTTGTTTTCTGTCAGATGTTTGCTCATATTTCCACATGCTGGTAATATTTGAAGAGAAGGGTACTTCGATATTGTCGATTTTACTATTTCATTTATTATACTCTCCGGCAAAAATTCTCGAACTCTGTTCACTTCCTGGTGTCTTTGCTACGAGGATTGCTTATTGGTTTCGTCGCGAGTGGCGCTGCGACTGACTTTGACTGTAAGTCGCTGCTTCATTTGTGAGGAAATATTAGTTATACAGTGGATTGCAATTCATTGGGCTGGGGCAGGACGACTTTAATGTTTTCCGACCTACCCTGTCACTGACGAGCGACAAGAACCGCGAAACGCATCTGCAGGTGGACTTCCCCAGCCAAATGAAGGATAATTTGCTGTATAATTACAATAAGCAATTGCAACTGGGTCCTCTTGGAAGAACGTTGCACAAATATCTGTCAGATGTAATTCAATTCAATGCCCTTCGTGGTATTAGCCAGGGAAGTAGTCGTTTTCTGTCAGATGTTTGCCTCATATTTTCCACATGGTGGACATTGTCGGTTTTACTATTTCATTTACTCTCCGGCAAAAATTCTCGAACTCTGTAACCATTATATTAAAAATGTTTCCAACATTATCTGCGGTCGATCAACAGCACGAAGTCAAACGCCCACTAATGAATGGCCTGTGCATTCATTCATTTCAGCTGTAAGGTTAGTTTCATATTGTCTGTTTTACGTGGTAATGAGATGAAAGTTAGCTCGCGTTTAAAATGAATTGAATGAATGAAACTTTCGCATTCGCAATCGTCCAAACTTACGCAAAAACCCTTTGGATAATTCCAGTTCAACGAAATAGTAAGACATTATTTTACTCGTTATCATCGTTCGTGTCCCACGCAAAAAAACCTCTGCGCGCGCCTATGTCGCGAATACTTTGCCAGTTTCCTTGAATGTACGTCGTTTCATTCATGATGGCGGCTCCCATTCATAAAAAGCAAGTGCCACGTTCTGAAACCCGCCGCGCGTCGCGCCACCGTCGTCATTCCTTGCACTCCTACCCGCGCAGCTTCAGTTCCATCCGGCTGGCCATGGAGTAAGAACGTTTCGCCGTTGTTTTTCGAGTACGACGTTGCCGAATTTACCTAGAGTTGCGAAAAAAGGTGTTTTGCGAGTGTTCGAAGTGAAAAATGTTGGTTCATAGCCGTGGATTACTGTTTGTGAGCCGGGGATTCTGTTGTTCTATAGTGTACAGTTGCTTACAGTGAGTTTTTTTGAGTCCATATTGAGGGGAAGTGGTGCTATGATGTGCGTCCTTAGTTTTACATCCACCTGTATGCTTATGACATTGAGGAGTGTGGGTGTGTTGCCTTCCATTCACTAAAACGATTCTCGTCTCCCGACTCTATCCGCAAAGCGGCGGGAATCATAACCGGCCGCAGATTCTTCGAGCAGGGTCGAATTTCCTTAAATACATACGAATTGAAAAGTATCGGTACTCATGTTTGGAGTTTTCAACCGAAACAGCCCATAAACTGATTACTGTATCGCTTACAAATACCTAATTTGGCACTTTTAAGAAGAGATATCGAAAAGATGTAAGCAAAATTGTTGATTTTACTAATAATTATAAGAAGTGGATGGCTGAGGTCATGTCATGGAAACTAGTTAGTTCTCTATGTAAAATATGTAAATATTATTCGTTGGTTTCGATATAGTGTCAACACGAATTACCAACCCATTGGTTTTGTTAAAGTTCATCAGTGTGTTCAAAAGTACACCCTGTAAAGTCGGTAAAATCACGAAAATATAAATATTGTACCTACATCATACAGCCTACGCTTTGAGATATTATGATATCAGCAATACATTCGAATTCAAAATAACTTTGAAAGAAAGTGGTCCAATAATATTTCTGTCGTAGATTTTTTATAGAGTGGTAATTTTAAAAGTTCCCGGAAAAATCTTGAACGGCCATATTGTTAACGTCCAACGATATCTTCACATACACAGAAATATAAGGTGTATTCACCGGTCTTACAAATTTGATTTGCTCGAAACTAACCAGAGGTCATATTCTTCCTCCTGTATAGTTCTTGCTTCCTTCGATTTTTTCAGAAAAATTGACGGTAAGTAGGTATTAGAGCGGTCGATTTTTTTTTATTTTGAAGTAGTATATGTACAAATCAATTGTTTCCCTGTTTTAATGACTTTCATGAAATATTGACCACTTGTAAAAGTGATGAATAGGTATGAATCAAATATGAATATTATAATGAGCAATATGTCATTCGGAAATAATTTCTTGCTACCTGAATATGATACTGAGTTTATTTAATCTCTTTCAGAGAATATAAAAGTAAATTCCGATTCTTTTAAAATCGCGAAACAATTTAGACATGTACATGACTCAAAATGATTCAAATACTGAATTGGGATTCAATGAACTGAAACTGAATCCCAGAGGACAATGATTAAAACACAGAAACGAAAATTTAAATACCTACTTGAAATTGATTCAAATGATTCAGAATTTCCCGTTGTACAAGACTCAACATATTTTGAAGAAAAGGTACTCAAGTTTGGTATCAAAATGTACAGTTTAGAGACTGAATTACTCAAGATTGGTATTAAAAGGTATACCTACTTCAAATACTGAAATACTCAAGATTGGTATGGAAAGGTCTCAAATCCAAACAATCTATCGATGATTTAAAGACTAACTAGAATATGTTTTCACTGAAAATTCATTCATGGTTTGTCCAAAATATTGGAAAGAATAAAATAGGTACTCAAAATTGGAATACTGAAAGTTCTCGATAACAAATCCCAATGACTGAAGTCGATAAATTCAAGATTGAATGGAAGATTTGAAAACTGAAAATTGACTCTGACTCTTTTTGACTCAAAATATTTTGTTGTACAAGACTCAAGGCAGATGTTTCTCTCTCGTTTTGTAATCATATTAAACTACAGTAGGTACTACAGAAATATTATCGCAGAAAAGTCGAAAGAGACTTCGACATTATTGAAATTTTATTGGTGGCATATTTAGCTTCGTGCATATTTATTTTGATACTCGATTTAATGTAATGATTGTCAGAGGGGTCGTTTTTTATTTTGCACCTAATATCTATCTGTACAAATCGATTGTTTCATATCACGTGAAATATTGACCACTTTTTCCAAGTGATGAATTGGCATGAATCGAATATAAAGTTTATAACGAGCAAAGATAAATCGCGAGGAAACAACTAAAACATAATATATACATGACTTGAGACTATACGATAGTGAAAGCGCAATATCATGTCAGTTTTGTATAGTTTGCGCGTCTGGAATGGAAAATTTGCAAATAGCGGATTCCCTGAACTGCAGTGTCTCGTCCAGTTCCAGTATTTAAATTTTCGTTTCTGTGTTTAAATCATTGGTCTCTGGGATTCAGTTTCAGTTCATTGAATCCCAATCTTGAGTATTTCAGGTGTTTAACCCTTTACGGTCCTATTATATTGTCATAATCAAGGAAATGACAAAACAGTCTTTTCAAAATATGTACAGGAAAAAAACATGGGCGAAACAAAAACAAACAAGTAGCGACTTCAACCATAGCCATTAGTGTCGGGGCTAACCCGACATCGGACCGGAAAGTGATACTGTCCGGGTTTGCCTGATATCGGACCAGAACGTTAAAATTTTACTGTCGGGGCTGTCCCGACATAAGACCGCAAAGGGTTGATTCAGAAACGGCACTTTGCAGTTGAAGGAATCCGCTATTGGCAAACTTTCCCTACGTACGAGGAAATGCACTTTTTTCTACGACTACATGGAAATATACCCATTTTATGCGCTTTATCGATTAAGGAAGTAGGCCGATTGTAAACACTTTTTCATTTCTACATCGCGAGCTGTACTGGAATGATCATTTCAGTACAGGATACTTCATTTCCATGACTTTCATGAACTACTAGACTGTCATTTTTAAGATCATAAATGATGTAAGATCGAATCAAGTTTATTAACTTTCTATCAGTATTTACAAAATTCGTTAAAAAAAATAAGTGACCGAAAATGAGTGGTAATAGTGAGGATGATTTGACATTGACACCGCCAATTTCAATATTAAGATTGATGACAATCGAATTCTATATTTTTGAATAGTTGGCAAGAAGTTCTATAGCCGTTAATTTCCTCATATAATCATGTGAGCTCGTAGCAGCGATTGATAAGTGAAGGAACAGTCAGGATTTGGATAATGGGTGTGAGGCTTCGAATCCCCTATAAACCACATTTTTTTTTTTATGAAATGGATTAGTGTTAGATTTTTATTATAATTTTCAATATTTGTATCTTCAATTCCTTTTTTAGTTTGTATGTATTATGGGAATCATGACGGCAGGAAAGTTTATGATAAAAAGTGTTATTAAAAATATTAAGTACAGATTTTTTAACTATTCAGATGGTCGTAGAAAAAGTATAGTGTACAGTTTGCATGAAATGACCCATTTCGTGAATTTTATGCTCATTGTACAATATACTATTTAACACATTCATAATGTATGCGCGTTTTGAATAGACTATCTTCCTTTTTTTGAATTTTCTGATAAGTTATCTGCTTCGAAGACTTGTTCTTACAGCATTTTATAATTTGATTTTGAATCACGATTAAAAATCAGTTGATATAAATCATGATTTAAATCGTATTTTCGCAACCCTGACTGAAACGAAGATTCAAATACTTGAAATCGATTCAAATGACTCAAAATTTCATTTTGTACTCCCGTCAAAATATTTTAAAGGCTGAATTACTCAAGATTTTTATTAACAGGTCTCAAATCGAAATAAATACCAATAATTAATGTCGATGATTTAACGACATTAGGTGTACATCACAACATTTTCATTAATTCATTATTAATTTTAATTAAATTCATTATTCGAAATGTCGAAAACTCGCCAGAAATTATTTTTGCGCAAAAAAACATTTGAAAACTGATGAGAACGGTTAGAGATAGACGAATTCAGCGAACCCCAATCGATTCAGAATGGCCGAATTAGTATATACTGAGAATTGGAACAAAAAAAATCTACGGACAAAAAAGTCGAGTAAGTCATGATAGATAATATTTTCAACTACTTTATTTTTCACTTTTCGAATTCAAAATTTTCTCTTCGAACGTATTTTGACGTGCTGATTCCGAATCTCTGAACGAAAATGTCGAAAACTCATCAGAAATATTTTTGGCGCAAACCATTTGAAAACTGATTCAGAGCTGACCAACTCGGGAACGGTTAGAGATAGACCAATTCTGCGAACGCCAATCGATTCAAAATGGCTGAATTAGTATGTATTGGGTATGTATTTGGGAATTATTTTATGACAAGGTACTAAAATGAACCTTTCTCCTGTTCTCCTTATGTAACCATCCAATCTCTTTCAATTTATTTGATACTCGTTGTCGCCTACTTACACCAAAAATCATACGTTGAGTTTTGAACTTTCTGGATCGTATTTTTATACATAAGAGTTAAATAATGTCCATGCATACAACGTATCCGCGTAATTTAATGGTAATTATCTTTCAATGCCCCCTAAAACTTTTTCATTATTTTTCATTAGAGATAATTACTTCATTGCTTTCATTAGGTGTACAAAAAATGACTAGTTGTTTCCCCCTCGATTCCATCACTGGAAATTTACTCAAATTTTCAAGTTGTACAAGACGCAAAATATTGGAAAGACTAAAATAGTCAATATTAGTACTGAAAGTCAGAGGTAGATATTTCGCCCTAGTTTTTCAATCATTTGGTAGGTACCGCAAAAATCTTATCGTAGAAAACTCAAAAGAGACTTGCACATTATTAAATTTTTACTTCATTGCTAGCTTGACGATCTCTAGCACGGCAAATTTCTTTCATCGATATCATTTCGAAAACCCTCTGATAATAAGCTTGTCTAAACACATCACGTTGAAAATAGTTTACTGAAACTTTCCCGGAAACGAAAAAAGGCAATCACATTAAATACTCGCTTGAATCTCTCTCGAATACTCGCCTCTCTGTCTGCTCCATACGCGTCAACGCGTCCAATCTAAAATTACTCCGACCCAGAGCATAAATCAAACCTTTTCTTCGGTATCCAAACCAACGCAACGTAACCATCTTGTTTTCGATAAACTAAACGGATGTACTGGAAGCACTATCATCTATGATAATCTAGAAAATATGTGTGCTCCCAACACACATGAATTAATCAAAATAAGTAGGAACGACCTGCTTTGAATTATACATTATATCGATTGTTGTTAGAATCGCCGGAAGTAGTACCATAATTTATACTGATATCACTGTCTAAGTATGGTGCCTCTGGAGAAGGGACGAACAATGTCGTCTCTATCTGAATAAATTAAAAAGGCTGGAATTACTCCATTGATGGATGGATGAGCGGCTTTGAAGAATTTATGAAAGACGAATGAAAAACCGGACTAGTTTCTCGGTACGAGTTGGCCTGTGACATGCTCTCGCGGTGTTTGTCATCTTTCGGAGAATATACAGAGCGCTGCAAGATGGCAATGAAAATTGATATTTTCTTGTGTCAGTTTTGGATTTAGGCACTTTTTAATTACTTGTCAGAATATTATTAAGTCTTTAACATCTTCCTGAACCCAATGGAATTTTGATTGTTTCTATGGAATTTGCAGATTTAAATCGAGGAATTTTTATGCTTTTCTCATTATAATCCAGTAATGACAAACAAACTCGAGCAAAAAGTGAAGATTGAATTGTAGCACTCTGAAACTCGGCACATGACATCTCGACATCATGAATTATTAGAAAATTAAAATTGTTCACCAAAAATTAGGGAACCTAAAAAATATATAATTTTTTTTTTGTTTTTATTTCAGAAAATATAAGATTTATCAGAAAACGGTTTCGATAGGTTGAGAGATAATTCTATTCTCCACAAGCATGATTTTCAGTAATACCTCATGAAATACGCTCGTTTTCTCAGAAAACGTGGTTTAACGCCCACGTCACATTTCATACTCGCGCTAACCCGTCACTGCAAGTTCAGGCAGGGCCGAAAATTAGATTTCTCATAACTTTGCTAAAAATTATAGTAGAAGGAAAAGAAAAAGTGCATATCGTTCCTGAAGACTTTACTTCCTCATGCAAATATAACATGTAAATATCTGAGTACCTAAAATGTGTTTTGTCCCACTTCACATAACCCTTCTACGATACTTACGGAGGATCCGAAAGTCATGGATATTTCAGTTGATATGAAATAATTATACTGGAGCAGGAATCAGTACCCTCTTTGGACCATATGGAACGATTTGAAGCTACTGAGACAGGTCTCACTTATACTTGCCAAAGAAAAAACTGGGTTTTACTCCTGCATCCGTTTTCAGCTCACCTACAATCCCGGCAATTTCTTCAGTAAATGTTAAAAATAATCGCTTATACACATCCATCCTGAAAAATTTATGTAATTTCAAGTTTGAGGTTTGCACTTCACAATAGTGTTATTAAACATATATGCAGGATATGAATTAGCGATTATTTTCAACATGTAGTGAAGAGAATGCCGATTTTATGGGTAAGTTGAAAATGAGGCAGGGGTAAAACAAAGATTTGTTTGGCATGTATAAGTGGCACGTGTCACACTACTCTCAAATTGTTGCATATAATCCAAAGAGGGTATGGGTTGCTGCTTCAGTATAATAATTCCATATTTACTAAATTATTCATGATTTTACTGATTTTAGGATCATCCGCAAACATTTCTGTGAAGTACGACAAAACACATTTTAGGTACTCAAATACTTTTCAGAAACGATATGAACTTTTCCTTTTCCTTCTCCGATCATTTTTAGCAGAGTTATGACCAATCAAATATTCGGCTCCGCCAGAACTTCCAGCGGCGGATAAGGGTGAACCTGAAATTTGATGTCGGAGTTCAATCACGTTTTCTGAGAAAACGATCGCATTTCATAAGAAATTACTAGGAATAATTTTTGTGGAAAATTAAATTGTTTTTCACCCTGTTGAGTTGTTTTTCCGATAAATCATAAACTTTCCAAGATTACAGCAAAAATCTATTTATATATTTTTAAACGAAAAAAAAAAGATGTTCCACTCCTGGAATTTTGGTAAACTTTTTTTTTTTCAGTGTTTATAATAGTTCCAACTACTGGCATACCAAGTTTGGTGGTGCTATAATCGATTCTTGTCTCAAAACCCAATCGTACTGGATTTCTAGGAGTTTCTAATACTCTACATTTTTCGAAAAAAATAGATATAGATAACTTAGTACCAAAATCGTGTAGTTGTACAGGAATTATTTCGAATTTCACACTCTAGACTGAAAAAAACAGTTCTGATGAAATAGAAGTACCGTCCGACGATTAAATGTTTTTTCGTCCATGAATTTCAAACCCTTGCAATATTTACGCCCTCTCTTATACAAACAACTTCAATTTTCTGAAAGGGTGTCGTCTTTTTCTCCGTGTGATTTCAGTCTTTGTGGTCAATTAGTTTTCTGTGAGGACAACAAGACAGTTCCGAAATTTCAAGATACCTGCTGACGATATTTTGAGAAATTCCTAATTAATCACGACATTTTTGATTTTTTTCTTTTTATTATACATTTTGACTATATTTTTGCATAAAACGTAGTAATGCAAAACTTTCCAATACATTTTATTTTAGAATAATAATGTCCCGTATCGCGCCTTATATTTCATAACATTCAATCAAGTGGGTACTGATATTACGTATTGTTGACATGAAAGCTTATTTGAAATTCCATATTATGATTGAACTATATAAAATGCCTAAAACTCTGGTGTACTTACTTGAAGCCTCTGAAACTGTAAAACCACGCCAACTTACGAGAAAACGAACGAAATAGTAGTGTGCTTTTCGAATATCCTGTGATACTTTTGTTTATCGATTTTTTTTTTATTTTGAATTTTCACGAATAGTAATTCCAAGTATTTTGCAAGAATATGAAATGAACGAAAGGCCATAATGAGTTCTAAGTATTTTGCACGTATATGAAATGAATAAAACAACGTAGTAAGTGGAATATACGGAACGATACGGAATTACTGTTCCACGTAGTTTTAATTACTACTGATATCCATTTGGCTATTTTCGATTGTTGCTGAAATGCAATTGTCTATAATTACTGATGGTGAATTTTATATACCAGTATTGAAATTCAGGTAGACACATGAAATGTCACCGTCAGTACTAAATCTGTGGAACTGAATACAGAAGAACACCATATTTTCATTTGTTTTGTCTTCAGAAAAATCTAATCAATCGATTTTCAGACACTTTACATAAGATTGAGAACTTCTCTAACACGGCGTGCTATAATCTTGAAGATTTGGCACGTTTTTCGTACATTAAACAATTATTATGATATTTAAAAAATTTAAAGTTTTATAGTCGATCACAATAAAAAAATATTATAATTAATTGTTGGCGCGATTCCTGTGAGTACTGCACTGTTTAAAAATTCGACAATATGTATTTTAACCTTCAAACGGCCATGACTTAACCACGCTACACAATGCATCTTGCTTGAATGAAAATTACAGTTGATTATATGAACCCAGCGATCTTATCTGAGATATATGATATAATGTTTTTAATTGCTTCAAAAAAATCAACGTTCGATGCAAATATCCAGACAGTGTCTGTCGCGTATTTCATTTAACTCTTACAATTATATAATATATGTATTTTACGGTAGTGTATCTCTAATTCGAAAATTTTGAGGAGTCAAAATCTGCTGAAAACGTTTTTTTGGAAATGTTCTCGCCCAACCTAACTGTAAACATAATTCCCCCCCATCTACACGAAAAAAAAATGTGTGTAGTTTTTTCCACAATTGTTTGAAATTTTTAAACAAATTGTGTCTGGAATGGTTATAGAAACAATATTGTGTAGAAATTTCACACTATTCTTTAATTTAATTTGGTGTAATGATATATTCACATTGTGTATATTTCTTTGAATCTATTTTTTACACAATATTGTTTAAATTGATTAACAACACCGTTGTGTATAAATGTTACAGAAATTGTAGATTTTTGTACAATTCTGTGGACTATATAATTGAAAAATACGCAATATTGTGTTATTTTTTACACATCATTTTGTTTTTATTGTAGTTCTGTGGACAAAACTGAAATTCAGAATGCATAATACTGTGTATGATTTTTACACAGTTGTTTTTTAAAATAGCTGTTAGAATATACATTTAATATGCTCCCTAATGTGTGAGGTGAGACATTTACACACTTTTTAAATATCTCATCACTGGTTCCTCGTTCTCTAACTATCCCCTCCTTACCCGGTCGGGGGCTGAATGGACTTAATGGAACTAGTGTTGAAGATTGCTTTGGTCTTGCTAGTAAGCCTCGGCCTTAGTGAACTCTAGTATAGCGCGGGTTGCGCCCTCTATCGGCGGGTAATATTGTTTGTGATTTATTACACATTTCTTGTTGTACCTTTCGAATAAAAAATGTGTAAAATTTATCCACAATTGTGTATAAAAGTCACAAAACTGGGGAAAATTTCACCACAAACCGAAATAAACAATCAATAAAAATATATTACAACCAGGTGTAGTAATTTTCGACAATTGTATACATTATTTATACATTTTTTTACACTGTTAAAGAAAGAAATCTACATAGGTATTTCTTTCCGTGTAATATAAGAATGTTATACCGATAATTTCACTCATGCTAAGGTATTCGTTTTTTGATTGGTTGAGATGTTTGTGCTGAAAACATTGTTTTTATCAACTGTGTAGTTTGGCTTCGAATACTTATATGAGTTGTTTCCGATTTCTGAATTCCCTCTCTCATTGATTTTTTCTTATAACATGACGTATTACCATCAAGATGTCAATATTTTCCTGTTTCGAAAATAACATCACCGAACTTTGAGCAAAACTTCAAAACGTACTGAATATTGATTCATTTCAACTTCATAAATGTCTGTAAATTATAAATAATGTTTAACCTAACCTAAAATCGCATCATTTTTTACTGCAGATTTCTATTGTGGTTTTTTTGAATTAAGTAGTGGCTTCAATATAAATGAAAATTGTCGTTTCGGCGGTTATTTCATTTAGGAAATAATCTTAACAAATTCAGCTCATTTTCAACATCCATTGTTTTTCAAAATCGAAGGAATTTTTCATTTGATACCTAATCACCGATACATATGTTGTATTTATTGCTTACATACGATAATATTCAAAACGTTCTGACTATAAGTATTTAAAAAAAATAGGAACATGTTGCCACGGTGAGCAATATTCACAGCAATATCATATAACCTTCTAAGGAACTATTGGACTAGTTCATTCACACTAGTTGATTCACGGTAGCTGTATAATTGATGAAATTATTGAAGTTGTACATCTCCCGCAAACGAAATAACGAATATTTCATAACTATAAATAAAACTGATATAAAAAAAAATGTAAAGCGCTGAACAATGAATATTAATAATATAAATCGTGAATAGTGCGAATATGATTTTTTCTCAACATAAAGTATTGGTAGCTTAACACTTATTATAAGCTAAAAGTTCCTCCAAATAGACTAGTTACTTTAAATTTGAGTCAACTCTTATAATAATAATATTGACATGAACAAATATGCAAAATTCACTCCATATTTAAATATATGTTCTTGTATCTAGAATCCGAAATGATACTTTTGCGTTCAATGGAAGTTATTTTGACAAGCCTCAGCGAGGCAAAATAATCAGTCTTTTAGTGTTTTTTTTACTCGTAGCGATTGACGCACTTCCCTTATAGTAAAAAAAATATGTAACACTTTACTGACTTGATTCATAAGTGAATAAACTATTATTTTGGAAAATCACGTTTGTCAATTGAGGCCAAAAAGGGCTTTGTTGTATCTGAAATGTGTATTAATTTAAAGACAGTTTTATACAAGTGAAAAAATTATGAAGGGGTTTTTGCTTAAATCAACAAACACCACAATGAAAAACAGAGCAGAAAACATCACTCTCCAGATACGTGAGTTACTTAACCCAAACTTCGAATTCAACTTTCCCATTCTTGAAAATAATTTTGGTTTTTCAATTTCTGAATATCTTATGCGTAATGTTGATGGATTATTATTAGATAACTCCCTTAAATATGAGGTATTTGTTGCCTTCAAAATATATTCCAAATCAATTAAAAATCATTAGCACATATTCAGTTTTGAAACAACTTATAACATACTTACTAACTAATAAAAAAACTCCCTTCAACCAACTTCTTTATCCGTTCTTCCTTCCTTACTTAGTTATAGATAAAGTGCTACCTACCTTCGAACATCAATTAATTCAAATACAGAGAAATAACATCCTGTAGAGACAATAAATCAGATTATATTGACCAGATGATTCAAGAGAAGGGCCAACCGAACATTTTTTCTCATTTCCGTTTCGATTTTTATCTACACTTCAAATCAAGGGATGCGCTGGTCACCGTTTCCAATGGGGTTTCATGAAAGCAGTCTTGAAGAAGGGGACAACTTATAACAGAAGGTACTGAAGCACAGGGTCGGACTCGACGCTCGATTGTTGGTGAATGAAATCGCTGAGAAAGATTCGAAGTTTCAGAGTAATGACAGAGAAATTCGGGGAATTCTGATATGGCTGTTGTGAGAGACATCACGTACATCATATACCTATTAGTCACGTAAATATTCTAGGTTGATTAAACAGTGTTATCGGTATAATCATAAGCAGTTATCTTGGGAAAACCGAGATCCATCGCCAAAATTTGCCTCTCGAAAATATTTTTTTTTACACTGTATAATCATTTTGTTCCGTTTCGTTCTCTTCTTATAATTTTTCATAAACCGAGCTGTTCTAGAGTACTGGTTCCGCATTCACATGTAATAACTATTAAACGGAAGAAGTTAATAATAATAATAATAATAATTTGTCTGTATTTATATCATGATTAGATACAAAAAGGCGGAATTCAGCCGCTGAACATATGAAAATGTAAAAGTATTTTCAATACAACAAATATTTCAGAAGAACATACTTGACAAAGTCGTTTTAAGAGAGTCGTTAACATTTGCTTAGAGGTTTCATTGGTCCAATAATATTTCTGCAGTTGATTTTTTATCGTGCATACACAAAAATACTAGGTGTATTCACCGGTCCTACGAATTTGATTTTGCTCTAGCTCTTCAGTTTTTCTACTACTGCTTACCAAATAATCCTTTGGCCCTTTCAGGTCTCAACGCAAAGTTGACGTTTTTCGAGAAATGTCAATTGTGACAGTATTTTTCGCTCTATAGTGGAGAAATGAAAAAATAAATAACGCTCGAAAAAAAAAAAATGTTTACCAAAATTCCAGGGGTGGAATATATAATTCTTATTTTTTATAAATAAATAAATCTTTGCTGTAATCTTGAAAAGTATATGATTTATCGGAAAAACAACTCAACAGGGTGAAAAACAATTCAATGTTCCACAAAAATTATCCATAGTAATTTCTAATGAAATGCGCTCGTTTTCTCAGAATACGTGATTGAACGCCGACATCAAATTTCAGGTTCACCCTTACCCGCCGCTGAAAATTCTGGAGGAGCCGACTATTTGATTGGTCATAACTCTGCTAAAAATGATCGGGGAAGGAAAGGAAAAGTTCATATCGTTTCTGAAGACTCCTACCTTCTCATGCAAATATAATATGAGAGTATTTGAGTACTTCACGGAAATGTTTGCGGATGATCCGAAAATCATGAATAATTTAGTAAATATGGAATTATTATACTGAAGCAGCAACCCAAACCCTCTTTGGATTACCTATATCCAACAATTTTAAAGTAGTGTGACAGGTCCCACTTACCAATGCCAAAAAAAAACTTTGTTTTACTCCTGCCTCATTTTCAACTTACCCATAAAATCGGCATTCTCTTCACTAAATGTTGAGAATAATCGCTTATTCATATCCTGCATGTATGTTCAATAACACTGTTGTAAAGTGCAAACCTCAAGCTTGAAATTACATACTTCATTTTTTTATGTAGGATGTTCATGAGCGATTATTTTCAACATTTACTGAAGAACGCCTAGATTTTGGATGAGTTGAAAACTGAGGCAGGAGTAAAACTCAGTTTTTTCTTTGGCATGTATATATGAGACTTTTCCAACTAGTCTGAAATCGTTGCATATGGTCCAAAGACTGTACTGATTCCTGCTTCAGTATAAATATTTCATATCCACTAAACTATCCATGACTTTTGGATCCTTCGTAAATATCGTAGAAGGGTTATGTGAAGTGGGACAAATAGTATTACTTATATAGCAAGGGACTAATTATTTTGATGAGTTATATAAACATGGTACTTGGATTACTCGGTAGGTAACGTCATAGCAACGGTGTGATCAAACTTTTTCAATTCAGTGTCATTTCAGTTAATGTTGACATTAACCGATACGTCAAGAAGATGACATCTCTTCACTTTCATCTCTTCACCTATCAAATACAAATAATCGCCCATTTAGTTTCATCAATTGTAATAATGTTAATATCACATACAATGTCAGTTCAATCAATAAAGATTTATAATGGAATATTTTCTAATTGTTTGATTTTTACTTTATGTCCCTAGGGATTTGAATTGCAACTTTATCTCCCTAGGGACTGAAAGATACATTTTAGTCCCTGTAAAGTTGGCGCTTTAGTCCCGGAAGTGCAAAAACACATTTTAGGTACTCAGATATTCACATGTTATATTTGCATAAGGAAGAAGAAGTAGTCTTCAGGAACGATACGCACTTTTTCTTTTCCTTTCTACTATATTTTTTAGCAAATTCATGACAAATCTAATTTTCGGCCGTGCCTGAACTTGCAGTGGAGGGTTAGCGCTAGCATGAAATGTGACGTCGGCGTTAAACCGCGTTTTCTGAGAAAACGAGCGTATTTCATGAGGTATTACTGAAAGTCATTCTTGTGGAGAATTGAATTATCTTTCAACCTATCGAAATCGTTTTTTGATAAATCTTATATTTTCTGAAATAACAACCAAAATTTTTTATTTTTTTTTTAATGAAATTTTTTTTTAGATTCCACCCCTGATTCTTTGGTAAACAATTTTTTTGCTAATATTACATGTTGTCGAGATGTCATGTGCCAAGTTTCAGACTTTGTCTGTCGTTACTGGATTGGTAGGATTCGTATGGTTTTCGTCTCGGGCAAGAAATTATTCGTTCAGACAGGAGAAGTCCAACCCTGTCCGTTGAAGAACCAGGTGCGCGATGTGGAATCAGGCCCAGGTCGGCGCACCCACTCGCCGCGTGGGCCGCTACCCACTTGCTTTTCAACCACGAACAGCGGTTGTGTATGCATATTTAATTAGACCTTGGTGGAGATAAATAATATACTTTTTTGTTTTTTCCGATGTCCTATCGTTACCAAAAACGAACGCTACTTTCAAAAATCTCGCTCGTCCCTGTCCACCAATTGGTGATTTCAAACCAGAGATGGGACATCGAAACGTAACATCGATGTTGGACATCGACGATACTATCGAAATTCACCATCGATTTTTTGCAAACATCGGTCTTGCAATATTGATGGTTTTTCTTCAACATCGATGTTTCTTGACATTTGAAACTTTCGACAGATAACAGATGGATTGGCGTGACAGCACTCATAGTTTGGGAAAATTTGATTGAGTTACTGATAATGTACTTCAATTAGAGATGGGACATCGAAACGTAACATCGATGTTGGACATCGACGATACTATCGAAATTCACCATCGATTTTTTGCAAACATCGGTCTTGCAATATCGATGGTTTTTCTTCGACATCGATGTTTCTTGACATTTGAAACTTTCGACAGATAACAGATGGATTGGCGTGACAGCACTCATAGTTTGGGAAAATTTGATTGAGTTACTGATAATGTACTTCAATTAGAGATGGGACATTGAAACGTAACATCGATGTTGGACATCGACGATAATATCGAAATTCACCATCGATTTTTTGCAAACATCGGTCTTGCAATATTGATGGTTTTTCTTCGACATCGATGTTTCTTGACATTTGAAACTTTGGACAGATGACAGATGGATTGGCGTGACAGCACTCATAGTTTGGGAAAATTTGATTGAGTTACTGATAATGTACTTCAATTAGAGATGGGACATCGAAACGTAACATCGATGTTGGACATCGACGATACTATCGAAATTCGCCATCGATTTTTTGCAAACATCGGTCTTGCAATATCGATGGTTTTTCTTCGACATCGATGTTTCTTGACATTTGAAACTTTCGACAGATGACAGATGGATTGGCGTGACAGCACTCATAGTTTGGGAAAATTTGATTGAGTTACTGATAATGTACTTCAATTAGAGATGGGACATCGAAACGTAACATCGATGTTGGACATCGACGATACTATCGAAATTCGCCATCGATTTTTTGCAAACATCGGTCTTGCAATATCGATGGTTTTTCTTCGACATCGATGTTTCTTGACATTTGAAACTTTCGACAGATGACAGATGGATGGCGTGACAGCACTCATAGTTTGGGAAAATTTGATTGAGTTACTGATAATGTACTTCAATTAGAGATGGGACATCGAAACGTAACATCGATGTTGGACATCGACGATACTATCGAAATTCGCCATCGATTTTTTGCAAACATCGGTCTTGCAATATCGATGGTTTTTCTTCGACATCGATGTTTCTTGACATTTGAAACTTTCGACAGATGACAGATGGATTGGCGTGACAGCACTCATAGTTTGGGAAAATTTGATTGAGTTACTGATAATGTACTTCAATAATTCAAACACCCTGTTTCGAAGTACACTGCTCAACACGAAGGTATTATGAGAATCTTCAATTTTTTTAATGTGTTCGAAAAAAAGCATCAGTGTGTTCAATTAAGTCGGCACCATATGGAAAACTTTTTTATTAGTTGTTTTACGAAAAAAAGTTATTCCTGATAAAAAGTTCTGCATGGCTCAAAACCCAAAATGAAACGATCAGATATACATTTTTTGCATTCGTATAGGAAGTTTGTCGAAAAATGTAAATTTTGCTCAAGAGTAAATTACCTTTATTTTTCCCAATATCAGACATTCTTTATTGAGAAAAGTCGAGCCCAATTGAAGACTACGGTCAGATATCCAATAGTCTCCATCTCCGAAGTAGCATTATAAAAACAGATTTTGTTATTTTTACCAACTCTTTTCTGTATCAGCTCTGATAATTATTAATGTCTATAGATAGGCAATTAATCTACTGACATTTTTTAATCTGCACTAACGAAGTATGTGCATATTTAGGATGCACTGAAAAAACAAAATGATTTTCTGCTAGCAACGGTTTTCTCTGCTCTAGGAAAGTTGGAAGATGATCCGTTTTTTCAAGACATATTTTATCCTGATGATGCGATATTCACTTAAATGGAACTGTCAGTTCTCAAACCGTCGCTGGTGGTGTGAAAATAATAGGACCATATTTTTTTCGACGGTCCGTGAATGGCGAACGCTATCTACAATTTTTACAGAATGAACCTAACGACTTTTGAGACGAACTGTCCTTAAAAGACCGTCAACGTATGGTTCAACAAGACGCGGTGCAACATGCCATAGCACCCTAGTTGTTAGGACATACCTCAAAACTACTCTCAATGACAAATTGGTACTTAGATATTCCGATTTTTTTTGTCCGGCTAGAGCTCCAGACTTAACCCCTCTGGATTAATGGTGAAAAGACTAATTGAACAGAAAAAATCTGAAATTCAGATAGTTGAATCTGAATAAAAATGCAAACTTTCAATTTCAGATTTTTTCACAATATCTATCAGATGTAGTTCAATGTCCAGCGTGGCTTTAGCCGGGGAAGTAGTTGAAGAAGACTCAGTTGCAATTGCTTATTATAATTATACAGCAAATTATCCTTCATTTTTTGGCTGGGGCACCTGCAGACACGTTTCGCAGTTCTTGTCGCTCGTAAGTGACAGGGTTAGATCGGACAACATTTAAGTCGTCCTGCCCCAGTCCGATGAATTATAATCCACTGTATAACTAATATTTCCTCACAAATGAAGCAGCGACTTACAGTCAAAGGCAGTCGCAGCGCCACCCGCGGTGAAACCAATAAGCAATCCCCGTATCAAAGACACCAGGAAGTGGACAGAGTTCGAGAATTTTTGCCGGAGAATTTCAACATGTGGAAAATTGAGGCAAAAATCTGACAGAAAACAACTACTTCCTTGGCTAATACCACGGCGGACATTGAATTACATCTGACAGGTATTTGTGCAATTGCTTTTATTCAGAGTCTGCATTTTAGCTGCACAAGTCCCCATCCGTTTCGGCATTCAACCTTTCGAAACAGTCACTCGGCCAGTTATTTCCATTTAAATACCTAGCATTTCTATTCCACATTTCTGGAATAGTGAATTTTATTGAAACATGTCGATTTATGATCACCTCCACTAGTATAGGAACAACAAAACGAAACGCCATCCGTTGAATATGGAACAACGCGACAAAAAAAAAAACATAAATTCCGATCAGGATGCCGAAATATACCTCGTAAAAGACTGATATACCAACGGTTTCCACTGATTTATGGCTAAGTAGTCCGTGTAGGTAGGCAACATCCTAAACTCTAATAAGATTCAAGGAATTCCGAGTGTTATTCGTTACATGGGCGTGGAAATGAGGGGGCTGATGAGAGCGTGATGATATTTTATTCATAAGCGAATTGAAATATTTCAACTTTATTCTCATTCTCTCATAGAGGAGTGGAGAAAGCGATGAAGATGATTTTTTGTTGTGCAAGCTTCTGCTTGAATAATTTTTTTTATCCGAAAAGTACAACTTTTGTGCATAGGCATTTTTTACTTTCACGAATCTTAAAATTATGTAATTTGAATGCTTAAATGAACCCCAAAGATGAAGTATTTCTTTCAAAACAGCATTTAAAAAATCTATTGTTAAACTCTTCGTAGACCGCAACAGATGGCAGTAAATTTTGAATTGTATCTCTCGCTGCATCAGCAATTTCTGAAGGGGGTACATCGTTAATCACCAGCATCCGACAATTTGCACCAGGGACTGCTATTAGTCAAATTTTTAAATTGTCAAACAATTTTGAAAATTTTAATTAGTGGTGGTCTTTACTGTCGATATTTACCAATTTTAAATGTATCTGAATACCCTACGTTCGGCAAATAAACGACATCAGTTTCGTTACATAAACCATAATTTTTACTCCTAATAAAGTAATCTATTACTTTTTTAGGCGCGTGTCTAGGTCATTCTCCATGGGGTGGGGGGTAATCACTGTTTTCGGGCATATAATTTACTATAGAGCTATCATTTACGTTCGAAAAAGTTAAATTTTGATCTCTTTAAGGTCGTCTGGGGGGTGGAGGGGGGTAATGGGGTAATTACCCCCTCCCCTCAGGCACTCGCCTGCGTATCGGAAAGTTTTCATCTGGGGTATGGTGGTTTTATGAGAGCGTGAAGAATAGCTTGCTATAATGTTGAGAGAGCATTACAATTTCTCCTCTACTCGCTCGAGGAAGGGATATCAACTTGAGCTGCTAATTCGTCGCGCGAGACAACAGGGAGGGGCGCGCAGTAGTGCGTCTCTCTTATTTATGTAGTATTATCATATCATTGGGTTCCTTGTTGCTAGCGTAGATTTCTGTATATACTCCAGATGTAAAGTTTCCGACACTGTATATATTTTGTTGGTATACGTTTAGATTTAGGGGATGCACAAACATTTATGAGAAATTACTTTTTGTCAAAAAACCTATAATAATAGTATATTCTTCAACGAGCGGATAATGATAGCTATTATCCGAGAGAATAATGCTCATTATACGCGAGTAGAAGACTATACTTTCTCTACGACTACACGAAAATTTATAAATTTATGACGAAAGCTCAGTTTGTGGTACTTATAGGTATCTATCGATATTAATGCCTTCATTACCAAAAAGTAGTATAAATTACAAAGCAATATAAGGAAGGATAACAATTATACATGAATAACTAAATGCTTGAGGAAAAAAAACTTCCACCTGTAGGATTCGAATTCACGCTCTTGTGCATGACATATGACTAAACCAACTCTGACCAAAAACCGAGATTGTGTAAAATGTTCAGATAAATATTATTCGAAATACCTTTGTTGCAAGAATATTTCATCAGGAGCTAAAGTTGAAACTACATTATTCAACTAATAATCAATATTTAATCATTGTAGAGAAGGAAGGTTTTTTCATCGAGTTTCGGTACTATCGAAAAATTGTGCCATATAGGGACCACTGACATGAATTTCTCAATTCTTACCCCAGATTCGTTATCAGCAACCCAGAGAACCTTTCGGCCAATTTTTCATCAAGTTTAAGTAATATCAAAAAATGGGCATTTTTTGGGAGGGGGGGGGGCATATTGAGACCACGGACGTGTATTCTTAAATTCTGACCCCAGATTCGTTGGGTAAAGTTTTCATCAAGTTTTGGAACTATCAAATAGTTGGAATAATCGATATGTTCATGGCGTACGTAACTACCACCGACAACTGAAAACATCAATATTACAGCCTTTGACCTTGATTATCTCAAAAACTATCCATTTTTGGTCCTTGCGCCCATGGAGATAAATCATAAAATGGAAAGATTCGGCCAAGAATCGTTAGAATATATTGAAAAAACCTAAATTGTTCCGAGAAATAGAGTGAATAATAACAAAAAGTGTGAATTTTTTCTGATTTAAGTGTGTATTAATCTCCCTAAAATACATTCGAGATCATATTATTTTAAATTAATACATTTCAATAAAAAATATCGAATCAAAGAAAGTAGAAAAATACGCTCGAGAATGCTCTTGCGATTTTTTCTTTCCCTTGATTCTCGAAATTTTGTCATGACAAATAAATTTGGATGCATTTCCCAAAAAATGCACAAGTGCATTTGTCTCTTGAAAAATTTGGGACCACATCTACGCCTCTAAAATGTACCATCTCAACAAAAATGTATTGTCCTAATATAAGTGCAATCTGCATCCAGTCACTCATGTGTTTTTTTTTTGTTTCAGCTGGAGACGATGACGGACCAAGGAGCAGCCTGGTTCGGGCGTTGATCATCCGACCACATGGCTAACCATGGAGGGCCCACATCCCTGCCGCGCGCTCACCGTCCCCTGGCGCAAATCATGAATAATCCTCCGATCACCGCCCCACTGGCACCCCTACGATCCGCGCCCCCTGTCACGCTAACGATTCCGAGGCCCGAGAATGAGCGGGCCAACAACGAGTACGTGGAGACGCCCTTCCGAACGGTCCTCCTACCGAATCCATCTCCGCCGCCCCAGCCGCCCCGGACGCTGCAGCGGCCCGCCCGACTGGCGCTGCCGCCCCCGCCGCCCGTCGTCACCACCAAGCAGCCGGCGGCCGCCGCGACGTTCAGCAAGGATCCGCTGCCCGTGTGCGCCACCAGGCCCTCCATCATGTGCCCGGACTGCGGACGATGCCGGTGCGACGCCTGTCAGCAGCCCAGGCCGCTGCCCCAGAGGTGGGTCTGCAACAACTCGTGTCTGGTGTCCGCGGACAGCGTTATTGACTACTGCTCGTGCTTGTGTTGTGTCAAGGGACTGTTCTACCATTGCAGCGAGTCGGACGGTGACGAGAGTTGTGCGGACGATCCTTGCGGATGCGGCGTAAACCGCCGGACGGCTCGGTGGAGCTGCCTGGCCGCCCTTTCGTGCATCCTGCCCTGTTTGTGGCTTTACTGGCCGCTCAGAGGCTGCAAGAGAGCGGTCGAGGCGTGCTACGCGCGTCACTCTAGGACTGGTTGCAGATGCAGGCCGCCTCTTCCTACCCCCGAGAAAAGATTGTTGGACTCTAGTCCGGACTTTTAGTGCGCAAGTGTGCTCGACTGTCCATGTGTACCTACCACTGTAACTTTATTACAATATTAATTTATTTTTTGTAAATAAGTGTAATTTCTAACTGTTTATAACAATGATATTCCGTGCTTTTTTACTGTGTGCCCTTGATGGAAAGGTTAGGAGATGAATTTGGGACGAACAAAAAGTAGCTTCAGCGACATCTTTTGGTTACCTGTTTGATTGGTTCGAACCTAGAGCAACTACATTTTGCCGAATAGAGGAATAGATTAAAGCTGCGTACAGACTTTCCCAACGAAGGCCAATGAAAAGAATTCTTCGGCGTTCGTTTGTTCTGTGCGGACAGATCCCAACGAACGGATGATCAAATGCCTCTGGACGTTCGTTGACCATCGTAAGGTCGGTCTGTACGCAGCTTAAGACGTTGCGTTATTTTCCAACTCCACTATCGATTATTAACGAAATTGATTCGTGAGGCATACATTCGAATTATGTTGACTCCATTCAGCACGTTTAGTTCAGTCATTATCAATTGCAACTACCCATATACATTCAAAGGACTGTCCATATGGACTTGACGACGTGCGTCAAAATCGTTGCTGTTCAACCAATTAACACGGCGAATCGTTAGGTTGAACGCAGTGTATTGGGCGTATGGACGCTAAAGAATTATAAATCATCTTGCAAATGAGGAATCTCCTCCTATGGCAGATCAAACAAAATTGTCGTTAAGGGTTCTGAACGAATTTTTATATTTTGCAATTGATAGTGGGTATACTATATCACGTTTTAGTCTGATTCAGTAATACAGCAGCGGTCATTCCATCAGGCCAGAGGCTCTCAGGTCAAGATTAATAGAGTGAGACGGACCAAAAATCGATATTTTTGACGATATTGATTGAAGTATTGCAGTTCCAGTGCAGATGATACAAATCAGAGCATCAAAGGCATCAAAAGTTGCTTTGGTTCGTGTTTTTTTAAGATATTGAGACCCTGTTGGAAACAGTTCATATGATGTAATTTGTGTGGAATACCCTAATAATCACCATATTGCCTAAATGATTTGTTAAGAGGCCATGAGCGCGATCACGTTTGGGACGCTTTCAAGGGTAAAAGAGTCAGTTGATAAATCAAAAACGGTTCGTCTTATTGATTTCAAACAAGGACAGACTACAAGAGGAAGTTTGATTCTACGTACGTGCTGTAATGGAAATTTAATTTTCAATCCACTTTTTCACAAAAAAAAAACTCAAAAATGTCCCAAAAATGCAATAACTTTGAAGCAATTTTTTGGGTAGATGAACAAATGATTTAAAAAAACCAACACAGCACGTACATAGATCAACGTTTTACCTTTCTTTTTATACCAAATTCATTTCGATCGGATAAAGATTGCTCAAAATTTTAATGGAAGAAAAATACCACTGCAGTTACTTTGACTATCCATAAAAAAAATATTGATGTGCTGCCACAGACATAGTTACATAGAATCAAACGTCCTCTAGGAGCCTATCTTTGTTTGAAATCGATGCGACGAACCGTTTTTGAATTATCGACTCTTTTACCCTGAAAAACGGCCAAAATGTGATCACGCTCATGGCCTCTTAATAGAAACAATAATGGATTTAAAATAAAATCTCCCTTCGATATTATCGAAATAATTTTCAACTCTAGTCTACTCTCTCTTGTTGGTCACTCGTTTTCGCTTGTGCTTCTGAAATATAAAAAAACGAGTTTGACGAAAATCCACGAACTCTAACGAAAAGTTCAGTCAATATAGCCGTAAATGATGGTTTGTTCTCACTTTACTAATTTACCCTAATTTATCCGGAAACCCCTGCAAGCAAGAGATAGATATCTACCATTATTCAGGTGGTACATTATTTTAGAATGCATGCCGACATTCAAATACATCTTTCATTTCTTAAATAACTTCGTTGAAGCTGTAGTATTGTTGGTTATTATTTGCTATTTTGATAAGTATATAGCTATGAATGACAACTGAGTTGTCGAATAAAATATACAAACTCCAAAAGTTTTCAAGTAAATAATCAAATTCTTGTTTGGATATTTTATTTCTCTGGCGCTAAATGTCTTACACGAGAAATAACCGGGGCGTCTGTAGTTTTGATACAATTTCTAACGTAATGTTTACTTAATTGAAAAATCTATTTGATGAAAGGAAAACGGAGGAAAAAACCCCAGAACACTCGAATGTTGAATGAAGCACCTAGGAGTAGTTTCTTTTCAAATCAACCAAAATCTAAATGCTTAGATATCCGCTTCAACAATTTCCCCATTAGATATGACGAAATTCTTTCCCAAACCAGAATCTAACAACATTTCTTAATGAAAGGAAAAAGGAGGAAAAAACCCAAGAACACTCAAATGTTGAAGCACCCAGGAATAGTTTCTTTTCAAATCAACCAAAATCTAAATGCTTAGATATCCGCTTCAACAATTTCACCATTAGATATGACGAAATTCAAAGAGAATTTCTTTACCAAACAAAATTTCATATTTACCAAAAGTGCTGTTGCTTGAACTATTAGCTGCAGTTGAAAAATAATTGGAATCTTTAGTGGAATTTGTTGATTGGTAATAAGCTCACTCGAGCTCCAGTGTCCATAACGAAAAATTAACCCTTATTATCGTTGAATGCATCATTCGCCGTCACAAATACTACATCTTGAAGTTTTCCGACTCTGAACATGGATCCTTACATGACACCAGCATATAGCAGGTCCACTTCTTCTGGGCTCCTTTGGTTGAGAAAAAAATTTGGTTTGAAGACGTACTCACATTCCAAACCGATTCTTCTTCAGCTCATTTATCTCTGCTGATAGGCTACGGTACTGTTGGGTACCAAAAACCCAGTATTTTTGGTCGAATTGAAACAATGTACTGCACTTTAGTTTCCATTATGCTCTCCTCAGCTCTACCTGCCAAATATTCCATAGGAAAATGAAAGCGTACATTACTAGGAAGTTTTTGCAGAAACATATCACGCAGAAAGCAATGATGGATTTTGAGAATCACCGATGAGTTGTTGCACTTTTCTTGAATTTGTGAAGGCTCCTAATTTCCTAAGTGTTCGCCACTTACTGACTGTTCGAAAGGTTCAACCTGGAAAGAGGACAATCTTGTTATAAGAGCTTGTCTCAACGTGTTATAAGAGCTTGTCTCAACTTCTCGTTATTGCCAACTTATTCCTCTACTTGAGCACACCACAAAATTGCGAAAAATGTACTGAAACGGTGGTTGCTTCGGAAGAAGAAATAACTTGTGGATAACGACAACTTAATTGCCAAATAAAATATACAAAATCGAAAATAGCAAATAATAACCAACAATACTAAAAAAATCAATAATAGAGAGTTATTGCAACCTCTATTGTGATGATACTTTAATAAAGTTTTCCTTTATTTGACATATACGCATGCGCATTTAGTATATCCTTCACAATTCTTTTTCATTAAAATACAGGATTTCCTTATGTAATTTAAATACAGGAAAAGTCACTTTATTCAAGGATCTTCTATTTTGACATAATAGAAATTATCTGCCAAATTGAAATTTGACGTTTTTGTCAAAATAAACTTGAGAAAGCAACTATGAGGATGGTGTTTGCAATAACACTGTTACCAACCATAATTAATAATTATGTTTTTATTCTTTTTCCTACGAGCGTGCGGAAAAGTATTCGTTTTGAAAGTTGTACTTTTCCGTACGATTTTTTACTTTTCCGTACGATTTTTACTTTTCCGCACGATTTTTGTATTGTTGAAAATGAGGATATTTAGGACTAACTAAATGATCTATGTAACTATTCTGTCTTATTAGTCATTTTGTAGCATTATTATAAAAACTCGTTTATTAAAAACCTTGTTTTTTCATAAATAAGATGGACAAAAACACTCGTAGGAAAAATATTGTATTTAACTCATACGGAAAATGTCTTTTCGCACTTGTTAGGTAAATAACTATTTCAAACATAGTTCCAAAGTAATGATAATCTTTGTTGTTGTAAGTTTTTTGTTCGTCCCAAATTTTCGAGCACTTTGACCCGAGATAGTGGTGGAAACGTGGACATACATGGAGGGTAACGTGCTCCTATGGAAGGAAAAAATGAAGGTGTGGCACCGGTGACCACCGCGGGTCTCCAGTATTATCTAGTCCAGAGCTGAAAGCAGTCACTTTGATTGGTCTATTCGGGCCTGCGAAAAGAGAGCTGATTATAACAAGTTTTCCGGGTTATACAGTAACCGCCAAAAAGTATGTGCCATATAGGAAAAAAGTTTATTATTACAAAAAAGATTCTTGGGAAAAGTTTGTGCATGTCCGATAACCTAAAAATCAATTATGACACATGTCACGTGATCGCTGGTATGGCGGCAAATTGAAAAAACTACTATGAATAGGCAAAAAGTTGGGTAAAATGGCAAGATATCGAAAAAGGTTATTTTAAAAAGTTGCTTAGAATTCAATTTTATACACATATACAAAGTTTGCAAAAAATAATGTGGGAAAATTTAAAATAGCAATTTTTTTAAAATATTTTTCTAGCTGTAGGAAAATATCGAATTATTCTCGTATGAATAGCTTGACCATTCTGAAATATTTGTATTCCGATGATGATAACAAAACTTTCTCATTTTCTCCACACCAGAGAGCACTAAATAAAAAAAATTGAATTTTGTCAGAACCCTTGCTGTTACATTGGTTTGTATCTAACAGTTATATCACAATTCCACTATTATTGCGATGATAGGGAAATTCAAAAATATCGTGTTTTCCGATTATAATCAATTTTTGATGTCATACAGTGCACGAACGTTTCACTTCGCACAATATAATCTAAAAAATAGTGCGTCAAATCAAAGATGCTAGAGTTTTCAACATTGCATGCGAAGTGAAACGCTCTGGCACGATTATCATCGAAACTTGATTATAATCTGGAAAACACCATGTTTCTGGAGTGTCATGTCATAACAATGGTCGTGGAATTCTGATATAACTGTTAGATACGAACCAATTTAACAGCCAGGGTTTTAACAAAATCCAATTTTTTTAATTTAGAGCTCTCTAGGGTGGATAAAATGAGAACGTTTTGTTATTATCATTGAAAAACAAATTTTTCAGTAGGGTCAAGCTATTCATAGGATAATAATTTGATATTTTTACCTATTCACACTATTTTTTTTCAATTTGCCGCCATACCAGCCATCACGTGACATGTGTCAAAATCGATTTTTAGGTTATCGGACATGCACAAACTTTTCCGTACAATATTTTTTCCAATACTCTAATAATAAACTTTTTTCCCATATGGTACACACTTTTTGGCGGTCACTGTATTCCCGTTTTATTGAAGAATCGTTCTGAATACCAGAGTTATCCGAATTAGTTTCTATTAAAAATGTTTTCCAGTGTTCGACCACTAACACTCCAGATTTGTCGTCGCAGACCGACTCGAAGTGACTACAAGTGTGAGTGAGATTGAATGTTTGTCGCGCGCATGTATGTCGTTTGTCTTTGGAATTATTTGTTGATTTATTTTTGCAAATTATTTATTTTTATTTATACACTTACAGGGTAAGTCAAAGAAATAATAGAAATATTGTACTGGTTAAGGTGGTCATGTCTCAGTGATGTATTCCATACATTCTATACTTTCATCTCGCTTTTGGTTTTATTTATATATAGATAGAATTTTTCATGACAGAACTGGTCAGATATATTACTAGAAGGCGTACAGGAAATGCGACTGAGGAGTTTTCAATTGGAAAGTTATTATTTCCTGTACAAATTAGAAAGCAATGGTCTGCCGTACCTATATATTTTCCTGTAATGACACAAAAATAATTCCAGAGACCTTTTGGTTTGCATTTTTTATATAAAGAATGTTAGTACTCTTTATCTACGTATACCACAACTTACAAAACTTACCCATACAAATATCTGTATCGCAGTGTTAATAAAAAAATGCGATTAGAAAAATGTAGAAAAGGATCACTTTGGAATTGGCATGGTAACGTCAATGTTTTAAAGACATGAACAATGTTTACTTTCAGCTACTATAGTCGCAAAAAGCACTTGTGTTGGAAATAATAATATATATAATATATATATATATATAATATACTAAAATTCAATTCAATTGATTGAACGACAAATTTCGAAACAACAACCGCTTTTTATTAAATGAAAACAATACTAATTTCTTTCGACTCGTACGAAATTACATGTGGGCCTTTAGCGATAAGAAAACTGATAAACTTGCCTAGTCAATGTGATCCTTCATGAACGCAATCTAAGGAATATTTAAACATACTTACATTTATATAAATTATCGTACATCGATCTTGAATTTTTATAAATCTTCGACATTTTACTATCTCTTTTTAAATAACAGCCGAGGTGAGCGTATTTGCTTGAATTACGCTGTAACCTCTTCGTTTATCAATGTCAAATACAGAGCGTCTCATCGAAAACGTGGCTCTAGAAGTCACTTGACTGAATATTCCATTGAAAAATTAACGAGATAGTTAAATTAATGAATATAAGTATTTTGAGCTACTTAATGAAAGTCATGTGGCTAAAATACCTTTTCGAAGAGATGCCTCAAATTGAAACTCCCCAAATACAGATGTTTGAAATTAACGTTATATAAATGTTCTAACTGTTCGTCAAAAACGTATTAAATTATGTTATCTGTCAGCTAGATTGCGCTTTTTTGTAAGAACGGAAACATGGAGCCTCGAAACAATACTGACATATCTGTTGATATATATTTTGGCACTTTGTCAAAATTGCGTCGAGGCTCTACACAAAATAGACTACATTTTTTACAATGATGAAACTTAATGATATGTTGGTTAAAAAAAATGGCATTAAATGCAACCTGATATCGGCGCTCTCGAAGAAATTTTGTCATTGTGAATCGGGTTTTGTACGGGGTGGTCGTTAAAAACTTGGCTTTCTTTCATTCGCCTGGAAGATCACTGTCCTCATCTGTTTCCAAATTTTTTTTGATGCGTTGCCAATTTTTGTTGATCACCCTGTATGATGGAGGGAAGTACTCTCACTATAATGAGTGCCAAATGGCGCAAAGCTATATAGCAATTGTATACATGTACATATGAAACTGTAATATTATTCTTAATGTTAACAAAGATCAACAAATCTACACTGTTGTTTCATTTCTTTCAAATCCAAAATTAGCAGGGTTCCTCAATCCTTGACTGGTATTACTTTCCTTCACAAATAAAACGTCTATAAGGGAAAATGCCATTCTTTCCCAAATAAGTCCCTTATTCATGCAGTTACAGTCTATTTCAAACGTGTAAATTCTCATAAATAAATTAATTCATATGATTATGCTTATGTATTTCTGATAATTTACTTTTTACAACTGTCATTAAAAATGACGTTTTTAGTTCAGTGATATATGAACTAAAAACTGACATTTTCTCATAATTACTTTTAACACTAGTGTTAAAAAAATACTGTTAACACTAGTAACACAGATGAGATGATGGATACTCAGTAATATAGATCTCTCTAATAGAAACAATTCAATCAAATATTATAATAATCAGTACAGATACTTAGAAAGAATTATTCATAAAAGTTCACATGTATTTGGCAGTTTGTGCTATTGGTATATTAATTCCGTGTCAAGTTACCGATGAAGTAGTATTCAGTTCAACTATAGGTCTTTCACTACTAACAAATAATGATATTAAAAATAAAGGTGAATTGGCATGTCTTGTTGAACCATCTACAAGTCTTAAGGTACAAACATAGAGGAGCGACTAGCGACGAGACAAAAAACATGCACATAGTAACGCGACACTTTTTCTTGTCAGTTTGAAATATTAGTTAGATTATATTAATTACCTGCTAATTTACTTTCTTCAGATACTTTTGCCCATAACTCATCCAGTGAATACCGATTTCGGTGATCCGGGTGGCTAAACACAGAATTTATTATCTGTTCGATTTCCATCATTCTTGTATGCTTATCCCAAGTACCGAAAGCAATAATCAAATTTACCTAAATGTACCCAATCAAACGATTGCACTCACTACCACGCTAGACGCATCTGTCACGCGTGAATAAATATTGTGGCTCGAGATACGTCGGGCGTCATCGCGTCGCTTACCTCCTCGCTATGTGCACTCTAATACAAAACGCACAGAAATATTCTAGTCGCGTCGCTTGCCGCTTGACGCGTCGCTCCTCTATGTTTGTACCTTAAGGATCCATGATAATGAACCCCGCAAACACGGTGGGGTTCTTTATCAAGCGCTAGACCTCTTCCACGAGTGCTGGGAAGAACCGGCGGCTTAGGAAATCCAAGTTTTACCTAAACGATCAGTACCAAGATCCGGTTTTTTGCTCATGGCCTTTTCCGGAACGACCTCCAACTAAGACACTCGGACCAAATAAATCTCTAGCTAGCAGTGTCTACATGGAATTGAGCCATCAATCACGCATGAGCGACGCAGGAGGCATGGATACTCCAGTACAACTCTTATCTCTTACGGCCGACAACCCGCATAACATCTGCGGGGGTCTAACCAGCGCCCTCTTACGAGGATCCTGGGTTCTTCCTTAGGCGAAGTGCGAAGCCCCCGTGTTGGAAACGACAGGGGGCTGTCGTGCACATTCGCTGTTATTCCTCTCCTTCCTCCTTATCCCTCGGGGTTGAGCACGAAGTAAAGAAGTATGTTGCTTTATGAGTTACCTACGTTAAGAGTAGGAATGATAAATTATAGGCAATAAAGTTTTATTTATTTATTATTGTCGGCTGAGTTGTATTCCAAAGTTCGAAACCAATAGATCTATACATTTTTTTTCCTTTCTAGCAGTAACTGTTGTACAAAAAAATTTGTATGATATATTTGTTAAAAGTGATTTTATTTTGCTCGTGGGGTTTCTCCACTCGCTAACGCTCGTTTCGCAATATTCCCCACTCGTGAAATAAAATGCCACTTTTAACACTTGTATCATAAATAACTGTTTCAAATTTTGGATCAAAAACTTGTGACCATGCACACGTCTTAAAGTGAACAAAAGAAGAGGTTAAGAATTTAGTTTGACATGAATATCAAGCTATCCAATTTTCAAAGATAGTTGATGTTGTATGATTGATGTTTTTATCTTTGCCATGGGACGATTGCTCTCTCGCCTTGAATCGTGACGTCTCACATGACAGATGTCAACCTTTAATTCATGTCAAACTTCACGTCAAAATTCTTAACCTCTTCTTTTGTTCACTTTAAGACGTGCAGTCACAAGTTTTTGATCCAAATTTAAAAACTGTTTTACCCATTTCTGACTAGATCAAATGACAACCCGCCAATGTTGCGGAAGATGTCATTGGCATAAATTTATATTTCAATAATCTTTTTTTTAATATTTTATTCACAAATTTTGATATTACATATATTTCCACCACATTTATTACTGTTATTCAATATAAGTAATGTAGGATTTCTTTTTAATGTTGTAACCCTACTTTTGCTGATGATGAAGGATTCATCCTTCGAAACATGTCCCACTGATGTAAGTCCTCCGACTACATCTTGTAATGTGTTGATGTGAGTCCTTCAACTACACCCACATTCATAATAAAGATTATATTTGGTGGAAGTTTTTTCACTACCCAATGAAAAATTTATCCCAATGGACTAATTTTTCGAAAGTTAAGTCAAAGTTAATAATAATGATGATATCGACATTAACAAATATGCCAAGTTCTCTTCATATTTGCAATGAAAATATGAGATGGTTTTCAATTTTGACAGTTGTAGAAATAGTTATTTACCTAACAAGTGCGGAAAGTAGTACTTTTCCGCACGCGACGGCAGTTGCACGAACGACGCAGAGCGGAGTTCGGGCATGCCGTTAAGGGCGGAAAAGACATTTTCCGTAAGAGTTAGGTACAATATTTTTCCTACGAGTGTTTTTGTCCATCTTATTTAGGTTTTTAATAAACAAGTTTTTCTAATAATGCTACAAAATGACACATAAGACAGAATAGTTACATAGATCATTTAGTTAGTCCTAAATATCCTCATTTTCAACAATACAAAAATCGTGCGGAAAAGTAAAAATCGTACGGAAAAGTAAAAATCGTGCGGGAAAGTAACTTTTCCGCACGATTTTAAATCGTACGGAAAAGTACAACTTTCAAAACGAAAAATCGTGCGGAAAAGTAACTTTTCCGCACGCTCGTAGGAAAAAACTATAGTCTATACAACTCCAGGTCAAGCCGCATCAAAACAAATGCACGCTGTTCACGGATTGGTGAAATAGGCAGGGCGTGTCTCCCACTCAAACCTGCCTGAGAAACATAGACCAATAGCGGCCCGCCTTTCCTCGATCACGAGCAAATCACGCGTTTATCACGTCTTTACCACTATTGTTTACTGGCTTGAGTTCAACTTGAATTCACTGTACTACATGAAACTCGTGAGTAAAATGCTTTGTTACATACAATCCAAATGTTTCGCTCATTATTAGTACTTTCTGAATGGAGATGCTTAGCACCAAAACTGGGGATTGGCCAGTACTACAGGTTCTTTAGATAAGAAAGTACAATCGAGGTGGTGTGGGTTACTACTGTTTTGCAGCACCCCCCACCCTCATCGACGCTTGTGGTGATATAATATAAGTATAACGAATCATGCTATTTTTGAGATATTGAAAAAAGTAATATGGTAAGTACGTTACTTTTTATTTTTTGGGAGCTTGGTGAATCAATATGAAATTGAATTTGGAAAGTAACTGATTCAGAAATATGTAGAAACATTCAAAATTCTGGCTGTTGTTCAAGTTCAAGACTTAGTTCTTCGTGAAACCCTTGAGTAATGTAGTCGTTCTGATATAAATGATAAATGGGTAATAAATAGTATAGGGACCAAAAAAGTTGAAGGATATTTTCCCTTGTAACTTGGATTATCTATTACTCAAATTTTTGCGGGTACATGAATTTTCTTTAAAAAAAAAATGTCCGGTTCTTATTCCAAGTTCTTCGAGAAATTCGGTGAGGAAACCTCAAATCGAATTATACAGGGTGTATCTTAAATTATGCCATTAATTTCAGGTGGTGATTCCTTGTCACATTTCATGAAAAAAGTTCATATAAACGTGTGTCCTAACTTGCTTCGTTTCAGAGTAACGGGGTGTCAAAAGTTTAATAAAAAATCGGTTTTTCATGAATTATTCTGATTAAACTTCGTGTGTTTGTTAGTAGTAATAAAGGTCTTCTCTTCATGAAATGATATTATGAATTTTAATTCCAGTGGCGTCGCAGTTGATACCCCGTTACATAGAAACGAAGCAAGTTGAGATATACGTTTATATGAACTTATATTCTCAAAATGAAGGAATCATCTCCTGAAGTTGGTGACATCATTTAAGATACACCCTGCATACAGCATGTCCCTACACCAGTAGAACAGTTGAATATTGAATATTATGGGTTCATATCAAACGGCACTATGAAAGCCATCTTCAGGAGTAACTGTTTTTTTATATTTCAACATACATGGATTCTCGTTCAATTAGACTAATTACGAGTTTTTCATTTTTGGAAATCCGGCAAGGCGTTGGCTAGGTTATACCAGTTTTTCAATAAATGCGGACATTTTTGCAACAGTATTGATAGTCCACAGCATACCCTATCATAGGAAATATTCATTTTGTTCAAAAACAAGGGTGGTCAGAAAAATAATATGATTTTCACGAAATTCTGACTCAATTTTTCAAATAGTGCACCCTACAATATGTATGATTTTATATCAATTATATCACTAGTGCAGTGGTCTGATGGCTTGCCACTAATAGTTATAGAAGAGTGATTTGAATTCCATTATCAACAAATGAAAATGAAAAATTATCACCAAAGTACTTATTTAAGTATGCCTAACTACATAACAAACAATCCCAACACTAAATGAGGATCTTTACGAATAATTAGACAAGATAATATCACTATGAATATATAAACTGATTTCAGTTTACTGAAGGAAACACTTCAATATTTCATGATTTTTTGTAACTCTTTGCAACACTTGTATTAAAAATAATACAGAGTGGTCCAACGAAAAGTATGCACCTAGCTTTTATCCTTTTTGTGGAATTGCAAGCAAAAATGCTCGGACACGTGGAGTTTGTTTTTGAGGGGGACACATTTCAGATATATTTTGCAACTTGTGCCTTCAACCCCTCAGCGACGGGTTGTCACAACCCAAAAATTTTAAATGGAACGTAGGGTCGACTGATATATCATTTGAACGGGCACAAAATTATCTTCCCAATGATACCCTATTTGTTGAAATTTACTGAAGCAGTTAATGCGAAAACGGCTTTAAGAACTTGAACCCAATAATGTTGGTATTAATGAAAAATACAAATAAGTTTTGGTTACTAGGAATTAAAACATGTACAAGTAGTACTTAGTACGTTTCAATATTTGTTACTTGTAATAGTGCTTTGTAAAAAAAAACAAGCTGTTAAATTGATTTATTGAAATTTTACTTCAACAAGTGTTCAAATTGTGACCCATTTGCTTCCATACAATAATACAGACTTTGTTCAAATCTATGTCTAACATTTTGTAGCATATCAGGTGTTATGCTTCTGCACTCTGCTATAATCCGTTGGCGAATATCTTCTATGGACTCGGGCTTCGTAGCAAAACATTTATTTTTCAAGTGTCCCCATAGAAAAAAGTCCAAAGGTGATAAATCAGGTGACCTGGCAGGCCATTCCATTGGGCCTCTCCTGCCAATCCACTGTCTGGGGAACCGGTTATCTAAAAATTCTCGTACAGGAACAAAATAGTGCGGAGGTGCTCCATCTTGCTTGAAATGAAGCCGATCAGCATTATGATTTTGATCATCTTCTATTATTTGTGTGATGAAAGGATCAATTGCGTCTTCAAGCATATTTAGGTAGATTTCACCATTTAAATTTCCAGAAATGAAAAGTGGTCCTATGATATGACTTCCTAATATGCCACACCAGACGTTTATTTTTTGGAGGCCTGGGAATGAACCTCACGGAATAAATATGGATTACTGTTATCCCAGTAACGGCAATTATGCCTATTCAAAGCTCCATTCAAATAAAATGTACACTCATCTGTAAAACAAATGTTACACATATCTGCAGTTTTTTTCTTACACTTATCTGCAGTCGTTTTCGACAAAATCACGCAAACGATAAATGGGGAATTTAGTTGTGATAACAAAAAATTATCATTGAAATGTTGCTTCGGCAAAATAAAGTAATTTAGAAATGATTGTCGTTATCCTGATTCCTAGTAACCAAAACTGATTTGTATTTTTCATTATTACCAAAATTATCGGGTAAATGTTCTTAAAGCCGTTTTCGCATTAACCGTTTCAGTAAATTTCAACAAATAGGGTATCATTGGAAAGATAATTTTATGCCCGTTCAAATGATATATCACTCGATCCCACGTACAATTTAAAATTTTAGGGTTGTAACACCCCCTCGCTAGGGGGTTGAAGACACAAGTTGTAAAATATATCTAAAATGTGTCCCCCTCAAAGGCACACTTCACGTGTCCGAGTATATTTGCTATGAATTCCAAATAAAGGAGAAAAGCTAGGTGCATACTTTTCGTTGGACCACTCTGTATATAAAAAAAACTTTAATATTCAAATGCGTCAAAAAGTTAAAAATTATTTCTTTATACATGAGTTACAGATCCAAAAGCTTGCCGCTTTCGTTTTCGAACCGATTTTTTTTTTTAACTTTTATTGCATTTGAATAAAAGCTTGTCTTTGAAATTTTGTTTTTAATATTATTTTATTTTGTGATTTTCATACCAATTTTGAAGAGTGTCAGATCATGAATCTCCGACCCCCAAAAACCTCCTCATATGAATTTAGAATCGAATCAGTCCATAATCACAAAACTCGTCCGCCATCGTGGATTTATGAATATTGAGAAAAAATCCATAATCTCCGACCCCCAAAAACCCCCTCATATTTTACAATCGAATCGGACTATAATCACAAAACTCGTCCGCCATTTTGGAACTGCCATATTGAATTTATGAATTTTGATGAAAAATCAATAATATCCCACCCCAGAAAATCCCCACATACCAATTTGGAATCGAATCGTACCATAATCACGAAACACATTCGCCATGTCAGAGCTACCATATTGAGTTTATCAATTTTTACAAAAAAAATCATAATCTCTGACCGCGAAAACCCCCACGTACCAAGTTAGAATCAAATCGGAGCATAATCACAAAACTCATCCGCCATTTTGAAGCCGCCATTTTTAATTTTCCAATTTTGACGGAAGAATCATAATTTCCGACCCAGAAAACCACCAGATACCAATTTTGAAAGAAACCTGGTCATAATTACAAAACACGTTCGCCATATTGGATCCGCCATCTTAAATGTTACAATTTTGACGAATGAATAATAATCTCTCACCCCAGAAACCCACAGATACAAATTTGGAATAGAATTGGATCATAATTAGAAAACGTCCGCCATATTGGAACCGCCATTATGAACTTTTCAATATCAATAGAAAAATCATAATTGCCGACCCCAAAACCCCCCAGATACCAATTTTGAATAGAATCGGATCATAATTGCAAAACTGGTCCGCCATATTTGAGCGGCCATCTTGAATTTTTCATCTTGAATTGAATTTCAGTAAATGTGAATTGAATTTTGTAGACAAACAAAATACAATAATGATCCAAAAGTTCAATTCAGTGGCCCCAGGAATCAAAATTTTAGAAAAATCAGATTGGCTTCTTGGAGCACGTTTATCATCAAATGATGCTCTCTCTTTTTGCTTGAAAGATAAACTGAATATTCTCTCTCTAATGTCTTCTCGCCTATATGATTTACCAGCTCATATAGCGTTCTTCCTATTGAAAAAATTTTTAGCAATACCAAAACTAACCCAATTGTAACGAACAGGATCTAAGAAATAAGGATAACGAAATTCGTCACACTCTTGAAAAAATACCAAACAATATTGTTGACTCAGACATCCCTGCCCAGTGTCCATGGAGGTTTCGGTGTTCCATCTTCGCTGCAATCGCTTCACCAGCTTTTCTCTCTTCCGTCAACAGTGTCCGTCATCTGATCGATCAAATTCCACCCAACGCATTATCTGATGTCCCTGATTATTGTTATAATGATTGCGAAGAAATGCGGTGCACTAAAACCGGATCCTCTGTTCCAGACAACAAAATTTCACAAAAATCATGGGATATTCCCATGATCGAATTATCATTCAAACAACTCCTTGAGTCAGCTTCGAACTTTCCAATTGAAATGGCTCGTCTCGAGGCAGTGAGTACAAAGGAATCCGGAGCTTAGAAACTTTCTGTTGCATTCCTGGGAACTTTCATCTCATCTCATGTCAGTCCAAACTACAAGAATTTCGGCCGACCTGCAAAGTTTTTCTTCAATATATGGGAAAATCTCTTATTTGGGAGTGGGGGTATGGAGGTTTTTTATCAAAAATGTGTTAATATGGTCTTGTTTCATCTCATGTCAGTCCAACCTGCAAGAATTTCTGCCGACCTGCAGAGTTTTTTTTTTCGATATTTGGCAAAATCTCATATTCGGGAGTGGGGGTATGGAGGTTTTTTATCAAAAATGTGTTAATATGGTCTTGTTTCATCTCATGTCAGTCCAACCTGCAAGAATTTCGGCCGACCTGCAAAGTTTGTCTCCAACCTGCAAGAATTTCGGCCGACCTGCAAGTCTTCAATACATGGCAAAATCTCATATTTGAGAGTGGGGGTATAGAATTTTATTGTCAAAACTGTACTGATATGGCCTATAGTTTCATCGCAAAAATCGGTTGAACCTGTAAGAATTTCAGCCGACTTGTGAATTTTCTGCACTGAGAACACTTTGCTGACCTGCAGACCTGCAAAATAGATTCTCCCGGGTTAACCCCTCTCAAGCTGAGCAATAATATCCCTTTTACTGAAGAGCCGTTTGTTACTTATCCTCTCCAAAAACTCTCAAGAACCGTCATTTTCACCAAAATCCAACAAAAAAAAAACAGTCGTAGCTCATAGCAGTATTTCCCGAACACCCGGTGTATACCTGAAACGACTTTATGTATTATGTATGCCGATCTAGAAATCCCAAAGAAAATAATTCGAAACCTAACTGTACTCAATGAAGCGATCAGCGGAAACGCACTTCTCTCGAGAACAGAAACGTGGTCGACCTATGAGTTTTTTTGTCGGTTGAAAATTCCTTTAGACTCCGAATGAGGATGTGACCAGATGGAAGTCATCCTGCCTTATAAATGACGTTTCCGATACGTATTCACGTGGTGCCAGCGCTCTGTCTCTCTCTCTCTCTCTCTCTCTGTCGCTCGCAGCGACACGGAGGGACGCGCGATGCAGGGCCGGAGTAGCACGGTTTGCCCCCTCGATATTTAACATTTCACTTTTATCACAGCAAATTCGCCATATGAAACGAAATTAAAAAAAAAAATTTCTACAACTGTCAAGAAAAGTCCACTTTTTTTTTGTGTGCCTAAAGTATTACAATATTTCACTATCGACATACGATTTCATTATTAAACGGAAAAGCGTAAAAAAAGTGCACTTTTTTTAACGGCTGTTGCTAGGCGACCGACAGTTTCATGCAACAACAGTGACAGATCCGAATAAAAACGAAATCCTGTCATAAAGCCAGTTCTCATTTTCTTTGGCAACTAATAACCTATAAATAGCTGATATACAAATGTTTCACCAATAATATTCTTAGCATTCTTACTATTAAGTAAGTATTATCAAAATTCCAAACTATCGCGGCGAATATATTCAAAATAATAGCATATACCTCTAAGGAACTATTGGACCTAATCTACACTAGGTAATTCAAGGTAGCTATGGCTGTTTGGCCGTCAGAAACTAGTTGACAACAATAATTATTGAAATTTGTGAAATTGGGCATCTATCCAGATAACGAATTCTTGATAACTATAAATTTAATTTAAGTAGAAATGAAAAGTGATGAAGATTGAACGGAGAAAATCGTGGATAGTGCAAATATGAGATTTCCTTGACATAGTTCCAAGAAAGAAAAAGGTATTCGTTGCTTCACGATTATTTATTGCCTTTACATGGAGATTTTGTTGAATCGTTTGTTGTTATTGTCTGCAGAGACCTACCCTATACTGATGAGGGCAAGAACCCAGAAATCGATCTATAGGTGGTCCAAATGTTTCAATGAACATTTCCATGCAACTAGCAATTGCGGAGACATCCTTGTAGGACTCTGCACGGCAATTCATTAGATGTAATTCAACGTTCGTCGTGGTATTAGCCAGGAAAGTATTTGCTTTCTGGTGGATTTTCGACCCAATTATTCCTATTGTATAGGATTATGGCAATAAGCGTCGTCCTGGTAGTGTAGGACATATTACTCCATCAAGCCTACTTTCTGGGCACAACTGCCAGCTTCTACTTCAACACACAGTTACACCCGTTACTCGCGGTCACTGACCGAGCTGGGTAGTCGTAACAATGTGACCCTAGCTTGATTGCCAGGCCACGAGGGACACCTGGGCAATGAGCGGGCCGACACACTAGCCAGAGAAGGCTCTTCGGCAGCGCTCATTGGGCCGGAACCCTTCTGCAGCGTAGCAAAATCCACCACAAAAGCCCACACCAAACAGTGGGTACAAAACAAATCTCAAGAGTGGTGGGAAACCCGACCAGGATTGAGACAGGCCAATGAGTTCATCAAAAGACGCTCGCCAAAATTCACGATGGAACTCCTCAGCTATAAAAGGAGAATCGTCAGACAAGTAGTAGGTCTGCTGACAGGCCATTGTAGGCTTAACAGACATATGAATATTATAGGTCTGGCGGAAGAAGCAATTTGCAGGTTCTGCCAGGAAGAATAGGAAACCGCAATACATGTAATGTGCCAGTGCGAAGGACTAGCAAGGGTGCGGTTTCTACAACTTGGAGATGAAAAACCAAGAGCGGAAAGCTATCTCGAGAGGCCATTATCAAATCTGCTCAGTCTGATGAAATGGACGAAGCTAGATGATGTGCTATAAACAATCGGAGCCTCCACAACAGATCTGAAAAGGTCGCAGTGGATTAGGCCAAGGGGCCAGCTCCCTTGTAACATCTAACATCTACTCACGGTCAAATAGTTCACTTGTTTGATTGATGATCTATTTATTTTGTGGAAATTCATGATGAAATAAGAAAAGGAAGAAAAAATATAACTTTTGTCCAGTTTCCACAAAACAAAAGTTATATTTTTTCTTCCTTTTCTTATTTCAAATAGTTCAAACTGCCTGGTAGTGACGTCTATCCTGGGCAATGGAAGAGTTTTATGAATTCAAAAAGTGATAGCTAGATTTTCGTCTTGGAGAAATAATTCATGATGATTTCGACTAGTTCTGGTTACTGCAAGTGTATATGGTATAGTCACTAATGAATTCATTCTTCTCTTGTTTTTCAGCTTAATTTTTTTATATGTCGTAAAGAGCGTTTTTGTACTCACTTGTTTTATTGAATTCGGCTGCGACCCATTCAGAAGTTTCACGCTCATACAAAAGAGTCCCACTCTACGAACTCCTTTAATAAATAACTATTTTGTATGAAGAAAAACTTACATTTTTAATTGCTTTATGAAAAAAATTCTTGAGAATTGTCAGTCTTGGAAGATACCTGTAGTAACAACTTTTCATTTTACTGACTCTTGTCTCACATATAGGTACGTTGGTATAAATGCATTTTGCCCATTCCAATCTGCTAAGTTCCAATAATGATTAAAGAAATTTTGCTGTTTTTTAGACCTCACAAAAGCAAAACGTGGTTCATCATCTTTGTAAATAGTTATTTTCGACTTCAGTTTATCAGAAAACATTGCTCCAACGATAACGATTCGAAATTTTTTCCAGACACCAACAGTACTAATACGACAATGTCACAAATGTACATAATGAAAAAACTTGGTATAGAGAACCAAGTAGCTTTGGATCCAATCATATATTAAATATAGTCCATATAGTCCAAGAAACGAGGAAGCGGCCCAATGTTAAATGTGCAAAATTTAATATCAGAAAATGAAAAATATGAGCGGATAGGAAAGAAAAATTCATGATGAGTTTTTTATTTCATGCGACTTGATCGTGATTAATAATGATAATAATAATAATAATACTCCCTCATAAACACTCGTAGAGTGTACCCAAAGGCATAGCCTGTGCGGGTAGAGGACGGCTATTATTATTATTTGCCGTGGCGCTCCGGGGCGACTTACTGATTTTTGGTGGCGTATTCACTTTTCAGCTGCAAGAAAACCCGGAAAACCAACAGCACCACCTCGGGTGGCCGGCGTGCACTCCAAGCCAGCACTAGACGAGATTGGCATCGAGACAACACACAATACACTGGCTTTCAACAAGGACTGTGGTCGACTATCGATTCCGATATTGCGTACTTGAAAAAAAATACTCCGTACATACATCGGGCTCGAACCGACTACCGTTATACTGAAGTTCTGAACGGCCTGCGCCTTAGACCGTCAGACCACCACTGAACATAACCTAAAAAATTGGCAAATTTGCGAAAAGCGGTTTTTTGTTGATTACTAAAAAACTACAGCTCCGATCGAGAAAAGTTAAATTATGAAAATGTAGGTATTGAAAATATCTATGAATTATAATTAATTATAATTTTTTGATATCTTTGATACTTTTCGAGTTATATCGGAAAAACCGTGAAAAGTCGAGTTTTCTATAACTCTTTAATTGTAAAGCATTCAAACTAATAATAATAAATAATTTACCAATAAAAAAAAAAAACTTTTTCGGCTGGCCATAGGCTACACATAATAGTAATTAACAAGTTTGAATACCTTACAGTTAACGAGTTATAGAAAACCCGATTTTTCACGGTTTTTCCGATATAACTCGAAATAGTTATTTACCTAACAAGTGCGGAAAGTAGTACTTTTCCGCACGCGACGGCAGTTGCACGAACGACGTGGAGCGGAGTTCGGGCAAGCCGTTAAGGGCGGAAAAGACATTTTCCGTAAGAGTTAGGTACAATATTTTTCCTACGAGTGTTTTTGTCCATCTTATTTATGAAAAAACAAGATTTTTAATAAACAAGTTTTATAATAATGCTACAAAATGACTAATAAGACAGAATAGTTACATAGATCATTTAGTTAGTCTTAAGGGCGGAAATAGTACTTTTCCTAACAAGTGCGGAAATACGCATGAGTTAGGAACAATACTTTTTCTACAAGCGTAGGAAACAAATATCCAAATTTTGCTTTACTTTGAATACACTCTTCAACATTGAATATCTTGCCCATAAAGTGTTCGTCTTCCATGTTTTAGACATTTCTAGAAAATAAGCCAAGAATACTTCTTCTTTATTTGGTGTTTTCACTTTTTTATTGTTGCACCATTCAATAAAACTCGTGTATTGCTTCTCATACCTTTGTTTAGATTTCGTTGGCAATAACTCTAAGTTCGCATCTGTAGCTGCTTGCACGATTTCTTGTGGAAGTTCTTCATCAGATGAATAATCCATTGTGGCAATTTCACTGAATCGAAAATTTTATATAAGTAACGCTTTGTCTGTCACTCTGACAATTACAAACAAATTTGTGTATTGATCGGCATGACAACATCAATTGTCACCTACTCGTTATCAGATCAATCAAAGCCTATATATAGGGTGATTTTCATAACAATACATTTTTATTTATCAATATTTGTTCATTTTTTCAATAAATAGTGCAAAATGATGGATGATTTTGAACAAACTCACTTAGTATTGCAACAAAAAAGCTTGAACTTTCATATTTTGTCACCCACCACTTATATTTTACGAGGATATCATATAAATGTTTTTCCCGCACTAGTGTGGGAAAACTTTTCCCGCACAACTGTGGGAAAATGTCACTTTCCAAACTGAATTGCGTGCGGGTAGAGGGTGAATCACGCACGCTTGTAGGAAAAGACATTTTCCGTAAGAGTTGGGTACAATATTTTTCCGACGAGTGTTTTTGTACATCTTATTTATGAAAAAACAAAATTTTAATAAACAAGTTTTTATAATAATGATACAAAATGATTAATAAGACAGAATAGTTACATAGATCATTTAGTAAGGTAGTCCTATATATCTTCATTTTCAACAATACAAAAATCGTGCGGAAAAGTAAAAACGTACGGGAAAGTAAAAATCGTGCGGGAAAGTAACTTTTCCGTACGCTCGTAGGAAAAGTATCAATGATATCAAAAAATTATAATTAATTTATTTGATAGATAGATCTTTTTAATACCTACAATTTCTTTATTTAACTTTTTTCGGTCGAAGCTCTAGTTTTTTTAGTTATCAACAAAAACCCGCTTTTCGCAACTTTGCCAATTTTTTAGGTTATATTCGTTAATCACGATCGAGTCGCATGAAATAGAAACTCATCCTGAATTTCAATTTCCTATGCGCTCATATTTTTTTCGGATATTAATTTTTGCACGCACTTTTCTTATTGCTTGGACTAATAAAATATTGCAAAACAGATCGCAAATTTTTTTTGAAGATTCAAGGTGGTGCTCGGAATGCTGATCGATGTATACATAAAATTAGGTCTGTCTGGTATTGATATTTCATATTTTTACAAATCGTCGGTTGGTTCCTTATTGCATAACGGGATCCAAATGTGAAATGGTGATACTTCATTGAATCAAAAAAATAAAATAAAATGGTTTTGGGATTTGAAGCAAGTCCGTCCCTGCCACAACAATTGAGCAGGTAACCTAACCTCCACAGGTACACAATATGTTCATTGATTGGGTTGTTAGTGAATGAAAGAAACGGACCCTGACGTGTCGGTGGGTGGTAATCCATGGTTATTCCTGGAAATCCTCCTTCGTCCTCATTTCCGACGGTTATTTCTGGAAAGCCGCGACCCGTTCGTACTCTCGACATATCTGTGGGCAGCGCTTCCGCTATTTTCCACGTGAATCTGTGTGTTTTGGTATCGACGTGAAATGGTATTTATGACTTGGCGGATATTTCGCCTGTTCAATAAACCTTACAAGTCATGAATTCCTGAAAAAATTGGTCTTTCAAACGAAATTCATTTTGAATAAATTATACGATTTTTTTTTTAATACACAAGCTTATATTTATTTATAAACAATTTGGTGTATGAAAACAAAAAACCCTTCGATACACCAAATATTATTTTTTACTTTTCAGTTCAATAGTTTATAAATGAAAGCTTGTTTTCGTAAAGATTATTACTTTTATTCAATTTCTACATTTCACGCCACAAGCTTTTTAAAATATAAATAAATAAACAAAAAATGTCTCTACTCCGTTGTGAATTGTGTCCTTCAGTGTTGCAGGTGATGAAGAAATTGTCGTTAGAGGACAAATATTAAACTTTCTATTCATCAACCAACGTTTATTTTTATGTTAAAACTTCATCAGGGCCTCAAAGGTCAAAATATGTATAATAATCCAGTACGATTGGGTTTTGAGAAAAGAATCGTTTGTAGCACCACCAAATTTGTTAAGCTAGTAGTTGGATATTTTTTTTTAAAAGGGTGAAAAACAATTCAATTTTCCACAAAAATTATTCTTAGTAATTTCTTATGAAATGCGCTCCTTTTCCCAGAAAACGTGATTGAACGCCGACATCAAATTTCACGTTCACCTTTATCCGCCGCTGAAAGTTCTGGCGGAGCCGAATATTTGATTGGTCATAACTCTGCTAAAAATGATCGGAGAAGGAAAAGGAAAAGTTCATATCGTTTCTGAAGACTCCTACCTTCTCATGCAAATATAATATGCGAGTATATTTGAGTACTTCACGGAGATGTTTGCGGATGATCCGAAAATTATGAATAATTTAGTAAATATGGAATTATTATACTGAAGGAGCAACCCATACCCTCTTTGGACTATATGCAACAATTTTAAAGTAATGTTACAGGTCCCACTTATACATGCCAAAAAAAAATCTTTGTTTTATTCCCGCCTCATTTTCAACTTACCCATAAAATCGGCATTATCTTCAATAAATGTTGAAAATAATCGCTTATTCATATCCTGCATATATAGATTATTATAGATTATATATTAGGGACTTTCGTGCTATAAGCCTCTACACCGCGACCCTTTCAGATCTATTGTGTTTGTCCTCGAGATCATTTAGAGTTCTTTGTCTAGCCCTGTCTTCTTTACGAGACTCCACAGGCTAGTTTTTAGAACTCCCATGAATCTGGGAGCTCTTGGTTTTTCTTCTCCCAGCGTTAGAAACCTTTGCCTTGACAAGCCCTCGCAGTGGCATAGTATGTGTACTGATGTTTCCTCTTCTTCCTGACAGAACCTGCATAGCATTTCTTCTGCCAGGCCTATTGTACTCATATGTTTGTTGAGCCTACAGTGCCCTGTGAGAAGTCCTACTACTATTCTAGTACTGTTCCTCTTCTGGCTTAGTAGATAGTCTGTGAATGTTGGCTGCGGTTGTTTGATAAACTCTTTGGCCTGTCTCATCCCTGGTGCATTGTTCCACCATTCTTGAGACTTCTGTTAAATCCATGATTTGATGTTTGTTTTTAGTACAGCTTTTGCTATACCGCAATACGGTTCGGGGCCATTCAGGGCCTTACTTGCTCCTTCTCGGGCTAGTGTATCGGCCTCTTCATTACCTCTATAACATGTGTATGCTGGTACCCAGGCTAGTGTCAGTCTGTTCTGACTGCCCAGCTCTTTTAGGGCTTCTATGCAGTCCCAAACAAGTTTTGAGGTAACTTGTATTGAGTTGACTGCTTTTATCGCAGCTTGGCTATCTGAGTATATGGCAATGTTTTTTCCCTTATTAGCTCTTGTGCAACGATTTCTGCTTGAAATATCGTCGCATGTTTGCCCAAGCTCAGTGAGATTTTCATCTTCGGCTTGTTTCCGTAAATGCCGGCTCCTGCACCTTCATCCGTTTTGGAGCCGTCAGTGTAGACAGCAATTTCCGCATTGATGGGAGGCCCCCCCTTCCACGCATCCCTGTCCGTTATCCTGCATATATATATATTTAATGACAATATTGTGAAGTGCAAACCTCAAGCTTGAAATGTAGTCCGGGAAGTACGTACTTTCCGGACTAGTCCGGGAAATCCTCAAATTTTATAATAAATATTAATATAAATGAGAATTAGAATGTTTCTGTAAGTATCAATCTTTTGTTCCAATTTCACTATTTAATACAAATAAGAATTAAAATGTTCGAAATTTTCTTCTACCAAGAAATATAAAAAATAAATGTGTCCTAGAATCTTGTCCACTCGTCCAAAAAAATGGTGTTTTCCGGACTTGTTACGTAAATTACTATTGTCATAACTTTGCTTAAAATTATAGTAGAAGGAAAACAAAAAGTGCATATCGTTCCTAAAAACTTCTACTTCCTCATGAGTACCTAAAATGTGTTTTGTCCCACTTCACATAACCCTTCTACTATATTTACGGATGATCCGAAAGTCATGGATAATATTTAGTGAAGAGAATGCCGATTTTATGAGTAAGTTGAAAATGAGGCAGGAGTAAAACAAAGTTTTTTTTTTTGGCATGTATAGTTGGGACCTGTCACACTACTTTAATATTGTTGCATATAGTCCAAAGAGGGTATGGGTTGCTGCTTCAGTATAATAATTCCATATTTACTGAATCATTCATAATTTTTGGATCACCCGCAAACATCTCCGTGAAGTGCGACAAAACACATTTTATCAAATATTCGCATATTATATTTGCATGAGAAGGTAGGAGTCTTCAGAAACGATATGAACTTTTCCTTTTCCTTCTCCGATCATTTTTAGCAGAGTTATTATCAATCAAATATTCGGCTTCGCCAGAACTTTCAGCGGCGGGTAAGGGTGTGCCTAAAATTTGAATTCGGCGTTCAATCACGTTTTCTGAGAAAACGACCGCATTTCATAAGAAATTACTAGTAATATTTTTTTTGGAGAATTGAATTGTCGTTCACCTTGTTGAGTTATTTTTCCGATACATCATGTACTTTCCAAGATCACAGCAAAAATATATCTATTTATTTTCAAACGAAAAAAATATATGTTCCACCCCTGGAATTTTGGCAAAAATTTTTTTTTTTCGTGTTAATCATGGTTCCAACTGCTAGCATACCAAGTTTGGCGGTGCTATAATCGATTCTTCCCTCAAAACCCAATCGTACTGGATTATTAGTGTCTTTCTCTAATCCACGAAGAGTGAGGAAGTATGTTTGGTCGAAGATGATTCGAATATGAATCGAGATCGATTTCGTACGCATGTCACACGTCCCATTTTCCTCACTAGTTGCACAATAACACTATTGTTAAATTTCGTTTTACCAACGTCAGAAAAATTGTACGGGATCAACATCCTTTTCACAATCATTACATCATCAGGCAATCAACCGTCGGTCGTACAGAGTAGACCGTCCAAAACTGATGAAAAAATGCCGGAATTTAATCGAATGAATCGCTTCTGTGCTTTGTGTCTACAACTCCTTGCTTGTAGCGAGAATTACGCGGGAAAACAAATGTTATTGCAGAATTCTTGTCAAACTAAGCTAATATTGACAAACACCGCGTATTTATCAAACTTTTACCAGACAACAACATCTTGTTTCATGGCAAAAGCAAATAATACAGAGGGTCGAGGAGTATCGTGGCGTATTCACAGCATCAGGGATTCATAGAATTGCCAGTAAATGAAATGTACAGGGTGTTACAAATATTCAAATTAAAAAAAAAATCAACTGAGTACTATAATAATACAGGGTTATTCGCGTTATTCGACATGAAGCATTATGGCTAAAGCATTTGATTTTTCATACAGTATCGGAAACTTTTCATCTGGGGTATAGACAGAAATCTACGCGAGCAACAAGGACCGCAATGATATGATACCACATAAACAAGAGAGACGCACTGCTGTGCGCCTCTCCTGTTACCGCACCCGACGAATTAACAACTCACGTCGATATCCCTTCCTCGAAATTATTCGACCTATTCAAGTTGAACAAGAATACAATTTTTGTGTAGAAAACTCTAGAATTCAATAATCTGTCAGCAAAACCTCAAACAAGATACATGCGAAAAAGTTGGGGTTTGACCCACCCCTTAATGGAATCTTGAAATGAATGTTAATACATTTCATCCATGATAAAAAATATCCAACTCTCTGAATTCAATTCTTCTGTCAACTGTCAAGCGCCGTTTCGGAGATATTAAATTAAAACCATCTTCAAGTTTGCACATCCAAATGGCTGTAGCTCAGTTAGGGGGAATTTTTCTACATATTTGGCTTAAAAAGAAATTCCAATCCAAATTTTGGATATTTTATCATGAGGGGTTTCGAGAATATTTATAAAAAAAAATTCATCTTGGGCGTGCCTTTAAATGACTAGAACCCCCCAAGGGGCCATTTCTGTTTGTGTGTTTATCTATATTTGTGTATCCGATTGTACCTCTTTTTGTTCACCGACCCGAGCGAACAGTCTATCCTTTTCCTTCCGATTGCCTTCTCACCTTATTGTTTGCGTATTGGAGTGGGATATAACATGTTTAGCTAGGTTTGTTTTACTGAACGAGAAATACTTCATCACTTCAATTTCAACCGTGAATAGTTCAACAGTTATAGATATTCAATCAGTTATTTACCGAAGGCACCACTTGGCAAATCTAGCAAGGAATATGAAATCGGCACGCCTATCGATGCACAGTAGCAAAAAAGCTCAGTATATACATATATCTCAACTGAATCTACACTGAGAAAATGAAAGAATTTTCTTTCTACTAAATGAATGGTAATGCCGATTGAGTTTCATTGAACAAATTACATGTTAGTGATATTACTTTTATGAGTGCTCAATATCACGACAAATCTATTGCATATCATATCCAAATGATGATTATTTCAATTATTATTGACTACTTCATCGGTTGAAATATTCAATAACATGTTATTATCAAATATCTTTCCTGTAGTGGTATCAGGTTCAGGGTGAATATATAACTTATCCAATATTTTTATTTCCCACTACAAATGATAGAACGTATGGGATTACTTCCTGTTATGTCAAGATTTACCACTACGAAGAGTATTAATCGAATTCCGAAAAAAGGCGAAAGATGCCGAAAAATTCCGAACGAGCACGCAATGCGCCAGCTCCCGACAATCGATATGATCCGCCGCCATTTCCTGTTCTGTTTGCCGTATTGCCGTTCGTGAGTCGTGACTTTTATACCCATTCTCAATGTTTTAATTTTGCACTACTGTTAAAACTTGAAGCTCAAGGACTACCAATAGATACCTAGAATGGAAAGGTTACTGATTCAATGGAATTTGGATATTTTAATACCAGTATTCAACGGTCACATTTTGTTTCACGTACAATTTGGAATGGCACTAATGGCTTCAATAATGTCGGAATTCAGAATCGCTTATTATAGGTATACAGGGTGGGTCACAGTCAATGGTACCTTAGACGTTAGAGATAGGTATAGGGGAGTATGAGGCAAAAATAATCAGAAAGGAATGACAAGTTAAAAAATGCGGTAATATACAGGGTGACCCATTTGAAATAACAAAGATGCTGCTACTTTCTGGTATAAGCGGCAACGCTGCATTGCTGAAAATATTTTAGATCGATAGACCAAGAGCACATACTTGAGAAACCAAATTTTCAGAATGATCCTATGTCCCGTTCTCCGTAATCTCCGTAAACGTCTAAGGTCTAAGGTACCATCGACCGTGACCCACCCTGTATAGTAGTTCTTGAGTAGTTCTTCCTTGTCATATTTGAATTCATTTATTCCACCCAAAACCTGATGAGATCATATGTAATACTTGTCTGTAGTAGTAAATAATAACCGAACCGAGAAAGTACTTGCTACTCTAAGCTTCAGTATCTATTATTCTTCGAATCATACTATTTTGTAGTGGTAATATTTAATAAAAGTACTGATTGGCGCCTATTTGACCACAACGCTTGGTATAATATAGTCAACTTTCGGTATTCGCAACGGATTATTTTTCTCAGTGTACAATTTATACTGGCTCCTCTATCGTCCGAATACTTTCTAATTCGCGCATCTTATAGGTTTATCGACATTCCTTGCTAGATTAAACATTCACAGAGGCACTGAACAGTCAGTAATTCGATTCGAAACCAAGTGTTTTAGGAACTTTCGATGAAACGATAATTAGTAACATTTATCAAAAAATAATGTTATATTGTTGGTTCCCGATAACCTTACCAGAGAGTTTAAATAGACATGTTATAGATATTTCTAAATGTTGTCTGTTTATTCGGCTCCGGCGTATAGTGATAGCCAAAGTAAGTGTGTCAATGAATGTCATGAATAATCTAATGAAGACAACATTTCGTCATAACGCGTGAAAAATATCCGAAGTAGTAAATAATATACAGAAATTGTGAGTTCAAGTATTTGTTGAATTATTGTAAACTGGCCTGGAGTGGGGATGATATCCTATCATTGATGAATTGAATGAAGGTATTAGTTAAATCGAATGAACATAATCATTTCTACTGAAAATCATGTCCTTGATTCCGCTGTTATTTGTCACAATATGAAAAAATAAAAGACAGATTTACTGGGTGACAATTTGAAAATGTTCAACCCGTTACATAACACGAAAAAAATGGGATCAAATCAAGTTAAATTTACCGTTCACAAATAACAAATGAGTGACAAACTTCAGATAACTAGATATCAATACATCCTCGTACCAAATATTTTCATTATGATTTTTGCCACTTTGAAGTGGCTATTACCACTTTGAACTGTCAATTGTCACTTTGAACTGGCAATTGTAACTTTGAACTGGCAATTACCACTTTGAACTGACAATTGTCACTTTGAACTAGCAATTGTAACTTTGAACTGACAATTGTCACTTTGAACTGACAATTGTCACTTTGAACTGGCAATTGTAACTTTGAACTGGAAATTGTCACTTTGAACTGGCAATTGTCACTTTGAACTGGCAATTGTCACTTTGAATTGGCAATTGTCACTTTGAACTGTCAATTGTCACTTTGAACTGGCAATAGCCACTTAGAACTGACAATTACCACTTTGAACTGACAATTGTCACTTTGAACTGACAATTGTCACTTTGAACTGGCAATTGTAACTTTGAACTGGAAATTGTCACTTTGAACTGGCAATTGTCACTTTGAACTGGAAATTGTCACTTTGAACTGGCAATTATCACTTTGAACTGGCAATTGTCACTTTAAACTGGCAATTGTCATTTTGAACTGGCAATTGTCACTTTGAACTGGCAATTGTCACTTTGAACTGGCAATTGTCACTTTGAACTGGCAATTGTCACTTTGAACTGTCAATTGTCACTTTGAAGTGGCAATTGTCACTTTGAACTGGCAATTGTCACTTTGAACTGTCAATTGTCACTTTGAAGTGGCAATTCCCACTTTGAACTGACAATTACCACTTTGAACTGGCAATTGTCACTTTGAACTGGCAATTGTAACTTTGAACTGACAATTGTCACTTTGAACTGGCAATTGTCACTTTGAACTGACAATTGTAACTTTGAAGTGGAAATTGTCACTTTGAACTGACAATTGTCACTTTGAACTGACAATTGTTACTTTGAACTGACAATTGTCACTTTGAACTGGCAATCGTCACTTTGAACCGGCAATTGTAACTTTGAACTGGCAATTGTCACTTTGAACTGACAATTGTCACTTTGAACTGACAATTGTCACTTGTCACTTTGAACTGGCAATTATATGTATTTTGAATTTATATATTTTTTACAGAATAACCAGATATTAAATATGTGTGAAAATTTCACACCTCTACTTTTTAACCAATAAGATGCCTTAATTTTGACTAGTTACCATTACCAATTTCCGGAAATTTTTTCGTTGCCCCACGGTATGTAAACATATGATCTACAACCATTAAACATTGTAGATATACCTGCGAATAATGCAAAATTTCTATAAGAATTAACATTATTATTTATTATTTGCTATAAAGTTTTATTAAACAGAAAACACAAATTTGTTTAATTATTATGCATTAACAATTTATATTTCAAAAAACGTAGGATCTACAAACATAGTAAGATTTGAATGTTGCTTGAATTCTAACCCATCCTCTCTTCTTAATGGTGAATAGGAAGGTGACGAATTAATTAGATGTCTGTGTTTTAAGACATATATGTAATATTTTGAAAATAGTTATTTACCTAACAAGTGCGGAAAGTAGTACTTTTCCGCACGCGACGGCAGTTGCACGAACGACGCGGAGCGGAGTTCGGGCAAGCCGTTAAGGGCGGAAAAGACATTTTCCGTGAGAGTTAGGTACAATATTTTTCCTACGAGTGTTTTTGACCATCTTATTTATGAAAAAACAAGGTTTTTAAAAACAAGTTTCTATAATAATGCTACAAAATGACTAATAAGACAGAATAGTTACATAGATCATTTAGTTAGTCCTAAATATCCTCATTTTCAACAATACAAAAATCGTGCGGAAAAGTAAAAATCGTACGGAAAAGTAAAAATCGTGCGGGAAAGTAACTTTTCCGCATGATTTTAAATCGTACGGAAAAGTACAACTTTCAAAACGAAAAATCGTGCGGAAAAGTTACTTTTCCGCACGCTCGTAGGAAAAATTTTGTTCAAATCTCTTTTACACAAAAGGCCATATTTACTTGGCATCTGCAGCATACTTTCTTGGATTTTCGTAAAGAAACCATTCGACTCTAACGCTTCCTGGTCGCAATCTTCCATTAAATTCGTTAAATATATTAATTTTGGATGACATATTTGCACTTGACTCAACTCTTTGCAGTATTTACATAAATTGTACTTTTCAAAGCATTTCATTTTTCTCAAATTGTTTAACGCAAATGCTTACAAGAAATGTTTTACCTAAGAATATCTTTGTTTGCTGGTTTACTATACGGTAACTCAATGTAATATACCAATATAAACCTCATCTGTCAAAAGCATGGCCGCCTATATCACGGCCACCTACTGCAACAAACCATGTTAATATTATATTTTTCACATTAGAAGTGTTATGGATTACTTTAACAAAAAATACATTTCTACCACCTTTAGTGACCTAAAATTATGAAAGGGCGATAGACTGATCTAATAACCATCTGAGTTTTAGAATTTGGTGTAACTAAAGTTGGTAATATTTTTTATTTAACGAAACATGGTGGATTTGACAAGCAGTGAAATTAATTTAAAATGTCAGATTGGATCAATAATTTTTTTCTATTTATGGTGTGAAATTTTCTTACCAAATACCACGCAAGCTTAAATTATTCCTGGAAATTTTCTTTCGAGCACGAATATTTTAAGAAAATTATCAAAATATTCGTGTCCTCGAAAAAATTTCCGGAAATAATTCAAGCTCTTGTGATATTATAAGTGAAAATTAACATGCGTTAAAAATTAACATACTTACAACTTACAGTATTACCACTAAAAGCTCTTTAAATTTCAAAACCATTAAAAACCGTCTATTTTAAAAATATTTTGGTTTGAAATTTTCTTATCGAACACCACTCAGAAACAGATACATAAAAAAAATGCTCGAACACGTAGAAAATTCGTGTTTTCGAAAACATTTCCAGTAATAATTGAAGCTTTAGGCTCTAGTGGTATTATAAGTGAAAATACTAATTTGCCAGCATCGAAAAAAACTTCCAAGGTCGAGTTAACTAAGATTTTTTATCAAACTGATTCACTCCAACTCAACCAACGTGGTGAAAGTAAAGTATCAAATTACAGTTGCGACCTGGAAACAATATTATCTATCCATCTGTATATCTTCCCTCAAAAATAAATAACAAACATTGAACGAGATAGGAGAAGCAAGAAGCCATCGACTTATTATGCAATGCACGGTACGTGAAATTTTGATCGAACAATTACACTCACAGCATAATAATTAAAACAAGATACGATTTTCCGAGTATTGTCAAATCGAAATGACATACAACTTTCATTGATTGTTGGGCAACTCCATTCATTCATAGTTTACCTTCTGCGGCTCATGCGTGGTTCGGAAAATATGAACTACTTGTTGATCAACATGTAAAGCCGTCCACGCACTCGGAGAATTCACACTAGTATTGAGGAGGTTGGCGTCTTCTAATGTTTGATTGTTGTAATGATTATTCATGTACAATTATTAAAATTCATAAAAGAAAATTCCAAATCAATAATAAACAGGTATTGAATAGAGAGCCACGCGAATATAAGTTTTTTCTCAACACCAAACCACTATAGTTTTGATACATCGACACGTGTTGGACTGCAGTTTCTAGCGCATCGACGATTCCTGATACATATAGGAGAATTTTGAGAAAGAAAAGGCGACAACAAAAGAAATACTAGTTAGTAACGGTTTCTTGAGGGGGTATATTTAGATAATATATTATAAGGAAAAATAGTTTGAGAAGGTAATCCAGTACGATTGGGTTTTGAGACAAGAATCGATTGTAGCACCACCAAACTTGGTATGCTAGTAGTTGGAACCATGATAAACACGAAAAAAATTTGTTTACCAAAATTCCAGGGGTGGAACATATTTTTTTTTTTTCGTTTAAAAATATATAGTCTGTAGTCTTGGAAACTATATGATTTATCGAAAAAACAACTCAACAGGGTTAAAGACAATTCAATTCTCCACAAAAATGATTCCTAGTAATTTTTTATGAAATGCGCTCGTTTTCGCAGAAAACGTGATTGAACGCCGACATCAAATTTCAGGTTCACCCGTACCCGCCGCTGAAAGTTTTGGCGGAGCCGAATATTTGATTGGTCATAACTCTGCTAAAAATGATCGGAGAAGGAAAAGGAAAAGTTCATATCGTTTCTGAAGACTCCTATATACCTTCTCATGCAAATATAATAGGCGCAATATATTCCCGGATTGGTAGATGTACAAGCGATGAGTCTGAATCTTGCCTGAAGTTGATCTGACTGACATACACTGCTCGCCAGAAGCGACAGACTGGGCCAGTTTTGCGAAAAATTATATAAGGAGACAATATAGGGTCAAAATTCCATCGGATTCGCAATCAGGACACCAATTTCACTACCTATACAGATTTTCGCTGAAAAATGTTCAGTTCTGAAAACCCACTTTGTCTCACTTTTCATGTAACACCCCCGTATCTTCCGTAACTATTGTAGTGGAACTCTGTAAATTTCGGGATCGGTAGATATACAGGCGATGAGTCTAAATCTTGCCTGAAGTTGATCTGAGTGACATACACTGCTCGCCAGGAGGTGTTTCTATGAAAATTAAGACAAATTTGGTTTTTCAGAACTGAACATTTTTTAGCAAAAATCTGTACTGGGAGTAAAATTGTGTCCTGATTCCGAATCCGTTAGAGTTTTGGGTCTATAATATCCCCTAATATGGTTTTTCGCAAAACTGGGTAAGTTCATCGCTCCTGGCGAGCAGTGTATTTTACTCATATCAAATCCAGGCAAGATTCAGACTCATCACTTGTACATCTACCGATCCGGAAATTTACAGAGTTCCACTTCAATAGTTACGGAAGATACGGGGGTGTTTCCATGAAAAGTGAGACAAACTGGGTTTTTCAGAAGTGAAAATTTTTCATCGAAAATCTGTACTGGTAGTAATATTGTTGTCCTGATTCCGATTCCTTTGGAATTTTGAGCCTAAGTATATTGTCCCCTAATGTAATTTTTCGCAAAGCTGGGTAAGTTCATCGCTCCTGATGACCATTGTATTTCACTCAGATCAACCACAGGCAAGATACGGGGGTGTTTCCATAAAAAGTGAGATACACTGTATGTTAGTTAGGAGAAAAATGCTTTATAATTTTCCAGTTTCAACACCCTGTATTTCTGCAAGAAAGCAGCTTTGTGAAAAAATGCATGTGAGAGTAGCATTGATATTTTTGATAGAATGTCCAGTACAAATTTGAAGCAGTGATTTGTACCGTACAATTCACTTCAGCAAAACAATTTTTTCACTATAAGTATGTATCCATAAAAGCGGAATTATCTTGAAAACGATTGATTTTTTCGGGTTCAAACAATTTCATATTTTTTACTTAAAATTGAAAGAAGAAATCAAAGAATAATAATTTTCCTGATTTTACCAATGGCGTAAAAAATAGGAGAGGAAAGGGACCAATATACCCTTTTTGTATGCCACTGGTGGCAACTAAAAATATAATTTTTCTTTTAAAATAAAGCTCTTATTGAACAAAAATATTTCTTCCAATTAATCTGTAAAATTTCCAAAACTGTGGAAGTTATGAATAAAAAATAGATTTAATTTTTCATATTCAACACCCTGTATCTGTGCAACCCACCGCTACTAAAGGGTCTGAGGATTGATTTCGTGATAAGTATCACATGATCTACCAACGATAAAAAATCCAGCCTGCGTACTATGACGTACCTATTCTAAAGTGGCAGTGCCTCCCGGGCTATTATTCAGGACCCCCAAGACGGATTAGAACGATTTCCAGCTCTCGAGCAATTATGAGCGGCTAGGGCCATTTTTTTGCATTAACTCGCCTGGGCTACTAGTAGATATATTTTATATTTTTTGAGTGGGTAAATATGGTATTTTTGGGAATACAAAGTACAAATACACAATCATGAAAGTACGAAGGCGTAGAGGGGCCAACAACAAAATATTTTTCAAAACATTTGGAATTGCCACTTCGAAGTGACAATTACCACTTTGAACTGACAACTGTCACTTTGAACTGGCAATTGTCACTTTGAATTGGCAATTGCCACTTTGAACTGGCAATTGTCACTTTGAATTCGCAATTGCCACTTTGAACTGGCAATTGCCACTTGGAACTGGCAATTGTCACTTTGAACTGACAATTGTCACTTTGAACTGGCAATTGTCACTTTGAACTGGCAATTGTCACTTTGAACTGGCAATAGTCACTTTGAACTGGCAATAGTCACTTTGAACTAGCAATTGTCACTAGCAGTGAATGTCTTTTTGGAGTAACAATTTAAAGTTCAAAGTGACAATTGTCACTTTGAACTGGCAATTGTTACTTTGAACTGGCAATAGTCACTTTGAACTAGCAATTGTCACTGGCAGTGAGTGGAGTAACAATTTAAAGTTCAAAGTGACAATTGCCAATTCAAAGTGACAATTGCCAATTCAAAGTGACAATTGTCAGTTCAAAGTGGCAATTCGAAATGTTTTGAAAAATATTTTGTTGTTTTTTGCAGTAACTATCCTCAAGCACAAACAACGTTAGTGTAACTAGGTACTTTCTCTCACTAAAATAAGACTAGCCATCTTGTTTTCTTATGAGATTGAAATAATAATGTGTCGTACTATGCGACGATAACTTGTTCGTATTTATGTCTGCCAATTATAGGTTTATTTTCAGATTATTATAAATTATAGCTGATATTCAAACTCCAACAATGTTTACATAATTCTAAAAATATAACCGTATTTACTTGAGACGATTCGATGCGATCTGCATGCTTTTATTCATAAGAACCATCGGTTGAATCGACATCGCGGTCTCAATGAAACAGAAAAAATAACCCACTTACCTCCAAGCATCGAACCTGTATTAAAATGAAATAATGGACGAGCGGAGAATACGTCACAGAAGGTCACATTGTGGACAGGATAAAGGAAACCACGCACTATGATCCGCCACAGTCGGATCGAATGGAATATCAAGATTAGAACGATTAATTCGATTCAATAAACAAACACAGGGCCGATCCTAGCAAGTGTGCAGCGCGTGCCCCTCAAGGCGCGACCAACAAGGGGCGGCCGCAGGCCGCATATAGTTCACGATCGGCACACAACACGCAGCTCAACGGTCAAAACATACTTTATTTTAGCGGTCTCCTTTGTTGAAAGGATGCGGCATCGGCATATTTTTTCTGTTACTTCACCAGTATAAGGAAAAATGAGAAAAACTATTATCATTTCAATATGTTCATTAAATTTTGATTTAATATAATACGCAATACACAATAATACTGGTAACAAAATAATGATAAGTGTAACGAAATATTAAGAATTAGTGAAAAAAAACTTTTGATTAGATTTGTGAATGATATGTTGTACAGGGTGTTTCTGAGCGTTTTTTTGAGGTTTTCATTTTTACCCAGAACTTGGAGAGCGCTACGTGTCATTATTTATTTTATATAATTTGCTCTAACATTTTCAACAGGAATATAGCGATCAATAACCCGGCCATAATCTCACTTTTCTAAACAAAAAAACATAATAATAATGGTATACCTACTTCTTCAACAGCGCTAGAGGTACCTAACTGTTTTCGAAAAATTTCAAATTTTTCGAAAAATTTTTATTATTTTTATTTGCATTTTTTATAATCGTGTTTTACATTATTTGCGATTTTCGTTGCGAAGGCATATCCGTGTGGAGTAGCAAAGTTTAAATTCGGATTCAGCACCTCAAAAAACCTATAGAACGTATAATAAAAACAACTACTATATTTTTTCCTGGCCAGTAAAGTATTTGTGAACGAAGAGTATCGAAATTTATAATAATTATCATCAGTATCGGTAATTGGACATGCGAGCGTATAAAAAAATAAAAAAATTAAGAATATACAACAGTATTATACTCACGAATTAATAATATAAGGCATTCCCACGGTGAAAAAAGCGAGCAGGTATCAGATTCAATTAGTTCAACAAAACATTTATAGTCTCTGTCAGGATTTCTAACGTCAATCTATTTCCTTATGATTAATAATTATTATGCTACATACAAAGTAAGGCAGTCAGGTCCGGATTCACCCAATAAGTTACGAGAAACTAAAAACTTAAAATGATAAAATGTTTTTTTTTTTTTCATACTACCACATCACATAAAGAAATGGCCATATGCGCCTTCTTAGACATAGAGGGGGCATTCGACAACACCTCTCTCTCATGAAGCAATAAATAGGGCCGTAATGCAAAAGGAAGTGGACAGATCCACATCCAAATGGATGTGCCAAATGCTGGCTACAAGAACTGCTGAAACGAAAATGGGCGAGAGCAGCTTTCGGATCAGCACAAACAGGGGGTGCCCACAAGGAGAGATACTATCACCTCTGATGTGGAGTCTCGTAGTAGACGAACTACTCGGAACACTGACCGGAAACGGAGTCACTTGCCTTGGATATGCGGACGATATAGTCATTATGGCCAAAGGCAAATTCGAAGGAACCCTCTGCGATCTCATAGAAAGAGAGCTAGAGACAACCAGAAGGTGGTGCCTCTCGGTGGGGTTGATAATTAACTCATCAAAAACCACAGTAGTATCATTCACTAGAAGAACAAAGATTCAGCACTTAAGGACTGTTCGCCTCGATGGAGCAGACTTAGAATGGCAGCATGAGGTGAAGTATCTAGAACTCACCCTATACTCAAAACTACTCTGGAACAGACACGTAGAAAAGATCGCTAATTAGGCAAAATCATCACTGATGGTGTGCAGGAACATTGCAGGAAAAACATGGGGCTGTAACCCATCAGTACTGCGATGGATGTACACCATGATAGTGAGACCTATGATCACCTACGGAGCAGTAGTGTGGCACGGCAGAACTGAGCTCGCCACAACTAAGGAAATCTTGGAGAAAGTGCAAAGACTAGCATGTCTTTGTATGACAGGAGCAATGAGGTCGACTCCAACAGCAGTAAATGAGGTCATTCTGAACCTCACTCCTCTCCATATCATGGTGAGGAAAAGTGCTTGGGAAGCAAACCTCAGGTTGGCTAAAGTCGGACTCAAAGGGACAGCACACGGTGTGAGGGGCTCAACCCCCACCGACTGTTTACACCTTGCCGATCTACCAACTGACGAAATTACCAGGAAATCTAGTTTCGAGAAATGTTTTCAAACGGAACGGAACCAAGCGAGATTGAACATAGAATCCATTTGAGCACTGGGTAAGAATACCATAACATGGTACACGGACGGGTCCAAAACTTTCGAGGGAACTGGAGCAGGAGTCTTTGGGCCTCGCACCAAATACTCCGAACCCATGGGCCAGTTCCTCAGCATTTTTCCAGCGGAAATTCACGCCATAGAAAGGTGCATTCAGTTCAACCTCAACAGGAAATACCGGAACAAAGAAATTGTGATCCTCTCCGATAGCCAAGCAGCCATCAAAGCGTTGAGCTTTCTAACATCAACTCGAAGATGGTTTGGGATTGCCTAGACAATCTTAATGATCTAGGCAGAAACAACAAGGTGACCCTCCTCTGGGTGCCTGGGCACGTTGGAGTGGAGGGCAATGAACAAGCAGACACCCTGGCACGGAAAGGCGCAGCAACGCCATGATCGGGCCAGAATCATTCTGCGGACTTGGAAAATCTTACTTCCGAGAAGAACCCAATAAAGCTGAAGGAGCAATGAGAGCGACATGCTGGCTAAGACTTCCAGGGCTGAGGCAGGCCAAAGATCTTCTCGGGAATTTCAACCGAGCAAGATCGAAGACACTGATTAACCTCAGCAAAACTAGTCTAAAGACAATCACGGGATCTAACGGGGCATTGCAGACTCAAAGAACACCTGAGGAAGCTAGGCTTGGAGGAGGACAGCACCTGCAGATTCTGTGGGGAACATCCAGAAACACCCCACCACATAATGATGGAGTGTTACGCTGTTCATCGTAAAAGATTGAATGTACTGGGATCACACCAGCTGACTGTGGAAGAAATACCACGAGTGGACCCCCTCAAAACCTAAAATTTCTGAAGGAATTGAGGCTTGATTTTTGTTAAATTTCAACATCCTCTATCTAATAAATAAGGCGACCAAGTAACACAAGTTGGTGTGAAAAACGTATATTATTGGTTCATTCGGTATAAAACTCGTAATGGTATATCGCTATACCGAATATCGTATACCTGTTTAATACTATGTGGTTTATTATTTGTATATTAAATGTTTCAAATAACCACTGTATATAACATTTGCATATTATATGTAGTGCTTTAACGTATAAATGCAATTGCTCATATTCGTATTTCATGCCATTAGATTGAGTTGACTTATAAGTGTACTACTGAAGTACTCAATAAATATAAGAAGTATGTGTTCGTATTATTCTTATCGTTCTTGATGGCCTTGGCGAGTTGAATATATAAAAAGCCAGAATGATTTAACATGCACCGAATATTGAAGCTGAATGAAAAACGTTTATGGTAAATGTGAACATTTCTTGAAAATATAAGTTTATTAAATCCATTTGAAACACGTATTTCGTTGGTATTTTTCAGTTCTTTAATAAATGTTTATCGTGAAGGTGAAAATATGTCGGTTGGAAACGTTTATTGATTCCATTTGAGAAACGTTTTGCTTTGGTATTTTTCAAATGTTCAATAAACGTTTATATTGAAGGTGGAAATATGTTGATTTGATAGGTTTATTGATTTCATATGAAATACGTATTCAATCGGTGTTTTCTTGTTGTTAAAAATACATTTTTCGTAAATCTGATATAAACTCTACTTCAAATAAACGTTTAGTTGGCGGACATTTTGCCTATTATAAGCGTTTATAGTTACCATACATTAGCGTATGGTTCTGAAAAAAAAACACGTTTTTTAAACAGAATTGTGTTACTTGGGCAGTTTCGGACCTATGTTCATACGAAGAATTTTTCTAAAATCATTCAACTATTATCACCCTTCGAGATCAGCATTTAATTAAAAAAATTTAAAACACCCTGTATATTCGGACTGACTGACCAGCTCTGTTCTAATACATGCGTGATTGATCTACATAACTTCCATTGATATATTACAGGAATTGTATAACAATTTTCAGCTTTGATGAATTCATTGCTTCACCCTGGGAAATGCTACATTTTTGATGTCGCTCCTCAGTCACCTGTTCTACGATTCGCTTGACTGACCAGAGTATGTTTGTGTACACATCGTCTACAACTAATTAACGAAAAACCAACTTTAATAAACTCGGGGAAAATGTACGGCACTGCCTCTTGGACCAATTTCTTAAATGCGGACCTGTAGGAAGTTCGTAGCAGTAATTTCCTGTGAACATTAGATCGATTTTATCACATCGGATGTACATTATAAAATCTATTACGAATACAGCATTTAATTGCTTAAAAGGATGCAGGATGTCAAACAGTATTTATTAACCGAGTAGAATAATTTGATCGCTCGGTTCAATTATGAAATTATAACTATTCAGTAGGGTTGAATTAAAATGCAATATATTCCAGTTGGGTCATTTGTCATTTAAAATAATCAATTGCTGTCTACAATACACAGGAAATCATGAAAACTCTGATAATCCAGTACGATTGGGTTTTGAGACAAGAATCGATTGTAGCACCACCAAAATTGGTATGCTAGTAGTTGGAACGATGATAAACACGGAAAAAATTGTTTACCAAAATTCCAGTGGAGGAACATATTTTTTTTCCTTTACAAATATATAAATAGATTTTTGCTGTAATCTTGGAAAGTATATATCGGAAAAAACAATCAACAGGGTAAAAAACAATTAAATTTTCCATAAAAATTATTACTAGTAATTTCTTATGAAATTCGCTCGTTTTCTCAGAAACCGTGATTGAACGCCGACATTAAATTTCAGGTTCACGCTTACCCGTCGCTGAAAGTTCTGGCGGCGCCGAATATTTGATTGGTCATAACTCTGCTAAAAATGATCGGAGAAGGAAAAGGAAAAGTTCATATCGTTTCTGAAGACTCCTACCTTCTCATGCAAATATAACATGCGAGTATTTGAACACCTAAAATGTGTTTTGTACGCCGATCCTGATTAAATTTCGTGTATTTGTTAGTAGTAACAAGGGGCTTCTTTTCACAAAATTACATTTTGATATTAATTCCAGTGGCGTCGCAGTTGATTCCCCGTTACTAGGAAACGGAGCAAGTTAGGACACACGTGTATTTAGAGTTTATTTGAAGGAAATGTGACAAGGAATCACCTTTTGAAATTAATGACATCATTTAAGATACACCCTGTATACAACGAACCTGCAACGCCTCTAGACCGTTAAGAAGAATGTTCATCCTGCTCTACAAATCAAGACTCTACAGCTTCTATAACCTCTTCGATGGAAAAATATTCCGACAGATTTAATTTTTTCCCAGCTATTTTTGTAGATATTGCGGATGCATTTGATACCATAGAGTATGGAGTGCTTCAAGGTACTTCATTAGGTAAGTTGAAGTAAAGAAAGAAAAACACTGCCATTTTTTAGGAGAGACGAATTGAAACATTATGGTGAAACTAATTTCTCTCTGATCCAAGTTTCTCATACTTAAATATTGAAAAAACATGATCCGCCATTTATAAAAAAAAATTTAGGATTTCTAGTATCTCTCGATGTTGGCAGTGCCCCCCTCCTTGAAAGCAATAAGGGTCCTATGTCATCACTGCTTTTTCGGTCACTTCAAACATCATCTCTACCTAATTGCCCCCACTCCCCGCCCCTAGAGATGATGTTTATATAACATTGAGTATAAGTTATATATAAGTTCGATATAATTCAATGTCTGCCGTGGTATTCACGAATATTAAGTTTTGTAACTATAGTAACCAAACGAATGTTTACATTCAAACAAACATTTGTTTCACTAGTGATAATATTATATTCGTCTCTTTTCTATTCAACATTCCATTTCTGTTTTAAAATATACTACAAACGTGTACCCATAACCGAGATCACTCAGCTTACACCTGACTGTTCTTTTTTTTTTTGTATAATGGTGTCCCCCTCAATGTCTAACGACGAAAAATCTAGTCGAGAGGAAATTATAATTTCAATCCTGTATCATTCACCATTTTTTATCAATACCACCTGTTGCTTTCATACGTATTTTAGTATAGTGGCTTTTCTTGTTGCCTTTTAGTTGAAAGCGGGTTTTCAAACAGATTTCCTGGTACATTTAAATGGTTTCTAGAGTATCAAAAGAAATTGTAAAATATCGTTGTATTTATTTCAAGAGCTACGTCATTTCCGCTCCAATTGGAATAGAATACGTGGGCATTGAGTAGTTTCAGATTTATCTCAACACGCAGAATGTAATAATTATTTGTCAGAGATTAATAAGTTACGAGGGGTCGAGAATATTAACCCATTAGTGCTAAGACTTTTCCTTTTTTTGAAATAACATTTTTATAAATTCTCTCCAAGAATATGTTGAAATTACATTAGTCTCCCGTTTATTTTCTAATTCAAAGTGAAGGTTTTGAAAAAACGTTCAAACGGATTTCATTCATAATGGAACTTTTTAATTTTTTTTTTTTCATATCGTTGCATAGGTATCAGTAACACAAATAGCAATATTTTCAATAAATGTTGCACGAATATGGTAAAAATACAACAATCGTAATCTTTAACGTAATTTCTTGAGGAATTCAAAGAAACAGATACAATGAAATTCTGCATTTTATACTGGTAAACTTCAGGTTTTTGTTTCAAAATATCAAGACAATTTTATTTCTCCTGATAACTTTTTTCTGGAAATGGGACACCTATTAAGAGGCCATGAGCGCGATCACATTTTGGCCGTTTTTTAAGTAATCCAGTACGATTGGGTTTTGAGACAAGAATCGATTGATATGTTAGTAGTTGGAACCATGATAAACACGAAAAATAATTATTTACCAAAATTCCAGGGGTGGAACATATTTTTTTTTTGTTTAAAAATATATAAATAGATTTTTGCTGTAGTCTTGGTAAGTATATGATTTATCGAAAAAACAACTCAACAGGGTGAAAGACAATTCAATTCTCCACAAAAATGATTCCTAGTATTTTTTTATTAAATGCGCTCGTTTTCCCAGAAAACGTGATTGAACGCCGACCTCAAATTTCAGGTTCACCCTCACCGCCGCTGAAAGTTCTGGCGGAGCCGAATATTTGATTGGTCATGACTCTGTTAAATATGATAGGAGAAGGAAATCTTGAAAAGTATATGATTTATCGGAAAAACAACTCAATAGGGTGAAACACAATTCAATTTTCTACAAAAATTATTCCTAGGTTTTCTAATGAAATGCGCTCGTTTTCCCAGAAAACTTGATTGAACGCCGACCTCAAATTTCAGGTTCACCCTCACCGCCGCTGAAAGTTCTGGCGGAGCCGAATATTTGATTAGTCATAACTCTGCAAAAAATGATGGGAGAAGGAAAAGGAAAAGTTCATATCGTCTCTGAAGACTCCTACCTTATCATGCAAATATAATACGCGAGTATTTGAGTGCCTACAATGTGTTTTGTCGCACTTCACGGAGATGTTTGCGGATAATCCGAAAATAATGGATAATTTAGTAAATATGGAATTATTATACTGAAACAGCACCCGATACCGATACCGATACCCTCTTTGGACTATATGCAACAATTTTAAAGTAGTGTGACAGGTCCCACTGATACATGCCAAAAAACACACACAAAAAAACACAAAACACACAAAACACACACACGCAAGTAAACCAAGGCTTTTCTTCAGTGTGAGTAAACGAAAGCTTCTTCAAATAACCTTTACCATCAAAACGTGTTTCACTGGTGTATTCCGCAGTAGTGAATAACTTCAGAATCCTCCAGACCAAATTTGGTAACAGTAGGAAGAAGTGCATTTTTAGCTCTCTTCAGGAAAGAAGTAAAAGCTCAAAAAGGGTTACTTTTTGAGGTTTTACTATCTTACGAAAAATGAAAAAATAGAAATATCCTACTCAACATGACCAAAAGATTGCTGCTCACGCAAAATGTTCATCCGACTGAATTTTTACTCATCATTCACTTTTAAAAAGCGTTTCTTCCGTATAGGTGAGTGAACGCTTTTCTCCAGCGTGAGTGAGCAAAGGCTTTTCTTCAGCGTGAGTGAGCAAATGCTTTTCTTCAGCGTGAATATCCAGAGGCTTTTCTTCAGCATGAAAACCAGAGGTTTTTCTTCAGCATGAATAACCAGAGGCTTTTCTTCAGCATGAATAACCAGAGGCTTTTCTTCAGCATAAATAACCAGAGGCTTTTCTTCAGCGGGAGTAACCAGAGGATTTTCTTCAGCGGGAGTAACCAGAGGCTTTTCTTCAGCGGGAGGAACCAGAGGCTTTTCTTCAGCGGGAGTAACCAGAGGCTTTTCTTCAGCGGGAGTACCAGAGGCTTTTCTTCAGCGGGAGTAAAAAACTTTTCTTCAGCGCGAGAAAAAGCTTTTCTTCAGTGTGAGGTAACAAAAGCTTTTTCAAATTAACTATAATATCAAAACGTTTCTCACTGGTGTATTCCGCAGTAGTAAATTACTTCAGAATCCTCGAGAACAAATTTGGTAGGAAGAATTGCATTTTTAGGCCTTTTCAAAAAAGAAGTCTAATCCCTTTGGAAATTTTTGGTGATAAATTAAAAATTGATTTGGTTCAAAACGTCACCAAGGGAGGACTTGACTCGCAGAAGTCTAATATACAATCGGTTTACTTCCATTTTCAACAGTTCCCGAAATTTTTGAAAAATTATGTGAAAAAATAAGACTGAGGTTTTAGTTCGAAAATATGAATAGCATATTCATAAAATCTGTTGTGCCGGGGAAGTAGTTGTTTTCTGTTAGATATTACAAATAATTCACATTTGTCATTTTTCAATTTTCATGGAGAATGTTCCCCTTTTCAAGACGCGCACAAAATACACACCAAACTCACTCTTACATACATGTGTAAAAGTGAATTTGAAATCTTTTTTTTTTTTCAGAAAGAATTAAGACAAATGTTTCATTGAAGAATGAAACCGAGGCAAACCTCCATTAGAGTTGGCTGCCTTCCTAAAAAAAATAAAAAAATAATCGTGCAAATGCAGAAATTTGTATTTAATCTATTTGTTTCGTGGAAAAAATTTGAGGAAATATATATGTATATATATATATATATATATATATATATACAGTGTGACCCATTTAAGATGGAAGCACCCTTATAAAACTTACATTTTTCAACAGATTGAAATGATTTTTGTTTCGTTAGGTAGACATCCAAGAAGTCTACTAGGACACCAAATTTCATGAATAAATCTCCATTTGCAGGGCCAACTAATTTTATTTTTCAAGATCAAAAATCTAGAAAAATCACTAGCAATTTTTTCAGAAAAAATCTGATCATAAAAAACGGTCAGTGAGAATGAATAAGGACTAAATGAATGAAAATATTTGTAGATACAGTGTGACCCATTTAAGATGGAAGCACCCATATAAAACTTACATTTTTCAACCGGAAGAGGTTGCAAACTGAGATTTATTGCTTTCTAGATGTACCATTCGCTTGACCAGAGTTTGAGAACTTTTGGAATTATTGTTAAATTTTCGATTTTTCTTGTCTATCTCTACTGGCCTACTCGTATTTTATTTCGAGACGACTGAATAATGTTTCTCTCGGAAATAACTCATATTAAAAAATATCTGATTCTCAATAAGATTGCTTATTAATGGTTCCAAGAATACAAGTGAGAAATTCTCATTTATAATTTTATCTTGTAATATCGACTTCCGTTAGGGGGCGATGTCTGGATAGCCAACTTCCGGTCTATTCACGTTGCATCCTCTCTAGCTCTCAATAAGCCTACAACAGTATTGCCGGAATATAAATACATTACGAAGTTTTACTAGAACTATAGGCCAACAATTTTTCAATGTAATCCATTATGTTCTGTTTTTTATATGTTATTTGAATTTGAATAAACTTTGATTGAAATTAAAAAAAAATTGTAATCCAGTACGATTGGGTTTTGAGACGAGAATCGATTGTAGCACCATCAAACTTGGTATGCTAGTAGTTGGAACCATGATAAACACGAAAAAAAATTGTTTACCGAAGTTCCAGGGGTGGAACATATTTTTTTAATCTTGGAAAGTATATGATTTATCGAAAAAACAACTCAGGTTCACGCTTACCCGCCGCTGAAAGTTCTGGAGGAGGTGAATATTTGATTGGTCATAACTCTGCTAAAAATGATTGGAGAAGGAAAAGGAAAAGTTCACATCGTTTCTGAAGACTCCTACCTTCTCATGCAAATATAATATGCCAGTATTTGAGTACCTAAAATGTTTTTGTCGCACTTCACGGAAATATTTGCGGATGATCCAAAAATCATGAATAATTAACTAAATATGGAATTATTATACTGAAGCAGCAACCCCTACCCTCTTTGGACTATATGCAACAATTTTAGAGTAGTGTGACAGGTCCCACTTATACATGCCAAAAAAAAAATTACTCCTGCCTCGTATTCAACAATAAAACGGTATTCTCTTCAATAAATGTTGAAAATAATCGCTTAGTCATATCCTGCATATATATTTAATAACACTGTTGTGAAGTGCAAACTTCAAGCTTGAAATCACATGCTTCATTTTTTCTTGTAGGATGTGTATGAGCGATTATTTTCAACATTTACTGAAGAAACTTCCGGATTATGGATGAGTCGAAAACTGAGGCAGGAGTAAACCCAGTTTTTTCTTTGGCATGTATAAGTGAGACTTGTCACACTACTCTAAAATTGTTGCATATAGTCCAAAGAGTGTTATCCTGAGGAATCTGTAAGATTTTACGCATAATGTAACAAACTAGCAAAATTGGTAGAGTTTTTCAACATTTAGTTTGCGTTGACGAATATCCTTCATCTTCACTTGGCAACACTGGGGATATATTCGACGCATCTATCTTGAGGCTTGCATTTATTTGTCGACAGTGTTAATATACATTGCTCAGTTCCTAATTAATGTGTGGACACAACATATAGGATATAGGCCCTTCTTTGTGTGATGGGTTAAATGGTTGGACAGGATGATGATTAAAAAGGAGACTTGAAGTAGCACTGAGCCATATGAAATACTTTTCTAAGATACCAAGTGGCCACAAGAATTAAATAATCATTTTGGTATAAAGAAATTGAGTGAAATCGGCATTGATTTTGTTCTTTCCTGCCTTGATGACATCGAGTTCACACTTAATTTTTTTTAATATTTTCACCACGTCTTATTAGTCCAAGCAATAGGGAAAAGTACGTGCACAAATTAATACCCGAAAACAAAAAATATGAGCGTATAGGAAATCGAAATTCAGAATGAGTAACTATTTCATGCGACTCGATCGTGATTAAAGAACATAACCTAACAAATTCGCAAAGTTGTGAACAGCGGTTTTTTGTTGATAACTAAAAAACAACAGCACCGATAAAAAAAAAGTTGAATTAGGAAATTGTAGGTATTAAAAAGGTCCATCAATTGAATAAATTATAATATTTTGATATCACTGGTACTTTTCGAGTTAAATCAGAAAAACTGTGAAAGATTGGGTGTTCTATAACTCGTTAACTGTAGGGTATTAAAACTTGTTAATTACTCTTATGTGTAGCCTATGGCAAGCCAAAAAAGTCTTTTTTTGGAAAAATTATAAATATTGATTATTTTTAAAATATATGATGTTTTCTCAAAAAAGATGATCTTTTAATTTGGCTACTCTTGCTCGGGGAATGATGCTACAGTAACAATTCAGCGCTTATTTTTTTCTGTAAGAGTTGTACTTTCATATAATCGAATGAGTATATTGATATTTTTAATTTTAAGGTTAAAAAAATGACTGGAAAAAAATTGCTCAATTTTTTCATGTTTTTTTTTAATTTTGTTTTTATAGAAATAACTTTTATGAAAATAGATTCCTAGCATGATTTCACGCATTGAGAAAAAAAATTGTATTCCTACGATCACTAGGAGCCGAGATAATTTTTTTATTTCAAAAAAATCTGGAAGGCGTAATAATCATCGTACAGCAGTCACCTTCCTGGATATTAAGGTTGAATACCTATATTTTCAATAAAAAATACTAGGATATGTCTAGTTCATTTGCAGTATAATTAATTGATGAATAATGTGAGGCGTGCAGGCGCGAATCGCGGCAGCTGTAGCGGTTGGCGAAGTGGGGATAGCACTGAAAACTTATTTCGTGCGTTCAAAGTGGCTTGCGCTTGAAAAAAATTGAGTAGCTTGTCGAGAAAAACACGAATATCATATTCACAAAATGATAAAATAACTCTATTATGTACAAAACATTTATTAAATTATTACAGAACAATTATTCATATATTATATTGATACAGATTCACTAATTCACTAATTGGAGGATTGTCCGCTGAATCATTTGGCTCTTCTTCTTCTTCTTCTTCTTCTTCTTCTTATTCTTCTTCTTCTTCTTCTTCTTCTTCTTCTTCTTCTTCTTCTTCTTCTTCTTCTTCTTCTTCTTCTTCTTCTTCTTCTTCTTCTTCTTCTTCTTCTTCTTCTTCTTCTTCTTCTTCCTCTTCCATAATGTCTGTGTGACTATCCATGAAGTTGGGCAATTCTTCATCTATTTCGATGGTACGTGTCTCAAAATTCGCATTCACTCGAATCACAATGTGTGCAAACACTCAAACATTGTAGAAATTGCTTTATGCAGCCACAGGTTTTTGTTTTGCAACCACTTCTACAGCTGCATAAGATTTTTTCAATATCTCATCTGGTATCAATGGATCATCAGTATAAACTGACATTAATGCATTATTCGTAATTTTTCATCCCCACTGATGAGTGATCCTTTTGTCGTTGCCCAACCATTTTTGCAAATGCAAATAAACTCTGAAGGCATAATGTTTGGCGGCTCCTTCAGTAGAAGGAAGATTTGCTAATTGAAAAGTTGCCTTTGGCGTTAATTGTTCAAAACACTAAAAACGATGTTCATTGAGAGTTTCTTCTTTCTTATATACAATAAAGAAATAATTTTGCACATATTATGAGTCACTTCTTCAGAAAGAAGAGTTTCTACACATAACACTAAATAACAAGTTTGAATACCTTACAATTAACGAGTTATAGAAAACCCGATTACTCACGGTTTTTTTAGATATAACTCTAAATGAATCAATGATATCGAAAATTTATAATCTACTTAATTGATAGATCTTTTCAATACCTACAATTTCATGATTTAACTTTTTCCGATAGGAGCTGTAGTTTTTCAGTTATCAGCAAAAAACCGCTTTTCGCAACTTTGCCAATTTTTTAGGTTATGTTCGGTAATCAGGATCGAGTCGCATGAAATAGAAACTCATCCTGAATTTAATTTCCTATACGCTCATATTTTTGTTTTCGGATATTAATTTCTGCACATTTAACATTGGGCCGCTTCCTCGTTTCTTGGACTATTATATGAAGTTTTTAGCTTGAGTGTATGTTTATTACGTTCTGGAACCTTCAGGAGACTCTGTCTGATTCGTACCACGGTTTCCTAGAATTACCTAGAAATTTCCAAAACCTTCGAGAACAATTTAGAGTTTTTATTTTCTAGTAACTTGCAGAAAGTTTCCTTCCTGATGGCCAAATTTTCAAGAACTTCACTTGGGTTCCAGAGCTTTTGTTACGTTTCAATCTAAGGTTTTCTTGAATTACCCAGAAGCTTTGAGAAAATTCTTAGAGTTTCCTCCTATCTTGTATTCTAAAAAGTTCCACGCCACCTCCCTTGTGGGCAAACTTTCGAGAACAACATTTGGGAGTCTTCTCGGTACGTTCTAGAACCTCTACAGCCTCTATTCTGTTTATCCTCGCCTTCTAGAATTTTGCATCACCTCTCAGTGAAAAAAAGTGGGTGTTTGCTGACCCAGCAGAAATACGCCAATTTTTATTTGGGGTTTGAGCCCGAACTGTTCGTCGGAAAAAAACCTGAATAGTGGAATTTGTAGGAAATTTAATGTACTTTCATTCTGAATGGGAAAGTTATTCACGAAAACCTGATAGTTTTCGAGTTATTAGCGAAAAACTAGAATTTTTTTTTTTTTTTCCATTTTTTTGCATTTTTTTTAATGTTCTGTCAAGAAATTTTGTTAGCAAACTTCAGATTCGGATTTAACCCTCCACCAAAAAACGTGTGAAGTGGAGGAAATCAAAACTACCCCAAAACTTTTCCCGCCAGGCTCGAAATATATGGTGTTTTGGGTAACTTTTATTTCTTGAATTGTATTCACACAAAAGGTTCCAAACATACATTTTCGATACAGCCTTCGTATTTAACCAAATGGTTATTCTCACTTATCTATTTCGGACACTGAAAAGACAAAATTCTTTTTTCTTTAAACCATCCACCACACACATTTTCTATCACTTGGTTTCAGCCATTTATTTTTTTTTTTTTTTCGATAAAAATTCCTTTATATATATATTTTTTTTCAATTCGGTACATAGGCCGAAACTAAACAATGTTGTGCTTTATTGTGGAAAGTAGGAAGTATTTGTTTACATTCTAGAGAATCCTGAAATTTCGGAAAAAATTACTTTTTCAATGTAAAAAAATGCTGAAATCGCCAAATTTTGTATTTATTTTTAAGCTTTCACAGAATCAAACTACCACATGCAATAAAACAAAAATGAGATTCGCGAATTCTCCCTAAACTGCAATATGGCATTTGATCATAGAAAACAAATAAAATAAACACAAATTTCTGCTTGAATTAACAAAAAAATAAATTAATATTTGTATCATTTTCTTTTTTTAGGAAGGCAGCCAACTCTAGAAAGTTTGCCGCGGTTTGAATCTTTAATTCAGCATTTGCCTTGATGCCTTCTGAAATAAAAAAATATTTCAAATTCACTATATTTTTACATATTTTTCATTATTATTATTTGAAAGGGGTCAAATGAATGCGACAAAATCATAATTCACATTCAATGTATTCGTTACTTCGTTTATCAATATTTTTCGTGAAAAAAGTTCCAAAAATGTCATATGCAGATTAAGAAACATGTTTTTCATTATATCTCATGATTCACTCTCATTAGTTCAAGATATACATGCTTTCCTAGCTATTGATTATAGTGTTTTGGAAATAAGAAAGGTCCTCATCTCCCTAGAAAATTCATAGGAAAATATTTCACCAACTCAGATGGAAATGAACGTGATAAAATGAAAATCCATACGATGCCGCACTACCAAGCACGACTTTATCGAAACATAGCGCCGTTCGTATTGCTGGCGATTACGTCTTGCCAGTTTCACTAGGGTTATTTCTCAGAACGCGTGCTATCGGCAAGGACGTGGCAACGCCGCAACTCGAGTCGCAACCGAGCCGGATACGGGTTCCGTGTGTCGTTCCCACGCCACGCCGCTGCCACCTCTACCAGCGGAAGTGCGCGCCTTACGCCTGCCGATGGAATGCGCCCCCACGTCACGCCGCACCGCGCCGCCGAACATCAAGCTCTTTCACTATTTTTTGCATCGTTTCCGGTTCTTTTTACCAATTAGTTTCTTTCCCACTTGAGTTATATCTTCCCTCCGGCCAGGCCGTAGCGGCCGACCTTGCCTTATCTTTTGTTATCTCTTTTTTCGTGCTCGTTCATAATCGTGATTTTTGAGCGGAAGGATTGTTGTGCTCCGCTCGTCCTAGGCTAAAGGTGGATTCATGCAACATCACTAAAACTAAAATGAATTTAAGATTTAGATGAATTTTAAATTAGGAATATGACGGTGTTCAAGGCAGCATCAATTTAACGAAATTAAGATAGTACTAGACATGCGCATATCGTTCCAACTGTCAATTTTTGAAACGTCTTAGGGTATTCTTTGATCAGAAAACAAAAGGTGAACCCTAACCTGAGATTATCGTGGTTTGTTGTTTTTTGTTTTATTTATTATGGTCTGGTGTTTACAGTACAGCATGAAAACTATCACCAAGAGAAGTGAGTATGGTTTAGTACTGAGTACATTATTGCTTCTGCGGGAGCCTCTGGTGTTGTGAGGAATAAGAGATATAGAAAATATGGCGTCAAACCTATGCTGAAATTGCGAACATAACATCATAACCTCTTTGGCTCTTTCCTCTTTGAAAGCAATCAGCTGTGAGTAAAGAGACTACGCATGCGCCGTTTCTAATTTATTGAAGAAATTAAGTTATTAGTTGAAAGTTGGTCATCTTTCTTAGTTTTAAAACTATTTGTTCTACAAGAAAATGGGTTTCAGATACATGAAAGTGTCATTTCCGATTGTGATCGATATTGTGAATTTAATTTCTAGTTCACAACGCCAACAAAAACAACAAATCACCTGGTCCTTGTTATAATGTTGACAAATACTATTATAGATATTCACTAGTGCGGTAAAGTAAAATTCTTTGTTTCTATTTTTAAATGTCAGTCTATTTAATGGAAAAGGATAACAAGAACTAATTTATTATAAATTTGAGTATCTATCCCGGAATTTATCAGGTAATAAGGTTTGAATTTTTTAATTTGTAGCGGAATCTATTAGTCTAGTTAACAAGTGGATCAAACCTAAAGGCCTCGTTTGACAAATGTTCCATTTCATATCGTAATATGAATCTTTACGACACTCAAGTATATCGTAATTGAGTTTTATTGATCTGCGCATATATATTTATTTTAATAACGTAAATGCGATACTTTTCGTTTTATCTAGAATCCCTCTGAATACTTTTCTCGTGGATATTGAAAACACTCATAAAAAGTTAATTGTATCTTAGATATACTTGCGACCACCATTGTAACTCTGGGAAACTATCCTACTTATTTATATAGCATTGCATATCATTTAAAAATATTGCGCATTCAAGCGTTGTTAACTATCATCCTCAAGTCTGATGAATTAACACTCATCAGTTTCAAAAATTGAAAAGTTATTTAAACAGTTTCAGTCCAGTATCTGAGAGATACACCCGCGATCATTTTTGTCGCGCCAAGACCCGCGACTACCGAAAGGTTAAGATGTCTTCACAAATTGTAATACTTTCTGTTAGGTACCTGGCTTGTAAGTACTCTCAACTCAAATTTCAAAATTATTTTTTCTACATTCATGCAAAAAGCAACACTTTATTGAACTATATTTAGTGGAAAAAGAAGAAGTTTTTATTGCAAGTTTTTATTCAAACCCACTACATATTTAGCAGATATTCTGTGAGATTATCAGTATGTTTTAAACAGTTACATATTATTTTGTATTGTTAGCAGCCAGAGTTAAACAAACATTGGTTTCCGGAGAAATACTCCATAATCAGAACTGATCCACTTTGTTCTGAACCGTCTACCTGCATAGATCAAACTGTCTGTACTATGACCACACCTCGTGATAACATACGCGCTCACGGCTACTATGATTTTTATTTTCATAATGCAACTGTGGTTATAGAAACGTCAGTCAAAAATTATTTCTGACAATTACAGAATTGAAATTTTTAAAATGAGTTACGCTTTTCATTGTCCTACACCTAGTGCCGAATCTTAATAAACCATTTTTTTCTTTTTGCATGAACGTAGAAAAAATATTGTATGCAACTCGTGAAAAAATGTGTTTATTGCACTTACTTTTTGCACTTGTTGCATCAATAACTATTAAATTCAAGAATTTCTCACACAATCAGTGGATTTACTTTCAGGGAGCACTGAATATGATGAAAGTCGAAAGCGCTTTGCAATTTTAAAGAAATTATACTCTTTTATACAAAAATTCCCTCTTCATGAAGTTCATCGATTTTGTTTTTTGTCGCGCCACTGCTCAGTGCAAATCACGTTGCCTATTCACCGGAAATAGCCGCAACATAGGAACTTTTATGTAAATAGAAATTATTGTTTTTCCGTGAAACGTGTTCGTTAGTTGCTTCCTCGAAATGTGGAATTTGTCGTCAAGCTGTCTCACTGGATCACGTTGTTCTCAGTATTTATTTATGTTTATTTTACTCGCGTACAGGGGTGGACGAAATCGAAAGTGATGAACTGCTGCACTATATTATTCATAATATTAGAAGAGTGACTTATTAACTTAAATTATTTGAAATAATATGGCTTACCTGATATGAAAGAAGACACAGGTTTACATTTGATCTAAAATTAGATATTGATGTGACAATTTTGAACTGAAATAAGATGCCTAAAAACCCTGGTGTATACCGACTTATACCTGCAAATGTGTGAGATAAAACGAGAGACATTCGCCAACTTGATTACCAGAAAACAAATGAATCCGTGGGCTGTTTTTCGAATATCCCGCGACACTTGAGTGCACCGCCACCGTCGGTTTTCTTGTGAGGGTTAATTTTCATGAAAAGAAGTTTGAAGTTTTGCCCAGGATTCAGGATCATGAAATTAATAAAACAACAAAATTATTGGAATAAACGGAGTCACTGTCCCCAATCAGTTCTATTTGTTACATTTTCGACATGATTTATTAATTTTTTTGCTGAAATATAATTATCTCACATTCCACATAGAAGTAGGTATTGCAGTTCAGCTGCATCGCATGTAAATTCACCATTAGCACCTGTCAATCTTATGCGCATGCTCTCGCGCTGATATCTGTGCATTTGTGCCCGAGTTTTCGCTGTAAACTTTTTTGAAGAAATAAAGAATAATTGTGTGGCTTTGAGTTTAATTGCATTTGGGATTTGATATTTGTGATGAGTTAATGTGCTATATTGTTCTTCCACTTTTAAAAAACAGTTCAATATGTCATGTAATAGTAAAAATATTTCTATTGTGCAATTTTGTTCGACAGAAAAGTATCTTTTTTGATCAACTACCTACTCTAAAAAGATTTCACCATTTCAAAATAAAAGGAATGCATGGAAAATAACCAAAACCTTAACAAGCTTACTGAAGACAAAACATTGATAGATTTCAGTGGGAATGGAGAAAAAATTATATTTATTACTTTATCGCGGACTTTCGCTACTTATGGAAGATTTCAAGAAACGGTAAGATATAAAAACGCATCCAGAATTGATTGAATTGATTAGAAAACATTTTTGCCATAAAATATTGTCAACATGCATGGCGTTTTGAAATAAAATGTCTGTTTCAAAGTATGTTACAGATTCTAAGTCTCAATTTCTGTACTGAATATAAATCAGTTACCTACTTTGTTCATCTTTCTGCATTGTAGGCACAAAAACGGAACATGATCAAATTATTAAAATATAAGGAAAATGAAGAAATACATCAATAGTATAAGAAAATTGTGCAACATTTTTATGATTACACCACAACTATTGACTTTCAAATGGTTTTTAGATTTTGTTTTGGAAAAAATTACACAATTTTAGTAGTAATATTTTTTCAATTAACTTGATATTCCACTTCGAGTATGGACTATTAAGTATTTTTGTATGGCATACAAAAGTTTAATAAAATTCCTTCAAATTCAATTACTTAGCAATCACAATCACCATGTGCTTGGAATGTTGACAGTGTTGACACGAGAAAGAGGACGCCATCTCTGGAGTCGGTTACAAAAGAAGACCTCTAATTTATTTGTTTTGTCTTCGAAACACCAGGGTTTTTAGACATCTTAGACTGAAATATAGGTAATACAGTCTTCTTCATTATTATTCCATTGTTTCTTTTTCCATTTCCACTGTTTTCCTCAAATCATAAAATATTCTATAAATTAATTTTGACACACTGTTCAAACTAATATTTTGATATCTACGCTTTGTGATTTAGTTATTATATCCTTTCGAATTGCATACACTCAATCTGATACACAATAGCTATTTATGGCAAAAGTGGATGGACCAGTATTTTAAACACACTTTTACAAGCAAGGCTTGTCTTTCACCTATTAGAGACCCTTGGCACATTAGGATAACGGGGCCCGTATGACCATAATAAAGCACTATTTTGTTAGAATAGACAAATAACGTAGATATGCAACGTTTCATATTCTCATCAAGAGAAAATCCAAGAAATCATTTATTTCTGAATGTTCAACAATAAATAAATGAGGCTTTTTAACACTTTTCAAATTGTGACAAAATTTTATAATACCTTATTTCATTTTTTGACGTTTGAAGAGCGTTTCGCTAACTAGATACAAAAATAACTATTTTGAAATAAATTTAAAAACGAAAAGCAACAAAATCGATGCAGGGAAACAGTAAAAAAATAGCCCTACCTGGTGTTTTATGGACTGTAGACCGCCGTTGATGATCTTGGCTGCTCTGAAGGGTAAGCCTTCCTAGTTTCTCCACAACGTGCAAACAGTTTCCAAAATGAAATATGACACCGGAACCAGCAATTTTCACTGCATTGCATCTTGTCTTCTGATATTAACCTTTGTACCGAGATTTATTTTAGAATATTTTATAGAATTCTGTTAATGTTATTGAAATATAAATATTCTTTAAATTATCACCAACAATTTTTAGTTGATCTCTCGACGAGAGCGAACGATTCTACTAATTTTCGCTGGCCGGAATACTGTTCCACTGCTTTTTTAGCGCGGTTGGTATAAAAAGTAATAAACCCGAGTACTGACAAAACATTCGTTTTTGCCTTTCTGAGTTATACAGAGAGTACTACAAAATGAATTACATTATTCTAGTTTCCAATACAAAATAATTACTATATCTAAATTATAATTTTGAGTCGGAACAACGTGAGGTAAAATTATACCTCCGATTTTGACGAAATTTTCACAGATGCTTTAAAACATTATAAAAACACTAAATCAATTGAAATTTTGGCGCAGAAAAACCTTTTTCACATTTTTGTGTCTGTCTTTATTTGCTTCCAAAACACACAATCATTAGGAGTATTTAAGGCATCTTTTCGATGAAAACACACTGTATTGAACTGCAAATACTTATCCACGCAAGGTTTTAGCAATTTATGACAAAAATTATACCCAATAAGTTTAAAACAGTAAAAAACTGGTCAATACTCACTATTCAATAACATAACCACGCATTTCTTTTGAAAAATGACAGCTCAACTCTGTCATAACTCGTAACGGCAAAACTAATTCTGCGACGTTGCCAATTCGATTTCAAAATATATCCTTAAAATAATTTAATCCTCGTGAAGCAACGAGTACCTTTTTCTTTCTTTGAACTATGTCAAGAAAATTTCATATTTGCACTATCCACGATTTTCTCCGTTCAATCTTCATCACTTTTCATTTCTACTTAAATTAAACTTATAGTTATCAAGAATTCGTTATCTGGATAGATGTCCAATTTCACAAATTTCATTAATTATTGTTGTCAACTAGTTTCTGACGGCCAAACAGCAATAGCTACCTTGGATTACCTAGTATGTAGATTAGGTCCAATAGTTCCTTAGACGTATATGCTATTATTTTGATTATAATTCGCCGCGATAGATTGGAATTTTGATAATATTTATTTAATAGTAAGAATGCTAAGAATATTATTGGTGAAACATTTGTATATCAGATATTTATAGGTTATTAGTTGCCCAAAGAAAATGAGAACTGGCTAGTATTTCGTTATTATTCAGATCTGTCCCTGTTGTTGCATGAAACTGTCGGTTGCCTAGCAACAACCGTTAAAAAAAGTGCACTTTTTTTACGCTTTTCCGTTTAATAATGAAATCGTATGTTGATAGTGAAATATTGTAATACTTTACGCACATAAACCACACAAAAAAAGTGGCCCTTTTTTGACAGTTGTAGAAAAAAGTTATTTTCACACTTTTTTCTACATTTACGTTTGAGTTAACATTCTCCTTGAATTTATTAATAATTAATCACACTGTTCCGTCCGCTTCAGAATTATTCATGCCCTTTCTGTTGAACCAGTTAATTGAACCATATTCCGTCAATGAGTAATGAATGAATTGGTGGCGAACAGTAAAGTAAAAGGTGACACCACTTGCGAGAATTTAGGTTCGCGTCGCCCACATGCCAATAATTCCGTTTATTTATATCTTCCGCCCACGATATCCACCGGAGAAATGACACTAAACAAGCTTTTGAATCACAATGATTAGCTGATTGCGTCAGTTTTTTATTATCTACTTAGCAAAGAGCGTTTTCATTTGAGGGTCAACTCGTACTTGGTAGTCAGCGGCCGTTTAATTACCAGAATTTCGTAGATTTACTCACATACCTACTACAAAGAATGGGGCAACAATACTAATAGTCCAGCGTCATTCAGAGAAAATAGGCTATTACTTTCTTAAATTCCTTTCGGACTACACCGATTTGGATGAAAAGGACCCCACACCGGTCTTATGGGTTTATGGGTCCCGGTGAAATTGGCCGAAACTACTCTCGAATTCTTTTCGGACTACACCGATTTGGATGAAAAGGACCCCACACTGGTCTTATGAGTTTATGGGTCCCAAAGAAATTGGCTGAAACTACTCTTGAATTCCTTTCGGACTACACCGATTTGAATGAAAAGGACCCCACACCGGTCTTATGGGTTTATGGGTTCCGGAGAAATTGGCTAAAACTACTCTTAAATTCCTCTTTCGGACCACACCGATTTGGATGAAAAGGACCCCACACCGGTCTTATGGTGGGTCCCGGTGAAATTGGCCGAAACTACTCTTGAATTATTTTCGGACTACACCGATTTGGATGAAAAGGACCCCACACCGGTCTTATGGGTTTATGGGTCCCGGTGAAATTGGCTAAAACTACTCTTAAATTCCTCTTTCGGACCACACCGATTTGGATGAAAAGGACCCCACACCGGTCTTATGAGTTTATGGGTCCCAAAGAAATTGGCTGAAACTACTCTTGAATTCCTTTCGGACTACACCGATTTGAATGAAAAGGACCCCACGCCGGTCTTATGGGTTTATGGGTCCCGGTGAAATTGGCTAAAACTACTCTTAAATTCCTCTTTCGGACCACACCGATTTGGATGAAAAGGACCCCACACCGGTCTTATGGTGGGTCCCGGTGAAATTGGCCGAAACTACTCTTGAATTCTTTTCGGACTACACCGATTTGGATGAAAAGGACCCCACACCGGTCTTATGGGTTTATGGGTCCCGGTGAAATTGGCCGAAACTACTCTCGAATTCTTTTCGGACTACACCGATTTGGATGAAAAGGACCCCACACCGGTCTTATGAGTTTATGGGTCCCAAAGAAATTGGCTGAAACTACTCTTGAATTCCTTTCGGACTACACCGATTTGGATGAAAAGGACCCCACACCGGTCTTATGGGTTTATGGGTCCCGCTGAAATTGGATGAAACTACTCTTAAATTCCTTTCGGACCACACCGATTTGGATGAAAAGGACCCCACACCGGTCTTATGGGTTTATGGGTCCCGCTGAAATTGGATGAAACTACTCTTAAATTCCTTTCGGACCACACCGATTTGGATGAAAAGGACCCCACACCGGTCTTATGGGTTTATGGGTCCCGGTGAAATTGGCTGAAACTACTCTTAAATTCCTTTCGGACCACACCGATTTGGATGAAAAGGACCCCACACCGGTCTTATGGGTTTATGGGTCCCGGTGAAATTGGCTGAAACTACTCTTAAATTCCTTTATTCCTTTCGGACCACACCGATTTGGATGAAAAGGACCCCACACCGGTCTTATGGGTTTATGGGTCCCGGTGAAATTGGCCGAAACTACTCTTGAATTCTTTTCGGACTACACCGATTTGGATGAAAAGGACCCCACACCGGTCTTATGAGTTTATGGGTCCCGGTGAAATTGGCTGAAACTACTCTTGAATTCTTTTCGGACTACACCGATTAGGATGAAAAGGACCCCACGCCGGTCTTATGGGTCCCGGTGAAATTGGCTGAAACTACTCTTAAATTCCTTTCGGACCACACCGATTTGGATGAAAAGGACCCCACACCGGTCTTATGGGTTTATGGGTCCCGGTGAAATTGGCCGAAACTACTCTTGAATTCTTTTCGGACTACACCGATTTGGATGAAAAGGACCCCACACCGGTCTTATAAGTTTATGGGTCCCGGTGAAATTGGCTGAAACTACTCTTGAATTCTTTTCGGACTACACCGATTAGGATGAAAAGGACCCCACGCCGGTCTTATGGGTCCCGGTGAAATTGGCTGAAACTACTCTTAAATTCCTCTCGGACCACACCGATTTGGATGAAAAGGACCCCACACTGGTCTTATGGGTTTATGGGTCCTGGTGAAATTGGCTGAAACTACTCTTGAATTCCTTTCGGACTACACCGATTAGGATGAAAAGGACCCCACGCCGGTCTTATGGGTCCCGGTGAAATTGGCTGAAACTACTCTTAAATTCCTTTCGGACCACACCGATTTGGATGAAAAGGACCCCACACCGGTCTTATGGGTTTATGGGTCCTGGTGAAATTGGCTGAAACTACCCTTGAATTCCTTTCGGACCACACCGATTTGGATGAAAAGGACCCCACGCCGGTCTTATGGGTTTATGGGTCCCGGTGAAATTGGCAGAAACTACTCATTACTGCTTAAATCGAAATTTGACCGCTACTAGTAAACATTTGCATTCTGTTTTATCGCCGCGTCGTCCAAAGCCTACTGGTTCAAAGTCATGAAAAAACATTAAAGCTCTCTGTATTTCAAAGATGACTCGAGCAAAACATCAAGTGCGCTACATTTTTGGAAAGATAATTTTAAGCTCTATTGGAATATGTAAGAATATACAGGGAGTCTCATTAAAAAAAATATGTTTCCATCAATAACTAACGATATGTTATTTGAAAATATTATGAATGAATAAATGAACTTGAAAATAAAAAAAAATCCGGAAAATGTTTTTTTGGACGAGTGGATAAGATTCTAGGGCGAGCCGTAGGCGAGGCATGTAATACATATGATTTTTCCTCCTATCCACTTAATGAACCTTTTTTGTAAATTTAAAACGCATCTCAACTGCTTTTGTCTAAAACGGACCTATCCTTGCATGATGGAAAGTATAGACAATACAGTCATGTCCATCTGAGAATCTGCGGTGGTGCAATGGGGCTTGTAATCCGAAGGTCCCGGGTTCAGCTCCTGGCAATTGCAACTTTTTTTTTTTTAAACGTTTTACTTTTTTTTGTTAGTGATTTGAATTATTGGACATTTAGATAGCTTATACATTTCGGATTGCTATTGAGTGATTTTCTCATAAGTAATGTTATGTGCCTATTTGAATGAAGTGACGATAATTTTTTTTTCTAAGAGCTGCGCTTGTTCGGAAATTCAAATGAAAATCACGTTGATTATTGAAATATAAAAAATGTATACGCAAGGAGTATACTTTGTATATTTATCACATCTACCGGCAGTACATTGATATGAACAGAAATTCTACTAGAGAAGTCACAACAAATTACCGAGAAATGGATTCTTCAAATGTGTACTCAGTCTTTTTGTGTGAAAGTTCTGGAGTTACTAACAGCTCTAACTTTCTTAGCCAGCTTGCCACGTTTTTTCTTTTTCTTCTTCTCCGCCTTTTCTTTGTCGCCATTAACTACGGATTTTGATTTTTCCCCTGCCAGTTCGTAGGAAGATGTGTCTGGAAGGCTTTTGAATTTCCGAAGTCGGACTTTTTCGACTGGCTGAGGCTGAGGCCAGTCGACATTTGCTTGTCTTCTCAATCTGAAAATTTAGGAAAAACAGATTAATGAAATGAAATAATTTTGAAATTTTTTTGTTTGAGTTTTAATTATACAGAGTGTTGTAACATAAATCATTTAGGCAGCCCGTTCTACATGAACGCTCGCCGTGTTCCTTACCGGTAAGGGGTATCGCGTATCCCACTACTGGCTAACGAGTGTCGATGTGATTGACGGAAACCATTTTGATGCCGTTTAGCAGTTGAGGCCGTGGCAGTTGTAATTTGATCTTATCTCAATTCTATTTAGTTGTCAATAAAGTGCGCTTGGTCATCCTGGTGCTAACGAGATTAGCTGAAGCTACCCGTTACCTGTCCAGGTAGGTGTCTTTATATCATAACCTTCGGTATTTATGGGTGGCTGGTAGGCTTTATAGTTGCATTCATTCTAATATCTTACTGTATTTATATTTTAGGTTCATAGAAATTGTCAACCAAATCTTGTTCATAATAAATACTGTTGAACTTATCGAGTCGTAGTTGGCTGTGTCCCAGCCGAACTCATCCACACCCCCTTGAGAACCTCTATTACGTTACAGTGTCTCAAAAAAGCGCAGCGACTTAGAAGTTGATTTTTTAAATAGGATACCCTGTATATCATTGCATGACCGGTAAGGGATGATCATAAGAAAGCCAACAATACCAAGTTTGATGCTGTTATCTCTACGGAGATATCGCCTATCATTTTATTCATAAGCTCAATGAGTATGTAGTAAAAAAAAACCTAATAAGTTGAGTTTAGAACAAATAAGTAATAATCTTTTCTGATTTCATCATTTTCAGTTTTGAAACTTTGAGATACATCTTTTATACATAATTTTGATGAATTGTTTAATATCTTCTTTATTTTTGTGTTTCATAAGTATTGTTATTATTCAGTGTATTATTTTTTATTATCCCTCTTAAAACAAAAATGCTTCGTGGGATCAATAAAATATTCGAAAATGGGATATTGGACGCCTGTGGTGTCACTCAATGAGAACAAAAAGTATTTTACCCCTTCACCACACAAGTAATTTAATTCCTAGATGCGCATTTCGATAACAAAGTCACCTTCATCAGTAGGATTACTAAACTAACTGTAAATAGGCATACCAGTCTTTTTTATATCAAATAATTAATTACCATGGGTTAATCTGTGTACTGGAAGGTACCCTACCTGATGGGTAGGTATAGCCCACCCAATAAACAATACACCATAGGCACTTAATTATTCCTTTACTGGTATCAAGTCAAATAGTTTGGAATTTAATGGACCATTATCATTATTGAGCAAGGGTTTCGAGCCCCTTTTTCGAATAGCGATACTCTCATAGCAATCTAATTTTCTGTAATCATCAACAGGTGTTATTAATTTTAAATTTTGGATGTTAATTTTGTGATGAGTTTCTAATACATGATCCGCAACACTCGATTTATTTTCTCGTGAATATTTAGCATGTGCCAAATGTTCACGGAAACGAACATTCGTAGATCTTTTGGTTTGGCCATAATATACACTATCGCAGTTTTGACAGCTAATTTCATAGATTCCTGATCTCTCCAAAGTTGGAATTTTATCTTTATGATAATGGTCCATTAAATTCCAAACTATTTGACTTGATACCAGTAAAGGAATAATTAAGTGCCTATGGTGTATTGTTTATTGGGTGGGCTATACCTATCCATCAGGTAGGGTACCTTCCAGTACACAGATTAACCCATGGTAATTAATTATTTGATATAAAAAAGACAGGTATGCCTATTTACAGTTAGTTTAGTAATCCTACTGATGAAGGTAACTTTGTTATCGAAATGCGCATCTAGGAATTAAATTACTTGTGTGGTGAAGGGGTAAAATACTTTTTGTTCTCACAATAAAATATTATTATTATTATAAAATGGTCACATATATGTAGATTAGATACTGATATCGAAAAACAACTAACTGTGAATGAAGGTAATTTTAAAGTGATTATACATATTATACCCATTCTGATTCTTGGAAGACTTCTCCTTTTCTTCTGCTTTCGATTTAACTTCCTTCGATATGCTCCTCTTATCAGATTTCAGCAGTTTTTTCGAAAATTTCGTTTGATTTCTCCTGAAAAACGATTCATTGCTTGTAATATTCTAACACAAATGAGGTTGGTTTCCATTTCATCAGGTTCCATAAGTTGTACTCACTTTTGAGGAGAAGACGTTCTACCATCAGAAAAGTATGTTCTTTCACCACCACCCCATGACAAAGGTACGTCGCCATTGCCTACTCCAAACCACAATTTATTTTTCAAGCTGTATAGTTTAGCCTGCACCTCAGCTAACTGTCTGGTGACTTGTGGTTTTTTATCCACGAGATGCCTGAAAAAGCGAGAAAAGTTATGAACAAACGTGATTTCAGGAAAATATAATGTAATATTTTCATTTATAGTTCATAGTTATAAAATAGTTATTTATGATGCAAGTGTTAAAAGTGGCATTTTATTTTGTGAATGGGGAATATTGCGAAAAGAGCGTTTTTGTACAACAGTTACTGCTAGTAAGAAAAAAACAAAAAAAAAATAAGATCCATTAGGATTCGAACACACTATCTTTGGGTTTCAAGACTGGCAGGCTCGCAGATGCTCCAAAGATAATAAACCCCATCACACTTCATTTATGAATGCCATTATTTGTCAGTGATGAAGGACCTTCTACAGTTGGAATGAATACTACTTCGTTTGTAACTTCAAAAGGAATTAGCAAGTATTACCAATTGCACAAACGGCCAAATACATGTGTGAACTTTTATAAATGATTTCTCTTGATCTCTCTATTAGAGAGATCTATATCACTGAGTATCCATCATCTCATTGAACAAAGTGATTTTATGAAAACGTCAGTTTTTAGTTCATATATCAATGAATTTTCAATGACATTTGTACAAAAAATTATGATATAATATTTTTTTGTTAAATTTGAACACCCTTTATCTCAGGAATGAAGCGGTTGCGGACCTTTTTTCCAAAAATCATTCAAGGATATCGCTCGGGGCAATCGTGAACGTTCACAAGTCACCTGTCAGAAATAAATATCCATAAATTTGTTGACAAAAAGTTTGTTTCATTTGCAGTGTACTGTGATTGTATTTCAACATTCATCTAATCAATTCATTTAAATTTGCCATTGTTTAGATCATTTGACACCAACAATCGAATATTCACTTCAAATTTCATAGTGTAGTGTTGTGTTTTGAAAAAGTCATTTATTTTCCCAAATTTATGCGTAACGTCCATTTCAAACCACCAGGTTTAGTCCCACGTTTGATAAAGATAGATAGAAACGGATTATGGTCATTCAGGAGCGGCGCGTTTCAACACTTATTAAAGTTTTTTTTTAACCAACATTTCCAAATTCCACTTGTTTTTCCACTTCTTTTGGTGGAAAGAGCACACTGTATGATTTTCAAGGGAAAGTACTGATCACCGTTAATGACTACCTATATTAAATCGATTTAATTCATTCTGAAACCAAGAAAATGGAATATAGTAAAAAACTCCAGTGTTAGCAAGAGCTTATTTTCAATTCAACAAAATCAAACTAGTGAATGAATACGAGTATGTTACTGTCAAATAGGTACCTAGATGAGTATCGTCAAGTGACTTGCGCTAGTGTGACAATCCTACAGCCGGCCCTGTCTGCTCCACTTCAGTTCGCAAACAAGGCAAAGCCTCGAGGTAATTACTAAATATTCGAGAAACTATGAAAAACATCTACAGTGGGGTAGCCAAAACACGAAAGAGGATTCATGATTGTTCGAGAAACTATTCCATAGCTATATATGGCAGCGCCTGCCCGACGGAGGGATTGGAGAGTTTAGCATAAGGTCACGACCCCTACCGGGAAATATTTGAACCTCTTTGTCAAGCATAGTTAGGTAAGTTAGGTTATGTTTTCCTGCATGAACTTGACCTGCTTCGGGATGACTTTCCTGCTTTGCATGAGCATGACATTTCCTTTATATAAACTTTTCCTTCTTCAACTGCCATAACCCCACCTAATTGATAAGGTGTGTCAGCCAACTTGCTGGTTTTCAAACACAGGGCATATAATACCAGCTTGTTCATATCTCTTTCAGTTATGCCACACAATATTATATGCCCTGCATTCAACACAGCCTGTCCCTCGATGACACATCTCGATGATGGCAGAGCTTCCAGATACTGGAATATATCAGCAATATTTACAAATGAGTCCATGATCTCCTGTAAACAGATTAGCTCGGCAAACAATCCCTAAATTGATTCAATTTCTCACTAATTTCTCCACCACAATATTTTGAAACACTTTAAACTAACACTATAATGTCACTTGCGGTGTATAAAAAAACACTCGTTTTCAACAATGAAAAGTTAAACACAATTTAAATTCAACGAAACAAGAAATAACAATGATTGATATTTCAAATTTCAAACATCATATTATGACAAACAAAACTGACAAATGACAAATGTAAACAAAGTCCTTGACACAGCCGCCATTTTCCTAGCGATAGTGGCGGCACCATCGGTCGATTTACTCGCCAATAGTGAATACAGAGTGAAATACACAGAGTCGGCCTTGCAATAAACCTAGCATAATTTATAAACATTGTTCAGTTCAGATGAATTGATAATTTTACTGTTGAAACAAATAACATAAATAGAGTTAAGTGCATTTTCATTACAGTACCATCGAATTTAGTAGTTGAAGTAGGTACCTACTTTGGTTGTGGTGTTTTCGATCTTCTGGTAAACAGCTGAGATCCCAATGATTCGGTGGGAATTAAATCAAAAACTGAAATACTCCTCTTGGTTCTGTTGACTTGCACTTCACTGTCGGAGTAGTCCTGAACAGGCTAAAAAAAAAAAAAATGTTGGAAGCGCAATTTTTACATATATGAGAAAACACAGTTATGCACGTTTTTTTGCAATTTTTTCCGATCAGTGTTCAAAAATGAAAGCTAATAATGAGAATGCTTTTTTTGATAGAATATTCGTCTGACAAGAATATTTGTAGATCATGAGACTATGTCATCACAGATTACCACAATTTCCACAATCGATATTAATAAAAAAATTATACATATAAAAGAAAATAATGAAATGAATGAAATCTACAAATACTGACAAATATAAAATTATGAAAGAGTTCTACGAAATGGTCAAGAAGAAAATAAAGAATTGAGAATCAGGTTCAGATACTTATATGCACAGACACTGATATTGTTTAATGGCAATTATTTCTGTTGAAATTAATTAATTTAAAAATAAATATGAGAGACGAAGTATTAACTTTCAGTGTTTAGAAAAATGTTGTAATCATTTTAATAAAAAAATGGGAGAATTAATTTCACAGATCTCAAGTAGATTAACATCAAATAGTATTATTTGTGTCTGTGGGTTAATTTTGCTTGTATATTTTTAAAATGATCATTAAGAAGTTTACCTGAATTTCTATTACAAGAATTGTATCATATCCATCCCAGGATTCGTCCTTTTTCTGAAGATAAATAATAAATTAAACACAGAATATGAACTGAAATTAAAAACAATAAAATAATATGAATAATATGAACGCAAAGTATATAAACATAAATAACTGTCTTGAAAAGAAAAATTAATGAAACCATAATAATCAGAGTTTAATGAAAACAAGACAAACTCGAGCAAAAAGTGAAGAATGAATTGTAGCACTCTGAAACTCGGAACATGACATCTAGACATTATGTATTATCAGAAAAAAAATTGTTTACCAAAAAATCAGGGGTGGAACCTAAAAAATTTTTCATTTAAATAAAATATAATTTTTTTTGTTGTTACTTCAGAAAATATAAGATTTATCAAAAACGATTTCAATAGGTTGAGAGATAATTCAATTCTCCACAAGAATAATTTTCAGTTATACCTATATATCATTTTTGGCAGAGTTATGACCAATCAAATATTCGGCTCCGCCAGAACTTTCAGCGGCGGGTAAGGGTGAACCTGAAATTTGATGTCGGCGTTCGATCACGTTTTCTGAGAAAACGAGCGCATTTCATAAGAAATAACTAAGAATAATTTTTGTGGAAAATTGAATTGTTTTTCACCTTGTTGTGTTCTTTTTCCAATAAATCATATAAAGATAACAGCAAAAATCTATTTATATATTTTTAAACGAAAAAAAATATATACAGGGTGTTTCAGAATTCAGTATCAAGATTTCAGGGACGTGTTTCTTAGGTCAAAAAAAGACTTTTTTTCTCATAAACATGTGTCCGCAACCGCTTTATTTCTGAGATACAGGATGTTGAAATTTAACAAAAAAATCAGTTCTTTTTCAATATCTCTAAACCACTTTGGTTTTTCTTTTTAATTTTGGTACATGCAAAGTACACATAAAAATACATTTTTTCCATGGCGAACGTTTTTTAATTTTCATCAGTGGCGTCTCTGTAAACATGCTCTGTCATTTTTGATCAAAATAATGATACGGTACTGTTTTTATTTTGTCAAATTAGTATCATTTTCATAATTGTCTTTTTCTATTTTTCCACAAACATGTTCTCTTGACTATTTTCCGTCCGACGGACGGTTTTCGATTTAAAAAATGGAAGGTCGTCATTCGCTTGTACCTATGCGATTTTTTGTATGTCTCATTTTGCTTTTTAAATCGAAAACTGTTCTTCGTAGGGAAAAAAGTCGAGGGACCATTTATATGAATAGATAGAGGACACTCATAAAAAATATAATATTCATTTAAAAAAAAACAGTAGCGTATCATTATCATTTTTGTTAAATTTCAACACCCTGTATCTTAGAAATTAAGCAGTTGCGGATATATGTTTATAGGTAATAAAGTCTTATATTGACCTGAAATATACGCCCCCTAATTCTTGATACTGAATTTTGAAACACCCTGTATATTCCACCCCTAGAATATTGAAAAACATTTTTTTTCTGTTTATCATGGTTCCAACGACTAGCATACCAAGTTTGATGGTGCTACAATCGATTCTTGTCTCAAAACTCTATCGTACTGGATTAACAAGTGCAAGTGTGGTTTCCTAAAGAACCATAATTTGTTTCGAAAACGAGAAGGAATTTATGATAATCCTCCAGTACACGAGTTGTATTTGTTAAGACTATCGATATCATTCATTCTACTCAATTCAACGAACATTAATCCTGCATGTTAGTTCTAAAACTATGCAACTAACAAAACACAAATGGATGGTGTTATGTAATAAGAGTCGAAAAATTGAGTTATCACAGTCATTGGAATCGCAAAGCGTTATTCTACAATAAGCAAAAATGATTTAACCCGTAATTATATAAAGGGGGTCTATCCACTAACAAAAGTACCAAGCTACATTCCATCATTCCATGATATGATAAACTATTTTGATATTGTTTACGAAACTGGTTGACTGTGGCTTGGCCCATTATTGCATAACATCATCCAAATATCTATTCTGTTTACTAACTCTCTTGTAGATGTAGGTTATGTCTTTAGTTTTAATAGTTTTGGTTTACATGTATGCAAAATTTGTCGAAAATTGTGAAAAATTATAGGTTTTTAATCATACCACGAATTATATTTAGGACGACAATATATCGATTTGAAATAAAGAAAAATCGTGTCACCTGGTAATTGATGCTTACTTCTAGCCGTATTCAACGGAATACTCTTTTCCACGGCCTCATCTTTGATACCAATGGACATTTGTCCCCAACGATCGCTCATATTGATAAATAAAGATAACTAGTCGAAAGACATGAATTTGACGTTTATAATTTAAATAATTATTTTCACTTGACAGATAGTAAAACAAAAACTAAGCAGGTTTATCACCGTGAAAATTTTTTGCTCAAGCGGAAATCCAATGAAATTACCTAGTTAAATTGAGATCATGTGATTGAATACAACCAATAAGAACAACATTATACTGATAACAGACCCAGCGGTCTGTTTTCACTCTCAGGCACGTTGCTATGGATATACATATTTTGATTTATTTCGATAATAACGTCAAAATGTCAGTGATGTCATGATTTGGTTGTAATGCTGACGAGAAGATTGATGAAATTTTCTCATCAAATATATCAAAATAAACTGTTTACAATAACAACTTTGCATGGAAATCATTTATAGACTATTGCAATGTTACAAAGTATCGGTTAGCAAAAAATTTTCTATTCGAATAACCCTCGAACATTGATAAATACAACAACTTCCTCAAGCTTGTTGTTTATAGAAAACAGACCTCCGCCTTCGGCGTCGGTCTGTTTCCAAGCAACAAGCTTTCGGAATTTGCTATAATTATCAATGTCCTTAGGTTATTACTACTGAAAATACAGCGACAAGCTATATTTTCACTGTAGTTCCGATTATATTGGCTGAATTTCAAAATTTGAAATCCACTGATTGGTTGTTAAGCAAGGAAATATATTGTCATTATAAAAATTTCCTCCAATCAAAAACGCTTATTTTAGCATGAGTGGAATAGTCGCTGAAAAAGTCCCGCTTCATAGTATTATCGCTGTAATTGATCGAAGTTGTCCTGCTTCATATGGGATTTTCAATATACGATGGAAATATTCATAGGTAATATCACAAGATCATGGCAAATAGCCGACTATAATTTTCACTTATAATCTCCCTAGTGCTTGAATTATTGCCGGAAATTTTTCGAGTACATACATTTTTTGAAAATTACCCGAGTCGCGCAGCGACGAGGGTGATTTTCTTAAAAAATTCATTTACGAGATAAATTTCCATCAATTAATTCAAGCACGCGGGGGATTCGGTAAGAAAATTTCACACCAAAATATATTAAATTAATGGTTAATTCAACTGACTTGTAGATTTTTCTGAGAGAAAACAAGTTGTAACATCAGTGGGCCATGAATGGTTTTTGTTGATATAATGACAGTTACGCGTTGGTATTAGTGGCGGTGTTTGTATGTGAGAAAGGAAAATTCATTTTGCGACATTTTCAACCTAAAATTACATTGCACATCACGCAGAACTAAAATAGTTTTGACTGGTCCATGCGGATTGTTTATTGGGAAGTGATGTGGAAAGGAATTCTTGCAAATTTCAGCCTAGTATTCACGAAAAGATAAGTTGAATAAAATTGTTTAAAATATTAAGTTCATCAAGTCAAGCATAGATAGATTTGATTGATATGCATTTTTTACCGATGGACCTATTCATCGTTGAAATGCAAGTTCTCAAAATATTTTCAGACACATTCGAAATATTTAGTGAATATATAATTATGAAATATTATCTCCTTTCATGTGAAAAATAACATTCCATTTGTACATAAAAGCAAAATGTTAACTATCACATGTCAAATATTTGACAGAAAAATTTCCACTTATTAATTTCGCCCAGGGTACCCAGGAGGATAAAAATTTCCGGAAATTTTTTGGGTTGCCATGGCAACTAAATAAAAACCAATTTTTTGATTGGCTGAAAAAGTGAGGTGTGAAATTTTCTTCATAATTCTATCGAGAGTACTTTGTATTTTGACGATTAAATGAGACCATATGAACATTAATAATCAGAATAACTCCCGAAAGCTTTAGCTGGAGGGAGTTATTCTATGATTATCAATGTTGGTATGATCGAATTGAATTGTCTCAAAATACAAGTTTCTCGAGACGAATTAAAGAAAATAATAGTCTCTATTTGTCATAGTCGAATGATATTTAGGAAAACTATTTCATGAACAGCATGAAATCATTCATATTCAAGTTCATATAAGCTTCAAAAAATACATTAATTCTTTCCAGACAGACTCTTTACTCCTTTTTGGTGTTTTTTGTGATGAATTAGCTTATATGTTCTCTAATTTCCGTAGTAGAGGCTAACCGAAAACGAGACATTTCTATTTTCAAGGTCTGGCAGTCGCAGGCTCTTGGTCTATAATACATTCAAAATGTTAAAATCGTATAACAAACTCCATTTGCATTTTTCTTTAGTAACGTACCTTTTTTTTTCTTGATAATTTTTTCTTCCTTTTTCTTCGTAATATTCTCGCTTTTTCCTCAACTTTTTCTGCTTCTGATTGACTGTCAGATATACTGGAATCCGAACTATCTCTATCCGATAAAGACAGTTTCAAGGTGGCCTGGCATATCTAAAAAAATTTATATCAAGTGATATAATTTGACCAGTTCAGAAATATTATCCAATATAACACCAAACAAATTAAAAAAAAAAGAGAAATAAAAAGAAAAGGAACATGAATATAGATGTAATTCAATTCAATAGGGCAGGCACACTGGTAAATGAAGTGAAGGAAGGCAAAACGAAAGAACAATTTGGAATGGATTTTTAAAAAAAAGTCCGTGAATATGTGGATGAAACATGGGAAATAATATAAAAGCCGTGATTTAAATTGGGGCGAAATGTAAGATTTTTATCCAGAAAAAGTTTCCATAATTCGAAAGTATTAATTAGTTAGACTGATTATCAGCTTATTTCACATAAGATGTAAGTTTTCACAAAACCCTTACCAAAGTGCATCCATGTCTCTTGTGCCAGTGTTGAAAAAACACTTAAGTACCACTACTTCTAAATACAGAAAACAAAACAACATATAATAATCTAGTCTACTTGATTTACGATTTTAAGTCTTGAAAAATATTTTGATTAATTATTATTATTATTAGGGTTATTTACTGGTAACGGTTTTCTAGGAACAGACGGACTTTTCGAAGAAATTTTCGTTTTCGTCGAAATTGATTTTTTCGATTTCTTCGTGACATTCACTGGAGAGGGAGGTGGAGCAGTTAACTGGACATCTTCTTCTTCATCTCGCCCTACTTCGTCGCTACTGCTCGAAGTATCTCCATCGTCACTGTAAAAAGAATAATGTTCGTGAAATGGCAGGTCTTAACATATTGCAAATTTAAATTTGTTTTTATGAAAAGAGAGAGTGAATATGTTTCTTATATTCTAAGAAAACTCTCTTGTCAACAGATACAATTAAATTCACGCCTTGTCCTCAATGATTTAGATGTGTAGTTTCCCCGTTTCCCCAATATTTAAAGCTCGCATGTACCCCGCTCTCCCCTAAACCTGCCGTGTTGCTGTGCGTCCGGCTATATTTACCTGTCATCATTCTTACGTTTTGTGCGAATACACATCGCGTCTAGCAAAAAAATGGGTATAACGGACTTCAGTGGCCGATTCTCAATATTTTTTGTTTTTTTTTTTTTTTTTCGAATGCCTTCGCGTGATTGTTACCCTCAAGAAGACTCACCAGGAATCAGTGCCTAGGTCAATTCGCCCTTGAATCAAGAAAACTTTAGCTGAAAGGGTGTGTTGATCTGAGCAACAAAATAAAGGATAAAAATGAATTCATTGTTCGGTCGCAATATGTCAATCGAATTTGTTATATGACAAAATGAATGTATTCTGTCTGAATTATCGCAACTGCCTTTAAACGAACTTACCTAAGTGAAGTTCGATCATAATTATATGAAACGCCTTGTCCGAGATTATCATACCCGCCCTTAAAACCCAACCACGATCTTCTCCAGTTGCAATGACACGGCTTTAAAAATAATGACACGTAAATATAGCCGGACGCATAGCAACACGGCGGGCTTAGGGGAGAGCGGGGTACATGCGAGCTTTAAATATTGTGGTACATTTGGCAGGAAACGGAGAAACTACACAGCTAAATCATCTCGGACAAGGCGTTTCATATAATTATGATCGAACTTCACGTAGGTAAGTTCGTTTGATCTTATTATTATATGTTCAAAAAGCACACATGGTGGTGAATTCTGGTTTTGAAAGTGACGTCACTTGAATTTCGATCAAAGTGTACAGGGTGAATCACTTTTTTTAAATGGATCACCTGGAGTAGTGAGTTAGAGCCCGATGAATTTGATTATTCATCTCGTAATACGAGTATGTTACAAAAATTTCAATAATACTTCCTGTATGTCTCCGCAAACTGGGACTACGTTCAGGTTCTTCTTCATGAGCATCTCATGATTTCCCTGTTTCTATTCTTCCTTAATTGTAAGGCGGAATGAAAAACGAATTTTGTTCTGACGATAATTCTCATTGGAATGCCATAACTGATATTAATCAACCTGTGGATAATGTGAGCACCTAAAGAGTTTGGAGTCGACCTCATTCTCTTCTGAAGTGTACACATTTTCACGAGAAGAATTGCTTGAAGGTAACCATCACCAATAATAAATTCAAACCAAATACCACCACCTATTGCATATTTTGGATGATAAATATATTGGATTCAAATGGAGGCGACATGTAGATGGCGTCAGTGGTGTTCGCATCCAAGTCATGTCGCAACTTGAATGGCAGAATACGTAATTTGGCAGTCACGTTGAATTTCCGAAAAGTAGATGGCGGATCATGTATTGTAAATAGAGTAGGTAGGTGGCACCAATGACTGCAATAAAATTAGAAATATGGTTCAATTCAAGAAATTATTTCTTCTGATGTTTCATGGACCGTATCCGCTATATCAGGGTCACATCGTAAAGTAGGTAGGTATATTTGGGGTATATTTATTCTGTTGTGTCATATTGTGTTTTGGATTTTGTAAAGTGATTTAAATATAATTGATAATAAAAAGCAATTTGGACAGCGGTAAATGGTGGCAGGAATATATAAATGCCACTTTTGACTTTTTAGTTTAGTTATTAGGTGAAACTTAATTTAAATCATTTTAAAGCTAGTTGGTTACAACTGAACATTATTGCAAAGTAATCGCCTTTAATTAATTTCAGATTGATGTTTCGAAACAGCCTTCATCTTCAATCACCCCTTTCTAACCTCAAAAATAGGAATGGTGCCAGAATATCAAATCAAGCTAACAGGTTCGCCTGAACCACATTTTAAAATAACCTAAGCAAATAACACTACCTACACGTATCATATATATGAACTAATAATCCTAATTTTAGACTTCGTATTCGATAACACCTTTCATGTCATTTTAAACAGCTTTCTCAGATTATATATTTCGGTGTATTTCAGAAAAAATACTTCATATTATTATCCATGAGTCATTTTTACATAAAACGAACTTAATTATTTTTTTAAGGCATCGACTACAGTGGTCTTACTCAATTATAGTAATTTTTTTTCAAGATATCAATATTGAAAAATCTCTCATGAGTGACTCTTCTTTGGATCCGTGCCTGAGTGATGATACATTTGCAGTAAACTCATCCAGAAGCATATTTACAAAAGCTACTTTGCCTGCGTTATTGCTCGCGGCTACCAGTTTAATTATGCGGATCTGTAAATTCCAATCCCTTGTATCTTCCAGGCCCGGACTGGGACCATTTGGGGCCCTCAGCTAAAACTTGTGAAGGGGCCCCATACCGGGGATCTGGGGGTTATGTAATAACATTTTTGAAAATTATAGGCGCTTGAAAACAATGATAACGATTTTTTACGCTATTTTGGTACTTATGAAGAAGTAATTCAGCTGGGTTTGTATACAAATATTATGATGACTTTTATTGACTTATTCATTAAAGTAAGAAAATCACGGTATTTTTAGAATACCACAATACTACAAAACACATGAGGTAGAACTGGCAATAATTACAACGAAGTTCAAAGTAAAGTGCAGTATTTTATTAGGTATTTTTTAGCACCAAAGGATTAATGAATTATGTCAAAATTATTCGTGTGATAAAAATAATGACAAACGGATTTTGGGGATTAGAAAAATAATACTTGATTTTTTTTTAATTCTTGTGTATTGAACAGTTTACAATGTTGTTATACTAGAATAGAAGGGGCTTAACTTAACTGAGATGATTCGACATTTTATTCCTCTTGCCCTAAAATAGCAGCTTCTTTGTAAGCAACTCACTTGTTTAAGCTACTTCATATATTATTTTAGTGTAGTATTTTTAGGTATGGGGTGGATGTTATTATATGTAAGAGAGGGGGAGGAGAAGGACGATATGCGCTCGCGCGGCTCTACTGACTGATCAGTTGATCTGATAGAGCATCGCTGGCACTTGTGCAGTTGTCTGCTGGACATACGTCACCACGCAGACGATGCATTGCACCACAACAACTTAACTCAACTCATAACACAGAAGCTCGTATAAATCTTTCGTATAAACAGCGAGATATAAACACTTGATGAGCGTGTTCTACTTTTGGAAAATATAAACAAATCATCACCAAGGACACAAAATAACTTCTAACAAGACAAAAACATTTTTATGTACGTCATGTGGGGCCCTCTCGGGCCGGGGGCCCTCCGCCATCGCGGACCTGCGGACCTGGCCAGTCCGGGCCTGTAATGATGACCAGGTTAGCTTGCTCAGGTTAGGTTTGTGTGTAACTTATCCGTGTTAAGGTTCTTTTGCAAAAAGAACTGTGTAAGTACAAAAATAGTCACTCAATCCGGAAATATACTGTACTTTCAATAATTAACATAGACAATTTGCGCGACTGAAAAATATCCAATAAAAAGTTCAAACAAAATAGCTCTCAAAACTTCGTCATGATCATTAGGCAAGTCCAACTCTGCTTCCACTGCTTTAAAATAAATGGTATAAACATGTATGGAGATGTGTTGAAATTGCAAATAAGGAAACTTTAGGAAGTGTTTTGTTTACGTGTAGAAACCTACAATATTTTTGTAGTTCCTCTCAATGTCCACATTTCTTATAGTGGGCGCATCAGTACAGCACTGAAATGACGTCACATATTCATGTTAGCAAATAATTACGCTAGATGGCACTCGCGTTTGGCTCCAATACCAATTCCACAGGCATTGACTAAGTATCCCCCTTATTTAAACAATGAATTGGACATTTAGAGCTTTGTGCTCACGACTGTAAGTTCATTCTAAAAGAAACGAAAACGGCTTATCAGCGAAGGCATTTTACATACGAGGGAAATAATAAGTAGATAAATCAATTCTCGGTGTTCCGATTATGTATCATTCGCAATTGAAGTCATTTTGAAAAATATAGGTTTTCCTGGTGTGATGGTGATCTTTCTGAAATATTTTTGAAATTTTCTGGCCTAATATGATAATAATAATCTATTCGATGGCTAAATACCATAGCAGTCGATGCCAAAAAAACAAAGAAAAAAAAGTAATCTTTTCAAATATTTTGGTAATATTCTTAAGAATATTTCGTTTATAATATTCCATTTGGTTTCATAATGTTCTTACTGTTGTTGGATCTCACGAAATCTCATAGATTGGATACGGAATTCCAAATACAGATTGGATCATCGAATCCTGAACCCAACTTTTTATACGATACCGAATAAGATTATAAATTGTGTCTTTTATCCTCATTCAAAAGATTATTGTGATTGGAATTGGAATACCTCATCGAATCGTGTACCTATGGTCTCTTTGCACCACCACTGCCTAAAACAAACTCATACTTTGTATCTTTCTTTTTTTACCGAAACTTGTGAATTCTCAGTTATTTTGAATTGTATGAAAACTTATAGGAATCGCATAAATTTAGATAAGGAATTCCTGATCCAAACCATCACATCCAGATCCCACTGTTTCTACAACATACCCAATAAAATTGAATACTGAATTCCTGATCCAAACTATCACATCCTTATCCCACTGTTTCTACAACATACCCAATAAAATTGAATACTGAATTCCTGATCCAAACCATCACGTCTGATCCCACTGTTTCTACAACATACCCAATAAAATTGAATACTGAATTCCTGATCCAAACCATCACATCCTGATCCCACTGTTCCTACAACATACCCAATAAAATTGAATACTGAATTCCTGATCCAAACCATCACATCCTTATCCCACTGTTTCTACAACATAACCAATAAAATTGAATACTGAATTCCTGATCCAAACCATCACGTCTGATCCCACTGTTTCTACAACATACCCAATAAAATTGAATACTGAATTCCTGATCCAACCCATCACATCCTGATCCCACTGTTCCTACAACATACCCAATAAAATTGAATACTGAATTCCTGATCCAAACCATCACATCCTGATCCCACTGTTCCTACAACATACCCAATAAAATTGAATACTGAATTCCTGATCCAAACCATCACATCCTTATCCCACTGTTTCTACAACATAACCAATAAAATTGAATACTGAATTCCTGATCCAAACCATCACGTCTGATCCCACTGTTTCTACAACATACCCAATAAAATTGAATACTGAATTCCTGATCCAAACCATCACATCCTGATCCCACTGTTTCTACAACATACCCAATAAAATTGAATACTGAATTCCTGATCCAAACCATCACATCCTTATCCCACTGTTTCTACAACATAACCAATAAAATTGAATACTGAATTCCTGATCCAAACCATCACGTCTGATCCCACTGTTTCTACAACATACCCAATAAAATTGAATACTGAATTCCTGATCCAAACCATCACATCCTGATCCCACTGTTTCTACAACATACCCAATAAAATTGAATACTGAATTCCTGATCCAAACCATCACATCCTGATCCCACTGTTTCTACAACATACCCAATAAAATTGAATACTGAATTCCTGATCCAAACCATCACGTCTGATCCCACTGTTTCTACAACATACCCAATAAAATTGAATACTGAATTCCTGATCCAAACCATCACATCCTTATCCCACTGTTTCTACAACATAACCAATAAAATTGAATACTGAATTCCTGATCCAAACCATCACGTCTGATCCCACTGTTTCTACAACATACCCAATAAAATTGAATACTGAATTCCTGATCCAAACCATCACATCCTTATCCCACTGTTTCTACAACATAACCAATAAAATTGAATACTGAATTCCTGATCCAAACCATCACGTCTGATCCCACTGTTTCTACAACATACCCAATAAAATTGAATACTGAATTCCTGATCCAAACCATCACGTCTGATCCCACTGTTTCTACAACATACCCAATAAAATTGAATACTGAATTCCTGATCCAAACCATCACATCCTGATCCCACTGTTTCTACAACATACCCAATAAAATTGAATACTGAATTCCTGATCCAAACCATCACATCCTTATCCCACTGTTTCTACAACATAACCAATAAAATTGAATACTGAATTCCTGATCCAAACCATCACATCCTTATCCCACTGTTCCTACAACATACCCAATAAAATTGAATACTGAATTCCTGATCCAAACCATCACATCCTTATCCCACTGTTCCTACAACATACCCAATAAAATTGAATACTGAATTCCTGATCCAAACCATCACATCCTGATCTCACTGTTCCTACAACATACCCAATAAAATTGAATACTGGATTCCTGATCCAAACCATTACATCCTGATCCTACTGTTCTTACAACATACCCAATAAAATTGAATACTGAATTCCTGATCCAAACCATCACATCCTTATCCCACTGTTTCTACAACATAACCAATAAAATTGAATACTGAATTCCTGATCCAAACCATCACGTCTGATCCCACTGTTTCTACAACATACCCAATAAAATTGAATACTGAATTCCTGATCCAAACCATCACATCCTGATCCCACTGTTCCTACAACATACCCAATAAAATTGAATACTGAATTCCTGATCCAAACCATCACATCCTTATCCCACTGTTTCTACAACATAACCAATAAAATTGAATACTGAATTCCTGATCCAAACCATCACGTCTGATCCCACTGTTTCTACAACATACCCAATAAAATTGAATACTGAATTCCTGATCCAAACCATCACATCCTGATCCCACTGTTTCTACAACATACCCAATAAAATTGAATACTGAATTCCTGATCCAAACCATCACATCCTGATCCCACTGTTTCTACAACATACCCAATAAAATTGAATACTGAATTCCTGATCCAAACCATCACATCCTTATCCCACTGTTTCTACAACATAACCAATAAAATTGAATACTGAATTCCTGATCCAAACCATCACATCCTTATCCCACTGTTCCTACAACATACCCAATAAAATTGAATACTGAATTCCTGATCCAAACCATCACATCCTTATCCCACTGTTCCTACAACATACCCAATAAAATTGAATACTGAATTCCTGATCCAAACCATCACATCCTGATCTCACTGTTCCTACAACATACCCAATAAAATTGAATACTGGATTCCTGATCCAAACCATTACATCCTGATCCTACTGTTCTTACAACATACCCAATAAAATTGAATACTGAATTCCTGATCCAAACCATCACATCCTTATCCCACTGTTTCTACAACATAACCAATAAAATTGAATACTGAATTCCTGATCCAAACCATCACGTCTGATCCCACTGTTTCTACAACATACCCAATAAAATTGAATACTGAATTCCTGATCCAAACCATCACATCCTGATCCCACTGTTCCTACAACATACCCAATAAAATTGAATACTGAATTCCTGATCCAAACCATCACATCCTGATCCCACTGTTCCTACAACATACCCAATAAAATTGAATACTGAATTCCTGATCCAAACCATCACATCCTTATCCCACTGTTTCTACAACATAACCAATAAAATTGAATACTGAATTCCTGATCCAAACCATCACATCCTGATCCTACTGTTCTTACAACATACCCAATAAAATTGAATACGGAATTCCTGATCCAAACCATCACATCCTGATCCTACTGTTCCTACAACATACTCAATAAAATTGAATACTGAATTCCTGATCCAAACCATCACGTCTGATCCCACTGTTCCTACAACATACCCAATAAAATTGAATACTGAATTCCTGATCCAAACCATCACGTCTGATCCCACTGTTTCTACAACATACCCAATAAAATTGAATACTGAATTCCTGATCCAAACCATCACATCCTTATCCCACTGTTTCTACAACATAACCAATAAAATTGAATACTGAATTCCTGATCCAAACCATCACGTCTGATCCCACTGTTTCTACAACATACCCAATAAAATTGAATACTGAATTCCTGATCCAAACCATCACGTCTGATCCCACTGTTTCTACAACATACCCAATAAAATTGAATACTGAATTCCTGATCCAAACCATCACATCCTGATCCCACTGTTTCTACAACATACCCAATAAAATTGAATACTGAATTCCTGATCCAAACCATCACATCCTTATCCCACTGTTTCTACAACATAACCAATAAAATTGAATACTGAATTCCTGATCCAAACCATCACATCCTTATCCCACTGTTCCTACAACATACCCAATAAAATTGAATACTGAATTCCTGATCCAAACCATCACATCCTTATCCCACTGTTCCTACAACATACCCAATAAAATTGAATACTGAATTCCTGATCCAAACCATCACATCCTGATCTCACTGTTCCTACAACATACCCAATAAAATTGAATACTGGATTCCTGATCCAAACCATTACATCCTGATCCTACTGTTCTTACAACATACCCAATAAAATTGAATACTGAATTCCTGATCCAAACCATCACATCCTTATCCCACTGTTTCTACAACATAACCAATAAAATTGAATACTGAATTCCTGATCCAAACCATCACGTCTGATCCCACTGTTTCTACAACATACCCAATAAAATTGAATACTGAATTCCTGATCCAAACCATCACATCCTGATCCCACTGTTCCTACAACATACCCAATAAAATTGAATACTGAATTCCTGATCCAAACCATCACATCCTTATCCCACTGTTTCTACAACATAACCAATAAAATTGAATACTGAATTCCTGATCCAAACCATCACGTCTGATCCCACTGTTTCTACAACATACCCAATAAAATTGAATACTGAATTCCTGATCCAAACCATCACATCCTGATCCCACTGTTTCTACAACATACCCAATAAAATTGAATACTGAATTCCTGATCCAAACCATCACATCCTGATCCCACTGTTTCTACAACATACCCAATAAAATTGAATACTGAATTCCTGATCCAAACCATCACATCCTTATCCCACTGTTTCTACAACATAACCAATAAAATTGAATACTGAATTCCTGATCCAAACCATCACATCCTTATCCCACTGTTCCTACAACATACCCAATAAAATTGAATACTGAATTCCTGATCCAAACCATCACATCCTTATCCCACTGTTCCTACAACATACCCAATAAAATTGAATACTGAATTCCTGATCCAAACCATCACATCCTGATCTCACTGTTCCTACAACATACCCAATAAAATTGAATACTGGATTCCTGATCCAAACCATTACATCCTGATCCTACTGTTCTTACAACATACCCAATAAAATTGAATACTGAATTCCTGATCCAAACCATCACATCCTTATCCCACTGTTTCTACAACATAACCAATAAAATTGAATACTGAATTCCTGATCCAAACCATCACGTCTGATCCCACTGTTTCTACAACATACCCAATAAAATTGAATACTGAATTCCTGATCCAAACCATCACATCCTGATCCCACTGTTCCTACAACATACCCAATAAAATTGAATACTGAATTCCTGATCCAAACCATCACATCCTGATCCCACTGTTCCTACAACATACCCAATAAAATTGAATACTGAATTCCTGATCCAAACCATCACATCCTTATCCCACTGTTTCTACAACATAACCAATAAAATTGAATACTGAATTCCTGATCCAAACCATCACATCCTGATCCTACTGTTCTTACAACATACCCAATAAAATTGAATACTGAATTCCTGATCCAAACCATCACATCCTGATCTCACTGTTCCTACAACATACCCAATAAAATTGAATACTGGATTCCTGATCCAAACCATTACATCCTGATCCTACTGTTCTTACAACATACCCAATAAAATTGAATACTGAATTCCTGATCCAAACCATCACATCCTTATCCCACTGTTTCTACAACATAACCAATAAAATTGAATACTGAATTCCTGATCCAAACCATCACGTCTGATCCCACTGTTTCTACAACATACCCAATAAAATTGAATACTGAATTCCTGATCCAAACCATCACATCCTGATCCCACTGTTCCTACAACATACCCAATAAAATTGAATACTGAATTCCTGATCCAAACCATCACATCCTGATCCCACTGTTCCTACAACATACCCAATAAAATTGAATACTGAATTCCTGATCCAAACCATCACATCCTTATCCCACTGTTTCTACAACATAACCAATAAAATTGAATACTGAATTCCTGATCCAAACCATCACATCCTGATCCTACTGTTCTTACAACATACCCAATAAAATTGAATACTGAATTCCTGATCCAAACCATCACATCCTGATCCTACTGTTCCTACAACATACTCAATAAAATTGAATACTGAATTCCTGATCCAAACCATCACGTCTGATCCCACTGTTCCTACAACATACCCAATAAAATTGAATACTGAATTCCTGATCCAAACCATCACATCCTTATCCCACTGTTTCTACAACATACCCAATAAAATTGAATACTGAATTCCTGATCCAAACCATCACATCCTGATCTCACTGTTCCTACAACATACCCAATAAAATTGAATACTGGATTCCTGATCCAAACCATCACATCCTGATCCTACTGTTCTTACAACATACCCAATAAAATTGAATACGGAATTCCTGATACAGACCATCAAATCCTGAATCTAATTTCTTCATACGATACCCAATAAGATTATAAGTTGTGAATTTCCACACATTTCTCATACGTTGGCAAGCTTGTGAATGATCATATAATATCGTTGTGATCGAAAGTGGAATTACCTCATCGAATCTTGTAACAACCACTGCGTGATACAAACTCGTATGACATGTGTTCGGGTATGCTTATAAATAACATCCACTTATAAATCCTCATAAAACCTTCCAAAAAGTGTATGTTCCAGGTTTACGTACTTGTAGGTTACAGAGTTTCCACGCAGATCCTTATAAACTCTCATAATTAGTCTATATTTTTTCATGAGATTTCAAGTGACATTTTTGGCAGGGATATTACGTACATGCTTTGCTCAATGGTTATGCTCCCGCCTACCTGGAATAGTCACTTAGTCGAATATTCATGGGCTCGTCCGCATTCGACCCTTCCTTTACCAGTCTCTCGACAATTTTCATTCTGAGTCTCTCCTAAAAATAAAACGCCGTTTCAATAAAAGTTTTTATTTATCGAAATACAGATAGTGCAATAGAAACAACCCTACAACAGCGAATAAACATACAGAAACATAACTATATCTGGACAAAAACATACGGATTTTGCAACACCATACCTTTTTGGGGTCGTCGTCGTAAAAGTCCAACAGGGTTTGGCAAAACGACCGCCCCATTTGCTCGTAGTCCTGGCTGGAAAAATGGGTGTCGGCTCTGTTGCCAAGAGTTGAGCCTGCGAATGAAGCTTCCATTGTGTAGCTGTTGGCTATGCCCATCATCCACATTACCACTCGTCCAGTGCCCTCTTTGGCTTTCTGGATTCTGAATTTGCAACTTTCGAACGAAAACTGAAAAATATAATTTTCTACGAGTTACTATTTTGGAAATTCATAGTGGCCTCTGTATACAGGGTGTTTCAAATTAAGTCGGCACCATTGCCAACTCCGTTATTATTGATGCTACGAATTCGGTTAAATGGGATTTTTAATGGCCTTCTCGACGCCGAAAAAAAAAAAAAAAATTGACAGTCGCGTTTTCGGAATATTTCATAAAATGATATTTTTTTAAATGGAACACTCTCTATTTTATCATGCATTTCGACTCGTAACTACATTCTCAATAACAAAGCTCCTATGACTTTTTTTCCTAAAGTTGAAAATAAGTCAATTTTGTCAATAGGAAACATTTATAAAAATCGGATTTGGTAAAGCGCTATGAAATTTCGTGTAAATGTTCAAAAACGCCGCCTTCTGTTTGGTAGTCTAAGGCTCCTTTACCTCACGCCGGCGACTCGTGTTCAAATCGTGGTCGAGCCATTTTTTTTTATGTGTTAGAGATATGGATTGTATTGACAGTAATTTGGATACCGACTTTGGCTATATCTATTAAAACTTGTCAGAATTCAATTTTAATCTAGTAAAGAATAAAAGAAATGAATATTATTATAAGGTAATCAATGATCAATAAAGTATCGAGTGTATTGTCTGTATCTGAGATCTGCGTTTGTCGAAAAAATATTGTGTGTATTTCGAGCACAAAGTGTAATTGCCGCTCTCCAAAGATTGCCGCGCGACGCGATAATAGAAATTGAAGATATTGAAATGCAAAATAAAAAGTAGTAAACATAAATAATATACGTATGGAAAAAATAGATAATCATCAGTTTCCACCCTAAGTATATCAAAATTATTTGAAAATTCAAGTATCTAGTCGAATTTATCAGATATATCACCTCAAAATGTCTTTCTTCGCTTTGTTTTTGAATTTTATGTACGAATGGTAATTTTTTATTAAATTAGATATTGAATTCACCATGTCATTATGACAAACAAATTGTTTTGATTTGATCTGAAATTGCTAGCAGCAAAAAATGTTCTTTGTCTGTTTTCAAGGTTGTGCTGTTCACTTCGGTAAAAATTCCTGTTGTTGAGGTTGGTCCCCTTTTCTTTTTGCAAATGTCTCTATATCGTACAGAAATATTGTCTTGAAAAAAGTAGTAATATATCTTGAAAAAAATAATAGTTTAAAAAAACTAAAGCACACGCTTTACTTCCCATGGACTAAAAAGTAAAAAATAATTAACAATTTAATTTCTCAAATGTAAAAAAGCGTGGGTGCTTTCGATCTATATTCTCATATTTTTTAGTTTAATTTAACTATACAGTGCGTTCAAGAGCTCAAGAGAACTTTATCAAGCAACCGACGCTTTTTTACATTTGAGAAATCAAATTGTCAATTATTTTTCACTTTTTCCATGGGAAGTGAAGCGTGTTCTTTAGTTTTTGTAAACTATTTTTGTTTATACTAAAAAATCAAAATCTCAGACCCCGAAAACCATACCAATTTTGAATCGAATCTGACCATGATCACGATGCTCGTCCATCATCTTGGTTCGCCATCTTGAATTCATAAATTTTTACGAAAAATTCATAATCTCTGACCCCGAAAACCATCACACACTAATTTTGAATCGAATCAGACCATAATGACATCTTGGAGCCGCCATCTTTAATTTATGAATATTGACAAAAAATTCGAAATATACGACCTAAAAAAAACCCAAATATCAATTTTGAATCGAATCTGACCATAATCACAAATCTCGTCCGCCATATTGGAGCCGCCATTTTGATTTCATGAATTTTGACTCCGTAAATCCTTATATACCAATTTTGAATGGAATCGGACCATTATCACAAATCTCGTCCGCCATCTTGGAGCAGCCATTTTGTTTTTTTATAACGAAAAAATTGTCATAGTTAGAACTATGAACACCTGCCAAATTTCAAATCATTCGGACGACTGGAAATGGGTGAAAATCACGCCCTAAGGAGTCAGTTACAAACATACAAACAAACATACTTACAAACAATCATACAAACAAACATACAAACAAACATACAAACATACTTACAAACAAACATACAAACAAACATACAAACAAACATACAAACAAACATACAAACAAGCATACAAACAAGCATACACACAAACATAAAAACAAACATACACACAAACAAACATACAAGTGAAGCTAATATAAAGCGTGTAAAAACAAAGAATTCTCTCAAATATACAATTTACCTTATCTGCGGTATTTTTGTGTAACATCAATGGAAACACTTGTTCCTGAAGTCTCCTTTCGGCACCTCTTCTGTTTTCACAACCATAAATGAAAATGTTATGCTTTCTAGAATGTGCATGGAGGTCGCAGTACATAGCCACTCCACAGTCTTCCAACAGTCTGAAAGTATAGAAAATTTTTGAGTTGAAGAGTTTTATAAATGTAAAAATCAAATCGAATAATGATACATTTCGACATGTTGGCATCAATATTTAAAAGTGTATGTATTTTTTTAATGATAATAATAATAACGTTTATTGTGCCGGGGAAGTAGTTGTTTTCTGTTAGATATTACAAATAAGTCACATTTTTCATTTTTCAATTTTCATGGAGAATGTTCCCCTTTTCAACGTTTATTATTATTAAAAAATGTATACCCATTTCTTAATAACTATTGTTATCAGAGATATAGTGTTTTTTTTAAAGTAACTTTATAACATTATAAAAGCAAAAAAATATCCTTTTTCACGCAGTTTGACTTGTAAGTACCTATTTGAAATAGTAGTTTACCTAACAAGTGCGGAAAATGATACTTTTCCGCACGCGAATGCAGTTAACTCCGCTAACGCGTCGTTCGGCCAGAAATCGCGTGCGGAAAAGACACTTTACGCTCGTGTTAGGTACACTATTTTTTCTACTAGCGGAAAAAATACCCAAAAGTTAACATAAAGAACATTTATTATTAAATATATATTAAATTATACAACCATACTTGGTAAGCTTTCTATTTTAACTTTCTGCGACGCAATATTTAAATGTCAGTATAATCCGCAAAAACTAAACAAATCTACTTTTCCGCACTAAAATTTTTTTTCCGCACTAAAAAGAGTGCACTAGTGCGGAAAAGTAACTCTTTCAAAACTAAATTGAGTGTGGAAAAGTGGACTTTCCGCACGCTAGTAGAAAATAGTAGTTTACCTTACAAGTGCGAAAAGTGATACTTTTCCGCACGCGAATGCGGAAAAGACACTTTACGCTCGTGTTAGGTACACTATTTTTCCTACTAGCGGAAAAAACACCCAAAAGTTAGCATAAAGGACATTCATTATTAAATATATATTAAATAATACAACCATACTTGGTAAGCTTTCTATTTTAACTTTCTGCGACGCAATATTTAAATGTCAGTATAATCCGCAAAAACTAAACAAATCTACTTTTCCGCACTAAAATTTTTTTTCCGCACTAAAAAGAGTGCACTAGTGCGGAAAAGTGACTCCTTCAAAACTAAATTGAGTGTGGAAAAGTGGATTTTCCGCACGCTAGTAGAAAATAGTAGTTTACCTTACAAGTGCGAAAAGTGATACTTTTCCGCACGCGAATGCGGAAAAGACACTTTACGCTCGTGTTAGGTACACTATTTTTTCTACTAGCGGAAAAAACACCCAAAAGTTAGCATAAAGGACATTCATTATTAAATATATATTAAATAATACAACCATACTTGGTAAGCTTTCTATTTTAACTTTCTGCGACGCAATATTTAAATGTCAGTATAATCCGCAAAAACTAAACAAATCTACTTTTCCGCACTAAAATTTTTTTCCGCACTAAAAACAGTGAGGAAAAAACTTTTCCGCACTAGTTCGGAAAAGTGACTCTTTCAAAACTAAAATGAGTGCGGAAAAGTGGATTTTTCCGCACGCTAGTAGAAAAATATATATACAAAATTACTAGTGTAATTCCCTATTATGGGTTTCTCAAATTTTTAATCTGAAATTCTCAATTTGAAATTTGAACATTGATAAAAATATTAAAGTGTATAGTTTACTATTCCCATGCAATTTTGTGTTGTCCACTGAACAATAAAGATGTTATCTTTTCTCATACTATCCAGACTTCTCCAAAGACTTTCAAAAGATGAAAAACGCACTGATCTATAATAGATCAGTGGAATCACGTGACTTTCGATCTGGCAAATGTTTGTTGTGTCTAATTGGACTCGATTACAAAGTGAATTTGTATTTCCAGGAAATGTATCATGTTCTTTTCGTACCTTTGCAGAAGTTGGAAATGAGATTCCAGGAATGATTATATTAGTTATTTTCCGGGTTTTTTCTTGCAGCTGAAATAGCAAATGCTCTACTAATTTCATTAAATTGCATACAGTGGTGATGCTTCCTCTGATGTGGTTTGATGTATAAATGGGAGGGGGGATGAGGTGGCAGCACAATTACGTTTTAAAATTAATAATGTAATTTCAATTAATTTTCATATGCCTAGTTAATGGAGCTTTGGCCATAGAGAGTAAGTACTCGCGACTTCAAAGCACATTTTCACTTTGACTTTGACCTATGTTGCAATAATTAAATCGTCTCATACTTTGTGTTTGAAACCCGCTCTTTCCACTGTTTCTGGAATTTTCGCTTGGGAGAGTGCATTTTCGTTAGTATTAAAAAATCATTAACTAATGGTGTTGGGTTTATTTTAATGTGACCTTTCATCTTTCACTGATCTTTGTTCGTTTTGCCGATTTTATGGGTAAGTTGAAAATAAGGCGGGAGTAAAACAAGTTTTTTTTGGCATGTATAAGTGGGACCTGTCCATATATAGTCCAAGTGCGACAAAATAATAATAATAATAATAATAATAACGTTTATTAATCATATTAATCATAATTCATTGCTACAATAGTAAAAAAATGTATACCCATTTCTTAATAACTATTGTTATCAGAGATACAGTGTTTTTTTTTTAAGTAACTTTGTAACATTATAAAAGGGTATATTTATATGCTTATATGATTTGTATGCAAGGACTATCATGAACAATCAAACAGTTTAAAACTGGTATGAGACTGTTCATGAACCTTTTTGTATTTATACATTGTATTACAAAAAAAAAAACTTTTAGAATTACAATGGAGAAAAAAAAACAATAGAACAAAGAAAGAATCTATTCAATTTCGATTTCTTTTTTGGAGGAAATATTTTTTTATTTTAATTTTGAATTCAGTGATTTTTCAATTTTTTTTTGTCTTCGGGCAATTTATTGAATTTTGAAAGTGCTTCATGAGTAAATCTTTTCTGGCCAATTACCGAGTTTGCAGAATCAAGATGAAACAAGTTATGTTGTCTTATATTGTAATTGTGAATTTCTGAATTTCGGGTTAATATAATATTAGAATTAATCATTTTATTAATAATAAGATATGATATTTTGAGAGTATCCATTGCATAATGCTCTTCCAAAGAAAATGTGTTCGTCATTAAATAAAGTTGATTTGTTGGAGTGTCATATGGTAGACAATACAGTACTTTTAAAGCTTTTCTGTAAACAGCTGAGATTTTATTAAAATTATTTTTAGAACAAGTTCCCCATATATTTATTAAATATTTGATTCTACTGAGAATATGGGTCTATAAAAATATATTAGCAATTTTAGGATTTAATTTGGGACATCTTCTCAATGCTCCAATAATCGAAGATATTTTTTTAATTAGATTTTCACATTTTAGGTACTTAAATACTGGCATATTATATTTGCATGAGAAAGTAGGAGTCTTCAGAAACGATATGAACTTTTCCTTTTCCTTCTCCGATCCTTTTTAGCAGAGTTATGACCAATCAAATATTCGGCTCCGCCAGAACTTTCAGCGGCGGGTAATTAAGAGTGAACCTGAAATTTGATGTCGGCGTTCAATCACGTTTTCTGGGAAAACGAGCGCATTTCATAAGAAACTACTAAGAATAATTTTTGTGGAAAATTGAATTGTTTTTCACCCTGTTGAGTTGTTTTTCCAATAAATCATATACTTTCCAAAATTACAGCAAAAATGTATTTATATATCATTAAACGAAAAAAAAAATATGTTCCATTCCTGGAATTTTGGTAAACAATTTTTTTTCGTGTTTCTCATGGTTCCAACAACTAGCATAACAAGTTTGGTGGTGCTACAATCGATTCTTGTCTCAAAACCCAATCGTACTGGATTAAATATTCTACGGAGTTGAAATTTCACATGTTGTTTCAGTTTCGATGAAAAAAGTTGAAACACTCTCGAATTGAAGATTAGAAAAAACCGCAAAAATAGTGAAAAGCATCCGATCGTCGAATGATTTGGTTAAAAAAATCACCCTCCCGGCCCCATCGAAAGCTAGATAGAGAACGAGAAGGCAATCAGTAAATTCATCAACAATTTCGGACATGGAAAATAATTTTAAAAAAAATTCTATCGGGATGCTCTCCACCCTTTCCTGTCACGAAAAAAATTGGGAGAAATCGCAAAATAAAAATCGAAAAAACCTGTAAAAATAGTGAAAATTATCTGACTGTCAAATAATACGGATTAAAAAAATGTCAACTTTCTAACCGCCCTCGATAGCTAGATAGCGTAGGATTTCGGAAACATTTCCAACGGTTTCATACATGGAAAACTGTGTCTGTCGGTGGGCTCGCCACACCCCTCTTATAAAAAAAGTTGCAAAAACTTGTGAATTCAATATCGGAAAAATCTGTAAAATTAGTGAAAAATATCTAAGCGTCTTTATTCAAATAGCTTTCTTTACGAAGGCGTAGAAGGGCCAACAACTAAATATTTTTCGAAACATTTGGAACTGGCAATTGCCACTTTGAACTGACAATTGCCACTTTGAACTGGCAATTGTCACTTTGAACTGACAATTGTCACTTTGAAACTGGCAATTGTCACTTTGAACTGGCAAATGTTAATTGACAAAAAACCAATATTAATGCATGCAGTTGGCAATAAATATCTTTTTTTGAGTAACAATTTACAGTTCAAAGTGATAATCGCCAGTTCAAAGTGACAATTGCCAGTTCAAAGTGGCAATTGTCAGTTCAAAGTGGCAATTGCCAGTTCAAATGGCAATTGCCAGTTCAAAGTGGCAATTGTCAGTTCAAAGTGGCAATTGTCAGTTCAAAGTGGCAATTGTCAGTTTAAAGTGGCAATTGTCAGTTCAAAGTGACAATTGTAGGTTCAAAGTGGCAATTGCCAGTTCAAAGTGGCCATTGCCACTTCAAACTCACAATTGCCATTTCAAAGTGACAATTGCCAGTTCGAAGTGACAATTGTCAGTTCAAAGTGACAATTGTCAGTTCAAAGTGGCAATTCCAAATGTTTCGAAAAATATTTTGTGTTGTTGGCCCTTCTACGCCTTCGTATTTTTTAATGAAACATGCTTTGTAAACAAAATTGATTGGGGACATCGCGTTAACAATTTATCAGTTTTCAATAACTTTCAAGCTATCTCATCACCAAGACTATAAAAGTTACTGACACTGACATTAGTGATAGAGCAGTGTTGCCAAGCGCCTCGGATACAAGATTGGATGGTTTAAATGGTGGAAAAATCGTACAGTCAGAACACCAACTTTTATGATCGAAATATGTCTAATAGGCTGTGAATGGAAAACTTCTGGTGCACACCGTACCGTTCCAAATACCTTAAAAAGTTGGTTGATTATGCTTGCTAGGTATTACATAAAAAAATTCACCGGAGACGAAAATTTACACAATGGCTTGTATGACTTTTTCCAAATATCCCTATAGATGATTTCATTTAACTAGTCTACTATCATTCATGACATAAAATAACTATGCCAAACCTTCTAACCATTAGCTTGGTATACCATATGGAAGGATAGGCGTCTCTGATCACCGTCCGATATTGCCTGTTCAAATCCTTGGCAGACAACGAACAACGGTTATTGCCCACAATAACGCCGTCAGGATTCAACATTGGCACAAGTTTGAAGATGAAATTGTCGCGTAATTCTTTGGCAGGTCCACAGTCGCTGGTAAGGAAGTCTAGGATGCCTTTCATTGTCCAGGACGAAGGAGTTTCTCCTGGATGCACTCGGGCTGATATCACAATTGCTCGTTTTTTCTGGAACGGGCATAAAAAATTATTTGTTTGAAGGTCGTAGACGATGTAGTAATTTGTTTACTTGAATTTTGGACTTCCATCGGTTTAATTATCATCAACTTTATTACCCCAAGAAACATTACATGTTTAAAGAAGGGATACAAAGGGAAAAAAATACTCAGATCTTAAATATATATATATATATATATATATATATATATATATATATATATATATATATATGACTGCATCCCCAAGGATATTCTTACTCATCAGGTTGAGAATATCTTAATTTAAAGAGTTTTATATATATATATATATATATATAAAAAACTCTTTAAATTAAGATATATATATATATATATAATTCTATGGATGGTGTTTCCCATGGTTTTTCAAATATTACTTTTATTGCTTTATTCATTAAACGATATATTATGTCTTTTTGATTTTTACTGCAAGATGACCAAATTGTTATTAGATATCGAATATGCGAAACAGATTTTTTTCCAAAATTTGATCTGAAATTGCTGGCAGCTAACAATTTTGTTTGTCTGGTATTATGATTGTGAATACTATTTACTTCAGTAAAAACTAAATTCGAATTTTTTAACTTTTTTCCTAATTGAATGGATCACACAACAAATTTTCAGTTTAATATATATATATATATATATATATATAGTTTAAATCAAGCAAACTATTTGGTTTGTATAAATTAATTGTTGGTTCCATATAGTCCAATCTATAGATACATTTGTTGTTTTATTCTGTAGTTTCCTCAAAGGATTTAAAAAATGATTATTTGTAGTATCCCATATAGAAATGAAGTATTGCAAATTTGAATAAATCAAAGCAAAATAAATATTTTAAAGAAATTTTATGTATAGTTTCTTATTTTAAAAAGAATACCAATAATAAAGCAAACTATTTGGTTTGTATAAATTAATTGTTGGTTCCATATAGTCCAATCTATAGATACATTTGTTGTTTTATTCTGTAGTTTCCTCAAAGGATTTAAAAAATGATTATTTGTAGTATCCCATATAGAAATGAAGTATTGCAAATTTGAATAAATCAAAGCAAAATAAATATTTTAAAGAAATTTTATGTATAGTTTCTTATTTTAAAAAGAATACCAATAATAAAGCAAACTATTTGGTTTGTATAAATTAATTGTTGGTTCCATATAGTCCAATCTATAGATACATTTGTTGTTTTATTCTGTAGTTTCCTCAAAGGATTTAAAAAATGATTATTTGTAGTATCCCATATAGAAATGAAGTATTGCAAATTTGAATAAATCAAAGCAAAATAAATATTTTAAAGAAATTTTATGTATAGTTTCTTATTTTAAAAAGAATACCAATAACTAAGTGGAGCTATTTTATTTCTGATTTTATCAATATTTGTATTCCAAGAGAGTTTTTCATCGATATATAAGCCTAACATTTTTATTGTCCGCTGATAATTTATAGTTTTATCAATTAAATTAATTTGAAGAGTTTTTGTAACCAAGTTAAAATTTAGAAAAATAAATCATTGTGGTATCATCACCAAACAACGACAGACCCATTGAGAGTCAGTTTTGATAAAGAGTTTATATAGATTAAAAATAAAACCGGGCCAAGGATAGAACCTTGCGGTACACCACAATTTATATCTTTTAGATAACTACGATTGTTTCCTAAATAATCCTGCCAGGATTTCAGTTTGGGGGGGAGGCTGAACATACAATTCATTTTTATTCTTTGTATGCTTCAAAATAAATGGGTATTCCACAGTCACCACCCTTACTCTACTATTAGACTGGGAGATGATGACAAAGATTCAAGGTGACGATTTTCTCGTTTATGCCTTTTAGAGGACTGAAAGATATAAAAGTGCTGATGAAAATGATGAAAAATTTGAACTGATATGGAAAATTCCATTTTTGCATTTGCACAAAAACAAGTGTTTTAGAAAGATTTTATTTTCGCTGCCGTCAACAGAATGTTAGGATTGATTCTAGCACCGAAAAGGCATAAGGGTTGCAAGTGTCCAAAGGGGTGAAATGATGGGGTGCACTCGTGACAAAAAATGGAAATTTTCGGTGATTTTCTCCTTGCTGCCAATTGAGAATATGAAAGTTTTCCTCATGAAATGTTCATAAAAAAATTGGCATAAGGCCTGCGAATGCCGAAGTGAGGTTAGGTTTTTGTGCAAATGAAAATTGTATTTTCCATATGAAAGCCACGCGGGGTCTACAAAAACTCCGGAATATTTCTATTAATTTGACCTTACCTTAGTATCTCCCTGAACAACAGGAGATGTGATTGTCACATAAAAAACGTTATTTCCAGCTAAACTTTTGCACAGAAGCCTCACTGTACTGAAGGTGGATTTGACGGGATGTGAAGCGAGTTCTGAGAGATAGTCTTGAAGATCCGAGTATGTGTATGGATAGCAGTGTGCAAGGAAAACCTCATCATCGTCATGAGGGAATTTGACAGTGAAAGAAAACGTGTAGGTCATTTGTTGGTCAGGATCTTCTGGTGTTCTGAAAATGTTTGCTCATTATCCAAATTTGATTTTTATATAATTCTATAACTTACACGTTCTCGTTGCAGAAATATGTGATGTTCTGTCCGCATCTTCTCCAGCCTATTGAGTGTAGCTGAGAATCTTTCGTGGAGTACATTAAAGGTCTCATTCCTTCGTTGTAAAGGCTATTTTCTTTGGAACAGTTGGTTATGGAGAACCTGTAGAATAATTTTTTAATTTTCTGAAGGCGATTAGAAAAGGTGTTAATGAATTCGGAAAAACTTAAATGGGAGGGTTCGTTGAAAGCTATTTTTGCCAAAAAAAAAAATTCAAATATTTTTATTCATTGTGGAGATATATCGATTTTTCTGTTTTTTTTTTCGAAATATATCCTGCACTATCGATTTCAAGGAACAAATGCAACAACATTTTTTGTACATTTTCTGAAGGCGATCAAAAAAGGTATTATGTAAAATTTCAAAATCTGCAACCTTTTAGAAAATATTCGAAATTATTCAAAAATGTCTAAACGAAAATATTCGCCAAGTCCCGACGAATTTTTTTATTTTTGGAATAGGAAACAATTTCATCATAATTTTTTGTAGTACTAATGGAGAACAATGAAATTGTTCGTACACGCTTTTCTTCCATATCTTTGGTTTTTGAGATTTTGGTGTTTGAAAAAAGTCCAGCCTTTTTTTTTATATTTTCTTTCCTTCCCGCTCTGTTAATGAATTCGGAGAAATCAAATTGGGAGGGTCGGTAGCGATCGTTGAGAGGTATTTTTGACAAACAAATTGTTCCTAATATTCTATTGGTTCTAGAGATATATCGATTTTTCATTTTTTTTTTCAAATATTTCGCGGACTATTGATTTTGAAGAAACAATTCATACACATTTTTTGTATATATTTTAAAGGCAATCATAAAAGGTTCCATGAAAAACTTGAAAATATGCAGCCGTTTAGGAAATATTTGGAATTATTCAAAATCCCAACGAATTTTTATATATTCGGAATAGGAAAAAACCACACCAATAACTTTTTGTAGTACTAATTGCGTAAAATGAAATTTTTTGTACACACTTCTCCATATCTCGGTCACTTTTTGAGATTTTGGTGCTTTTATAAAAATAATTTCAAAGTCCCTATTTTTTTTTTTGGATATTATTTATTTTTTTTATTTGAAGGGGCGGTAGAACCCGTTGAGAGATATTTTTGCAAGAAAAAAAATTGTATTTTTTGTGTTACTTCGGGAGATATATCGATTTTTCCGTTTTTTTCAAATATTTCCCGTACTATTAGTATTAGAGGAACAATGTATGTAGAGTTTTTGTAGGTTTTCTGAAGGCAATCAAAAAAGGTGTCTTGTAAAATTCAGAAAATCGCAGCCGTTTTCGATATATTCGATATTTTCATTTTCGGAAAAATGGGTTTTTCACCATTTTCCGATAGTTTCTTCGAGAAACGGTTGATACAAATTTGTTCGTTTCCTGGAGCTCTGTCTATTGCATATTTGAAATTCCGTTTTCCTTTATCGGTTTAGCCACAATAGGGGATCAAACATTTTTTTTTTTCGGAAAATCGCCCGGGAAATCGTTTTAGCATTTTTCGACCTTTCACACTAGATACAAAAATAACTATCTTCATTAAAATGAGACTGGTACTTTTTTGTCTCAATAATATTCATTCTCGAACATTTGCTATTGAAAATTATCCAAAAGAGGATTGTTTCCTTGCAGTAGCAGAGATTTTCTCGTGGTTTTGTTGATTGAAGAGCAAGATGAATTTTCTTCAATGATAGTTTCAAGCATTTACCATTTTGTAATTCTGATTGCATTAGTAGAGTCAAGGTTCTTTTCTCACTTTCTGCCATTACAGCACCTTGAGGATGTCGAGACGATTCGAAATTAAGTCTTAATACCTTTTACAGGCGATTTTCATGACATCAAATAGATGTACCAAACTTGAAACATCTATACAAAATAACAACGAAGATACAGAAATAACACCATACATGGGATGAGTACAACAATAAAAAATAAGGAAATATTACAGAAAGACGAATCTTACCTCTGATGCTTGGTTTATGCACCCTACCTAAGAACTAAACCTAAGAACTAAGAACTAAGAACTAAGAGTGAATCAATGCTTAGTACTAGTTGAAGTTCCATAAACGTTCGTGTTAATGAACTCTTAGTTCTTAGTACTTAGTTCTTAGTTCTTAGTTTTTTAGTTGTTAGTTCTCAGTTATTAGTTCTTAGTTCTTAATTCCTAGTTCCTAGTTTTTAGTTCTTAGTTCTCAGTTCTTAGTAATTAGTTTTTAGTTCTTAGTTCTCAGTTCTTATTTCTTAGTTCTTAGTTCTCAGTTCTTAGTTTTTAGTTCTTAGGTTTAGTTCTTAGTTTTTAGTTCTTAGTTATTAGTTTTTAGTTCTTAGTTCTTACCTCTCAGTTTTTCATTTCTCAGTTCTCAGTTCTTAGTTTTTAGTTCTCAGTTCTTAGTTTTTAGTTCTTAGTTCTCAGTTCTTAGTTTTTAGTTCTTAGTTCTCAGTTCTTAGTTCTTCGTTTTTAGTTCTTAGTTCTCAGTTCTTAGTTTTTAGTTCTTAGTTCTTACTTCTCAGTTCTCAGTTCTTAGTTCTTAGTTTTTAGTTCTTAGTTCTCAGTTCTCAGTTCTTACTTCTCAGTTCTCAGTTCTTAGTTCTCAGTTCTTAGTTCTTAGTTTTTAGTTCTTAGTTCTTAGTTCTTAGTTCTTAGTTCTCAGTTCTCAGTTCTTAGTTTTTAGTTCTTAGTTCTCAGTTCTTATTTTTTAGTTCTTAGTTCTTAGTTCCTAGTTCTTAGTTCTCAGTTCTTAGTTATTAGTTTTTAATTCTCAGTTCTTAGTTCTTAGTTTTTAGTTCTTAGTTCTCAGTTCTTAGTTTTTAGTTCTAGGTTTAGTTCTTAGTTTTTAGTTCTTACTTCTCAGTTCTTAGTTTTTAGTTCTAGGTTTAGTTCTTAGTTTTTAGTTCTTACTTCTCAGTTCTTAGTTTTTAGTTCTCAGTTCTCAGTTCTTAGTTTTTAGTTCTTAGTTCTCAGTTTTTAGTTCTTAGTTCGTAGTTCTCAGTTCTTAATTCTTAGTTCTTAATTCCTATCTTAGTTTTTAGTTCTTAGGTTTAGTTCTTAGGTAGGGTGCATTAACTAAGCATTATTCCGTGTACCGTAGAATTCTATAATCGATAGTTTTGTCTCTGTCTATCTCATGAATTCAACGGCTTCTTTTTTTTTCTGTTGACAAAAGAATTCTATCGTTGTTTGATAAGGCAGGATATTTTAGCACCTTTGAGTGATTCTGCATACAGGTGTTAAAGTACCTTTATGTCTAATATTCAGATTGTGAATATCAGATCGAAATCTAATTTTTCTATGAAGGTACGAGGGTGTTTTGCTCATAATAATTTGGTGATAGAAACAAGCACTGTGCAGAATCCTATTTTCTATGTTTAACCATCTAGTTTCTCGTAATTTATATGTGATTTTTTGACGTCTACGTATGCCATAAACAAGAGTTTTGATCTTTCTGAATTTTGTTCTAATATTGATTGATCAAATTTGGGCCATATAGAGTATCAGCATAATTGAAGATTGATAACACCAGCGTTTCACATAAAGCAGATTTGACATTCAAAGGAAGAAGATGCCTGCTGCCATATATCAATTTCAACGAAAAGTATGCTTTTTGTAGCAACTTGTTCACATGCTTCTCAAACCTCATGTCCGTGTCAATCAAAACACCTAGATTTTTTGCTAATTCCACTTTTACAAGAGGCTCATTGTCTACTGAAATATTAATATTAGGTGAATTAGTTTTAGTGACTTTTGGGCCGAATATCATCAGATTAGATTTGGAGGCATTGATTAATAAACAATGGTCAGATGTTCTACAAAATCATTGAGCTCTGCATTAATTGTTGCACACGCATTTTCAATTGCATCTAAAGAAAACGTGTAATAGATTTGGGTATCATCGGCATAAAGATGAACATAATTATTGAGAGATTGTAACAAACCAGAGGTGTACATAGTGAAGAGCAAAGGGCCTAAAATGGAGCCTTGAGGCACACCTGAAATAAGATCAAGATATTGAGACACGCTATCTTCTGTATTATCAAACAACGATTCTATGTTACACTGAATCCCACCCTTTGTGTTTGAGATAAGAGGAATATTCAAAGATACTTGCCTGTACAAAAATCCTTTTTTGACATTGGTAACCTTAAAATAAAACCATTGCATATGCCTATTTGTATAAAGATCGGATCTAAGGTGTAATTCGTAAAAATTTGGCGTTATCATAATAGCTCTAGCTAGGTTTCCAGACTCGAATCTCGACTCAAACCTCAGAGTATCTTCCTCCGGGCAGACATTGACTGAAAGGAGGTATTTACTGCCTCCAACACTAGATCTACTGAACTGAAATAGACAAATTAGGGGTCGATTATAATTTGTATTTTTCTGTATCGCTGGAACTGATATCAGTACCCATATTTGACTTTTGAATTTTATAAACTGGTGTCTTTTTAAATCCTTAAATCCTTTCTAGATAAAAAATAATACCGAGATTTTGCACGTTCAATGAGAACAAGAAGTATTTTGTCTTTTAGCGCACATTCACAAGTAATTCATACCCTACGATTCAGAACAAGATGGGGAGTTTCAATTTTATTGTTCATAGGGCGTTGAACTTTCCACTTAGAAATAACAACCATCAAGGAAATAGTCATCAATAACGGGAATCCTCCAAATATAATAGATAATTTGCAAAAAATTTAAACTGTATGACTATAATATTAGAAATGCCATTTAATAGTTATTTATGCAACAAGTGCAAAAAGTAAGTGTTTATTGCACTCGACGAGGCCGTTAGGCTGAGTTGGTCAACACGTTGAGTGCAATAAACAATTTTTGTACGAGTTGCATACAATATTTTTTCTACGTTCATGCAAAAAGCAAGCAGGAGCTATAACGAAAATATTAATGCAGACATTTTCCAGTGTCCCATAACATTAGAAACATTGGAAAATAAAGCATTCTCAATTATTATAAATTGGAAGAAATATTTTTCAGAATAAAAAAAATCTACGATCGTGGGTACTATTGAATTATTGTACTCGCCTAATTTGAACTGATTATTCGTAGTATGACAAAGTTCGTGACAATCAATATACTAGATTTGTCACTAGATTTCAAAATCTAGTGACTTTTGCCTCCCGCGGGGGCCCCGAGTTTTCGGCGCCGGAAGCGGTGCTGCAGGCCGGGGGTCCTACCGAGGGGGGCAGGGGGCGTTGACGAGGAACGTCCCCAGATAAGATGGGGTACGTGGCAGCGCCGGGGGTTGAGATATATCGACTTTCGTTTTTCGTCAATTCTAGTAATGTGACGCTGGCACTGGTGACAAGACCCTGTCGATTGCCTCCGCCACTGGTTGTTGTTGACGCTAAGAGGCAGCGTTTGTTGACATAAGCATGACGTCACAGACTGCACGTGTGTGTTTGAGGCGAATTTCTTGGAAATAGCGTGAGAACCATAACGGAAACGACGCAGTATGTTGCAACAGCAACAGCAAAAAAAATTATAATTTTTTTAAATACAAATTTTTTGAGTTCCACCCCTGATATTTTGGTAAACAATTTTTTTTCTGACAAAATATGATGTCAAGAAGTCATGTGCCGAGTTTCAAAGTGCTACGATTCATTCTTCTCATGTGGCTTACATTTATCTGTGGTTACTGTACTATAACTGATTAGGATAATTTGGGAAATACTTTTTGTTCTCGCTGTTTTCAGTATATTCTGTTACTAAATCATCAAAAATTCAGTTTTATGAAGGCACTTCAGTATTGCATGTCTTACATAATTGACAGCACTTATTGGTGAGTATTGGAAGACAACGATACCACACTCTTCACCTGAAGGTTTAGGTTGACATTCGTTGCCGGTAGGAACATAATAGGATTCAAAGGTTGGCGGTAGGTCGTATATGTGTTGCACCCTTTCATCTAGCACCTGAAAGAAAAAAAATACATGTTTCTATTGATAATAATCCAGTTTTTTGCGATAGGCAACATTTGTAAATATTTTTTTCTACAACTGTCAAAAAAAGTCCACTTTTTTTGTGTGGTTTGTGTGCGTAAAGTATTACAATATTTCACTATCAACATACGATTTCATTACTAAAAGCAAAAGCGTTAAAAAAGTGCACTTTTTTTAACGGCTGTTGCTAGGCGACCGACAGTGTCATGCAACAGCAATGACAGATCCGAATAATAACGAAATCCTGTCATAAAGCCAGTTATCATTTTCTTTGGCAACTAATAACCTATAAAATCTGATATACAAATGTTTCAACAATAATATTCTTAGCATTCTTACTATTAAATAAGTATTATGCTCATGACGGCTATAGCAGGCGTGTCGCAGCACTCATGACGCCTATAGCAGGTCTGTCCACGAATGTGTTCTGCTATAGCAGGCGTGTCGCAGCCCTCATGATGGTTATAGCAGGCGTGTCGCAGCGCTCATGACGACTATAGCAGGCGTATCGCAGCACTCATGACGCCTATAGCAGGTCTGTCCACGAATGTGTTCTGCTATAGCAGGCGTGTCGCAGCGCTCATGAAGGCTATAGCAGGCGTGTCACAGCGCTCATGACGGCTATAGCAGGCGTGTCGCAGCACTCATGATGGCTATAGCAGGCGTGTCGCAGCGCTCATGACGACTATAGCAGGCGTGTCGCAGCACTCATGACGGTTATAGCAGGTCTGTCCACGAATGTGTTCTGCTATAGCAGGCGTGTCGCAGCGCTCATGACGGCTATAGCAGGCGTGTCACAGCGCTCTTGACGACTATAGCAGGCGTGTTGCAGCGCTCATGAAGGTTATAGCAGGCGTGTAACAGCGCTAATGACGGCTATAGCAGGCGTGTCGAAGCACTCATGACGGCTATAGCAGGTCTGTCCACGAATGTGTTCTGCTATAGAAGGCGTGTCGCAGCACTCATGACGACTAACTATAGCAGGCGTGTTGCAGCGCTCATGAAGGTAATAGCAGGCGTGTCACAGCGCTAATGACGGCTATAGCAGGCGTGTCGCAGCACTCATTACGACTATAGCAGGCGTGTCGCAGCGCTCATGACGGCTATAGCAGGCGTGTCGCAGCGCTCATGACGACTATAGCAGGCGTGTCGCAGCACTCATGACGCCTATAGCAGGTCTGTCCACGAATGTGTTCTGCTATAGCAGGCGTGTCGCAGCCCTCATGATGGTTATAGCAGGCGTGTCGCAGCGCTCATGACGACTATAGCAGGCGTGTCGCAGCACTCATGACGCCTATAGCAGGTCTGTCCACGAATGTGTTCTGCTATAGCAGGCGTGTCGCAGCGCTCATGAAGGCTATAGCAGGCGTGTCACAGCGCTCATGACGGCTATAGCAGGCGTGTCGCAGCACTCATGATGGCTATAGCAGGCGTGTCGCAGCGCTCATGACGACTATAGCAGGCGTGTCGCAGCACTCATGACGGTTATAGCAGGTCTGTCCAAGAATGTGTTCTGCTATAGCAGGCGTGTTGCAGCGCTCATGAAGGTTATAGCAGGCGTGTCACAGCGCTCATGACGGCTATAGCAGGCGTGTCGCAGCACTCATGACGGCTATAGCAGGTCTGTCCACGAATGTGTTCTGCTATAGCAGGCGTGTCGCAGCGCTCATGACGGCTATAGCAGGCGTGTCACAGCGCTCTTGACGACTATAGCAGGCGTGTTGCAGCGCTCATGAAGGTTATAGCAGGCGTGTAACAGCGCTAATGACGGCTATAGCAGGCGTGTCGAAGCACTCATGACGGCTATAGCAGGTCTGTCCACGAATGTGTTCTGCTATAGAAGGCGTGTCGCAGCACTCATGACGACTATAGCAGGCGTGTTGCAGCGCTCATGAAGGTTATAGCAGGCGTGTCACAGCGCTAATGACGGCTATAGCAGGCGTGTCGCAGCACTCATTACGACTATAGCAGGCGTGTCGCAGCGCTCATGACCATGACGGCTATAGCAGGCGTGTCGCAGCGCTCATGACGACTATAGCAGGCGTGTCGCAGCGCTCATGACGACTATAGCAGGCGTGTCGCAGCACTCATGACGCCTATAGCAGGTCTGTCCACGAATGTGTTCTGCTATAGCAGGCGTGTCGCAGCGCTCATGAAGGCTATAGCAGGCGTGTCACAGCGCTCATGACGGCTATAGCAGGCGTGTCGCAGCACTCATGATGGCTATAGCAGGCGTGTCGCAGCGCTCATGACGACTATAGCAGGCGTGTCGCAGCACTCATGACGGTTATAGCAGGTCTGTCCACGAATGTGTTCTGCTATAGCAGGCGTGTTGCAGCGCTCATGAAGGTTATAGCAGGCGTGCCACAGCGCTCATGACGGCTATAGCAGGCGTGTCGCAGCACTCATGACGGCTATAGCAGGTCTGTCCACGAATGTGTTCTGCTATAGCAGGCGTGTCGCAGCGCTTATGACGGCTATAGCAGGCGTGTCACAGCGCTCTTGACGACTATAGCAGGCGTGTTGCAGCGCTCATGAAGGTTATAGCAGGCGTGCCACAGCGCTCATGACGGCTATAGCAGGCGTGTCGAAGTACTCATGACGGCTATAGCAGGTCTGTCCAAGAATGTGTTCTGCTATAGAAGGCGTGTCGCAGCACTCATGACGACTATAGCAGGCGTGTTGCAGCGCTCATGAAGGTTATAGCAGGCGTGTCACAGCGCTCATGACGGCTATAGCAGGCGTGTCGAAGTACTCATGACGGCTATAGCAGGTCTGTCCAAGAATGTGTTCTGCTATAGAAGGCGTGTCGCAGCACTCATGACGACTATAGCAGGCGTGTTGCAGCGCTCATGAAGGTTATAGCAGGCGTGTCACAGCGCTAATGACGGCTATAGCAGGCGTGTCGCAGCACTCATTACGACTATAGCAGGCGTGTCGCAGCGTTCATGACCATGACGGCTATAGCAGGCGTGTCGCAGCGCTCATGACGACTATAGCAGGCGTGTTGCAGCGCTCATGAAGGTTATAGCAGGCGTGTCACAGCGCTAATGACGGCTATAGCAGGCGTGTCGCAGCACTCATGACGACTATAGCAGGCGTGTTGCAGCGCTCATGAAGGTTATAGCAGGCGTGTCGCAGCACTCATGACGACTATAGCAGGCGTGTCGCAGCGCTCATGACGGCTATAGCAGGCGTGTCGCAGCGCTCATGACGACTATAGCAGGCGTGTTGCAGCGCTCATGAAGGTTATAGCAGGCGTGTCACAGCGCTAATGACGGCTATAGCAGGCGTGTCGCAGCACTCATGACGACTATAGCAGGCGTGTCGCAGCGCTCATGACGGCTATAGCAGGCGTGTTGCAGCGCTCATGAAGGTTATAGCAGGCGTGTCACATCGCTCATGACGGCTATAGCAGGCGTGTCGCAGCACTCATGACGGCTATAGCAGGCGTGTCGCAGCGCTCATGACGGCTATAGCAGGCGTGTCGCAGCGCTCATGACGACTTTAGCAGGCGTGTTGCAGCGCTCATGAAGGTTATAGCAGGCGTGTCACATCGCTCATGACGGCTATAGCAGGCGTGTCGCAGCACTCATGACGGCTATAGCAGGCGTGTCGCAGCGCTCATGACGGCTATAGCAGGCGTGTCGCAGCGCTCATGACGACTTTAGCAGGCGTGTTGCAGCGCTCATGAAGGTTATAGCAGGCGTGTCACATCGCTCATGACGGCTATAGCAGGCGTGTCGCAGCACTCATGACGGCTATAGCAGGTCTGTCCACGAATGTATTAAAAAAAATTGGTGGTAAGGGGGACATTACTAAGGCGCAGAACGGACATTTTTTCCTCATTTAGAGTTACTAATATAGTATATAACACTATCAAGTATTAGTGATTTCGTACCTGACATTCGGTCGGCCACCTGGGTGGTTGTAAAGTGAAAGCAACGTCCTTGCTATTGTGAAACCACTCTCTGGAAGATGATTCTCTGATTTTATATTTTGCGTCATCCTCCTCATCGAACTGATTTTTCACCAGGAAGTTGGCAAAATAGCTGCCCGAGTGTGTTATCTGAGGTGGGAAAAGGTTAGCTTGGAGAGTTTTGACACGAGTTTCTGCCTCTGAAAACAATATTTTCTTAGTTATTTCATTCAATAATCGATCATGGCGGCAATATATTCAGAAACATAAATAAATAAATCTAGAGGATATAAGAACACACTTCAAATATTTATTATACATCCATTACAGAACAGTTTCCTAATGCTGATATTTCCTAAGCGAAATAAGGATGTCCACCATGAGTGGAAATAATAATAATAATGATAATACTCCCTCATAAACACTCGTAGAGGGTATCCAAAGGAATAGCCTGTGCGGGTAGAGGACGGCTATTATTATTATTTGCCGTGGCGCTCCGGGGTGACTTTCTGATTTTTGATGGCGTATTCACTTTTCAGCTGCAGGAAAACCTACAGCACCACCTCGGGTGACCGGCGTGCACTCCAAGCTAGCACTAGACGAGATTGTCATCTAGACAACGCACAATACACTTGCTTTCAACAAGGACTGTGGTCGTTTATCGATTCCGATATTGGGTACTTGAGAAAAAATCCCTCGTACCTACATCGGGCTCGAACCGACTACCGCTATACTGAAGTTCTGAACGGCCTGCGCCTTAGACCGCCAGACCACCGACCGGAAATGGTGGTAATAAATACAGTTTTGATATAATGAAAGAAAAGCTACTAACAAAAGGGCCATTCAAGGAAGTATAAAATTTTCAAAATTGTTATTGACTTCCTAATGATTTTTTTCGATTATATCGCAAAATAAGAAACACTCCTTTGCAAAAAATAAAATACAGAAAAGGAGAAACAAAATTCACAGTTCTTGTTCAAAATATCTTCTATTTTCAATAGTTATTTTTGATATTGTGTTCGTACTATTTTGTGTTAGATTTTTGCTGAAAGTTATATTTTTATTAATTTTTGATAACTTTAGTAGACCAGGATCCCACGCCTATTTTCAAAAATGATTAATAACAGATTGAATCTTCCTGAGTAGCTTCATTTTGCCGAGAATTCGCCAAAGTACTCGAAAAAACTTGTGTCCTACAAAATGGATGGTAGGACCTGGTTAATATTTGTACAATTGTATGGTCATATTGTCCTATAAATTGAATGGAAGGTATTCCCAGTCCTACGCTCCGAAATTGTCAGCCACATGGTAAAAAAAATTATCAGTAACTGTAGGACAATGATATTGATAACACTTGAAGGGTTAGTGTATTCTTCACCTAAATAATACAGTGCCCTACAAAAAAACGGGTATGTATCGCTAGTCCTACAAGAATTATGCAAAATAACGAATTAATCAAGCTCTGAGTGATCTGTCGATTTGGAAGGAAATAGTCTAGAGAGTAGAGTATTATTAATTATTTGGTAATGATGAAGAACACATTCCTAAATCTTGAATTTTAAGTTGGAAGGTATAGGCAGGCAATATGGCCACTTCCTTATAACTCGGTAATTACTTTGAATTTGAAGTAGATGGCGCAATACGTATAAACAGTATATGTTCGCCAAATACATCAGCCGCTAGCAGCGTTGCCATATGCAAAGAAATTTCCTTAGATTTAAAGAAATTGTCGAATGTTTGAAGAAATAAGGATTTCGGATTGAAAATCAATGAAATCTGAAGAAAAACCTATCAAACCAATATTTGAGTTATGGAATGGAGTTAAATCTCGTTAAACACCTTGATTTCCAACCATAAAACATAGAATTGATATAACATTTATCATAATTTTACTGTATTATGATTGACCGATGGACTAAATGAAGAATTTACGAATTTAGTAGAGAATCAAATAAAATAGTCATCAGGTGATAGGGACATCGGAAAAGAAAGAGGAAATGTAAGGGGAAGTATGACTATTCTATTCAATAAATGGAAGCTACCCAAAACACCAAAACTACGTCACTGTCACTCGATGCGCCTATCGCCAACAAAATTGGAATTCTCAATAGCTATATAGGTAAGCTCACTACGAAACGCGTGTCTACTGAAAGTGACGAGTTTTGGTGTTTTGGGTAGCTTCTAAATCTTGAATTGTATCCGCACCAAACGTTCCAAATATTCATTTATTCGAAAAGTATACTAAACGAATAACTTTTTTTCATTCGATAATATAATGAAGCAGGATAATCAGGAACAAATACCTGAATATATTTCAATGTAATATTTGTTTTTGTATTAGGTTTATTCATTGGGATTTGTAATTTTGTCTGATTGATTTGCTCTTATTTGGAAAATATACTAGGTACTTTCAGTTTATTTATTATTTAACGTTAGGTACCAGTGACGGAAAGAAATAATAAATTCAATGTTTTATGTATTACTTCGCAGTTGAAACCAGGAAAATATTGAAATTTTGCATTGAATATTCCGTAACCTTGGTTTTTGCGCATACGTATTATAGTAAAACTTTGGCTATCTATCAGGTTTCATTATTTTGTCGGATTGATTCACTTTCAATTGGAATATCTAGTCCTTTCAGTTTATTTATTTCCAAACGTTTGTTATACTTATGTACCTGATATCCATGAGGAAAAAATTATAAAAGTTATTTTGTTCATATATTACTTCGTAGTTTAAAAAAATAAATTTATAGAACCAGGAAAATATTTAAATTTTGCATCGAACATTTCGTAACCTTGGTTTTCGCGCATGCGCATAGTGAAAATTCAGCTGTCTTTATTTTCGACGCATGCGCATATCACCGTATTCTATTTTGAGGAATTTTAGGGATTTTTAGTCGATTTGTCTGAAGATTTTCAAAAATTTCGTTTGGCAACACTGGCCGCTAGAGTCATCAGTTTTAAGCAAACAGCTTGAATAATGTGTGCTGCTTTTCAGATGAAAATAGTGACTCGTAATTTTTTTGATAAGTTTATGATAGTGATAGTAATATGGCCATTATCGATAGATGGCAATATGGCCATGGCATTTTTGTAGAAATGGTAGAAATACGTATGTTAATAATATCATAGCAGTTTGATTTTTGTTCGAAAATAGGAATAGGATCTTCATAAAATCTGTCGTGGAATCATCTGCGACTGAAAGACAAACTTTAGTCGCTATTTTCCATCGTTCAAGATAACCTCTTGGGAGGTATTCATGTTGAAAAAGGGAACATTCTCCATAAAAATTGAAAAATGAAAAATATAATTTTTTTTGTAATATCTAACAGAAAACAACTACTTCTCCGGCTAAAGCCACGCTGGACATTGAACTACGTCTGATAGATATTCTTGAGGCATAAGAGATCAATGGAGGCAAGAAGACTTAACCCAAGGGCTTCAAGCTGTGAACGGGAGTATGATAGCAAATAAGGCCAGTGTAACTTATAATCTACCTAGAAGAACCCTTAGGCGTTATTATTTTGACCTTTTAATCCAATTATTCCCGAATAACATTTATCGTAATTCTATTCTCATTAATATTTTGTATGGTCATATTGCCATACACCTGCTTGGCAATATGGCCAGTTGCACCTGTTTTTTATATTACTTATATTTTTGTAATGGTCATTAGGGTTGACTTTTAATTACTCACAATAATAATGTAATTCATACTATAGCTTATCCAAAATTTTGGAAACTTCAAACATGATGTAAAATAATAAAACGTCTTAGCATGGCCATATTGGCGGCATGTACCTTGGTAAAAATTTAAAAATTGTCGTTGAAATTAATTAAGAATAATTTGAAAATGTTATCAATCAAAATGACAGTGCGATTTTTGTATTTGAATGTTTTAATGTTAGAATTCCCCAATTTGTTCGAAGAAATGAAAAATGATATTATATTCGAAGAGAACTAACAATAACCGAGCCTACATTATTGATCGACTTCAGACTCATCCCAACTAATAAGAACTCCTTAGAAATTTCAGGTTCTCTTTTTGAATACAACTTCCAAACTTCGAAAACAACTCAACTCAAAATAACAAAGAACAGATCCACCAACCTTTGATGCTGCTTTCACTTTCCAATTCCATCTTCACTGCCGAAAATATCTGCAAATATCAACTGCATTGCATTGCCTTCGTTTTTCACAAATCCTTCTGAACTGCACCGGCTGTAGACAGAAACTATTTTTATTCGTGACAACAGTCCAAGTTATATCTCCATGGGGATGATTATAAAGTGGGATCGATATTAGTGAAACCCATTAGGTTTTCCCTTTTCAAGAAGAATTTTCACGACTTTATGCTAATTCAGAGGTATTTTTATTGCTGGAATTGCTGGTATAGAAAATGTTTAAGAAATATATTATAAGATCGGATATTAAGATACTTGAGGGTTGGGAGTTCTTGATGTCAAGATGAACAAAGGACTGGTAATTTATTCCTTAATAACTGTTCAGAAGTTATGTAAAACTTTCGAGGATAATAATATAAAAGTTTCTCCTCTATAGATTTCGTGTCGACATCTATTTGATTTCCAAAATGTCGAGGAGTTTGAGTGTCTTTCAAGTGATAGTCGATTACAAAAAGTTTGAACATGATAATAAAGATAATATAAATAAATAATATACATTTTTCGAAGGTCGAGGAAAATCAAAAAATCCATTTTTTTCAAAAACAATTGACGCTATAACATATTCCATAAAATTCTCTACGAAAAAGGTTCCAACAAATATTTCTTTAAAAGGCACCGTTTTTGAGTAAAACATGATCGAAAGTCGAAAAAGTGCGATTTTCTCAATTTTCTGAGCTCTCTCATTCAGTCACTTAATGATATTTTCAGGATCACCTTGTGCCAAATTATTTATATTTGTCTCGACTATGAATAACAAAAGAGACATTCCTGAAAAAATCAATAGTGTGGATTTCCCGTCACTGCATTTCCCGATACTTTTACCTTGCATGGAAGCAGCATTTTTTTATTTGCGAAGCTCACGTCATGGACGAATTTCTTATAGTGCCAATCAAAACGGGTTCAGCATATATTTTAACATGATCACAAAGCATTTCAGTAGCGGAAAAACAGAAAATTTTGCTTAAAAGTAAAACAATTTTTCGAGGAAAATCGAAAAATCCATTTTTTCCAAAAACAATTAACACTATAATATACCCCATAAAATTTTCTACGAAAAAGGTCTCTGCAAATTTTTCTTTAAAATGCACCGTTTTTGAGTAAAACATCGAAAACATCGAAAGTCGAAAAAATGCGATTTTCTCAATTTTAAGTGCTCTCATTCAGTCACATAATGATTTTTTCAGGATCATCTTGTGCCAAATGATTCATATTTCTCTCGACTATGAATAACAAAAGAGACATTCCTGAAAAAATCAATAGTGTGGATTTTCCGGCACTGAGTTTCCCGATACTTTTGCCTTGCATGGAACATTTTTTATAGTGTCAATTAAGACGGGTTCAGCACATATTTTGTCATGATAGCAAAGCATTTCAGTAGCAGAAAAACGGAAAATTTTGCTTAAAAATACAATAATTTTCAGAAAATTCACTTTTTCGTTGAAAAAAAAAAATATCGGACTTACCTTTTGTCAGACAGAATTGTTGCCCAAGACTTCCATGGTCTCATGAAACAATTCAAATTTCATTTTGTCATGTATTATGGCGGAGGCAAACACAAAATGAGCAGCATGAAATTTTTGCTGCCTTACAAAAGCATGTATTCTGGGTACAACTTGTGCAAGTACAACTCGGTACCAATTCTGTACTTGGGGGAATCAAAATTCCAACCCTTTGCGGTTTAAGCATAGAGTCTTCTTCAATAAACCCTAAATCTAATGGGTTCAAAAGAAAAATATCCTATTAGCGAAATTAAACTAAGGAAAGTACATGACAGCGCAGCACGAGATGTTTTAAACAAGTGAAAATACCTCTAAACAAAAGAGTTCGCGTTAGAAGCGCGCGCTTTTTAAATTTTCAATTTGTTTCAATTTTTAAAAGTAATTGGGAAATTCAGTGCCGAGAAATCCACTCTAATGATTTTTTCAGGAATGCCTCCTCGATCCTTTGTTATTCATAGTCGAGACATATATGAATAATTTGGGACAGGGTGATCCTGAAAATATCATTATTGAGAAAGTCGCATTTTTTCGAATTTCGAGCACGTTTTCTCTAAAGAAAAATTTGTTGAGACTTTTTTGTAGAGAATTTCATGGAATTTATTATAGCGCAATTTGTTTTTGGAAAAAATGGAATTTTACAGATTTTTCCAATTTCAATTTCGAAAGTTGTTGCAACTTTTTTGTAGAACTACATTTTTTCCTCATAATTTTCCATGTCCGAAACTGTTGGGATTTTTTTCAAGTTCTTATACGTTCTCCATCTAGCCTTCGAGGGGGGTCACAAGGATAACATTTTTTTGAAACTTGATTATTCGACGGTTAGATATTTTTCACTATTTTCATGGATTTTTTCTTGATTCTTTTGGATTAATAACGATAGTCGTCGCCGACCTTTGTTTTTACCTTTTTTACTCCCATTTATACCTACAACGTAGGCTAATTGTGGCAAATACCTGTCAGAAACAACTACTCCCCTGGCTAATACCTCGATGGGTATTGAACTATATCCAACAGATAATTGTGCAATGCACCTCATTACAGAGGAAACAATTGCAAATAGCGGAATTTTGTTTTTAGGACAGGGGGCACCTTCTAGTTTCGAGGTTCTTGTGCCTCGTCATCCGTACACAGTTCACTATAGACATCTTTGAATCTATCTGTATTCTGTCTCCCGTACGAATCACACCACAATTCCGTTTATTTGCTCAATCTGGTCTCGCGCTGATTAAACGAGTGTAAGCCGCTCCACCTGGTGGTGAGTAGATCAAGAAGCACTCCGATTTTACGGGTTGAGAGATTAAGTCAGTCAATCTGACTCTTTTGGATTATTTTGGATTATTGCGATTTTAATTATGCGCGTTGTCACAATTTTCTCCCACTCTTGAAATTGAAGAAATATTACTATTGTCAAAATAATTGTTTGTTACGTGTCCATTAGATTATATATAAAAATGTTATCGTGAAGAAAGTATAGTTTGTTACTCGGTTAGAATGAAAATTCCCCTTGCTCCTGGAACTTTCCACTTGCATAAAATTTTCATTTCAACTTTGTTAAAAAATATTTTTTTCCGTAATATATCGTCACATACTACCTATTATGATATTTGAGTATTATTGAGAGAGAACGCAATCATTTGAATGACCAAGAAGTCTCTTCAGATCCAGATTTTCCAAGAATACCTATATTAGAAATAATTCGTTGATTGCAACCATTACCAATTTAAAAACATTCAATTCATTTCATGTTCTCACTTACTCATTCAACTTATTACAAAATCTTGATTTAAATATAATTCGGCATTAGGAATATGACGTCAACTCACCACTAACAATATACTCCTCGAAAAAACATCAACAGATCATAACTCAAGATAAGTTCGTCTATATACACCTTCCCGTTGCGAATCGCATAGTAACAATGCAAATGAAACCTACAGGAATCCATAAATTAAAAAAAAATTGGCAAAATATCTCAAGGGCACTTGGAACATTTCCAAATCAAAAAAGAATATTGGCTTCAGATGCGCATCTGTTTAGCGGTTTTTTTATTTGCTAATCAACAACAAAAATTTCTTACAATATTCGAATAAATGAATAAGTTGGATGATATACAGAGTGTCCCGTCAAGGTGTAGCACTTTTTAAGTGAATATTTTTGTCATTAGGTCGACATACATAATATATCATACCTATCATTTTGCTCGCTGTAACCTCATTTTCTAGGAGGATGGCATCTACACTGTTTTTTTCGAATTGACCATATTCACCGTCGCCATATTGTCATGCGACAATACCAACTTACCCAGGCCCAGGGTTCTCAAATAAGAATAACTAAATTTACTATAATTCCATACGTGAGTGAAAATTTAAAATGATATTTATTTAGGCAGTGAATTTCTCAAAAAATGTTTAGTGTAGTGGGAGTGACTTTAATATCAAGTTGTTTTAATTTTTAGATGAAAACTAAGGGTCAGTGGACACATTTTTTTCGACATTTCCGAAAACATGAAAAGAAAATGATATTTTGAAATACAAAAAGATCAGTCCACAGAAGGCAGTGTCAAAAATAGCACCTTTTTGGTTACCGCATGTACAGGCAAATACATAAAGTTCAAAATGTTTTACCAAATTATAGTGCCTATGTTGTCATTATTAAAACTCAGGTGAAAGCTGATACCCATAGTGATATCTACCCATTTTTTCCTAGAAACTCATAAAATACACACATGAAATATGCACCAAATTGAACATTCTTGATTTTCGCGGTTTTGTTACAGATATATTATATTTTTGACCGTTGGTGACAATGGATAGTTGGTATTGTCGAAAAGAGGAGAAAAAACAGACAAGTGTTACCATTTGAGAAATGGCATTTTGTGAGCATTTCTTTATGGGTACTAAGTATCCCGTTTTTAGGTCATTTTTGATAATTGTTGGAATATATGACAGCTGCAATTACATGCGAACCTCAGTTTTCAACTGAATCGCACTTTGAAGATTCCTCTGATATACTTTTCATTAGTGTCCTACGCGCATACTGCCAATGGCCAGAGTAAACGGGAAGCAAAATTCAAAAAATGTAAATAAAAGAAGATTCGTATTCGATTGAATTAAAGCCGAACCTTTCGAGAATAACCTCCCAGGTCGGATGGCAGGATATATGTATGATTTGTTTTTGAAATTTACATAAATAGTAAGTTATGTGAATGTCGTGATGTTTCCTACACCTGGTGCAATGTTCACTAGATTCTATCATTCGTTTGCAAATTGATTGGGCACATTCCTTTGTTTGAACTGCACTCAGCTACACTCGATTCAAAATGTGGTGTATATTACACTACACTGCACTTGATGTAAACGAACCTGAAGTCTCCGGTAGTTACGCCGGTAACTAGGACGGTACGGTACTGGATTAATAGCGACGGTATGTAAGCTCTTCCAAGATTCAAAAGGAGAAGAAGAAGATGAAGAAGTCAAAGGTTATGTCGCTGTTTGAGAAGCTGAGAAGTGAGGTTATATTTGTTTCTGTATGTGTTTTATAGCACATTATTTGATTATCTCATATTTGTAGTAAAAGCATCTATAATACACTCTATAGCGTAGTTAACAAAAGTGTCTGCTATTGAAATCCAAAACAATTATGGTTAAAAAGAAAATCGATAACAGAATTCGGGTTTTAATCGAAAATGGGGTGAAGTTGGGACACAGAACCCTTTTTGTTATAGTGGGTGATAAAGGCAGGGATCAAGTAAGTATCGAGGAAACACTCTCTAGGATTTACTCAACCATATTCTATTTCAGGTGGTCTTTTTACATCACATGCTTTTTAAGGCAGAAGTGAAAGCCAGACCATCCGTGCTGTGGTGTTACAAAAAAGAGCTAGGATTCAGCAGTCATAGGAAAAAACGTATGAAAAACGTGCAACACAAATTACAAGCAGGCAAACTAAGTATCGATGAAAATGATCCGTTTGAACTTTTCCTTGCCTCAACTAAAATTCGATACTGTTACTATTCTGAAACACACAAGATTCTCGGAAACACATACGGAATGTGTGTGTTACAAGATTTTGAAGCACTCACACCGAATTTGCTTGCTCGTACCATTGAAACCGTTGAAGGAGGTGGTTTGGTGGTTCTTCTATTGCGCAAAGTTACGTCTCTGAAACAGCTATACACCATGAGTATGGATGTTCACCAGAGATTTCGTACTGAGGCTCATCAGAATTTAGTGTGTAGATTTAATGAGAGGTTTCTTCTGTCTCTTGCTTCTTGTAAACGTTCTTTGGTAGTTGATGATCAACTGTCAGTTTTACCAATATCATCCCATAATTTACATGTGACTCCTGTAGAAAATGTACAAGAAGTGAGTGAAAATGAAACTGAATTGACTGATTTGAAGGAACAGTTGCGGGATACCCAGCCAGTGGGTAACCTAGTGAACTTATGCAAAACCTTAGACCAAGCAAAAGCGTTGCTCAAATTTGTAGAAGGTATTTCTGAAAAGACTCTCAGATCAACAGTTTCGCTAACAGCTTCCAGAGGTAGAGGAAAATCAGCAGCTCTGGGTCTTGCTGTTTCTGCTGCTGTTGCATTTGGTTATTCCAACATCTTCGTGACTAGTCCTAGCCCTGAAAATTTGAATACGTTTTTTGAATTCGTTTTCAAAGGGTTCGACACTTTGGAGTACCAGGAGCATATTGACTATAGCTTGGTTCAAAGTACGAATCCAGAGTTTAACAAAGCCATTGTTAGGGTCAATATGTTTAGGGACCATCGACAGACAATACAGGTAAATTAAAATTTCAGTAAGGAGAGTATGCTTTTCTGGGCCATCTGTTTCCAGTCATAAGATTTTGCACACTTTTAGGTCTACAAAAAAGAAACATTTTCCCAAAATTTTAGCTTCCAAACTATTCCGGAACATCTTCAAATATGCTCTTCAACAGCTGATTTGTGAAGGCAAAAAATGATAAATTATACATTTTGGCAACAAATGGATCCAATGACAACAATACATATTTATTTATTATTATTATTATTATTACAGCTTATGTGATTATTTTTGGTGGCAAATGACTCTTTTCTCAACTTCAATCCCCATATTACAAATAAAGTGCAGAAAGCCATGAAAATATTAGGCTTTAGATCAGAAAACTGTTCAAAATATAAATGAAAAATATATAAACAAAATAGAACTGGCACTAATTTTTCCGTTTCAGTATATTCACCCAACAGACAGTCACCGACTTTCTCAAGCAGAACTTCTGGTGATAGATGAAGCTGCTGCTATACCTCTGCCTTTCGTCAAGGCTATGCTGGGCCCCTACTTAGTATTTTTAGCATCTACTATTAACGGGTACGAAGGAACTGGTAGATCTTTGTCATTGAAGTTACTGAATCAGTTGAGGGTTCAAGCGGCACCTGTTGGAGCTAACACAAATGCTGTGAATAAAAAAGATTATGGGGCTGCAATAGGAAGAACATTACATGAAGTAAGTTCTATAAGAGAAGTGCGGGTATACTCATCTATACAATCAAAACGGTAAATTTTCGGTTGGAGCGAGCTATCGAATTTTCAAAAAAAAAAATTTGCAACTCACGTATTTCGGTCTCCTCTACAAAAAATCCAAATGAAATTTTTGGCGGTGACGACAATTTTCGAAGATACAGGTTCATTTTGTTGTGGATTTTCACTATTTGACAGATCGAATTTCTGCTATTAAAAATTCACAAAATATGCCCTTTTTCAACCAAAACACCACACATGCCTTTATTTACTTGTTTTCAGTACCTTTTTGCAGAAAAAACTATCACGTTTTGACAAATTCACCTCTCAATATTTTTCATTCATCAAGTTGGTATCATTTTTATGATACGGTTTTCGTCGGATCTCGTTTACGTTTTAGGTTAGGTTAGGCTCGCTTCGCTCGCCATTTGTATTTTCGCTCTCATTTGACACACAAACCTATCCTAGCTTGCGAGTCAGTCGAAAATGCGTGAATTTGTGTACATGCAATGAAAATGCGTAAATTACTTTGTAATGCTGGACGCTTTTCCGTCATTAAGCCGGCCTTCCACACCAGCTTTTTTACCGCTGTAGCTGTAGCAGCGGCTACTTTTGAAGTACTCTGATTGGCTAGAGACAAGAAGCCAGCGGCAAAAAGCTGGTGTGGAAGGCCGGCTTAAGGCTTGCTTCGCTCGCCCTTGAGCTCAAATATTTTATTGAATTTGATTAATTCGAAAATACGATGTGAGCCGAGATCTCACGAGAGTCGACGCAAGAACAATATCATAATCATATCACTAAGGCTTAGTTCATGCAAATGCGAAATTCGCAAAAAAATATATATTGTTTCCATTTCATTTCATGGAATTGAAATGAAAAAGAGATATTGTTCTTGCGAATTTCGTATTTGCATGAACTAGTCTTTACAGTGATGACATCAAACACCAAAAATTCAGTGTTGTCAAAGAAAGTTCTACTATTTATCAACGTTTTGAAGAAGGGTGAATTTTTCGAAAAGTGGTAGTTTTTTCTGCAAAAAAGTACTGAAATGAAGTAAATAATGGCGTGTGTGGTGTTTTGCTTGAAAAAAGGGCATATTTTGTGAATTTTTAATAGCAGAAATTCGATCTCTCAAATGGTGAAAATCCACAACAAAATGGACCTGTATCTTCGAAAATAGTCGTGACCGCCAAAAATTTCATTTGGATTTTTTGTAGAGGAGATCGAAATAAGTAAGTTGCAAAAAAATGTTTTTGAAAATTCGATGGCTCTCTCTAACCGAATATTTGGTAATCTACCAACAGAATTGAAAAAAAATATGATCAATATTTTCATTTAAAAATAAGGAATGTTGTAAATATGTGAAAGCTCATATTTTGCATAGAATACAAGATATATGATAAATGATTCATTCAAGCTTAACTGATGATTGTGTGCTTCATAAACTATTTTGATATATTTTATAGGTGACTTTAGAAGAATCAATCCGTTACAAACCTGGCGATGAAGTTGAAATATGGCTTACGAAGCTACTGTGTCTTGATTCCACCTCAGTGGCTCCAATTCTGTCAGGATGTCCACCTCCCGACAGCTGTGATTTGTATTATATTAACAGAGATACCCTTTTCTGCTATCATAAAGCTTCAGAAGAATTTTTGCAGAGGTTGGTTGCACTTTATGTTGCATCCCATTACAAGGTATTATTGAAACACCATTTATGTACTAATTAATGAGTTACATTGGAAATTTTTTAATAGAAAACATGTACCCAATTCTATAGTTGACGGACCTTATCAATAAAACGATAATTGCACTATCTCACAATGAATAATCAATACTTAATCCAGGCGATGAAGACATAAAAGGGGACTTTCACTACAAAAGGCCAAGGAGATTTCTAATTTGGTAAATTCGTACAGTTTGGTGTCCCTTTTATTATTCCGAGTTTGCGACCTTGTGCGAACGCCGCTAGCGCCACCATATTGGAAAAATGGTACCAAAACCGCTTTTTTGAGAAAATCTTCTTTCCAGTGTCACTTAGATCAAAAATAGCTATTGTAAAAATTATAGAAGATACAATTTTCTGCAACTTTTGTGAAAAAAGCTAATTTCTACAATTGGCATAATCAATAAATGTTTTCTCCAAATTTCAGTACCGATTATTTAATACGTACTACCATTTTTTACGTATTCCTGCACAAAAAATTGAGGGTATTTACAGAACTTTTTTTATTATAATGTATGATTTTCTTTCAGGATTAGGTCAACATTATTTCGGTTTGGGTTCGGTACCAAAACAAAAGACTAGTGTTGCAAAGTGAAGTTTCACAAAATCCTCACTAAAAGCTCCAAAAAATCGGGGATCTCTATACCCATCACGTGGCTACGGTAGACCGGGGTGTTGAAGACACCATCCTGGCAAGCCATTATGAATCCCTCGATCTCCGACTTCAGCTCACTTGACCTGAGAAAAGCGAAGGTCTAACTGATCTATTATTATTATTATTATAATAACAATAATACTCCCTCATAAACACTCGTAGAGTGTACCCAAAGGCATGGCCTGTGCGGGTAGAGGACGGCTATTATTATTATTTGCCGTGGCGCTCCGGAGCGACTTACTGATTTTTGGTGGCGTATTCACCTTTCAGCTGCAGGAAAACCCGGAAAACCTACAGCACCACCTCGGGTGGCCGGCGTGCACTCCAAGCTAGCACTATTATTATTATTTATTTCAGAACACACCCAATGACTTACAAATGATGTCAGACGCTCCAGCACATCACCTCTTCTGCCTCTTAGGCCCTGTTGACCCCAAGAGAAGAACCTTACCGGAGGTGTTGGTCATTATTCAAGTCTGCCTTGAGGGGGAGATTTCCAAAAAATCAGTTATGGAGGGGTATTCGAGGGGTAAGAGAGCTTCAGGAGACTTGATACCTTGGACAGTGGGGCAGCAGTATCAGGATGCAGATTTCCCAAGGCTATCTGGAGCTAGGATAGTGAGAATAGCAACTCATCCTGATTATCAAGGGGTGAGTTTTTGGCCTTTATGTATGTAGCAGAGGATATTTTGTTTCTCTCACTTGAATAGATTTCAATACAGTTCAAATATTGGATATTTTCCTGCCCCTTATGAAATAAGTCAAGATATTTCGAAAATGATATACAGTAAAACCTCTATTTTTGAATACCCCTATATAGCGGACACCTCTTGTAACTGACAATAAACACATGTTCGGAATGCTGCAATGACCATTTGTGTATAAACGACCCTCTCTGGGGTGCTTTACAAAGTTCTCTTAAATTTTTAAATTGAAATATGAGAATATAGATTGAGAGCACCCACAGTTTCTTACATGTCGATAATTTTTTACTTTTAGTCCATTGAAGAGTGTTCTTTAGTTTTTAAACTATTATTTTTAGTGTTAATTATTGAAATACCATAATTATTTGCTCCAAAGAAGAATGTAAACAAACTTTTATGTGCTCATAACGGTTGATATTCTATGGCAGTGTTGCCAGACGAAATTTTTTAAAATCTTCAGACAAATCAACTAAAAATCCCTAAAATTCCTCAAAATAGAATACGGTGATGTGCGCATGCGTCGAAAATAAAGACAGCTGAATTTTCACTATGCGCTTGCGCGAAAACCAAGGTTACGAAATGTTCGATGCAAAATTTAAATATTTTCCTGGTTCTATAAATTTCTTTTTTTAAACTACGAGGTAATATATGAACAAAATAACTTTTATGTTTTCCTCATGGATATCAGGTACATAAGTATTACAAACGTTTGGATATAAATAAACTGAAAGGACTAGATATTCCAATTGAAAGTGAATCAATCCGACAAAATAATGAAACCTGATAGCCAAATTTTTACTATACGCATGCGCAAAAACCAAGGATACGGAACATTCAATGCAAAATTTCAATATTTTCCTGGTTTCAACTGCGAAGTAATACATAAAACATTGAATTTATTATTTCTTTGAATATAATTTGAACTCATTCAGAATATGATTGAATTCTTCGAGAGAATTATATCAATGTTTTTTTTTTACATGAAAACAAAAATAAACTTCATATTCCACATGTATTTTCAGATGGGTTATGGCGGCAGGGCATTAAGCCTGCTCAAGCAATACTACGAGTACAAAATCCCCAGCATAGAAGAGGAGTCGCAGCTTCCCAAAGAAGGAATCGATAATGTAGATGAAAACCAGGTGGTTCTTTTAGAAGAATGCATCGAACCTCGTAAATCCTTACCTCCGCTATTACTCAAATTGAGCGAGAGACCTCCTGAGAGGTTGGATTATATTGGAGTATCTTTCGGGTTGACAGAGCAATTGCTAAAGTTCTGGAAGAAAGCAGGGTAAGAAATGAACTTAAAATAATCATTGGTTTTGATGAAACACAAAAAAAAACAAGAAAGTTAGTAGTTGTGATAATATATTTATACTAATTTTTGTGTTACCAATGTTTTATTGTATGTATGTATCTTTTTATGACTTGAAATTGTACTATTTAGCTTATTTTATTTAATTTTATATAAAAACTATGTCAATATCCAATATGATTTCGAGCATTTTGCCGTAGAGTATCAAATAAATGAAATAGTAAAATCGACAAAGTCATTGTACCCTTCTCTCCAAATATTTCCACCATGTGGAAAATATAATACTCTCTGGAAAACAAGTTGAACTCTGTTTACTTCCTGGTGTTTTTGCTATGGGGATTGCTAATTGGTTTCACCGCGGGTGGCGCTACGACTGACTTTTACTGTAAGTCGCTGCTTCTTTTGTAGGGAAATATTAGTTATACAGTGGATTAAAATTCACTTGGCCGTTGCAGGACGACTCTAATGTCGTCCGACCTACACTGTCACCTGTCACTGCGCGAAATGTTTTACCAATCAGTGTACACGTCAGTCAGTATACACGATTTTCATATATTTTGGCTTGGGTGTGTATAATTTTCGTACCTCCAAAATAGTCGTATAATTTAGTGATGTTGAATTTTAGATGGTAGACCGTAGATCTAGATGGCAGTGGTAAGACAATAGAGGCGGAAGTACTTGTCAGTCACAGAATATAATATACCTGTCATATGTCATTGTAGAATCAGTTATATTTTTCTGCCTGTTTTGTGGAATCACAGAGCGTTTATTTCATGCTGTACTTCTGTGACATGTGACTGTCATACGTCATTCAGTAATGGTTTATTTAAAATAACCGAAAAGATGGCCAAATGCGCCACATTGGAAGCAAAGGCCAAGAAACAGAGAAAATAACCGAATACTTGTTATGACGTCATCAGCTCAAACGCTGTCAAATACACTGAAATTTTCTCGACCAAATCGAAAACGGCTTGGGTGTATAAAACCGTATAATCTGGTTACAACTGGCGTATAATTTGACAATTTTCTATCGGCAACACTGCGCGAAACGCGTCTGCAGGTGGTCTTCCCCAGCCAAATGAAGGATAATCTGCTGAATGATTCCAATAAGCAATTGTAACTGGGGTCTCTTGGAAGAACGTTGCACAAATATCTGTCAGATGTAATTCAATTCAATGTCCGTCGTGATATCAGCCAGGGAAGTAGTTGTTTTCTGTCAGATTATTGCTTCATATTTTCCACATTGTGGAAATATTTGGAGAGAAGGGTACTTCGACATTTTCGATTTTACTATTTCATTTATCCAATATGATCCTATGACAACAATGGATATTTTTATTATTATTTATTACAGATATCTTCCTGTTTATCTGAGACAAACCACCAATGACTTGACTGGAGAACATTCCTGTATAATGTTGAATGTTTTGAATGTTGACGAGGTTAAAGAAGATGATTGGTTGGCAGCATATTGGGTAGATTTTAGAAGGAGATTTGTTAACTTGTTGGCGTATCAGTTCGGCAAATTCTCACCTGGATTGGCGCTAGGAGTGTTGATGAATAGGGCCGTAAAACTCAAAGCTAAAGGTAAACTGATTAGTTGATCCTCAGTTGTTATTTGTGGTAGTTTATTATTGGTTTCCATTAAGGTTAAATTTTATTATACAGTGCGACCTATTTAAGATGGAAGCACCCTTATAAAACTTACATTTTTCAAACAATTGGAATATTTTTTTTTGTTATGCACACTAAAATTCATGGAGAAATCTCTATTTCCAGTGCCAACTAATCTTATGAGATTATTTTACTTTTATTTATTTGTCCACTATCATTGTTGTTGAAATGATTTGAATTTTTACTAGTTTTTTGGTTTTTTCAAAGGTGCCGTCTGTCCTCTAAACCATTGCTGTGGTTCCTCTAAACTATAATAAAGTTATTGTATTGTATCGACTTCCAATATACTAATTTAACAACGTTAAATATATTTTAGATTTATCCAAGCAAGAACTGGATATGCACCTGACAACTTACGATGTCAAAAGGCTGGAAATGTACGGCAAAAATTTGGTGGACTATCATTTGATAATGGATTTGCTCCCAACCCTAGCAAAACTGTACTTTTTGAATCAAATGGGAGAGATGCAGATGTCTGCAGTGCAGGCGGTAAGTGTTCATGAATGAATTATTGCTTTTCTGAGTCACAAAATTCGGCCGGGGTTTGCATTCGACACAACCTGAGGTACCTTGCTAACTCTACACCAGAAAATTATAAGTTGTTCCATGAAATAACCATCTTTCAACCTTCCTTTTATTTTATAGTATTAGAGAGTGAAATCAATCATTCATAATATAAAGAACTTTCACAACTTCACTCTAAAAGTATTTATTTCCAACATTTAAAATACCGAACACGCTAATTTATGTACACAATCACTGGGCTATATTTGCGGCGAATGTCACGCTTTTTATAGCTGGAAATAGTCTTTCCGTCGTTTTGGGAATACTTCCACTTGTTTCTGGGGATTCGAGTCGCTGTTAGAAGTCAACCGGACGTCCGATGAATTCACACCGAACGAAATGTGTTTACCATGGCGTTCTTGAGCGGTGATGTCAGCTCGTTAAGTATTCTGGTTGATTCATCTGTTTCTTCGGATACGCTACAATAAGTAGTTTTCAATAGTTTCCCTAAAATATTCTCGAAATTTTTCTCCACCGTTTATACACCAAATGACTTTGGAGAAATGCCCAACTATGAATATTTTAAATCTGTTGATGTAATAGAGTGCCCATCTGCAAAAATTTTACTGATAGATACTCTATCCAAACTTTCTGTATGGATTGTTTGGACCAAGAGATACACGGCATTGATTTTTTTTATCTTCAAAGTACAAACAGTCGACTTCCAGACTTCGCACGGCCTCTTATAGTTAGAAACATAGGTTCCAGATTTTTCGAGAACTCTGCCATCCTTCCGGGCGTTTCTGGGACACGGCATTGATTTTTTTTTATCTTCAAAGTACAAACAGTCGACTTCCAGACTTCGCACGGCCTCTTATAGTTAGAAACATAGGTTCCAAATTTTTCGAGAACTCTGCCATCCTTCCGGGCGTTTCTAGGCTGAAGCCACCGTTCTTCGTCCATAGGTGGCGTGATCACTCAAGCCGCTGTTATCATTTCGGTCTTCTCCACCTAGATGGCGCCAGGTCTGAATATTTCCGTGACAGTATCGTACATGAAACTTAGCTACTGAATTTATTTAAGTAAAAATAATAAATTTAAAGGGTCATTAATATTGAATTTATATCATTATTTTTGAAATACTTGTTCTATCTCAGCATCAACTATACTTTCAGGCAATCCTATTGGGCTTAGGCCTCCAACACAAGATGGTAGATGATCTCGCTACTGAGCTTGATCTGCCTGCCACCCAACTCCTTGGGCTTTTCAACAGACTGATTCGTCGTTATGTTGAGAATCTAAACCGAACACTCGAACAGAGTATAGAGAGTACGCTAATGCCCCAGAAACATGTAGACATGACACCTGTGGCTAAGAGTATGCACGATGAATTAGAAGAGGCAGCAGGAGAGTTGAAGAAAAAGCAGAAGAAGGAGCTGGAAAAGTTGAAAAAAGAGAATCTGGAACAATTCGCTATAAAGGGTAGTGAAGAGGAGTGGGGAAAGATTTTGACGAGTAAAAGCAAGAAAAATATTATCACTGTAAAGAGGTAAGCTTGGATGTGATTTTTTTTTTGTAAATATTGGTTACAAATAGATGAAACTAGCTCCACAACACAAATAAACTGAAATTATTGAAATATCAGTGGATGAATTGTCACCAACCATATTCCATTGATTATTCTAGTTGAATCAGGTCATAGATAGGTTCAAAAGTGGATGTTTGGAACCTTTGGTGTGAATACAATTCAAGAAATAGAACCTAACCAAAATTACGTCAGTTTCACTCGATGCGCGTTTATTACTATACAGGGTGTTCCAAATTAAGTCGTCACCATTGCCAACTCCGTTATTATTGATGCTACGAATTTGGTTAAATGGGCAAACTAGTAGCATTATTAATGGCCTTCTCGACGCCGAAAACAAAAAAAAATTGACAGTCGCGTTTTCGAAATATTTCATAAAATGATATTTTTTAAATGGAACACTATATTTTATCATGCATTTCGACTCGTAACTACATTCTCAATAACAAAGCTCCTATGACTTTTTTTCCTAAAGTTGAAAATAAGTCAGTTTTGTCAATAGGAAACATTTATAAAAATCGGATTTGATAAAGCGCTATAAAATATCGAGTAAATGTTCATATACACCGCATTCTGTTTGGTCTAGAGGCTAAGGCTTCTTCACCTCACTGGCGACCCGTGTTCAAATCGTGGTCGAGCCATTTTTTTTTTATGTTTTAGAGATATGGTATTGCCAGTAATCTGGATACCGACTTTGGCTTATATCTATTGAAAATTGTCAGAATTGTACATTCAATTTTAATCTAGTAAATAATAAAAGAAATGAATATTATTATAAGGTAATCAATGATCAATAAAGTATCGAGTGTATTGTCTGTATCTGAGATCTGCGTTTGCCGAAAAAATATTGTGTGTATTTCGAGCACAAAGTGTAATTGCCGCTCTCCAAAGATTACCGCGATCTGCTTCGCGTCGCGCGGTAACTATCTTTGTTCGAGCGGCAATCCATCACTTTGCGCTCTAAATACACAAATAGCTATTTCCAACCGCATTAATATGACGCTCCAGCATTTTCTGTTCTGTACAAAAACGGCTTCAAAGTTATCATTATCGCAGAAATATTTTGATTCACAAACTAAATACGGCTAGTGGAATGGTTTTAAGATGGAAATTATCGTTTTGTAAATTAATATCAAATAGCTCAGTTGTGTCAATTGACGGGTTTCACGAGTTCAAATCCCAGCGCAATTTTTTCTTTTTACTGTCATATTTTGCTGTTAGTAACAAAATATTGTCATTCGTATAAATACCAAAATTGGGTGTTTGGACAATCATGAGGTTTTATTCGCCAAAACAAAGAAATTTTTTGTACTAGTGAAAAAAATAAATATTTCCACAAAAGTCGCTCATTTTCAACTTTAGGAAAAAAAGTCATAGGTGCTTTGTTATTGAGAATGTAGTTACGAGTCGAAATGCATGATAAAATATAGAGTGTTCCATTTAAAAAAATATCATTTTATGAAATATTTCGAAAACGCGACTGTCAATTTTTTTTTGTTTTCTGCGTCGAGAAGGCCATTAAAAATGCTACTAGTTTGCCCATTTAACTGAATTCGTAGCATCAATAATAACGGAGTTGGCAATGGTGCCGACTTAATTTGGAACACCCTGTATAATAAGCGTATAACTATATATCAATGTTATATTTCAATGGATCACATTTATTTTTAGTAATTTGGAGAATCAGGCTGACGAATAGGTGCTCACTATGAATCAGGTAACCATATGAACATTTTTTTAATCCATTTATTTTTTCTTCTTTCATAGTGGAGAGAAACGAATGGCTGAGAATGACACAGAAGTTAACGAAGATCCAGAGCCAACCACGAAAAAGAGGAAGGAAGGAAAAAAGGGAAAAAAGAAACAAAAATAGAGTTCTGGTGTAGTTATTATAAGAAATAAATTTATACATTTATTGATGATAATCCATTTGTTTTATTAGGTTGGAGTCACAAAAATCAATGAAATCTCCAGTATGCCTAATCAATTGAGTAGTGCTCTAAATAGAATCACAAAAATTCTTCCTAACATCTTAGTAGTGAATTCAGCTGCGATATCCCGATAGGCAGTTGAAAAGCGTGTATTCTCGGTAGCTCTGTTTGCAGGGCACTGACCGGCAATCGAGAGGTCGTGGGTTCGAATCCTGCTCGGGGAGAATTTTTTTTCTGTAGTTTTTTAATTTGTTTGTGCCGCTGATTTTTCTTCATTATAATTATATCAAAGACCCTGACTCACTTCTTGAGTAATATTAACCCTTAATGAATGGGAATTCAGATGTTTATTCTATCAGGTTAGCCCAAAAAAATAAAACAGTTTGGAATGGTAGAAATAATTTATTTCAATAATTTATCTAGCGTTGAATTTATCAAACTACGTTCTACATTTACAACACTAATAAAAATGAGAAAGAATTTACACATAGAAATAAATACAAAAACTACTAGGTGGACCAAAAAGTCTGATTGTGGAATTTCACAGGAGCAGATTTTGTATATTACCATTTTTTTTTGTTCCACCGTTTAGTGGTTCACATTTTCCCATTGTACTTTGTTTTGTTGATGAATAAAACATTATAAAATTGTCTAATGAATAATTTTCTGTTCTTGAAGTGGTTTCATATAAAAAGATTTTGAAAGACAACAGGAAAATCTAATGAATCACACCATACACAGTTATTTTTATATGTATAGCACTTAATTACTAAAAAAATGTACCAAAATACATTTCGCTTGATATACTTTTGAGCGTTTATTTTTGTAAAAATGTCAACTAAGAAATGAGCGATATTTGGTCAATATTGATTTTCCAAGTTTTGGCACAGACCAGCTGCGGAAATGTTTGCGAAAAAATTGAAATAGAAAAACCTCGATTTAGAAAAAACTATACGGCAGTGGTCCGAATTCGGAATGCTCTGTTAAAATTAAAAATGGCAGAATATCCCAACGGAGATCACAAAATATTGATTAAAGCACGTTAAAAGTGACTAGATGTCATTTAATAAGAACCAGAACATTGCAAATATCATACTTGGTGCCTCAAAAAAATAGGACTTAAGGTAAATGTACGGAATTCTGACACAGCACCTAATACTGACACTTTTTTTTATGTGAGATAAATAAGAAATCTATCAGGTATTTAAAATTACCGCCTGCATTCAGACAAATTATAATGTCATTTTTCTGTCAAAAGATTATTTTGACAGATTGACGTGTATTACCGTTGCATGTATACCCGTTTCAAGTGGCGGTTACCTTCTTCTTGTGTTTTTTGTGCCAATTCTTATAAGAATCTTGAGTTGAGGTTTAACTTCCAGGTAAGTTTTTTCGTTTGAAACAGTCAATTTCTGTTTGGGTACTTTACAGCTAGTGTTTGTATTGTCTATTTCATATAATATTTCAAGGAATATACAACTTTTTAAATTATAACCAACAAATTTTGGGGGTGTCATAATTATGTACAGCTTCAAAGCACATTTCCTAATTCTGACAAGTCTGTCAGAATTAGGTGAAAAACCTGAAATCTTTTTTTCTCTCTTGCTCGTACTAGAATGATGATAGTGATATCTGCTTTGCTCAAAATATGCAAAATGTAACTTCTCAATGGTGCATCCTAATTCTGACAGGGGGTGTCACATTTAGGAACAAGTGTGTCAGGTTTAGGATAAATGATGTTTTATGGGATTTTTCTGTCTTTTGTAGAATGTTGGAGAAGAAAAAAAATCGTCGATATGATCCAGATACATTGAAATTGGCACTTGAATCGATAAGAAATGGAATGCCCGTAAAAACAGCAAGTAATATTTATAAAATTCCAAAAACTACATTACATTATAAGAAAACAGGAAAATATCCTGTAGAATGTTCGCCTGGTGCTCCAACAGTATTAACATCTGAAGAGGAGGCAACATTGGTGAAGTGGATAATTCACGTTGCCAAAATGGGATTTCCAGTTAGTAAAGACCATTTGCTGGATAGCGTGGCAATGCTACTTAAGAAGAATAATCGTCCAAACCCGTTTCGTGAAAATAGACCTGGGAGACATTGGTATGAATCGTTCCTACATCGTAACACTAAAATTTCAAATAGAATGTGTCAAAACTTAATAAATTCTCGTGCAGCGGTAACTGAACCCGCCATAAGAAACTGGTTTTTGGAAATAGAAAACTATTTTAATGAAAACAATTTACAAGAAGTGGCTTCCGATCCTAGAAGAGTGTTTAACGCAGATGAGTCTGCTTTTTTCTTGTGTCCAAAAGGAAAAAAGGTCCTCACAGTTAAAGGAAGCAAAACAGTGTACAGCCATACAAGCAATGACGAAAAAGAATGTATTACAGTTTTGGTAACAGGCAAGTGTTTACTTTTTATTCTTAATGTGTTTGTTAATAGGTACCTATTCTATAGAACAAACATTAAATGTTTCTTTTTTTTCAGCTAACGCTGCCGGTGACGTAGCCCCTCCCATGGTAATGCACTCGTATGAGCGGATTCCACAAAGTATAGTTACTTTAATGCCTAATGGATGGGGACTTGGCAAATCAGAATCGGGATGGATGACCAGTGAAAGTTTTTTTGAGTACATGTGCAACGTTTTTTATCCGTGGATTCTCAAAAATGACATTTCCTTGCCAATAATATTCTACGTGGATGGTCATAAATCGCATTTAACACTTCCATTAAGCGAATTCTGTTCCGAAAAAGAAATTGTCTTAATCAGCCTCTTACCAAATTCCACTCATATGCTCCAACCGATGGACGTGGGGGTTTTCCGTCCCTTAAAAAATGGTTGGAAGAAGGCAACAGATCAATTCAAAATTGATAATAACAGACAAAAATTGAGAAAGGAAAATTTTGCTCCTCTTTTAGACAAAGTCATTAAAGAGACTTTAAATGAAAAAATGTTAAAAAACGCTTTTAGGACATGTGGCCTTTGCCCATTTAATCCCAATGCAATAAGCTTTGAAAAACTGGTGACTGTCCCTTCAGCCCAACATACGAACAACATAATCGTAAACCCTGTAGAAAAAATATGTAAATTTAATGAAGAGCAAATAGAGTTTATTGAAGAGTTAATTGGAAAGGAAAAAACAGAAAAATTTAAAAATTGCCAGCAAACTAATAACTGGAATGGGGAAACTGAAGACACGTCATTGTTTGAATTTTGGTGTAATTTGAGTAGATGTTTGAACAACAAGGAAAACGAAAATCCTAATGAAACCATCGTGCAAGTGGAAGAAGGTGATAAATACTCTTATCTAGATGACGAAAACTTACTGGTAGAAGCAGAAAAAATCGAGGAAGAGTTGACTAAAGAAAAACTCTGCAAAAAAGAAGTTAGGGATTTAGTGAAAGAAACACATTTAGAAAATGTCATTTGTATGGAAATAGAAGACCCGGTAGAAAACATAACTGTTGAAAATTGTCAAATTGAGATTTTGGACCAAGAAAAATTATTATTTAACAATAGTGAAACATATGCATCTGAAGAACGAACTAAAGAATTCCCAACAAAGACCGCCGACATATCCAATCCGAAAATAAATGTATTATCTAATATTGTTTTAGAAATAAAGGAGCCCGAAGGAAACAACAAACATATTCAAGTAACAGAAAGGAGCATAAATGAAGAAATAGTACCTAATGAGCATGACATGAGAGAAATGGAGTGTAGACCTAAAACTCCTGAAACGACTTTTGCTTCCATATCAGCTTCTACCTCAACAATAACTTCTGATTCAACAAGTTTTATTCCCTCAGATGTGCCATCCCCATTCAAGACTATACTATTCTGGCCAACCGTTCAAAAGTCGGAGAAAAAAAGGAATCCTAAAGAAAAATTACCTAGTGTAGCAAGCTCTGAGCAGTGGAAAAACTACTATAGAAAAAAAGAAGAAAAAAAGATGAAGGAAGAGGAGGAAAAGGAGAAGCGTAAGAGATTAAGAGAACAAAAGGCAGAACAAAGGGCAGAACAAAAGGCAGAACAAAAGGTAAAAAAGCCAAGAATTGTGAAATCAAAAGATGTTAAAGAAAAAGTAAATCGGAGGGTATTTGATTCAGATTCTGATGAATCAAAGCATTCATTTGAATCTTCTGTTCCTAACTGCGAACAACAGTTCAGTATTGACGATTACGTGGTTGTTACATATGATGGTATTAAATATCCAGGAATCATTAAAGATCAACGCGAAAATGAAGCTTTTGTTAGTGTTATGACTCCCAGTGGCTGTAACTGGAAGTGGCCAAAAAAAGAAGACTGTATCTGGTACGAGCTTAGTGAAATATTCATTAAAATTAATCCTCCAACTTTAAACAACAACAGAGGAACTTATAGTGTACCAGAACTAAAAAAATATTTGAGATTTAGAGAATAACAAGTCATCATAATTAAGTACAAGTGCTGCTGTATATTTGTTTACTCATTTTAATACTCTAATGGGACGAATTTTACCTCAAAACTCACCTGCTTTATTCGTTTTTATGTTCTATAGATTTGTATATTCAGAATTAAGAGCGCGGTGTCCTTAATAGGAACAGTGTCATAATTAGAGCCTGCTGAGTGTCATAATTTGGCTAAAACCTTATTTTTGGTGTCAGAATTAGATACATTCACACAAGTTTCTGAATATTCAATTTTTAATAAAAGTTTAATAATAAATAAAATTTCAACAACAAACTGTCGTTTTATTTATAGCTTTTGTCCAGCCTAGTGCATTCAATAAATTCAAAATTATAAAGAAGCTCATTTACAATCATTCTTATTACGCTCCTTCCTTAACCTGTCAGAATTCGGTACATTTACCTTAGTTTCAAGAACACTATGCGTAAAATAAATGCAATGGTACAAATACCATTAGGGGTGATTCAAGGTGACATAGCGATTAACCATATTCATCTTCGGCTCAGTTCAGTAATTAAAAAATATTTCGTTCCAAGACCTAAACGTGAATTTTTTTAAGGTATTTGGAACGCTAGAATCGTTTTCTTACAAATTCAATGAAAATTTGATATATTTCTCGACAGTGACTACATCAGCTGAATTTTTTTGAGAATTTTCGTCCGTTTAGAATCGGAGATAATTGGACTCAAAGTTGCTTCCCAATAGACTTTTATATCATAGCTCCATAGACCAAATGCAAACGTTGTTTCAAATAACACGCTGTACAGAAGAAACGCGTCTTACAAATTTGATGGAAAACTAACACAAGTCAATAAACTTGATAACAATGCTAATAACCAAATCTGGAAAAAATTGTCCGTCTAATTATCGAAATACAAGCCTCTAAAGTCGGAATGTTTTGATCGATCAGAGCACAAAAATGACCACGTCCAGAGTAATGGCAACAACGCGCTGCAGCTGGTAAGGAAATTGACAAATATCTTGAAATAAATAGACTAGGAAATATGGAATTGAGAATAGAGAATTGGGCAGCCTTCTTGCCCATATTGTCGTCAGAATAAGAATTGGAGAATTTTAGAAAAGATTAGACGTGAATTAAGAAGAAGTAGCGGAATAATTTGGTTTTTGAAGTAGTTTGACCCGATAGCATTCCTACGGAGTTCAAATTTCGCATGTTGTTTCAGTTCCGATGACATAATGTCAATAAATTATCCTCCCCTGCTCCCCGAAAGCTAAATACATAATGAGTAGGGTTTCGAAAGTTTTTTGACGAATTTGATCAAAGAGAAAAAAAATTGGTGGGGGGGGGGAGCTCGTCCCCCTTCCCTTTTCTCTAAAAATTTGCGAAATGAAAATTAGAAAAATCCGTGAAAATAGTGAAAAACATCTGATTGTCGAATGATTTGGTTTAAAAAAAATCCCCCTCCCTGCCCCATCGAAAGCCAGATAGAGAACGCGAAGGGAATCAGTAAATTCATCAACAATTTTGGACATAGAAAATAATTAGGAAAAAAAATGCAATCGGGGTGATCGTCACCCTTCCCTGCCACGAAAAAAAATTTGGAAAACTCGCAAACTATCTGACTGTCAAATAATACAGTTTAAAAAAATTTCAACCCTCTAACCGCCTTCGATAGCTAGATAGCGTAGGATTTCGGAAAAATTTCCAACGGAATACATGGAAAATTACGACGAAAACTATGTCTGCCGGTGGGCTCGCCACACCCCTCTTATAAAAAAAGTTGCAAAAACTAGCTTTTTTTTAATGAAACATGCTTTGTGAACAAAATTGGTTGGAGGCATCGCGTTAACAATTTATCAGTTTTCAATCACTTTCAATGTATCTGATCGCCAGGACTATAAAAGTTACTGACACTAACACTAGTGACAGAGCAGTGTTGCCAAGCGCCTCGGATACAAGATTGGATGGTTTAAACACCAAATTTACTTTTATTATCGACTTGTCTAATAGGCCGTGAATAGAAAACTTTTGGCGCAACCGTACCGTCCCAAATACCTTAAGAGGGCTCGGATCAAAAGTCAGTTATATCAATATAACCTTAAAGGTTTCACCAAAGTCAATGAATATAATCAATTCGCCACTGAAAGAAGAGTTAATTGGAAAATCGCACACAAGAAAATTCAAATAATTTCTTGCATTGTTTCCAAAACGGAAAATTGTTTCACGATATTCAAAACAATTGCCCTTCTGAAAAATCGATTTTTCTTTCTACACCTGTCTACGCTGATATACAATAATAATTGTAATTTTACATGAACTTACGACTAGTTAAAATATTGCTTTTTCTCTAGGAGAATACACGAAGCATATGTCACATTAAACGATACGGAACGTTTTGAAAATTTGTCCTAGCACTAGAGAAGAAACTCGTTTTCAAATCATCCTGTATACTTTCACGTCGAAAAACAATAAGAAAGCAACAAGTGATTATTTGTAACCCAGCAAGACTAGAAATGATGTTATAGTACCAGATTTTTCAATATTTACTATAAATACATCATCTCCTGTCAGTCCACTGAGAAAAGTAAGTAAGCAAGAACACTGCGAATCACCCCAATTTTCTCTTCCCCCACCTTGAATCCAATATCGATATGCTGGAAAAAACTGTCTCCTAACCTAATTTCATTATAATAATTGCAAAGCAGACTTGTTATATAAATATCATATAAAAATAAGAAAAACATATAATAAAAAGCTTCTTGTAAGTGTTTTTTCAATAGTTTACCCTATAGACACAACTTCATCATATCATACTGTAAGGCAGAGAATATGTTACTGGGTTTTACGAAGTATACTTTACATGAGAGAGCCGAAACGATACAACAAACAAAAATCACGGTGTCCAACTGAAAAGTCATCACTTCATTCATTCCATTCCTTCTCGTCTACGCCCTCCATATTGTCTTGTTCCAAACTCATGTCCACCTCCAGCTTGTTACTCACCGATTTCTTCAGCTGAAATAATTCGATTTCTTGGTACTTTTACTTTCATAGTCATTATACACCAAATGACAGAAATGCAAGATTTTTCCTGGGTGCGTTTTGAAGGTCTGGGGCGATGCCAAGGGAAAAATAGCATTTTTGAGGTGTGTATACTATTTTTACGCCGGCAAAAGCACAAAAATTAAGAATGAAAATTTGGTCAGAGTGATCAGTATTCTGAATAATCCAGTACGATTGGTTTGAGACGAGGATCAATTGTAGCACGACCAAACTTGTTATGCTAATTGTTGGAACCATGATAAACAAGAGAAAAAAATTGTTTACCGAAATTCCAGGGGGGGAACATTTTTTTTTCGTTTAAAAATAAATGAATGGATTTTTGCTGTAACATTAGAAAGTATATGATTAATCGGAAAAACAACTCAACAAGATGAAAAACAATTCAATTTTCCACAAAAAATATTCGTAGTAATTTCTTATGAAATGCGCTCGTTTTCTCAGAAAACGTGATTGAACGCCGACATCAAATTTCAGGTTCACGCTTAACCGCCGCTGAAAGTTCTAGCGGAGCCGAATATTTGATTGGTCATAACTCTGCTAAAAATGATCGGAGAAGGAAAAGGAAAAGTTCATATTGTTTCTGCAGACTCCTACCTTCTCATGCAAATATAATATGCGAGTATTTGTGTACCTAAAATGTGTTTTGTCGCACTTCACGGAGATGTTTGCGGATGATCCGAAAATCATGAATAATTTAGTAAATATGGAATTAATATACTGAAGCAGCAACCCATACCCTCTTTGGACTATATGCAACAATTTTAAAGTAGTGTGACAAGTCCCACTCATACATGCCAAAAAAAAAACTTTCTTTTACTTCTGCCTCATATTCAAAATTATATTTTTTTCAATGAAATTTTTTTTAGGTTCCACCCCTGATTTTTTGGTAAACAATTTTTTTTTCTAATAATACCATGTCATGTGCCGAGTTTCAGAGTGCTTCAATTCATTCTTCACTTTTTGCTCGAGTTTGTTGTTACTGGATTAGGAATAATTAGTAGTTTGTGGAATTTATTATATTGACAACCACAGTGACAGATACTTTTCTTATTGTCAAATAATGATATAAACTCCCTAGAGAAAAAATATGTCAGTTTTTCTCCCTAGTGGATGATACTTCTACCCTTCTTTTGTTAGCGTAGAAACTAACTTCTCTTGCCGGCGTAAAATAGTAGTTTACCTAACAAGTGCGGAAAGTGATACTTTTCCGCACGCGATTGCAGATGGCCAAACTCCGCTAACGCGTCGTTCGGCCAGAAATCGCGTGCGGAAAAGATACTTTACGCTCGTGTTAGGTACACTATTTTTTCTACTAGCGGAAAAAACACCCAAAAGTTAACATAAAGAACATTTATTATTAAATATATATTAAACTATACAACCATACTTGGTAAGCTTTCTACCTTAACCTTCTGCGACGCAATATTTAAATGTCAGTATAATCCGCAAAAACTAAACAAATCTAGTTTTCCGCACTAAAATGTTTTTTCCGCACTAAAAAAGAGTGCGGAAAAAACTTTTCCGCACTAGTGCGGAAAAGTGACTCTTTCAAAACTAAAACGAGCGCGGAAAAGTGAACTTTTCCGCACGCTAGTAGAAAAAATATTTTTCAAGCCAAATTTCATTAAATATCTTGTTCTATTGATGATTTTTCTTTTGGGGAAATTCATGTTGAATCACTAGATAAAGAAAACTACAACTTTTGTCTAATATCCTCTACTTGGTTTATTTGTTGAAAGGGCTCGGATATAATAACTCAAGGTTGTAAAACTTTGAACACATCCCTTTTGTGACTAATAATAATAATAATCACCAACAATGCAAACAAGTCATGCTATGTACGCATGAAGACAATAAATAGAATTTTGCTATTCTACCAAGATATATTTGAAAGTATACATTTTGAAACCATAAGACTAGTCACAATGGTGTAAAAGTTGAAACAACAAACAAAAGTTATAGCTTTCTTTAGGCAGTAATTACGCAAATTTGATTACTAACCTCTTCCTGTTTGTGTTTTATTTGGCCTGAAATATCTATATCCCAACCGACTCCTCGATACATCTGAGCCCCGCCTATGAAAGGGGTCGATGCAGATTTGTTGATTGTTCTCTCGTTAGCACTGTTTGGCTGTCCTTGAGATTCTGATACTGTGAAAACAGAGAACTTGTGTAGGCAAGTTTTCACAAAGCGCAATCCTTTGGAAAGTTGTAATTTTTCCATCGTATATGATAGATATTAATCAGATTCTGTTGTCAATAAACTTTCACAGGTTCGTTCAAAATAGCATTTTTATTTTTCAGTACAAATAATAAACCAATTGTCCAGCGCTCAGCGCACGTTTTGGGTGGTTGTGAGACCAATATCGACCGTCAGATAATGACATATTTTGATGACTCCTTTTTTTTTCTGGGATTTTAACCACTGAACATTATGTCGGTGTTGAACTCAAAAAATTTAAATTTCCCCATCAGACGTATGAAACGGCATATAAAAAAATCACAAAATTTTCCTAACCTCAACAGCTGTCCGGCTCATGGGAATTTTTTTTTCGGGTTCCTAAGGATATCAAGTTTGATTCTGTCGATTGCCATAAGCGAAAAAATGCATCAGCAACCAAGTATTATTTTAAAAGAGCCTGCCCTTTTTTCAACCCTTTAAGTATGTGCAAACCTTATCGCTTTAATGTTTTACTATTATATTTTTCTCACCTGTTAATGTGTTAAAATACCATGAACAAGAGATTAAAAAAAAAACTATATTTTTCAGCAAAATCTGTCATTATCTGATGGTCTAATAGCTTTCTTTTCAGGAAAGGAAAATTTCTGTTTTCAAAACGTGCCTGAAATATTCTGTAGATACTAAATTACAGCCATTTCCAGAATTCAGCAGGATATTTTTAATTTTTTTTTATGGCAGACCATTTGTCACTGGTAGTTCGGTAGTTCGGACTATTTGCTGGCACATTTATTTTTTAAATGCAAATCGGATCTCATAAATTTACCGCCAACTGAGGATTAATTTCATCAGAAAGTCCCCAGGGCTGCATGAGAAGTCATTATTTGGAAAAGTGCTATATACAGGGTGGGTCACGGTCGATGGTACCTTAGACGTATACGGAGAACGGGACATAGGATCATTCCGAAAATTTGGTTTCTCAAGTAGTTGCTCTTTGTCTATCGATCTAAAATATTTTTAGCAATGCAGCGTTGCCGCTTATACCAGAAAGTAGCAGCATCTTTGTTATTTCAAATGGGTCACCCTGTATATTACCGCATTTTTGAACTTGTCATTCCTTTCTGATTATTTCTGCCTCATACTCTCCTATACCTATCTCTAACGGTTTTTGAGATATTGGTTATTTTCCATATTTTCCATATTTTTTATCCAAAACATAGCTCGAATTGAATGTTTATTTCTGCGGTATTTGGATTCTTAGGAAGTTGCAATTTTGTGTTCAGTTCATCAAGATCATGTACATTGATTCTGTATAGAGAAGTTTGTTCTGCGTTATACAGGGTCGTTCAAAATTCATGATCTTACTGCTAGATACGAAAAGGGTTGAAAGTGCGTTTTTTTGAATGGAACATCCTGTATATTATGAAATATCCTGAAAGATGACTAAATTCTCTTCGAATTGATATATCATGTTCCTATACCTAAATAGCCAGAACTCTGAGATAATACCAATTTTCACTTGTAATCTCCCAAGTGCTTGAATTATTGCCGGAAATTTTTCGAGTACCTACATGAAATTTCAATCCACGATAAGAACGTAACTTTTTTATTTTTTTTTTGTTCCAAAGTATTTTACATATCAATATTTCAGTGGCTATAAATAGTTCAGGTGAAACCATCGTTAGTTATTCTTATGAATTGTTGGATGATTTTCATTTCTCGGTGTGAAATTTTCTTACCGAATCCCCTCGTGCTTGAATTAATTGCCGTAAATTCATCTCGTACATGAATTTCAAAGAAAATTCATGTACTCGAAAAATTTCCGGCAATAATTCAAGCACTTGGGAGATTACGAGTGAAAATTGCCATTATCTCGGAATTCTGGCTATTTAGGTATAGGAACATGATATATCAATTCGAAGGGAATTTAGTCATCTTTCAGGATATTTCATAATATACAGGATGTTCCATTTGAAAAAACGCACTTTCAACCCTTTTCGTATCTAGCAGTAAGATCATGAATTTTGAACGACCCTGTATAACGCAGAACAAACTTCTCTATACAGAATCAATGTACATGATCTTGATGAACTAAACACAAAATTGCAACTTCCTAAGAATCCAAATACCGCAGAAATAAACATTCAATTCGAGCTATGTTTTGGATAAAAAATATGGAAAATAACCAATATCTCAAAAACCGTTAGAGGTAGGTATAGGGGAGTAAAAGGCAGAAATAATCAGAAAGGAATGACAAGTTCAAAAATGCGGTAATATACAGGGTGACCCATTTGAAATAACAAAGATGCTGCTACTTCCTGGTATAAGCGGCAACGCTGCATTGCTGAAAATATTTTAGATCGATAGACCAAGAGCAACTACTTGAGAAACCAAATTTTCAGAATGATCCTATGTCCCGTTCTCCGTAAACGTCTAAGGTACCATCGACCGTGACCGACCCTGTATATAAATTGGACAAATATTTCGTTCTGAATGTCTATGTAATGTTTTTTATTTATATGCAATTTTCGAAATGAATATTATTATTATTATTTTCGTTAATATTCTGCTAACCAATTCCAAAGAATTTGGATGGTCAATGGATGACAATCAGTATTTAAACATATTGTTGTTTCTTGGGAATATTAAACACTATTATTATTATTATTTATCCAGATGTAGAACACTAATTTTGTAATTTCAGTTTTTAGTTTAGTTTATTGGTGCCATTTATACATATAGGATTTACCCAAGTAAAAAAAAAAAATACAAAATATGGTGTAAACGAAGTACTTGTTCAGAAGATTGTATTTGTGCTATAGCAAAATAGGATTGTACGATAACTCAGTTTGAGAAATAGAAATTAAAATAGGACATAATGTATGTGAACATATACCTCATTCAAATGTAACTGTTTATCACTTCCATTTCCATTAGTCAATTTAGTTTTTACAACCAAACCATTAAATTACATGTCTTTTACGAAAATGAAATTATTCCATTATTTATTTATGTACCAGGAGGTTATATGATCAGGACATAAATATAATGGATAGGAATAGTTAAGAGGTATACATATAGAAATACAGAAAGTGTGCTCTCAAAATACCCTTCCAATGAAAAAATTGTCGCTATAAAAAAGTTTCCCCTAGGAGTTTTACAACTTTTATTCCGCATGAGTATATATCTCTCTTCAATAATTCAAAAACTCCCTAAATACTAACTGCAGATTTCGCACACGTATTACTTACATTTTTTTTTTGCTTTAGTTGAGTATGATAATGACTTCAATGCTGATATATGGTACATATTATCGTTAATAGATAACTGAATTCACTCACACCCAAGATTTTTTCCGGATAACCTCTTTACTGACTTATGGGAGATTCAATGCAACCAGACTCAAATTTTTAACCAAAGAGGCGAATTATTTCATCTTATCATTAATGCCAATTTCAACTACTCTTTGATAAATTATTAAATTGACTTACGTAGGTCCATCCCTTCAGGTTGTAAGCTAATCCTTTTGGGAATTTTATCGCTTCCATTAAACCATTCTGAGCTTGTCAAAGTCGGCGTCCATGTTACCCTGGTAAGTGGAAATAGGTCGTCTTGGAATAAATCAGTCTAGAAGAAATTGATAATAATAATAATATTTATTAGCATCATCAGCTCTCAAAGTATACAGTACAGAGTATAAAAAAATTTTCTACTTGTTGCACAATAACTATTTCCTACGAGCGTGCGGAAAAGTTTTTCGTTTTGAAAGTTGTATTTTTCCGTAGGACCTAAAATCGTACGGAAAAATTACTTTTCGCACTAGTGTCGAAAAGTAACTTTTCGCACTAGTGCCGAAAACTTACTTTTTCGCACTAGTGCCGAAAAGTTACTTTTCCGCACTTGTGCCGAAAAGTTACTTTTCCGCACTAGTGCCGAAAAGTTACTTTTCCGCACGATTTTTGTATTGTTGGAAATGATGATATTCAGGACTAACTAAATTATCTATGTAACTTTCTGTCTTATGTGTCATTTCGTAGTATTATTATAAAATCTTGTTTATTAAAAACCTTTTTTTTATTCATAAATAAGATGGAGAAAAACACTCGAAGGAAAAACATTGTACCTGACTCTTGCGAATTCCACAATTAAAAATTATCTTCGATACCAATGATGTAAGACAATAAAACAACTTTTTTATGTATTGCAGTCATAATCATGTATTGAAATACACATCTAGGAATATATATTGAAAAAGTGTACTTATGTAAAGGGGGAACATATTATTTTTGATCTCAACCCTGTACAAATAATTATGCAATATCAACATAAAAAAATCAAATAAAAACCCTGGTTATCAAACTGCAACCCGATTTCTTGCATAAAACACCTGACCTTACCTTTATCCTAGGTACAGTGAACGACAAAGGTTCTATGGAATTGTTGGTGAGCCTGAGGGCTTTGGCGAATTCTACACTGGAGACATCACAGACGTTTTTAGGAAGAAAAGACAAACCCTGATGCAAGCTGCTGCAACGGTGGTGACTCAACGGGCATATATACGGCGCTTCTTCTGTTATTTCGAAAGCATAGATTGTCGAGTCACCCTGAAATTTTCAAATTCATTTTTACCGTTCCAAAAATGCTCACTATTAACCACACACTAAGATGTCTAAAAAGCCTGATGTACCGACTGATTCGATTTTGTTTAGAATTTTTTGAAGACAAAACAAATGAATTAGTGGTCTACTTTTGTAATCGACTCCAGAGATGGCGTCCTCTTTCTCGTGTCAACACTCTCAACATTCCAAGGACATGGTGATTGTGATTGCTAATTAAATTTTATTAAACTTAGTCCATACTCGAAGTAGAATATCAAGTTTTATTGAAAAAATAGTAACACTACTAAAATTGTGTAATTTTTTCCAAAAAAAATATAAAAACCATTTGAAAGTCGATAGTTGTGGTGTAATAGAAAAAATGTGCAATTTTCTTATATTATTGATGTGTTTCTTCATTTTCCTTCCAGAAAGATGAACAAAGTAAGTAACTAATTTATATTCAGTACAGAAATTGAGTACTCACAACTTAGAATCTGAACATACTTTGAAGCAGACATTTTATTTCAAAACGCCATGCATGTTGACAATATTTTATGGCAAAAATGTTTCTAATCAATTCTATCAATTCTGGATGCGTTTTTATATCTTACCGTTTCTTGAAATCTTCCATAAGTAGCGAAAGTCCGTGATAAAGTAAAAAATATAAATTTGTCTCCATTCCCACTGAAATCTATCAATGTTTTGTCTTCAGTAAGCTTGTTAAAGTTTTGGTTATTTTCCATGCATTCCTTTTATTTTGAAATAGGGAAATCATTTTAGGGTAGTTGATCAAAAAATACACTTTTCTGTCGAACAACATTGCACAATAGAAATATTTTCACTATTACATGTCATATTGAACGGTTTTTTAAAAGTGGAAGAACAATGTAACACATTAACTCATCACAAATATCAAATCTCAAATGCAATTAAACTCAAAGCCACAAAATTATTCTTTATTTCTTTAAAAAAGTTCATAGTGAAAACTCGGGCACAAATGCACAGATATCAGCGCTGCGCATAAGATTGACAGGTGCTAATGGTGAATTTCCATGCGATGCATCTGAACAGCAATACTTCTATGTGAAATGTGAGTTGATTTATATTTCAGCAAAAAAATTAATGAATCATGTCGAAAATGTAACAAATAGGACAGATTGGGGACAGTGATTCCGTATATTCCAATAATTATATTGTTTTATTAATTTCATGTTCGTGAATCGTGGGCAAAACTTCAAACTTCTGTTTATGAAAATTAACCCTAACAAAAAAACCGACGGTGGCGGTGCACTCAAGTGTCGCGGGATATTCGAAAAACAGCCCACGGATTCATTTGTTTTCTCGTAATCAAGTTGGCGAATGTCTCTCGTTTTATCCCACAGTTTTGCAGGTATAAGTCGGTACACCAGCGTTTTTAGGCATCTTACCACACACTCTTACCTTTCCCGTAACAAAAAGGGTCGAACTATCCTCATCATAAAAAGGTATCAGAATGGCAGGAGACACGTCCAAACCTACTGTGTTAAGCGGCGAGTTCAAGTCATTGGATCTGTAGGCTGTTATTTGCCTCTCCGATACCTTATCGAACCCGGTAACAACGATGAAATGGCCGTCTAGTGCCCAAACGATCCTAGCTCCCCTATTGCCTTCCGGTCCTTTACCTTCTCTTATTGGATTTTCGTTCTGCCTGGGCTTGTAGATGCGAATTTTGCTGTCTCTGCTTACGGTAGTGCAGAAGGAACCGCAGGGAGACCATGCGAAACTGAATATTTGGTCGGTGTGACCCTTGAGGGATATTTTTTCTGTCAGAGTGGTAAGATCCCACAATTTTATTGACATGTCATATGATCCTGGAGAAAATTAAGAGGAATCATGAATCATTTACAAGGAAAAAATTGGTAAAAAGATAACATCCCAGATCAATAAAAAAATCCTACACAGAGTAATACATGTTCTTTTCATTACCTGTAGCGAGAACATCTTTGGCGGTCGGATGAAACTTGATGAAGTAAATTTTATCAGAATGTGCATTCAGTTCGGCCTCTGCTTCGTTAGTGGGTTCAACAAGCCCTCCTTCTGGGATCCTCCATAACTTCACAACACCATCGTCACAGGCCACTGCTAGCCTATGGAAGTCAAATGGATCCCAACCAAAGTCCATGATGTTGTTGCCATTCACTAATGCGGGAATAACCCCATCAGGAAGTTTACCTGTAGAAATTGTGTAGGTAATAGATATTTACGATATAAGTGTCATAAAGATTCATATTACGATATGAGATGGAACATTTGTCAAACGAGGCCTTAGATAAACCATCGATTATCGTAATATGAATTTACGACACAAATATTGTACAATATTTTACCTCTCTCTCTCTCTCTCTCTCTCTCGCTCTCTCTCTCTCTCTCTCTCTCGCTCTCTCTTTCTCTCTCGCGCGCGCTCTCTCTCTATCTTTCTCTCTCTCGCTCTCTCTTTCTCTCTTTCTCTCGCTCTCTCTTTCTCTCGCTCTCTCTTTCTCTTTCTCTCGCTCTCTCTCGCTCTACCTCTCTTTCACTCTCTCTCTCTCTCCCGCTCTCTCTCTCGCTCTCTCTCTCTTTTTCTCTCTCTCTCGCTCTCTCTTTCTCTCGCTCTCTCTTTCTCTCGCTATCTCTCTTTCTCTCGCTCTCTCTCTCTCGGTCTCTCTCTCTCTCTCGGTCTCTCTCTCTCTCGGTCTCTCTCTCTCTCTCGGTCTCTCTCTCTCTCGGTCTCTCTCTCTCTCGGTCTCTCTCTCTCTCGGTCTCTCTCTCTCGGTCTCTCTCTCCCTCGGTCTCTCTCTCTCTCTCTCTCGGTCTCTTTCTCTCTCTCGGTCTCTCTCTCTCTCTTTCGGTCTCTCTCTCTCTCGGTCTCTCTCTCTCTCTCGGTCTCTCTCTCTCTCTCGGTCTCTCTCTCTCGGTCTCTCTCTCTCGGTCTCTCTCTCTCGGTCTCTCTCTTTCTCGGTCTCTCTCTTTCTCGGTCTCTCTCTCTCTCGGTCTCTCTCTCTCGGTCTCTCTCTTTCTCGGTCTCTCTCTCTATCGGTCTATTTCTCTCTCGGTCTCTCTCTCTCGGTCTCTCTCTCTCTCTCTCGGTCTCTCTCTCTCGGTCTCTCTCTCTCTCTGGCTACCTCTCTCAACAAACTCGTGGAGTGCAGGTTAAGGAAGGCTATTAATATAGGCCTTAATGGATTTTTAGACCCTGGTTGGCCAGTGCGCATTTCAAGCAAGCACTAGACGTCAGGATCATTGTCTTTTAACTTACGATTTTAATATTTGTGTGACTACATTTTTCATATATGTATTCATCAAAATGCTATTTCATTACCTGTTTTGCTCAGTTCGAAAGTGGCGATTTTGCCTCCCGGACCACTCAAAGGGACCGCTACTCGTTCAGGATTAGCTGAAAATCACAAGATTGAAAACATATTTCTCCATCATTGTTTGTAGTTTGTAATTACCGTGAAAACCATCACATTCTCCAGAAATTTGCCTGCTTAAATTTCGAATATTTTCTATGTGAAAAGATTTGTGCGATGGGGTGCCTTTGAGATGTCTGAATTTTGATACGCGACCTGAAATTGAAGAAATAAATAAACTATAATCGAATCAGAACACTTGTGTAAATAACTCGTACCGAAAACCGTTGATGTCCTTTTGGGGGTTGGCATGGAAACCTCGCTTTTTCTCACACCAACAGGATCTAGTGACTGCTGTTTCGATATGGGCACACTTTTTCGATTATTGTCGTCTTTGAGTGAATCTTCCACATTCTTTCGATTCTTTAAGGAGTCCTTTCTTCTTAACATTACCGGAGATCCTTCCTTCTTCTCCACACCCTGTTCTTGTACCGATTGTGACCTAAACAAGATTTGCTCACATAGTAATTTCTAACAACTTCATTTCTACAACTGTATATGGTCCAGTTCATTTGTTCGAGGTTTACATCATCACCATTTAAAATTGCTTTATAAGCCCTATCCCAGCATCGAAGTAAATTATGTGTACTTCATTTGTGCACAAAACAGGCGCTGTTGGACCATTAGTTTTGGCATAATTGCAATTTGAAATTTCGCATTGGAATATTGTTGTAGGAATATGAAGGAGGTGCTTAAGGTGCATATGAGATACTAGCACTCTTTTATGAGGATATAACTATAAAAAATTAGGAAAAAATAATTGTTGTGTAGGTGGCTGTGATTCCAAATCCTAATATTGTTTTCGATTCTAAAACTTTTCCAAATAAACCTTTTAAAACTCACTGTATATTGTCGAGATGGATTTGATTGAGTTTTTCCTACCTGCTCTCATACACTTTCCTTCTTTCGGCGATACTGGCCCTCAAAGATCCCCTTTCGAAATCAATGGAGTCCAGATTGTCTTCAGATTCGTCTCTGGAATTCGATTGCGATTCGAACATCTTCCTTCGCTCGGCAGTGCTGGGCGTTCTTGGTATGTATCCGGAATCACCGCTGGTCTCATCTTCGCCGCTAGAACCTGATTTTCCACTCTCAGTATCAATTTTCACGGGAACAGGCTCGGTTATTTCAATGGTCGGAGACTTGTCCTTTTCTTCAACTGGGGTTGCCGGTTTGTCAGAATTGACACCATTCTGGCCTGGTACTGCAGGTACAGCAAACACCTTCGTAAAGGCGTTTTCATTGTCGCTCAGATTGGGGGGTGTGAACGGTTTGGGGCCAAGTCTCGGCTGAAAACGTAAAACTATCATTACGAAATGAAAGTCTGGCTTAACCAGGCATCCAAACTGAAATGCAACATCGAAAATAAGAATACTATTGTCTAACAAAATTCAAAACACAACATTCGAAAACAAAAGACAAAGCTCTGCAAATGGCGCTAATTTGAAATAATGAGAACATAAAAGAGTAAAAATCAGTTCTGTGCAAAAATAACTGTTTATCAATCTCAATCAACAAAATCTGTCGTATTATAGCAAGTGTAAGACCCTTTGAAAAGCGAAAATCTGTATGTTTTCCGGGAATAAAGTGGTAATAATCTTTCCAAAGACCTTTCACACTGAAGACAGCAATGCGATCAGTCTATGATTGAGAATTTATAAATGTATAACTTTCCAAGTGTAAACTGGTAGGAAAAATAAAAAATAAATTTCGCTGGTTTCAGTTATTTCAGGATTTCCTTGGGGTAACAAGAAAATATAGAACTTTTTTGAAAATCATTGGTAATTTCTTGAGGATTTGTATCTATTCTATCTTTTTGTACAAGAAAGGCCAATCGTAAACTTTTCTGAGGTGTCTCAAAGAAGTAAACGAGTCTATTAGCAAGGCATCATCAATTAGACAACCTCTTTTTTTGTGCTTGAGTGTTTGTAGCACTTCAAATATCTACATATAGGAAGCACACTATAAGAATATGTCAGGGAAAATATAATTTTTACTCTAGTTTAAAATATTCCTTCAAGAAAATTTCGAAAAGTTTGTGCATGTCCGATAACCTAAAAATCATTTTTTACATTTGAGTAATTAAATTGTCAATTATTTTTTTACTTTTTTTTACATGTTAGAAGTAAAGCGTGTTCTTTAGTTTTTTTAAACTATTATTTTTTTTATGACTAAAAAATCGAAATCTCCGAATCAGTAAACCATCTCGTCCACCATCTTGGGCCGCCATCTTGAATAAATAAATTTTGACAAAAAACTCATAATCTCTGACACCAAAACCCTCACGCACTCATTTCGAATCGAATCAGACCATAATGACAGATATCGTCCGCCATCTTGGAGCCGCCATCTTTAATTTATGAATTTTGACGAAAAAATGGAAATTACGACCTAAAAACCACCCAAATACCCATTTTAAATCGAATCTAACCATAATCACAAATCTCGTCCGCCATCTTGAATTAATAAATTTTGACAAAAAATTCATAATCTCTGACACCAAAAACCCTCACGCGCTCATTTTGAATCGAATCAGACCATAATCACAGATATCGTCCGCCATCTTGGAGCCGCCATCTTGAATTTATGAATTTTGACGAAAAAATGGAAATATACGACCTAAAAACCCCCCAAATACCAATTTTATATCGAATCAGACCATAATCACAAATCTCGTCCGCCATCTTGGAGCCGCCATTTTGAATTTAAAAATTTTGATAAAAAGTTGGTACGTTCACCATATGGCGTTTCGTCTTTTGGCTACCATCATCAACTTTATCTTTTCCTATAGGTGCCATATTTAATTTATTCTGATTTCAACTATATAAGACACACTATACTTCGCTTCCCTACAACCTCGAATATTTAAAACAAAATAATATTTTTAAGTTGGCCCTATATAAATAATCATCATCATAAATTTGTAGTTTTCATATTAGTTTTTGTATATCTATAGCGTGTTTTAGGTCTAGAATGGCAGAATGGCATATTGTGTATCTAGTAGCAAAAGCATTACATTCCCGGACGACAATGTAAATTGTTGGCCGAGGCGTTAATCCGAGGCCAACAAGCATTGAAGTCTGGGAATGTGCTTTTACTACCAGGTGCACATACTATTTTTTCTGAATTCGCAATCAACCTTATCATAAATTAAGAAATTTTTAGAATTGCATAACAATTTTTTATTGATGTCATTATTGTTGCGACGCCGGCAACAATTTTTCCTACGAGCGTGCGGAAAAGTTACTTTTCCGCACGATTTTTCGTTTTGAAAGTTGAACTTTTCCGGACGATTTTCACTTTTCCGCATGATTTTTGTATTGTTGAAAATGAGAATATTTAGGACTAACTAAATGATCTGTGTAACTATTCTGTCTTATTAGTCATTTTGTAGCATTATTACAAAAGCTTGTTTATTAAAAACCTTGTTTTTTCATAAATAAGATGGACAAAAACACTCGTAGGAAAAATATTGTACCTAACTCTTACGGAAAATGACTTTTCCGCCCTAACGGCTTGCCCGAACTCCGCATCGCGTGCGGAAAAGTACTACTTTCCGCACTTGTTAGGTAAATAACTATTGCAGGAAGGACCGTTTTCGATACGGGAAAGTTCGTTTCTTAGCAACTTGTGAAATATTAATCAAAGAAATCTGCATGCATTCATTGTTCCCAGAAGCTTGTCAAGAGAGAAACAAGATGTCCTGCACTACCAGGACGACGCTTATGGCCATACATAATCCTAAAACAAAAGGAATAATTGGGTCGAAAATCCATCAGAAAACAATACTTTCCTGGCTGATACCACGACGACCGTTGAATTAATTACATCTAATGAATCTTCTCCGCAATTACATGGAAATAAGATGTCTAGAAACCCTGGTGCGTGCACTTATACCTGTAAAACTTTGGGATCAAACTGAAGACACCTGCCTACTTGAAAATGCTTGATTTTTTGATAATTAGGTTCGGGTTCCGAATTCCGATGTTCAGAGGGCGACTCAGTTATGTTTATACACAAGGTGCTAAAATTTTCGTGAACATTTTTCTTCCATGACCATAGATTTCTCTTTCTGACTGTCTGAATTTTGACAGTTTGTGACGTTTGTGTTGAGAGTTTGTGTCTGTTTTGATAAAATGTAAATTAATGTTATGTTAATAAAAATTCCAATCGATTAACTTCGGAAAACTGTGAAAACGCCATAATGAGATATTTCCGGTATTATTATTATTATAAAATGCACACTCGGGTCATTTTCTAGGCACTAATTTAAGCAAAAATGCTCAAGAAAAACTCTTGACTGAAGTGTTGAACAATTTATAAGATGAAATAGGTAACAATCCAAAAATCAGGAAAACAAGAAACTTGATTGGAAAACACCATAAACAACGAAGAACTAGAAACAACACAATACACAATGAAAAATAGGACAAAAACTCCAATCACTACTAAACCAGAATCAAAATGAAATCAAATTCCTGATAAACTAATTCAAAATTCAAATTTATCGAAGTAACGTCAAATGTATGACAGCTTCGAGCGTTTTTAACGGAACCAATAAGAGAACAGAATAAAAATAAAAGTCGTGAACGCAAAACGTCGTTATGTGTAAGCATCCTAACAGTTTCTTGGTCAGCGCTATAAGCGCCACGTACTAAAGAATGTGAACTAGGACCTAATCCAACAGGAGGTGCCGTCCATAAAAATCAAAACAAAATCGAATCGTTGAATTCACCAGGGTTTCTAGACATCTTACATGGAAATGTTCATTGAAACATTTGGACCACCTAAAGATCTATTTCTGGGTTCTTGCTCTCATCAGTATAGGATAGGTCTCTGCTGACAATAACTAATGACTGCAACATACTATTCAACAAAATCTCGATGTAAAGGCAGAAGCTGAGACACCGCCCGCAGCCTAGCGTTCACTAAACTAGGGGCGCCATCTGAACTCCAGCCCCTCAAACAAAGCAATATCCAGAACTTGCCTGATTAATTCAGCCAAAGAAATCTGCATGCATTGTTCACAATAAGCTTGTCAAGAGAGAAACAAGATGTCCTGCACTACCAGGACGACGCTTATTTCCATAATCCTATACAATAGGAATAATTGGGTCGAAAATCCATCAGAAAACAACTACTTTCCTGGCTAATACCACGACGAACGTTGAATTACATCTACTGAATTTCCGTGCAGAGTCCTACAATTGCTAGTTGCATGGAAATGTTCATTGAAACATTTGGACCACCTATAGATCGATTTCTGGGTTCTTGCCCTTATCAGTCTAGGGTAGGTCTCCGCAGACAATAACTAATGTCTGCAACAAACGATTCAACAAAATCTCCATGTAAAGGCAGAAGCTGAGACACTGGAAATTCATTAGATGTAATTCAACGTTCGTCGTGGTATTAGCCAGGAAAGTAGTTGTTTTCTGATGGATTTTCGACTCAATTATTCCTATTGTATAGGATTATAGCAATAAGCGTCGTCCTGGTAGTGCAGGACATCTTGTTTCTCTATGTGTGAAATATTATCTATATTTTTTTTTTTCAATTTGTTCAATGGAATGAACGGATAACACAAATACTCAAGTCTGAAGGTATATCAGGTAATAAAAACATTCTAACGATCAAAATGTGTTAGATTCATATCACAGAATGAAAAAACAGAATAGGAAAAGCATAAAAGTGTGTAAAAGAACATATTATCAAAACAAAATAACCGAATCAGATAGTGTACAAACTAGACAAAAACAAAGTATGGAGAATTTTTGTTTGATGTGTTCATTTATTTATTAGTTATATACAAATACTTTTTTGTGTGTTGAAGGCTTTGTGCAATTTTATAAATTAGTATTTTTTGCTAAATAGACTTAATAATAATAATAGTAACTTTATATTAAAGCTGGTACTGTGTAAATCAATCACTGCAGTCTATGCATCAAGGCCTACACATAATAATCTATAAACCAAATCCAATAATAATTTCAAACCTATGAAAAAAAAAAAAAACTTTGTAACTACTGGAAACCAACAGAATAAAATCGTGCCAGAAACTTTGAAATAACCTTGTATCCTCCAGCTATGGGTACGCTTGGATTGACAGAGGTCACAATCGGAGCAATACTATTAGTACGGGGTCTAGCCACAGGTTTGGGAGCGTTAAGATCTTCCGCTGTAGTTTCACAGATAGAACTCGTTCTGGAAGTCCTGGGTAAAGGTTTGGGAGGGATAACCGCAGGAGTATTTACCTTATCTAATTCGCATTCTGCATTTCTGGCATTGGCGTTGCTTTTTTCTTCTTCTGAATGTTTGTCCTTCTCCAAGTCCTTGATAATATCTCTTACTGGTTGGTAGTCCGTTTTTGTGACCGCCGCAGTTATTTTCGGTTTCAATTCAGAGTTCTCCATTTTTTGTATCTGTTGTTCATCGCGCAATTGCTGTAGGGGTCCTCTGTGAACCTTAAAAAAAAGTACACAATTTTTTAACCTCCACTTCTAGAAGATAATTTGCAAAATATTTATAATCCAGTCCAATTGGGTAAGAGACGAGGATCGATTGTAGTATCACCGTTGTTTGATAATACAGGAGATAGTTAGTCAATGATATAGGCAAAATGGTTTGATCCAAATGGGCATCACCACTAGATGTCACTACCTCGATTGTGCCCAAGTCATGGCGTGACAATATTAGTACTAACAATATTATATAGATGGCAGTTTTGAGAGTTGCGAGTTTGAAGGAATCTGCAAATACGTCGTTTGCTTTGTCTGCGCTTTGTTCATTATGCAGTTCAGTACAGTATTGAGGTGAGTTTGTATTTTGATTTTTGAGTGTGCTATTTGTTGACCATGTGGATATTTTATCTTCAAGGTTATTCCATTGCTGTGATCCCGATTATTACACCAAGGTGAGTTATAATTATTTTGTTTTAGTTATGCATAGTAGGAATTACTTTGAGCGGTGGTGTACATATTCGTTCGCAACATGAATGTAGTGTCTGGTTTCCTTAGAAGAGGTGATCATTTTCCAATTAAAGATTAAGGGTTTAGTTTTCATGCATACGAATTTGGATGTTTTAAAAGGGGAACATTCTCTATGAAAATTGAAAAATGAAAAATGTTTTATTCATACGAAATTTCATAAAAATGCTCGACTACAATGATCTGTGACTTTATGTACGAAAATCTTGAAATTCGTGCTCTTATATAAAAATGTTAGTTGAGGTTTAGAATATAGGTGAACATAAAACAGAAATTTTTGATGGAGAAAAAAAAAATTGCGTCCCCAATATGGCGGACTAGTTTTGTTATTATGGTCAGATTCAATTCTAAATTGGTATCTGGGGTTTTCGGGGTCGGAGATTATGAATTTTCTGTCAAAATCATGAGGTAACTATGGCGGCTCCAAGATGGCGGATGCGTTTTATGATTATGATTCAATTCGATTCTAAATTGGTACGTGGCGGTTTTCGGGGTCGGAGATTATGAATTCTTTGTCAAAATTCACATTTAATATGGCGGTCGAGTTGTGATTATGGTCAGATTCTATTCAAAATATGTGGGGAAATTCGGGGTCGGTGATTATGATATTGTTGTCAAAATTTATAAATTAAATATGGCGGCTCCAAGATGGCGGACTTTTGTGATTATGGTCCGATTCGATTCTAAATTGGTATGTGGGGGTTTTCGAGGTCGGAGATTATGAATTTTCGAAATTGTGATAAAGTTCTTCTTAATGAATCTTCGCTCCCGTAACTTGGCAACAGCGCATTCCCGTAAAGTCACAATATCATAGCAAGAACCACCCGATTGAATATAATAATGTCCACTTCGATATCCATCTCCATATCAGATTTCTAGTAATCCGAAGTGAAGTATAAATATTATTGGAATTGACTGAAGATATATATTAATATACTTCAATCGAAGCTTTTATAATTCTCTTCTTAATGATATGCCGCTCCCCTCTAACTTGGCAACAGCGCATCAAAAACCTATTTATTTATTTTTAAACGAAAAAAAAAATGTTCCACCCCTGGAATTTCGGTGAACAATTTTTTTTCGTGTTTATCATGGTTCCAACTACTAGCATACCAAGTTTGGTGGTGCTAAAATCGATTCTTCTCTCAAAACCCAATCGTACTGGATTATAAATGTTATTATTTATTATTAAAAATAATATATTTTTGCAATAGTTTGAATAGCTTATGTCATTTCACTCGAGTCTGGTCAAATGGAATACAGGATCAACTGAATATCAAGTATAATGCTGTTATTATTCAACTCACAACAATAGGTTCCTCTCCATTTTCTCGTTTTCCCGGGTCCAAACTGATTTTCGGCAATGTACCGTTCTTCCCTTGTATCCATTGCGAAGCAGACAACTCGGTTTTATATCCAGTAGTATCCGGATACAGATCTGAATGGAAATCTCTGCAATACATTGAAAAGATCATCCTATAGAAACTGAACCTGTCAATTTACCTGTAAGTTTTTCTTGGCACCTGATACATGATCGGCACGACTGATGAACTTGTCAGCTGCAAAACGCGATTCACTTCACCTTGCATTACGTGCAGAGCTCTTTTGGGCACCAAGCAAGCCCCTTTAGTTTGTTCTCCAGAGTGTCGGATACCCTCTACGAGATACGGTTCTTTGTCTGTCACTTCCATATAGCCGATCGTCGTGTCTCCTTCAGGAAAAGTTGAATTGAGAAAAATTTATGTGGGACCCATTTGAAAGCGGGCCACCTCTCTAAAACCGTTATTTATTATCCGATTCAGATTTTTTTTCACTATATAGAGCATCAATATTTCTAGTTGAGTGACATAAATTCGAAATAAAAATCAAAATTTCAAGGCCTGCTTCGAATTTTTCTCAAGGTCAAAAATCCAAAAAACATACTAGCGATTTATTAAATAAAATTTGATGGCGCCACTAGATTCACGACAATTTCAAATGGTTTATGTGAAAATTACGTAGAAATGCGTCCATCAATAAAAAAGTTATATGGGATTAAAATTTGGAAATTATGTCAAAAAAATCAACCCACCACTTCAATTTCAGAACTTTTATCAGAATTCTGTTTGCACCACTGGATTCAGAATATTTCCAAATATGTTTGGTCAGAATTCCATCAAAATCTGTTCATAGATTAACAAATTATAAAATGATAAAATAATTTTTTTCTAAAATTCCACCAAACAACTTTCTTTTCATATTTTATTATTTTATAGTTTTTTTATTTATGAATAGATTTCGATGGAATTCTGGCCAAATATATTTCGAAAGATTCTGAATCGAGTGGTGTAGTCAGAATTTTGATAAAAGTTCTGAAATTGAAGTGTAAATTAAAGATAACTGAAAATGTCGTGAATCCAGTGGTGTTGTCAAATTCTATTTAAAAAAATCGCTAGTATGTTTTTTGGATTTTTGACCTTGAAAAAAATTCGAAGTAGGCCTTGAAATTTTTATATTTATTTCGAATTAATTGTGCTCAACTAGAACTATTGAAAAAAAAAAACTTCTGAATCAGATAATAAATAACAGTTTTGGAGAGGTTGCCCGCTTTTAAATGGGTCACTCTGTAGAATAATTATAATACCATGAAAAGACATTTTCTCTAATTATGTAGAAACTAAAATAGTACCACAGAACTCAAAGAACTAAAAACCTAATATAAGCCGTAGAAAATATTAAAATACGAAACCACATGTATGCATTGGGAGCTCATATTGATGCTAAAATCATCAACAACATAACCATAACTCAAACGACTGTGGGTTCGTAATATTTTGTGATATAATTTACTAAAAGAATACTTGACACAAACTAATAACAGCAAATATATAAATATTTATGTTTTTTGTAAATTGGCATGTCCGTATATAAATAAATAAATAAATAGTATCCAATCTTCTTGAAAGAAAAAGTAACAAATGTACTCAACGAAACACTACTTGCCTTTCCCAGCCAGAAACAGCATTCCAGTATCGGCGTCATAAAGCGGTATCAGAATGCCCGTGGAACAGTCCAATTCCAACGTTTTTTCAGTCTCTCCAAAGTTCCTGAGATCTCTGATGATGATTTGTCTCAATCGTTGAGCATCAAATCCGGTTGTAAGAATTCTATTTTGCTCCCCCAGCCATACCACGCGTGAATCTTTGATCCCTGGGTGAGAGTTTGCAGTTTTGAGGCAAGATTTTTCTACTCTTGGATCCAAAATTCGAACCTTTAGATGTGGTACAAATCGAATTTTAATTCATAGTTTATTGGTGCCATTTATACAGAGTATAATACAAGTTAACAAAATAAAAAATATTATGTAATAAATGTTTGGAAATTTGAAAACATGAAATATATAATATGTAAAAATGAAAATGTATATGAGAATACAAATTTATATAAAATACTTGTAGTAGTAGCACGTTTATTATAATGTCCAAACTCTGTAGACAATGTTACTAAACCCTGACAATAAAACCGTTAGAAATGATTTTTAGTACACAAGGAGTTTTTGAGGAGTACTTAAAAAAAATGTTCTGCATGTGAGCACTTATGGAAAGTGGAGAAAATTTCCGGGACACCTCGGAAAATCGGTATTCCATCAATAACTTGGAAGGGGTTGAAATAACGTATTGGATTAAACTTGTAGAACGTAAAAATCTCCATAAAAAAAGTCTCCACATATATTTTTTTTAATTGCTTCCTATGAGAGATAATGGAGCTATAATTGATATTTTCAGATTTTCGTGGGAACAACTAGGGATATCATAAGATTTACCCCGACGCTCGACTAAAATATTTGTATCTCCCTTGTTTTTGGTCGAAAATTCGTAAACTAAACAGTATTTTAAAGGAAAATCCGTCATAAATTATCATATATAGCTAGCGGGTGTCGGTAGAAGTGGTTGTATTTGATATTCGATGTATTTATGGGTCTAAAATATTTGCATCTATAGTATTTTAAAATTTCGATATTGGTATATTATTGATATATTGATGTTTTTCAATCATACTTATTCATATTTTATCTATTTTATACATTTACTGTACGTTATATACATACGTTTATATACAGTGTGACCCATTTAAGATAGAAGCACACTTATAAAACTTACATTTTTCAACCGATTGGAATGATTTTTGTTTCGTTAGGTAGACATCCAGTCTACTAGGACACCAAATTTCATGAATAAATCTCCATTTCCAGGGCCAACTAATTTTATTTTTCAAAGTAAAAAATCTAGCAAAATTACTAGCGATTTTTTTAGAAAAAATCTGACTACACCACTGGATTCGCGACATTTTCAAATGGTTCATATGTAAGTTGCGTTGAAATGCGTCGATGAATTAAAAAGTTATAAGGGAATGAAATTTGAAAAATATGCCGTTTAATTAACCCACCAATTCAATTTCAGAACTTTAAACAAAACTTTGACTACACCACTGGATCAGGGGTGTCTCGAAATATCACTGAATATAATTTCATTGAAATCTGTTGATAAATAAAAATTATGAGATAAAATGACATTTTCCTGAAAATCCATTAATATACTTTTCAAATTTTATTATCTTATAATTTTTTTATTTATTTACAGATTTCGATGAAATGTTGACTAGTGATATATCGAAACCACTTTAATACAGTGGTGTTTTCCGAATTTTGATAAAAGTTCTGAAATTGAATTGGTGGGTTGATTAAACGGCATATTTTTCAAATTTCATTTCTTTATAACTTTTTTATTGATTGACGCATTTCATCGTAATTTACATATGAACCGTTTGAAAATGATGCGAATCCAATGATGAGTCAGATTTTTTCTAAAAAAATCGCTAGTAATTTTTTTAGATTTTTTACCTTGAAAAATAAGATTAGTTGGACCTGGAAATGGAGATTTAATCATGAAATCTGGTGCCCTAGTAGACTTTTTGAATGTCTACCTAACGAAAAAAAAATCATTCCAATCGGTTGAAAAATGTAAGTTTTATAAGGGTGCTTCCATCTTAAATGGGTCACACTGTATATATATATACAGTGCGGCTTTTTATAGTCCCCCCCCTGTTAACTTTCGACGTAGAAACATAAGTGAAAAACCGTTTCGAGGGTTTCACCAATAGTACTTTTTGAAATAAAACATTTGGTGATTGCTCAATAAGGGGCGCGGGGGGGGGGGGCATCGACTCAAAATTTTTAAATGGCATGGGGGGTCAAGTCGCACATCGTTGAAAAGAGAATTCAATTCTCTTCACAACCATCTAAATATTTTTGAATTTTGTTCATAATTTTCTTCCCCATTTCGATTTTTATGCCTTTCAATTTTTTTTTAGTAAATGTTCCTCCAGCGCCATATGTCGAGTAATTGCAATGTTTTCTCTCTCAAAAAGTAGTATCGGTAATACCCTTCAAAAAAATGTTGGTTTCATTGTTCCACATCAAACCGTTCAAATTTATCGAGGTATGAGCAGTATTCAGTTCCATATTTATATTTGATATTTCCAATTAAAATTGCAAAAAAATACTAACTAAATTCAAAAAAATTCAGATGTTTGTAAACAGAATGGAATTTCCTTCTCGACGATGTGCCACTTGACCCCCCATGCCATTAAAAAAATTTGAGTTGATGGGCCCCCCCGCGCCCCCTATTGGGTAATCACCATATTTTTTATTTCAAAAAGTAGAATTGGTAAAACCCTCGAAACGGTTTTTTATTCATGTTCCTACGTCAAACCGTTCAAAAGTTAACAGGGGGGGGGGCTATTGAAAGCCGCACTGTATATATTTATAAATTGTTTCAACTTTTTCTGTCACCTGACTTGTTGCTAGACATAATCTAAAGAACCAATAAACTATTATTATTATTATTAATGGTACTAATTTTGAAATGACGCTCATTCATTAACATTTACACACACACAAATAGCATCACTTGAGAAAGAAAATTATAAATCTCAACTAGTGAATTGTGTGGTCCCACGAGGACTAGTTCTTGGTCCATTTTAATTTTCAATATACATCAATGATCTAGCAAATCGTTATTTTCAATAGATGAACCTCTGTACTATACCTGTTTATCTTTGGCAGAAGTAGCAAGCAGAGTCCCATCTCTCTTCCAGCTGACGGACTGTATTACTTCAGTATGGTCTCCATTCGAGAAGATTTCCTGTTCAGAGATCAAGTCCCAAAGTGTCAGATTAGTGTAAGATGTTGAGTGCAGGAGAAAATCTGCCGTCGGATGAAACCCGACAGTTTCTACTCGACGTTGTTTGTGAGAAAACGTGCACTCGGCATTGCTGATGGATTCCTGAAATATTCAGAAGCTATATAAGAACTGAAAAGAATGAGGAAGTTTTCTTTTCCATAGAAGACATAAAATTATTATAGATGAATACAGTGACCTCTGTAGAACGAGTCACCAATGAGGGCACTTTTTAATGTATTTATTTACCGACAAGCAGAAGAAAATGTTTTCAATTTAATTCCAAGAGAGAGTTCAACCATCTGCCGACGTCGTTTACAAGACGTCATGACTCATGACACATTTATGGAGCTCCCGAAATCAAAACGAAATCACTCCGAATTAATACCTTACGGCGAAGACAATGATAAAGAAAAATAACTCGTGACATCTACAGTCACTAGTTGAAACTTAATTTGAAACGAACCACTGCCTGCCAATGAGTAGAAAGATTTCTAACTTTGGATTCCGTGGTTTGTTTCAAATTAAGTTTCAACTAGTGACTGTAGATGTCACACGTTATTTTTCATTATCCGTAAGGTATTAATTCGGAGTGATTTCGTTGTGATTTCGGGTGCTCTAAAATGCCTAAAAAGTAAAAACCCTGGTGTACCGACTTTTACCTGTAAATCTGTGGGATCAAACGAGAGACATTCGCCAACTTGACGAGAAAACAAATGAATCCGTGGGCTGTTTTTCGAATATCCCGCGACACTTAAGTGCAGCGCCACCTTCGGTTTTCTATTTCTTGTTAGGGTTAATTTTCATGAATAGAAAGAAGTATGAAGTTTTGCCCACGATTCACTAACATAAAATTAACAAAACAATATAATTATTGGAAAATACGGAATCACTGTCCTCAATCAGTTATATTTGTTACATTTTCGACATGATTTATTAATTTTTTTGCTGAAATATAATCAACTTAAATTTCACACAGAAGTATTGCAGTTCAGATGCATCGCATGGAAATTCACCATTAGCACCTGTCAATCTAATGCGCAGCGCTGATATCTGTGCATTTGTGCCCGAGTTTTCACTATAAAGTTTTTTAAAGAAATAAAGAATAATTTTGTGGCTTTGAGTTTAATTGCATTAGGGATTTGATATTTGTGATGAGTTAATGTGTTATATTGTTCTTCCACTTAAAAAAAAAACGTTCAATATGACATGTAATAGTGAAAATATTTCTATTGTGCAATTTTGTTCGACAGAAAAGTGTATTTTTTGATTAACTACCCTAAAAAGATTTCCCCATTTCAAAATAAAAGGAATGCATGGAAAATAACCAAAACTTTAACAAGCTTACTGAAGACAAAACATTGATAGATTTCAGTGGGAATGGAGAACAATTTATATTTTTTACTTTATCGCGAACTTTCGCTACTTATGGAAGATTTCAAAAAAACGGTAAGATATAAAAACGCATCCAGAGTTGATTGAATTGATTAGAAAACATTTTTGCCATAAAATATTATCAACATGCATGGCGTTTTAAAATAAAATGTCTGTTTCAAAGTATGTTCAGATTCTAAGTGGTGAGTACTCAATTTCTGTACTGAATATAAATGAGTTACCTACTTTGTTCATCTTTCTGGATTGTCGGCACGAAAACGGAACATGATCAAATTATTAAAATATAAGGAAAATGAAGAAACATATCAATAATATAAGAAAATTGCACATTTTTTTTATTACACCACAACTATTGACTTTCAAATGGTTTTTAGATTTTTTTTGGAAAAAATTACACCATTTTAGTAGTGTTATTTTTTCAATAAAACTTTTGATCTTCCATTTCGAGTATGGACTATTACTTTCGTATGATAATAAAAAGTTTAATAAAATTCCTTAAAATTCAATTAGCAATCACAATCACCATTTCCTTGGAATGTTGACACGAGGAAGATGACGCCATCTCTGGAGTAGATTATAAAAGTAGACCACTAATTCATTTGTTTTGTCTTCAAAAAATTCTAAACAAAATCTAATCAGTCGGCACACCGGGGTTTTTAGACATCTTAGGGTGCTCCATAAAGCTGTCCTGACGAGTTGTAAACAACGAAACGACGTCGTCGGCAGATGGAACTCTCGAAATGAAATCGAAAACACTCTTCACCTTAGATTCTGTTTACGTTCCTTTTCATGGATGAGAAACTTATTTGAACTTTGGATTGGCCAGAACAACAAAGTTGTTGACTGCCTGCCAATGAGTAGAAACATTTTTAACTTTGGATTCCGTGGTTCGTTTCAACTAGTGACTGTAGATGTCACAAGTTATTTTTCATTATAATCAGAAGATTTTTATTTCAATAGTTCTAGTTGATAGCCATAAACTCGAAATAAAAATTTCAAGGCCTAATTCGTATTTTTTTCAAGGTCAAAAATCCAAAAAACATACTAGCGATTTTTTTAAATAGAATTTGACGAGGCCACTGGATTCACGATATTTTCAAATAATTTACGTAAAAATAACGTGAGAATGCGTCCATCAATAAAAAAGTTATATGGGAATGAAGTTTGAAAATTATGTCAATAAATCAACCCACCACTTCAATTTCAGAACATTTATCAAAATTCTGACTACACCACTGGATTCAGAATATTTCGAAATAGATTTGGCCAGAATTTCATCGAAATCTGTTCATAAATAAAAAAATATAAAATAACAAAATTTGAAAAGAATGTTGTTTAGTGGAATTTCGGAAAAAATATTTTATTAGTTTATAATTTTTTTATTTATGAACAGATTTTGATGAAACTCTAACCAAACATATTTCAAAATATTCTGAATTCAGTGATGTAGTCATAATTTTGATAAATGTTCTGAAATTGAAGTGGTGGGTTGATTTATTGACCTAATTTTCAAATTTCATTTCCATATAACTTTTATAATCATGGACGCATTCCTAAGTAATTTTTACATTAACCATTTGAAAATGTCGTGAATCCAGTGGCGTCGTCAAATTATATTTAAAAAAATCGCTAGTACGTTTTTTGGATATTTGACCTTGGAAAAAATTCGAAGTATGCCTTAAAATTTTCATTTTTATTTGGAGTTTATGGCAATCAACTAGAACTGTTGATGCTCTATCTATTGAAAAAAAAAATCTTCTGAATAGGATAATAAATAACAATTTTAGAGAGGTGGCACGCTTTCAAATGGGTCACTCTGTATACAGGGTGACCCAGGGTTGAACCGCCAAACGTTCAGTATAGGTTTTTTGAGTGAAAATAAGATGTTTTCTTCATATAAGCATGTGTCCCAATTTTCTTCGTTTTCAATATACAGGGTGTCAAAGTTTAAAAAAATATATGCTTTTTTTTAATTCTAAGTACAATAAAATAAGCCTTTTATCACCACAAATAAGCATGCCAAATTTCATCAAAATCAGCCAAAAGATTTTTGACTTATGAATAAAAAACTGATTTTTTCTTAAAACTTTGACACCCTGTATCTCCAAAACGAAGCAAGTTGGGACACATGCTCATATGAAGAAAACATCTTATTTTCACCTGAGAAACCGATACTGAACGTTTGGCGGTTTAACCCTGGGTCACCCTGTATATATATATATATATATTTCAAGGAAAGTATTTCAACTTTTGTGTCGACTTTAATATGAACCCAAATGAATTCATGAACAATGGATGAAAATGCATTGCACAGTTGGTCTTGTAGAAAACTTTAACAAGTATAAAATAGATTTGATTCGACGGTCGTAGCGGGCAGTAGCTGTTTTGTGTTCTGAAACTTGCCGACGAATTACCTATAGTACAGGGTTTTTTGCGGAAGAACGGATTGTATATTCCATTTTTCAGTATCAATAATTGACTCTACACCAAAATCATCAATTCAGATTTTTTCCAGCCATATTTTTTATGAGAGTAATAGTTAGATATTTATCGAAAACTTATGTGTGAAGCCAAAAAACACAATCTTTCATGATTTTTTAAACGTTACGTTATATCAAAAATCATTGGGGGCAAACACCTTCTGGTGTTTAGTGAACTGGTAGTGTAACATTACTTCTGTACTGTTCAATATCGAAATTAAATTCAATTTGTGGAAATTTATGCAGGTGGATTCATTAAATTTAGTGCAGCTTACATCTATAGTAATAAAAATTATTCATTAATTCTTAATTTTAAGATCTCTTGCGATAAGTCACTGAAGCTCAACATTTTTAACACTGAAATTTCATAATTTCCAATTAAAAATTGTAACGTTTGTAGCTGAATTTACTTTGCAATGTATTTTACTAAAAATAATAATGTTTTGGGCATTCAAAAGCACAAGTAAAATAATAAGTGAGGAATCACACTGAGCCAGGAATCACACTGATCGACTAGGACCGACCGTCCGCGACCGTCCACCTACGACCAAAATTTCCAACACGTAGGTATATTCTTATCGCACGACTCACACTGTATAATCGTCATTGACCGTCCTCGACCGTTTTTCAAAGACCATGTTCGAAATTGTAGTCTGCTGGAAATTTTGGTCAGTGTCACACTATCCTGACATAATGTCATTTTGACACACATTTATGATGAACTTTTGACTTCAACAAAACTCATGTAAATGGGTATATTTCCTACCGGAAAAATAAAATGTTCTTCTTCAGTATCACTACTGCTCATTATTTAAAGCAAAACTATGGATATTATGAATTTAACTTATTTTCAATAAATGAACAGACAATTCACATAACCTTTCGAATGTCAAATTAATGTCAGATTTACATAATTATTCTAGTGGTCGGTCGTGGATGATCGATCAGTGTGACTTTGAAAGCCAGGAATCACACTGATCGACCAGGACCGACCGTCCGCGACCGTCCACCTACGACCAAAAGTAGAAGTAGATCAATGAAAACTTTCAAAGTCACACTCATCGACCATCCACGACCGACCACTAGAATAATTTTGTAAATCTGACATTGATTTGACATTCGAAAGGTTATGTGAATTATCTGTTCATTTATTGAAAATAAGTTAAATTCATAATATCAATAGTTTTTAACAGACATTTTATTTTTCCGGTAGGAAATATACCTATTTACATGAGTTTTAATGAAGTCAAAAGTTCATAATAAATGTGTGTCAAAATGACATTACGTCAGGATAGTGTGACACCGACCAAAATTTCCAGCAGACTACAAAACAGATAAAAAAATCTGAAAAAAAAAATCAAGAGAGAAAACATATCTTTTGCACTGCTACCTTGGGTGTGCCACAGGGCTCCCAACCGGACATTGTTGAAGACATATCTGATTTCAAATTCCTCATGCATGACAATATCAAAATATTTCACATCATACAGAATCCATATGACTGTTTCAAACTCCAAAATAGCTTGAACGTTTTTTCATGTGGTTTTTTGGTGAAGAAAATGAGCATAAATCCTCTGAAATGTAGAGTTATCAGTTTCTTTTCCACTGTGCAAGTGGTAACTTTCAACTATATTTTTGATAACACCGTAATTGAGAAAGTTACTTCAATCAAACATTCCTTACTCTCATACCAACGAACGAATTTGAGTCTGATAAATGCTTTGAATTATTAGAAGAAGTGAAAATATGTACCTCCTAGGCCACTGAGTGAATATAGCACATTTTTCTTGGTTGCCAATTGATCTAATTATGGTGAAAACATGGGGTTGATTAGATTACTACGACATGCATCTGTACACAAGGGCTATAGATATTTTCTCCTCCTCGCTTCGGCAAATGAAGAGAGCTACTATGTAGCTCAAGTTTTTTAGCTTTATGACATAATTTTATTTAAATTTTGAGTTTGTTCAGTACAGTGTAAAAAAATGTCTTTAGATTTAGGTAGTTATCCATAGATAATTTATTTTCCTCACCTGCAGCCCCTCTTTTGGAATGTGCCATATCTTTACTAAACAGTCTTGTGAGCCTGTGGCCAGCAGTCCATCGTGGAACGGTGAGAAGTCCATATCCGTTACCGTGTCGGAATGAGCATGTAATAAAGGCATGAGTTTACTTTTCCTCCCAGAATCATCAAGGGGCAGTACAGCCAAGCTAGAACCTGCATGGTCCCAGTTGAATGCCATGAATTTTGCAGAGGCTGTGATGTTATTTCCATAAGTTTGATAGGATCCTACGCAAATATCTCTAACGTAGTTCTCGGGCTTTGGCACAATTGGAGCAGCATTTTTGAATTTGCTAGCTTTGAATCTCCAAGCCATTTTTGAAGATTTGGTTTCTTGTTTATCACATACAAATTGTCAACACTTTTCAATTTAACACATGCACCATACAAACAATGGATATCAAGCAAGAAGCTAAATTTTAGTTCTTTTATGATCACTCACTAGAAGTTGACTGTTCTGGGCGTAGTGGATGATGTTCAATTTTAATTTTAAAAAGTCAAGTATAAACTTAAAAACTAATCTATAAATACGCCCACTGTAATCTAGCTTGCTTGGCCCTCCCAATATCATTTGTCAAAAAACAAAATAGACAAGACAAGATTGACAAGAAGGAAAAATAATTACATAGCGGGAGGAGTGCGTTCCGTATTCCGCATCCTGAGTCAATCGTAGAAAAAGAAGAAGAAATAACCTCAATTTTCCATTTCGTTTCGTTTGCTGTTCTATTTTTAAACAATTTATGAAAATTTGTGACTTTTCCACTGATATTTTTAGAATGAAAATGGGTTTCGCGATTTTAGTTGATAAAATATTACATTTACCTGCAGATATAAACGAGTAATCGATACAAGTGGATATCGATACGTCTCATTCGATACAAGTAGATATCGATACTTCCCATTCGATAACGAGTAGGTATCGATACTTTTTTTTCGATACCTTTCTGAGTAAAAGTATCGATACCTAAGAGGTATCGTTTAATCCTTAATCCTGAGCCGCTTTCTAGCTGCTTCTACTTCGGAATCATCAAAATCCTGTATATGACCTGAGTAAGCGGATTAAATTCCGATTGTGCCTTCGGACTCGTCAGAATGCAGGCAATTTGCATCACATATACGATTGCCTAATAGGTTCGGAATCAACAAAATCGTTTAAACGACACGATTGAGGTCCGATCGTCTCTTCGGAATTCGAGGGGGTCTATTCTTGAACCATTCGGTTTCAAATCGTATACGAAAAAAAGAGAAAAACATACATGTTTCATGTGTATTGGTATGAAATAGTAAATCGAATTCGCATACGTAAAAACTCGAGAATAGCACCCCAGGGCTGCTGATATGTTCGATTTGTTCCAGTATACATCTTTAATTTATTTTGATATTATCTTGGAATGCCTCTCAGAGTAATAAAAGACATAGAGATGCCCTGCCTATACCTACACAAATGCCTGGTTTTGAAGTGAACATGAACTATCCTTTTCCATACAATTTTTGGGTGAGAGGGGTGACGAGTGGTGATATGTCAACGACAGTTTGTTTACATTTAGAGTAAAGCCGGCCTTCCACACCAGTTTTTTGCCGCTGGCTTCTTGTCTCTAACCAATCAGAGTACTTCAAAAGTAGCCGCCGCTTCTTCAAGGTCATGCCGCTGTTTGTTGGTTCAAGTTTTACTTTTAGCGTCATGCCGTTGACTATCTTTGTTTATGAATATGTTGCCATCTCTTTTTATAGACATATAAGTCATATAAATGAATGATATAAGTCATAAAACCCAAACCAAATAAATTAGGAAGTGTTATCAAACTATTCTTCGGTTCATGACATAATTTTTTGGGTTTATGACCTTCCACAATCTTGTGAACGCAGTAACTTATCGGGCAAATTAATTAATTTGCCCTTTTACACTTGTACAGATTTCTTTGGATTAAAAATTTTTTTCATTTTCAGATTGTGGAAGGTCATAAACCCAAAAAATTATGTCAAGAACTGGATTTCCTCCACAAAATCAAACTTTCAATCAATATTCTTCGGTGTTTTTGCTAAAAACTGACAATTAAATTAATAAATAATGGAGAAAAATTATTTGACAGTTGACGTAAAGCGTAGCATTTTTCTGCCCTTGTGGAAATGGTCATATAGAAATAGCAGCACTTCTTCCGAAAGAAGTTGAAGCTGGAAGCTGGTATGGAAGGCCACCTTAAGAAGGACCATAATACAAACGAAGAATGACTTGATCCGAATGAAATGAGCGGGCATACACGAAACAATCCGAATGAAAACGGAACGGACTTTACTTGTAAACAAAGTTATGTGGCCTTCAAGACAAGGATGGAAAAGGCAGCTATGATCTTTTATTACTCTGAGAAATGAGCGTATCTAAGCCACAAATTACAGAAAACTGTGATTGACGTGGAAAAAGCCAAGATGGATAGAAACTAAAGTCTTGTCAAAAGTCAAAGCTAGCAGCTAGCGTTAAGAGGCGCAGCGTGCAGGGGTGGGAATCTGTGTACCATATAATTCTATTGTCGACAGTTGTGTCTCTTTCTCTCCCATGAATTCAAACATGATGTGATCTCACTTTTTCTATCGACTATAGAATTCTATGGTACACAGAATCCCAAGGTGGTAGCACCTCACCTAGCGCCCTCGACGGCTTTTTATTGCACTATTTAGTAATTTATTTGTCGTCCGTTTAGCGATCATTAGAAAAAATAATTTATCAATTATTAGCTAGATATCAAAGAGCGGACCATGGTAAATATAACACATTATCAATAAGGATTGTTATAGCATTAATTTCCACGAGTTTGCACTTATTCTTGCATCTGTGCATGATTTTGAGATGTATTAGCTTCAGCCCACTTTTCAGGGGCAAGCCCATTTCAAGATATATTTTTTCCATAATTTGGTTGTAATTTCTAAACACTCATTGTTTTTCAGGGTAACGAGAGCTCTCTGCCCATGGAGCTATGCTCTAACTGTAAGTTTGAACCAGTTTTATTCCCAACACCATCTCAAATGTCATTTTTTTTTAGTTGATGCTGATGAGATACGGCGCCTTGGCAAAAGGTTTAGAAAGCTGGATTTGGACAACTCTGGGGCCCTCAGTATCGATGAATTCATGTCTTTACCTGAGCTCCAACAAAACCCCTTGGTGCAACGTGTTATTGATATATTTGATGCAGATGGAAATGGAGAAGTTGATTTCAAAGGTTAGTGTTAATGATATGAAAATAGAACTTCTGCTTCTTCAGTTTTATAATTTTTATGCAATATACCTATGCATTGCTTTCAATTTTGTTGGTCACAGTGATATTCATGTATTTTAGGTCATATAAGAAGACTATACTAAAAAAATTCAAAGAATACCTGATTTATTGATTAGCTTAAGGTGATTGTTTCCGCTATATTTTCTTGTGGAAAACACTATTTGGTAAAAAAATGTCTCTTTAAAATATAGTAAAAAATAGAATATTTTTCAACAAGAGATGAAAATACTGTTTTTTTCGTGTGTGAGTGTGACAGTCTCAGGAAGGAAAAAAACAGTAGGAAATACAATTTTTTTCTATGACAGATTTTGTTTCTAAAATGTTAGATTCCAAACTGTCAAACGAAGTGATGTTTGTATGCTGATTCAAGTGCAAAGTAGTGAGATAAACTGTAATTAGTGTCAAAAATCCATCAATTCCCATCAGATCGCATCATAATATTCATTTGTTTCATTTTCATCTCTAGAGTGAAAAACTATCACTTTCATGTAGGGTATCCGATTGAAAAATTATTTCATATACATGAGTAGAAAAAAACATTTTTTTTGTCAATGCAGTTTTATTTGATCAGTTTACAAACATTACATGCTAAATAGTTATTTATAGTGAATTTATTTTGCTCGCGGGGTTTCTCCACTCGCTAACGCTCGTTTCGCAATATTCCCCACTCACAAAATAAAATGCCACTTTTAACAAATGTATCATACATCATTTTTGTACAACAGTTACTGCTAGTGAGAAAAAAACAAAAAAAAAGTATAAGATCCATAAGGATTTGAACACACGATCTTTTGATTACAAGGCAGACAGGCAGGTGCTCCAACTATAATAAACCCCAACTCACTTTATTTATGAATGTCATTATTTGTCACTGATGAAGGACCTTCTACAGTTGCACTGAATACTACTTCGTTTGTAACTTCAGAAGGAATCAGTATTACCAATTGCACAAACGGCCAAATACATGTGTGAACTTTTATAAATGATTTCTCTTGAGTTGGTGTTCTGATTATAATATCTGATTGAAGTATTTTTATTAGAGAAATCTATATTACGGAGTACCCATCATCTCATCTGTCATTTTGCTTTTAACACTAGTGTTAAAAGTGATTTTGTGAAAACGTCAGTTTTTAGTTCATATGTCAATGAATTAAAAACGTAATTTTTAATGACAGTTATACATAAACAAATTGTTCTCACTTTCATAGTTTTAAGTTTATCTTCATTTTCATTGAAATATTTAAATACATCTGAGTAATCTTGCATAATAAATACTGTGAATATTTGACTAAAATTCATAAATTGTAATTGAAAGAATGTGATTTTGTAGTTTTTATTTGTATCATTGTCATATTCTAGTTTTTCAGAATATTTCCATATTTTCTCTGTTAGTTTTCGTCTAATTTTTGCATTTTTCTGTTGAACAAGAACAAGAAAACTGAACTCAAACGTTGACATTTTCGTTAGGCTCTTTCTTGTTCTAGAAAGTAAAAGACTTTTGCATCCTGTTTATTATTTATTACGTTGCTACCGTTATACGATAGTCATGCAAACAATATCACCTAATAGAATACAATATTTAACACGATGAAATTATGATATAGATCAAAACTAATAAATCATGGAAACATTTTTTAAATCTATCAATAGATTATTCAAGTTTACGTATTTTAACGAACGTTTAATTCACCCACTCCGTACCAACGTTGCCAAATTTTACTCATCATCAACTCGGTTTGCCTGCAACTGTTTCACGCATTTTCGAGTCTCGCAAGCTACGTTAGCTTGCTCAGGTTAGGTTTGTGTGTCAATTGCGAGCAAAAAACAAATTTACGCATTTTTTACTCAGTTTTCCTTCCTCTTTTGTCATCTAAACACCTCGCATGCATTAGCGGTATAATGAGTAAAACTTGGCAACGGTTGAAGCACCTCGCACGCATGCGCAGTAACTTGGCAACGTTGGTACGGAGTGGGGAAATAAGACTCTCGTGTATTTTAGGACTGAATGTCTGTGGCCTCCGACTCGCCTGTGACGTCATGCGACTTATATTTGTAAGTACTCTGCGAACTAGCGTCTCGCGACAGCCGGATATTTTGGCTGGCGAGCATATTGACAGTATCATAACTTCCAAATTGGCAGCTTCCTTGGTTTGATTTCTCAAAAACACATAAAAAAGTAAATTTTCAGTTTTCAACAATTCTGCCTTCCTCAAAACCCGTAAATCACAATTTTTCACATTTTTAAAGAAGGCTGAAAGGTTGAAAAAAACTTGAAAAATTGCTATTTACGGGTTTTGAAGAAGGCAGAATTGTTGAAAACTATGAAAAATTACTTTTTTATGTGTTTTTGAGAAATCATACCAAGGAAGCTGCCAATTTGGACGTTATGATACTGTCAATATGCTCGCCAGCAAAATATCCGGGCTGTCGCTAGACGCTTGCCTCTGCGAAGTCGCGTGACGTCACACTTGAGCGTCGCGTCTAGTGAAATTCTTCTTCCAAGCGTAACTTCGTGCCAACTATTCGAAAATATAGAATTCGATTGTCATCAATCTTTTTATTGAAATTAGCGATGTCAATGTCAAATCATCCTCACTATTACTACTCATTTTGGATTACTTATTTTTTTTTTTTCGAATTTTGTAAATATTGATGTAAATGTCAAATTATTAGAACGTTAACAAATTTGATTCGATCTTATATTATTTATGGTCATAAAAATGACAGCCTAGTTGTTCATGAAAGTCGTAGGAAATGAAATATCCTGTACTGAAATGATCATTACAGTACAGCTCGAGATGTAGAAATGAAAGAGTGTTTACAATCGGCCTACTTCCTTGATCGATAAAGCGCATAAAATGGGCATATTTCCATGTGGTCGTAGAAAATAGTTATTTGTATGCTTAGGCCGCCAAATACCTTTTTAACGTACCGAAAGAACAGTTATCGCCGAGGCCGCTTGCGGCCGAGGCAAGATAATCTTAAGGTCGTTAAAAAGTTTCGCGGCCATTGCATACACACTATTTTTCGTGCAATCGTTAAAATTATTAAAGTACTACTACGTCACTTTCACTCGACGCGCCTTTCGCTAAAAAAAAGGGGGTTGGGGTTAGAACCCCCCCCCCCAAGATCCGACCGATAGAATACTTCACGACATTTCTTAGATCTGGAAACGTCCTTTCCTATTGGTGGTTATCGTGCTGTCGCGAGCCGTCGAAGCGTTGTCCTAGTTATATGGATTTTTTGTTAATTACTAAAGACCTTTTTTATTTTATATTCATCATTTAGTTTATTTTCCGGGTGTTTTCAAAATAAAATGTTTTTTTTTTTCTATGAAACTATTGAATCATTCATTGAACTGATAATAACCCCCCCAGAAAAAAATATTGGGTACGCCACTGCTCTAAACTACTTGTTTGTTATTTGATGACACTTGGATTAATGTAGTAGTAATAGTAAAAGTATGTCTATTGATATAATAATATTTACTTCACCAACATATTTGAAAACGAGAATAAATTATTAGTGGTAAAATAACGAATAATAAATAATAGACTAAGTAATGATAACGAATGAAGACTAATGAATAAGGAAGAAACGTTAATTGTACTTGAACTTGAACAAAGGGCTGTATGGAATGGGGCCCTTATCGGCATTCATACTATTTTTACACTTCTCAATTTCTAGACTCTCGAATGTATCGAGAAGTTTGCGGTCATGATATATGTACTGTGTTAGGTAGAATAGAGGGTGAGTTAAAGTAGATAATAAGTGTAATTAACCACTCAGATAAGTAGTAGGTATAAATAGGATTAGAATTTTGTTAGCGAAACGCGCGTCGAGTGAAAGTGACGTAGTTTTGGTGATTTGGCTATTTCTTGAATAGGTCACATGCATATGTATCACAAAATCACTGGAATTTTTGTGTGCACCATCTACTTTGTTATTAAATCATTAAACATTGTTTCATTTAATTGTAACTTTTGAAAGTTTTGAACAAGCCAGATTTTAAAATGTGAAGCAAATTTGAATTTGGTATAACGCGCGCCTTAGTATGACGTCAAAGTTCATGTAAACAAAATGTATTTTTCATGGTATTGACTTGTTGATCAGTCTATCTAGAGTTTTTCAAGTGGTTGATTATTATCTTTTTATTATTGAGTTAGTGCAAACCTACGGAAACTATGTTTTCTTTGGATAATCTTTGTTGACAAGTATTTTGACATCACACCCTACCGCCAAAAGACAATCGTTTGAATTTCCACTATTTTTCAATCATTTTTATTCTTGTTAATTATTGATATTTTTGGCAGCCATCTTATTTTCCCAGTATTTGAATGGATGGTATAATTTATTGGAACAAATAGGATAAAACATGCATGAGACCTATTATCACATATCTAAACCCGAAATCAGACTGCCAATTTCCATGAACACCCTGTAGTTTAAACATAAATAACACAATGAAGCCAAGGTAACGAGGCAAATGCTACCTACCTATTCAACGAATATTTTCACTTCTCATAATATTTACATTCAGCTTTGTTAGTTTAATAAAAAAAAAACACGACAATAAACGATCGATCACACTGGTTGTGGACTTTTTGCCGGAGGTCTCAGTTTTTTTACTATGCTTCAAAATATGAATAATGAAGCATTGATTGAAGTATAAAAATTTGCCAAGTATACAAATAAGATACAAAGAATATATTACAGCCTGAAAAATATTTAAAAGAACGAGGGAAAATATCTCTTAAGAAAGACGAGGACAAAAGCATTAAGGATTTGCTTTGGCTTGTTTATTTCCAAAGACTCCAATATTTTCTACTCTCGCACAGTTGTAGAAGTTTCTCTTGATTTCCTTAGATAAAGCGTCGATGAATTTTCGTCCGTTTAGCGAGATTACCAGAAAATGGTGAAAGTTGGACTGGTCTTGAGGGGGGGGGTCATGACCCCCTCCTTGGATCCGCCCCTGCCATTCCAGTTTGTGCTGAAAAAAATTAAATAACCACATTAATCGTCGTTCTTTTCTCTAAAAATTCATTCTCTTATGTTTTTTTCCTAGTTTTCCGAAAAAGCCGAGAAATTCACATTAAAGAATTAATGAGTAGGACGTCAAATTGATTTCAATGCGGTGTTGCCGACTTTCTCACCACGGCTCGGGAGGTTAAAGCAGTACGCGCACTGAATCCGGTCGACTCGGATCGGCACGGCACGGCATTGTCGAACGTTTTGCATTGTTCCTATTTCAATAGACCTCCGCGCACTCATTCAGATCGGAACGGCAGAGACCGTTCGGCTCGACTCGACTACGTCCGAGAGAGCTAGTCTAATCCGACCCGTTCCGTGCCGATCCGAGTCGAGCGGATTCAGTGCGGATATTGCTTAGGTCGGCTGTGGCATAACAATCCTAAGCTGAGTTAGTGGTTTGGTGTGGTAACCAAAGATTTGCAATGACAACCAACTTGTCATCAACCGGACCGGCTATTCTGACTCATTTGCAAAATGCAACAAATTTTTTTTTTTAACATTAATATTAATAATAATTTGTGGATTTTCAACAGTAAATTACACAAGTGGTGATAATTATTTGATAATTTTAGCACTCGTCTTTGTTAAGAAATCCCACTCGTACACTTCGTCCACTCGCTAACTTTCTTATGCTCATTCATTTAATTAAACAAAGAACCAATCAAACAACGTTAAAAAAATTATTGCTGTAATTTGCTACCTACAAATTAATAGTGTAATTCTGAGACTATTGGTCAAAGTTATTGAAACTTGTATTTGCTGGGAGTATCAGTGATACGGATATGTGTTAGTTACTTACTTCGAAAATGAAATTAACGAGCATTTTTAGGGGTGCATTGTTTTCACCATTTCATTTCGGTCAATATTCGTAATAAACTTAAAATACGCTACAGTATCGCGTGTTGTTTTTCAGATCGAGATACAGTTTTGAGGTTAATCATGAAAATGAGAATTGCACGCAATAATTTTTGTTGAACTATAAAGCTGTTGTTATAAATACTAGAATATACAGTACACACCTTTGTTATTTTGTTATTCTAACATTTGAAGGGTCGATTTTCAATCTTACATCTATATATATATATATATATATATATATATATATATATATATATATATACAGGGTGTTATGTAATAAGTGTCCGATATAGCACAGGACTATTCTTCAGTTATTTAAAGGGTGAAAAGTCTGCAACCGCTTTATTTCTGAGATACAGGATGTTAAAATTTAACAAAAAAATCAGTTTTTTCTCAATGCCTCTGAAACTGATTGACTTTTTTTTTCAATTTTGCTGCATGCAAATTACACATAAAAATTCATTTGTTCCACGATGAAGGTTTTCTTAATTTTCATCAGTGGCGTCCCTGTAAACATGCCCTGTCATATTTTATAACACTAGTGTGTTATTTGATAGTTTACTTGTCTAAAATGGCATTAATAATGACAGCCATAACTCTCATGTGTTGGATAAATATTATTTTTATAATTGTCTTTTATCTTTCCATAAACATGATCTCTTGACTTTTTTTATCCGACGAACGGTTTTCGATTTAAAAACTGAAAGGTCTTCATTTGCTTGTACCTATGCTATTTTTTGTTGATGCATTTTGTTTTTCAAATCGAAAACCGTTCGCCGTTCGAAAAAAAACTCAGTAATATAAATAATTTCTGTTAATATATTTATTAATTGTAGCGATATATATTATATTGCGTGCCGATATTTATTAATTGTAGCAATATATATTATTTTGCGTGCCGATATATTTATTTTCGATCAAACACAATATATTTACATTTCAAGTGTTACTGATATACAAAAACGTGAAGTCTCATATATTTATAAATTTGATATATTTTATGTCGTCAAGAGATGGCGCAATCGACGCGATTTGTGACACGTTCGAGCATATGGCAACATGGGAACGAAGCAAAGTCATTAGTACAGAAATTGCCTAATAAATGGCGGCAGTATAATATTTAAGATTGGGTCATTCAATCGTAGAGGACCTTCGTTGATCCACACATAGGGTCACTGAATTTAGAAGGCCGTGCCGTTCAATTAAGTGCCCAATTGTAAAGTAGAAAACTACACAATAACAAAACTTCCTGTGCTACTGCTATCTGTTAGCCACTTTATGTACTAATAACTGCCTAGTTGCCATGTTGCCACATGCTCGAACTTGGACAAATCGCGTCGGTTGCGCCATCTCTTGACAACATAAAATAGATCGAATTTAAAAATATATGGGAATTAACGTTTTTATATATTTGTAATGTTTGGAAAGTAAATATATTGTGTTTTATCGAAAATAAATATATCGAAAAGCAAAATGAAAATATTTGTTACAACTAATTAATATATTGACACAAAATTAAATATATTTGAAAAAACACTTTTTACCCGAACGGCGCCTCATATTCTGGAACCATACTTATATGAACTTTTTACCTTATAAATAACTGATGAATCATCCTGTAAAATACATTACTTGAAACAACCCTGTGAGGTAATTTTGTACTTTTTTGCGTGTTTTACGATTCTGCATATTTTACACTTCTATTTGAAAAATTACGGAAACTTTTTTTTTTTTTTATTTGAACAAGTTTGTAGGTATCTCATATATTTCCACTCGAAGAACTTTCCCAAACCCAGTAAATAATCGTTGGAAAGTCACAGCATCTATACCTACCTGTATTACTCCGTCCTGCATAGAAACGTTAAATCGTTGTTCCAAAAATAACTGCTCATTGTGTAAAAAATCGCAACGTGTTTGTTGTTGCTGCTCGTTAGTATTCGCGAAAGGGTTACATTTCTGTATTGATTTCGTTCGTGTTCGTTTTTCAGTTTTGAGCCCCGTACTTTTTTTCAGAGTTCATACAGGGCGTGTCCCAGTTCAGCGTCAAGGGAGATAAGCTCTCCAAGCTGAGATTCGCCTTCCGCATATACGATATGGACAATGACGGATATATTTCCAACGGCGAACTGTTCCAGGTGAGTTTCTCAGAGGTTGTGCGAGTTATTATTGCTGATTATTTTGTTTGCGTGTTACGGGTTCATTTTGCATTGTGAACCCCCTTTTTGTTTTAAGATAACGTCTGTATTATGTGTCTACTGGGGTAAACTTTCCACTTTATACTCCGTTTCAATATATGACAACTATACTTTAAAACTGCCATCCAGTCGTTTAATTTAAACTTTGTTTAAGTTCCAATAATGTAGGCAACCCGCATTGACTAGTGAATATTAAATGACAGCTATCTGCGGGCAGTTGAACTAATTTTACATGACTGACTGTTCTGTCGCTGGATGACAGAATAACCTCACATCTTTACTGCTCTGATCAGAACTCGAAGTCGTAACCATATTTCCTCTAGTGCATTATGCAAGCCAGCTTAATTTTCAACGCGTTTTTGTGTTCTTTGAATTATATCATTCAAGTGGAATGTAAGAATTTCGCTTGCCTAACAGTTAGCTTGTAGGTGTTATAGGTGGTTTTGTGTGCTAGGATGTCGGATCGTAGCGCACCTATTACCATTTCTCGCATTTTGCGACCATAACGAGACACATTCGTTAAATACATATGTATATAGAAAGAAAGCTATGAAAATTTCCTACAAGATGATGTTATTGTTCGCTTGCCTAACAGTTTGCTTGTAGGTGTTATAGGTGGTTTTGTGTGCTAGGATGTCTGATCGTAGCGCACCTATTACCATTTCTCGCATTTTGCGACCATAACGAGACACATTCGTTAAATACATATGTATATAGAAAGAAAGCTAAGATAATTTCCTACAGGGTGATGTTATTGTTCGCTTGCCTAACAGTTTGCTTGTAGGTGTTATAGGTGGTTTTGTGTGCTAGGATGTCAGATCGTAGCGCACCTATTACCATTTTTCATATTTTGCGACCATAACGAGACACATTCGTTAAATACATATGTATATAGAAAGAAAGCTAAGAAAATTTCCTACAAGATGATGCTATTGTTCGTTTGCCTAACAGTTCGCTTGTAGGTGTTATAGGTTTTGTGTGCTAGGATGACGGATCGTAACGCACCTATTACCATTTTTCGCATTTTGCGACCATAACGAGACACATTCGTTAAATACATATGTATATAGAAAGAAAGCTAAGAAAATTTCCTACAAGGTGATATTATTGTTCGCTTGCCTAACAGTTCGCTTGTAGGTGTTATAGGTGGTTTTGTGTGCTAGGATGTCGGATCGTAGCGCACCTATTACCATTTCTCGCATTTTGCGACCATAACGAGACACATTCGTTAAATACATATTTATATAGAAAGAAAGCTATGAAAATTTCCTACAAGATGATGTTATTGTTCGCTTGCCTAACAGTTTGCTTGTAGGTGTTATAGGTGGTTTTGTGTGCTAGGATGTCTGATCGTAGCGCACCTATTACCATTTCTCGCATTTTGCGACCATAACGAGACACATTCGTTAAATACATATGTATATAGAAAGAAAGCTAAGATAATTTCCTACAGGGTGATGTTATTGTTCGCTTGCCTAACAGTTTGCTTGTAGGTGTTATAGGTGGTTTTGTGTGCTAGGATGTCAGATCGTAGCGCACCTATTACCATTTTTCATATTTTGCGACCATAACGAGACACATTCGTTAAATACATATGTATATAGAAAGAAAGCTAAGAAAATTTCCTACAAGATGATGCTATTGTTCGTTTGCCTAACAGTTCGCTTGTAGGTGTTATAGGTTTTGTGTGCTAGGATGACGGATCGTAGCGCACCTATTACCATTTCTCGCATTTTGCGACCATAACGAGACACATTCGTTAAATACATATGTATATAGAAAGAAAGCTATGAAAATTTCCTACAAGGTGATATTATTGTTCGCTTGCCTAACAGTTCGCTTGTAGGTGTTATAGGTGGTTTTGTGTGCTAGGATGTCGGATCGTAGCGCACCTATTACCATTTCTCGCATTTTGCGACCATAACGAGACACATTCGTTAAATACATATTTATATAGAAAGAAAGCTAAGAAAATTTCCTACTAGATGATGTTATTGTTCGCTTGCCTAACAGTTCGCTTGTAGGTGTTATAGGTGGTTTTGTGTGCTAGGATGACGGATTGTAGCGCACCTTTTACCATTTTTCGCATTTTGCGACCATAACGAGACACATTCGTTAAATACATATTTATATAGAAAGAAAGCTAAAAAAATTTTCTACTAGATGATGTTATTGTTCGCTTGCCTAACAGTTCGCTTGTAGGTGTTATAGGTGGTTTTGTGTGCTAGGATGTCGGATCGTTGCGCACCTATTACCATTTTTCGCATTTTGCGACCACAACGAGACACATTCGTTAAATACATATTTATATAGAAAGAAAGCTAAGAAAATTTCCTACTAGATGATGTTATTGTTCGCTTGCCTAACAGTTCGCTTGTAGGTGTTATAGGTGGTTTTGTGTGCTAGGATGACGGATTGTAGCGCACCTTTTACCATTTTTCGCATTTTGCGACCATAACGAGACACATTCGTTAAATACATATTCAAATAGAAAGAAAGCTAAGAAAATTTCCTACAAGAAGATGTTATTGTTTGCTGGCCTTACAGTTCGCTTGTAGGTGTTATAGGTGGTTTTGTGTGCTCTTATTTAAAAACGTAAGCGTTTCAGACACGAGCATCGTTATGACATTCCAAAGTAATGATTTGATTTTTGTTGAAAAATGAAGAATACCTTTTTTGTTCAAAATTTTCACAGCTTCATTTTTGATTCCTTGATATTTTTTCAAGTTACAGCCGGAAAATAGTCAGAAAATTTTTTCAACCGGATTTTCTTTCGATTTTTACTAATAGAGCCCGGAACTCACTGGAAACCTTTTCCTCTAATGCCAAACTGAGCTCATACCAAACTTCATTACCATCTATTTTTTTGAGCAGAAGAAATCTCTGGTTACTGTACTATATTATAATTTCATTTCTTTAAGTGAAAGAAAACTATGTTTCAAATTGATTGTTAATTTTACTGGCACTGTCGTGCTAAAAATAGCACTCCACTTCTTACAATCGTAAAAAGGAAATCGTTAAAGTTTGAGATTGTGATTAACGGTAAGCTATTTCATTTGTGCAAGTACCAATTAATTATTCAGTTGGTGCCAAAGCAAATAGCCTGAAAAGTCGATGAATGAATTGGAGGTGGCGAAGGATCTGATCACTCAGAACGTTTTGGTGATTATTGAACGGTTTATTTGTGTTCTCTGGATTATTATTATTGCTTTGGATCTTATAATGAACCCAAAAACCGGAGATATGTCGGAATCAAAGAACTACAGGCTGATAACATGCCTGAACGCATGTTATAAGATGTTTACTCGCATCTGGTACATGCGAATACTAACCGCAGTCAACCACGTCTACGAACGGATAACGCAAAGAGAGTCAAAGAAGAGAGTCGCTGCGAGAATAATCTTCTCATCGATATATGCATAAATCAGGACTCAGTGCAGTATGAACGTAACTTTTCGGTGGCCAGGATCGATTACCGCAAGGCATTTGATACATCGCATGAACTTATCATATTGCTTACTCTTCGATCAAGATGTACAGAACTCTGAAGAAGCCAGTCACTCGCGCTGGCGAAACGTCATGAATTCCAAAGAACGGCGGCTATTAACACCGAAAGCCTCAACCAATTTATCAGATCAGTTTATCTTTCGAAGAGGGGTGTTCCAGGGAGATTCTCCTAGCCCTCTTCCCTTCTGCATCTCACTATTGCCATTGTCCGTTGCGCTCAGGAAATCGCGTGGATACAACTGCGGCATCCCCAGCAACCTAAGGCAAAAGGTCACCCATCTAATTTACATGGATGGCCTTAAACTTCATGCCTCAGGTGAAAAAGGCCTACATTGGTCTTTCAGGGTGGTGGAAGAGTACACGCGGCCTATCGGCATGGAGTTTGCGACCGACACGGTCCATCTCGAAAGAGGGTGGTGCAAAGATTACGGAGAAGATGTCGGAGAGCTCATAGACGGAAGCATCCTGCATCATCTTGATGGCGGAGTATACTTACCTAGGGGTGAAACAACGCCGCTCCCAAGAGATGACCACAGTTAAAAACTTTCTCCGTGCCGAGTATCGGCATAAACTCCGACAGATCTAGTCATCGGAACAATCGGGAAAGAACAGAGTTGCTGCTACGAATATATTCGTCTTTTCGATCTCACTGTACTCCTTCGGAGTAATGAATTGGACACAAGAGGAGCTGTGACAACTCGACGTGCAGACGCGCAAAATGATGCACCTTACAGGAGTTTTCATCCTAAATCGACCGTTCCTCGGTTATAACTTCCCCGACAACAAAGAGCCCGAGGACTTTTGAGTTGAGAGAGAGTCTTCACAACAGAATGATACTGGCCGCAGCATCAGGAGTTTGGATCGCCTTCTCTGGTCCGTGACCATGAAAATGCGAGAATTGGAGTGCTTATCTTCAAGACAGCAGTCCGAACGGCTGATGAATTTGGTCTCACTTTCGACGCCATACGGCGTGACCGGAACTCTGTTACCGAGTTGGAACCAGTTCGGCAAAAAAAAACAAATAAAGGCCGCAGATAATGCAGTCCTGCTGCAGCTGCACAAGGAAAAGCCTATGCATGGAATCATCTTCAAGAACGCCGAATACCTCAGCTTATTCGAATACCTGGCCTACGCCTTCCTAATGTCAAGCCCATTTGGCCGGAGGAGGCAAAGGTCAAATTTCTGGATAAGCCAAGGATTGCGAAATTTCGATGTTTGTAAAGAAGGCCCCGTGCATTGGCTTATCCTTACGTAACTGCAGACTCCGCAGCTTTTTGCTGAATGGGTTTCAACTTGGTGACAGAGGTTGGGTTTGGGGAATTAAACCGTGGAACGGACGATTTAGGATGCAAGCTCCTATAAAGATGCATCATTTCGCGAGTTTTAACGTTGAGTTATCGCAGCTCTTCTCGAGCCCATTTTGCCACTCCAGTTTAGTAGAAACTTTGTTTTTTCCCGACTGTTCTGATGGGCAGATCTGTCAGAGTTTATGTCTTATGCTGATACTTGCTTAGGACAGAGTTTTTAACTGGTTATTTCATAGAGTATGGCGTTATTCTACCCTTAGGTAAGTATAGGTTTTTTCTGCATCAAGATGATGGAGGATGCTTCCGTTTGCGAGCTAAACATCGCCTCCATATTCTTCGCATCGTCATATTCTGAGATGAACCGTGATCATTGTGAGTTGTTATAAACGTTAACAAGATTTTATACTTGCTCCAATACTATTATTCTGTTAGATAAGTTCTAGCTCAAGTTGAATGTTCGGATCTCATAAAAAAAAAATCATCCATCCAATCAATAACTACCATGTTTTGTGGGAAAATAATAAAATGTAGAAGCATGTGTTCATAATTATATTTGTGTATGAAGTCAGTTGGGACACACTGGCATTGAATGAGCTTACAAGGCCTTCGCAGTGAAATAGGAATAAATTAGATGAATGGCTACAGAAAAATATAAAAATTCCTATCGCCAGCCATGCTTACCAAAGGACTTGCCGATTGTGAGTCAAACTTTAGTTTTTAGTGTGTCTCAACTGACTTCGTATAATACCCCCAAATTTACGAAAAATAATAATTCTTTTATAATATCTCCAGGTTCTCAAAATGATGGTCGGTAATAATTTGAAGGACACCCAGCTCCAACAGATCGTTGACAAGACAATCCTCTTCGCCGATAAGGATGAAGACGGCAAGATTTCTTTCGAGGAATTCTGCAATGTCGTCGGAAACACAGACATCCACAAGAAAATGGTCGTAGATGTTTAAAATACTACGGCTACGAGTCCTACATCATACCTGATTGTTTTAATTTATGCGTTCTGTGAAAACCGTCACGGTCTTCTCACATTCTGTGACTGTTTTTGTGGTTCGTGTTGCTTGATTCTTTTAGAGAACTTTATGCCTGTTTGCTCTATTTATATAAAAAAATATATTTTCAACGTCATGTATCATCACAAGCTTAAAAAAATTCACCCTCTTAGGAATCAGGTATGTGAGTGGGCGTATAGTCATCTTCTAGCTTTAAGTTTATTTAAATACTTCACTGTAAAAATCTTGAAGAAGTCATTTGCATGTTTTGTGCTTTCCTGTTGAAATATTTTATAAAAAACAAAAATATATAAAAATGGTTGTTCTTTATACTATTAATCTAGGTGTTGTGTGTGTATAGCTTTGAAGAATCAGAGATATAAATCAATAATGTTAAGAGTTTAAAAATATTGCTTCGGGATGTACTTATTAGCCTTTTCACATCAGTTGTTCGAATGATTCAGAAAAGTTCCCGGGCAAGTTTTCATTACTAAAGGATGCTCTATAAAATTTGCCTCGATTACTTTTCGATTTAGGACTACAACAGCTTAGCGATGTGTCTTTGAAATTATAAATAGAAGGTGTACAAAAACTATCGGAAAACCTTACGGGAAATATACTAGTTCGCCTGTTTGGTTTTCCTCATGCTTCTCATACACGTTTCCATTGTTTTGAAGAGGGATCACTTTGTCGATAATTATTTGCTGCAACTTCTCGAATTGTGTGTGCATCGGGAACTATCACCGAATGTTATCTTGTTGGAGATTTAGTTGATTTTTATCTAACACGAGATAGCTGTAAAGTAGCTGGTAGTTTTGGACTGTTCCAATATATTGTACCATATGTTAATCTACTGTGTGATAATGTTTTAGAATTTATGTTGATACCAATAAAGGTTATTCACCTCTCTGAACGGTAGTTTACTTTGAAATCTTTTTTGATTTTTTTTTTTTTTTTTCAATTTAATATTAGTCAAAACTACATTACACGTTCGGTTGTTACCGATATAGTGAGAGTTAGGACGCAAGACGTCACCTTGGAAGAATCACGAGGATAGAGGGGATTTCATGTAATATCTTCATGTAAATAAATTGATAGTACTGACAATATATTTCCTTGCTTAACAACCAATCGGTGGATTTCAAATTTTGAAATTCAGCCAATAGAATCCGAACTACAATAAAAATATAGCTTGTCGCTGTATTTTCACGGCGATAAACTTGCTTAGTTTTTGTTTTACTATCTTGTCACGTGAAAATAATGATTTAAATTATAAACGTCAAATTTATGTGTTTTGACTAGTTATCTTTATTTATCAATATGAGCGATCGTTGGGGACAAATGTCCATTGGTATCACAGATGAGGCCGTGGAAAAGAGTATTCCGTTGAATACGGCTAGAAGTAAAGCATCAATTACCAGGTGACACGATTTTTCTTTATTTCAAATCGATATATCGTCGTCCTGAATACAATTCGTGGTATGATTAAAAACCTATAATTTTTTGGAATATCAATTCATTGGCAATCCCAATGCAAGAAAATACAACTCGTCCTGCGGACTCGTTGTATTTTCAGCTTTGGGATTGCAATTCATTAATATTCCAAAAAATTATCGGTAATAATCATACCACTTATTATATTACCCCTGAAAATTTATAGAATGAACAAAAAAGTAAGTAAGAAGGGAAGAATGTTTCTATTCATAATATACACCACAGGTAAAAAATGAAGTGAGGTCGGGTGATTTTGCAGATCAATTCCACAGTCCCAAACGTCTTAATCAGTGATCTTCTAACATTTCGTTGTTACTTCACCCCATCCAGTTGAAGCCAGCAGGTACGACACTCCTCTATTGACAGATTATCCAAAAATCGGTGCTCTTCCGAAATTAGTTATTTACCTAACAAGTGCGGAAAGTAGTACTTTTCCGCACGCGGCAGTTGCACGAACGACGCGGAGCGGAGTTCGGGCAAGCCGTTAAGGGCGGAAAAGACATTTTCCGTAAGAGTTACTTACAATATTTTTCATACGAGTGTTTTTGTTCATCTAATTTATGAAAAAACAAGGTTTTTAATAAACAAGTTGTTATAATAATGCTACAAAATGACTAATAAGACAGAATAGTTACATAGATCATTTAGTTAGTCCTAAATATTATAATTTTCAAAAATACAAAAATCGTGCGGAAAAGTAAAAATCGTACGGAAAAGTAAAAATCGTGTGGACGCTCGTAGGAAAAATATCAATCGTCCCATCGAGAATGACCCGTCGAGCTCAGTCCTCACATCCATATGCCGCCACTTTGGAGACATGCCGCACATCTGCTTGAAAAGCTTCGGAACTCGCTATCACGGCAGGTGTTTCCTGAGACATACAGCCTTCAGATAATCAAGAGGAACACCAATTCCTTTGAACAATACAGGATTTTTCTGTATTGTTCTAACTTGATTCGTTTCCGAGTAACGGGGTGTCAAAAGTTAATAAAAAATTGGTTTTTCATGAATTACTCAAAATTCTTTACGCCGATTCTGATTGTAGCCCGTTGGCAGGGATGGATTTTCGTAGCCGATGAATTGCGACGGGATCACCCAAGTTATTCTTATGTATTTTGACCCGCTAAATCCGAATTTCGAGGGTGATAAGCCGTGAAATCATCCGGAAAATTTTTATGGACGATTTTCCGAGGGAAATCGAAAAATCCATTTTTTTCAAAAACAAATGATGTCATAATATTTTGCATAAAATTCTCTACAGAAAAGGTATCTACAAGTTTTTCATGAAAATGCACCGTTTTCCAGTAAAACGTGCTCGAAATTCGAAAAAATGTAATTTTCTCAATTTTAGGTGCCCTCTCATTCCGTCACATAATGATATTTTCAGGATTACCTTTTCCCAAATTATTCATATATGTCTCAACTATGAATAACAGAAGAGAAATTTTTCGTGTGGATTTTCCGGCACTGAATTTCCCGATACTTTTACCTTGCATGGAACCGGCATTTTTTTATTCGCGAATCTCACGCAGTGGACGAATTCCTTATAATGTCAATCAAAACGGGTTCAGCACATAATTTTTCATGATTACAAAGCATTTCAGTAACAGAAAAACGGAAAATTTTACCTAAAAGTAAAAGAATTTTCCGTAGAAAATCGAAAAATTCATTTTTCCCAAAAACAAATGACGCTTTAATATACTCCATAAAATTCTCTACAAAAAAGGTCTCCACAAATTTTTCTTTAGAATGTACCGTTTTCGAGTAAAATGTGCTCGAAATTGAAAAAAAATGTGATTTTCTCAATTATCTGTGCTCTCTCATTCAGTCACATAATGATATTTTCACACGAATCCACACGAATGATTTTTTCAAGAATGTATCTTTTGTTATTCATAGTCGAGACATATACAGGGTGGGGCACCGAAAACGAAACAGACCGAATATCTTCAAAACGCATGTGTTCTGAAAAAAATGTAAAAACACGTCGATTTTTAATCCAAGGGGGACATCTTCCTATCATAACCTCAACTGTCATACCTCTCCCCCCACCCCTTGGTCGCTATCACCCAATCAATTTGAATAGGGAAAGTACTAAGTGTGACACATCATTAAAAAGGTAATTTCATAAGGAATTCAGCCATGTCAATTTTTGCTACCTAACTTTCTATTTTGGCGCCCTCTTGCGGGAAAAACAACTGTTCCGTATTCCAAATTATGATACTTCATTTGCAAGCTAATTTAACATAAATTCGGTGACAATGAATTATGGAATATTTCTAAGGCAAAAAACAAAATGGCGGCTTCAGAATCGGACCATAATTTCAGATCTTGCCTGCCATTCTGAAGCCGCCATTTTGTTTTTTGCCTCAGAAAAATTCCATAATTCATTGTCACCGAATTTATGTTAAATTAGCTTGCAAATGAAGTATCATAATTTGGAATGCGGAACAGTTGTTTTTCCCGCAAGAGGGCGCCAAAATAGAAAGTTAGGTAGCAAAAATTGACATGGCTGAATTCCTTATGAAATTACCTTTTTAATGATGTCACACTTAGTACTTTCCCTATTCAAATTGATTGGGTGATAGCGACCAAGGGGTGGGGGGAGAGGTATGACAGTTGAGGTTATGATAGGAAGATGTCCCCCTTGGATTAAAAATCGACGTGTTTTTGCATTTTCTTCACAACACATGCGTTTTGAAGATATTCGGTCTGTTTCGTTTTCGGTGCCCCACCCTGTATGAATAATTTGGGACAAGGTGATCCTGAAAATATCATTATATGACTAAATAAGAGGGCACAGAAAATTGAGAAAATCGCATTTTTTCGAAATTCGAGCACATTTTACTCGAAAACGGTGTATTTTAGAGAAAAATTTGTAGAAACCTATAGAAAATATGTATTTTTTTATTTTCCTTTTAAATACTTTTACTTTTAAGGAAAATTTTCTGTTTTTCCGCTACTGAAATGCTTTGTGATCATGAAAAAATATGTGCTGAACTCGATTTTATTGACACTATAAGAAATTTGTCCCCTACGTGAGCTTCGCGAATAAAAAAATGCCGCTTCCATGCAAGGTAAAAGTATCGGGAAATTCAGTGCCGGAAAATCCACAAGAATGACTTTTGCAAGAATGTCTCTTCTGTCATTCATAGTAATTTGGGAAAAGGTGATCCTGAAAATACCATTATGTGACTGAATATGGGAAATGTGACAAGGAATCACCTCCTGAAATTAATGACATCATTTAAGATACACCCTGTATACTAACATACAGAAACGTCATTCTACACTTAGTTCCTCAAATGTATCCTTACCTTTCTCCAGATTTAAGTTGAAAGAATGAAAAAGAAAAAACATATTTCTAAAGGGTTTATTCAATTTACCGAATTGCAATACTACTGATAAATACTTTCATAGGGTATTCGGAAGTACAAAACAAATAAAATATTAACAATAGATTAATAAATATCGATAAAAGTAATCATAAACCACATTCATCTTTCCTTTGGCAAGTGTACATTACAACCATCCGTACTTGGGCTGTCTTCTTTTAGCGTGAACCCTCTGAATATTTCGCTGTGCCAGTGGGGTAGTAGAGGGGCTGTTTGAGGGCGTGGGAGACTGTGGTGTATCAAGCTGAATAAAAAATAAATTATTAGCTATTTGTATTACAAGGAAGGAAAGTGTCACTTTTCCTCAAACATACTCCCGTGTAATACAAATGATTTTTCCTCCTACCCACTTAATAAACCTTTTTTTGTAAATTTAAAACGCATCTCAACTGCTTTTGTTCAAAACTACGACATTAAGATGGTCGTTTAATGTCGTGTATTTTTATTTGGAGTAGCATAGACAAACGGTTGTACTATTGAATATATTGAGATTGATTTCATTTCGAAAATTGAGATCGGCAGTTGAAGAAAATGAACCAATACTTGCCTCTGTTTTATTTCATCTGGAAGACCCGTAAAAATTGTGCAAATTTCTATTCCAAGCGAATTTCCCGACAATGACGTTCGAGAGATTAACTCCAAATATGAAATGAGCTGCGAATAGCTAAATTCAAACATATAGCGGGAAATAGTTCCTACTTTACCAACATTCTTACTGATTTCTTAGTTTGGCTATTTTCGGATAGAAAGCGCCACAGTATATTTCATTCATAGAAGATAGGAATGCGATTTTGATAACATCGGTAGAAGTAGCAAGACTGAGAAAATGAAACGGAAACTCTGTGTTGTTTGGATTTCGAAGATAATTGAAAAGAGTATCACACAGATAATTTTTAAGAGGAATATTCAACAGTCAATAACAGATTTTCGATCTATACAGGATGTAACATAAGTACGTTAAAATATTCCAGTGACGTAGTCCTGAGACAATTTTAAGAAAAAAGTCTAAATATACTTTTGTCCGGAAATGCTTCGTTTCGGAAATACAGGGTGTTGAAATTGAATTTTTGTACGCTTTTTAAATATAACTTTTGCAAAAAATAAGTTATTTGCACGAAATTTGGTACCCGGGGTTTTTTTGACGTGTGAAATCATAATTTCGTATTATTTTTCATGTAACATCTAGAGGGCCCTGCGTACCCTGTCATTATTTATTTCAAATTGCCCTAACATTTTTGACAGTAAACTTTTGGTACTCTTCATGAAAAAATCTTATTCCCACACCTTTTCCAATTAAAAAAGTATACTTACTTCCTCAACAACGCTGGAGGTGATCTTTTTCGAGATATTTACAATTTTCTATATCGATGCATGTTACTTAGCTCCTAGGGCGCCAAGTGAAGTTGCTGAGAAAAATTTCAACAATCTGTATCTCGAAAACGAATCGTTTTTCGATAAACATTTCATAGGAAAAAAGTTGTTTATTTTGACGAGATCTACCACATACTTAGTTTTTGTAATGTTCTCAGCAACTTCACTTAGCGCCCTAGAAGCAAAGTAACATGCATCAATATAGAAAATTATAAATATATCGAAAACGATCACCTCCAGCGTTGTTGAGGAAGTGTACCTTTTTTACTTGGAAAAGGAATGGAAATGAGGTTTTTTCATGAACAGTACCAAAGGTGTACTGTCAAAAATGTTAGGGCAATTTAAAATGAATAATGACAGCGTACGCAGCGCCCTCTAGATGTTACATAAAAATTGATACGAAATTATGATTTTCCACGCCAAAAAAACCCTGGGTACCAAATTTCGTGCAAATAACTTATTTCTTATTTTCAAAAAGCGAAAAAAAAATTCAATTTCAACACCCTGTATGTCCGAAACAAAGCATTTCCGGACACAAGTTTATATAGACTTTTTTCTCAGGAATATGTACGTCACTTGAATATTTTAACGTATTTTTGTTACACCCTGTATAATAAAACGAAACTTTTTCTGAACTTCTTTCTAAGGCAGTAAATTAATACAATATTTCTAAAGTTTAAAAAAAAATACCTACTTTTTCAAGCTTTTATTCAACTTGCCCTGTTAGTCCACTTCTAGTTGCACGATTAACTTGAAATTTGGCAGGTGTTCATGAAAACGGTGAAAATGCATTATGAAATTTTTGGAGAAAAATGGAGTCTCCAATATGGCGGACGAATTTTGTGATTATGGTCCGATTAGATTCTGAATTGGTTTGTTGGGGCTTTCGAGGTCGGAGATTATGAACTGTTTCTCAAAATTCATGAATTTAATATGGCGGTTCCAAGATGGCGGCCAATTTTTGTGATTATGGTCAGATTCTATTGAAAATATATGCAAATATTTCTCACCTGTGAGAAGGTTACTGAAAGTTTTTTAGCAACATCAGGCTTGAGTTCTTCTGCTGCTCTTTTCACATCAGTCGACTCAGCTACGGCTTCTAAATTGTCAGATACTTCTGGTTTGAGACTACTTTTTTTAGGAGATTTTATCGCCACAGCTTCAATAACATCAAGTGTTTTTGAGTTTTCTACATTTTCCGGTTTCTGGTCTGTTATCATATTTTTCGTATGAGACTCTTCAGATCGCATAGTCTTCGTTTCGGTATCTTTTTGAATTTCTTCACTGCATTCAGGGTCTGAAGATCTACCAGCTTCACCAATCTTCATTTCATCCGGAAAGGCAACCACTGAAGAATCCTTCCTTTGGCCCTCTGGCGATTGGGGTTGAATCATAATCAAATCATCGTCCTTCCTAATATCTCTAGGAGTTGTAGGTCTTGCTATGACTTCTAAATCTGTTTTCGAACCAATAATTTCATCCAACTCTTTCTCATCTTCCTCTCCGGAAGTGCTGAAGATTCCATCAAGCTCAGCCTCGATATCCTTCCTTCTTTTTGGATCAATGTATGAATCCAACGAATCTCTAGACCCGACAGAGTTTTTACTGGGACTGTCATCTCCATTAACTAGATGAGAAGATACCATGTTTGGCGAAGAGGTGGCTTTTTCTTCAGAACTTTCTCTTTCAGCGTTAGAGTGAACATCGACGTTGTTGTCGATATGGTCCGAATGTTTAGCTGCAGGGTTCTTCGTACTAGACAAAGGAGAATTTTTTGCGCTATAGAGGTTTATGAGATCTGATTCTTCTTTGAAGTTTTTCGGCGACTGTGCAAGGTTGTCGGAAGCCTCTTGAATTGGACTTGTGTGGGGCTCTGAAGCGGAAGTTTTGGCGACTCCACTGCTAGATTTGTAAACGGGAGGATTGATGCAGATGGTGGGGGTTTGAAATGTTCTTGAAGTTCGGACAACTCTAACGTTTGGACTCAAACTTGCTATTTTTCTGGTCAAATCTGAAAGAGTAAGATTAAATTGACTGAATGATTGAATACCATGATGAATTATTTCTAATATTAATAAAGGGATATATACTTGAATTATCTTCTCCCCTAACTAGGTTCAAAATATCAGCACCCGTCATATCTGGTAGCATAATGGGAGTTGTAGCTCTTGACAAATTTTCAGGACTTCTGGAGGATAATCTCTTGGCTTCTTCCATTGCTTTCTGTAGGTTCTGTTGTTTTTTGAAGGAGTCCCGAGAATGACAACGGCCGATCTGGGACCTTAACAATGAAAAAACAATCAAAAGAAATTGAAGTGATGTCAAAAAGGTACACGGAAAGTACTTGGAACTATTCAAGTAATTGATTATTTTTATATAGGTAAATGTGTATTAATTTGGTTATTATTGGTATCATAGATAGGTAATGATTTTTTTTAAATTTATTTTTAAATAATTAATCCTTTTAAGTTTCGGATCCCTCGTCTGTCATTTTGAATCAGGAGGTATTTTGACCATAAATACTTATTGTACTTACTTCCATCTTCTTGTCTTTATACCTAACATTTAATTGTTCGTACGTACCACACCTTCGTTGGTACAGCTCCATGTTGATGGTCTATTTTGTGAAACTTTTGGTATAGTTTCTTATTTCCTGAACATCTTAGTCTACTGAGGCCAAAGCATACCCCACAGTCACCCATCATTTTTTTTCTTTGGTGTGTTGGCATCGACTGCTATGGTCATTAGCCACGTGTTCTGTATAGGCCTTGTTATTAACTCCATACGCCACCTTAGGAACAGCACTGATAATCTTTCAATATTTTGTGTTGATTGTTCTTCAATTGTTATATCGTTTCACCATCTCATGAATCTGATGTATATTTATAATAAACCTCGTTTTTGTCTGGTTTTCGGGTGTTTAGGATGTTGTCGAAAACATATGAAATTTCTGAAACCGATGGTTGGATATACCTTTTTGCAAGATAGATTTCATCAGGAGCTAAAGTTAAAATCAAGAAAGAAAACAGTCAATCTGACATTCGCGGAGGCCAAGCCGTGACAAGGCCAATGAAGCAAAGCCTTCTTAAGAAATTTGTTTGGTACATTTGCTGTTTTGTCATTGGCCTAAACCTCTCAGTTACCGTGGATCCTGAAAATTCTGAACCTGTTATTAGCCGAGTACCGTTGAATAATGAGTTAGCATCCACTGTGTCTTGGAATCATCTTCATTCATCAACTAATAATCAATATGTAATCAATACAGAATAAAATATTCGTAGAAAAATGTGTTTATTCGTTATGATTTTTGCGGTTAAATTACAAGACAGCATACAAACTCAGTTGCATGTCTTGTCATTACTTTTTGCATTCAGTTGATGAAATTCCAATTGAATTTTCGATATTACCATTCCCATCAAACTAAAAGTTATTTGATTTCACATCGGATTTATTCAATTGGATTTTGAAATGATTTCCGTGAAAAAAATCCTGCAGTGAACTACTGCATATAATCATGTCAGGTACATTAAAGAAGTTCCGTTGATCATACACCTTAGGAATAATATTTGTCCATGGCCATCTGGAAGGTAGATGGAGCATGCTTGAGACCGAATAGCATACGTTTGATCTCAGTGTCCATTCTGTGTAGAAAGCTGATTCAGGGATGTCATTTTGATCCATCTCAATTTGAGGTTGTAAAATAATTTGCTTATCCAAGCTTACCTAAAATATCTGTATTATTTGGAAAAGTATTTGTCATCTTTAGCATTTTCCTTCAATATGCGGTAGTCCATTTCTACCTGTCTCTTTTGTGTACCTTTTCAATCTAATTTATTTTTGTTAATTTCCATAATACAGAAGGGAAACTTACGCTATCTGGGCACTTCTAACCACTTGTCTCCATTTATGAATGCTTGAATCGAGTATTGCCATCCTGGCAATTCTCCTGAACCTGGAATGAAATGTGAAATTCCTAATCCATTTTTTTTGGGTCTGATGAGAACTTACTTAGCTAAAGAGTCCTCATTTTCAGGAGGTTTCTCAAATAATTCCTCTTCGTCCTCTGGTGCAACTGGCCCTACTTTAAAGTCTTTCATTAACCGTCTTTCCCAAATTTTCATTTTCTTTCCAAGTACAGCTGAAATTCCAACGATGAAAAATCAAAACTTTTTAAATTACAGCCTGCTCAAGAGTATTTTAGTTATTGTTGGAATTTGGAATTATCATAAAATTTATTATATGAAAATGGTGTTCACTACCTAATAAACTGATGGAGCGTTGAAAGTATCTACTAGAGAATTTTGCTGTGATCACAAGTATATATAAAGGGTTATTTTTGAATTGTCCACATATTCATTGATTTTAACAAAATGAAGTTTATACCTTTCTCTTTCTTTTCTGCAGAAGAAATGTCCATTCCATTCTTACCGAGAACTTCTAAAATTTCATATCGAAACGAAGAGATGTCACCTTTCAATTCGTTCACGTCATCTTCAGTTACAACGGCTTCTTCACATTTTCTGTGTTTGGCACATACATATCTCCATACAAGAGCTCTCATAACCGCAGTGTATCTGTAATCTCTTTCTTTTTCTTCTCTATTTCTTCTCTGAAATGTAATTCGTTTTTAGTTGAAAGTCACGATATGAATTAGAAAATTGGGAATTTGAGCCGAACTGATTTCATTTTGTTCATTAAGTACTTGCAAAATAATTTTTGTACCAGCTTTGACAGGAATATGATCTGTTATTCAGTGGCCGTAGTGGGCAATATCTGTTTTCTGTTGGATTCTTGCTGAAAATATTATTATTGTATTGATGTAGCAGAAAGCTGGATTTCAAATCGACTTTTATACTCCATGATTATTATTTCTACAAGTATTTCAGATTGATGAAAAAAATAAAAATAATAATAATGCCTATGTTGGAGCTCTTATTCACCCACCATGATTTTTAAACTATTAGCCAGGAATCACACTGATCGACTAGGACCGACCGTCCACCTACGAACAAAATTTCCAACACGTATATTCTTATCGCACAACTCACACTGTATAATCGTCATTGACCGTCCTCGACCGTTTTTCAAAGACCATGTTCGAAATTGTAGTCTGCTGGAAATTTTGGTCGGTGTCACACTATCCTGACGTAATGTCATTTTGACACACATTTATGATGAACTTGTGACTTCAACAAAACTCATGTAAATAGGTATATTTCCTACCGGAAAAATATAATGTTCTTCTTCAGTATCACTACTGCTTATTAGTTAAAGCAAAACTATTGACTTTGTGACTTTGAAAGTTTTAATTGATCTACTTCTACTTTTGGTCGTAGGACGGTCGCGGACGGTCGGTCCTGGTCGATCAGTGTGATTCCTTACTTATTCATGAAGAATGAACGGCAATACTTTACCGGATGGTAAAAAAAAATAACTACTGCCTCCTGCTGCTGAAGTTGTTTTCTGTTGAATATTTGCCGACTTATCTATTTTGTTTGAACGACCGATCAAGAATATATTATAGGGAATTGAAGTGGAATCATGAACGTGAACATTAACTAAGATGCACGTTAGCATACGATTTTATAGCTAAGCGTGCTAATAAGACTGCGCTTGCTTAAAGTTAGTTAACGTTTACGTTCATTATTGCACTCCAGAACATTTTGGGCTTCAAACTAATAATTGTCATTTCGAAATGCCGTAACAACTCACGCAATTCTTGTAACTAACTTGTATGGGTAAGAGCATCTACTACTTTGAGACATGACAGTTTTTTCTAATAGTGTTACTGATGAAGTTGTGAATTCACCTTGGTCGACATTCTCCTCAATTTGTCTTTTTTCCGTAAGCCAAGAAGTTTGAAAAGCATTTTAGGCTTTGGGAATATGTTGAAAGGAGGAGGTAGAGTTCCAGTTTCATCGAAATAACTCATCCACAGTTTGGTTCTCGCAAACTTCCATTCGGTGTCTGAGGCTTCCTGAAAACCAAAAAATCGGTATAAAGAATCTTTATTTTTGCTTCGTTGTATTTTTACTGAATTGAGAACACTGAATGAAGAATTGAGAAACTCAATAGAAAATATGGACAACCATGATATGAAGAGCTTTGCTCTCGACTTTGCTATGCTTTGAGCTGATTTGTCATACTTTGACTTTGAGCTGTCCCAACTTTGAGTAAAAAAAGTGCCCACAGAAACCTAGGTGCAACCCATTTTCTTGCATTCGTTGATTGAATTAAAAGTTCTTGCCATCAATATGTAATAATTAATGAATACTTTTTTCGGAATCGGATTGTTAAACAAACAAATATATCTATAACTTAAAAGGAATATAAAAGTATTTGTGAAAATTGATATTGTTTGAAAATTAATACTCGTATAAGTTATAACTTACATCTATCGTTGCATAAGAATTGGACATCATAGCAATTAGGAGGTTCAATAGTACGATCACGTTGATCACACTGTACGATCCGAACATTAGAAGACCCCAAAATCTTGTGTAAGTTTTAATACCAGTGAGTTCAAAACTATCGAGATCCACCATTCCAAAGCTGGCCCAAAATAGTGATTGGGACGACTCAAAAACACTAGAAAAAAAAAACAAATATTCAGATTAAAAGTTCAACTACGTACCTATACGGTTATTTTGTACAGTCGAAAATAACCATTTATATCAATTGAAGACATCGGTGCAAGAAGAGGACAGCTCCATTTAACAAAATTTTTCGGAAACAAAGAAAAACGTTTTAAATAGTAATTTATGTATCAAGTGAGTAAAGTGATACTTTTTTTTACGAGTAGGAAATGTTGACGCACGACGCGTTGACGGAGTGCGGCATTCCTACGAGTAAAAAAAACACTTTACTCACGAGTTTGATACAGTATTTTTTCTACAACTGTCAAAAAAAATAACCAATTCATATTTTTTTTGCAAATATGAAATGAATTTGGCATATTTTTATTGATTAATTATTCGAACAAAGTTCGAAGAGTATGCCGTAGAGTGAGTTTCAAACAAATGAAACGAATAATTTCGACAGAGTCGAAATCCCTTTCTCTTCACACTATCCCGCAAAATGGAAAATTTGAAGCGAATATTAAAATAACATATTCATCGAGGTCAATATTATTATTATTAATGTTGACTTGACTTTCGAATAACTAGTCCATCGAAGTAACTTTTCATTTTCTTAGATTTGTATTCAAAATAAATAAACAATCCTCGTGAAGCAACGAATACCTTTTTCTTTCTTTGAACTATGTCAAGGAAATCTCATATTTGCACTATTTACGATTTTCTCCGTTCAATCTGCATCACTTTTCATTTCTACTTAAATTAAATTTTTTATAGTTATCAAGAATTCGTTATCTGGATAGATGCCCAATTTCACAAATTTCATTAATTATTGTTGTCAACTAGTTTCTGACGGCCAAACAGCCATAGCTACCTTGGATTACGTAGTGTAGATTAGGTCAAATAGTTCCTTAGACGTATAAAAATATGCTATTATTTTGAATATATTCGCCGCGATAGTTTGGAATTTTCATAATACTTATATAATAGTAAGAATGCTAAGAATATTATTGGTTAGATATTTATAGGTTATTAGTTGCCAAAGAAAATGAGAACTGGCTTTATGACAGGATTTCGTTATTATTCGGATCTGTCACTGTTGTTGCATGAAACTGTCGGAATTTTTTTTGACAGTTGTACAAAACATTTATTTCTGAAGATTTTATTTTCATATTTCGTATAGTACGGTAACCACAGACAAATTTAAGCCACGAGTGAAGAATGAATCGTAGCACTTTGAAACTCGGCACATGACTTCTTGACATCATGTATTGTTAGAAAAAAAATTGTTCACCAAAAAATCAGGGGTGGAACCCAAAAAAAATTATTTAAAAAATTAAAATTTTTTTTGCTGTTGTTTCGGAAAGTAAAAGATTCATCAAGAAACAATTTCAACAAGGTGAAAGATAATTCAATTAATATTTTTTTTTGTGGTTCTACCCCTGATTTTTTGGCAAACTTTTTTTTTTCAAACAATACATAATGTCAAGAAGTCATGTGCCGAGTTCAAAGTGCTACGATTCATTCTTCACTTGTGGCTTTCATTTGTCTGTCATTACCGTACTATAAATTGGATCCTACTAATATTACATACAGTTATATGAAACCAAATATTTAAAATCATTAGGATGAAATTACTTCGCAAATCTCCTCCATTTCATGCAAGAATCGCCAGCCCCTTCGAAGTCTGGCTCACCGTTAGGCAAATGGTAGCACCTTTTCTTCTCCAAATCAGAAAAATACCACAGAAGCTGATTGAGACCTGAAAATCATTAAATTTTATGGTTGTGTCATTAGTAACGAGTGTACCTTACCGCATGCAAAGGCGAAAAGAACCAAACTATAAATAAAGAAGAATTTCACTATATCAATGACCATGCGTCCTAAAGATATCTGCAATGGTCCTAGGTGGGGATTTATGGAAAAAAGATGGACCAACTTGAGAGCACTGCAAAATGAAAGCAAATATGTTTGAAATGTGGAAAATTATCAGGAAAACAAAATGCTCAACATACTTATTTTTTTCTGAAATTGCTCAAGAATGCGTAATTTCTTTATTCTATAGTATTTTGAAGAAATCTGCATGCATTGTTTACAATAAGCTTGTCAAGAGAGGTGGAAAATTATCAGGAAAACAAAATGCTCAACATACTTATTTTTTTCTGAAATCGCTCAAGAAAGCGTACTTTCTTTAATCTATAGTATTTTGTAGAAATCTGCATGCATTGTTTACAATAAGCTTGTCAAGAGAGGTGGAAAATTATCAGGAAAACAAAATGCTCAACATACTTATTTTTTTCTGAAATCGCTCAAGAAAGCGTACTTTCTTTAATCTATAGTATTTTGAAGAAATCTGCATGCATTGTTTACAATAAGCTTGTCAAGAGAGGTGGAAAATTATCAGGAAAACAAAATGCTCAACATACTTATTTTTTTCTGAAATCGCTCAAGAATGCGTACTTTCTTTAATCTATAGTATTTTGAAGAAATCTGCATGCATTGTTTACAATAAGCTTGTCAAGAGAGGTGGAAAATTATCAGGAAAACAAAATGCTCAACATACTTATTTTTTTCTGAAATCGCTCAAGAATGCGTACTTTCTTTAATCTATAGTATTTTGAAGAAATCTGCATGCATTGTTTACAATAAGCTTGTCAAGAGAGGTGGAAAATTATCCGGAAAACAAAATGCTCAACATACTTATTTTTTTCTGAAATCGCTCAAGAAAGCGTACTTTCTTTAATCTATAGTATTTTGAAGAAATCTGCATGCATTGTTTACAATAAGCTTGTCAAGAGAGGTGGAAAATTATCAGGAAAACAAAATGCTCAACATACTTATTTTTTTCTGAAATCGCTCAAGAATGCGTACTTTCTTTAATCTATAGTATTTTGTAGAAATCTGCATGCATTGTTCACAATAAGCTTGTCAAGAGAGAAACAAGATGTCCTGCACTACCAGGACGACGCTTATTGCCATAATCCTATAAAACAATAAATAAATTGGGTCGAAAATCCATCAGAAAACAACTACTTTCCTGCCTAATACCACGACGAACGTTGAATTACATCTAATGAATTTCCGTGCAGAGTCCTACAAGGTAGTGATGGGCGATATACATCGATGATTTTAAAACATCGATGGTAATCATTCGATGTTCCGATATTTTGGTATCGATGTCGCAAAATGAAACATCGATAGTTAAGCACTATCGAATTTCAGCATCGGTCAAACACGCATGCGCAATAAAATTTGTTACTCAAGGTGCGTTTGTTGTTTTTTGTGGAACCCGAGCGAGCAGAACATTTGTACCGCGTAGTCACAGAGCTAATTGAACAAAAAAGTAAATATCGTTTATCGAACGATATTTTACCACTTATTTGATCTGTCACGTCACCTGTCACCTGTCCTTGTCACTTCTTAATATTCGAATTTCGCTTTTATTTTGTTATCGTTAACGAAATGACGAAAGATGAAACCTAAATATTGAAGTGTATTATCAGTAACTCAATCAAATTTTCCCAAACTGTGAGTACTGTCACGCCTAAGATGTCTAGAAACCCTGGTGAATTCAACGATTCGATTTTGTTTTGATTTTTATGGACGGCACCTCCTGTTGGATTAGGTCCTAGTTCACATTCTTTAGTACGTGGCGCTTATAGCGCTGACAAGAAACTGTTAGGCTGCTTACACATAACGACGTTTTGCGTTCACGACTTTTATTTTTATTCTGTTCTCTTATGGGTTCCGTTAAAAACGCTCGAAGCTGTCATACATTTGACGTTACTTCGATAAATTTGAATTTAAAATTAGTTTATCAGGAATTTGATTTCATTTTGATTCTGGTTTAGTAGTGATTGGAGTTTTTGTCCTATTTTTCATTGTGTATTGTGTTGTTTCTAGTTCTTCGTTGTTTATGGTGTTTTCCGATCAAATTTCTTGTTTTCCTGATTTTTGGATTGTTACCTATTTCATCTGATAAATTGTTCAACACTTCAGTCAAGAGTTTTTCTTGAACATTTTTGCTTAAATTAGTGCCTAGAAAATGACCCGAGTGTGCATTTTATAATAATAATAATACCGGAAATATCTCATTATGGCGTTTTCACAGTTTTCCAAAGTTAATCGATTGGAATTTTTATTAACATAACATTACTTTACATTTTATCAAAACAGACACAAACTCTCAACACAAACGTCACAAACTGTCAAAATTCAGACAGTCAGAAAGAGAAATCTATGGTCATGGAAGAAAAATATTCACGAAAATTTGAGCACCTTGTGTGTAAACATAACTGAGTCGCCCTCTGAACATCGGAATTCGGAACCCGAACCTAATTATCAAAAAATCAAGCATTTTCAAGTAGGCAGGTGTCTTCAGTTTGATCCCAGTAGGCAGGTGTCTTCAGTTTGATCCCAAAGTTTTACAGGTATAAGTGCACGCACCAGGGTTTCTAGACATCTTAGTCACGCCAATTCATCTATCATCTGTCAAAAGTTTCAAATGTCAAAAAACATCGATGTCGAAAAACCATCGATATGTTTGCAAAAAATCGATGGTGAGTTCGATAGTACCGTCGATGTCACCGCAATTGCTAAGTTGCATGGAAATGTTCATTGAAACATTTGGACCAATAAGATCGATTTCTGGGTTCTAGCCCTCATCAGTATAAGGTAGGTTTTAGCAGACAATAACTAATGTCTGCAACAAATGATTTGGCAAAATCTCTATGTAAAGGCAGAAGCTGAGACACCGCCCGCAGCCTAGCGTTCACTAAACTACGGGCGCCATCTGAACTCCAGCCCCTCAACAAAGCAATACCCAGTACTGGCGTGATTAATTCAACCACAAATACAAATTGAAGAAATCTGCATGCATCGTTCACAATAAGCTTGTCAAGAGAGAAACAAGATGTCCTGTGTGCTAAATTAGCAACTAATAAATTGACATGAACTTCTTTTTCCAACTCAATTAATTCTGTTTCTGGTAAAGCCGCTCGAGACAGAATATCAGCAATATAATATATCAATTTATCAGGAGCATAACTTATGCTCCTGATAACTTAGCGATCGGACGTGTGCTAGGCATATGGAAATTTTTTTTTTTTTGTGTAAAAAAAAAGTAATCTCTCTTTATGTCATTTTAACACATTAACAGGTAGGAACAATCTAATAGTGAAAAACCAAAGCCATAAGGTCTGAATGTCCTTAAAGGGTGGAAATAAGGGAGCCATCTTGTAAAAGAATACTCGGTCGCTGACACATTTTCTCGCTTATGGCAATCGACAGAATGAAATCTGATATCGTTAGGAACACGACAGAAAATTCCCATAAGCCAATCAGCTGTTTAAGTAAATTTTCCGGCCGGAAAATTTTGGGAATTTTTTTTTTCATATGCCTAGCACACGTCCGATCGCAAAATTTTCATTTTTTGAGCTCAACACTGACATAATTTTCAGTGGTTAAAATCCCTGAAACGAGAAAATGAGTCAGCAAAATATGTCATTATCTGATGATCTATATGTGCATGATCTGAAATAATCAGTCCCCGTTACCTGAAAATATTTGCCCCAGCAAACAGACCCTCTGCAATCAATTGTGGGTCAAACGCGTACCACTGTTCTCTTCGTATATACGCTGTTGCCGGATCCTCTCTAATTTCTGCAGTCTGCTGGAAATAGGACGCTACGCGCAGAAAAAACACAGCTGTATATAGCACATTCCTGGTAAAATCTATGAAATTCCAGAGGTTTCGTAGGTATGACTTTATCCCTTCTACGAATATTTCTTGAGTTTCTTCCATAATGAAACCTTAAACACACGAGAAGGTATAAAGCTACTATTTTCGTGGAAAGAATTGAGGGTTCCTGCTTACCAATAACATAAAGAAGAACGGCGTATTCCAATATGGTGGGCGTGTTACCTCTTTGTCTTTCGTATTTTTCTATCACATGCGCTTTCATCGAGTCAGATCCGAAATATTCCAAAACAAGATCATCAGCCCGCAAGGACACCAAAATCAAAAGCACTGAAATGTTTATAAATACAACATTACTGACTGAACTTAACACGAAATGAAAAAATATATTGAGAAAAGAATATTTAAAAAAACAACAACCTATAACAAGAAATGAATTAATAATAATAATAATAATAATAATACTTTTATTGCACACCAAATTTTACATTAATACAAAAATAAGACATATACATACAGGTCTAAATATGATGGTGAGCAAATGGCATTTGATTCAGATTGGAGTTGCCTCGCATCTGATCTTCCACCAAAGCCTTACTTTGAAGAAAAAATAATTTTAGAACAGTGAGATCATTGTGAAAAGACATAGAAAGAAATGAAAAGAGAAGAGGAAGAGGAGAGAGGTCAAGAAAGTGCGAATGATGGAGAGTAGAAGGAAAAAAGAAAAAAAAATCATCAGATTCTCGATGCGACTTGTTTATTTGTAACACTTTAGTCGTGCTGAGTGGAAAATAAGTGTTTTTTGAATGTTTTTTTGAAGGTATTGATTAACAATTAATACTGTTTAGGTTCTAAGTGTTTATATAATTAATTGTGTCAGAAATATATGAGAACGAGCGCTTATACGATTCTTTTTTGTGAGCAGCAGTAGTCAAAACCAATTTTCTTCGCAGATTCAAGTTATGTTCATGTTCATGTAGGTAGGGAGGACTTTTATACTTCATTATTTTAAAGAAGGTGCAGGCCATGTGTAGATACATCTGTGAGTCATCTGATGGTAGGTACAGAACTTCAATTTTTCAATGAAAGTGGATGTGTAAAAGGTATAAAACAGAGGGCCCAAAATGATACCTTGTGGTACACCTGATTTTATTTCCTGCCAATTTGAGGATGTGTTACTTATGAGAACCTTTTGTCTTCTATTGTGTAAGTAAGATGAGATTGATACTCTTGCTGTATCACTGAATCCGAAATAATGCAACATTGAGAATAGTACTTGGTGATTTATGATGTCAGATGCTTTTGAGTAGTCTAATAATATCAAAATTGTCGCTTTGCTTCCATCGAGAGCTTTGTCCATTCATTCTCATCCATCATCAAATAATTTTTAATAAATAAAACAACACTAGCTATAAATACTCTCTCTGATAAACTGAGAAGTAACATGATCGCCATCAAAATGCCCGGCGACTATTCTTGGCGTCTCCTAGAGAAAAGGTGTTTAACAGATTCTTTAGCTCAACGAGTTTATTCTCATGCCAAAATCCTATACCATAACCATAAAAAGTCCCACTTCAAAAATCTACTGATTGCAATGACTCACATAAGAAAAACAGATATGAAGATGCGTGTATCAAAAATTTCATAAAGGGTTTCCTCATGAGCTTTCCAGTTTTCGTCTCGGGTGCAAACATGTACAACAAACTGTAAAAAGGAAACAGTAACGCTGTCTTTACGATTATCAACACTTTCGCTCCTGAAGATTTTCTTCTGAAACCTGGCACACCCTCATACCAAATGGAAGCCAGAAGTTGTTGGATATTGGGGTGAGCAACGAACTGAAAGAAAAAGGAAATGTGTTCAGTGGTCGAGTTTTCCAGTGGTATTAATAGTGGAGTCAGAGCTGGTGAATATTTTTCAAGAGTTTGTACATTAGTATTTCTTACATTTATTATGATGACGTCATGGACTCCTTGAAAGATAATTCAATTCTCCACAAGAAATATACCTAGTAATTTCTCACAAAATGCGCTCGTTTTCTCGGAAAACCTGATTGAATTCCGATATCAAATTTCAGGCTCGCCTTAAGGCAGGGCCGAAAATTAGATTTGTCATAACTTTGCTAAAAATTATAGTAGGAGGAAAAGAAGAAAAAGTGTATATCGTTCCTGAAGACTTCTACTTCATCGTGCAAATAATGTGAGTATCTGAGTACCTAAAATGTGTTTTGTCCCACTTCACACAACCCTTCTACGATATTTACGGAGGATCTGAAAGTCATGGATATTTTAGTTGATATGAAATAATTATACTGAAGCAGGAATCAGTACCCTTTTTGGACCATATGCAACGATTTTAGACTAGTGAGACCAGTCTCACTTTTAGCCTTACTCTTGCCTCAGCTTTTAACTTACCCATAATCCCGGCAATTTCTTCAGTAAATGTTGAAAATAATTGCTCATACACATCCTACATAAAAAATGAAGTAGGTATGTGATTTCAAGCTTGAGGTTTGCACTTCACAATAGTATTATTAAACATATATGCAGGATATGAATAAGCGAATATTTTCAACATATACTGAAGATAATGCCGGTTTTATAGGTAAGTTAAACAAAGTTTTTTGCATGTATAAGTGGGACCTGTCACACTACTCTAAAATTGTTGCATGTCCAAATGGTATGGTATGGTATGGGTTGCTACTTCGGTATAATAATTCCATATTTACTAAGTTATTCATGATTTTAGGATCATCCGCAAACATCTCCGTGAAGTGTCACAAAACACATTTTATGAACACAAATACTCGCATATTATATTTGCATGAGAAGGTAGGAGTCTTCAGAAACGATAAAACGATAAGAACTTTTTCTTTTCCGATCATTTTTAGCAGAGTTATGACCAATCAAATATTCGGCTCCGCCAGAACTTTCAGCGGCGGGTAAGGGTGAACGTGAAATTTGATGTCGGCGTTCAATCAGTTTTCCGGGAAAACGAGCGCATTTCGTATGAAATTTCTGAGAATCATTTTTGTGCAGAATTGAATTGTCTTTCACCTTGTCGAGTTGTTTTTCAAAAAATCATATATTTCCCAAGATTACAGCAAAAATTTATTTATTTATTTTTAAACGAAAAAGAAAAAAATATGTTCCACCTCTGGAATTTTGTTTTCGTGTTTATCATGGTTCCAACTACTAGCATACCAAGTTTGATGGTGCTACAATCGATCCTTGCCTCAAAATCCAATCGTACTGGATTACTATTATTAAGTACTTTATATACAGAAACATCACAAAATACTTGACATGATTTTTTGGGTTTATGACCTTCCACAATCTGAAAATGAAAAAATTTTTAATCCAAATAAATCTGTACAGAAAAAGATGATGAACTTCCTTTCTTAGATGTTTTGATAAAAAAATCAACATCTCGAGTCAACACAACTGTTTATAGAAAGAAAACACATACCAATAGATATCTCCATTATAACTCAAATCACCACACCAGCGTGAAAAACAGAGCACAAGTGGTTTGCAATTCAACACAAAATCTGAAAGAAGAATTGAATTTTAAGTCCGTTCTCAGGGAAAATGCTTATCCGAATGAATTCGTGGAAAAAACCATTAATGAAATTGAAAATAGTACTACACTTTACAATCGAACAACACAACACACAGACATGCGACATCTCCATACACATCCAACAAACAACATTATACCTTATGTTCCTGGACTGTCTGAAAAGATCAAACGGATTGGCCATAGGTATGATGTAAGAACAACATTTAAAACAACCAATACATTGAGATCAATACTCACACATACAAAACCCAAAAACGCTGGTGAATGTTCAAAAAATTGTGTTTACAACATACCTTGTTCGTGTGGTAAGGTGAAACATCAAGACCATTGATTGTGCGCCAGAAAGAACATAAAAGTTACATCAGAAATCGAAAAATAACGGGTTCGAAAATATCCGAACATATTCTAACATCTGATGGCGATCATATGATGGAATGGAATAATACCAAAATTTTATTGAGAGAATCAAATCAAGAAAAAAGAAAGTTAAAGGAAAATGCGTGCATTCTTTTATCGAACAACTGCTTTTCAACCAATTCCATCGTAATGGACTGCACCTGGTTACCTCTCCTCAGAGATGAAATAAGAACTAATAGAATGGTGATTGATTGATACCGAACACCCTATTTATCAAGATACCAAATGTCAATCAAAAGAATGTATGACAGATTTCATTTGACTCTGTCAAAGAAAGATCTTATTTCCAAAACCGCAATTCAAATTCAGTTTCTTCAGCGTCAAGAAGTTTTGATAACGGAGGCAGATACAGCCTCCAAAACGTCAACAATTTTCAAAAAAAGAGAAGTATTCTTTGTTAATTCGATCTCATTTTTCAGATAGGCAAATTCGGTGTAGGGTACGTTACGGACAAAAATTAATTTCTTTCAAGACAGCAATCTTGTGAACGCAGTAACTTATCGGGCAAATTAATTAATATGCCCTTCTACACTTGTACAGATTTCTTTGGATTAAAAATTTTTTCATTTTCAGATTGTGGAAGGTCATAAACCCAAAAAGTCATGTCAAGAATTGGATTTCCTCCACAAAATCAAACTTTCAATCAATAATCACAAAATAATTTTTATTCAGAAAATTCATCAAGCTTTTCTTTTTCGATATTTTCATCCGTGGGTGAGTTATTGGCAAATCGACTTTTTTGACACATTTTACTAACATGGAGGCATGTTGTCGAGACCATCATTGAATGTTCAGCTCTTTTCAAGTACATCTCGAAAAATTTTAACCAGCTAGTGACTTGAAAAGATTCCTTACTTTCTTTTGTTTGTACTGTATTGCAAGCTCCAACCTGGCTAGTTTCATATGCTCCCCCTCCTCGTATGGGGGGTTATCAGGGTCGTGATTCAGTATTATTGCTAGTTCTTGAGAGCTCCTCGATTGATGCAACAAATCCACAGCAAATGTTTGGCACTGTGACCTCAGCTCCATATAATCTGACTTACATTCCTAGAGTGAAAATGAAAATGAGTCTTATCAATATTATTGATTTTCCCCAACGAGGAAATTCATAAAAAATTTACATACATTCAGTCTGAATTTATTAATTGAAAATATAACGGCTTTATTAAGTCTCCAAGACTATTTATTTCAATAACTGAAAAATAAAAAAAGTCGCCAACTGAACGATAATCTTTGTGCATTAATAATATTTGCTCACAAATAATAATAATACTGGGTCTTCATTTTTTACAAACACAATAGGTTACACCCAATGGGCACAAGGACGTTGAAATAACGTTGTGAAATTGCTGAAAACCGAACGTTTCTTCAACGAAAAAATGTCGCGTGAAACAACGTAATATTAAACCAATTGCTTACTAATTATCGACTTATTGCCATTTTCATTCAGGTTTTTTGAACATCGAAGATACTCAATAAAACAACATTGTTTTGACCAAATAAAAGGTTAAGGAAGGTATCATAAACATTGATAAATGAATCGCATAAAGCCAATTTGATCAAAAATTATTTTTGAATTGACATAACGATTGTTAAACGTATATTTAACGACTTGTTGAGGAAGTAACGTTGAAAACGCATGTTTATAACGTATTCTTTCATCGTTGAAGATTACACTAAATTATTGCCGTTGAAATTTTCAACCAGAAACGTTTATTCAACCAATGCCACGTTAATAACACGTTTGAAAAACGTACGGGTGCCCATTGTCAGTAGATGATTACTCGTGGGAGGCGACGTTCAACATAGTTGTTCTTCCACATAACCCCTCCCCCCCCCCACCAAATACCAACCAGCTGAGAGACCAAATCATAATAGGTACTAGAGATAATGATAATTTGTTTTTCAATAAGAAAAAATACAATCGAAACTACAAATCAGATATATCTAAGTATAAGTATAGAAATAACACAAAAAAACAAAAAAATGCTACAACTAACAACTAATTAGTTCTCAAAGACAGTAGAGACAGTGGGATTTTACAAGTTCTAGTAGGTCTGAGAAAATTTAATCAGATTAGAATAAAGATATTTATTTTATATTTATATCCAAACAGACCTGATGGTCTAATTACTATGGATATAATGTGTTCTGGGTAGGCCTTGTTACTTACTCCATACGCCACCTTAGGAGCAACACTGAATCGTGGAGGATTATCCCCAGCCAGCAACAAGATTCAATCACTCAGATTTATATCTGAAACTGAAAAAAATCTTGCCCTGCATGTGGATCGAACCCGCGACCTTTCGATCACGAAACCCCGGCGTTACCACTGCGCCAATCCTCGCATATCTCGGGGTATGGGTCCGATTATAGAGCAGTTTAAGTTTTCCATAGGCTTTCTGTATAAGATAATTCACATGTCCATTGAACTTTAATTCATTGTCCTTATAAAGGTACAGATTTTTGTATTTTTCTACTGCTTCTAATCATTGATCTTGATTTCAAATAGCGGGCTAGCAGCAAGAGCCTCTTTATCTTTACCAAAAATCATGAATTGAGTTTTGTTTTCATTAAGAATGAGATCATGCACATTTGAGAGCGCAGAAATGTAGCTCAAATCGGAGTTTATTCTTCCGCAAGCGACACGCAATTCATTGAAAATAATAAATACAACTGTGTGTCATCCGCATATTGAAGAGTGCTACAAAATTTTATACTTTGTGGAAAATCCGCAGTGTATATAGAGAACAGAAGTGGCCCTAGAATACTCCCTTGGGGCACCCCTCGCGTAATTCTCCTACTGCATGAGAACAAATTTTCATCAAGCAATGTTGTTTGAGAGCGATTATATACACAGGTAATTCCTTAAAAACTTAACAACGCCTTCACTGACACAAATTTTTTTTTTTCGCACAGGAGTTCATGGTTTATAGTATCGATGCACACTATTTAATTTAGAGTCTTGTGCTCGTGCAGAAAACACGATGAAATGTATGAGTGTTTAAAACCTTTGGTGTGAATATAATTCAAGAAGTGGAAACTACCGAAAACACCGTTTTGGGTAGTTTCTATTTTTTTAACCTAAAGGTATAGTTAAGATAGTTCGATACGTTTATTTGCAGCCATGGACTAGAAAAACCCAATCAATATATAATAATAATAATAATAATAAATCGTCTTTTATTGGGCGAAGTTTAGTTACAAACTATTCTTACACTTAACCCGAATATCACCATGCCAAAAACAAGGCATAAATAAGACATTAGTAGAGCGAACCAGAAGAATATGCTAACCCGAACATCTTGAAGCAGAACTAAAACACCTGAAAGACATTCCTCTTTCTAATGGGTGCGTACAGAAGAGAGAAAAAACTTCGAAACAATCTTCAGTAGACCAAACGACTGCCCAGACATTGAAACGGAGTAGCTGTCAAACTAACACCGACAAAAATTAACTATTCCTACCGTATGTTCCCAGAGTTACAGATCGACGGTATTCTAGAATACACTGACAAATCTGCTGTGGCAGAACATCTCTACAATATCGGCATATTACCCAAAACTCATTCGGAAAGTAATTAAGATCCAGAAACACAACAACTTCAGAACCGACGAAGGATTACAACTACAAACTTCGAATATCCTTCAGAGACCTCATCGGGAAGTACATATAACGTCTCAATGAAACATCGGCGTGCCTACATTTTCGAAACATCGCAAAATATCCCAGGGATGTTTGTGCTCGCTGGGTATGGATCATCATGTATAAGAGGAGCGTTGTACAGATATCTGTCAGATTTAGTTCAGTATCTGTCGTGGTATCAGCCTGGGAAGTAGTTGTTTTCTGTCAGATATTAGCCTCATACTTTCTACCTTTTGGAAATATGTCCAAAATTTTCATTATTCAATAACTATTATTTTCAATGATACTCACTGGTTCAGCAAAGGCCAATCCTCTCAGTTCCCAAGATAACTGGAAGGCTGTAAGCAAAGGATCACTCGATGAAAGCGCTATAAGGGATGGACTTGCTAGGGCTCTGTATTCGTTCAGTCTTGATAAAGAGTGCCTCAATGAATCTTCCTTTGATTCTTTTATACAGTCTTCACAACCACACCTAGAATATTTTTGAGATATTGTTGGGTCATATGCGAAGAGGTCACCTGAATTGCCACAATATCAAAATACAAAACGTGAAATCATTATATATAATAAAACAAAGTTGATCAAAATGTGCGTGACGATAAAGGGACTTATATGATAGCCCTTTATCCCCCCTCGAACAAGAAAGTTCCCGTTTTAATCTAAAGGGCGTGTTTTTAAAGATATGATATATATTATTTTTTATTCATATGTTGAAAACTGCTACCAGCGCCTTCGCCATAAAATCGTACCATTAAGCGTAGTTTTTGAAAAGCCGGCCATCATGGAGAGGGCGTGATGAGGAAACGTTCTGGAAATCTCTAGAATATAAAAAATAAATTTCTAGAATATACGAAGAAAAATGTTAAGAAGTTCCGGAAATTTCGAGATCACCGTGGAATAAGCTAGAACAGAGTCTCCGTAATGCCCTAGAACATACTGGAAATACAATCAAGTAAGTGTTTAGAAGTTTGGTCACAGGGTAGAGCGCGAGGTTATGTAACTTTCTAGAATATTCCAGAATATAAAAAAGACATTTCTATAATATAAGAAAGAAAATCCTAGAATGTTCTTGAAGCTTTTGGAACGTTCTAGAAAATTCGAAATCTCTGTGGAATAAACTAGAACAGGGTCTTCGTAATGTTTTATAACATACTGAAAAGACCCTCAAGAACATTTTTCGAAAGTTCGGCTATCAGGAGAGAGCATGGGGAAGAAACTTCATGGAAATATCTAAAACATATAAATGAAATTTCTAGAATATGAGAAAGAAAAGTCAAGAATGTTTTCGAAGCTTCTAAATACTTCTAGAAATATCAAGATCTTTGTTGGATAAGCTAGCACATAGCCTGCGTAATAATGTTCTAGAACATACTGAAAATACAACTGAGTAAGTTTTCAAAAGTTCGGTAACCAGGGAGAGGGCGTGGTGATGTAACTTTCTGGAATATTTTAGAATATGAAAAATACATTCCTATAATACAGGAAAGAAAATTCCAGAATATTATTGTCGCTTCTTTTTTTTTGGGACAGTTTTTTCCGTTTTTTTTTTTATTTTTTTGCGTTGTTCTCCGTTTTTTCTTTCTAGATTCGGGAACTCTATACCCATCACGAGACTATGGTGAACCAGGGCGTTGAAGACACCATCCTGGCAGGCCATTATGAATCCCCTGTTCGCCGACTTTAGCTCACTTGATCTGAGGAATGCGAAGGTAAAATTTTTGGATAAGCCATAAGCCTTGGAGGGTTTGTCGAACTTCTTCCGGGGTTATTGAGATGCACAGATCGTTGTACTCAGGCTGAGAAAGTATTCTTCATAAAACTCCGACTGCGCTAGGGATAAACTATCCACGTCGAGTGCTTGGTTATTATTACTATTATTATTGTGAACTTGATTAGAAATTGAGGGTCCCGGATACGAGTCTCGGCTGGTCCATATTTTTATTTCAGTTTTCAATTTTTATTTTCATGTCTGCATTGCTGCTAACCAATAGCAACCAAACTTGCAAGTCTGATGGTAGTTAAGTTTACCTCAACACCTTCAAAGTATGTCAGAATTCAATTTTGACAAATGGGGAAGAATTAGAGAAATATTCGCACAGGAATCATTTTCAAGAATCTTCGAATTTTTCTATAGAATTCATGTGAGACAAATCGAATTATTGTGAGGTACCGTTGAGAAAAAATATGCTTCCAACACTTGCTTGGTTTTGGTGAAGCGAATGTATAAAATGCGATTCCTCAAATCTCATTTTGATTTACTAAAATGATTGTTACTTTCTGGTTTTCTAGTTCATCAACTCACTTTATGTCATGGGGCATGGGAATCGTTGCTCCTCGGTCCAGTAATATTTTCAAAATTTCATAGTTATTTCTATGTGCCGCTAGTACGAGTGGCGTTAGATCTGGCGGGAACATAGCAGTGTTGATATCTACAGTTTGCCAACTCTAAAAATAAAAAAAAAATTCCATTTAGAAACATATTCTTTGTAGAGCGTCAAGACAACAATTTCACAAATTGTGGTATCTCGGAGTAAGCAATTGGGAACGGGTTATAGTTCGAAAATATGAATAGGAAATTCATAAAATCTATTGTGGAATCATCTGCGACTGAAAGACAAACTTTAGTCGCTATTTTCATGGAGAATGTTCCCCCTTTTCAAAAGGAACGGGTTAGTTTGAACGTATGAGCTATAATTGGTGCAGATCAATTCCTGAAAACTGCAGAAATGGAAATCATCATTGAAGTTTTGTATGGATTTATAGAGATGATGGAACGGCAACGAAAAGAAGATGAGGAACGTCGGCAGAAAGAAAAGGAAGAAAAGAAATAATTTTTTTTGTTGTTATTTCAGAAAATATAAGATTGATTAAAAAACGATTTCGATAGGTTGAGGATAATTCAATTCTCCACAAGAATGATTTTCAGTATGTAATACCTTATGAAATACGCTCGTTTTCTCAGAAAACGTGGTTTATTATAACTTTGCTAAAAATTATAGTAAAAGGAACAGAAATAATGCATATCGTTCCTGAAGACTTCTACTTCCTCATGCAAATACAACAAGTGAGAATCTGAGTACCTAAAATGTGTTTTGCCCCACTTCACATAACCCTTCTACGATATTTACGGAGGATCCGAAAGTCATGTATATTTTAGTTGACATGAAGATATAGAGTACCCTCTTTGGACCATATGCAACGATTTAAGACTAGTGAGACAAGTCTCACTTATACATGCCAAAGAAAAAACTGGGTTTAACTCCTGCCTCAGTTTTCAACTCGCCCACAATCCCGGAAATTCCTTCAGTAAATGTTGAAAATAATTACGTTTTCTGAGAAAACGAGAGCATTTCATAAGAAATTACTGGGAATATATTTTGTGGAAAACTGAATTGTTTTTCCGATAAATCATATACTTTCCAAGATTACATCAAAAATGTATTTAAATATTTTTAAACGAAAAAAAAAATATATTTCACCCCTGAAATTTTGGTAAATAATTTTTTTTTTCGTGTTTATCATGGTTCCAACTGCTAGCATACCAAGTTTGGTGGTGCTACAATCGATTTTTGTCTCAAATCCCAATCGTACTGGATTAAAGATGCTGGGAAAAAACAAAAGAGCTGGACGTATTGTAGACAACAGGTTTGAAGATACTCTGATTTAACAGAAGGATGAAGGCCATGAAGGATAAATAGAAAAACAGGGCTGTTTGTTTTGCAAGAAGAGGAATCCATCGTAGTTGAAGGAATACAAGAGGAACAGAAATCTCTTCTGGAAATTTAGTTGGACGAAAGATTTGGAGAGTCAATTGTCAACAGCACAGTTTGACTGCCTGGCAAGGTGAAAGTATTTTGAAAATTATGCATTTTGGAGAGATATTCGATCAGACAATTGCACGAAAACATTATATTATGGACACGGTTCATTTTGTGTAATTAATGTCACTTGAACCATCAAACCTTGCGTCAAACTAACGTCAAATTGACGTTTCTATATTTACCGTGATTGTTGTAACTATGGAAACGTATAAATAAGGAAGAGGCGAAACACCGATTTGAAAGTACCAGGGGCTGGAGACAGTATTTTCGAAAAGTCCTTTTTTCATTGGTTTGAATTAAAAAATTATGGAATTTGATTGGTTTATATAATACGAGGGTAATTGTCAGTATAATTTTGACACTATTGGTCGATTTGAAATGTTTTCTCATGGCGAGTGGCTGAAAGAATCGTATAAAACATCATAGAAAAACCTTTTGATAAAGGTGTACAGAGTTTTGGAAAATTGCTTTCTACCCTTGATGAACTTACATATGGCTCTCCTTCTTTATGAATGAGTTCTTCGTGTTCTAATAACAGTTCCACTGCCTCAACAAATTCGACATTGATTGCATGTAATAGCGCATCTTTAGTGTCTGTTCCCATGACGACAAGGAGCTCAACCATTTCCAAATTTTCCTGGTCTATAGCAATCGTTAGGGCATTCCTGCCTAAGCTGTCCATGCAGTTTACATTTATAGCTAACTTTTTTCTGTGGGCCTTCTGTAACATCCTGGAAATGAATTATTGATATTTTTTTTCTATAGTTAGTCCATTCATTATATCAGGGGTCAAGTGATAATGAAAAAGGTATTTTTCGTCGACCTCTACAAAAAATTACATTTTATGTACTAATTCCCGGACGAAAAATCGACTATTTTTGAAGGCAAATACTTTTCGTCCGCAAACACTTTTCGTCCGCTGTGGTCACTATATATGACGTATCATAGTGACCACAGCGGACGAAAAGCGTTTGCGGACGAAAAGTGTCTGCGGACGAAAAATACTTGCCTAAAAAAAAAGTGGATTGTCGATTCGAAAATCGGAAATTAGTAGGTAATTTGTAGAGGTCGACGAAAAAATGTAATATGCACCTCGTCGATGCCAAAACACCAAAAAAAATAGTAATTTATGTATCAAGTGAGTAAAGTGATACTTTTTTTACGAGAAGGAAACGTACATTCCTACGAGTAAAAAAAAAACTTTACTCACGAGTTTCATACAGTATTTTTTCTACAACTGCCAAAAAAAATAACCAATTAAATATTTTTTGCAAATATGAAATGAATTTGGCATATTTTCATTGATTCATTATTCGAACAAAGTTCCCTTTCTCTTCACACTATCCCGCAAAATGGAAAATTTGCAGCTAATATTATTCATCGAGGTCAATATTATTATTATTAATGTTGACTTGATTTTCGAATAACTAGTCCATCGAAGTAACTTTTCATTTTCTTAGATTTGTATTCAAAATAAATAAACAATCCTCGTGAAGCAACGAATACCTTTTTCTTTTTTTGAACTATGTCAAGGAAATCTCATATTTGCACTATCCACGATTTTCTCCGTTCAATCTTCATCACTTTTCATTTGTACTTCAATTAAATTTATAGTTATCAGGAATTCGTTATCTGGATAGATGCCCAATTTCACAAATTTCATTAGTTATTGTTGTCAACTAGTTTCTGATGGCCAAACAGCCATAGCTACCTTGGATTACCTAGTGTAGATTAGGTCCAATAATTCCTTAGAGGAATATGCTATTATTTTGAATATATTCGCCGCGATAGTTTGGAATTTTAATAATACTTATTTAATAGTAAGAATGCTAAGAATATTATTGGTGAAACATTTGTATATCAGAAATTTATAGGTTATTAGTTGCCAAAGAGAATGAGAACTGGCTTTATGACAGTATTTCGTTATTATTCGGATCTGTCACTGTTGTTGCATGAAACTGTCGGTTGCCTAGCAACAGCCGTTAAAAAAAGTGCACTTTTTTTACGCTTTTCCGTTTAATAATGAAATCGTATGTTGATAGTGAAATATTGTAATACTTTACGCACCCAAACCACACAAAAAAGTGGACTTTTTTTGACAGTTGTAGAAAAAAACTATTATTATATCAACTCACCTTCTAACGTTTGCTAAATCTCCTCTTTCAACAGCTAAGAGATACTTTTTCTCGTCCAAAGTCAAAATATTCGGCAATTTGGGCATGATTAAGGATTTTCGTGTGACAGGAGCCTCGACATCTACCTGCAGTAAAAAAAACAAAAAAACTATTATTATTTCCAAGTAGTGCCCGCGTATATTTGTCTGATTCTCCGCTTACTTTTCTAAACCTAGCAACGGATTTTGATGCGGTTTCTCTCTCACTTAGATAATTTTTTACTGAAGGTTAGGTTGGTGTTCGTTTTGTGTCTGTAATAAAATTCGTATGTGGAAGTTTGTCTATCACAACTCTATGTCTCTTGTTTAAAAATAGTATAATCTGGTTATAATGAAAAATTCGATGCGAGTGGGAAGTTCCGAGCGTGAGCTGAAAGCGAGCGCGGAGAAACCACGAGCATGACGAATTTTCATTCTAACCGAGTAACAGACTGTGCTTCCACCACAACCACAAATTTTACATATAATCAAGTGGAAAGCCAACGAAAAATTATTTTGGCATTTCATTTCACAAGTGATTGAATGAAATACGTACGCAAAATGCATAAGACAGCAAGTGTAGAATATTTGTTCAATATCAAGAGCGAGAATGTTACCATTCTGCTATCAAATTTGATTTCAGAATTGGCAAATTCTATAACGGTTGTAGAGAAAATGTTTTCAAATCAATTTCAAGACGGAAGAGGTGACTTTTTCTTTTCTTTAAGGTTTTCACTATTTTCCATACGAGTCGTAATACATTGTGGCAAGTATTAATTTGAATTTGATTCCCCTCTTTGCAGAACCCTCATGCAATATTTAAAGAAATTGGAAATGTTGGCAGCATAGAAATATATTTCTCTACAACCGTTACAGAATTTGCCAATTCTGAAATCAAATTTGATAACAAACAGAATGGTAACATTCTCGCTCTTGATATTGAACAAATAAACTGGGGGATAGTGACAGATTTTGAAATACGATTCCACTCAGTATGCCTTTTAGAAGACAATATTGTGCATAAATTTCTGATGATAATAATGCATGAATCAAAGAGTTATCCCGGGTTCTTCATAAAAAAAAAAATTCGTCATTTGTTTGAAAATTATGTGTGTCAGTACGATTTCAATCAGACTGCCGTGTGCTTTGTAATGAAATAAAAAAACTAAAATCCCCAGAAAACCATTGGCATATACCATTAGGGTGGGACCAATTCTGTACTTGGGGGGATCAAAATTTCAACCCTTTGCGGTTCAAGCATTTAAGTCTTCTTCAATAAACCCTAAATCCAATGGGTTCAAAAGAAAAATATCCTATTAGCGAAATTAAACTATTTAAACTAAAGAAAGTGTATGACAGTGCAGCGCGAGATGTTTTAAACAAGTGACAATACCTCTAAACAAAAGAGTTCGCGTTAGAACTGTTAGAAGCGCGCGCTTTTTAAATTTTAAATTTTTTTCAATTTTTTTCAATTTTTTAAAGTATCGGGAAATTCAGTGTCGGGAAATCCACACGAATGATTTTTTCAGGAATGCCTCCTTTGTTATTTATAGTCGAGACATATATGAATAATTTGGGACAAGGTGATCCTGAAAATATCATTATGTGACTGAATGTGATGAACGAGAGACCACTAAAAATTGAGAAAGTCGCATTTTTTCGAGTTTCAAGCACATTTTACTCGAAAACGGTGCAATTTGGAGAAAAACTTGTGGATACCTTTTTTCTAGAGAATTTTTTGCAGAATATTATGATGTCATTTGTATTTGGAAAAAATGGATTATAAATAGGAATAACTTGGGTGATTCCGTTCCGAGTTTTTTTCGTCTAACTATCCTCCACTATTTATAGTTCAAAAAAAAAAAACTACACAACATCGAATCGTTCGGTGATTTCACAATACGTGCGAAAAGTCAGCAAAGTTAGCATAATAATTATGAAACTGATTTTATCCCTTCAACAACAATACTTACGTCTTCATCCATAATTATTTTTGTACTTGGTCAAGTTAGACCGTCGAGAGATGACCGAACAAAATAAAAATTGAGAACTTATAGAACTATAACATCTTGGGACTAAAGGAATATTGTAAAACTCAATTTTTAGAGTCGGGATTTAATTCTATTAGGAGTGTTCCTTATTCAATTAGTGGGTATTGAGGGCGACCTACAAAAATCGATGGAAAGGATTATTCGTATGTAATTCAATATTAACCTGATTGGGTCATTTACGACTTGGCTTCATTTGTTCTGATTCATACCATACTCCTTTGGCAGAGATTGAAAACAAGAAATATGAGGTGTCCACAATATTTGCATATTTATTCAATGATATACTTTTTCTTTCTCCACGGCCGTTGTGTATTTCAATAGTTCCAAAATCAATTCAACCATTAAGAAAGTTGAAATTCTAACTCTTGTTATAGAAAAATGTTTCGAAATATTTGCCAAAGTATGCAAATTGTGTATATATTTATATACAGTGTGACCCATTTAAGATGGAAGCACCCTTCTAAAACTTACATTTTTCTACCAATTAGTATGCCTTTTTTTCGTCAGGTAGATATTCAAAAAGTCCACCAGGACACCAAATTTCATGAATAAATCTCCATTTCCAGGGCCAAATTCTCTTATTTTTCAAAGTAAAAAATCTAAAAAAATTACTAGCGATTTTTTTATAAAAAATCTGACTACACCACTGGATTCGCGACATTTTCAAATGGTTCATATATAAATTAAGTTGAAATGCGTCAATCAATGAAAAAGTTATAAGGGAATGAAATTTGAAAAATATGCCGTTTAATCAACCTACCAATTCTCTATCTATATGTCAATTAAAATATACATGACTTTCGGATCCTCCGTAAATATCGTAGAAGGTTATGAGAAGTGGGGCAAAACACATTTTAGGTACTCAGATACTCACTTGTTGTATTTGCATGAGGAAGTAGAAGTCTTCAGGAACAATATGCACTCTTTCTGTTCCTTTTACTATAATTTTTAGCAAAGTTATGATAAATCTAATTTTCGGCCCTGCCGGAACTTGCAGTGGCGGGTTAGCGCGAGCATGAAATGTGACGTCGGCGTTAAACCACGTTTTCTGAGAAAACGAGCGTATTTCATTTTCTTTGGCATGTATAGGTAAGTGAAATTTGTATTACTAGTCTAAAATCGTTGCATATGGTCCAAAGAGGGTACTGATTCCTGCTTGAGTTTAATTATTTCATATCAACTTAAATATCCATGACTTTCGGATCCTCCGTAAATATCGTAAAGGGTTATGTGAAGTGGGATAAAACACATTTTGGGTACTCAGATACTCACATATTATATTTGCATGAGGAAGTAGAAGTCTTCAGGAACGATATACACTTTTTCTTTTCCTTCTACTATAATTTTTAGCAAAGTTATGACAAATCTAATTTTCGGCCCTATCGGAAATGGCAGTGGCGGGTTGAAGCGAGCCTGAAATTTGATATCGGAATTCAATCAGGTTTTCTAAGAAAACGAGCGCATTTTGTGAGAAATTATTAAGTATAAGTATTTCTTGTGAAGAATTGAATTATCTTTCACCCTGTTGAAATTGTTTCTTGATAAATCTTATACTTTCCGAAACAACAGCAAAAAAAATATATTTAAAAAAAAAATTTTTTGTTCCAACCCTGATTTTTTGATAAACAATTTTTTTTCTAACAATACATGATGTCAAGAAGTCATGTGCCGAGTTTCAAAGTGCTAGGATTCATTCGAAACTTTCAAAGAATCACCTCCCGAAGTTTGTCAACGTACTTAATTAACACCCCGTATATATCAGCATTATCGATAAATCTAGCAAAGACACACCTGGTATTTCACTACTTCATCATTTTGATTGATATCTCTCTCGCTGTTACATGGAATGCCAATGACTACCACCCTTCGGATGTTTCAGTCTCAACCGCAATTGTTTCTTTTTATGCCACGGAAATTAAGTACCCTGTCAAACAATCATCAACGATAACTGAAGTATTTTCAAGGGTCACTATGTGTCTGATTCAATACATATCATGTAGTAACACACTAGAGTACCAGATTAATCCAAGGATTAGATCTACTCGTTACATCGACGTTACAATTTACAGTGTCTTTTAATTGAATTAGGTAGGCCTTGTGATCGATTTCGATGGACGTTGTAGGTATTCATATTCTTCACACTTATCTTTTTTATTCGCAATATGTTGTACGTGGGTGTTATTCAAGTGTCTGAAAAGTTCAATATCCAGAGACGAAGTAGACGATGAAGAGTGAGTACCTATTGAAATCAATTGGTTGATCCGGTCTGGTGATAAAATCCTCGAGAAAGTTCAGTTCGTGGTAAAATGATCATCTCTCGGATAATTACGATGTTGTCCAGGATCCGGTTTTGAAAAAGTTATTTTCCTATACGACCTTCATATAAGATAGCAACAAAAATAAAAATAAATCATAATTTGGTCAATAATTTGTAATTGACCTTGAAAGAAAGAACTAACTATACAACAAAAAATTACATATCAATGTGTCAAAGTCAACAGACGTACGCTGGACAATATTATAATCATTTACCATTAAACAAAGTAGGTACATGAAAAATATTAGTTTTTGTTTGTTTTCAGAGGCCATGAGCGCGATCACATTTTGGTCATTTTTTAGGGTAAAAGAGTCGATAACTCAAAAACGGTTCGTCGTATCGATTTCAAACAAGGACAGGCTTCTAAAGGAAGTTTGATTCTATGTAACTATGTATGCGGCAGCACCTCAAGATTATTTTCATGTATAGTCGAAGTAGCTGCAATGGTATTTCTCTTCCATTAAAATTTGAAGCATTCTTTACCCGAATGAATTTGGTGTAAAAAGAAAGGTAAATCGTTTATCTATGACGTTGCTGTAATGTTTTTTTGAAATTATTTGTTCATCTACCCAAAAAATTGCTCCAAAATACCTGCATTTTTGGGACATTTTTGAGATTTTTTGTGTGGAAAAGTGGATTGAAAATTCAATTTCCATTACAGCACGTACTTCCTCTAGAAGCTTGTCCTTGTTCGAAATCGATAAAACGAACCGTTTTTGAGTTATCAATTGACCCTTAAAAGCTGAAATACAACTATCAGAATTACGATTAAAAGGTAAAACGGTTTCTCACATTGCATATAAAATAGCCTACAGCTACTAAAAAAATAAATATGAATTTGCCCTACCAATGTGATCTTTGAGTAGTTTTACTTTACCGCACGGTCCGCACGGCGAGTGTAACTTTGCGCACGCTCGTAGGAAAATATATACTCTCATCTGATGTTATTTGACGGTGACAAAGATCGCGTGCAGATGCTGTTAAATAATAAAAAAATTAATGCACCTTTGTGTATCAACTTCCCGATTTGTTATTCATAAAAACCCAGCTTTAGCTCAGAGAATATGACAACGAATTGAAAAAATACAGGTTGTCTTCTTTCCCATTAGCACAACTATAAAGTTACCGGGTATGAATAGGTACAAGCGTCTAGCGACAGCCCGGATATTTTGGCTGGCGAGCATATTGACAGTATCATAACCTCCAAATTGGCAGCTTCCTTGGTCTGATTTTTCAAAACCCCATAAAAAAGTAAATTTTTCACAGTTTTCAACAATTCTGCCTTCGTCAAAACCCGTAAATCGCAATTTTTCACATTTTTTTCAACCATTCAGCCTTCTTCAAAAATGTGAAAAATTGCGATTTAAGTACGGGTTTTGAGGGAGGCAGAATTATTGAAAAATGAAAAATTACTTTTTTTGAGAAATCAGACCAAAGAAGCTGCCAATTTGGAGGTTATGATACTGTCAATATGCTCGACAGCCAAAATATCCGGGCTGTCGCTAGACGCTAGTTGAATAGGTTAGCAAGCGTTAATTGGTTTTGTGCACAAGTGACACACCCTGGAGGTAAAACAACCTAACCTAGGATATCTGACAACCCACCTAACCCCTCTTTTCTTCTTTATTTATACCGAAACGTTCTTTAGAGTCTCTCAATAGAAACGCAAGCACTTTTTAAGTAAAAAAGTGGCAAATTTTCACAAATTATTTGAGAAAAGGAGAGAAAATTAAAATTATTTCTTCTTCTCTTTCTACGATTGAGTTTGTTTTACCTCCAGGGTCTGCCAATTGTGCACGAAACCAATAAGAAAAAATCACGTATCGCGAGATGGCGCTGCGAATGACAAAATGTCGGATCGAGGTGTGATCAAACTGTCATTCTGTAGGAATCATAACCTTCAAATAACATTATTTATTTATTATTTGTCCATAAACTATCCAAATATTTCACTTTCGATACATAAATGACCTAAACTAACATAAAAAGTTAACATTTCAGCCATATAAACACACACGATCAGTTTGTTGGTCACACCACGAATATTTCGAACGATTAAAAGTAGATGTCGCCCACTCCATGATTTTTCCCTATAATATAATCAAGCTAGGTTACCTTGCTCAGGTTAGATTTGTGAGTCAAGCGCGAAGGAAAAACTAATCCACGCATTTTCGACTCGCAAGCTAGTTTGCCTCAGCAAAAGTTTGTCACATCCATGTTTATATATATTTCAGATGTTAAGTTTTGAGCGCGTGCATAGAGTGACAGAGAAGCGTTGTGCGCACCATTTCATGCGACAGACATGCACGGATGCGAGAGATTTTTTCGATCGTATAAGCGCACTTCATGCACGTTTAAATCGAACTTTAAAAAATGCGAGAAACGTCTAAATGACAATGCACCTTGCATCCTTATTTAACTAACGGAAAATGACAATGACAGGACGAATGCGCATTATCTATCGATGAATTTAAAAACTCGCCCTTATTATCGATCTGACAAGACCTTGTAAAGTCAAATTTTGATGAACGTGATACGCATAATTAGATTTTTGCGGTATTAACGGGGATTCTGCTATACTGTTCAAAAATTTATATTAGAATTCATTTTACCATGTTTTTATTAACTCGCTTTCTTGTATGTCGGCCCAGATGGAATTTTGTAATTGATTTTAAACTAACTTCCCGATGACCTAGATACTTGAAATTTGGACCATAGCTCAGAAGTGGCTGACAATGCATAAACATGTAAAGTAATAATAATAATGATGTGTATTTTTGGATCTCGCAAACGTCTATAACGATTTGGATCAAATTTTGAATTTAGATAAGGATTTGCTTCTTGAGTCCACCTATATAGTCGTCTTTCCTGAAAAAACGCGATTTTACTCAAAATAATAATAATGATTATGTGCATTTTTAGATCTCATTAGAAACGGCTTTACCGATTTTGATCAAGTTTGCCGTTTTGAGTTCATCTATATAGGCGTCTTTCTTAGAGAAACATGACTTTACTAATAATAATAATAATGTGAATTTTTGGATCTCGAAAACGGCTTCAACGATTTGGATCAAATTTCACTAATATTATTAAAAATAATAATGATGACGATGATGTGAATTTTCAAATTGTATTTTCACCCACTTCCAAATATCCGAATATTCTGAAATTTGACAGACATATTAAAGACACAAGACATTACAAGAATTTCACATAATATTGATGTAGTAATGATAATAATATAAATAATAATGTAAAATTGGGCACACATTTTCAGAATCGATGACATCAAAAGACTTTAATAATATTAGTGCAATAATAATAATAATGATAATAATAATAATATTGATATAATGAAATACAAGCAAATAAGCTTGATGTAGTTCTCCTCGACCATCATAGTAGGACGATTTTCGTCAGAGTTTTCGGCCCCTGTTGAAACAAACATCGTCCGAAAAGATAAAAGAAAAAAGACTGAAATAAATCTGAAATTTATCGCATATCTCTGTAATAACGCTATCAGAGTATTCAAAATAAATTCCAAAATGTCATTCACATAACCCTAATAAAATTAAAAAATACAAACGTTAAAAAATGACAAGGTAAAATATATGGGATTTTCATATTCTAACCTATATAGTTAGTCCTCAATTAAGCAAAAATTCAAGAAGAAATCATTTATTTCTGACTTGATGGTCCTCAATCAAGCAAAAATTCAGGAAATCATTTATTTCTGAATGTTTAACAATAATTAAGTAACGTTTTTCAACACTTTTCGAATTGTGACAAAATGTTATACTACCAAAGAGAGAGATGGAAGAGAAGAAAACTGATCTGGATGCACTTTAGTTCATATTTATATACAAGGTGTCCTGAAACATATTATTAATTTAATAGGTAGGCGAAATAAAAATTTTAAATCACTGTAGATTTCTTATGTTTCCATTATATTTCTGAATATTATTTATGATCTGTGTATAAAGTGTATAACATTTCTAAAAAAATATTTTCCCCTTCACCACACAAAAGCAATTCAATGCCTAAATGCACATTTCGATAACCAAGTTATCTTCATCAGTAGGGTTTATTAGCTATAGTAACTACTTTGTGTGGAATACAGTTTTTCAATCATTGATGGACTGAATATTTTGCAAAAAAAAAATTGATCCCCAATGCCACCGTACACGAGTGAGATTTAAGTTTTATTTAATTTCCAGGCGTTTCTTATAATTACTATGAGAAAGACTACAAACTGATAACAGGATAATGAAAATCACAGAGTCCTCACAAAATCTAATAGGAGCCAGCACAGATGATTTATCAGAAACTACGCCAGATTTCTCGGATCCCTTGGACAGGCCCTTATCGTCCATTGAAAAAACATTCCTTCTGCATGCAGAGAGAGGTGATTGTGCTACTGTAAGAAGGTCAGTATATTGTTTTTTTGTGTGTTGGCACGTGTTCTGGATAGGCCTTGTTACTAACTCCATACGCTACCTTAGGAGCAGCACTGGTTATTATTAACGCAACAGTGAATCGTGGAGGATTGTTCCCAGCCGGCAACAGAATCCAATCAATCAGAATTTTACATCTGAAAATGAAAAAACCTTGCCCCAGCTGGGAACCGAGCCAGTGACCAATCGATCACCAGTCGGGCGCCTAACCACTGCGCCAATCCGCGGCCTGAGTATATTGTGATTATATATTATATTGTATTTACGTTTGCCTTCATTTTCTTCGAATTGAAAAAAGTAATCATACAGTGTGACCCACTTAAGATCGGAGCACCCTTATAAAATCTACATTTTCCAACGGATTGGAACGATTTTTCTTTCATAAGGTAGACATTTAAAAAGTCTAGTAGGATACCAAATTTCATGGATAAATCTCCAGGGTCAATAATCTAATTTTTCAAGCTAAAAAATCTAAAAAAAATAATTAGCGTTTTTTTTAAATTCTTACTACACCACTGGATTCGCGAATTTTTTAAATGGTTCATATTTGAATAACGTTGAAATACATCAATCAATAAAGAAGTTAGAAGGGAAAGAAATTTGAAAAATATGCCGCCTAATCAACTCACCAATTCAATTTCAGAACTTTTATCAAAATTCGGAATACACTACTGTATTCAGGAAGTCTCGATATATCACTGGCCGAAATTTCATCGAAATCTGTTCATAAATAAGAAAATCATAAGATAATAAAATATGAAAAATATGTTAATGGAATATCAGGAAAATGTCATTTTATTTCATAATTTTTTATTTTTTTTATTTATCAACAGATTTCGATGAAATTACAGTAAGTGATATTTCGTTGAATCCAGTGGTGTAGTCAAAGTTCTGATAAAAGTTTTAAAATTGAATTGGTGGGTTGATTAACGGCATATATTTTTCAAATTTAATTTCCTTATAGCTTTTTTATCGATTGACGAATTTCAAATTAATTCATATATGAACCATTTGAAAATATTGCGAATCCAGTGGTGTAGTTAGAATTATTCTAAAAAAATCGCTAGTCATTTTTTAGATTTTTTACCTTGAAAAATCAGATTAGAGAAATAATGAGACTTTTGACGTGCTTTTATTTCTATTTTCAGGATTATTGATGAATATAAAAACGTTCCGGCAGATTTTGACATCAATTGCGTCGACCCGCTAAATAGATCTGCACTAATATCGGCTATAGAAAATGAAAATATTGAACTCATCAGGCTTCTTCTTGAAGAAAATATTCAGGTCAAGGTGAGATTTCGCAATTGGCATAGTTTTGTATATCTTTCACGTTGAAAGATTTTGACACATGTCAATATCGAAAAAAGTTATTTGAAAAAATCAATTTTATACACAAATCCAAAGTTTGACAAAATAATGTGAGAAAATTGAAAATAGCAATTTTTTTTAATATATTCCTAGCTTTATAAAAATATAAAATTATTTTCTTATGAATAGCTTGTCCATACTATAATATTTTTATTTCAATGATAATAACAAAACTTTCCCATTTTCAATTTTCTTTCATTATCATTATCTCATTATTTTTCAAACTTTGTATGAGTGTATAAAATTCAATTCTAATCAACTTTTTGAAATAACTTTTTTTGATATCTTGCCATTTTACCCCACTTTTTGCCTTTTCATAGTAATTTTTTTCAATTTGCCGCCATACCAGCGATTACGTGACATGTGTCAAAATCGATTTTTAGGTTATCGGACATGCACAAACTTATCCCAAGAATCTTTTTTCCAATACTCCAATAATAAACTTTTTTTCCATATGGTACATACTTTTTGGCGGTCACTGTAGAAGTAGAATCGAATCTGTTGCATTGTGACGCTGTTATGAAAAAAAAACCCAACCTTCCCTAGGGGCTTGTAGTATATTTCTTATTAAATCAGAAAATCAATTTGATTTTTCATCCTAGAGTAGTTTTCGAGTAATTCATATTTTTCGATAGGCCGCGCGCCAAGAAATCTTAATGAACTTTGTACTCAAATCCATATTGGAAATTTTGACAAAATTTTGATATCGATTTTTTCGTAAAGTATATCTTATAGGCAAAAATTAGTTATTACAGTTTCTTCAACTTTCTCTTTTGTTATGAATACTTCTTCGATATTTTCAACGGTTGACGGTTGATTAACAAAATGCTTCATCATTTTAACTCATCTACAAATTGTACATCTCTGCCATATATTTCAGGACGGACTGCTACATGCCATTAAGGAAGAATATGTGGAAGCTGTTGAAGTTCTTTTGAATTGGGAAGAAGACCACCATCTTCCAGGACAACCTTACGTAGGTTGATAAATCAGTTAATTCTTCGATCACTTTTTTCGAATGCCTTGTTTCTATGGCAACATTGTTTTTTATTCTAGAGTTGGGAAAGTATTGATCGGGCATCAGCATCTTTTACTGCGGATATCACCCCCTTGATTTTGGCAGCTCACAAAAATAATTATGAAATTATCAAGCTATTGCTGGATAGAGGAGCCAGTCTGCCTATGCCTCATGATGTCAGGTATGAACAAATATGGAAATATATAATATTCTATTTGGTTGAAAAGGGGGAACATTCTCCATGAAAATTGAAAAATGAAAATGTGATTTATTTGTAATATCTATATGGCATTTGATACGTGTGAATGTATCTTGATTGATGAATAAAGAGTAAATAAAAACTTCCAATTTAGACAAAAAAAATATACCCATACAGGGTGTCAACGTCTTTTTAAGATAAGCCATTAGTTTCCAGAGTTCCAAGTGTATATAATATTAAACTATTTTATACTCCTCCCCTATCACTTCCGATTTCACCAGAAATGACCCCAGCTTGGTGAATTCAAATGGAACACCCTGTATATTGTACTGATTTCGATTCCATGAACTATTATGAATACGATTATATAGTCTTGAGACAAAAAATTCACACACTTGATTGTTAAAATTATTGTTAAAATTGTTTTTTCCGTTAACCAACCAGCTGTCGTTCCCTTACGAACGGCAGCCCTCAAAAGTCGAAACTTGTTCGTGCCAAGGATTAACGAGGTCTTACCTTTTAACGTGTGATTCCTAGCCCTTTCTCGGGTCATCAGAATAAAAATCTGTAGTCGATAGGATTTGAACTTACACGACCAGGAGCATCGAGGGCTTTGAACCCGACGGTCTTAAGTCAATGTGACGAACATGAATGAAAAACAAAAAACATGCACCCTTTTTTTCATAGTCGAGTACCTATGGTACCTCTGTTTGAAATTTTTAATACCACTATTTCTGAAAACGTCAAAAATCAGAACAGACAGCCATTCCTTAGATTCTAATTTTGCCGACGAATCTATTGATGATTTCAAATCGAAAACTGGATGGATAACAATTCTAATTCAGTGATTATTTCTTGAAAAAGTTGGGAATTTTAGAATAATTCGCTCATCAACTATGCTGTGTATTCAAAATTGAACGAAACTCGATTCAATTTCACGGTCAGAAATAAAGAGGCACATACTTTTGAAAATTAATCAATTATTGAAAGCTCCTTCGCTCTGAAGTGGGAAAACACAAAAATATAAAAATGTAAAAATATACAAATATCAAAATATAAAAATGTAAAAATATCAAAATATCAAAATATAAAAATATAAAAAATATAAAATATAAAAATGAAAAAATAAAAAATATCAAAATCTAAAAATATAAAAACAAAAATATAAAAATATAAAATTATGAAAATATAAAAATATAAGAATATGAAAATATAGAAATATAAAAATATGAAAATTTAAAAATATGAAAATATAGAAAGATGAAATATAAAAAAAATTAAATATAAGAATAAAAAAACAAAAATATTAAAATATAAAAATATGAAAATATAAAAATATAAGAATATGAAAATATAAAAATATGAAAATATAAAAATATAAGAATATGAAAATATAAAAATATGAAAATATAAAATATAAAAATATGAAAACATAAAAATATAAAAATATAAAAATATGAAAATATAAAAATATAAAAATATAAAAATATAAAAATATAAAAATATAAAAATATAAAAATATAAAAATATAAAAATATAAAAATATAAAAATATAGAAATATAAAAATATAAAAATATAAAAATATAAAAATATAAAAATATAAAAATGTAAAAATGTAAAAATGTAAAAATGTAAAAATATAAAAATATAAAGAAAATAAAAATATAAGAATATGTGTCATTTTTTAATTATAAAAATATTCATCTCATTTCAAATCTGTCCGATTACTGACATTAATCTCAACATATTTACATCTTTCATGAAATAATTATCTTTGAGGTTCTAATAGCATATGATATAATACACGCAATATAAAATACTTTTTCAGATGCGGATGCGATGAATGTACCTTTTCAAGCAAAGCAGATTCTCTTCGTCATTCGCAAGCAAGAATAAACGCTTACAGGGCACTATCATCGCCGTCTTTGATATCATTATCGTCGAATGATCCACTTCTAACGGCATTCGAACTATCATGGGATCTACGAAGGCTTAGTAGGATGGAAACAGAATTCCGAATAGAATATATAGTGAGTAGCATTTTTATCAATAATACAAATTTCCAAAGAGTTAATTGTAAACGACCAAAAAAACACTACACTAATAGATCCTGAGGTGTTCGAGAATGAATGATAGATAATGTTCAACAACATCAATAAATAGGTATTATTACATTATCATCAAGAACAAAGTTCTTGAGAATGAGCTGTGATTAGTTAAGAGGACAAAGCAAAAATAATGTGTTCATTCAGAAACGGCAGCAAAAGCAATCAATAAAATGGGTGTCGTGTCAACTGTTAAAAACGTTGAGTCACCCAGAATTCTCGCCTCGTGTTCCGATTTTTCTGAACAGTACTGGCCAGTATATGTGTGGGGTATTTCTCTCTCTCTCTCTCTCTCCCACAGGGAGAAAGAGAGACACATGGTATCAGTACTGTTCAGGAAAATCGGAACATGTGGTCAGTCTCTAACATCGACATATGTCGATGCAGTGGCGCAGCCAGGATTTCAGTTTGGGGGGGGGGGGGGGTTGAACATACAATTTATCAGTTAGAAGAGCTTTTTTTTTCGCCAGCTGAATGTTATGAATAACACCTACAAGCGAATTGTTAGGCACGCGAACGATAACATCATCTTGTTGAAAATTTTCTTAGCTTTCTTTTTATATACCTATGTATTTAACGAATGTGTCTCGTATTGGTCGCAAAATGCGAAAAATGTAAAAGGTGCGCTAGGATCCAGCATCCTAGCACATAAAACCGCAAACGAAAAATACTTCCGAAAGTTCTAGAATTTTTTCAATATTTTTCCCGTATTCTTCGCCATCATGACACAGTATTCTAAAAATGAAAAATAATAAATTTAAAAATCGGCAACTCGAAGTGCTCACGTTCGTAAAAACGCCTACCAAATCTATGTTGGACTAGCAATCGATTTCAAATTCGGTCAGCTTATAGAAAAAAGATCAAATTTAACGAATATAACATAGAAAAAAATTGTAAAAAGTGTTAGCGGGAAAATGGCTCCTGCAACCTCTAGATAACATTTTCATCCGACGACAGAATCGAGTTAGAGAAATTCTGCAAACGCCAATCGATTCAGCTTGCCGAAATAGTATATGCTGTCATTTTCGAGTCGATCGGCACAAAATGAGTTTTCAGCCGAAGAAACATCAAAGGGTTATTTATACCTTAAAAATGGCCAAAAATCCAAAGTCATCAGATTTACTAGTAATTACAACCGAAATACTCAAAATTTTATGCTGATCCCGAAAATGTATGATTTGAATACGTTCGTATACACGGTGTACCATAAAACAAAGATAAATGAGCAACAAAAATTGTATCGCATGAATCAGGCATCCCAGCATACAAAACCACCTATAACACCTATAAGGGAACTGTTAGGCCAGCAAACAATAACATCCTCTTGTGGGAAATTTTCTTAGCTTTCTTTCTATACACATATGTATTTAACGAATGTGTCTCGTCTGGTCGCAAAGTGCGAAAAATGTAAAAGGTGCGCTAGCATCCAGCATCCTATCACATAAAACCGCCAACGAAAAATACTTCCGAAAGTTCTAGAATTTTTTCAATATTTTTCCCGTATTCTACGCCATCATTTTAATAGTCATTTGGTGGCTTGGGGAGGGGCTGCAGACACCAGTTTTGCCAACTTTGTAACGTATAAACACCAGTTTTACTTATGTATGGCTCAAGCCGTAGCGAAATCATTTCAGTATAGGCGAAAGATAAACACGTACGATATTATCAGCCAAAATCTGAAAATGTAGAATAGCTGTTACGTTAGTTAGCTCCTGAAGAGATGGCAACCCAACTTGGCCATTTGGTTGGCAACACCATTGCCGAAAAAACTCCCATGGTATGAGATATTTGCGAAAGGCTGGATTATTTACAATCTATTTTTATTTTATAAGACTCTTGAACTCACTGCCTGAGAGATGTTTTTCTTTTAGTTTTAACAAAAATTCAAAAACGTAATCAATTCCTATAATTCTTTTTTAATTTTGGAAAAAAAACCTTCCGATAATTTTCTGACAAAATGTTTTTTTTCTTCGCTCCGGTATTTTCGTCATCGCTTCCGGCACGTTTCCGATAAGGTCCGCTTTCTCAATCAAAACCTGTATTACTGCTACTACCTTCATCACCAGTTGCTGCTTGTACACCGGCATGATACTCGGTCCTACGCACACCGCGATGTTGTAAGCGTTCATTTGATTTTTGGCAGAATGACTGGCCACCCGTTCCAAAAAGTGCAACAGGTAAATCAAGAGATTTAAGTGGTTCACGGGAAGAAGAAGACAGGCCAAAATCAGAACGTCTTCTCTGTCAGGGTGATCTCCGCATGCTAAGAAAAGTTCTTGATACGCATCTGGAATCAGCGGGATCGGTAGCATTCTTAGGAAGTATTTGATGATAACTGCTATATCATGTACGTCGGTGCCTTCCTCCATAATAGATCCACGTGTTTCTATTTGGTTTTTAATACCTTCGGAAAAAAATTACGTTTAAAAGTTATATCGTCAGTTTGTCCTTGATTTTTTTATTACTTCTCATCTCGATTGTGAATGAGAACATATACTTTTGAATAATTACAGGGCGTAAAACGGACATTCCATCCTGGTCATTTCGTCCTTGTAAATTCATCTTCCGGACATTTCATCCTTGTATATTCATCCTACGGTCATTGCATCCTTGAAAATTCATCTTTCGGTCCAGAACCAACTTTACGTATACATTTGGGCACGAGGACATGAATACATAAATTTTGTGGGGAGTAATTTTTCAGTATGTTCAGAAATTGCCAGGGATCAAATGACCGAGGACAAAATGACAGAGGTCAAAATGACAAAGGTCAAAATGACAAAGTTCAAAATGACAAAGGTGATTCCATAACAGATTTTATGAATGTTTATTCATATTTTCGAACTAAAATCAAAAAGACAAACGTTAAATTACGCCAGTACCAAATTTACGGAGATCAAATATCTAATAGTCTAAGAGCTGGCTACAAAAAATTGAACTGACACTGACAAGGTGTAGTCACGTATAAGTGAGGAATCACACTGATCGACTAGGACCGACCGTCCGCGACCGTCCACCTACGACCAAAAGTAGAAGTAGATCAATGAAAACTTTCAAAGTCACACTGATCGACCATCCACGACCGACCACTAGAATAATTTTGTAAATCTGACATTAATTTGACATTCGAAAGGTTATGTGAATTGTCTGTTCATTTATTGAAAATAAGTTAAATTCATAATATCAATAGTTTTTAACAGTTTTTTCCGGTAGGAAATATACCTATTTACATGTAAAATTCGTGACTACACCTTATCAGTTCACTTTTTCGTAGCCAGCTCTCCCACTATAAGGTTCAAATCCGTGGATGAAATGACCTGGGACGAAATAGGGGGGGGGGGGGGGGTAAACCGCTCTGTCAACTTATAAATTTGTATAAGCGAACAGTCTCCATGAAATTCAGTTCAACAAGCTTGTTCTTGAAAAAACTTTTTAATTTAATTTAATTTTGTGCTTTTTAGCATTAGAGTTTATTCAATTATTGTCTAAATAGGTAGGCCAGGTTCTCAGATAGTGGCATGCGCATGTTTGATATTTCTTGCCATCCATCTTTACGACACGTCCCTAATTTAATGGACACACAAAAAAATTTCACCCCCAGGCAACCATCCCCAGGATAAAAGCGCCCCTCGACATGATATAAATTTTGATCCTTGGGCTATTCCTTACCTACTCTCAATATTTCAAGTAAATCGATGTAGGTCAAAAAAATTGCGAGCCAAAATGCTTCATTTTCTAGACTAAGTAACTACTGCGGCGCTTTTCTAATTTCTGTTAAACGTTTACTATTCTACAGTAAAAAAATTGCGGCAAATGGAAGAGACTAACAAACTCACTCACTTTCCTGTTTAGCTGCTGATCCTTGTTTCCTAAAGATTCCCTTCTCTTCCGCGTGTGCTAGTACATACGAGCACATTTCATGAAGAACCTGAGGTACTAACAGAACATGCCCAGTCTTCAAAGTCACATTTTTCATAACCAGCTGAGGTAAAGGTACGCCGAAGAAAGTACTGTTGTTCCCCTGATTGTCTCTCTTTCTCACGACCCCAGCTAAAATATTTGGTTTCCTTATTTTACAAATTCCTTTACGATCATCATTTAGCTCTTCCCCATCCGATGCGACAGAAAGCCGTCTGATTTTGGCCGGTAATTTGAGTTGGAGGAGGTATTTGGTCACGTTTTCTCTAATTTGGTTTTTATTCTCGAGTTCTAGAAAAAAAGGTCCACACTTGCAAATTTCTGAAACCCTTAGGGTCATGACTCGTTGTTGGTATTGCTCACATGTTGCGATTTTGACACACTTGACATCTTATGTCATCCATTATCTAGTGAGCAAGATGGATAGAAACCCTGGTGCGTTCATTTATACCTGTGAAATCGGCCTACCAAAACTGTTAATACGGCCTACGTGATTCTTCATATTTTATTAGATCGGATTAGCTTCACGATCGTTCGTAGATGGCGGTAAAGTCATTACAGATTGATAAATGAATACTTGTCATGATGGACGTTGGACAATTGTCATTGTCATGACATGTTTACATTTCGTATTTATTCAATTTTGTTAAAAAATACGACATAACATGTTTAACGTGCTTATTTCATCAAAAATCAGAACAGTAATTTTAAATTAACTAGTTGGATATGTGATATGTACGGGATATTTAAAAAATGATACTAACCTTAGATCTTTCATACAAACGCAGCCATGTCAAGTACAAACGTGAAAAAACATTATGCACTACAAATACAAGAATTACAGAAAACTCAACAATAAACAAATAACTAATCATTGCGAACTGAACGAAAAGTAGTAAAAGAACAGAAAAAAACGATAAATATCCCGATGAAATGTAAATCACAGTTAATCAAAAATTATAAACATAGTAATAAACAGTCAAATTTCGAATATTCCAAAAAAAATATGACTCAGTACTTCGGAGTGTAAACTAGGCTATTTTTTGATAATGCGCCATCTACTGACAACGGGAAAGCTAATCCCATCTTATTACAGCATTAACAACTTTGGGTGAAACAAAAGCGAATCAGTCAATCCACCAGGGTTTCTATCCATCTTGCTAGTGAGAAATGGGATATACTTATTCAATTTCTCTCAGGAGTATTCAGCTTATTTGCATTACTATTGGTGGACTTTGACAGATGTATTTTTTGTTAGCCTATGAATGAACTGAAATAAGAATCCATAGCAGAACAAACTAGTGTTCACGAGTGTCCGAGCACTTATTAGAAATGAGCACTAGACACTGTGCGAAAAAATATAAATGTTTTAGCTTTATGATAATATAACCATAAGGTACAAGCTATACAGGGTGTTCCAAATTAAGTCGGCACCATTGCCAACTTCGTTATTATTGATGCTACGAATTCGGTTAAATGGGCAAACTAGTAGCATTTTTATTGCCTTCTCGACGCCGAAAACAAAAAAAAATTGACAGTCGCGTTTTCGAAATATTTCATAAAATGATATTTTTTTAAATGGAACGCTCTATATTTTATCATGCATTTCGACTCGTAACTACATTCTCAATAACAAAACTCCTATGACTTTTTTTCCTAAAGTTGAAAATGAGCGACTTACGTAGAAATATTTATTTTTTTCACTAATACAAAAAATGTCTTTGTTTTGGCGAATAAAACCTCATGATTGTCCAAACACCCAATTTTGGTATTTATACGAATGACAATATTTTGTTACTAACAGCAAAATAAGAAGTAAAGAGAAAAAATTGCGCTGGGATTTGAACTCGTGAAACCCGTCAATTGACACAACTGAGCTATTTGGTATTAATTTACAAAACGATAATTTCCATCTTGAAACCATTCCACTAGCCGTATTTAGTTTGCGAATCAAAATATTTCTGCCATAATGATAACTTTTGTACAGAGCAGAAAATGCTGGAGCGTCATATTAATGCGGTTGGAAATAGCTATTTGTGTATTTAGAGCGCAAAGTGATGGATTGCCGCTCGAACAAAGATAGTTACCGCGCGACGCGAAGCAGATCGCGGTAATCTTTGAAGAGCGGCAATTACACTTTGTGCTCGAAATACACACAATATTTTTTCGACAAACGCAGATCTCAGATACAGACAATACACTCGATACTTTATTGACTTTATTTACTAGATTAAAATTGAATGTACAATTCTGACAATTTTTAATAGATATAGCCAAAGTCGGTAGTATTTTTCATCCCATTTTGCATTTCTCTCTGAACCCAATTCGTATGTCCACGCAAAGAAGAAGTGGGCAGAAGCTAGTAACTACTTAATCGTGTCCTATGTGATCTTTTTAAGGATATGAGGAACCAAGTCCAAAGTTTCGCAACAGCTCTATTGGACCATGCAAGAACTTCCTATGAATTGGAGATAATGTTGAATTATGATCCTGAAGGCGATCAAACTTGGGTTACTGGAGAAAGGCAGACGCTCGAAAGACTGAAATTGGCCATCAAATACAAACAGAAGGCAGTGAGTATCTTCTATGTATCTATAGTCATTGCGAAAAAAATCACAATTCTTCATGTATGGTTTGAACTGGGTGATTCTATTTTGTTTGAATGCATAACCGGCTCTACGAGTGTTGTACCACTATCTACGACACTCGTACGGTATAGACTTTAGTTGATATGTTTGGTGGTGCTACAATCAATTCTTGTCTCAAAACCCAATCGTACTGGATTATTAATGATCTTGATATTCAACCATATATCAACACTCAAATAATATTTTGAACGATTTCAGTTTATTGCTCATCCCAATGTCCAACAGCTTCTAGCGTCAATTTGGTATGAGGGATTACCAGGTTTCAGGAGAAAAAACATGATTGGACAAGGCATCCAAGTCGCCAAAATTGGAATGATGTTTCCCATATACTCCACTATTTACATGTTGGCACCTACTTCAAAAATGGGACAGTTCATGAAGAAACCATTCGTGAAATTCATATGCCATTCTACATCTTACGCTTTCTTCTTGAGTAAGAAAATATATAGAACCTATTTCATTTCAAAAATCCGTTTCATTACATTTCTTACAAAATTGTCTTTATCATAAACACCAAAATGTATAACTTTTTCCTCCTACCCCTATAGAAAGTAAACACTTTCCTCCCTCAAACCAAGGAGGAAACTCATACTTTTTCTCCCTAGGGAGGAAAGTACTTTTTCTCCCTAGGGAGGAAAGTACTTTTCCTCCCCCCATTTCAAGTAAGCTGTAAACGATGAAACTTGTGAATCTATTATAATCAAATGGTTTCCGTAATTTCTAGAACATATTATATATCCTGTATTCTGGTAAAAATCAAACATATACGTTACTTCTACTGTAGTTCATTAATAGCTATTTGTGTACTTAGAGCGCAAAGTGATTGATTATCGCTCGACAAAAAGATTAATCTTTGAAGTACGACAAAGACACTTTGTGCTCGAAATACACACATTATTTTTTCTACAAGCACAGCTCTTGGAAATAAAATGATAGACACTTCATTCAAATAGGCACATAACTTATGAAAATAAATCACTCAAGAGTATAAGCTATCTAAATGCCCAATAATTCAAATCACTAACAAGAAAAAAGTAAAATAACTTTCTTAAAAAAAAAAAGTTGCAATTACCAGGAGCTGAACCCGAGACCTTCGGATTGCAATCCCAAGACTCTAGCCATTGCAACACCGCAGATTCTCAGATGGACATGACTGTATTGTCTATACTTTCCATCATGCAAGTATAGGTCCGTTTTAGACAAAAGCAGTTGAGATGCGTTTTAAATTTACAAAAAAAGGTTCATTAAGTGGGTAGCAGGAAAAATCATATTTATTACATGAGAGTACTGCCCTCCGCTTGGCGTCGGACAGTAAACTACATCCTGCGGGAGGAAAAGTGGCACTTTCCTCCCTAGTAATACAAATAGCTATTTCTGGTGAATGTGAAAAATTGCTTAAAACTAAATTCATTATTTCTCATATTACACAAATATGATATTTGAAGAAGGTATCATTAATTAGATAGAGGTAGACATCTAATGAAACAAATAAATAAATTCGACCGGCGCCGGCCGTAAAAATAAAATTGGTCGGACTAGAATAATAGTAAATTATTTTATTCGTAGTGATAGTCCATTTGGAGGAACTGAACATTTATTTGCCGAATGTAGAGAGGAAAATAATTCAGCTCTGTTCCATATAAACCCACTTTTATTCCGATAAATCAACTCATGTAGAAATAAACCCATTTAAATATGACGTCTGAGTCAGTTTGACAGCAATAAAAAAGGACGCACCTTTTTAATCGAGACAATTTATTTCATGTATAAAAAATCGCATATGCCACAGTGCAATTGTCACTTTGACAGCGGCAAAAGTTAGCTTTAACTTTTACAGCGACAAATACACTAGTGGTTTTTTCACTTAATCATTTATTTATCAATTATCGCAGTGTTGGTTGCCAAAATGAATAGTTTGACATTGATATGTTTCTGATTTCTTTATTCATTAAATTGTCCTGCCGAATTACACTCGAGATTTGTATTGATGTAAATTCTAAACTATTTCCTACGAAAGCGCAGGAGGGCCACAAGCTGTTCTTTTTCATCACTTCATGTGTCACATTAAAGTCGAAATTTCGAGTTTAATGTCGAAATTTAGAATTTTATGTCGAAATTTCGACTTTTTTCTCGAAACTTCGACTTAAATGTCGAAGTGATGCAAAAAAACTGCTTGTGGCCCTCCTGCGCTTTCGTAGTTTCCTTTAGCAATTTGGCCCGAATAACTGTCAACCTAAAAACACTCCACCTTCGGTGTCGTGTTTTTAATAGTTGACAGTCATTCTCGTCGAATTGCTAGGAAACAGTTTCTCATTAAACAACTCAAATTTACCCGATTATTTTTTTCACATGTCAAAATGTGATGTTTTTAGTATTTCAACCAATAGTAGCTTGTGATTCTGGCCAATCATTCGGTTTTATACCGATAAAACTGCCTGGTCCTTGATAAAACGTTGTTAATCTTTGAACTGTCAAAACTATAAGGTTTACCGCGTCGATTCTATTGAATTGGTTTATAGGTAGGTATTCAAGGTTAAAATAAAAACTATCATGAATGAAAAGTTACCTTATTATTAATAGTCATTCACTTTTCACTTTTTTAGCAAAATAATAAAATTAAGGACACCATTTCAATAAACACTCAAATTTCATACACATAAATAGCTCATGAACATAAGAAGTTTATGGAAGATATCGCCGAGTTCTAAACAATTGAAATCGGTCACAGCCTACTATGCTTTGAATCGGTGGATATCGCAAACGACGACTTTTACGTTTTGGACAAAATTGTAGCCGCTCGTAGACCGAGATTCCTGAACTCAAATGAAGATGGCGTACGATTAATTTTTGTTAAATTCAATTTGTTTTTGTGGTTTGAAACTATCAAGATCATATAACGACATAACGAATAATTTTCCTCTAATACATGGGAAACTATGGTTCCATTTTTTTTGGCACACAATATAATATTTTTTTTATTACAGTGTTATTAGGGGCTGCATCCCAAAGGATAGAAATACTTTTTCTCGAATGGTTTGGGACTGATTGGGTCCAAGATATGGTGAAAGAGTGGAATAGAAGAGAAAGAGGAGCTCTCTTTGGAATTGCAGAGTGTGGAGTAATCATCTATGTTATAAGTGAGTGTCATATTCAGTTTACAAAGAGATCCGGTGAAAATAGTAATTTACCTAACAAGGCTGGAAAATACTGTTTTCGGACGTGCTGCATACAATATTTTTTCGACAACCGTGTAAAATAACAAATCAATGAGACACATTTAGTTTAAAAAATTTTACCAAATGGAAAACTTTTTTATTATTGATTTGTCAGAAAATTTTATTCTTCATAAAAATTGGTGCATTGAGGAATACTGGTATTCGAGTTATCATAATTCTAAATTTCCAAACGGTGTACAGGAGGAAACAAAAAATAGAATTTTGATCAAGAGTAAACTACCCTGCGGGTGTGATTCCAAATTTGAATATTGTTTTCAATTCTAAACAACCTCTTTGAAAGTTTTTGATAATGTCAAAAATAAGGGGTAGTTTACACCCCTACACTCATATGCAAGTATTCTGCATTCAAATATCATTGTTGGAACTGGTACCACTTTTTGGTGGTTCCAAGTTCAACTGATCTGAAAAAAATTGTTATTACGAATCTACCAGGTTTTCTGAGAAAACCCCTCAGAAGCAGAGCATGGAATCATTTATAATGTATGTAATGTAAAACAATTTTACCCCGCTGTCCTCCTAAAATACAGAAAGAAAACGCGTAGGTATTATAGATAGTTTTCTGACACTCTTGGACGTAGAAAAGTACAAAAAAAAATTGTTGATCCGAGGACACGGACCCTCTTTCCTGTTCGAAAAAAATGCGAAAAAAATTAAATCGGAAAAAAATCCGTAAAAATAGTGAAGAATATTAGACCACCGTATGATTCAATGATAAAAAACTCCTCGTTCCTCTGACAGAGAATTCGGAAAAATGTTCGAATGATTCGAACATAAAAAATTTCAAAAAAAAATAGGTTGGAAAGGTCGAACCCCCAAAAAAGGGAATCTAGGGGAAAAAAACGGGAAAAAACGAAAAATAAAACAGAAAAAAAAACGGAAAAAACGGAAATCCTTACTTCCCGGACGTTGGCCAAAAAAATTATATTCGTAACCACGAAGTATGTTTTGAAAACGAAGCTGTGGCGCACCTGGGGGGGGGGGAGTGTTGACTAAGGCTGCAGCTCCCCTCTCCCCAAGCCTCCATACCGCTGGTATATCGAAACATCCGGCTAAGCGGAATTGGCTTTATTCACTAATATCATTGTTGGAACTGGTACAACTTTTTGGTGGTTCCAAGTTCAACTGATCTAAAAAAAAATTAATAAAATTTGTTATTACGAATCTCCCAGGTTTTCATAGAAAACCCATCAGAAGCAGAGCTTGTCCGAGCAAGGGAGACCCGGGACCTACACCTTGAAAAGTGGATTCCGAACCACTTTAGCTCCGTGGGGGCGGTGGGAATCGAACCCGGGCCGCCTGGGTGGAGCAAAAGCTCTTAAGAGGCCATAATCACATTTTGGCCGTTTTTTAGGGTAAAAGAGTCGATAACTCAAAAACGGTTCGTCGTATCGATTTCAAACAAGGATAGGCTTCTAGAGGAAGTTTGATTATATGTAACTATGTGTGCGGCAGCACCTCAAGATTTTTTTTTATTAAGATGCCATGAGCACGATCACATTTTGGTTGTTTTTTAGGGTAAAAGAGTCGATAACTCAAAAACGGTCCGTCGTATCGATTTCAAACAAGGATAGGCTTCTAGAAGAAGTTTGATTCTATGTAACTATGTTGCGGCAGCACCTCAAGATTTTTTTTTTATTAAGAGGCCATGAGCGTGATACATTTTGTCCGTTTTTTAGGGTAAAAGAGTCGATAACTCAAAAACGGTCCGTCGTATCGATTGCAAACAAGGATAGGCTTCTAGAGGAAGTTTGATTCTATGTAACTATGTCTGCGGCAGCACCTCAAGATTTTTTTTTTTAAGAGGCCATGAGCACGATCACATTTTGGCCGTTTTTTAGGGTAAAAGAGTCGATAACTCAAAAACGGTCCGTCGTATCGATTTCAAACAAGGATAGGCTTCTAGAAGAAGTTTGATTCTATGTAACTATGTCTGCGGCAGCACCTCAAGATTTTTTTTTATTAAGAGGCCATGAGCACGATCACATTTTGGCCGTTTTTTAGGGTAAAAGAGTCGATAACTCAAAAACGGTTCGTCGTATCGATTTCAAACAAGGATAGGCTTCTAGAAGAAGTTTGATTCTATGTAACTATGTCTGCGGCAGCACCTCAAGATTTTTTTTTATTAAGAGGCCATGAGCACGATCACATTTTGGCCGTTTTTTAGGGTAAAAGAGTCGATAACTCAAAAACGGTCCGTCGTATCGATTTCAAACAAGGATAGGCTTCTAGAAGAAGTTTGATTCTATGTAACTATGTCTGCGGCAGCACCTCAAGATTTTTTTTTATTAAGAGGGCTTCTAGAAGAAGTTTGATTCTATGTAACTATGTCTGCGGCAGCACCTCAAGATTTTTTTTTATTAAGAGGCCATGAGCGTGATACATTTTGTCCGTTTTTTAGAGTAAAAGAGTCGATAACTCAAAAACGGTTCGTCGTATCGATTTCAAACAAGGATAGGCTTCTAGAGGAAGTTTGATTATATGTAACTATGTCTGCGGCAGTACGTCAAGATTCTTTTCATGTATAGTCGAAGTAGCTGCAGTGGTATTTCTCTTCCATTAAAATTTGAAGCAATCCTTATCCGATCGAAATGAATTTGGTATAAAAAAAAGGTAAAACGTTGATCTATGTACGTGCTGTGAATGTTTTTTCGAAATTTGTTCAACTACCCAAAAAATTGTTTCAAAGTAACTGCGTTTTTGGGACATTTTCGAGATTTTTTTTGTGGAAAAGTGGATTGAAAATTCAATTTCAATTACAGCACGTACGTAGAATCATACTTCCTCTAGAAGCCTGTCCTTGTTTGAAATCGATAAGACGAACCGTTTTTGAGTTATCAATTGACTCTTTTACCCTTGAAAGCGTCCCAAACGAGATCATATTCGCGGCCTCTTAACACCTCACTTCGCTATTGGGTCTAATGAATAAACCTTGAGCAAATGCTTTTACTCAGATTTCTTGAAACAGACCTATCCATTTTATTAATTAATGAGAAAGACACACCTATAGTAAAAGCTTTTGCTAGATTTTATTCATAACACCCATTGTGTTACAAGATTTTGTTAATTTCACTCTGAATTGGTGTTTTACTTTTAGGTTTAATTTGGTCTGAAATGCGATCCTTATGGTGCGATGGATTAGAGGAATACGTGTCAGATTTATGGAATATAGTCGATTTTATAACTAATTTTTTCTATGTCATTTGGTTGGCTTTGAGACTGGCTTCATTTTATGTTACTTGGGTAAGTTGCAATAAGTGCATGACATTCTCATTGAATTTGTTGAAGAATAAATAATATATAAGGAAATAATGCAACATATTCTGCTTCTTATTGATGTACCTAATGCATGTCCAGATAGCACTGAACGTTCCAAGGATGTCCATTTTATGTCCCATTTAGGTCCGAACGTCCCAGAACCTAATATGGACGTACGATTCATATTACCTACTTACCACATTATTTTCGTGTCTTGTGCCTTTTTCAAAAATTTAAAACGTGTTTTGGTTTAATTTTCCGTCATAAATGTCATACTTTTTCCAGTGAGCTTATTTAGCTCAGTGAGTTTCTCCAGTTGTCACCAGTATTAGATGAATAGTCGTTATAGAGTTATCAATTTTGCATGGTTATTCTGCTCGCACTGCTAGGTTAGTCAGATCAGGTTAGGTTTGCTAGTAATTCACGCATTTTCAACTCAATTTGCCTCATTTTTATCTTTCCGTTCAAACTTCCCGCCATTGCAGTGACCAATCACAGAGCGCTTATTGCGTTCCTTTTATTGTCGTGTATATTTCAGTGAGTTCACAGTCTCGAGTCGTTGGGATGGCGACTTAAATCACACTCTTCACATTTCTCAAGTAATTCTTCAATTATTTTTTTTGAAAAATAAACTTTTATTTCAAACTGACTGAGTGCACCGTGAAGTCTGTGATTTGGTTCTGTGCAGTGTCTTATCTCTTGCCTTGTGGTTACCTAACCTAACTTATAAACATACTTTCTGGTTGTGGCGGAATTTGAAGTTATTTTTACAATCAAAAGAATACGATGATCGGAGAAAAAATAATATCACGTATTTATTGCTGTTGTGAGCCGTGACTTCTATACTGTTCTATAGGTATTATGTTTTGTAATTGATGTAAATGTTTGTGTCAGGATTTAAAATAATTTATAAATGTTCTTTCGAAAATCATTTTCCATCATTATCCTTTTCACTTTTTCTAGTTGGTATGTCACTTTATATTGACTAGGATCATGTGTTATAAAAACCTTAAAAATTGATATCCTAAAAACATACTTAGGATGTCCAAGGGACGTCCTTACAGGGTCATATAATGGACGTCCCCAGAACGTTCCAATTTGTAACGTCGGATGTCTCCAGGACATCCTGAGGACGTCTCATGTCCAGTAATGGAAGTCTTCGGGACGTCTTATATGTCTTAGATTTATGTCCTGTAGACCTACTGAGGACGTCTTTGTGTTATCTGGTTGATGATACTGATCAACTTTTTCTTAGTTTCATCTTAAACTGAGAACTTGAAACTTTGAACTTTTTTTTCTCTGTATACGTGTATGGATCTTTTTTAACGAGCGGAAAAGTTAATATTTCTGTGTTTGTATTTCCGCACGTTTTTATTCAACTCATTTTGTATGTCATTTTGTCTGTCTTTGGTTCAAAATTTGCAATCCATTTTTAAATTTTATTTTGCACACATATTAAGAACCAATAATAATAAAATAATTTAAAAAACTTCGACCCCGCCTGAAGGCAATAAAGGGAACTCATGGTAATTCGGAAATATTACAGCAGAAAGATGTATTTTGGGGGCTCGGGCCATTATCCTCATTGAAAAAAATTGCGAAAACTAAAAAAAAAACCAAATTTGGAAAAATTCTGAAAAACATCGAACTGTTGAATAATTTTATTAAAAAAATTACCCCCTGCCTCCTCGATGGCTCGATAGAGAACGTGTAGAAAATCTGAAAATTTTTCAATGGTTCGGAAAAATACGGAAAAGAAATTTTGGTCGGAGGGATCGGACCTCCCTCCTTCTTAAAAGAAAAAATGCGAAAACTCGCGAAAATGAAATCAGAAAAACCGTAAAAATAGTGAAAAACTATCAAAAAATTTGCGAAAACTCTCGGAAATGAAATAAAAAAATTCGTTCAACTAGTGAAAAAATGAAACCATCAAATGATTTAATTTAAGAAAACTTTCTCTCCTAACCACTACCTCCTCGAAAAAAATTGAAAAAATTTGTGGAAAAAAATGGAAAAAAAAACTGTAATAATAGTGAAAAACATGGAATCATTTATAATATATGTAATGTAAAACAATTTTACCCCGCTGTCCCCCGAAAATACAGAAAGAAAACGCGTAGGTATTTTAGATAGGAAAAGTTTTCTGACACTCTTGGACGTAGAAGAGTACAAAAAAAAAATTGTTGATCCGAGGACACGGACCCTCTTTCCTGTTCGGAAAAAATGCGAAAAGAATAAAATCGGAAAAAATCCAAAAATACCAATATACAGGGCATGACTACATCTAGTGACAAGAGTTAATCCTTTTTTCATAATTAATTTCCCGTAAAATATCTATTTCACAAATATTTGATTAGTTCTGACACAAATTTATGTGATTTAGATTATTAATACTTATTATACTTATACCATAACCGCAAGCTTTGTCCAAAAGATTTTTTCTTAATGACAATAAAGTATATTTATTATTATTATTATTATTATTATAAAGCTGTTTCTAGATAAGACAAGAATGTAGGGGTAGAGGAATAAAAAGCTTTATTTAATTTTTTTTAAATCTTGTTTTCAAAATAGGTACATGAGGTCCTTGTTGGATTCCAAACCCATTATCTCAATAATTTTTTTTTTTTGATATCTTGTCAATTTGACCAATTTTTCGGCACCACAGAAAACTTTTGGTGAAATTCCCGAAAAATCTAAGGTCACGTGTTATAAGTCGCAATGGATTTTTCAGTCGTCAAACATAAACAAACCGCCATTAAATTTTTTTCAAAAATTTCAATAATAACAAATTTTGTTCCCATATGTAGCCAACTTTATAGCGGACACTGTATAAGAGAAAGACAAAATCAGATTACGTTATGTTGAAAAAATATCTGATTTGTGCTTGAGAATTAATAAAACTGCAAAATGTTAAGGAAAATAAATGAAAAGTGTTTGATTAAGATTTGAATACATAAATTAATATTTGGAACCCTTGGTGTGAATTTCAATTCAAGAAATAAAAGCACAAAACACCAAAACTACGTCGCCTTCAATCAAGGACTATAATCTTACTACACTAGTGTTGTAAGCTTATACTCTTGAGAATGCCAGCTTTGTTGTTAAACGCGCGTCGAGTGAAAGTGACGTAGTTTTGGTGTTTTAGGTAGCTTCTACTTCTTGAATTGGATCGAGTAGTTTTCACGAACTGAATATTGTTTCACTCATTGCAGCAATTAGAAATAATTATGATTATTTTTTCATTGGTTGTTCTAGAGAGACGAAAATTTGGGTAAACATACTTGGTACCCTCGTGAAGAATGGGATTCTTTCGAACCTATGTTGCTAGCAGAAGGAGCATTTGCAGCCGGTATGATCTTCAGGTATGAAAAACGTTTTCCATTTCTTCGCATATTTGTATAATATTATGTCTGTAACAAATTTACCCGATTTTCGTTCCAATAACCCAATATCGGAGTATAATATATGTAATATCAAATGGGACTTTTATGAGGAGAATGTTTAAATAATAGTATATTACGTAACACGTGTTGTAAAAGGCATATTACGCACGAATGGAAAAATTATTCCATGATTGCGTAATTGCTTTACAACACGCATTACGTACTATACTTTACCTACGGCCATATACAGTGTGCCGTTTCCGGAGATCCACAAATTCATATAATTATTATTATTAGTAAAATGTGCTTTTTTCAGAAAAAACGCCTATATAGATGAACTTAAGGGACAATACCTCATCTGAATAACAAATTTCATCCAAAAAGTTGAGGCTGTTTTCGAGATCCAAAAATTCAAATTATTATTATTATTATTTGTGAAATCGCCTTTTACTAAAAAAGACGCCAATATAGATGAACTTCAAACGCAAAACTTTATATAAGTACAAAATTTGATCCAAATTATTAAAGCCGTTTCAGAGGTCCAAAAATTCATATTATTATTATTAATATTATGAGTAAAATCACATTCTTTCATGAAAAGCGCCTATATACTCAAGTAACAATACCTCATCTAAATACAAGATTTGATCCAAATCGTTGAAGCCGTTTTCGAGAACCAAAAATTATCATTATTATTATTATTATCAGTAAAATGGTGTTTTTCCAAGAAAGACGTCTTTATAGAATAACTTAAAAAGTAAAACCCTATTTACATACCAAATATCTCCCAAATCGACTCATCCATTTTCAAGATATATCAAACTGTGCGTTTTGTTTACGAAAACTGTGCGAACAAATCGCACAGTTTGATATCTCTGAAAAGGCTCAATTGATTCGATTTGGAAGAAACTTTGTATGTAGATATGAATTTGCTTTTTAAGTTTTTCTATATAGGCGTGGAAAAACACGATTTTACTGATAATAATAGTGATAATGATCATTTTTTGGATCTCGAAAACGGCTTCAATGATTTGGATCAAATTTTGTATTTAGATAAGGAACTCGTTCACCATCTTAGCCACCACCTTTAATTAACGAATTTTGACAGAAAATTCATAATCTCTGATAACGAAAACCATCACCCCTCAGTTTTGAATCGAATCGGACCATAATGACAAATCTCGTCCGCCATATTGGTGCCGCCATCTTCAATGTATTAATTTTGACAGGAAATTCGACATCCACGACCTAAAAAACCCTCACATTTCAATTTTGAAACGAATCGGATAGTTATCACAAATCTCGCCCGCCATCTTGGAGCCGCCATTTTTTTTATAACGAAAATGACATATTGCATTGTCACCGAAACTATGAACACCTGCCAAATTTCAAACCATTCGGACGTCTGGAAGAGGGTGAAAATCGTGTTCAAAGATTCCGTTAATTACATACATAGATAGATAGATACAGGTGTCGCTAATAAAAGAGTGTTAAAATGTGATTTTACTCATAATAATAATAATAATATGAATTTTTGGATCTTGGAAACAGCTTCAACATTTTTTGATCGAATTTATTATTCAGATAAGGTATTGCTACTTAAGTTCATCTCATAATAATAATAATAATAATAATAATAATAATAATATGAATTTTTGTAATAGTGATAAACCTGAAAATAATTGAGAGATATTCAAAATTTTGATATCATTCGATTCCTTTCCTTTGACACAATCCGTAGCACAGAGTGTCCCATAGAGATGTCATTTAAAAAACATGAGATAATCGAAAAAAAGTGATTTTGCTACTTTCAAACACCGGCTGGTGGCAAAGTATTGTAATTAAAATCTCGGACAACATGGCATCGGAGAGGAACGTTCAACATGTAAAAAATCATCATGCTCAAGAAATAAAAAAAAAAAAGAAATTTAATAAAAAATTTAGCTTATCATGTTCAGAATTTGCTCTAGATTTCAAAAATGTGAAAATGTACAAGGTGCTCCATTTGAAAAACTAATACTCAGATCGATTCTGGCGAAACCGGAAGTGCTACAGAATTAATTTTTATCTCAAAAAATCACATTTTAGTTGTTCAATAGCCCCCTAGATTTTCGTGCTTTGAATTGAATTATTTCTCACAAAAATAGGGGTGCCGCATCTCTCAGACTCACCCGGTATAAGCAATTTGCATGCATGCGCCCACATTATACAGAGCTAGTCAAATGTATGAACTTCCATTTTTCTCAGTTAATATTAGAACTATCGAAAAAACGTTCGGTTGAAAGTTGAAGGGTATTTCACTCTGAACCTTTTCTTAAATTCACATATTTTTTTGATGTACCATTGGTGGAAGAGTGACGTCATCGGCAATTTTTTTAATTATGGGAAATCCTGTGAAGATTCTAAAAATGATATAATATACGGAATTTCCATTTGAAATGATCCGTCGTTCCTGGTATAAAGAGGTCTAGCAGTAGCAGGTTATTATGAAATTGAATTTTCCTTTTTCACTCGATACAGAGTAAAATCGACATTTTTCATTATGTCCTTGGTATTTTTATTAAATAAATTTATTAGAATAATATATTATGTACCCAGAATAAAAGCCCTCACTCTATTTCTATACAATGAACTTACTTTATTCAAACATCGGGATAAGAAATGTATAACACACACATATCCATTCCACTGAAGGAAAACATTGCACTTCAACTGAAAATTAATGTAATTGCAATGGATATTCGCCCGCAACCGCGCGAATATAAAGGGAATAAAAAGAAAAAGCCACTATCAATAATTATTTCATCATAAAATTGGTCTCGCCGCTAAGTACGATTAATAGGATAGCAGAATTAACTAAAATAAACAGTGAGGGCGCGCCTCATTTATGTGTGCGAAGAAAATTCAATTACACGGCGTCCCAAAAAACAACAAAACTTCTAAAAGGTGGTGATTTACAGGCTGTTTCTTAAGTACGTGTAGGACATACAGAGGCGTGTTGCTGACAAGAAAAAGTTCCTGAAAACGTATTGTAACGATTTCTACTCAAGCCGGTCCTGACGGAGCTCGTAAATAGCACACAAATCACCGCTATTTATAGTCGATGATGTCACCATTCACCTTCGCCTCTGGCGATCTAGACAAGATCATTCGAGAGCGACATCTAGTCGCCAGTAGAAATTCGAGAGAACTCTGGAACCAGCTAACCACGCTATATAAAGAAATCTCCACGGCGAGACGGGATTTTTTAGAGTTATTTATGGACAAGCATTGAATAATGCCAAAAACATTTGTATAACTTATACAGGGTTAAAAAATTCAAGTGTCGTATTCCTGAGACAATTTTAAGAAAAAAGTTTAAATAAACTTGTGTCCGGAAATGCTTTGTTTCGGACATACAGGGCGTTGAAATTGAATTTTTTTGTACGCTTTTTAAAAATAACTTTTGCAAAAATTAAGTAAGAAATTTGGTAACCGGGGTTTTTTTGACGTGGGAAATCATAATTTCGTATTATTTTTCATGTAACATCTAGAGGGCGCTGCGTACGCTGTCATTATTTATTTCAAATTGCCCTAACATTTTTGACAGTAAACTTTTGGTACTTTTCATGGAAAAATCTCATTCCCACACCTTTTCCAATTAAAAAAGGTATACTTCCTCAACAACGCTGGAGGTGATCTTTTTCGAGATATTTAAAATTTTCTATATCAATGCATGTTACTTAGCTCCTAGGGCGCTAAGTGAAGTTGCTTAGAAAAATTTCAACAATCTGTATCTCGAAAACGAATCATTTTCCGATAAACATTTTATAGGAAAAAAGTTGTTCATTTTGACGAGATCTACCACATACTTAGTTTTTGGAATGTTCTCAGCAACTTCACTTAGCGCCCTAAGAGCTAAGTAACATGCATCAATATAGAAAATTATAAATATCTCGAAAACGATCACCTCCAGCATTGTTGAGAAAGTGTACCTTTTTTACTTGGAAAAGGTGTGGGAATGAGGTTTTTTCATGAAAAGTACCAACAGTTTACTGTCAAAAATGTTAGGGCAATTTGAAATGAATAATGACAGCGTACGCAGCGCCCTCTCGATGTTACATAAAAATTGATGCGAAATTATGATTTCCCACATCAAAAAAACCCCGGATACCAAATTTCGTTATTTTCAAAAAGCGAAAAAAAAATTCAATTTCAACACCCTGTATGTCCGAAACGAAGCATTTCCGGACACAAGTTTATATAGACTTTTTTTCTTAAAATTGTCTCAGGAATACGTCACTTGAATATTTTAACGTACTTATGTTACACCCTGTATATCACAAATTCAGGATTCAGACAATACACAAAAGAGTCCTGGCGTATTATAAATCATGAACTCAAACGGAAACATGCAACTGACACCTCTATTGAAATAATCAGTATTTTTTGCAAATATCGCAGAAAATCTTATATCTACTTACGGAAGCGTAGAAGGGCCATTATTTTTTTTTTATTTTTTCTCCCTAATTCCGAGTTGCAACTCGGAAAATTACTAAATTCCGAGTTGCAACTCGGAAAATTATAAAATTCCGAGTTGCAACTCGGAAAATTACTAAATTCCGAGTTGCAACTCAGAATTTAGTAGATTTCCGAGTTGCAACTCGGAATTAGGGAGAAAAAAAAAATAATGGCCCTTCTACGCTTCCGTATCTACTCTACCTCTTGTCATTACTTTTTTTCAGCTTTCTGAAACTAGTCCATATATTCAGTGTGAATCCTCATTTGGGACCGTTGCAAATATCACTGGGAAGAATGATAATTGATATTGTGAAATTCTTTTTCATCTACTCTTTGGTACTGTTTGCCTTTGGTTGTGGTGAGTGGAAAAATAAGCAGTGTTTTTCTTTTTTGTACTAACTATAAAATGAAAAACCAGGTAAATTGAAAATTATGTCATGTAATTCGAAACCTGCGCATAAAATTGATAATTTGTTTTTGATAATTATGTTCATTCTATTCTGAGAAACAAATGCTCATATGAAGGTCAAAAATGAGCATAACAGCGTATTCCGCTTTGATTAAACAAATATGTTTACTTGAATAAAAAGTGACTCTTCTGTATTGTAGAATTTCAATGATTTTTCAAATGTTGAAATTCTAACCTCAAATTGTTTTTATGATATAGCTGAATTTCAAATACATCTAATATTTATCAAATGATTTTACCATTTCGAACTTTTCATCTACAATTTATAACATGATTATGTAACTATACTATAACTCAGCATTGAGTATATGATTTTAACACACATTCTATACATCATGTATTTATTAATATCTTGTATGATTTGACGAACCTACATGTAATATGGCTCAAGGGAAATAAAAATCTAATCGAAACTAATCTTTTAGAGCACCTCTTTTGAATCACCTTGCATGCAGTATACCACCAACAAAAAAAAAAGTTTTTCCTCCAACCCCTATAGAAAGTACACACTTTCCTTCCTCAAACCAGGGAGGTAACTTATACTTTTCCTCCTTAGGGAGGAAAGTACTTTTCACCCCCCTCATTTCAAGTTGTAAACGATGAAACTTGTGAATCTATTATAATCAAATTGTTTCCGTAATTTCTAGAACATCTTATATATCCTGTATTCTGGTAAAAATCAAACATGAATGTTACTTTAGTTTTTTAATAGTTATTTGTGTATTTAGAGCGCAAAGATCTTTGGAGAACGACAATGACACTTTGTGCTCGAAATACACACATTATTTTTTCTACAAGCACAGCTCTTGAAAAAAAATGATCGACACTACATTCAAATAGGCATATAACATTACTTATGAGAAAATCACCCAATAGCAATCCGAAATGTATAAACTAACTAAAAATGTCCAATAATTCAAATCACTAACAAGAAAAAAGTTAAATAACGTTCTTAAAGAAAATAAAGTTGCAATTGCCAGGAGCTGAACCCGGGACCTTCGGATTACAAGCCCAAGACGCTAGCCATTGCACCACCTCATATTCTCAGATGGACATGACTGTATTGACTATACTTTCCATCATGCAAGTATAGGTCCGTTTTAGACAAAAGCAGTTGAGATGCGTTTTAAATTCACAAAAATAGGTTCATTAAGTGGGTACGAAGAAAAATAATATGTATTACATGGGACTGAATTGCCTTTTCCTCCCTTGGACGCGAAGTGGCAGTTTCCTCCCTAGTAATACAAATAGCTATTTTTCTGTGACGGGAAAAAAGTTTGACATTTCCTCTTTGTTGACAGGTTATAAAATATAACTTTTAATGAAATTACTTCTTTCCCTGATAACCGGAGAAAAAAGTCTAATCAAAAGTCAAATCTAATACGTTTTTACCGTGTATAATAAATAACTATTTTTAGGTTTGAACCAGCTTTTATGGTACTATGCTGAATTGGAAAAAAAGAAATGTTTTCATTTGCCAAATGGTCTTCCAGATTTCGAAGGAGCTGATAAAGCATGCACCATCTGGAGAAGATATGCCAAGTGAGGGGGTTGCTTATACAACAACTTTTATTATCGAAAATTATTATGTTTGTTTTCAGTTTATTTGAGACATCACAGTCACTTTTCTGGGCTAGCTTCGGATTGGTAGACCTGATATCAGTTGACCTGACCGGAATAAAAGGTTTCACGAGATTCTGGGCACTTTTGATGTTCGGATCGTACTCTGTCATCAATATAATAGTGCTTCTCAACATGTTAATTGCCATGATGTCGAATTCATACCAAATCATATCGGTAAACATATAATTCTTTCTTAACGTAGGGACCAGTTTTTTCTATGCTAAATATAGGAGAAGAAGGATAAACAAAATCAAGTATGTAGTTCGAAAGGGTGCTAAACATGGGTATACAACCCCCCCCCAAATCATAAAAACTTTTTTCTGGAAGGTATTATTTTTTAGGTTCACCCTGTAGGCAGCTTTGGCAGGGACTTTTGTTGATACATTTAGAAACTTCTTTAGTCGGCTTTGGCAGATGATTTTGTTTATACTTTTTGAGGAAATTGCTCAGGAAACTATTTTGGTATAGGGTTGTTCTGGAGGTGAAAAGGATTGCACCTGACACAATAGTGTCCGAATAGTCGTTGGAGAAAAAGATAAAAAAATAATATAGATTTTTTTTTCAGTGTGGAAGCCTCGGATGAATTTAAAAATCCACACAGCATTATTCTGAACTTAATTTTTCTTCAACACGTTCTTTCCATCCTTGCATACGGCCATCGGGGCATAAATACATATTAATTTTCCAGATTTTACACCCACTAGTTCAATTTTATGAATATCTATCACTTTCACATAATGTTTCATGAAATCCCGAATTCAATACAATTTCAGTTCCCGAAAAAAAGGAGGGACACACGCCACTGACCAATTTCGAATCGAATCTTACCATAATCACACATCTCGTCCGCCATCTTGGATCCGCCATTTTGTTTTTTTATAAAAAAATGTCATATTGCATTGTCACCGGAACTATGAAAACCCGCCAAATTTCAAATCATTCGGACGTCTGGAAATGGGTGAAAATCACGCCCAAGGAGTTAGTTACAAACATACAAACAAACAAACATGCAGACAAACATACAAACAAACATACAAACAAAAATACAAACAAACATACAAACAAATATACAATCAAACATACAAACAAACATCCAAACAAATATACAAGCAAACATACAAACAAACATACAAACAAACATACAAACAAACATACAAACAAACATACAAACAAATATACAAACATATATACAAGCAAACATAGCGTGTAAAAAAAATGTTGCTGCATCAACTGTAGGTGGCAAACTTTCAGGTTTAACTGGCTTCAAACTGTTTGTGTTTCTGGCAACGACTTTTGCATATGCGAAATATCTGAATTTTTTGAAGCATGTAATTTTTACAGGTTCTCCATATAAAGATAGTAAAAATGTTAAACCGCTATTGGAAATGGTTGATTGTGACTTTTTCCATCACAGTCATGCAAGATTTCTCCCTTTCCGAAAAAGGCAGATGTAGTATCGCAATACTTATTACAACTATATGAAGAATACAGTTTTAATTCAACTTTTCCTCTTGCAGGTTTGAGAAAATATTTTTTTTCATTTTCAGGTGTCAGGGCATTGAGTAACACTAAAACGTCTGTATCTTGCAATCACAACTAGAATTTGAATGTTGGTGTAGAATGTTAGCCATATACTACGCAATTCAGAAAAAAAAACTTGAGAAAACTTGCTAGTAACCAATTTTTAAATTTTTTTTGCACTTTTTTAGGAAAGATCGGATACCGAGTGGAAATTCGCAAGGAGTCGTCTCTGGGTGAACTATTTCGAGGATGGGGATACTTTACCACCGCCTTTTAACATCATACCGCCTCCAAAAACGTTATTTGGGAAGATGGGATGTGGCGGACCGAAGATCAGGACAAAGAGCTTCAGGGTGAGAAATCAGAAACTATATATACATATATATATGTAGCTCTTTTCAGACGAATCAAGTGAAACGAGAATTTCGAAAGGAACCGACGACACTGATTGGTTTGGAGCTCTATAAATGTCAGCGCCTTCCTTAATTCAAATGGAACACCCTATATTTCATTTTATTTTTGAATCCAAATTTGTTAGTTTTCGAAATATAAATTTCTTTCTGAAAAATTTAACAGCGTTACTCAGAAAAAATCATGACTCATAGACAGTAACAGTGTCGAAATTTCCACCTAAACGTAACATCGAGAAAACTGACGAAACACGACATTTTCAAACAGAAACCATGCACTATTCTATAATTTTTGGAACTACGGAAAAAAATATATCAAATTTTATATATATAAATATATACAGTGACCGCCAAAAAGTATGTACCATATGGAAAAAAAGTTTATTATTGGAGTATTGGAAAAAAAATTATGGGGAAAAGTTTGTGCATGTCCGAAAACCTAAAAATCGATTTTGACGTATGTCACGTGATTGCTGGTATGGCGGTATTTTGAAAAATATTGTTATGAAAAGGCAAAAAGTAGAGTAGGATGGCAAAATATTGAAAAAAGTTATTTGAAAAAGTTGCTTAGAATTCAATTTAATACTCATAAACAAAGTTTGAAGAGATAATACGGAAAAATTGAAAGTAGCAATTTTTGTGGAATATTTCGTCATCCGAGTGTTCTGAATAACATTGGTAATTAGTGGCTTGGGGGGGTGGGAATGCAGCCCCAAAGCCCCCCACCAATGGGCTAATGGGCAGGACAGTGAAGAAAAATCTATTTTGCGATACAAAAATTGAAATATCTCGAAAACCATGAAAGATAAAAGGAAGCTGACTACGTTTCTGGATTCTGCTCCTCAAGATACTCATTTTGAAAAAAATATATTTTCCATTTCCAGCAAAAAAAATTCCAAAGAGATTGGACCTTGGTTCTTGATAAAAAAATAAAGTTCTTCCTAGAGCAGCCAAATTCGGTGTGCAGGCTTTTGAAACTATTGTCTACTGCAGAATAGCATTATTTCTAATTACAAAAATTAATATTTAGTTTTTTCACAAAACTTGTCAAAATTTCAATCTGATTCAGTATCGACACGCGGTGGAAGTCAACTTCGGCTACTGTCCAAGAGATGGCAGTACAGTGAAGAAAAATCTTTTTTGTAATACAAAAATTTAAATATCTTGAAAACTATAAAAGATAAAAGAAAACTAGTTAATTTTTGGATTCTGCTCGTCAAGGTCCTCCCCTGTGTGCATTTTGAAGCAAATCCATTTTCAATTTCCAGCAAAAAAATTCCGCAAGGGGTTAACCTTGGTTCTTGAAACAATCAAAAAATAAAGTTCTTCCTAGAGCAGCCAAATTCGGTGTGCAGGCTTTTCAAGCTATCATTTACTGCGGAATAGCATTAGTTCTAATTATAAAAATTAATATTTAGTTTCTTCACAAAACTTGTCAAAATTTCAATCTGATTCAGTATCGACACGCGGTGTAAGTCGACTTTGGCTATTGTCCAAGAGATGGCAGGACAGTGAAGAAAAATCTTTTTTGCCATACAAAAATTCAAATATCTCGAAAACTATAAAAGATAAGAGAAAACTAGTTACTTTTCTGGATTCTGCTCGTCAAAGTCCTCCACTGTGAGCATTTTACAGAAGATCTATTTTCCATTTCTAGCAAAAAAATTTCCAAAGGGATTAACCTTGTTTCTTGAAACGATCAAAAAATAAAGTTCTTCCTAGAGCAACCAAATTCGGTGTGCAGGCTTTTGAAGCTATTGTCTACTGCGGAATAGCGTTATTTCTAATTATAAAAATTATTATTTAATTTTTTCACAAAACGGCAAAATTTCAATCTGATTCAGTAGCAACACGCGGTGGAAGTCAACTTCGACTACTGTCCAAGAGATGGCAGAACAGTTATTAAAAATCTTTTTTTGCGATACAAAAATTTAAATATCTCCAAAACTATGGAAGATAAAGGAAAACTGACTACTTTTTCGGATTCTGCTCGTTGAAGTCCTCCCCTGTGAGCATTTTAAAGCAGATCTATTTTTCATTTCCAGCAAAAAAAATTCCAAAGGGGTTAACCTTGTTTCTTGAAACGATCAAAAAATAAAGTTCTTCCTAGAGCAACCAAATTTGGTGTGCAGGCTTTTGAAGCTATTGTCTACTGCGGAATAGCGTTATTTCTAATTATAAAAATTATTATTTAGTTTTTTCACAAAACTTGTGAAAATTTCAATCTGATTCAGTATCGACACGCGGTGGAAGTCAACTTCGGCTACTGTCCAAGAGATGGCAGAACAGTAATGAAAAATCTTTTTTGCGATACAAAAATTCAAATATTTCGAAAACTATGAGAGATAAAAGAGAACTGGTTCATTTCCTGGATTCTGCTCATCAAGGTCCTCCCTTGAGTGCTTTTTGAAGCAAATCTATTTTCCATTTCCAGCAAAAAAAATTCCAAAGTGGGTAACCTTGTTTCGTGAAACGATCAAAAAATAAAGTTCTTCTTAGAGCAGCCAAATTCGGTGTGCAGGCTTTTGAAGCTATTATCTACTGCGGAATAGCATTACTTCTAATTATAAAAATTATTATTAATTTTTTTCACAAAACGGCAAAATTTCAATCTGATTCAGTACCAACAAGCGGTGGAAGTTACCTTCGGCTACTGTCCAAGAGATGGCAGGACAATTGATAAACAACTTTTTTGCGATACAAAAATTTAAATATTTCGAAAACTATAAAAGATGAAGAAAAACTAGTAACGTTTCTGGATTCTGCTCGTCAAATTCCTCCACTGTGTACATTTTAAAGCAAATCTATTTACTATTTCCAGCAAAAAAATTTCCAAAGTGGTTAACCTTGTTTCTTGAAATGATCCAAAAATAAAGTTCTTCCTAGAGCAGACAAATTCAGTGTGCGGGCTTTTGAAGCTATTATCTACTGCGGAATAGCATTATTTCTAATTATAAAAATTATTATTTAGTTTTTTCATAAAACTTGTCAAAATTTCAATCTGATTCAGTATGAACACGCGTTGGAAGTCAACTTCGGCTACTGTCCAAGAGATGGCAGTACAGTGAAGAATAACATTTTTTGCGATACAAAAATTTAAATATCTCGAAAACTATAAAAGATAAGAGAAAACTAGTTACTTTTCTGGATTCTGCTCGTCAAAGTCCTCCACTGTGAGCATTTTAAAGAAGATCTATTTTCCATTTCTAGCAAAAAAATTTCCATAGGGGTTAAACCTTGGTTCTTGAAACAATCAAAAAATAAAGTTCTTCCTAGAGCAGCCAAATTCGGTGTGCAGGCTTTTCAAGCTATCATTTACTGCGGAATAGCATCAGTTCTAATTATAAAAATTAATATTTAGTTTTTTCACAAAACTTGTCAAAATTTCAATCTGATTCAGTATCGACACGAGGTGTAAGTCGACTTCGGCTATTGTCCAAGAGATGGCAGGACAGTGAAGAAAAATCTTTTTTGCCATACAAAAATTCAAATATCTCGAAAACTATAAAAGATGAGAGAAAACTAGTTACTTTTCTGGATTCTGCTCGTCAAAGTCCTACACTGTGAGCATTTTAAAGAAGATCTATTTTCCATTTCTAGCAAAAAAATTTCCATAGGGGTTAAACCTTGTTTCTTGAAACGATCAAAAAATAAAGTTCTTCCTAGAGCAGACAAATTCAGTGTGCGGGCTTTTGAAGCTATTATCTACTGCGGAATAGCATTATTTCTAATTATAAAATTATTATTTAGTTTTTTCATAAAACTTGTCAAAATTTCAATCTGATTCAGTATGAACACGCGTTGGAAGTCAACTTCGGCTACTGTCCAAGAGATGGCAGGACAGTAAAGAAAAATCTTTTTTGTCATACAAAAATTTAAATATCTCGAAAACTATAAAAGATAAAGGAAAACTAGTTACTTTTCTGGATTCTGCTCGTTGAAGTCCTCCCCTGTGGGCATTTTAAAGCAGATCTATTTTCCATTTCCAGCAAAAAAATTTCCAAAGGGGTTAACCTTGTTTCTTGAAACGATCAAAAAATAAAGTTCTTCCCAGAGCAGCCAAATTCGCTGTGCAGGCTTTTGAAGCTATTGTCTACTGCAGACTAGCATTATTTCTAATTACAAAAATTAATATTTAGTTTTTTCACAAAACTTGGCAAAATTTCAATCTGATTCAGTATCAACACGCGGTGGAAGTCAACTTCGGCTACTGTCCAAGAGATGGCAGTACAGTTATTAAAAATCTTTTTTGCGATACAAAAATTTAAATATTTCCAAAACTATAGAAGATAAAGGAAAACTAGTTACTTTTTCGGATTCTGCTCGTTGAAGTCCTCCCCTGTGGGCATTTTAAAGCAGATCTATTTTCCATTTCCAGCGAAAAAATTTCCAAAGGGGTTAACCTTGTTTCTTGAAACAATCAAAAAATAAAGTTCTTTCTAGAGCAGCCAAATTCAGTGTGCAGGCTTTTGAAGCTATTGTCTTCTGCGGAATAGTATTATTCCTAATTATAAAAATGAATATTTAGTTTTTTCACAAAACTTGTCAAAATTTCAATCTGATTCAGTATCGACACGCGGTGGAAGTCAACTTCGGCTACTGTGCAAGAGATGGCAGAACAGTGATGAAAAATCTTTTTTGCGATACAAAAATTCAAATATCTCAAAAACTGTTGGAGATAAAAGAAAACTGGTTCCTTTTCTAAATTCTGCTCGTCAAGGTCCCCACTTGTGGGCTTTTTGAAGCAAATCTATTTTCCATTTCCAGCAAAAAAAATTCCAAAGGGGTTAACCTTGTTTCGTGAAACGATCGAAAAATAAATTTCTTCCTAGAGCAGATAAATTTGGTGTGCAGGCTTTTGAAGCTATTATCTACTGCGGAATAGCATAAGTTCTAATTATAAAAATTATTATTTATTTTTTTCACAAAAAGGCAAAATTTCAATCTGATTCAGTACTGACACGCGGTGAAAGTCAACTTCGGCTACTGTCCAAGAGATGGCAGAACAGTGATGAAAAATCTTTTTGCGATACAAAAATTCAAATACTTCGAAAACTATGAGAGATAAAAGAAAACTGGTTAATTTTCTGGATTCTGCTCATCAAGGTCCTCCCTTGAGTGCTTTTTGAAGCAAATCTATTTTCCATTTCCAGCAAAAAAAATTCCAAATTGGTTAACCTTGTTTCGTGAAACGATCGAAAAATAAAGTTCTTCTTAGAGCAGCTAAATTCGGTGTGCAGGCTTTTGAAGCTATTGTCTACTGCGGAATAGCGTTAGTTCTAATTATAAAAATTATTATTTATTTTTTTCACAAAACGGCAAAATTTCAATCTGATTCAGTACCAACAAGCGGTGGAAGTTACCTTCGGCTACTGTCCAAGAGATGGCAGGACAGTTGATAAAAAACTTTTTTGCGATACAAAAATTTAAATATTTCGAAAACTATAAAAGATAAAGAAAAACTAGTTACGTTTCTGGATTCTGCTCGTCAAAGTCCTCCACTGTGTGCATGTTAAAGTGAATCTATTTTCTATTTCCAGCAAAAAAATTTCCAAAGGGGTTAACCTTGTTTCTTGAAATGATCCAAAAATAAAGTTCTTCCCAGAGCAGCCAAATTCGGTGTGCAGGCCTTTGAAGCTATTGTCTACTGCAGACTAGCATTATTTCTAATTACAAAAATTATTATTTAGTCTTTTCACAAAACTTGTCAAAATTTCAATCTGATTCAGTATGAACACGCGTTGGAAGTCAACTTCGGCTACTGTCCAAGAGATGGCAGGACAGTGAAGACAAATCTTTTTTGCGATACAAAAATTTAAATATGTCGAAAACTATAAAAGATAAGAAAAAACTGGTTACGTTTCTGGATTCTGCTAGTCAAAGTCCTCCCCTGTGTGCGTTTTGAAGCAAATCTATTTTCTATTTCCAGCAAAAAAATTCCCGAAGGGGTTAACCTTGGTTCTTGAAACGATCAAAAAATAAAGTTCTTTCTAGAGCGGCCAAATTCGGTGTGTAGGCTTTTGAAGATGCTATTTACTTTCCACTTTTCAACATGAATACTTCCCAAAAGGTTATCGTGAAAGATGGAAAATAGCGACTGAAGTTTGTCTTTCAGCCTCAGATGATTCCACAACAGATTTTATAAATACCCTATTACCATTGTTTAAATAATTTAAACAATGCTATTACCCTATTCATATTTCTGAACAAAAATCAAAATGCAATTCCCATGACAGGTTCATGTCGAAAAATAACTTTCAAAGTGTTACCGCAGAATAAATATTTCCATTTCCATTCTTGGTGTGTAATTGTTTTTGAAGAGCCTGATTTCCAATTCTGTCAATCTCCCCGATGAGCTTGGCAAAGCGAAATAGATTTTCGTCGACCAAAATGTATTGGGGATTAAATGCGAGAGAAACAAATCTTGCTTCAATGAAATAAACGATTTCTGTGAGTGATATTTTTTAATAACATTTTCCCTATCTAATTTATTTAATGAAATTCAACGAAAACTAGAGAAAATTGAAAAATGAATCTGAATGAAAATGCGAATTTTCACTTTCAGAGTCTTTTCACAATATCTATCAGATGTAGTTCAATATCCAGCGTGGCTTTAGCCGGGGAAGTATTTGTTTTCTGCTAGATATTACAAAAAAAAACATATTTTTCATTTTTCAATTTTCACGGAGAATGTTCCCCTCATCAACGTGTTTTCTTGAGTTTCACACAACTTTCACAGGAAATTTGTTTTTGTTGTTTTTTGCACGAAGAAGAAACCAAACTATTTCAAAGTGAAGGCCACCCCTTTCTTTTCAAAAACTGAATTGAAAGAAAACTACTATCGCAATAAATATAAAGTATTTTGTACGTCGTAATCCACAAGACCGAAAAAGTTTTCATAAAAAATTATTAATGAGAAATTTCATTTTCCTAAAACTGACGATGAAATAGTTACTTGCTTATTCTCGTCTCTGGTGATTTCTTCAAATGTTTCCATTCATTTCAGGAGAAATCAAGAGATAAGGCTCGTGAGAGACATGAAACAGTAATGAAACTGCTGATAAGAAGATATGTCACTGCAGAACAAAGAAAGAGAGACGACTATGGTATCACTGAAGATGACGTTATGGAAATAAGACAAGACATCTCCAGTCTCAGATACGAACTCATCGATATTTTGCGGAAAAATGGGATGCAGACACCTCAAATTAAATTCCAAGACGTACAAGGTATGTTCAATAAGGAGGAAGATTCCTGTTCGCTCCCTCACAGGACGTATCATAGGTATATCAATTATTGTGTGACATTTTTTATCTATTTATGTAATTAATTTCAAAGATATTATAATAAATTTTGAAAAAATATTTATATAAGTTGATCAGTTTATTTCAACAAGTAGGTACCTAAAATCCAAATGCAAAATTTGGTATTCACTCTGAATTTACTATTGACTGTTTTCACTTTTTTTCCGTCTGGCTGGCGCTGCATTTACAGAATACTTTCTCGAACATTCACGGTTCGTCTGCCCAACTGTAGATGGTTCTCAACTCTTCAGAACAGACGCGAATATTTTGTTGTCAACGCTCGCGTCGCTTCGACGATGCGAATGAACTGAAGATGAACAGCAGGGCCGGTTTCAGCATGTTTGTTACATTGCCCCCTTCTCAAAGACATTCTCAAAGACATTTCGTCTTGAGATGCCATCAAGCCCACAGGACAATTTTTGGGATTGCCAGTATCTCTTTATCTGGTGAGGCTCTTTCAGGACGGTTCCTTTCGAGATTGTTTCCTTTCAACTTCTGGGTTCTGTTTACGTACTTCCTGAAGTTGATCAAACTTCTTCGAGAACATGACAGCGATGCCCTTGGACATTCGAAGATCTTCTGCCATACTGTGAGCAAGCGCGTGAAAAGGTCTCGTACTTTGATCCTTTCCTCATCTACTGCTACTCCTGTCTCAGAAACAACGTGGCCGAGTTATCGTAGTTCTTTCTGGAACGGAGGGCATTTTTTGGATCTCAGTTTCAATCCGTAGTTTCTCAGTGATATGAATACCTTCTTCAGGTTTTTTCACGTGGTCCTTGAACGTTTTTCCGTCTGAAATCGAGATACACTAGATAGGTGTTCCATGAGAGTCCTTTCAGAACCGTTTCCATCAATCTTTCAAATGTGGCTGGAGCATTACAAAGTCCGAATGGCATACCTTTGAACTGCCACAACCCTGAGCGGATGATGAAAGCTGTCTTTTCTCGATCTTCTGCAACCTCCTTTATTTTTCCTGGTTAAGTGTCGGTTCTTTGAATGGAATTTTGTAAATTTTTCGACAGAAAGTAAAAAAACTATGACCTTTCCGAGGTAGATCATCCCATACGAAAATGAAGTGCATCAAATTTCCCACAAAAACCATACCTCAAATGTATTATTCGGTTGAACGGTTTGGCCGTCTATCGAGTTATTCCAAAGATAGTCCAGTTTTGCGTTTGATTAGTTTGTATCAATATGCCTACCGCATATAATTTGATTAATATTAATCATACCTTTTGCAGTATCTGGCAAGAAAGGCAAAGTAATGGAAAGGCGCCTCCTCAAAGACTTCCATATCGGCATCGTCGAAGGTCTTGTCCAAGAAATGTCTCTCACTCCCAATGAACCGAAAAACGTATTCGGTCAAATAGCCAAAGTCATCGGGAGAAGAACGACGGCAAAGAAAAAAGACTGGAACGCTCTAGTGAAAAATAACAGCATTAATATCGATCCCATTGGCACCGCTCAAGAGTTCGAATCCACCATATTCAAAAGACAGAGTTTGAGAAGGCATATTCTGAGCAACGTTAAGGGACACGTCAAACTTGACGATGAAAAACTAATTGGTAAGTCCAAAAATGAAAGATGCACTTTTAAAATATAACGGAGTTAACGATCATCAGTTTGCCCAGTTATTTCAATCAAATTGCAAATACTGTAAATTGAAATCATCTGATAATGCAACCTGAAAGTTAATAGTTATTTAGGTGTCTAGTTCGCAAAATATAAGCGTTTAGCTCCATATGGCGTAAGTATAATAGCCCGTTACATGAAATAGTTATTTAAGTAAAAACGTGAAGTCTCATATATTTATAAATTTGATATTTTTTATGTCGTCAAGAGATGGCGCAATCGACGCGATTTGTTAGATTTGTGACACGTTCGAGCATATGGCAACATGGGAACGAAGCAAAGTCATTAGTACAGAAATTGCCGAATAGATGGCGGCAGTATAATATTTTAGATTGAGCCATTTGATCCTAGAGGGTCTTCGTTTGACCCACACTGAATATAAATGAAATGTTTCACATTGTATATATCATCTAGATAAAACTACCTACAATCTTGAGCATTAAAGTTATCGATTTTTGAGAAATATTCCCACGAAATGAATAGACAAATTAATAACTACGTTACCCGATCTTACGACGATCTTATAAGTAATGCAGCTGTGGTTGAAATTTGGAAATCAAGAAGTTTCATCTTCTTCTAAACGATTTCAAACGAGTATAATCAAATTGCATACACTCAGATTAGCACTCTCGGATGAATAATTATATTTCAATTATTGAAAAACTATTTTTAATTGATTAATTTCTAAGAAAAAATACATAAAATCAAGTGAAAATAACCTTTCCACTCTCAAGTACACATTTGAGCAAATAGCAAGTCTGACTGTCGGAATCACAGATCTCTGCCCAATTGTAAAGTAGAAACAATGGTAGAAAACTACAACTACTGCTATCTGTTAGCCACTTTATGTACTAATGACTGCCTAGTTGCCATGTTGCCAGATGCTCGAGCTTGGACAAATCGCGTCGGTTGCGCCATCTCTTGACGACATAAAATAGATAGAATTTATAAATACTCACAATTCCCTTTCCACCCACCGGCGTCATTTCCTATTTAATTTCCAGAGTATAATCCGAAGCTCTCCGAAATACCAAGAACTGCAAGAGTGGCCTACGCGAAATTCATGACCAAGAAAATTGAAGGCGACTATAATCAGGACAGCGTGCAAGTACCAGATGAAACAAAAGAAGGAAATGAAGATGAGAGCAGAGCTAGTACGAAAAGTAACCAGAGTAATCAAAGCAGGCAGAGTAAGCTGAGTAGGAAAAATAGTCGCCAGTCTGTGACCTTTCAAAGTAAGTATCTACAATCACTATCGCGATAATAAAAAAAATCTTTGGTTAGGACACCATGAAAAAAATGAACCGAAAACTTTCGACAAGGTCGAATTTCCCTTCTCTCCTCACTATCCCACAAATTGGAAAATTTGAGGAATATATCTGTTAAAAAACCACTACTTCCCCCTACGAACATTGAATTACATCTGCCATCAATTTGTGCAATGTTCCTCCAAGAGGACACAATAATTGCAAGTGCTAATTGCAATGAAGAATTGAATATCATCTCCCATTGGTTGGGAATGGCCACCTGCAGACATGACATGTTTCACGGTTTGTTTACCGCTTTTCAATGCAAGGATAGGTCGGATAACATTAGAGTTATCATGGCTCATCCAATGAACGATAACACCTGAAACTCAAAAACAAGGAGCACTCATTTTATTTTGAGTTGGAATTCATGCATTTACTCGGTAATCCAGTACGATTGGGTTTTGAGACAAGAATCGATTGTAGCACCACCAAACGTGGTATGCTAGTACCTAGTTGGAACCATGATAAACACGAAAAAAAATTGTTTACCAAAATTTCAGGGGTGGAAAATATATTTTTTTTCGTTCAAAAATATATAAATAGATTTTTGCTGTAATCTTGAAAATTATATGATTTATCGGACATACAACTCAACAGGGTGAAAAACAATTCAATTTTCTAAAAAAATTATCCCTAGTAATTTCTTATGAAATGCGCTCGTTTTCACAGAAAACGTGATAGAACGCCGACATCAAATTTCAGGTTCACCCTTAATTACCCGCCGCTGAAAGTTCTGGCGGAGCCGAATATTTGATTGGTCATAACTCTGCTAAAAATGATCGGAGAAGGAAAAGGAAAAGTTCATATCGTTTCTGAAGACTCCTACCTTTTCATGCAAATATCATATGCGAGTATTTGAGTACCTGAAATGTTTTTTGTCGCACTTCACGGATATGTTTGCGGATGATCCGAAAATCATAAATAATTTAGTAAATATGGAATTATTATACTGAAGCAGCAACCCATACCCTCTTTGGACTATATGCAACAATTTTAAAGTAGTGTGACAGGTCCCACTTATACATGCCAAAAAAAAAAACTTTGTTTTACTCCTGTCTCATTTTCAACTTACCGATAAAATCGGCATTCTCTTCACTAAATGTTGAAAATAATCGCTTATTCATATCCTGCATATATTATATTTAATAACACTATTGTGATGTGTATGAGCGATTATTTTCAACATTTACTGAGGAAATTGCCAGGATTATGGGTGAGTTGAAAACTGAGGCAGGAGTAAAACCCACTTTTTTCTTTGGCATGTATAAGTGAGACTTGTCTCACGTCTCAAATCGTTGCATATGGTCCAATTTTTTTTCTAATAATACATGATGAGATGTCATGTGCCGAGTTTCAAAGTGCTACAATTAATTCTTCACTTTTTGCTCGAGTTTGCCTGTCTTTACTGGATTAATTGAAACATTATGAAAACGCAAACGCAGATATCAGGTATGTCAGTTGATTGAGCTTCCAAGAGCCAAGTGAGTAATACTTTTCGAACGGTTGTTCTAGTGGTGGTTATCATCATACTAACATTGAGCCGTTTCCAATATATTTTTTTTTAATAACAACAAAATGAATATGTTCCCTGTTGTAGAAATATTTACCTACATGATATTTCTTTTTACACCAACAGGAACAACTGCAACAGAAGTTAGGTCGTGGAATATCATTTTAGGAAACAAACAAGACACTTTTAGTCATTGTTGAAATTTAGCTTGTTCCACTACTTATCATAATATCACCATATCGAATTTGAAATGACTAAAACTCGAAAACGATTTTATGTTTTTGATACGCACCAACAAATTCACCGACAAGTATGAAATAAAATCTATGACTGTTAAAATTCACATGCTCGGTTATTTTTAGTATCTAATATGTCGATATAACTGAAGAGTAATAATATTTCATTGCACAAGCCGAAGGTTCTCCAGATTCTCTGGTCCAATCACAACATTGCTGGACTGGCTCTCAACATGAAGACCTACCGGAAGATGACAGATTTACGACACATGTGAGTGGGTTTATTTTTGGTCGAATTTAGCTACTTGATAATTGATGAGATTCAATCACAATCTTCAATCAACGAAAATGAACTATCATGCAGATGTTTTTTGTTCACCCATTGAAAATATACAGCGTGTTTCAAATTAATCAACTATACAACACTGTCAGTGACGTTATATGACAGTTGCGAAACAATGTCATAGGGGGACAAACAAACCAAACCGAACAAAAACGAACCCATTGAACACATTTTTCATAAGGCTACGTGAATCTTTCTGGTCAATTTTCTGCAAAAAGTGATTTCCTAGGAAAAAGTTCTTATCATTGTGATAATAACTTCATCAAATGTCAAATGCTTTGTTTGTCCCCTCATGACTGCCATGTTGTGACGTCAGCTGACAGTGCACTGTTGCCATCTCCGTTATTATTGACGCTACGATGAAAAGGATATTAGATAACCTGATTTCAAAAGAATCCCGCAATAGTCTCTGTTCTTTTTCCATAGAACACTAAAGGTGGGAAAGGACCCTTCATAAAAACAAATGCGAAATTGGCTTTCTGTCAAATTAAAAAAAAAAATGTTATGGTGAGACGGATCTTTGGAAAATGTGTGATTTTACATGATCTTGTATGCCTCGTTTCTGAAATATAAGCGACCAAATATCGTAAAAACGACGTAGTTGGATAGGATTGATAAAGAAAAAATATATTAAAAAAAAACTTTTTGAAGACAAGCTTTTATTCAAATGCGTTAAAAAGTAAAGAATAATTTCTTTATAATTTCTTTTTAGGTTCGTATATGAAAGCGGCAAGCTTTTAAATCTGTAACTCAAATCTAAAGAAATTAAAGCTGATGATGATGAAAATAATTTTTTGTCAAGATTTTTTGGAGTAAACTTCGACATTTTCGACAATAATCAGTTCAAATTAGGCAAGTACAATCCAGTCAATAGTACACACGATACAAAATCATTCATTTCTTAAATAACTCACAGGGCTCTCGTTTTTTCAGAGTCAAGACTCGTTCATTCCTTCAGAATTTTTTTCTGCCACCACTGAGAGATTGTGAGAGAAGAATAATTAATATAGTTCCATTTAACATATTTTTGTTTTCTTGAAGCTTTTCATTTACTTGTACGGTTCAGGAGATATAATGAAAATATTAATGCAAATATTTTCCAGTGTCCCATAACATTAAAAAATTTGAAAATAAAACATTCTCAATTATTGTAAATTGGATGAAATATTTTTTCAGAATGAGAAAAATCCACGATGAATAGAAACTATAAAATAAAAAATAAAAATATGTTAAATGAAACAACATTGATTATTCATGTCTCATAATATGTCAGTGACGGCGGAAAAAAGGGTTGAACAAGGCTTGACTCAGAAAAAAGGAGGACCCTGTGAATTATTTGAGAAATGAATTATTTTGTACCGTCCGTACTGTTGAATGGATTGTACTTGCCTAATTTGAGCTGATTATTGTCGAAAATGTCGAAGTAAACTTGAAAAAATCTTGAAAAAAAATGTATTTTCATCACCCTGTATCTCGAAAACCAAGCCGTTTGGGACATATGTTTATATGAACTTTTCGTCCTGAAAACTTTCAAAGAATCACCTCCCGAAGTTTGTCAACGTACTTAATTAACACCCTGTATATGCGAAAAATAATTATTCTTGCGTTAAGCTTGATTTGCCTTTCATGACCAATGCTACATGATAACTGTGTTTATATGAATGTTTAAAAATAAGTTTACATTTTTCGAACGCTTTGATGTATGAGTAAATATCCTGTACACGTAGCTATAAAAGTAAATTAAAAGTTCTTGGTAGGTGGAAAGTTCCATTTGATTGACCAGGCATGAGTGTTTTTGATTAAACGCTAAATATTTTGGATAATAATATAAGTCATGAAGTGGACCTTTCCCAATTCGATTTATTTATACATTGAAACATTGTTTCAATTGGTTTTTCAAATTAATAATACTATTGAATGATAATTAACTTATTTCTTTCACATGTTACAGTTATTGACAGGGAGAGCTTTTGAAAATAAGGGCGGACTTTTGAAGGCAATAGGAAAGATATTTCAAAATAAATGACAGTTGGTCAAGGCCAATGCAGATTTCGCCCACATATTACTCGGACATTTTTTCAGTCAGAACGACACAATTTTAACGATGACAATAAATACGGAGATCAGGTTTTCGAATATTGAAGACCTCATCGAAATATGTTGATAAATAAGCGGGGAAATGCAAGTTATATTAAAAAAAAAATCGAATTCCTGAATATTTGACAACTGTCAAATTACATCACGACAGTGCTCTATTTGGTTTCTGGATTCGGATTCGGCATGTGATTCTACAAAGCTTACATATATTCAATAATAGATAGCATTGAACTTCAGGACACACATTTTCGAAACCTGGAGTTGGAAAACATCAACTGCAAAATTACCATTCATTAAATTTTAATCTTGTGCAACTTCTCAATAGAGTACTGTAATATGAAAATATGTGGCTCATTATAATTTTCGTTTTTTTTTTGGCAGGATACTCGTGGAACATGTCTGTCACCCGTACTGGAAATTGATAAAACACCTTGTGAGTACGCTCCACCGCAACTAAAATAATCAAATGGATTCAGTGAAATGCTAAAATATATCAAGCCGTCGTTGCTTGAATGATGATTTTTCGGGTTCTTATAGGCCGACGTTGCTTGAATGATGGTTTTTCGGGTTCTTAGGCTGAATTTATTATGCGATGTACTCGACGTTGCTTGAATGATGGTTTTTCGGGTTCTTAGGCCGACGTTGCTTGAATTATGGTTTTTCGGGTTCTTAGGCCGACGTTTATTATGCGATGTACTCGACGTTGCTTGAATGATGGTTTTTCGGGTTCTAGGCCGACGTTGCTTGAATGATGGTTTTTTGGGTTCTTAGGCCGACGTTGCTTGAATGATGGTTTTTCGGGTTCTAGGCCGACGTTGCTTGAATGATGGTTTTTCGGGTTCTTAGGCCGACGTTGCTTGAATGATGGTTTTTCGGGTTCTTAGGCCGACGTTGCTTGAATGATGGTTTTTCGGGTTCTCAGGCCGACGTTGCTTGAATGATGGTTTTTCGGGTTCTAGGCCGACGTTGCTTGAATGATGGTTTTTCGGGTTCTTAGGCCGACGTTGCTTGAATGATGGTTTTTCGGGTTCTTAGGCCGAAGATGCTTGAATGATGGTTTTTCGGGTTTTTATAGGCCGACGTTGCTTGAATGATGGTTTTTCGGGTTCTAGGCCGACGTTGCTTGAATGATGGTTTTTCGGGTTCTTAGGCTGAATTTATTATGCGATGTACTCGACGTTGCTTGAATGATGGTTTTTCGGGTTCTTAGGCCGACGTTGCTTGAATTATGGTTTTTCGGGTTCTTAGGCCGACGTTTATTATGCGATGTACTCGACGTTGCTTGAATGATGGTTTTTCGGGTTCTAGGCCGACGTTGCTTGAATGATGGTTTTTTGGGTTCTTAGGCCGACGTTGCTTGAATGATGGTTTTTCGGGTTCTAGGCCGACGTTGCTTGAATGATGGTTTTTCGGGTTCTTAGGCCGACGTTGCTTGAATGATGGTTTTTCGGGTTCTTAGGCCGACGTTGCTTGAATGATGGTTTTTCGGGTTCTCAGGCCGACGTTGCTTGAATGATGGTTTTTCGGGTTCTTAGGCCGACTTTGCTTGAATGATGGTTTTTTGGGTTCTTAGGCCGACGTTTATTATGCGATGTACTCGACGTTGCTTGAATGATGGTTTTTTGGGTTCTTAGGGCCGACGTTTATAAATGCGATGTACTCGACGTTGCTTGAATGATGGTTTTTCGGGTTCTTAGGCCGACGTTGCTTGAATTATGGTTTTTCGGGTTCTTAGGCCGACGTTTATTATGCGATGTACTCGACGTTGCTTGAATGATGGTTTTTCGGGTTCTTAGGCCGACGTTGCTTGAATGATGGTTTTTCGGGTTCCTAGGCCGACGTTGCTTGAATGATGGTTTTTCGGGTTCTAGGCCGACGTTGCTTGAATGATGGTTTTTCGGGTTCTTAGGCCGACGTTTATTATGCGATGTACTCGACGTTGCTTGAATGATGGTTTTTCGGGTTCTAGGCCGACGTTGCTTGAATGATGGTTTTTTGGGTTCTTAGGCCGACGTTGCTTGAATGATGGTTTTTCGGGTTCTAGGCCGACGTTGCTTGAATGATGGTTTTTCGGGTTCTTAGGCCGACGTTGCTTGAATGATGGTTTTTCGGGTTCTTAGGCCGACGTTGCTTGAATGATGGTTTTTCGGGTTCTCAGGCCGACGTTGCTTGAATGATGGTTTTTCGGGTTCTTAGGCCGACGTTGCTTGAATGATGGTTTTTCGGGTTCTTAGGCCGAAGATGCTTGAATGATGGTTTTTCGGGTTCTTAGGCCGAAGATGCTTGAATGATGGTTTTTCGGGTTCTTAGGCCGACGTTGCTTGAATGATGGTTTTTCGGGTTCTTAGGCCGAAGATGCTTGAATGATGGTTTTTCGGGTTCTTAGGCCGAAGATGCTTGAATGATGGTTTTTCGGGTTCTCAGGCCGACGTTGCTTGAATGATGGTTTTTCGGGTTCTTAGGCCGAAGATGCTTGAATGATGGTTTTTCGGGTTCTTAGGCCGAAGATGCTTGAATGATGGTTTTTCGGGTTCTTAGGCCGACGTTGCTTGAATGATGGTTTTTCGGGTTCTCAGGCCGACGTTGCTTGAATGATGGTTTTTCGGGTTCTTAGGCCGAAGATGCTTGAATGATGGTTTTTCGGGTTCTTAGGCCGAAGATGCTTGAATGATGGTTTTTCGGGTTCTCAGGCCGACGTTGCTTGAATGATGGTTTTTCGGGTTCTTAGGCCGAAGATGCTTGAATGATGGTTTTTCGGGTTCTTAGGCCGAAGATGCTTGAATGATGGTTTTTCGGGTTCTCAGGCCGACGTTGCTTGAATGATGGTTTTTCGGGTTCTTAGGCCGACGTTGCTTGAATGATGGTTTTTCGGGTTCTTAGGCCGAAGATGCTTGAATGATGGTTTTTCGGGTTCTTAGGCCGAAGATGCTTGAATGATGGTTTTTCGGGTTCTCAGGCCGACGTTGCTTGAATGATGGTTTTTCGGGTTCTTAGGCCGAAGATGCTTGAATGATGGTTTTTCGGGTTCTTAGGCCGAAGATGCTTGAATGATGGTTTTTCGGGTTCTTAGGCCGACGTTGCTTGAATGATGGTTTTTCGGGTTCTCAGGCCGACGTTGCTTGAATGATGGTTTTTCGGGTTCTTAGGCCGAAGATGCTTGAATGATGGTTTTTCGGGTTCTTAGGCCGACGTTGCTTGAATGATGGTTTTTCGGGTTCTCAGGCCGACGTTGCTTGAATGATGGTTTTTCGGGTTCTTAGGCCGAAGATGCTTGAATGATGGTTTTTCGGGTTCTTAGGCCGACGTTGCTTGAATGATGGTTTTTCGGGTTCTCAGGCCGACGTTGCTTGAATGATGGTTTTTCGGGTTCTTAGGCCGAAGATGCTTGAATGATGGTTTTTCGGGTTCTTAGGCCGAAGATGCTTGAATGATGGTTTTTCGGGTTCTTAGGCCGACGTTGCTTGAATGATGGTTTTTCGGGTTCTCAGGCCGACGTTGCTTGAATGATGGTTTTTCGGGTTCTTAGGCCGAAGATGCTTGAATGATGGTTTTTCGGGTTCTTAGGCCGACGTTTATTATGCGATGTACTCGACGTTGCTTGAATGATGGTTTTTCGGGTTCTAGGCCGACGTTGCTTGAATGATGGTTTTTCGGGTTCTTAGGCCGACGTTGCTTGAATGATGGTTTTTCGGGTTCTTAGGCCGACGTTGCTTGAATGATGGTTTTTCGGGTTCTTAGGCCGACGTTGCTTGAATGATGGTTTTTCGGGTTCTTAGGCCGACGTTGCTTGAATGATGGTTTTTCGGGTTCTCAGGCCGACGTTGCTTGAATGATGGTTTTTCGGGTTCTTAGGCCGAAGATGCTTGAATGATGGTTTTTCGGGTTCTTAGGCCGACGTTGCTTGAATGATGGTTTTTCGGGTTCTCAGGCCGACGTTGCTTGAATGATGGTTTTTCGGGTTCTTAGGCCGAAGATGCTTGAATGATGGTTTTTCGGGTTCTTAGGCCGAAGATGCTTGAATGATGGTTTTTCGGGTTCTCAGGCCGACGTTGCTTGAATGATGGTTTTTCGGGTTCTTAGGCCGAAGATGCTTGAATGATGGTTTTTCGGGTTCTTAGGCCGAAGATGCTTGAATGATGGTTTTTCGGGTTCTTAGGCCGACGTTGCTTGAATGATGGTTTTTCGGGTTCTCAGGCCGACGTTGCTTGAATGATGGTTTTTCGGGTTCTTAGGCCGAAGATGCTTGAATGATGGTTTTTCGGGTTCTTAGGCCGACGTTGCTTGAATGATGGTTTTTCGGGTTCTCAGGCCGACGTTGCTTGAATGATGGTTTTTCGGGTTCTTAGGCCGAAGATGCTTGAATGATGGTTTTTCGGGTTCTTAGGCCGACGTTGCTTGAATGATGGTTTTTCGGGTTCTCAGGCCGACGTTGCTTGAATGATGGTTTTTCGGGTTCTTAGGCCGAAGATGCTTGAATGATGGTTTTTCGGGTTCTTAGGCCGAAGATGCTTGAATGATGGTTTTTCGGGTTCTTAGGCCGACGTTGCTTGAATGATGGTTTTTCGGGTTCTCAGGCCGACGTTGCTTGAATGATGGTTTTTCGGGTTCTTAGGCCGAAGATGCTTGAATGATGGTTTTTCGGGTTCTTAGGCCGACGTTTATTATGCGATGTACTCGACGTTGCTTGAATGATGGTTTTTCGGGTTCTAGGCCGACGTTGCTTGAATGATGGTTTTTTGGGTTCTTAGGCCGACGTTGCTTGAATGATGGTTTTTCGGGTTCTAGGCCGACGTTGCTTGAATGATGGTTTTTCGGGTTCTTAGGCCGACGTTGCTTGAATGATGGTTTTTCGGGTTCTTAGGCCGACGTTGCTTGAATGATGGTTTTTCGGGTTCTTAGGCCGAAGATGCTTGAATGATGGTTTTTCGGGTTCTTAGGCCGAAGATGCTTGAATGATGGTTTTTCGGGTTCTTAGGCCGACGTTGCTTGAATGATGGTTTTTCGGGTTCTTAGGCCGACGTTGCTTGAATGATGGTTTTTCGGGTTCTCAGGCCGACGTTGCTTGAATGATGGTTTTTCGGGTTCTTAGGCCGACGTTGCTTGAATGATGGTTTTTCGGGTTCTTAGGCCGAAGATGCTTGAATGATGGTTTTTCGGGTTCTTAGGCCGAAGATGCTTGAATGATGGTTTTTCGGGTTCTTAGGCCGACGTTGCTTGAATGATGGTTTTTCGGGTTCTTAGGCCGAAGATGCTTGAATGATGGTTTTTCGGGTTCTTAGGCCGAAGATGCTTGAATGATGGTTTTTCGGGTTCTCAGGCCGACGTTGCTTGAATGATGGTTTTTCGGGTTCTTAGGCCGAAGATGCTTGAATGATGGTTTTTCGGGTTCTTAGGCCGAAGATGCTTGAATGATGGTTTTTCGGGTTCTTAGGCCGACGTTGCTTGAATGATGGTTTTTCGGGTTCTCAGGCCGACGTTGCTTGAATGATGGTTTTTCGGGTTCTTAGGCCGAAGATGCTTGAATGATGGTTTTTCGGGTTCTTAGGCCGAAGATGCTTGAATGATGGTTTTTCGGGTTCTCAGGCCGACGTTGCTTGAATGATGGTTTTTCGGGTTCTTAGGCCGAAGATGCTTGAATGATGGTTTTTCGGGTTCTTAGGCCGAAGATGCTTGAATGATGGTTTTTCGGGTTCTCAGGCCGACGTTGCTTGAATGATGGTTTTTCGGGTTCTTAGGCCGACGTTGCTTGAATGATGGTTTTTCGGGTTCTTAGGCCGAAGATGCTTGAATGATGGTTTTTCGGGTTCTTAGGCCGAAGATGCTTGAATGATGGTTTTTCGGGTTCTCAGGCCGACGTTGCTTGAATGATGGTTTTTCGGGTTCTTAGGCCGAAGATGCTTGAATGATGGTTTTTCGGGTTCTTAGGCCGAAGATGCTTGAATGATGGTTTTTCGGGTTCTTAGGCCGACGTTGCTTGAATGATGGTTTTTCGGGTTCTCAGGCCGACGTTGCTTGAATGATGGTTTTTCGGGTTCTTAGGCCGAAGATGCTTGAATGATGGTTTTTCGGGTTCTTAGGCCGACGTTGCTTGAATGATGGTTTTTCGGGTTCTCAGGCCGACGTTGCTTGAATGATGGTTTTTCGGGTTCTTAGGCCGAAGATGCTTGAATGATGGTTTTTCGGGTTCTTAGGCCGACGTTGCTTGAATGATGGTTTTTCGGGTTCTCAGGCCGACGTTGCTTGAATGATGGTTTTTCGGGTTCTTAGGCCGAAGATGCTTGAATGATGGTTTTTCGGGTTCTTAGGCCGAAGATGCTTGAATGATGGTTTTTCGGGTTCTTAGGCCGACGTTGCTTGAATGATGGTTTTTCGGGTTCTCAGGCCGACGTTGCTTGAATGATGGTTTTTCGGGTTCTTAGGCCGAAGATGCTTGAATGATGGTTTTTCGGGTTCTTAGGCCGACGTTTATTATGCGATGTACTCGACGTTGCTTGAATGATGGTTTTTCGGGTTCTAGGCCGACGTTGCTTGAATGATGGTTTTTCGGGTTCTTAGGCCGACGTTGCTTGAATGATGGTTTTTCGGGTTCTTAGGCCGACGTTGCTTGAATGATGGTTTTTCGGGTTCTTAGGCCGACGTTGCTTGAATGATGGTTTTTCGGGTTCTTAGGCCGACGTTGCTTGAATGATGGTTTTTCGGGTTCTCAGGCCGACGTTGCTTGAATGATGGTTTTTCGGGTTCTTAGGCCGAAGATGCTTGAATGATGGTTTTTCGGGTTCTTAGGCCGACGTTGCTTGAATGATGGTTTTTCGGGTTCTCAGGCCGACGTTGCTTGAATGATGGTTTTTCGGGTTCTTAGGCCGAAGATGCTTGAATGATGGTTTTTCGGGTTCTTAGGCCGAAGATGCTTGAATGATGGTTTTTCGGGTTCTCAGGCCGACGTTGCTTGAATGATGGTTTTTCGGGTTCTTAGGCCGAAGATGCTTGAATGATGGTTTTTCGGGTTCTTAGGCCGAAGATGCTTGAATGATGGTTTTTCGGGTTCTTAGGCCGACGTTGCTTGAATGATGGTTTTTCGGGTTCTCAGGCCGACGTTGCTTGAATGATGGTTTTTCGGGTTCTTAGGCCGAAGATGCTTGAATGATGGTTTTTCGGGTTCTTAGGCCGACGTTGCTTGAATGATGGTTTTTCGGGTTCTCAGGCCGACGTTGCTTGAATGATGGTTTTTCGGGTTCTTAGGCCGAAGATGCTTGAATGATGGTTTTTCGGGTTCTTAGGCCGACGTTGCTTGAATGATGGTTTTTCGGGTTCTCAGGCCGACGTTGCTTGAATGATGGTTTTTCGGGTTCTTAGGCCGAAGATGCTTGAATGATGGTTTTTCGGGTTCTTAGGCCGAAGATGCTTGAATGATGGTTTTTCGGGTTCTTAGGCCGACGTTGCTTGAATGATGGTTTTTCGGGTTCTCAGGCCGACGTTGCTTGAATGATGGTTTTTCGGGTTCTTAGGCCGAAGATGCTTGAATGATGGTTTTTCGGGTTCTTAGGCCGACGTTTATTATGCGATGTACTCGACGTTGCTTGAATGATGGTTTTTCGGGTTCTAGGCCGACGTTGCTTGAATGATGGTTTTTTGGGTTCTTAGGCCGACGTTGCTTGAATGATGGTTTTTCGGGTTCTAGGCCGACGTTGCTTGAATGATGGTTTTTCGGGTTCTTAGGCCGACGTTGCTTGAATGATGGTTTTTCGGGTTCTTAGGCCGACGTTGCTTGAATGATGGTTTTTCGGGTTCTTAGGCCGAAGATGCTTGAATGATGGTTTTTCGGGTTCTTAGGCCGAAGATGCTTGAATGATGGTTTTTCGGGTTCTTAGGCCGACGTTGCTTGAATGATGGTTTTTCGGGTTCTTAGGCCGAAGATGCTTGAATGATGGTTTTTCGGGTTCTTAGGCCGAAGATGCTTGAATGATGGTTTTTCGGGTTCTTAGGCCGAAGATGCTTGAATGATGGTTTTTCGGGTTCTTAGGCCGACGTTGCTTGAATGATGGTTTTTCGGGTTCTTAGGCCGAAGATGCTTGAATGATGGTTTTTCGGGTTCTTAGGCCGAAGATGCTTGAATGATGGTTTTTCGGGTTCTCAGGCCGACGTTGCTTGAATGATGGTTTTTCGGGTTCTTAGGCCGAAGATGCTTGAATGATGGTTTTTCGGGTTCTTAGGCCGAAGATGCTTGAATGATGGTTTTTCGGGTTCTCAGGCCGACGTTGCTTGAATGATGGTTTTTCGGGTTCTTAGGCCGAAGATGCTTGAATGATGGTTTTTCGGGTTCTTAGGCCGAAGATGCTTGAATGATGGTTTTTCGGGTTCTCAGGCCGACGTTGCTTGAATGATGGTTTTTCGGGTTCTTAGGCCGACGTTGCTTGAATGATGGTTTTTCGGGTTCTTAGGCCGAAGATGCTTGAATGATGGTTTTTCGGGTTCTTAGGCCGAAGATGCTTGAATGATGGTTTTTCGGGTTCTCAGGCCGACGTTGCTTGAATGATGGTTTTTCGGGTTCTTAGGCCGAAGATGCTTGAATGATGGTTTTTCGGGTTCTTAGGCCGAAGATGCTTGAATGATGGTTTTTCGGGTTCTTAGGCCGACGTTGCTTGAATGATGGTTTTTCGGGTTCTCAGGCCGACGTTGCTTGAATGATGGTTTTTCGGGTTCTTAGGCCGAAGATGCTTGAATGATGGTTTTTCGGGTTCTTAGGCCGACGTTGCTTGAATGATGGTTTTTCGGGTTCTCAGGCCGACGTTGCTTGAATGATGGTTTTTCGGGTTCTTAGGCCGAAGATGCTTGAATGATGGTTTTTCGGGTTCTTAGGCCGACGTTGCTTGAATGATGGTTTTTCGGGTTCTCAGGCCGACGTTGCTTGAATGATGGTTTTTCGGGTTCTTAGGCCGAAGATGCTTGAATGATGGTTTTTCGGGTTCTTAGGCCGAAGATGCTTGAATGATGGTTTTTCGGGTTCTTAGGCCGACGTTGCTTGAATGATGGTTTTTCGGGTTCTCAGGCCGACGTTGCTTGAATGATGGTTTTTCGGGTTCTTAGGCCGAAGATGCTTGAATGATGGTTTTTCGGGTTCTTAGGCCGACGTTTATTATGCGATGTACTCGACGTTGCTTGAATGATGGTTTTTCGGGTTCTAGGCCGACGTTGCTTGAATGATGGTTTTTCGGGTTCTTAGGCCGACGTTGCTTGAATGATGGTTTTTCGGGTTCTTAGGCCGACGTTGCTTGAATGATGGTTTTTCGGGTTCTTAGGCCGACGTTGCTTGAATGATGGTTTTTCGGGTTCTTAGGCCGACGTTGCTTGAATGATGGTTTTTCGGGTTCTCAGGCCGACGTTGCTTGAATGATGGTTTTTCGGGTTCTTAGGCCGAAGATGCTTGAATGATGGTTTTTCGGGTTCTTAGGCCGACGTTGCTTGAATGATGGTTTTTCGGGTTCTCAGGCCGACGTTGCTTGAATGATGGTTTTTCGGGTTCTTAGGCCGAAGATGCTTGAATGATGGTTTTTCGGGTTCTTAGGCCGAAGATGCTTGAATGATGGTTTTTCGGGTTCTCAGGCCGACGTTGCTTGAATGATGGTTTTTCGGGTTCTTAGGCCGAAGATGCTTGAATGATGGTTTTTCGGGTTCTTAGGCCGAAGATGCTTGAATGATGGTTTTTCGGGTTCTTAGGCCGACGTTGCTTGAATGATGGTTTTTCGGGTTCTCAGGCCGACGTTGCTTGAATGATGGTTTTTCGGGTTCTTAGGCCGAAGATGCTTGAATGATGGTTTTTCGGGTTCTTAGGCCGACGTTGCTTGAATGATGGTTTTTCGGGTTCTCAGGCCGACGTTGCTTGAATGATGGTTTTTCGGGTTCTTAGGCCGAAGATGCTTGAATGATGGTTTTTCGGGTTCTTAGGCCGACGTTGCTTGAATGATGGTTTTTCGGGTTCTCAGGCCGACGTTGCTTGAATGATGGTTTTTCGGGTTCTTAGGCCGAAGATGCTTGAATGATGGTTTTTCGGGTTCTTAGGCCGAAGATGCTTGAATGATGGTTTTTCGGGTTCTTAGGCCGACGTTGCTTGAATGATGGTTTTTCGGGTTCTCAGGCCGACGTTGCTTGAATGATGGTTTTTCGGGTTCTTAGGCCGAAGATGCTTGAATGATGGTTTTTCGGGTTCTTAGGCCGACGTTTATTATGCGATGTACTCGACGTTGCTTGAATGATGGTTTTTCGGGTTCTAGGCCGACGTTGCTTGAATGATGGTTTTTTGGGTTCTTAGGCCGACGTTGCTTGAATGATGGTTTTTCGGGTTCTTAGGCTGAATTTATTATGCGATGTACTCGACGTTGCTTGAATGATGGTTTTTCGGGTTCTAGGCCGACGTTGCTTGAATGATGGTTTTTCGGGTTCTTAGGCTGAATTTATTATGCGATGTACTCGACGTTGCTTGAATGATGGTTTTTCGGGTTCTTAGGCCGACGTTTATTATGCGATGTACTCGACGTTGCTTGAATGATGGTTTTTCGGGTTCTAGGCCGACGTTGCTTGAATGATGGTTTTTCGGGTTCTTAGGCTGAATTTATTATGCGATGTACTCGACGTTGCTTGAATGATGGTTTTTCGGGTTCTAGGCCGACGTTGCTTGAATGATGGTTTTTCGGGTTCTTAGGCTGAATTTATTATGCGATGTACTCGACGTTGCTTGAATGATGGTTTTTCGGGTTCTTAGGCCGACGTTTATTATGCGATGTACTCGACGTTGCTTGAATGATGGTTTTTCGGGTTCTAGGCCGACGTTGCTTGAATGATGGTTTTTTGGGTTCTTAGGCCGACGTTGCTTGAATGATGGTTTTTCGGGTTCTAGGCCGACGTTGCTTGAATGATGGTTTTTCGGGTTCTTAGGCCGACGTTGCTTGAATGATGGTTTTTCGGGTTCTTAGGCCGACGTTGCTTGAATGATGGTTTTTCGGGTTCTCAGGCCGACGTTGCTTGAATGATGGTTTTTCGGGTTCTAGGCCGACGTTGCTTGAATGATGGTTTTTCGGGTTCTTAGGCCGACGTTTATTATGCGATGTACTCGACGTTGCTTGAATGATGGTTTTTCGGGTTCTAGGCCGACGTTGCTTGAATGATGGTTTTTTGGGTTCTTAGGCCGACGTTTATTATGCGATGTACTCGACGTTGCTTGAATGATGGTTTTTTGGGTTCTTAGGGCCGACGTTTATAAATGCGATGTACTCGACGTTGCTTGAATGATGGTTTTTCGGGTTCTTAGGCCGACGTTGCTTGAATTATGGTTTTTCGGGTTCTTAGGCCGACGTTTATTATGCGATGTACTCGACGTTGCTTGAATGATGGTTTTTCGGGTTCTTAGGCCGACGTTGCTTGAATGATGGTTTTTCGGGTTCCTAGGCCGACGTTGCTTGAATGATGGTTTTTCGGGTTCTAGGCCGACGTTGCTTGAATGATGGTTTTTCGGGTTCTTAGGCCGACGTTTATTATGCGATGTACTCGACGTTGCTTGAATGATGGTTTTTCGGGTTCTTAGGCCGACGTTGCTTGAATGATGGTTTTTCGGGTTCCTAGGCCGACGTTGCTTGAATGATGGTTTTTCGGGTTCTAGGCCGACGTTGCTTGAATGATGGTTTTTCGGGTTCTTAGGCCGACGTTTATTATGCGATGTACTCGACGTTGCTTGAATGATGGTTTTTCGGGTTCTAGGCCGACGTTGCTTGAATGATGGTTTTTTGGGTTCTTAGGCCGACGTTGCTTGAATGATGGTTTTTCGGGTTCTAGGCCGACGTTGCTTGAATGATGGTTTTTCGGGTTCTTAGGCCGACGTTGCTTGAATGATGGTTTTTCGGGTTCTTAGGCCGACGTTGCTTGAATGATGGTTTTTCGGGTTCTCAGGCCGACGTTGCTTGAATGATGGTTTTTCGGGTTCTTAGGCCGAAGATGCTTGAATGATGGTTTTTCGGGTTCTTAGGCCGACGTTGCTTGAATGATGGTTTTTCGGGTTCTCAGGCCGACGTTGCTTGAATGATGGTTTTTCGGGTTCTTAGGCCGAAGATGCTTGAATGATGGTTTTTCGGGTTCTTAGGCCGAAGATGCTTGAATGATGGTTTTTCGGGTTCTTAGGCCGACGTTGCTTGAATGATGGTTTTTCGGGTTCTCAGGCCGACGTTGCTTGAATGATGGTTTTTCGGGTTCTTAGGCCGAAGATGCTTGAATGATGGTTTTTCGGGTTCTTAGGCCGACGTTGCTTGAATGATGGTTTTTCGGGTTCTCAGGCCGACGTTGCTTGAATGATGGTTTTTCGGGTTCTTAGGCCGAAGATGCTTGAATGATGGTTTTTCGGGTTCTTAGGCCGACGTTGCTTGAATGATGGTTTTTCGGGTTCTCAGGCCGACGTTGCTTGAATGATGGTTTTTCGGGTTCTTAGGCCGAAGATGCTTGAATGATGGTTTTTCGGGTTCTTAGGCCGAAGATGCTTGAATGATGGTTTTTCGGGTTCTTAGGCCGACGTTGCTTGAATGATGGTTTTTCGGGTTCTCAGGCCGACGTTGCTTGAATGATGGTTTTTCGGGTTCTTAGGCCGAAGATGCTTGAATGATGGTTTTTCGGGTTCTTAGGCCGACGTTTATTATGCGATGTACTCGACGTTGCTTGAATGATGGTTTTTCGGGTTCTAGGCCGACGTTGCTTGAATGATGGTTTTTCGGGTTCTTAGGCCGACGTTGCTTGAATGATGGTTTTTCGGGTTCTTAGGCCGACGTTGCTTGAATGATGGTTTTTCGGGTTCTTAGGCCGACGTTGCTTGAATGATGGTTTTTCGGGTTCTTAGGCCGACGTTGCTTGAATGATGGTTTTTCGGGTTCTCAGGCCGACGTTGCTTGAATGATGGTTTTTCGGGTTCTTAGGCCGAAGATGCTTGAATGATGGTTTTTCGGGTTCTTAGGCCGACGTTGCTTGAATGATGGTTTTTCGGGTTCTCAGGCCGACGTTGCTTGAATGATGGTTTTTCGGGTTCTTAGGCCGAAGATGCTTGAATGATGGTTTTTCGGGTTCTTAGGCCGAAGATGCTTGAATGATGGTTTTTCGGGTTCTCAGGCCGACGTTGCTTGAATGATGGTTTTTCGGGTTCTTAGGCCGAAGATGCTTGAATGATGGTTTTTCGGGTTCTTAGGCCGAAGATGCTTGAATGATGGTTTTTCGGGTTCTTAGGCCGACGTTGCTTGAATGATGGTTTTTCGGGTTCTCAGGCCGACGTTGCTTGAATGATGGTTTTTCGGGTTCTTAGGCCGAAGATGCTTGAATGATGGTTTTTCGGGTTCTTAGGCCGACGTTGCTTGAATGATGGTTTTTCGGGTTCTCAGGCCGACGTTGCTTGAATGATGGTTTTTCGGGTTCTTAGGCCGAAGATGCTTGAATGATGGTTTTTCGGGTTCTTAGGCCGACGTTGCTTGAATGATGGTTTTTCGGGTTCTCAGGCCGACGTTGCTTGAATGATGGTTTTTCGGGTTCTTAGGCCGAAGATGCTTGAATGATGGTTTTTCGGGTTCTTAGGCCGAAGATGCTTGAATGATGGTTTTTCGGGTTCTTAGGCCGACGTTGCTTGAATGATGGTTTTTCGGGTTCTCAGGCCGACGTTGCTTGAATGATGGTTTTTCGGGTTCTTAGGCCGAAGATGCTTGAATGATGGTTTTTCGGGTTCTTAGGCCGACGTTTATTATGCGATGTACTCGACGTTGCTTGAATGATGGTTTTTCGGGTTCTAGGCCGACGTTGCTTGAATGATGGTTTTTTGGGTTCTTAGGCCGACGTTGCTTGAATGATGGTTTTTCGGGTTCTAGGCCGACGTTGCTTGAATGATGGTTTTTCGGGTTCTTAGGCCGACGTTGCTTGAATGATGGTTTTTCGGGTTCTTAGGCCGAAGATGCTTGAATGATGGTTTTTCGGGTTTTTATAGGCCGACGTTGCTTGAATGATGGTTTTTCGGGTTCTAGGCCGACGTTGCTTGAATGATGGTTTTTCGGGTTCTTAGGCTGAATTTATTATGCGATGTACTCGACGTTGCTTGAATGATGGTTTTTCGGGTTCTAGGCCGACGTTGCTTGAATGATGGTTTTTCGGGTTCTTAGGCTGAATTTATTATGCGATGTACTCGACGTTGCTTGAATGATGGTTTTTCGGGTTCTTAGGCCGACGTTTATTATGCGATGTACTCGACGTTGCTTGAATGATGGTTTTTCGGGTTCTAGGCCGACGTTGCTTGAATGATGGTTTTTTGGGTTCTTAGGCCGACGTTGCTTGAATGATGGTTTTTCGGGTTCTAGGCCGACGTTGCTTGAATGATGGTTTTTCGGGTTCTTAGGCCGACGTTGCTTGAATGATGGTTTTTCGGGTTCTTAGGCCGACGTTGCTTGAATGATGGTTTTTCGGGTTCTCAGGCCGACGTTGCTTGAATGATGGTTTTTCGGGTTCTAGGCCGACGTTGCTTGAATGATGGTTTTTCGGGTTCTTAGGCCGACGTTTATTATGCGATGTACTCGACGTTGCTTGAATGATGGTTTTTCGGGTTCTAGGCCGACGTTGCTTGAATGATGGTTTTTTGGGTTCTTAGGCCGACGTTGCTTGAATGATGGTTTTTCGGGTTCTAGGCCGACGTTGCTTGAATGATGGTTTTTCGGGTTCTTAGGCCGACGTTGCTTGAATGATGGTTTTTCGGGTTCTTAGGCCGAAGATGCTTGAATGATGGTTTTTCGGGTTTTTATAGGCCGACGTTGCTTGAATGATGGTTTTTCGGGTTCTAGGCCGACGTTGCTTGAATGATGGTTTTTCGGGTTCTTAGGCTGAATTTATTATGCGATGTACTCGACGTTGCTTGAATGATGGTTTTTCGGGTTCTTAGGCCGACGTTGCTTGAATTATGGTTTTTCGGGTTCTTAGGCCGACGTTTATTATGCGATGTACTCGACGTTGCTTGAATGATGGTTTTTCGGGTTCTAGGCCGACGTTGCTTGAATGATGGTTTTTTGGGTTCTTAGGCCGACGTTGCTTGAATGATGGTTTTTCGGGTTCTAGGCCGACGTTGCTTGAATGATGGTTTTTCGGGTTCTTAGGCCGACGTTGCTTGAATGATGGTTTTTCGGGTTCTTAGGCCGACGTTGCTTGAATGATGGTTTTTCGGGTTCTCAGGCCGACGTTGCTTGAATGATGGTTTTTCGGGTTCTTAGGCCGACTTTGCTTGAATGATGGTTTTTTGGGTTCTTAGGCCGACGTTTATTATGCGATGTACTCGACGTTGCTTGAATGATGGTTTTTTGGGTTCTTAGGGCCGACGTTTATAAATGCGATGTACTCGACGTTGCTTGAATGATGGTTTTTCGGGTTCTTAGGCCGACGTTGCTTGAATTATGGTTTTTCGGGTTCTTAGGCCGACGTTTATTATGCGATGTACTCGACGTTGCTTGAATGATGGTTTTTCGGGTTCTTAGGCCGACGTTGCTTGAATGATGGTTTTTCGGGTTCCTAGGCCGACGTTGCTTGAATGATGGTTTTTCGGGTTCTAGGCCGACGTTGCTTGAATGATGGTTTTTCGGGTTCTAGGCCGACGTTGCTTGAATGATGGTTTTTCGGGTTCTTAGGCCGACGTTGCTTGAATGATGGTTTTTCGGGTTCTTAGGCCGAAGATGCTTGAATGATGGTTTTTCGGGTTTTTATAGGCCGACGTTGCTTGAATGATGGTTTTTCGGGTTCTAGGCCGACGTTGCTTGAATGATGGTTTTTCGGGTTCTTAGGCTGAATTTATTATGCGATGTACTCGACGTTGCTTGAATGATGGTTTTTCGGGTTCTTAGGCCGACGTTGCTTGAATGATGGTTTTTCGGGTTCCTAGGCCGACGTTGCTTGAATGATGGTTTTTCGGGTTCTAGGCCGACGTTGCTTGAATGATGGTTTTTCGGGTTCTTAGGCCGACGTTGCTTGAATGATGGTTTTTCGGGTTCTTAGGCCGAAGATGCTTGAATGATGGTTTTTCGGGTTTTTATAGGCCGACGTTGCTTGAATGATGGTTTTTCGGGTTCTAGGCCGACGTTGCTTGAATGATGGTTTTTCGGGTTCTTAGGCTGAATTTATTATGCGATGTACTCGACGTTGCTTGAATGATGGTTTTTCGGGTTCTTAGGCCGACGTTGCTTGAATTATGGTTTTTCGGGTTCTTAGGCCGACGTTTATTATGCGATGTACTCGACGTTGCTTGAATGATGGTTTTTCGGGTTCTAGGCCGACGTTGCTTGAATGATGGTTTTTTGGGTTCTTAGGCCGACGTTGCTTGAATGATGGTTTTTCGGGTTCTAGGCCGACGTTGCTTGAATGATGGTTTTTCGGGTTCTTAGGCCGACGTTGCTTGAATGATGGTTTTTCGGGTTCTTAGGCCGACGTTGCTTGAATGATGGTTTTTCGGGTTCTCAGGCCGACGTTGCTTGAATGATGGTTTTTCGGGTTCTTAGGCCGACTTTGCTTGAATGATGGTTTTTTGGGTTCTTAGGCCGACGTTTATTATGCGATGTACTCGACGTTGCTTGAATGATGGTTTTTTGGGTTCTTAGGGCCGACGTTTATAAATGCGATGTACTCGACGTTGCTTGAATGATGGTTTTTCGGGTTCTTAGGCCGACGTTGCTTGAATTATGGTTTTTCGGGTTCTTAGGCCGACGTTTATTATGCGATGTACTCGACGTTGCTTGAATGATGGTTTTTCGGGTTCTTAGGCCGACGTTGCTTGAATGATGGTTTTTCGGGTTCCTAGGCCGACGTTGCTTGAATGATGGTTTTTCGGGTTCTAGGCCGACGTTGCTTGAATGATGGTTTTTCGGGTTCTAGGCCGACGTTGCTTGAATGATGGTTTTTTGGGTTCTTAGGCCGACGTTGCTTGAATGATGGTTTTTCGGGTTCTAGGCCGACGTTGCTTGAATGATGGTTTTTCGGGTTCTTAGGCCGACGTTGCTTGAATGATGGTTTTTCGGGTTCTTAGGCCGACGTTGCTTGAATGATGGTTTTTCGGGTTCTCAGGCCGACGTTGCTTGAATGATGGTTTTTCGGGTTCTTAGGCCGACTTTGCTTGAATTATGGTTTTTCGGGTTCTTAGGCCGACGTTTATTATGCGATGTACTCGACGTTGCTTGAATGATGGTTTTTCGGGTTCTTAGGCCGACGTTGCTTGAATGATGGTTTTTCGGGTTCTTAGGCCGACGTTGCTTGAATGATGGTTTTTCGGGTTCTAGGCCGACGTTGCTTGAATGATGGTTTTTCGGGTTCTTAGGCCGACGTTGCTTGAATGATGGTTTTTCGGGTTCTCAGGCCGACGTTGCTTGCATGATGGTTTTTTGGGTTCTTAGGCCGACGTTTATTATGCGATGTACTCGACGTTGCTTGAATGATGGTTTTTTGGGTTCTTAGGGCCGACGTTTATAAATGCGATGTACTCGACGTTGCTTTTAAATGATGATTTTTCGGGTTCTTAGGCCGACGTTGTTTGGATGATGGTTTTTCGGGTTCTTAGGCCGACTTTGCTTGAATGATGGTTTTTTGGGTTCTTAGGCCGACGTTTATTATGCGATGTACTCGACGTTGCTTGAATGATGGTTTTTTGGGTTCTTAGGGCCGACGTTTATAAATGCGATGTACTCGACGTTGCTTTTAAATGATGATTTTTCGGGTTCTTAGGCCGACGTTGTTTGGATGATGGTTTTTCGGGTTCTTAGGCTGAATTTATTATGCGATGTACTCGACGTTGCTTGAATGATGGTTTTTCGGGTTCTTAGGCCGACGTTGCTTGAATGATGGTTTTTCGGGTTCTTAGGCTGAATTTATTATGCGATGTACTCGACGTTGCTTGAATGATGGTTTTTCGGGTTCTTAGGCCGACGTTGCTTGAATTATGGTTTTTCGGGTTCTTAGGCCGACGTTTATTATGCGATGTACTCGACGTTGCTTGAATGATGGTTTTTCGGGTTCGTAGGCCGACGTTGCTTGAATGATGGTTTTTCGGGTTCTAGGCCGACGTTGCTTGAATGATGGTTTTTCGGGTTCTAGGCCGACGTTGCTTGAATGATGGTTTTTTGGGTTCTTAGGCCGACGTTGCTTGAATGATGGTTTTTCGGGTTCTAGGCCGACGTTGCTTGAATGATGGTTTTTCGGGTTCTTAGGCCGACGTTGCTTGAATGATGGTTTTTCGGGTTCTTAGGCCGACGTTGCTTGAATGATGGTTTTTCGGGTTCTCAGGCCGACGTTGCTTGAATGATGGTTTTTCGGGTTCTTAGGCCGACTTTGCTTGAATGATGGTTTTTTGGGTTCTTAGGCCGACGTTTATTATGCGATGTACTCGACGTTGCTTGAATGATGGTTTTTTGGGTTCTTAGGGCCGACGTTTATAAATGCGATGTACTCGACGTTGCTTTTAAATGATGATTTTTCGGGTTCTTAGGCCGACGTTGTTTGGATGATGGTTTTTCGGGTTCTTAGGCCGACGTTGCTTGAATAATGGTTTTTCGGGTTCTTAGGCCGACGTTGCTTGAATGATGGTTTTTCGGGTTCTTAGGCCGAAGATGCTTGAATGATGGTTTTTCGGGTTTTTATAGGCCGACGTTGCTTGAATGATGGTTTTTCGGGTTCCTAGGCCGACTTTATTATGCGACGTACTCGACGTTGCTTACATGATGGTTTTTCGGATTCTTAGGCCGACGTTGCTTGAATGATGGTTTTTCGGGTTCTTAGGCCGACGTTGCTTGAATGATGGTTTTTCGGGTTCTTAGGCCGACTTTGCTTGAATGATGGTTTTTTGGGTTCTTAGGCCGACGTTTATTATGCGATGTACTCGACGTTGCTTGAATGATGGTTTTTTGGGTTCTTAGGGCCGACGTTTATAAATGCGATGTACTCGACGTTGCTTTTAAATGATGATTTTTCGGGTTCTTAGGCCGACGTTGTTTGGATGATGGTTTTTCGGGTTCTTAGGCCGACGTTGCTTGAATAATGGTTTTTCGGGTTCTTAGGCCGACGTTGCTTGAATGATGGTTTTTCGGGTTCTTAGGCCGAAGATGCTTGAATGATGGTTTTTCGGGTTTTTATAGGCCGACGTTGCTTGAATGATGGTTTTTCGGGTTCCTAGGCCGACTTTATTATGCGACGTACTCGACGTTGCTTACATGATGGTTTTTCGGATTCTTAGGCCGACGTTGCTTGAATGATGGTTTTTCGGGTTCTTAGGCCGACGTTGCTTGAATTATGGTTTTTCGGGTTCTTAGGCCGACGTTGCTTGAATGATGGTTTTTCGGGTTCTCAGGCCGACGTTGCTTGAATGATGGTTTTTCGGGTTCTTAGGCCGACTTTGCTTGAATGATGGTTTTTTGGGTTCTTAGGCCGACGTTTATTATGCGATGTACTCGACGTTGCTTGAATGATGGTTTTTTGGGTTCTTAGGGCCGACGTTTATAAATGCGATGTACTCGACGTTGCTTTTAAATGATGATTTTTCGGGTTCTTAGGCCGACGTTGTTTGGATGATGGTTTTTCGGGTTCTTAGGCCGACGTTGCTTGAATAATGGTTTTTCGGGTTCTTAGGCCGACGTTGCTTGAATGATGGTTTTTCGGGTTCTTAGGCCGAAGATGCTTGAATGATGGTTTTTCGGGTTTTTATAGGCCGACGTTGCTTGAATGATGGTTTTTCGGGTTCTTAGGCCGACGTTGCTTGAATGATGGTTTTTCGGGTTCTTAGGCCGAAGATGCTTGAATGATGGTTTTTCGGGTTTTTATAGGCCGACGTTGCTTGAATGATGGTTTTTCGGGTTCTAGGCCGACGTTGCTTGAATGATGGTTTTTCGGGTTCTTAGGCTGAATTTATTATGCGATGTACTCGACGTTGCTTGAATGATGGTTTTTCGGGTTCTTAGGCCGACGTTGCTTGAATTATGGTTTTTCGGGTTCTTAGGCCGACGTTTATTATGCGATGTACTCGACGTTGCTTGAATGATGGTTTTTCGGGTTCTAGGCCGACGTTGCTTGAATGATGGTTTTTCGGGTTCTTAGGCTGAATTTATTATGCGATGTACTCGACGTTGCTTGAATGATGGTTTTTCGGGTTCTTAGGCCGACGTTGCTTGAATGATGGTTTTTCGGGTTCTCAGGCCGACGTTGCTTGAATGATGGTTTTTCGGGTTCTTAGGCCGACTTTGCTTGAATGATGGTTTTTTGGGTTCTTAGGCCGACGTTTATTATGCGATGTACTCGACGTTGCTTGAATGATGGTTTTTTGGGTTCTTAGGGCCGACGTTTATAAATGCGATGTACTCGACGTTGCTTTTAAATGATGATTTTTCGGGTTCTTAGGCCGACGTTGTTTGGATGATGGTTTTTCGGGTTCTTAGGCCGACGTTGCTTGAATAATGGTTTTTCGGGTTCTTAGGCCGACGTTGCTTGAATGATGGTTTTTCGGGTTCTTAGGCCGAAGATGCTTGAATGATGGTTTTTCGGGTTTTTATAGGCCGACGTTGCTTGAATGATGGTTTTTCGGGTTCCTAGGCCGACTTTATTATGCGACGTACTCGACGTTGCTTACATGATGGTTTTTCGGATTCTTAGGCCGACGTTGCTTGAATGATGGTTTTTCGGGTTCTTAGGCCGACGTTGCTTGAATGATGGTTTTTCGGGTTCTTAGGCCGAAGATGCTTGAATGATGGTTTTTCGGGTTTTTATAGGCCGACGTTGCTTGAATGATGGTTTTTCGGGTTCTTAGGCCGACGTTGCTTGAATGATGGTTTTTCGGGTTCTTAGGCCGAAGATGCTTGAATGATGGTTTTTCGGGTTTTTATAGGCCGACGTTGCTTGAATGATGGTTTTTCGGGTTCCTAGGCCGACTTTATTATGCGACGTACTCGACGTTGCTTACATGATGGTTTTTCGGATTCTTAGGCCGACGTTGCTTGAATGATGGTTTTTCGGGTTCTTAGGCCGACGTTGCTTGAATTATGGTTTTTCGGGTTCTTAGGCCGACGTTGCTTGAATGATGGTTTTTCGGGTTCTTAGGCCGAAGATGCTTGAATGATGGTTTTTCGGGTTTTTATAGGCCGACGTTGCTTGAATGATGGTTTTTCGGGTTCCTAGGCCGACTTTATTATGCGACGTACTCGACGTTGCTTACATGATGGTTTTTCGGATTCTTAGGCCGACGTTGCTTGAATGATGGTTTTTCGGGTTCTTAGGCCGACGTTGCTTGAATTATGGTTTTTCGGGTTCTTAGGCCGACGTTGCTTGAATGATGGTTTTTCGGGTTCGTAGGCCGACGTCGCTTGAATGATGGTTTTTCGGGTTCTTAGGCCGAAGAAGCTTGAGTGATGGTTTTTCGGGTTTTAATAGGCCGACGTTGCTTGAATGATGGTTTTTCGGGTTCCTAGGCCGACTTTATTATGCGACGTACTCGACGTTGCTTAAATGATGGTTTTTCGGATTCCCAGGCCGACGTTGCTTGAATGATGGTTTTTCGGGTTCTTAGGCCGACGTTGCTTGAATGATGGTTTTTCGGGTTCCTAGGCCGACGTTGCTTGAATGATGTACTTGACGTTTCGCCAACTCGTGTGGTTGACATTTTTAAGAGAGATGTTTACAGTTACTCCGTTCATTGTTCACTTTTTTCTCAAACTAACAGAACACTAAGTGGAAGAATAATGTTTAGAAAGGACCAAATCCAAATCTCGACATACTTAACTGGAATATTATTTGCTGTTTAAATGCAAACTACGATTTTTGTACTCACAAATGGGAATTATTATACAAAATCCCATGTATTCCGTGCGGAGTCCTTTGTATTGCTCAAATTCTAAACTGTTTCTTTTAGCAATTGACTCGAAAAACTACCAAACTAAAAATGCTCCCCCACTGGTGTCGCGTTTTTAATAGTTGAAAGTTTCTCTCGTTAAATTGCTATTAAACAATCCTTTACTAGGTAAAATAAAAACCTCCAGTGCAACTATAAGTGACAATTCCTTTTGACAAGTTTCCATTCGGTAAAACTTTCTAATTTTGGAAACGTTACCATTTTCAAACTAAGAATTTGATAATGCGCCACTGCTCTGCCATATTCAAAACTCACCTGTCTTTTTTCAGCCACTTCACGTTCAACGACACCAGTCTGCAGAGACTTCGAAGAAAACCTATACCGACAAGCCAGCCTAGATACCGAGAACTCGGCGGACAGCCTCGATTCGGAACAATCGACGGCTGTTCCAGAAACTCAAGAAATCAACGAGGAATTTCAACGGAGTTCCAATAATAATCAAACATCGTTAGGAAATATCGACAATCCAACCGATGAAGGAAAAGATAGGAATAACGAGGTTGTCGAAGACAAGGCTGACATGACGCATTCATCAACGAGTAAGGAGAGAGATGTCATTCCCTCATCTAAATCAAAATTGACGGGAAAAACACGTACTGGGTGGATTTAACGTTACCGGAGTATAAATTACGCATTGTTGTTCACATATACAGTGTGGAATGAAAAACTGGGATCAACAGTATTTTTAGAAAATGTCCCCGAAACATTAATTTCAATTTATCACTTGCTACATTTCAGTATTGATATTTTCAGTTTATCACCACCCCTTTTCAAAAGTGAAAGTAATTTTGAAAGCTCAACTGAAAGAGAATACAATACCCATTTAACTTCCATATTTAATTTGATGTTTCCAAGTTGAAAGGCAAATCTTGAACTGCTGTGGTCAAAGCTTCGTGATCTGCTTGAGTGAATTCCCATAAGATCAAACGAACTTACCTTAAGCGGAGTTCGATCTTAATTATATGAAACGCATTGTTCGAAGATAATCAAACGTAGTACCACTTGTTTTCCGTGTAAACACGCAAATTTTTAAAGCAACCGTGTCGCTTCAGGCCAACAAAACGCACCAATCTCTGTACCGTCGTGTCTGTGGCTCTATACTAATCTAATAATCCGGGAATATATTTATTACTTAACTCGAAAACGATTGATTTTCTCGGATTCAAACAATCATACATTTTTTACTTAAAATTGAATGAAGAAATCAAAAAATAATAATTTTCCTGATTTTACCAGTGGCCTACAAAATAGGGGAGGAACGGGACCAATATACCCTTTTTGTACGCCACTGGTGGCAACTAAAAATGTAATTTTTCTTTTGAAATAAAGCTCTTATTGGACAAAAACATTTCTTCGAATCAAACTGTAAAATTTCCAAAACTGTGGAAGTTATGAATAAAAAATAGATTTAAGTTTTCATTTTCAACATCCTGTATCTGTGCAACCCACCGCTACTGAAGGGTCTGAGGATTGATTTCGTGATAAGTATCACATGATCTACCAACGATAAAAAATCCAGTATCCATACTATGACGTATTCCAAAGTGACAGTATCTCCCGGGCTATAAGTTCATTCATTATTTAAAGCTATTTCGCCTCAAATGATGATCGGGATCCTAACCACTGGCACCAGTGGGTAGTTTCTTCCAAATGATTATATCATGCATGAAGGATATAAACCTGGATTGGTACAGGAATCTTATAATGTCCCATTCCATTCCATTGGGTATGGGCTGATCATCTTCGAAGAAGGCGTTTCATATAATTAAGATCGAACTTCATTTAAGGTAAGTTCATTTGATCTTATAATTATATTTCACGCCTTGTTCTCAATGATCAAATGTAGATGTTTGAAGTTTTGAGACGAAACGAACAAGTTTGAAGACAATAGGCTTTGATGGTGATAGAGATACATCCTATATAATTAACCTATTATAGACCAAGATTCAAAATCTTATTTGCAAAGTTATTTTGGTCCTAAGTATATCAACCCCTCTTAAATACACCACTTATTTGAAGCTCGAGCGCAGCAAATCGGGGAAAATCTTATATTCTTCTGTGGAAAACTACACGAGCTGTTTTTTATGTACCATTTAGCTCTAACTTTTTAAAATGAAATTTTAAAGGCTCATCGTTTTAGATAACCTGAAATATATTTCTAATTATTTGAATATTTTATCGAGTGTTGAAAATGTTCCATTTCTCATATTATTGCAATTTTATTTCAGAAATAAAGGTTGTTCTGAAGGTTCTTTTTATTTTTTCATCCACCCATTCAACTTAAAACCATTGTCAAAATCAAGGAGTATAAGAGAACTTTCACAGGAATATGGAAGATTTTCTATGGATGAAACTGAAGCAAAAAGGTTATAATTGGACTCCCTTTTACAAAGAGTCAAAATAAAAGTTTTGGGTATAATGAGTACGAATATACTGGAGTTTCATCCCAACACCAAACCACCATTTTTAACACCTCGACACGTGTTTCAATTACCAAGTGATCATCTTCAAGAGAAACATTAAACTCAGTCGTAGAAAAAATATTTTGATAACGGACATGCGCGTCGCCCACCTCGCTCCAGGGGCCATTACAAAAAAACCACGTTTCTCAAATATAATGGATAATTTTTCGAAAAAATATGTGGATACGTTTTTGTAAAGAATTTCACGCCCTACAAGTTTGTTCCTATACATTATATCGAAATTTGCAACCCCTTCCAAGTTATTGCTAGAATATCGATTTTCCGGGAATTTTCCCGACTTTCCATAGGTGCTCGCGAGCAGAACACTTTTTTCTCTTGAAGAACTCTTCAAAAAATGCCCGTGTGCCAAAAATCATTTCTATTTGCTTTATTCCCAGGTTTCAGTAACATTTTGGCTACAGAGCGTCTGGACTAATTTTTCCCCCTCAAATTTAGATTTTCAGACTACCAGTCCCCTTTCAGCAGTCACTTCGACTTGAACTTGTCTATTACATAACTATTATAAGGTTTCTATCAGACTGACAATCAGCAAATATAATGTCACCTTGATCTTGACATCTCAATATTATATTATAATTTGCGAAACAATGTTGAAGAAAAGCCATTCAGCGGAATCTTGGGAAATGCCTTGGAACAGGAAATGGAAAAAAAATCGTACTTTAGTGGTACCCGAAAGCCAAAGCGGTAGAGATGTTAATGAGACATGTTTATTGATGTGTTTCATTTCAGTATTGGTTCTGGTAAGATTCTTTCAAATCATACATAGTGGGTAAAATATCCGATCATCTGTACTGGTGTGGGTGAAATTCTATTATTCGGTCGCTACACGCTATAATAGTTATTTATGTACCACGGACGAAAAACTGTCTATTGCAGTCGAGCCTGCAAATTGATAGCAGAGGCGCATTTTCACATTTTTTCGTCCACCCCCAGAAATTACCTACTAATTTCCGATTTTCGAATCAATAATCGACCGTTTTTTAGGCAAGTATTTTTCGTCCGCAGACACTTTTTGTCCGCAGACACTTTCCGTCCGCAAACACTTTTCGTCCGCAAACGCTTTCGTCCGCTGCGGTCACTATGACACGGTTTGCGGACGAAAAGTACTTGCCTTCAAAAATAGTCGATTTTTCGTCCTGAAGTTAGTACGTAAATAGTTATTTATGTACCAAGGACGAAAAACTGTCTATTATAGTCGAGCCCGCAAGTTGATAGCTGAGGCGTAGCCGAGGCTAGCAAGCAGGCGAGACAATAGACAGTATTTCGCCGAGGTGCATATTACATTTTTTTGTCGACCTCTACAAATTACTTTTCGTCCGCAAACACTTTTCGTCCGCAAACGCTTTTCGTCCGCTGTGGTATGATACAGCATAGTGACCACAGCGGACGAAAAGCGTTTGCGGACGAAAAGTGTTTGCGGACGAAAAGTGTTTGCGGAAGGAAAAGTATTTTCCTTCAAAAATAGTCGATTTTTCGTCCGGAAATTAGTACATAAAATGTCATTTTTTGTAGAGGTCGACGAAAAATGAATTTTTTTGTAAGTAAAATCGACAGGGTGTGTCATTTGAAAATAAGTTTGGGGTCACTTCCAGTTAAACCGGAAATAGTATAAATACTCAGTAGTGACGTCAAAAATGCGTATTCAAATACCTACTATAGCGATGTTATGCCAAATTTGAAACTGGTATCTTCAAAACTGTATAAGAATTAAGGAGCATATGTAACTCACAACTCACCTCTTGCTAAGCCGGAAAAGTCGCAAAAAAACGTAATACATTTCTAAGAATGCGCCTCATTACTATAAATAATAAGTGCAGTTTCTAATAATAATAAATTTTATTGATAGGAAAAATTACAAAATTACATTCATAACCCCGTCAAATGACAGGATTCAATTTCTGACCACACCACAAGTGATACAGTCAGACCTTGCTCTTCCATCCAACCATCTGATGATGGTAACTTTGTTTCGAAAAATATTGCGGGGACTTCTTATCCTGTCTCATAAAAGCTACACACTGGATACGTTGAAAATTTGTTACCAATTTGCGTTTCTTTTATAGAGCTCCAGTTTGATTCTGATAAGTCTGTCGGTTTGGTCCTTGATAAAGAAGATTCCATACTTCTACTTGGTGGAAATAAAGGCAGACATCCCATATTTCACGCTACCTGCCAGTATCCTGGGTATACCGACTTGCTGGATTGCCGTTTCAATTCATAACAAGATGAATTTTCGTTTCTTACTTCTGGTAAATTGGACTCATTTCTTCGATTGGTGATTAGTATAAAAATGAGAGAGCCGGTAATACTGTCGGGCATATGATCGTTCCAATGCATCGCCCCTACATGAAACAATAGTTTATAATCGCCTATTTACACAAAAACATCTCAGAGATGTTAAAAGTAAGACTTTTCGAAACATCAAACCTTCACGGCGATGTTCTGTTTATTCATGAATAGAAATAGAACGTGTATGTAACGGCAAATGTCCGCCGCACAGGGCTATTTTCAGGATGTTCCTGGGATATCACAAAGGGCATTTTTACCTCGATCATAGCCTTTTTAAAGATACAATATAACATTTTCAAAGCTTTTTGTCTACATTAAATCACTGTATATAAAACATTTTTAGAGATGTTCCTTGGACATCACGAAAGGCATTTGAGGGATAAAATCACAAAATTGGAATTATTTGAAAAAATTCGTCAACAACAAACAATATTGAAAATTTGGCATAACAATGTGTTTCCTGTGATAAAAACTATACAAGGGAGTCTTCATATATAAATTAACTGCCTCGTAGAGTATTTATCAAAATGAACACATTGTTTTTGCCAAATTTTCAATATTGTTTTTATAGACAGAATTTTTCGCATAAGGTAAGTAGTGGCCAGTTTTGTTATTATACCTCCCATTTTTTGCTTGTTTTTTCATCCTACTGATTATGCAAATTAACAGTCAAAATATGCAGATGAAAACCTTAAGGCGAATTAAAAAAAGATTTTGGACAAAAATTATTTTAATAGGCCATCAAAAAATCAAAATCAAATTGTCTTCCGTTACTTTCCATTGTTTCGGATGGCGGAACCATTGTTTTGTATAATTATCGAATAATTTTCTTATTCTAGATTTTCTTCCACATCACCTGAAACAACAGGACGATCTGCTGTTATGACGGATTTACTATTGAAAAAAGTAATGTAAATGTAAATTTTTGGGTCAATTTTCAGAAAAAAATTGAGTTACGAACAAAAGTTCAATAAAAAGATAATATTCGTCTCAAAAATTAAAAAGTATAAGATTCAAAGACTGTTTTAAGTGCAAGAATTCCTTTCCACATCATTTCCCAATAGGCAATCCGCATTGGCCAATCAAAACTATTTTAGTTGCGCCTGCGTGATGTGCAATGTAATTTTAGGTTGGAAATGTCGCAAATGAGTTTTCCTTCCTCACATACACTATTTGTTTTCAGAACAAACATAATATTGGAAACACAAATTTCTTATTTATTTAAATAGGGAACCCAATATTATTATTAGATCATTGTAAAAATTAATGTGAGGAATGAAAATTCATTTGCGACATTCCCAACCTAAAATTACATCGCACATCACGCAGGCGCAACTAAAATAATACAGTTCGATTTTTGGTTCTTTACCCATGCGTCATCGTTAGTAGGTATATAGGTATATGAAATAAGTCGAGATTTAATTATTTTTTCCTTTGCTTTGAAGATAAATGTTAACGAATTTTGATCTTCTCATAGCGGTTGACAGAAAGTGGTTTTACATTGAGAATTTGTGATATCTTTGATCATAATTAATAACGCATGGGTAAAGATCCATGCGGATTGCCTATTGGGAAGTGATGTGGAAAGGAATTCTTGCGTTTCAAGTTATAATATTGAATTATTAGAAGGTATATCGAGTAATATAGGTACTTACAAACTGTAAGTCGTGTTCATTTTCATATACTTTCAGTCCTTCCTCAGCTTTCTAGGTTGAAGCATGGTATCCGTCATGTTTTTGAGGTTATCTATTTCTGAAGAACAACCATTCAATACACTTTGCAGTCCGTAATCAATAATTTTATTACCTACTGCTTCTAATATATTTTTTCGTGTCCAAACTTTTCACTTTACTTGAAAAACACCATTTTATTACTTATACGAGGAACAAAATTGGATCCAATCTCCCTCAACAACAAAGAAGTCAAGGAACCATGCCCCTCATTTGCAAATGCGCAAGCGCCATCGCGGTACAATACTACCAACCTCCGAAACATTTCTATAGGCGTTAAAAAAAACGTCACGAAATAACAAAAACAAAACTGTGAATATCCTTCAGAGACCTCTTCGGAAAGTACATATTACGTCTCAATGAAACATCGGCGTGCTTATAATTTCGAAACATCGCAAAATATCCTAGGGATGTTTGTGCTCGCTGGGTTAATGGATGGGTTGCTTCAGTTTTTATGGCCGGAATGTTGTTCAATGGCAAATAATAATAATAATAACAGTCCCCCATAAACACTCGTAGAGTGTACCCAAAAGTATAGCCTGTGCAGGTAGAGAACGGCTATTATTATTATTTACCGTGGTGCCCCGAGGTGGCGGACTGATTTTTGGTTGTATTCACTTTTCAGCTGTAGGAGAACCCGGAAAACCTACAGCACCACCTCAATATTTTTATTAATGTTTTAACCAACGTCACTGAATAAGCTCTATTAAAAAAAGTGCACTGCCATTTAGAGGGTTACCATCTCATGCAAGTGGCATAGGATTGCCACCCCTCCCGTTGCCGGAACCCCCACTTGCATAAGATGGTAGCCCTCTACACACGACAGTGCGCTTTTTTTAATAAAGCTTATTCATTTTGACGTTGGTTGAAACATTAATAAAAACACTGAGGTGGTGCTGTAAGTTTTCCGTACAAAATTTTATCTTATGATATCATTTCATGAATATAATACACAATGGTTTTCTCGTGAAGTTCAAACATTAAAATTATAGTTAATTGTTCTACATTAACACAACTAGTTGCGTAATGAATATTTCCGTCGACTGTTCATTTATGATGTATTTTAACGTACTCGTTGATTAATGACCCCTGTTAATGAATGATTTTCTATTAATCAACGATTTGATTATATGCAACCCAACATACATTGCTCTAATACATTTAATATTGGTTAGTACTATCTGTCATTATTTATTTGTCAATTATGAAATAAAACTTGAGAAAATCTTCAATACGCCAGTTGTCAGTTGGAATCATAGAAACGTGGCGTAATGGTAACGTTGGTCTGGCAGCCGAGAAAGGTGACACTGATATCAGTTTTTTTTATTTCAATTTGAAAAAATAAAATGAAACTACCACTAAAGAAAATTAAACTATCTTTGAATAGAGTTAATATAAATAGGAAATAGTGATTGTTTTTTATCGTAACGTTAAATAAATAAACATTGAAAGTAAGATATCTCTATTTTTGAAAACTACGGTCGACGGAAAAATTTTGTAACAAACTCGTGAATTAAAATGGCGATTAACAATCTCGAACATCTCGATTGTTAATCGCCCTTATTAATACACTTGTTCGTTAAATTACCATTTTATAAACAAATATTTCTTCACACCTGTCAGCCTGCCGTTAAAATTGAAAGCCGGTATTCCTCGACTTTCCTTAGTGAAGTTGAATTGAACTTATTATCAATTCCCGTATTTTTTTCAATATACTTATCACTTAGTTTTTATTTTTTTTTTAAATGTATTGAATTGACTAATATTATAATTAATTTCAGTTGGTCATTCTGATAGTACTCTCGACAATACTTCTTGTCGCTGGTTCAGTAATAGGATTTTTGTACAGTGCAAAAATTGACTCTACAACTTCAGGACTGGTTAAAGTGGTTAACTCTATAGAAAATGAATATTTGAGAACATCAGTCCATTGTTCTTTCCTAAAAACCAATACCAGTACTGCCCACAAAAATGCTTGGGATAAGATTCAAAGGCGGTTAGGATGTTGTGGAATTGGCAGCTACCACGATTGGATAGAAAACGGTATGAAGATTCCTAGTTCATGCTGCAGAAATGTGAGTATGAATTTATGGAAGCTTTTCAGTTGTGAATGCGATGAATCACACAAACATTTAAAATAAACAACATACCTTTGATGATATATAGGTATTATGGATTGTTTGAAAGTTTTACAAATGATGTTAATTGATTATTTTTATTGTGGGCTTCAATCATCTGGATTATTTCTATGAGCACGACGTTACAATCGGTTCACTATCTCCGATCGTTATCAAATGTGTACTGACCACCAGAATGAATGAGAGATTAAATAACAGGCCTACCTTTTTTCTTCATCGGCCATTTTTAAGCGTGGTGATGGGCCCTTATCGTTTGTAGTCTTCTAGAATTGACTAGCTATTAATAAATGTTACTTTTCAATTAGCCCTGATAATTACCTCAGGACATAATAAAGTTCATCTCAATCACTCTGGCAGTTAGTACACACTTGATAGCGATCTGAGATAATGAGCTGATCGAAAATTCGTGCTCATAGAAACAATCCAGACAATGGAAGTCCGCAATTAAAGTAATCAAGATATAGTAAGGAATTGAGAAACTAACCTTATAATGCTTCTTCTTAAGTTTCAGGCAACCTGCAGCTCGGAAAATTTTGTTTCAGGAGGATGCTTAGAAGCCTTGAGTAGAGACCTTGTGTGGCACAAAAATATTATGAAATCTCATGCTTACATCATGATATTACTACAGGTTTCTATGAAACTGTTTATGATATTTACCTTATTTTGAATGTAATTTTTATTTTCAGCTTTTACTCATAATACTAGCCATACTAGCTTATTTTCTCAATAAGAAAAAGTAACCCATCAAAATTAATACTTGACACATTTAATTGTAATATTAAAAGAAACACAACGTTCATAGTATTTATTCGATGATAAAAAGTAAATAACAAAAATATCACAAGAGAAATATAAATCACTTATAACTAGCATATCTTCGATAAATCTCCATATCGCTTTGTTTGGGCTGCAAACCACCGTTCCTTCCTATGCTCACATATTTTTTATAAATTTTCATTGAAGCCAGGGAAACTGTTGGAGGGGTTACTTCGAAACAACTGTCTTTCGAAAACTCTCCTAAAGTTTTCATTGGTTGAGAAGTGGGGTTGAAGAAGTTTTTTGCAGAACTGCTTGCTTTTTTAGCAATCAATACATACCTAGACAAAAATTGTTAGGCATTAGAAAAACACTTTTACGTAAATTATTACACATTATAAGAATCGCCAGATTTTTGTCTTGATAATACTCGTTCCTAGTTTAGGTGATATAATGACCCTCAGAAGTTAATATTTAAGACGCTACCAAGAAAAAATCACGAGTAAGAAAAAGTATTACAACTCACTTTTTGTAAGTCAAAATATCTTCTGTACTGGGTTTCTTCAATTCAGTCCCATAGACTTCTTTCATAGTGGGAAAGAGTGATTTGAATGTAAAAGGTTCTGGGGTGTTTTCCTTGGACGAAGTCATCTGTGACTCGTTTGTATAGGAACTATCTTCGTCTTCAATTGAAGTTTCATTGTCAGAACTGGAACTAATCAATTACATAAAACAATCGGTAAAATATAATGAATAATAAAAATGAGCTTAATATCCTTTCTGAATTCCAGATCGGTGGCATTATTATTTTTACCTAGTACTAGAAGCAGTGGAACAAGTGGAACTCTGGCCCGTAACAGAGGGATTCTTCATTGCATTGTTACCACCCTTATTCGAATTTTCTTCACGTCTCCTCACTGGTCTTACTCGCAGTGTGAATGGACTATAGTTCGTCGTAAAATTCGGCATAAAATCCCTGATGGAGTTGGAGACTTTCAGAGCGAAAACGTCGCCCAAAACACTAAGCTCGTAAGGCCTGTAGTAGTCGAGGTAGGAATCAATCATTTCTACATCGCGTGAATGAACCTGTATTTTGAAAAACCAATTATTAAACGAAAATCTTGTATATATCCTCAAAAAAAAATTATGATCGAAATGGATGAGTTGTGAACGACCTTCAAATTGATAGTAAACTTAGAGGATTGCAAAGGCTTTTCTGTCTCATAACTCTTCAAACTATTATATTTCATGCATAACCTTGATCTCAATCTATAGGTCAAGATTTATTACTTTCCCTAAGACCAAGTTCTGTGAGGGAGCATAAGTTATCCCAAACTTCCAGAGACTTTTGGCAAAACTACTGAATAGTAAACTGTAACAGAATCACACTCGGTGTGTGGATAACTGCATCCTATTTCTAATATCATCTACCTATATATTTATAATTTACGTATTTTAGATTGATTCTGCTCTCAATAAACCCCTAGAATTTTTCCTCTTGTTTGCTAGAAACTCCGTTACATCTGGCGCCCAACGTGGGGCAAACTATGAAGAAGTATGGTTTTCAGGCTTACAGGCCGTGGTCGGTTCACATCCGTGGAGGCGGCTCCTTGGGACGTTTCGCTCACAACTGCAGTGATTATTATACACTATTGTTACAAAACCATGAGTAAAATTACAAGAAAACCCACCTGAATTAACTCGGTACAGGATTTGGTCAGATCATTGAAAGCGTACGGCAAGCTCTTCAAAACTCCAGAGTCCCACCACTGAGTTAATGACTTCAAACTGAAAATAATGGGCTTGTGATGAAAATAATAGTCGGTAGTATACTCCCAGATCTGAGGTTTGTCTTCTTCAGGCTTGAAAAGACCCAAAAACAAATTGATGGCGTTTTGTTTTTCAGCGTCGGAAAAAGTGTTACTGTAATATCTACTGAGGGTTTGCATAATATCGTTACCCTGTGAGGTCCAAGGCGCTGTTTTACGGTAAGTTTTTATGCGATGGACAAGCTGAGAGCCGCCATATTGAAGCGCAAGGGTGTCTCCGTGATCCTCGTAAAGAGATTCAAGCATGCGGACACAGTCTGTATCAAATTCAAGGTTGGGAGTGTCTAAGATGCCCAATGCACAAAGCTGGTAACCTGAAAAGAAGAAGAAACTCAGTTATCGCTCGAGTCTTGATCGACGGTAAAACATTGGCCCTTCGAGCCAGATGCAATACTGATTTCAGATTCTGATTTGAATCATTGTTTTGAAATGTCTGATCCAATGTCAAAGTTAGCATAATTGAAAAATCAAGACTTTGCAAAGTTGCTAGAGTTTTATCCAGCCATTTTTCACGTACTGTCGTTGTCTCGAGGTAATTCTACCTGATATTTCGACTTCATCTACAGTAAACATTTTCAAAGGCGGTATGGTAACGGACTGATCGATGTCTGTGCTGGTTTTTTTTTTTTATGGTTACCCGAGTTGTTCTTGGAATTCCCTAAATGAAAGAGGAAAATCGACAATGTCGAATTGCCCTTCTCTTCAAATATTTAATATGTGGAAAATATGAGGCAAACATCTGACAGAAAACAACTACTTCCCTGGCTAATACCAGTAACGCCACAACACAAGCATATGTGCTTAGGTGGGTCTGCTGTCTCCTGGGGTGGAATCACAAAAATATTCCGTAACAATTGATGTACATTTTTTGAATCTCAATAAATTCCAAAATTCCTAAAGTTATATCCAAAGAAGCTCACCCAAGACACACTTTCCTATAGCAAACTGAGCAGTATTTGTCCGGTCCAAGCAATCCACGCAGTTTGTCCTCACTATGCCCGTCTGCAAACTGCCAAAGCTGTTATTGTACTGACCCACCACAGTGCCAGATTTCTGTGAATAGTATTGCGGCTTGTTGTGGAAAATCCCGACCTTCATAACGGCATTTCGAGCAATTTCTGCCAAGTGGCCCATGACGTTCGCCTTTCCCTTGTTTTTTCTTGCCATGTCGAATGTTTTGTAAATGATCTAAAGAACATAGATATATAGAAATATCAAAGGATCTCTAACAGTGTGCACTGTTATCTGTATTAATGTATAATGAATAAGACGGTTTAGTTTAAGAAATCTTCGAAGCTTATTTTCCTCAGTAGAGACTTTGTCTGAAGAATTCATAACCCTAGAAATAAAATTCGCTCGGTACGGGCGGTGTTTTGGAATGCTCTGCTCTATCTTTTTCGAGAGTGCCAGTGAGTATCTGAGGGTGGCCTTGTGCCATACCCGAATGGTGTTAAGAAAATACATCGAAAGCACGCACGCTTTTTTTACATTTCACTAATTAAATTGTCAATTATTTTTTACTTTTATACCATGTTGGAAGTAAAGAGCGCCCTTTAGTTTTTTCAAACTAATATTTTAGTATGTTAGTTAGGACCATATTATCTATCGCTTACAACAAGAATCAATTTAGTTGCGATTTGTTCGCCCTAAAGGAGTTTTTCTACTTATTTCTATTCCACTACCTGTTACGAAATACCCTACACACTGCATGTCGAATGGTTGCTTAGCGAGGGCAGCCCGAAAATGTGAAATACCAGGTAAGATGAATTTTAATGAGCTTGGGTAAATGCCCATTTCGGCCCACAACGATAGGTAAACTAATTAAAAGGTAATTTGAAGGATATTTGGATTGGGATAATTATTTATACATTGTTAGGGGCGCTTATTGTTAGATTATTTAGTTCCACAGTAACTTCTAAACTGTAATAATCTAGTAAAAAAGGCGGAAAAATGGTGAATCGGCTAAGTTAAGTGAAATCACAAGCGGACGCGGTAAAACACAATTGGTGTTGAATCAGTTCAAATTCAAAGAACAAAACCGAAAATTGAGTTCGGGAGAAACAAAGTGGAGATGCATCAAAGATAGGTGCAATGCCTACTTAAAGACTATGGGCAATTCTTCTGATCGAGTTTTGACAACATCGAATCAAAACCATTCACACGGGGCAGAGTTGGAAAATGTCTTGCAACGGCAAATATTAAGTTCTACAGCGAAGAGGATAGCTGAATCGGACATATGTGAGAAACCCGCAAAAATAATAGAAAAGCTTTGTCGAAGCAACCAGAACAGGATGCTCTCACCCGGAAGGACTTGAAATGTGTGAGGAAGAACATCTACTATGCTCGGAGCCAGCATTACCCAAGTCAGTCACAGAAGTCCACGCAGTGTTAGCTGCAATGGAGTTAAAAACTAATAAAGGTGAAGATTTTGTATTAATTAATGACGGAACCTTGAATTTAATAATATTTTCCTGTCATTCTAATTTAAATTTTTTGTGTAAAGCAGAGATTTTGTATATGGATGGGACCTTCTCTTATTGCACAAAATTTTTTAAACAACTTTTCACTATACACGGCTATTTTAATGGACACTATATTCCGTTAGTTTTCTGTTTATTAAAAGATAAACGTGAAGAAATATATCGCTTGTGCCTGTCTAAGATATATGATTTATGTGACAATTATAATTTGGTTTTTTCACCAAAAGAAGTAGTAATAGACTTTGAAGTTTCAATACATAACGCTTTAACTCAAATTTGGACAAATATCAAAATTACTGGCTGTAGGTTTCACTTGACCCAAGCATGGTACCGTCAAATACAGAAACTAGGTTTGACACTATCTTATAAAGATGATAAGACAAATGGCTGCACTATTGTTTTGGACTTCTCTTTTTAGAACCCAATGAAGTAGATAATTTCTATTTTTTTGAGTTATATGAAATTAAGCCTCAAAATAAGAATTTAGAAAAAATTTCAGATTATCTTCTTGAAAATTATTTAACCTGCAGATTTAAATAAAACTACCAATGCTTGTGAATCGTTTCATTTTAACAATTCAATGTATCATACTCACCCATCTATATTTATTTTTGTTAAAGAACTTTTGAATGTACAAATAGAAACATACGTAAATTGTAATAGTATTGGCATTATAAATATGTCTAGAAATTTAGGAAAGAAAAAACAAAAGTTTATGGAGGAACAAATACAAAAATATAAGAACAAGGAAATTTCAAAATTAGATTACGTTAAATTTGTATCATATTATCATTCTAATAAGTAGCATTAAGGCGATATTGATAAATTAATAAACTTTTTAACAAAATTGAATGATATATGTTGTTATTTCTCTGTGTACAGTTACAGATCTTGTGAACGCATTAGATTTAAAATTCTAATTAGGTACCTAATTACTAGTCCACCGTTAAACCCTCCGGGCCGAAATGGGTACATTTAAAATAGATACATTTTGTGTTTGGGGCCGAAATGGGCTCTTTTTATGCACGGTACCTGCCATCTCGGGCCGAAATGGGCTACTCCCCTTAGCGATGAATGTACAATATATCCTACCTGATGCTCCACAGGTAAAAACTGGTTCAAATATTTAACGGCCGAACTGATTTCGTCGCTCAGTAAACGCTCTTGTTTCTTTCTTTCACGCTGCTTCACCAGGTTCAGTATTATGATAGGGGCGCCGTAGCGCTTGAGAAGCTCATTGAAGTGAGCGCCGGCAGTCTCAGCAAAAGGATCATAGAAGTCGATAGTTATGGCAGGTTTTGCCACCATCTTACCCATTTCTTGTTTCCAATGACCTGGATGAATAAGATTTATATGAAATCTAAATTTAAACTGCAAATTACATAAGAGATACAGGACAGAGTCGCAACCATCAAATCTCAGAATCAATTTTTATCAATGATATTCTGTCGCATTAATTCCTAAAATACTTTTTTTCATTTTTCTGTATTATTATTTCGTTATTATATTGTTTTGTATTTCTGTATTGTATTGAACCACTATATTGTATTGTGTTTTATATTATAAGTATTGTTTTATGTATTTAATTATTTTTTTTTTAAGATTTTACATTTTTTTTTATAACAAACTGTAATTTTACCAGTTGAATAAATAAATAATTAAAATAAATAAATTGATGCAATACAGCTGTCTCACATTGCCCACTTTGGCATCTTTGAAAAGACCGTCATTTGAAAAGGGGAACATTCTCCATGAAAATTGAAAAATGTGACTTATTTGTAATATCTAACAGAAAACAACTACTTGAGAATTTTCCGTATATTATTTCAAGAATCCATTTTTTATAACATTCAACTTTTCCAAGTAACAGTCACCCCCCCCCCCCAAACTATGATTCCGTTGTATGACAGCTGTGACTGCACTATTGCACAATATAAAAATTTAAGATGGTTAATGCCTAAAAATCTATCAAGTATTTGAGTTTGTATAAGAGGCCCCTCAACCTCCTGACTGTATTTCAAATTTGTATATCCCACCGGATATGTCGATTTCAATGCCCAGATATTTGATGGACTGTTTTTCAGGAATTTCAGAATTCATTTCGAAACATAGCGGCCCCATATCAGGTAAGTTATTGGAGTACGAAGTGAAAGGTAGGTATTTCGTCTTATCTAAGTTTAGGGTGAGTTTGTTATAGCTGAACCATCTGTCTATTTTGACAAAGTCGGTTTCTGCTTTTAATTTTAGGCTTGCCCAAGAATACGAATCATACGTGATAGCAGTATCGTCTGCAAAACTGAGAATATTTTCCTCTGTTTTTAGACTGAGAAGGCTTTTCATGTAAATAATGAATAAAAGTGGGCCTAGGACTGTTCATTGAGGTACGCCATAAGTAACAGTAATAGGGACACAGGATGTTTCATTTATGTCCACCATTTGTTTCCGATCCAACAGATAGTCTCTCAGAATTTCATGGACCTCATTCCATAACTTCCCAGTTTTATCAAAAGTTTTTCATGTCAAACGGTATCGAATCAAATGTTTGAAAACATTAGCCCAGAAACAAAGCACCTATGCTTTTTCATTAAAACAATTTGTTTTGACGAACATTCAATTCTACTAGATTGAAATGCCATCCACTTCAAAAGACAAAAACATGTCGCTAACTAGTGAAGTACCTACTGGCGAAAATTCGTACTGGGGTACTGGTTACCACTTTGAAACGAAGTAATAAACTAACTTTACTAACTGCAAATGTCTAGCAATCCATAAAACACAATCTATCAAATATCTAGGGGTGATTGTCGATCAACATTTGCGCTGGAGCGAGCATATCAGTTATACAGTCAAAAGGTTGAGAAAATTAATATATAAATTCTATTTACTGAGAAATATTTTAAACACAAAAAATTTGTTGATGGTATATAACGCATTAGCCGAATCTATAATACGCTACTGTTTAGTCATATGGGGTGGAACGTTCAAAACGTCTCTATACAATTTGGAAATATTACAAAATACATTGCTGAAAATCATTCTGAAAAAAAACAAACGTTTCTCTACAAAACAATTGTATGAAGTATCAGAAGTATTTACGTTGAGAACATTATATGTTTATCAATCCATCTTATGGACTATTGAAAGCCAACATGACTATGTTTCACATCCGTATAATACGCGCAGAACTACAAGTCAAATACTCAATGTTCCTCCCTGTAGGCTAACCCATACCCAGAAATTCATAACCCACTACGGACCTAAATTATATAATCAGCTACCTTCCAGCATAAAGCATCTCACCAGTAAAAAGATTCAGAAAAAAGAAATAAAAAAATTCGTAATTTCTCACCATGAAAAATTGTTGAAGATAATTGAAAATCAGTAAAATTTGAATATCATTCAGATGCCTGTTTTTTTCCTTTCCTCGAAGTATTGTGTAAGGTAAACATGATTTCAAATGTACAGAACTTAATATTCTCTTTTTTATAATTCTTTTGAAAATTATATGTGGGAGATTGATCCACAGCTCAAGCCTTGCTTAGGTGGCGTCTCTTGCATATGATTTCAAACAAATGAATTTAATTATCTATAAAATGTTTATATTTATGATTATCTTTATTAAAATGTATATATTTATGAATGTACCAATGTAAAAGCCTAACTTACTGAATAAATTTCATTTCATTTCATTTCATTTCAACTGACGTCTGACAACTCTCTGTTTCCGAGAAAAAAATACTAAATAATTGAGAATGTTATATCACTCACGACGAACGATATGTACGACAGAAACAAGATGTCCTGCACTACCAGGACGACGCTTATTGCCATAATCCTATAAAAATAGGAATAATTGGGTCGAAAATCCATCAGAAAACACTTACTTTCCTGGTTATTACCACGACGAACGTTGAATTACATCTGATGAATTCCGTGCAGTCCTACAAGGATGTCTCCGCAAATCTAGTTGCATGGAAATGTTCATTGAAACATTTGGCTATAGATCGATTTCTGGGTTCTTGCCCTTATCAGTCTAGGGTAGGTCTCCGCAGACAATAACTAATGTCTGCAACAAATGATTTAGCAAAATCTCCATGTAAAGGCAGAAGCTGAAACACCGCCCGCAGCCCAGCGTTCACTAAACCACTGGCGCCATCTGAACTCCAGCCCCTCAACCGAAGCAATACCCAGAACTTGCGTGATTAATTTAACCACAAATACAAGTTAAAGAAATCTGCATTGCATTGCTCACAATAAGCTTGTCAAGAGAGAAACAAGATGTCCTGCACTACCAAGAGGTTGAGGGGCTGGAGTTCAGATGGCGCCCGTGGTTTAGTGAACGCTGGGCTGCGGGCGGTGTCTCAGCTTCTGCCTTTACATGGAGATTTTGCTAAATCATTTGTTGCAGTCGTGACATTAGTTATTGTCTGCAGAGACCTACCGCATACTGATGAGGGAAGAACCCAGAAATCGATCTATAAAGGTGGTCCCCCAATGTTTCAATTTTCAATGAACATTTCCATGTAAGATGTCTAGAAACCCTGGTGCGTGCACTTATACCTGTAAAACTTTGGGATCAAACTGAATACACCTGCCTACTTGAAAATGCTTGATTTTTTGATAATTAGGTTCGGGTTCCGAATTCCGATGTTCAGAGGGCGACTCAGTTATGTTTATACACAAGGTGCTCAAATTTTCATGAACATTTTTCTTCCATGACCGTAGATTTCTCTTTCTGACTGTCTGAATTTTGACAGTTTGTGACGTTTGTGTTGAGAGTTTGTGTCTGTTTTGATAAAATGTAAAGTAATGTTATGTTAATAAAAATTCCAATCGATTAACTTCGGAAAATTGTGAAAACGCCATAATGAGATATTTCCGGTATTATTATTATTATAAAATGCACACTCGGGTCATTTTCTAGGCACTAATTTAAGCAAAAATGTTCAAGAAAAACTCTTGACTGAAGTGTTGAACAATTTATAAGATGAAATAGGTAACAATCCAAAAATCAGGAAAACAAGAAACTTGATCGGAAAACACCATAAACAACGAAGAACTAGAAACAACACAATACACAATGAAAAATAGGACAAAAACTCCAATCACTACTAAACCAGAATCAAAATGAAATCAAATTCCTGATAAACTAATTCAAAATTCAAATTTATCGAAGTAACGTCAAATGTATGACAGCTTCGAGCGTTTTTAACGGAACCAATAAGAGAACAGAATAAAAATAAAAGTCGTGAACGCAAAACGTCGTTATGTGTAAGCAGCCTAACAGTTTCTTGTCAGCGCTATAAGCGCCACGTACTAAAGAATGTGAACTAGGACCTAATCCAACAGGAGGTGCCGTCCATAAAAATCAAAACAAAATCGAATCGTTGAATTCACCAGGGTTTCTAGACATCTTATTTCCATGCAACTAGCAATTGCGGAGACATCCTTGTAGGACTCTGGAAATTCATTAGATGTAATTCAACGTTCGTCGTGGTATTAGCCAGGAAAGTAGTTGTTTTCTGATGGATTTTCGACCCAATTATTCCTATTGTATAGGAGTATGGCAATAAGCGTCGTCCTGGTAGTGCAGGACATCTTCTTTCTCTCTTGACAAGCTTATTGTGAACAATGCAATGCAGATTTCTTTAATTTGATCTGTAAGACTTCACTTGTTACTTGATTTCTCAAACATGCATATTTGTACCAACGGAAATTATTATATCAATGTGTTTGAGCAAATGATTTTATTTTCTCACAATCGATTCATAACTTCATTATTTGATTCTACATGATATTATCAGCATTAGTATTTCAATTTTGATATCAAAATGACATCATAAAGAGATTATTTGATGAAAACTTATTCTCTTTTTCAACACATTTTTCAGGTAGTGGATATTCGTGAAACTGTTATCATTTGCATTTGCTCAGGTAAACTAAATATTTTTGGTGCTATAATAAACTCTGTTCAGGAGGTGAAAGGCATCTTCAACAGTGTCTCATAAACAGTATTAACACTTCAAGTATTTGAGAAAGTATACATAACTCATTAAATTCAATAACTTATCATGCTTGACGATTCGTAGACAAAGTGTAACACAAAATTGATTTTCAATTGTAAAATTACAAGAAAGTTACAAATATGTAACAGACACGGTGTCATTATGTGTTAACAATTTCATCTTACCCGGTATAGACCCTCTCATTTGAACAAACGAGGTGAAGTGACTCTGAGTGAATGAAGACACCCCAGAATCATACACTAGTTGTTCCGTTTCAACTTCATTTGCAACATCTCCTTGGAAGTTCGCTCCACGTTTCAAGAATCTTGTACCAGCATACCTGTCAAACAACTATTCACTGAATTTTTCATTTAATATTTTTTAGCTAATGAGTTACCTCTTAATTTTGTGTGCAAGTAATAAATATGTTAATCAACTAAACTTTATTGTCGAACTGATTGGGTGAATTTTGAAATATTTGACATGAAATCAATTTTTTGTGTGTTTTGTGTGTGTTTTGTATGTATATTGGGTGTGTTTTGTGTGCATTTTGTATGTGTTTTTATTTAGATATTTTACGTTATGGTAGTTTAATGTGAAAGGAAAATAAATCGCTTAACCTCAGTTTCAGAATACTTTAAATATTGAGGTTTCTGGAAAATTACAGATTCAATTTGAATTCTTTAATTTTTTTAATCAATACAATAATTTAATATATTTAACTGATGTACCTGCTTGATCTCCTGGCGATTAAGGTTACATAGATGGATCTGCCAAAAACATTTATGTTTGATTGGCCTACAAAACCGTGTGTTATATAGATGATCCAGTCTGGATGTAGTTCTGCTCTAACAGAGTCACTATAGGCAGAGAAACAGTGTTAACAAAAAAGTTTGAACTGTTGAATTTTATTTAAAAAAATATTTCGCCAAAAAAAAGTCATATGACAAAATATCACACAAAATTTAGGGACATATGAATTCATATGTGGTGCATGTAAAATAATTTTTAATTTTATTATTACTTAAAGCTGAAAGGATTCCTATAAAAAATGGCGTTTCATCTAATGATCTAAATATTTTGAATTTTGTAGAAATTGATCTCATTATAAAATATGTCGAGGCTCAGCTTGATTCTATGAATAGTTTTCGAGATACAGGATATTAAAGTTAGGAACTGATGACTTTTCCTCATTTAGAAGCCAGACCAGTTCTTTCTGAATCATGTTGCAGTGTATGAACGCTGCACCAATTCTGCATGTGACCACTGTGTGTAAGCAAACCGATAATAGGCCAGATAAACTAGACCTGGATAGCGCAATGGATATATCATCTGCATACTGACAGATCGGGCTCTCCACAATCCTTTGCTAAACCCATTAACATACACTATGTGGGACACCTATCTGATGAAAGATGATGTTGAGAAGTATTAGATGACCTTTTCAAAGAGCTTTGAAGGATAGCAAAGAAATCGGTCTATGATGGGTTAAAGAAGTGACACTATGTTTAGATTTTTATTTGTTCTACAAACAGTTTTTTGTGATATTCCATTTCAATTAAGAGCTATTCGATTTTCAGCTGAGAACTTTGAACAATCACGCTTTACTGATGAGGTATATTTTTGTCCTGACTAGTTTTACACCAAATATATCTTGTAAATGACTAGAAATTTCTTTCAATTTTTCATTTTCCCAGTTTTGTTTTTCCCTTTCATTTCATTAACTACAAAAGGCAAAGATATATAAAAATAATAGTACCAAATACCGGAAAAAGTTTTGTATTTCTCTTGGGTCCCTTATTTTCAATTCTTTCTTGAATAATACTCTCAGTCAGTAGTGATAGGATCAGACAAATATAAGATAAATACCGTTTATCAGAGAATTTCAATGTCATCTGCAAATATGATATCTCATTTAGAATTATTTTGGAAAAAGAAACTTTGAACTGGTAAATAAACCTGCTCGACTATTTGTTTGGAAAACATTACACGATTATTACTGTTTTCATACCTCAGCAGATGAGTATTCCACACAAACTTTTTATGTGGTTGTGTTCTAACTCCAAAATGTTGGGTTTCGCTTATTTCGGAATTTGAAGATTGGGAAATGACAGATGAACAAAGGCTATCAGTAATGGTAACTTTGATATCATGGTCAATTTCTTCAGAATCAACATTAGGAGCAAACCTTTTTGGGTGTGTCAGATTGTGTTGAAGGGTATGGGTGAGATCATAGCTATAGCTGAAAAAAGAATAGGAAAAATCATTATTGAAAAATGGAGACAAAAACAAACAATATTCTGTTCACCTTACCTATAATAAAAATTACTTGCTAAATCAATATTTTGAAACATTTTCACATAACGAGGTTCATCTGGATGTAAGAGTCTTACACTTTCATGAGGAATGTATACCATAGTAGTATCTTCTATTTTGAAAATTGTATGGTGTCCTATGACACCTACTTTTCGTCGTTTGGTAATAAGATTAATATAATAGCCTTCCAGAAACTTGATGAAACCTACAATGAATGAATGATATATTTTTCAGTAGTCACTAAAAAATTTCACTTTGTGGATGAATTTTTTTTTTCATTTTCTGACTGGATAGTTAAAATCACAAAAAACGTCTAGATATACTTTCCAATGCCGTTTCATAGAACAAGTAATTTTTTCAAGAATACCATACACCTAAGTAACTAATAATAAACACAAAAATTATAATTATTACTCTCACAACTCTCATACACTCCTGGATTGACTGAATTTCAGAGATTTTGTTTATTGGTTTACTGTGAGATTTTTGAGAAAGATTGAAGGACAGTCAGTAGTACATCTGCTACATACCTACTATTCCAAAGGCAGAAATAACTTTTGAAAATCCTCCGCCACCTGCTCTTCTGTTTCCAGAATCAATCATATTAATGAGATTATGAATTTCTTCGGCTGTGTATTCTACCTTATCATCATAAATTTCCAGGTCTTTGGCTTCCATTCGATCTATTTTTAAGACACGAAATCTTGTCTGAGTGTTGTTTGATCCAACCAAATAATATTTCTGAAAGCGAAGAACACGGTAGCGAAATTTACCACGATATGAAAATGAAAACTTACTGATTTTGTTTCATACAGAGCCATTTTTTGAATAGAGCTTATGATGGGGTGAAAAATCACTTCATTTTTACCATTATCCATTTTCAACGTTGTTCTTGCTGTACTAATTGAAAATTTCAAATCTGATTGGGATTTCAACCTTTTCGAATCATTTTACATAAATGACTTTTATATTATTTGTTTACATTAAAATTTTCCAATTTCCAATTTGGATGTGTCATGTGTCATGTGTCACTTCTTCTGTCATTTGTCATTTCATGACTTCCGTCATGCTCTTGTCATTTCTTTTGCTTAGTGACAGCTTTTCGCGGTTCCTTATAGCATTTCGGATTCCGAGTCCCTATTCTCAAATGTCGACTACCCTATGTCGCATACGACAAAATATTTCCATCACATTTCTGGACCAAGAAGCATTAAAAAGAGAAAGTGGTATTTTGTCGCATGCGACATATGGTAGTAGACATTTGAGAATCGTGCCCCTGAATTTCTTCGAACGTAATAACATATGCTTCGTTTCACTTCGCTTTGCGAAACAAGTTACAGACATTACAGCCCAGGCCAGACCAGAAACTGCTATTTATGATATCTACTGCTCTCTCAAAGTAAAAAGGACATAGAGAGGCCTTTTCCATCCCTGTCTTGAAGACAACATAACTTTGTTTACAATCAGGCCTTAAGGTGGCCTTCCATACCAGCTTTAGCTTCAACTTCTTTCGGAAGAAGTGCTGCTATTTGTATATGACCATTTCCACAAGGGCAGAAAAACGCTACGCTTTACGTCAACTGTCAAATAATTTTTCTCCATTGATAATTAATTTAATTGTCAGTTCTTGGCAAAAACACCGAGGAATAGTTTGATAACACTTCCTAATTTATTTGGTTTGGGTTTTATGACTTATATCATTTTATTCGTTTCATTTATATGACTTATATGTCTATAAAAAAGATGGCAACTTATTCATAAACAAAGATAGTCAACGGCATGACGCTAAAAGTAAAACTTGAACCAACAAACAGTGGCATGACCTTGAAGAAGCGGCGGTTACTCTGATTGGCTAGAGACAAGAAGCCAGCGGCAAAAAGCTGGTGTGGAAGGCCGGCTTTATACATGTTTTTTGTCGAACGACGATTGCAGCGTACATACTAAGGATGAGTTCCCAATGCATCGTTTTTGCTTTTTGCGTCACGCATTCTTATTGGCGATTTGGTGAATCGTGTAGAGAATTCCCAATCAGAATGCGTGACATGCGACGCGATAAGCAAAAACGATGAATTGGGATTTGTGAACTCACCTTTATATTTGACCTTGTTAAAAAAATTGTCCCCCTACGAAGTCGAAACTTGTGCGAGCTAATAAGGATTAACGAGGTCATTACCTTTTAACGTGCGATTTCTAGCACGATCCGAGGATAGATCTCGAAAGGTCGTCCATAAGTCACCCATCCAAACCAAAACTTCGCATAGCGTTGCTTGGCTCGAGAAATCGATTATCCACGCGCTCTACACCGTTCGAGCTATCCTTGACAGAGTTGTCGACTCATGGCCTTTTCTCAAATTTTAAATAACATAGAGCGATACAAACACTGTGTATAGAATACACAACGTTGAGTTTGTATACGTTAGAACTCGAGAAAAGACCCCCTCCTGCATTCTTATAAACGTAACCTCAAGATGAGTATATCGAATAAAGCGTTTTTGAAAAGGGGAACATTCTCCATGAAAATTGAAAAATCTGATTTATTTATTTTCTTTTCATGTCGTGCATCATGATGCAAGAAACATTTCAACTTTATATTCTTCCAAATAATTGGTATCCAGCGTAACAGCGACGTGGAAGGTAAAACAGATGAATTCTCTTGTCATTTATTTTATTTTGACTTATGACTTCTTTCGTGAAAACTGAAAATTCAAAATATAAATATTGTGGAAAAGAAAACAGAATGGAAATATAAAAAGAATGAAACATTTATTAGAAAAGATTTTGTTCATAAAGATCACAGAACACTTGAAGATTAATTGGGCGTCACTTTATTTTGTCAAATGCGAAACAAACTTTACAAACTAGATATTTACAAAAAAGGTATGATGGATTGTAATGGTATCTTCTGATCTTCATTGTGTATAACTCTTTATTATTATTATGATTTTTAATTTTGAATTTCGAAAAAGATTATACCTATTAAGGCGATATCTAAGTGTAAATGGTGTAATATAGTTTTCCAGGAATACATCCTTTTATACCTACAGCTAAATTTTTTTAGATATCAAATAACCATAAATCCTTTTGGTAAGTTCAAGCCTGGAAAATCTAGCTGTGCCTCTGATATGCGGGAACGATAAACAGAGACAGTGGACAGTTACCCGTCCACCGCCAACTTATATTGGGAATGAGGAGGACACTGACCAGCTGGTGTAATGCACACCCAATATTCAGAGGCACAGCTAGATTTGCATGCTGTATGTCTGAAAATTTGACATACTTGTAATGGTACATATTTGTATTTCATACTGATAACATTATAAACAAATAAACCCTTAGTTACCGTAACTACAAACATGGTCGTAACTTCCTTGCAGGCCCGAACTGGGACCATTTGGGGCCCTCAGCTAAAACTTGTGAAGGGGCCCCATACCGGGGTCTGGGGGTAATGTAATAAAATGTTTGGAAATTAGGCGCTTGAAAACAATGATAACGATTTTTTACGCTATTTTGGTACTTATGAAGAAGTAATTCAGCTGGGTTTGTATACAAATATTATGATTTTTGACTTTTATTGACTTTATTATTCATTAAAATAAGAAAATCACGGTATTTTTAGAATACCACAATACTACAAAACACATGTGCAAAATAAAGTGCAGTATTTTATTATATATTTTTTAGCACCAAAGGATTAATGAATTATGTCAAAATCATTCGTGTGATAAAAATAATGAAAAACGGATTTTGGGGATTAGAAAAATAATACTTGATTTTTTTTTTAAATTCTTGTGTATTTACCAGCTTACAATGTTGTTATACTAAAATAGAAGGGGCTTAACTTAACTGAGATGATTCGACATTTTACTCCTCTTGCCCTAAAATAGCAGCTTCTTTGTAAGCAACTCACTTGTTTAAGCTACTTCATATATTATTTTAGTGTAGTATTTTTAGGTATGGGGTGGATGTTATTATATGTAAGAGAAGAGGGAGGAGAAGGACGATATGCGCTCGAGCGGCTCTACTGACTGATCAGTTGATCTGATAGAGCATCGCTGGCACTTGTGCAGTTGTCTGCTGGACATACGTCACCACGCAGACGATGCATTACACCACAACTTAACTCAACTCATAACACAGAAGCTCGTGTAAATCTTTCGTATGAACAGCAAGATATAAACCCTTGATGTGTTCTACTTTTGGAAAATATAAACAAATCATTACCAAGGACACAACAACTTCTAACAAGACAAAAACATTTTTATGTACGTCATATGGGGCCCTCTCGGGCCGGGGGCCCTCCGCCATCGCGGACCTGCGGACCTGGCTAGTCCGGGCCTGCTTCCTTGGGAGTTATACTAAGCAGTTATAAATCTTTTCAGCAGTGCATAAAATTTTGTATTGCATTTTATGTCTTTTCAGCATATACAACACTCAGATGTCCTCTCGTGTTGCTTTCATTTCGTGTTTTATATGGCTAATAAGACACTTGTGCAATAAATAACTATTTGTTATCTGAAAATGATCAAAAGTTTATTTTTTCTTCATAACAAAGTACATATTGGTTACCAAGGCAACATATCTCGAAGCTACATAAAAAAAATGTATACCCAATACGACTCTTGGTATTTATGGCTTGTGCACCTGTAGTTCCTTTTTGGGTCGTAAATCACTGCAGTGTCCACATTTATTTTTTCTGCAATTCGTAGCCTTAGGATGCAGCCTAGCGTAGCACTTACGACAGATCAATTTGTTGCAGTTGTATTTCTCAGCTAATAGCTTCAAAGTAGGCTCGATACGTCCTCTCATCCCACCCCTCAAACGTAACACAAGGTGAAGAGTTGACTCCTCTTGAATGTTGTTATCAACGAATGTCTTACTGTCTTCGAGCTGTTTACCAGCAAAAATTAATCCCTGTTGGTCTGGAGGAATGCCTTCTCTGTCCTCTATCTTGACTTTGCAGATTTCCATTGTGTCTGTAGGAGCGACTTCAAGAGCAATGGTTTTGCCCGTAAGGGTTTTTATAAAAACTTGCATCGTGGCGTTTCCTGTAAATATGCGCAAACATTATTTTCAGTACAGATGCATTCCGCTTTCAATTTCTAATGTTGCACAATGTTGATCCCGTTTTATGAAATATGCTTTATAGTTCTTGGGAAACTTAACAAGATCTTTTTTGAGAATAATCTGGTGAACAATTCATTGAGTAAACCGCTGTATGTGTTTCTGAATATTTGTTCGATTTATTTATTGAAAATTCCACAACTAACATTTTCGACCAATTACAGGCCTGTATTTTTTATCGTTACCATAGCAACTAATAAAATTTCTAGAAATTTTTGTCTCCTTGGGGTAAGGAGCATAAAATTACACTGGAAATTTTTTGACGTTTATAGGTAAAATGACATTCAAGTAGTTAGTTCGAATACCACTGCTGGAACATTATCTTATATTATTTTTCCCCTCACCCATTTAGTTATTCATGTTCTTGAAAACATTTCTAGTAATAATTAGATCTCTAGTGGTATTATAAGTGAAAATATTGTGTATTTATCAAGATCTTTGATTCTTTACCAGACATTTGATCTATGAATTTTTTGACGACTGCAATTTGGATTGTGGGTTTTTTAGAGCATAATTAATAAGACATATCTGAGCTCTGCAATAGTTATTTATGCAATAAGTGCAAAAAGTAGGTGTTTATTGCACTCGACGTGAAATTGTCCAACGAGGCCATCAGGCCGAGTTGGACAACACCTCGAGTGCAATTAACTCTTTTTGCACGAGTTTCATACAATATTTTTTCTACGTTCATGCAAAAACCAGAAAATGTTTCATTTAAGTGGCACTAAACTGTAAGGAAGACATTGTTTGATTAAATCTATCTGCTAAAAGTAATTCAAAAACATTTAGTGTAATTCAGATGATATTCGAAGGAAATAATTTTATTTTTAACAATTTGCATTTTCTAGTAATTTCATAGCCTATTATATAATGAATATGATGAAACATGCAACTATTTAAAACGTAATACAATCTCACAGAAAATGGGCTAAATTTGGCGTCGATTTGAAAGTTTATGTCTGTCATGATGACAGAACGCTATAGTAGAATGACAGATGAGTGCAATAAAGTCTTCATTGCACTCAGTGCAATAAAGAGACAGTTTTTCCACCAAATATAGTTCAATAAAGTTTTGTTTTTTGCATGAACGTAAAAAAAATCTATTTTGTTTATTACTTGGTGCATAATTGTGCAATAGTATTCAACTAGGAAATCTTGATCTCAAGATGCACAAACGATAAACAGGAAAAGAAAGGAAGTATTAATCTAGTGAACGTAGTGAACTTTCCATTTCTTAGAATAATCTACAGATAGGTTATTGTTATTGTAATCGTACCTATATTGTTGTTGTTAAAATTGTTTTTTCTCCTTACGAACGGCAGCCCTCAAAAGTCGAAACTTGTGCGAGCCAAGGATTAACGAGGTCTTACCTTTTAACGTGCGATTCTAGCACTTTCTCGGGCCATCAGATAAAAATCTGTAGTCGCTAAGGATTCGAACCTAGCCGACCAGCAGTCAATGATTTCGAACGCGAAAGTCTCTACCACTGGGCTACATGGCCCTACCTATCTATATTAAAGCATACATAACTATACACAGAAGTGTATTATTTATTGAGAAATATAAAAAGAAAATATACTTATAAAGAATCATAGAAAACAGCTGTGTTGAAACATTATTGGGTTGATGGACTTCACTAATTTATTAAGTTTCCAGAAAAAGGTCCAGTTTTGGTTTGAGAACTAATACATTGGTTTATTTGTATCAATCTGTAGATTATTTATCGACTATGATCTAAGACTCTGTGATAGTAAAGGTTCACTGTGAAAAAGCCATTGTAACAAAACATGTGATTTTATAAAATTGATCAGTTACTATCGCAGAGATTTTTCTATAGTGAATTTTCAACAAATATCACCTCAATCAATTCAAAATATTAACAACATGCCTGTATTTTCTGTGATGTAATTTATCTTTATTCCTTGAATACTAATTTCAATACTCCAGTTAACTGTGGAGTTGATTTTGTCAAAATGTATCTTGTACTAAACAATATGCTCAAAATTGGGCAAGTATTTAAACCAAAAAATTTATTTACAGTTTCCAATTTTGTCCATTTATTCGATTTCGATTCAAAAACAATTTTTCAAAGCTCTCATTTTTTTCAACCATTTCTGAGAGAGCTATATTTCACAAGACCTGCTGAACAATTTTTTTTTCCAAATCAATTCTTAGGAAAATTACTAACTCTGAAGTGTGCATAAGCAATAATATACTGTATACAACTGAAGTTTGTAGAGTTTTGATATATTACAAATGTTATAAAATTCACAAAGTTTTCCAGTAAGTACAACAGATTCAGTATAAAATAATACAGCAACTTTTTTTGTAAGTTGAATACTTAAATTGTGAATAATTTTAAATTTTATTGGTATAGGTAGTGAACGAATACACACCTATGAAAAATTTGCCATTAACGAAAAAGGAGGAAAGTACAGCTCATTTGTTATTGAAAATAGTTTGTTTTTTCTGTTCACCATTATGAATAATATGAGGTAGATATTAAAACAAAAGGTATACATCACATCTATTCTTACAGAGAATTGTGCAATTCAGTGTAGGTACTGCCCTTTTAATTTCATGAATTTTTGATTACTAATTTACTTCAATTGAAATTATGAATGAACTGAATTTGAAAACAACATGCATATGGTAATAAAAAACAAACATAAGTAATAATCAGGTGTAGACATGCACTTACCTCTGATTTAGATGGGAAACTACTGCGCTTTTCAGAATTGTTTGAAAACTAGTCATCCAGGCGGGAATTTTTGAATTTTATACTCGGAGACCCCCATGCCGGTCGGAGGTGGAACGTTGCAACACGCGCACTCAGAACAGTGCAGAATAAGAAAAATATTGCGCAACGTTAACATATTGTGCAAGATTTTTCAATTGGAAAATCGCATGCATATCACTTTTGTTTATTAGAAAATATTGTTGGATTCGTTTTGGTGAACTGAGAAGATACTTGAAACTTCCGACACATTTGAAAATATACAGTGTGGAACAGCCAAATGGAAATCGAATACATTTGTTATTTCAGTTATTGTTTGTGCATATTTATTAAAGGTCCCAAAACACGTCAATTTCAGATTTTGAAATTACATCCTACGATGACAAAATTTCTTACCTACTTTCAACCCCCTTCGAGTGACAGTATATAACAACCACCAAATTTTTAAATGAAAAATAGGGCATATGATCTCTATTAAAAGGCCTTTAAATTCTCCATTCAAATATGTTATTTTTTTTCTTAAATACACCATAAAAACTAATAACTAATACCGTTCCTTGCTAATGAGAGATTAGGCAATAGGTAAATTGTACACTATAGTTTTTCTACGACTATTTCATTTATATCATTAAAAATAGTGAATAATATGCTCGGAAAGGGTGTGATTACCACTCCCCCCTCCCCAATGGAATGGACCCTAGACACAGTAACAATTTGAGAATTCAGGAGACGAAAAAAAAGTCTTATAAATTGAAATCCTATCTCTGCTGTACTTTCCTGATTACTTCATTAATATTATGAAAAATACCAAATATTAAAAAATTATTATTAGTCCGATGTTAATAATAGATTCGATTCGATCGTATACAGTAAGTTTCAAAAGGGTTTTTATTCTCATAAAATGTTTTCCTTCATAAAAATTGGCACACTGCGAGAAACTTTATTTGAGTTATCAAAATTATAAATTTTCAGCGTACAGGAGACAACAAAAAATAGGAATTTTGATCAAAAGTAAACTACCCTTATTTTGACCTTATCCATAAAGTTCTTTTATTAAAGTTATTGTTTATAATTGAAAACATTAATTAGATTTAGAATCACAGCCACCTACGCAACAAAATATTTTTTCCCCATGTATGATTTTATAGCTGTAAATTATTGAATAAATCAATTAAATAATATAAATCTGCGAATTTGACGTGACTGTGATTTCAAATTTGAATTTAATTTTCAATTCTAAACAACTTTTCTCAATGGACTTTTTGATAATATCAAAAATGAGGGTAGTTTACTATTGATCAAAATTCCCATTTTTTGTACTCTGTAGACAGTTTGGAAATTTTAGATTTTGGCAAATCATATGCAAGGTTTTCGCAAAGCACCAATTTTTATCGGTGTTAATATAACAAGACCTCGTTTATCAGCGAATTTCAACAAAAACGATTTTGTTTGAAAATTTATCTAGTTGAGTTCGGAGATTTAAAACCCGGGAGCTTTTAAGCTTGTTAATTTGTCAAACCATAGTTTTTTTTTAATCTGCAAAACCAAAATTCATTTAAGTTCCCGAATTCTCACGAACGAATTGAATCATTATTTGTAACAAAAACATGTTCGCAAAAAAATAAACCGAACGCTCAAAACCCGTCCCCGTTTGATCGTAAAAGCACACGCTACTATTAGAAGATATCGTGGAAGAATTTATTCGAGTATGCAACACAATATACAAAACGTGCGATTAACATGTTGCAGCATAACTGACTAAATAACTAGTTGAATAAGTTTTGATGGAGACAAAACTATATAATGTCGAATGTCCAGTAGAAATCTATAAATATTCAATAAATATATACTTAGAAATTGGTAAATGTTTCAAGTTCTGGGGCAGTGCTTCATAACAATAATCAGAGAAAAACGTGAATAACTCTGAGAGGAAACACTACAATGTTGAACGAAGAATGTCTGGACAGAATAGATGGTGATACGAAAGATTCGCAGGTTGTTGGAAAAGTTCATCATAATTGAAAAATATTTTAGGCTCACTTTTAGGTATGGAGTTCCGTGACACAATATGCAAATCGTATCGTGGAGCACTTGCATTTACTGAACTTACTTGAAAACAACGTCTTTATGACGTATTTTATTTGACGTATATGTTACGTCTATGTATCGACGTCATTTAGATGTCGTTTTTAGGTATAACGACGTCGTGGTCCTCAAGTGACCTTCAGATGTTACATGAAAAATAATATGAAGTTATGATTTCCTACGTCAAAAAAACCGCGGGCACCAAATTTCGTGCAAATAACTTATTTTTTTCAAAAGTTATTTTTAAAAAGCGTGCAAAAAAATTCAGTTTCAACACCCTGTATGTCCGAAACGAAGTATTTCCGGACACAAGTTTATTTAGACTTTTTTCTTAAAATTGTCTCAGGAATACGTCACTTGAATATTTTAACGTACTTATGTTACACCCTGTACACTTAAATAGAATCATAGAAAAGAGCTGATTGTGTTGAAACATTATTTGGTTGATGGATTTCACAAATTTATCAAGTTTCCAAAAAAAGGTCCAGTTTTGGTTTGAGAACTAATAAATTGGTTTCAAGTTCTGGGGCAGTGCTTCATAACAATAATCAGAGACAAACGTGAATAAGTCTGGGACGAAAAACTACAATGTTGAACGAATAATGTCTGGACAGAAAAGATAGTGATACGAAAGATTCGCAGGTTGTTGGAAAAGTTCATCATAATTGAAAAATATTTTAGGCTCGCTTTTAGGTATGGAGGTCCGTGACACTATATGTAAATCGTGTCGTGGAGCACTTGCATTTACTGACCTTACTTGAAAATAACGTCTTTATTACGTGTTCTATTTGACGTATATGTTACGTCTATGTATCGACGTCATATAGATGTCGTTTTTAGGTATAACGACGTCTTGGTCCTCAAGTGACCTTTAATCGACATCGTATCGACGTGTGTGTGCTAGTTGGGTTTTCGAGCTTTATGCCGCCTCAGCCTATATCCACATACAAGTCATACAACGCGCCGCTACGAGTGTTGTACTATCTCCGTCGCTCGTAAGGTATAGACCAGTCACCTTTGTGTTGCTATGCTCGGGGAGATATTTACTACGTTTTGGAGAATTAGCAGAGAATCTAATAAAACTAACCCGTTTTCCACTCTCAGAACAATACAAGCCTCATGATCGATAATCCACCTCGACCCTCAAAGCAGGACGATTTTTCTCGTGCAGTTTCCCTCTTCAGTCACAACATCACGAAAAAAAAAATAGATATCGATATAAACTCTTTAAACTTTGTTTTATTGATATTTTTATTGATGAATTATCATCAATGTTCCACCGTTAGCGGTTTCATCGAGACTGACCCGCCGAGCTCAGACTTCACATCCACATGCCGTCGTACTTTGGAGACATACCGAATATCTTTCATTCCCAGGACTCGTTCTTCTAACGAACGACAAGCTATGGAACTCACTGCCTCGTGAGATAGCAGGAATTCAAAAAGAATTCCATTTCCAACCTACCTTCCCTCGGCTGTCGTTTCGACTGCCACTTCTATGCCTAACAGGGCAGTATACTTCTAATAACTTTTGTCTGTAATACAAACATGTTGCTCGCATAACAGGGATTTCCCCATGGTAATATATTATGTGGCTATGGAATAAGCTGGAATAGCATGTTCTTAGTACATCATAATTGACTAGGTTCTTCAATCTTCGTATTAAGGAAATAACACTGGAGAATGTATGTGCTGAATGGTCGACATGTTACCAATTCCATCATATCGTCGATTACATTACCAAGAAATTTTATACCATCACCAGCAGAGATGTTTGGATTTGTGAAAATCGAAAGTTGTTGATTTTTGTCGATGTTGAAACTGAGCTTGTCTGTCGTAAACCAATCGTCGGTTTTTTCAAGATTCACTTCCGATAATCAGAGTTTTAATATCCTCATATGAATAAATCAAAGTGGTATCGACTGAGATGTTAAAAGTATATAGTAACAGATAACATGGCATCACACGTTAAAGGTAAGGGCTGCATCTTCCCTATAGCTCGCACAAGTCTCCCGAATATTTCTGACGGTTGTTCATAGGGGGGCAGCCGGTTGATGGAAATAACAATGTTAACAACAACAATAACGTTTATATATGCGATGAATAGTATTGGACCAAGGTCTGAGCCTTGAGGTATTCCACATGTGACTTCAACCAGGGATTAATGCTTGCTATTCGTTAGTACACACTGTAGTTTTCCGCATAAATAAGATTCGAAACATATGTGAGCGGAACATCTGATTCCGTAGTATTTTAATTTGTCCAGTAGATTATGAAAAACACAGTCAAAAGCCTTGTTAGACACATTGAATAATAAAGTGGTTTCCCTGTCCGAAGCCTTGAACTATGCTCGATCAGACGCGTAAAATGGCATTAGTTGAAGGTCTGGACTGAAAGACTTCTCAGGGAAAAATGTTTCTTTTAACCAATTGCGACAAATAAATAATATGGGAGAAGAAAGAAAAAAGATAAAAAAACAATTTTGGGATATAATTTCAAAACTACAGTACCATTTTGAAACATGGTTACTAATATATTCAATGTAAAAGTATTAGATTGATTGAGAGAATGTAGGTGAAACCACTAAAATTTTTCTTCATCATTCTGTCTAATTGTGAAAACTTTAACGCCTTTTAACGTCTTCGATACTCATGATATTTTCGCCGTCGTTAGTTTTTTCCATCATGATTATCAGATAACTCAGTAATCGCTTTTGTGTGGGACAGTTTTGGGTATCGTATGCTCAAAATCAATTCATATATTGAACTTGAAACGACGGATGGACTTAGTGATTTGTCAACACTGTTCAACTGCACTGCAGCAGTTGCAACTTACAGCAGGAGGCTATTCACCTTAATAAATACTTAACAAATACCATATGCCACTTTTTAGTGGATTTACTTATGTAGCAGTAACATTTGGTAAGCGCGAGAGAATTGGCATTCGATAATTAACTTGTCCAAAGAAGTTGAATAAATATTGATAAATCACACATTTCCTGACCGCAGATAGTGCAGAAAGTAGTAAGGTAGAATAATTGATTTAGTATCAGGGATCCTTCTTGGCTGCAATGTCTCTGGGTTAACTAGGATAGGCGAATCCTTGAGGGTGAATTGAGAAATCTTTTTCAATATGATGTCTGAACCCAGATAACACAAAGCCGTCCTTAGTACGTCCACAGGACATAAATCTAAGACATTCAAGACGTCCCGAAGATGTCCATTACTGGACGTCCTTAGGATGTCCTGGGGACATCCGATGTTACAAATTGGAAAGTTCTGGGGACGTCCATTATATGTCCCTGTAAGGTCTTCCATGGACGTCCCTTGGACATCCTAAGGATGTTTTTAGGATATCAATTTTCAAGGTTTTCTATAACCCATGTTCCCAGTCAATAGAAAATGACATACCAACTAGAAAAAGTGAAAAGGATAATGATGGAAAGTGATTTTAGAAAAACATTTATTGATTATTTCAAATTCGGACACAAACATTTATTAGTTGAATGGAATGTCGACCATTGAATATATGATTTCAGGTGTTGAATTAGCGGGAATTCGGTCGAAATGTTGAAGAAAACCAATTATTATATTGTCGATGTTTCAAAACTTTATTGTTTCATCTTCAGGACTATTTAGGGTGGCTTTCCGGGTTTAAAAAGGGTGAAATAAATAGATTCGACATAAAGCATAAATAAATACACAGTTCCATGAAAGACTTTGACACATACACGATCGAAGACATGAACAAACTCATGTTCATGTCTGAGCAACAGGACCACAAATGGCACAAATCACAGACTTCACCATGCACTCAGTCACAGGTTTGAAATGAAAGTCTATTTTTGGAAAGAATAATTGGAGAATTGTTAGAGAAATAATAAACTATCAAGAGTGTGATTTAAGTCGCCATCCCAACGACTCCGAGACTGTGAACTCACTGAAATATGGACGACAATAAGAGGAACAATAAGCGCTCTGTGATTGATGGTCACTGCAATGGCGGGAAGTTTAAACGAAAAGATGAGAATGAGGCAAATTGATTTGAAAATGCGTGAATTACTAGCAAACCTAACCTGACCTGACTAACCTAGCGCGAACAGAATAACCATGCAAAATTGATAATGATATAACGACTATTCATCTAATACTGGTGACAACTGAAGAAACTCACCGAGCTCAGTGGAAAACGTATGAAATTTATGACGGAAAATTAAAGCAAAACACGTTTTAAATTTTTGAACAAGGCACAAGACACGAAAATAATGTTGTAAGTCGGTAATATGAATTTGGCCTGAGTTTGGACGTCCTGGGGATCGGACGTCCCAAAAACGTTCCGAGTCGTACGTACCCAGGATGTCCATATTAGGTTCTGGGACGTTCGGACCTAAATGGGACATAAAATGAACATCCTCGGGACGTCCAGTGATATCTGGGAAACGTTCACAACGTTCACTAATCGATTGAATGAATTGTATAGGGAAAATATGAATATTAAAATCAGGAATAGTCTCTTATATGTATACCTAATTTGCGTGGGTTATGGGCGTCTCATTCCTTTGATTTGAACGATGCAATTCCCCCACTACCGCTACTCGATTCTGCCACTAACACACTTCCAAGCGTTTGAGCAACTTTCAGTGACATTTTCAACACATTTTCCACCTCTTATAGGTGAAAAACCAAAATATACAAATTATAGATATTGATATCCTCTTCCACATGCCTTCAACACATTTTGAATATGATGATTGCTCTTAAATCCACACGTCTTGCAAGATGTGCCTTTAAATTTTTTATAACGCGATTGTAGAAAACTACACATCGGACAGAAAAGATCTTGCGCACAGTTGAACTACATGTTATTATCTATCAGTTTCCCCAATATTGTTTGTTCATCTTCGGATTTGTACAAATTATGAATTTTTGAAAAATGGTCTCTTTTCCGAGGGTTTCCCCGATTTTCTCAGTGGAAAATGCACCGATCCTGTCGCTTAAAAAACTGTTTTGTAGTTTTTATAATTCTCTACCAAAGTTACATTGACTGTAAATCGATTCCTTCAATACTTTTTGGGATATTTTTTGCAAGAAACCAAAAAAGTTTTGCTGGAGCGAAAACGAGGGTTTTCATTCACGAACTATCTTATAAAAAGTAGTATAGGCCACTTGTGTCTTTTATTTTGTATAAAAAGAGCCTCTTATTTTTATCTACAGCTTGGGCTAAACACACATCAATAGACACAATGATGGGGCAGGGGCAGGACAACGTCTATGGAAGAAATTGTCTAGGGAATATTTACCAACAGCTTGCGGGCTCCAAAAATAAAAAAAAATATATGCAAATTCCCAATTCTTTTTTCTCTCTTCCTCTAATTCTTGAAGGAATCATTTTTGACGGCTTTTCCCCAAATGTATTCTAGCAATTGTTTTCATCATCGCTGAACACAGAAATATCGAAGAAATTGCGCGACAACTACGTAACAATATCTTGATGAACCCATACAAAACCGGAGGAGATTGAATATCAAATCGCGCACTTGATTCTCAGACTTCCTTTCTATATTTCCTATCGAAACGAAAGAATCCTTTTAACGCTTCGTTCTGATTTCATTCGTTAGAGTTGAAAGTTTCCAAGAAGTATATTTCGAACATTTTAAGAGTTTGTATTTCAGTCTATTATTGCAGTTGAAGAAATCTGCATTGTTCACAATGAACTTGTCAAGAGAGAAACAGGAGGTCCTGCCTTACCAAGACGACGCTCATTGCCATAATCCTATACAATGGGTTGAAAATCCATCAGAAAACAACTACTTTCCTGGCTGATACAACGACGAACGTTTTCTGCTTCTGCCTTGACAAGGAGATTTTGTTGAACCATTTGTTGCAGACATTAGTTATTGTCTGCAAATTTGAAAATTTGAAGCGAATATTAAAATAACATATTGTTACAGACCTGAAATTTGATAAAGACTTCTCGAATTGTTCGAGATCGTTCGATGAATTAGATGGAAAAATCTAGAAGCACTAACTTTTGTTCTGGATCAATCGTCGAACATTCTATTTGTGTTCTATTGATTTCTTAAGTTTTCTAGAACTATATTTGTATATAAAAGCAATGCATTTGTGAGATGAAGGAAGTTAGTTAGAAAGTTACCTTGAGTTACCTTGGATCAAGATGGATAGAAACCCTGGTGGATTGACTGATTCGCTTTTGTTTTACCCAAAGTTGTTAATGCTGTAATAAAATGGGATTAGCTTTCCCGTTGTCGGTAGATGGCGCATTATCAAAAAATAGCCGAGTTTACAACATTCCGAAGTACTGAGTCATATTTTTTTTGGAATATTTGAAATTTGACTGTTTATGACTTGATCTTGATTCACTTATTTCAAATTCAGAGAAAAAAATCAATGTCTATACATAATACTGAGCAAAAGTTTTCAATAAGTACCATAGAAATTGTAATATATATTATATATATTATAATTTCTATGATAAGTACCTATCTTTGTTGAATATGTTTGAGGTGTTTTCTATGAAAATGTCTAAATGTATGATTTTCAATATTTTTTATTGAACTATAAGTTATACAAAATCATAGTTAGTGAACTAATTGTCAAGCTGGTTTTTGTATTAAAGAAGCTACACACTTAATACTTACTATTGAAGGAAGGGTTAAGATCCTTGTTTTGTTGTTTAAGCGAAATCACGCTCAAAATGGTTGCACATGAACTTGCCCGTACATATCACATATCCAACTAGTTAATTCAAAATTACTGTTCTGATTTTTGATGAAATAAGCACGTTAAACATGTTAGGTATGTCTTATTTTTTAACAAAATTAAATAAATACGAAATGTAAACATGTCATGACAATTGTCCAACGTCATCATGACAAGTATTCATTTATCAATCTGTAATGACTTTACCGCCATCTACGAACGATCGTGAAGCTAATCCGATCTAATAAAATATGAAGAATCACGTAGGCCGTACCTTAACAGTTTTGGTAGGCCGATTTCACAGGTATAAATAAACGCACCAGGGTTTCTATCCATCTTGCCTTGGATACAAGTATTTTGACAGTGACTTGTATTACAGTGTTTTCAAGTAAAGTTTGATTAATAAAGGCGAGTTCATACCAGAGTACACTTATTTTTGAACCCGAAGACGCAACAATATTCACCGAGGTCAATATTATTATTATTGTTGGCTTGACTTTCGAATAACTAGTCCATCGAAGTAACTTTTCATTTTCTTAGATTTGTTTTCAAAATAAATAAACAATCCTCGTGAAGCAACGAATACCTTTTTCTTTTTTTGAAATCTCATATTTGTACTATTTTCTCCGTTCAATCTTCATCACTTTTCATTTCTACTTAAATTAAATTTATAGTTATCAAGAATTCGTTATCTGGATAGATGCCCAATTTCACAAATTTCATTAATTATTGTTGTCAACTAGTTTCTGATGGCCAAACAGCCATAGCTACCTTGGATTACCTAGCGTAGATTAGGTCCAATAGTTCCTTAGAGGTATATGCGGTATATGCTATTATTTTGCCAATATATCTATTTGAAATAAAGAAAAATCGTGTCACCTGGTAATTGATGCTTTACTTCTAGCCGTATTCAACGGAATACTCTTTTCCACGGCCTCATCTATGATACCAATGGACATTTGTCCCCAACGATCGCTCATATTGATAAATAAAGATAACTAGTCAAAACACATAAATTTGACGTTTATAATTTAAATCATTATTTTCACTTGACAGATAGTAAAACAAAAACTAAGCAGGTTTATCACCGTGAAAATATAGCGACAAGCTATATTTTCACTGTAGTTCCGATTCTATTGGCTGAATTTCAAAATTTGAAATCCACTGATTGGTTGTTAAGCAAGGAAATATATTGTCGTCCTAAATAAAATTCGTGCTATGATTAAAAACCTATAATTTTCATACCACTTATTATATTATCCCTGAATATATTCGCCGCGATAGTTTGGAATTTTGGTAATACTTATTTCATAGTAAGAATGCTAAGAATATTATTGGTGAAACATTTGTATATCAGATATTTTTTATAGGTTATTAGTTGCCAAAGAAAATGAGAACTGGCTTTTATGAAAGGATATCGTTATTATTCGGATTTGTCACTGTTGTTGCATGAAACTGTCGGTTGCCTAGCAACAGCCGTCAAAAAAAGTGCGCTTGTGGAAAAAATCATGTGTGTATTTCGAGCACAAATTGTCATTGTCGTTCTCCAATCTTTTTTTCAAGCGACAATCAATCACTTTGCGCTCTAAATATACAAATAGCTATTAAGGAACTAAAGTAGAAGTAACATTCATGTTTGATTTTTACCAGAATACAGGATACATAAGATGTTCTATAAATTACGGAAACAATTTAATTGTAATAGATTCACAAGTTTTATCGTTTACAACCTACTTGAAATGAGGGGAAGGAAAAGTACTTTCCTCCCTAGGGAGAAAAAGTATGAGTTTCCTCCCTGGTTTGAGGGAGAAAAGTGTGTACTTTCTATAGGGTTAGGAGGAAAAAGATGTTTGACTAACATTGCGATTTTTATGTGTCAGGGGAAGCTCAGGCATATTTTCACTAACGAATAGGACCTGCGACTGTAATTGGTCGCCTGTTCATTTCCAGGAACACCACCCCAGTGATATAAATAAATGTATACCAAAAGCACTAGCGCTACAACCGCCCAGTCCTACAGCTACGCCTCCAGAATTCGGCGTGACTCTCAGTACGATGCACTCTCTCTCCTTCACCCTGTACATAACCTGACGTTCCGCTAGCGCCACAAACTTCTTCGGGCCATCACCATCACCAAGAATCCACCGTGTACACTCTAGTACGCAAGACTGAGGCATTTAAACCGTCTGTAGTATAGATTGAACCGGGTACGCTTTGACTGGGTTTTCAAAACATTCAAAGCCGTGTTGTAGGCAAAGTGAAGTGCATAACAAACGCTTTTCGATCTAGTTGGCGACGAAACGATTTTCTCAAATAAAAAGCGATCGAAGATTACCTACCTTACGAGATACGGTTCGGTTGTGCACAGACTGAACAGTGCTAGTGGTGAATTTTGATTTGTTTCGTGTTTTGAGATCGATTATTATTTATTTTTGGATTATACTATCATCAGCTGAATAATAGGTATGTGTTTTACCTGTATGTATGCATGTACTAGGGATTTGGTTTGTTTTGATTGTCAAGAACATTTGCGAACTTTAGAAACGAGGAAGATTGTAGCTACTAAATGTACCAAGGTATACCTAATAGTATACCTACCTACCTCTCTTCTCGCCTATATCAACGTTGTAAGATTCTTTCACAATTTGGATTCTTTGTCCAGGATTGTATTATAAATTTTTTTGTTCTAAAATTTGTTCTATATCGTGTAATAGGTACTTTTTTCCTCGTTTTTTCCTATTTACTTACATAATGGTTCTGCCAGCCCAAAGTAAGTTCTGGCGAAGGGTTTGATATATTGAGCAAGGATATCGATGATAAGATTTGCACCACTGTCATTATCATAGTCCTAATCATTATCACTGCCTTAGGGCCAATTTATGCATCACTGTCATTATCATAGTCCTAATCATAGTCACTGTCTTAGGGCCAATTTATGCATCACTGTCATTATCATAGTCCTAATCATAGTCACTGTCTTAATCATAAAATCAAATTTAACTGTACATTTCAGTTCTTATAGTTATGATTGAGACTAAAATTGCATAAATGCTCTCACTTAAACACACAGTTTCAATTTAATTTTATGATTAAGACAATGATTGTGATTAGGACTATGATTATGACAATGGTGCATAAATTGAGTCTAATCATGATATCCAATTGTAACTTTTCATTTCACTAAGAGCAATTATGCAGTTTTAGGGCCAATTTATGCATCACTGTCATTATCATAGTCCTAATCATAGTCACTGTCTTAATCATAAAATCAAATTTAACTGTACATTTCAGTTCTTATGGTTATGATTGAGACTAAAATTGCATAAATGCTCTCACTGAAACACACAGTTTCAATTTAATTTTATGATTAAGACAATGATTGTGATTAGGACTATGATTATGACAATGGTGCATAAATTGAGTCTAATCATGATATCAAATTGTAACTTTTCATTTCACTAAGAGCAATTATGCAGTTTTAGGGCCAATTTATGCATCACTGTCATTATCATAGTCCTAATCATAGTCACTGTCTTAATCATAAAATCAAATTTAACTGTACATTTCAGTTCTTATGGTTATGATTGAGACTAAAATTGCATAAATGCTCTCACTTAAACACACAGTTTCAATTTAATTTTATGATTAAGACAGTGATTGTGATTAGGACTATGATTATTACAATGGTGCATAAATTGAGTCTAATCATGATATCCAATTGTAACTTTTCATTTCACTAAGAGCAATTATGCAGTTTTAGGGCCAGTTTATGCATCACTGTCATTATCATAGTCCTAATCATAGTCACTGTCTTAATCATAAAATCAAATTTAACTGTACATTTCAGTTCTTATGGTTATGATTGAGACTAAAATTGCATAAATGCTCTCACTTAAACACACAGTTTCAATTTAATTTTATGATTAAGACAGTGATTGTGATTAGGACTATGATTATTACAATGGTGCATAAATTGAGTCTAATCATGATATCCAATTGTAACTTTTCATTTCACTAAGAGCAATTATGCAGTTTTAGGGCCAGTTTATGCATCACTGTCATTATCATAGTCCTAATCATAGTCACTGTCTTAATCATAAAATCAAATTTAACTGTAAATTTTAGTTTTTATGATTATGAATGAGACTAAAATTGCAAAAATGCTCTCACTGAAACATACAGTTTCAATTTAATTTAATGATTAAGACAATGATTGTGATTAGGACTATGATTATGACAATGGCGCAAAAATTGAGCCTTAGTCTCAATCATATCATGCTTTGAATGAAATATAATTTCAATTTGATTTTATAATCAAGATAGTGATTTTGTCATCGAATCATTGGTTGCGATTCGAACCATGTTGGTGACACTCGGTTTTTCTTGTCTCAAAAATAGGACATGAGCAATGTGCTCTTTGAACCATACTTTCATGGCAATTCTAGTTTGACCCAGTAGTTATTTCAGTTCTTACAGCAAATTTAATGAATTCTTGACTTTTCTATTTCTTCTGTCTTCTCTTTGGTGGTACCCAAAATTTGTTGTATTTTTATACTTACCTACTCAAAAACGCTAGACAATCATTGGATGACATGGATGCTTGGTGTCAGAAGAACTCATTATTCCTGGACGAGGAACTTTCATATAAAAAAGTCATAACAGATATTTTCATGTTAAAGTTCAATTAGAATTAACCGTGTCATCCAAAAGTTCTTGGAAATTAGATGAACTCAAACATGTCCTCTCAACAACATACAGGGTGGCCCATCGAAAACGTACCGCAAGGCATTACAGGCTGGGAAAGAACTTTTCGATAAAATCCAAAAACAGGTCAAGTTTGTTTGTCAGGGGGACACATTTTGACGTAACAATCATAGTAAAACCTTCAACCCCCTAAGTAGGGGTGTCACCCCAACATTTTTTTCAAATGGGAAGGGGGTCAAGCGATACCTCTATAGAAGGGGCTTGTCATTCCCTACACAGTGCTGCTTACATTTTCAAAATCGATCCACTCTTTCAGAAAATATGGAGCGTTGAAACTCCAACGATAATGTGTGACGAAAAATGCAGCGTTTCGAAATTGTGATATTTTAGGAATATTTTTAGGCTAATTAATTACACTAGTTTCATATTTTTTTCTCCTCGTGTTTTCGAAAAAAACTTGATTTATTGACTATCGCATAGACGATGATGTGATTATTCCAAACTATAATTACTTGACTATTTAACATGCCGAAACGATGATTACCATCGAATGATCGATGAATAGCCTATGCGTTAGTCAATAAATCCAGTTTTTTTTCGAAAACGCCAGGAGAAAAAAATATGAAACTAGGGTAATTAATTAGTCTAAAAATATTCCTAAAATATCACAATTTCGAATCTCTGAAAAATGTTGTGTTTAAAAAATGGCTTTGCTGAGTTCGACCGAAGCTAGCAAAGCCACAGATTTTTCTGTGAAGGAAAGGAATAAAACAAGTTTAAATAGGGTAATAAATTAGCCTAAAATAGGCTCTACAATTTGGCTATATCAAATTACATTTTTGTTTATTTTTAAAGTATGGCTCTGCTGAGTTCGGCGGAAGCTAGCAAAGCCACAGATTTTTCTATGAAGGAGGAGAGCAAAAAATTCGGGAATATTGTAATAAATTAGCCTAAAATGAGCCTAAAATTATGTAACCCATCCCGAGTCGAAATTCGTGTATGGCTTTGCTACCTTCTTTGGAATGAATTTTAGTCGAGTGTGTTTACATTCTTGGAAGTGCTCGCATATTTGGTAAGGTCAAATTTTTGTTCGGGCCAAGAACCGTGTGAAATACCGGCTTCATTAGAATACGAAATGAATCATATAGTTAGATGAATAATTTTCTAGGATTTTAACGGACCTGAAGCGGGTGTAGATGTATCACTCTTTCGAGAATTCGACACATAGGTAAATGAGAAGATTTGAATACAAGATGCGTTCAAAAAACCGTTAAAGAACGTAATAGTTAATTCAAAACTTTTGAATTGGTTCTCAGTGAATATCAGTTTCAATTAAGATCCTTAGAGACCTTAGAGTTATCAGGAGTAATACCACGAGTATTGAGTTTTCGCGATAAGTCTCTCGATTTATTTCTGAACGAAACTGAATTGCTTCGTGAAAACACCACGAGTCCGCAGGACGAGTGGTGTTGTCTCAAAACAATTCAGTTGAGTTCAGAAATAAAAGACAGACTTATGAGATAAATTCAATCACAAGTTGAATTTTATTAGACTTTTTCACGAATAAAGTTTCTTCATTAATATAAATACGAACAATGTATGACAGTCATAAACACACCATTAAAATCGTCAATATTATAATGTTTCGTTTCATAATTTCATTTGAATTTGCAGTGAAGCGACTCATTCTGACATATCCAGCTATATTTATTATTGATCGAACTGTCAAACGTATTCATTTCGTCATGGTTACGTCGCTGAAAATACCGAAGCTGATCCTCCAATCAGAATTGAAAGACAGCTGGTGTTATCGCGATAACACGAGTTGTCTTTGGCTTCCGATTAGTCAGATTAGGTGAGAATTTTAAGATGGGTGAAATAGTCGTAGATCTTACTTAATACTGGAATTTTTCAAATAATAAAATAAAATTAACATACCTACCTACATACGTTTTTAAAACTGGCAAAAATGAATATGTAAAATAATTTCTCGTAAACCCGCACACAGATTCATAACTACATATTTGATCCAGTACGATTGGGAGAAGAGGATCGATTGTAGCACCACCAAACTTGGTATGCTAGTAGTTGGAACCATGATAAACACGAAAAAAAAATTGTTCACCAAAATTCCAGGGGTGGAACATATTTTTTTTTTCGTTTAAAAATAAATAAATAGATTTTTGCTGTAATCTTGGAAAGTATATAGTATATATGATTTATCGGAAAAACAACTTAACAAGGTGAAAGACAATTCAATTCTCCACAAAAATGATTCCTAGTAATTTCTTATGAAATACGCTCGTTTTCTCAGACAACGTGATTGAACGCCGACTTTCAGGTTCACGCGTATCCGCCGCTGAAAATTCTGGCGGAGCCGAATATTTGATTGGTCATAACTCTCCTAAAAATGATGGGAGAAGAAAAAGGGAAAGTTCATATCGATCGTTTCTGAAGACTCCAACCTTCTGATGCAAACATAATATGCGAGTATTGGAGTACCTAAAATGTGTTTAGTCGCACTTCATGGAGATGTTTGCGGATGATCCGAAAATCATGAATAATTCAGTAAATATGGAATTATTATACTGAGGCAGCAACCCATACCATCTTTGGACTATATGCAACAAGTAGTGTGACAGGTCCTACTTATACATGCCAAAATAAAAACTTTGTTGTTCTCCTACCTCATTTTCAACTTACCCATAAAACCGCCAGTCCCTTCAGTTAATGTTGAAAATAATCGCTTATTCATATCCTGCATATATGTTTGATAACACTGTTGTAAAGTGCAAACCTCAATCTTCAAATCATGTACTTCATTTTTCATGTAGGATGTCTAGGAGCGATTATTTTCAACATTTACTGAAGGATTATGGGTGAGTTGAAAACAGAGGCAGGAATAAACCCAGTTTTTTTTGGCATGTCTGAGGGTGTGATATCCTGGGATATCCTATATATCACTTTGGAAATAATTATGTATTTCGAACTCAAATTATTTATTTATAACAACATTCCAAATCGTCATGACAGCATACTTATATAAGAGTGACTTGATCAGCTAATAATAATCATCCATATACAAAGTGCTTCAAGTATATGGATGATTATTATTAGTTGATCAAGTCACTCTTATATAAGTATGCTGTCATGACGATTTGGAATGTTGTTATAAATAAATAATTTGAGTTCGAAATACATAATTATTTCCAAAGTGATATATAGGATATCCCATCAACAGTGACTTGATCAACTAATAATAATCATCCATATACAAAGTGCTTCAAGTACAAAAGAAGAGCTACCATACTACAGAGGGCGAGTTGTACAAGAGAAGTTCAACAACGGTTCAAGTGAACCGAGTTCAGTTGCTAGGGATAAGCCAATGAACTGAACTCGGTTCTCTTGAACCGTTGATGAACTTGCCTTGTACAACTCACCCTAAGTGAGACTAGTCTCACTAGTCTAAAATCGTTGCATATGGTCCAAAGAGGGTACTAAATAAATAGGGTTTTTTTTCCAAAGTTAACAATACAAAACATTTCACAACATATGACATGCCACTAGAAGTAGCGATCCTTTCTACTCTCGGTGAAGAGAGCAGAAGGACGCCCTGCCAGGTCGAGCCTAGAGCCCCCGCGAGAGGACGCCATTACCCGACCGCGCTGATGGTAACGCAAAGCCGGGCATTTCATAACATTGTGGTACTATTCGGTAAGATACACGCCTCCTGCAAAGCTAATGCGTGTTGTGTATTGCATTCGATGTAGATAATGCTTGCAGTTAGTTTGTGAGGCTGGTTGTTTCGATGATAACCCCGGAAAAGGCTGAAGCAAAAAACCGGGAAAGAGGGTACTGATTCCTGTTTTAGTATAATTATTTCATATCAACTAAAGTATCCATGACTTTCGGATTCTCCGTAAATATCGTAGAAGGGTTATGTGAAGTGGGACAAAACACATTTTGGGTACTCAGATACTAACATGTTATATTTGAGGAAATAGAAGTCTCCAGGAACGATATACGATATTATAAACAGAACACCTACTCAAAAGGAATCATTTATAAAAGTTCACACATGTATTTGGCCGTTTGCGCAATTGGTAATACTAATTTCTTTTGAAGTTACAAACGAAGTAGTATTCAGTCCAACTGTAGAAGGTCCTTATCACTGACAAATAATGACATTCAAAAATAAAGTGCGCTGGGGCGACGTGAAATTGTCCAACTCGGCCTGATGGCCTCGTCGGGTAATTTTTCACGTAGAGTGCAATAAACTCTTGTTGCACGAGTTTCATACAATATTTTTTCTACGTTCATGCAAAAACCAGAAAATGTTTCATTTAGGTGACACTAAACTGTAAGGAAGACATTGTTTGTTCGAATCTATCTGCTAAAAGTAATTCAAAAACATTTTGTGTAATTCAGATGATATTCGAAGGAAATAATTTTATTTTTAAAAAATGCATTTTCTAGTAATTTCAAAGTCCATTATATAATGAATATGATGAAACATGCAACTATTTAAAACGTAATACAATCTCACAGAAAATGGGCTAAATTTGGCGTCGATTTGAAAGTTTATGTTCTGTCATGATAACAGAACGCTATAGTAGAATGACAAATGGGTGCAATAAAGTACCAGTTTTTCCACTAAATATAGTTCAATAAAGTTTCGTTGTTTTTTTTTTTTTTTTTTTTTTTTTTTTTTTTTGATAAAGAACACGAAGTCGTCTCCACAAAATTTAATAGAGCAAAGGATATAAATCCAATCTCAAACAAGACATGTTTCGAACATATATATGTTCATCTTCAGTTGGGTACAATTAATAATAAAGAAAGTGTGGAGAGAAAAATACAAAAATAGTAGGACTAACTAATTAAGCTGAAGGTACATGATGTACTTTTAGTGTTATTTATATGAAAACAGGAGTGGAACCCCAGAATATCAGATCAAAAGACATATTTGAATGTTAAACTTCTTAAAGTTTTGTTTGTTGCATGCACGTAGAAAAAGTGATTTAATTTGTTTTGATTTGATACGTAACATCATATCACTGATTTATTTTACGGTCTACAGAATTCTGGGGAAATGAAATAAACTGACTTCATGTCTGGTGGTCAATAATTTCTTCCAATTCTTCTGCACCTTCTATCCACCAAAGAAACGTAATTCGATTTCGTTTGTAAATGAAATGAATTTCTTGTTAAAAATTCCAAGGGGACCGTTGAATCGAGTTTAGTTGTAAAGTTACATCCAGTGTGACCGTTGGAGATTCAAGGTCGACTTCTTGAAATCGGTACGTTGAAGAGTCAAAAGACGGTTGGAAATAAGGATGTAACCATTGACTGAGAGAATAGCCGTTGAGAAATAATGTCTTGATAGGCGAAATCGTCACATGATGCCTTATACGAGTCGCACTTTGAAAATTTGAAGTTTAAAGTTTATCACGAAAATTTACTTCTCAATAACGGGTCTACACTCTTGAAAACTCGAAATGTGGCAACCAAGTTTCGATTATCTAATATAAAAAATAATAAGTATAGTAATAATAAAAAACAGGGTTAAATCGTGATTTAAATCAAATGATTTAAATCAAGTGATTTTTTTATTTTATTCAAATTTTATTCAATGAATAAAATAAAAAATGTGAAATCAGAAATAACATTTATTTATTTTATAAAATATACTCAAAATACAAATTATACAAATTGCAAATAAAGCTATATTCTTAATATTGAAAAAAAAAATAATAGATATTTTCAAAAAAATGCAACGTTAATTTTCATTTTCATTATAGTATTTGTACAGAAATACTAATTTTCCTGCTTTCTCCACTCCTAATTTATTTCGTAAATTGGAGTGAACCACTCCAAATGTAGAAAATACTCTCTCTACTTAAGCGGACGAGGAGACAGCACATAAAAATTGTTTCAGAATATGAAGAAGTTTAGCAACTTCAGGAATATTCTTTTGTGAAATTCACCACTGTAAGGCACTAACACTGGATAATACCTCTTCTGAAAACATAACTGTTGAAAATGGTTCAGTTTTTGCTTCAAGTTTTATTTATTTCGTAAATTGGAGTGAACCACTCCAAATGTAGAAAATACTCTCTCTACTTAAGCGGACGAGGAGACAGCACATAAAAATTGTTTCAGAATAGGAAGAAGTTCAGCAACTTCAGGAATATTCTTTTGTGAAATTCACCACTGTAAGGCACTAACACTGGATAATACCTCTTCTGAAAACATAACTGTTGAAAATGGTTCAGTTTTTGCTTCAAGTTTTATTTATTTCGTAAATTGGAGTGAACCACTCCAAATGTAGAAAATACTCTCTCTACTTAAGCGGACGAGGAGACAGCACATAAACATTGTTTCAGAATAGGAAGAAGTTTAGCAACTTCAGGAATATTCTTTTGTGAAATTCACCACTGTAAGGCACTAACACTGGATAATACCTCTTCTGAAAACATAACTGTTGAAAATGGTTCAGTTTTTGCTTCAAGTTTTATTTATTTCGTAAATTGGAGTGAACCACTCCAAATGTAGAAAATACTCTCTCTACTTAAGCGGACGAGGAGACAGCACATAAAAATTGTTTCAGAATAGAAAGAAGTTTAGCAACTTCAGGAATATTCTTTTGTGAAATTCACCACTGTAAGGCACTAACACTGGATAATACCTCTTCTGAAAACATAACTGTTGAAAATGGTTCAGTTTTTGCTTCAAGTTTTATTTATTTCGTAAATTGGAGTGAACCACTCCAAATGTAGAAAATACTCTCTCTACTTAAGCGGACGAGGAGACAGCACATAAAAATTGTTTCAGAATAGGAAGAAGTTTAGCAACTTCAGGAATATTCTTTTGTGAAATTCACCACTGTAAGGCACTAACACTGGATAATACCTCTTCTGAAAACATAACTGTTGAAAATGGTTCAGTTTTTGCTTCAAGTTTTATTTATTTCGTAAATTGGAGTGAACCACTCCAAATGTAGAAAATACTCTCTCTACTTAAGCGGACGAGGAGACAGCACATAAAAATTGTTTCAGAATAGGAAGAAGTTTAGCAACTTCAGGAATATTCTTTTGTGAAATTCACCACTGTAAGGCACTAACATTGGATAATACCTCTTCTGAAAACATAACTGTTGAAAATGGTTCAGTTTTTGCTTCAAGTTTTATTTATTTCGTAAATTGGAGTGAACCACTCCAAATGTAGAAAATACTCTCTCTACTTAAGCGGACGAGGAGACAGCACATAAAAATTGTTTCAGAATAGGAAGAAGTTTAGCAACTTCAGGAATATTCTTTTGTGAAATTCACCTCTGTAAGGCACTAACACTGGATAATACCTCTTCTGAAAACATAACTGTTGAAAATGGTTCAGTTTTTGCTTCAAGTTTTATAATGAGTGGTAGGAATCCACTATTTCCATACATTTCTTGTATGATATTTAATGCTGAATTTTTTTCCACACAAGTCAATTTAAATTTGGTTCTGGTTGTATCCAAAATATAAGCCACAAAATGATAGGGCATTAGTGCCTGTTTATATCGGTGGTCAAAAATTTGCATTTGAGATAACGATAATTCTAATTCTTCCTGGAATTCTTCTTGTAATTTCTTCCATACTTCTACTGCTTCAGATAGGAAAGCATTTTTTTTTTGTAATTTTCAAGTCCCACAGCTATAGGCTTTAAGATGTTTAGGTAATCTTCAGCTGATCGTTTAAGACCAATGTTTGAAACTTTTTCGAATATTGTTGAGTCTATTTCTTTTTTATTCTTCACACATACTTTTAACAATTTCTCCCATTGACTTGTATATACCTCTAAACAATCTGACATACTATTGGGAATCATTTGTTGCAGGCATTAGTTATTTTCTGCAGAGACCTACCCTATACTGATGAGGGCAAGAACCCAGAAATCGATCTATAGGTGGTCCAAATGTTTAGATTAACATTTCCATGCATTTAGCAATTGCGGAGATAGCCTTGTAGGAACTCTGCACGGAAATTCATTGGATGTAATTCAACGTTCGTCGTGGTATTAGCCAGGAAAGTAGTTTTTTTCTGATGGATTTTTGATCCAAATACTCCTATAGTATAGTATAGGATTATTGCAGTGAGCATCCTGGTATGGCAGGACATCTAGTGCTGAACTTGATTTGCTCATTGTTAAATAGATTTCTTCTATTTTTTGATAAATACAAGATATGTCAAAACAGGAAAACGCTATTTGTTATTGTTTGCGTTTGCATGTAAAGATACATAGGTACTTAAAATTGACCAAAACATATCGATTATTATTCAAAATAAAAAAAACGAATTTTTTGATTTTTTTAATAAAAATCACGATTTTTGAATTTTTTAAAAAAATCATGATTTTTTCTAACCCTGATAAAAAATCTAAAGAACATGCTTTATGTTGAAAAGGGGAACATTCTCCGTGAAAATTGAAAAATGAAAAATGTGATTTATGTGTTATATCTAACAGAAAACATCTACTTCCCCGGCTAAAGCCACGCCGGGCATTGAACTACATCTGATAGATATTGTAAACAGACTCTAACTGAAAAGAAAAAATCTGAAAGTGAAAATTCGCATTTTAATTCAGATAATTGATTTTTTTATAATTTTCTCTAGTTTTCATTGAAAATTCATTAAATAAATTAGATAGGGAGAGTTTTATTAAAAAATATCACTCACAGAAATCGTTCATTTCATTGAAGCAAGGTTCGCTTCTCTCGCATTTAATCCCCAATACATTTTGGTCGACGAAAATCTATTTCGCTTTGCCAAGCTCATCAGGGAGAAGGATATAATTGGAAAGCAGGCTCTTCAGAAGCAATTGAACACGTCAAGGATGGAATTGTTGAAAATATTTCATCTGCGGTAACACTTAGAAAGTTATTTTTTGACAAAGACCTGTCATGGGCATTGCATTTTGATTTTTGTTCGAAAATATGTAGTTGTAATATATAACAGAAACAACTACTTCCCCAGCTAAAGCCTCGCTGGACATTGAACTTCATCTGATAGATTTTGTGAAAAGATTCTAACTGAAAAGAAAAAATCTGAAAGTGAAAATTCGCATTTTCATTCAGATAGTTGATTTTCTCAATTTTCTTCAGTTTTCATTGAAAATTCATTAAATACGATAGGGAGAATGTTATTAAAAAAAATCACTCACAGAAATCGTTCATTTCATTGAAGCAAGGTTCGCTTCTCTCGCATTTATTCCCCAATACATTTTGGTCGACGAAAATTTATTTCGCTTTGCCAAGCTCATCAGGGAGACTGATAAAATTGAAAATCAGGCTCTTCAGAAGCAATTGAACACATCAAGGATAGAATTGTTGGAAATATTTCTTCTACGGTAACACTTTGAAAGTTCTTTTTTGACATAGACCTGTCGTGGACATTGCATTTTGATTTTTGTTCGAAAATATGAATAGGATATTCATAAAATCTGTTATGGAATCATCTGCGGCTGAAAGACAAACTTTAGTCGCTATTTTCCATCGTTCAAGATAACCTCTTGCGAGGTATTGGTATTGTAAGGATGGATGGTGACTGATGCGCTGCGACCTGATTAGATCTATTGTGCCCCATCTTCTTCTGCTATCACAAGGTGTTCTTGTTTACAGCAAGCCTCAATTCTTTCAGAAATTTTAAGATTTTGAGGGGGTCTACTTGTGATATTTCTCCCACAGTCAGCTGGTGTGAACCCAGTATATTTAATCTTTTACGATGTACAGCGTAACACCGCATCAGTATATGGTGGGGTGTTTCTGGATGTTCCCACAGAATCTGCAGGTGCTGTCCCCCTCTAAGCCTAGCTTCCTCAGGTGTTCTTTGAGTCTGCAATGCCCCGTTAGAAATCCTGTGATTGTCTTTAGACTAGTTTTGCTGAGGTAATCAGTGTCTTCGATCTTACTCGGTTGGAATTGCCGGCGAGGAGATCTTTGGCCTCCTCAGCCCTGGAAGTCTTAGCCAGCATGTTGCTTTCATTGCTTCTTCAGCTTTATTGAGTTCTTCTCGTAAGTAAGATTTTCCAAGTCTGCAGAATGGTTCTGGCCCGATCAGTGGCGATGCTGCGCCTTTCGGAGCCAGGGTGTATGCTTGTTCATTGCCGTCCACTCCGACGTGCCCCGGCACCCAGACGAGGGTCACCTTGTTGTTCCTTCCTAGATCATTAAGTTTGTCTAGTTGTCGAGTTGATGTTAGAAGAGCTCAACGCTTTGATGACTGCTTGGCTATCGTAGAGGATCATAATGTCCTTGTTGAGGTTGAACTGAATGCACCTTCACTGATAAAAAGGATTTTTTGCATCAATGCATAATTGCATTGATTCAAGTCGATTGTATTCTTGAATAGGTCCAACCACTGTGCCACGTGCTGCTTCCTCCTGACCTTCGCCAAGAAATTATGTTCTTGAGTCAAAAGGAGCATTTCTCACAAGTAGGTGTTCTCTAGGATAAGGAGTTGGAATGTATTAAATTTATTTCAAGAGAATTTATGTGAAGAAGCAAACAGTTCAATAAGTTCGAAATAAGAGTATATTCATCATTTAGAAATAATTGTTCTTTTCAGAAGATGATTCTGTTCAAGAGGATATTTATATTTGATTGAAGACATCCTTTTTATCAGTGTTTCTATAACGTGAAAGGTGCATTCAGTTCAACCTTGGGAGGTATTCATTATCATAATTTTTACATATTATGGAATTCTTATATTTTCATCGGTTCCTGATAATATGTGTGCCAAATTTAAGATTACTTAGTCGCGTCTGGTGGAAATTCCAATGAAAAGTTACCTATGTAAAAATTAACAGAAACCGTGTAAAAATTGTAGAATCTTCTTGAATCCCTATTTCAAGTAGGCTTACTGCTTAATTATCAACGACCATCAAGAAATTTCAAACTTATCGCTCCCACTGATTTTTCTCACTCATCCTACGCCCTGCTGCACTTTACAGTTTTGTCTCACAACAAACAATAAACAATAGAGTGAAACGCTGCATTTTTATTCACATGATCACTCTGGGGCCATTATATAATAAATGCGCATTGTTATTAATATAATGAATTGCATATGACATTTGAAATGGTTGTGGGTTTGCCTTTTCAAACGTGTAGGCATCAAAGGTGAAAATTGCCATCGATTATGTCATTGAAAAGTAATCTATGCCAAGGGCGTAACTTGAAGGAGGGCTGAGGGGGGTGTACTGCCCCAAGAACGAGTTACTGATAAAACATTTTCTTCCACATCATCCACATTCATTGTTCCATGCCAAAAATACCACATGAAATCTCATGAAAAAATATAGACGAATTATGTGAATTTATAAGGATCTATGTGGAAAGTCAGTAACCTATACGTACGTTGTTATTTTTAGTTTTTGGTTGAATAGTTTATACATAAAAGCTTGTTGTCCAAAATATTTTTCACATTTTTTTTTGCTTAAGATCTTGAAGCTTTCAAATCTGCGGACTCAAGGTCTCATAAATGAACCTTCTCCAACTTTGAGATTTTGGGTTTCTCAGTATCACCAATTGTATATAATGCTATGAAGCATTTTCTTATACTTAACGCTTCTTGCAAAAAAAATAGTTTTTAATATATTTCTGGGTCTAGCGAAAGGTAAAATTATTTCAGTTTTGATACTTAGAACTTTCAGAGAAACCCTGTATTCATTAACGAGTGCTAAGGGACTACATTCAGGAATCATAAATTTAACGACTTTTTTCAATAGCTGGGTCAATTCTTACATGTGAATATTTTTGTTAGGGACGACATCTGGTGGTCTCCCAAGAAGGAACACTTCTTAGAATGGAGAGGGTAGTAAAGATTGGGCTGGTAAATTCTATATTATTTCTCAAGACAAAGGCAGTCTTAACTTTCAATCCGTACAGAAAACGCAATTCTTAGTTCACAAGTTTTCAAAATGTAAACCTTTTAATTCATAAAGTATTATTCGTGTATATCTTATTATTTTTCATGAGTATATTTTGTTCAAACTCTTATTTAACTACGTGGTAACTACTCAACTCATATAATAATTCTCCATCCAGCAGCGGTATGCGTATTTTTCAGGGAATGTAACAATATACCTATTTAACGGTATGGAAGCATGCAGGCAAATCATTATTACAGTTCTGTACTTATCAGTAATTCCGAGTTAAGTTGTAGCTTGCTTCACGAATATGTGGGGAAAGTTGTTATCTCTTTGTATATTCTGTTTGGAAAAATAACATATTTGATATTATGCTTTTATTCACACTGTATAATTGATTTCTTTTAAAACGTAATTTTTGACATTTGTGACAAGTACGAATTGAATTTGGAAAAGTGACAAGTTACACTTTGTAAACGATAATTGAAATTAAACTGAAGTTTTTCTAGTATTTTTACTATATCCTGATCCAAATATCGTCCTTCGAACAGACATATTCAGTCACCGGGTAGGTGCAACTCGAATATTTAACATTTGGCGACCGTGACAGGACTCTGAATATGGATAAGGTGGAAAAAGTACTTGCGGTTCAAAGGAGTTCTTTTGACCGAGTTTTCGATGGAATTATGATACTGTTCGCAAAAACTGATTTAGATAAGGTGGCAATACACAGTAATGTACGCCTTTTGGAGCAGAAATTTGAAATCCTGATGGATTTGCACAAGCAAGTTTTGGATTATCTCACTCACGATGATGAAGCTTTGAATTTTGAGATTTTAACTGCCGATGATTATTCTACGAAATATTATAAGGTGAAGCTGTTAGCTGACAATATGTCGAATAAAGATTATGTGGCGGATAGTATATCTCAGTATTCCAGCAACACCAAAAGAAAACTCAAGTTACCCACTATTGAGTTCAAGAAGTTTGGTGGCGAAATTAAAGACTGGCTTCCCTTCTGGAGCCAATTTAAACGAATCCATGATGACGAAGACATTGCCGTGGAGGATAAATTTCAATATTTGATTCAGGCGACCATTCAAAACTCAAGATCTCGTCAGCTGGTGGAAAGTTACCCACCGAGTGCGGAAAATTACCCCAAAGTTATTGAAAGCCTCAAGAGCAGATTTGGAAGAAAAGATTTACTGGTGGAGTTCTATGTACGAGAGTTGTTGAAGTTAGTGTTGAACAATATTTCGAATAACAACAAACTCAGTTTTCTCTATGACAAAATGGAATCTCAACTGCGATCTTTAGAAACTCTTGATGTAACCTCTGATACGTGCGCGGCTATGTTGTATCCTTTGATGGAGTCCTGCCTTCCTGAAGATCTTATACGGGTATGGCAAAGAAGTAGCCTTTACGATAGTGAATCTTCTCTCAAAGATCGCTTGGATAAATTGATGACATTTGTCCGGAAAGAAGTAGAAAACGAGGAACGGATTAATTTGGCTGTATCAGGTTTTGATATGCATAGCAAATCAAAAAAGAAGAATGATCCTTTGAAAACTCATGTTTTGCCGACGACTTCTGGGTTGATGAATAATAAAATGCAAAAGAAATGTCATTTTTGCAGCGGAGACCACTCTAGTGAGATTTGTACAGATGCCAAAAAGTTAACTTTGTTTGAACGGAAAAAAAGGCTTTGCGAAAGAGGATGTTGTCATCAGTGTATGAAATATGGCCACATTTCTAGAAAATGCCGAGTTAGTGTAGTATGTACCATTTGTAATGGTAGACATTTTGCTATAATGTGCCCCAAAACCGAAGAAACAGACTCGAAGCCTACTGAATCAGTACAAACAAACATTGAAAACAACTTATCGAATAGTTCGTATTCTGAAGTTTTTCTACAAACTTTAGTTGTCAATTTGAATGGTGCCAACAAATCAAGAAAAGCTCGTGTAATAATTGACACTGGTTCTCAGAAATCATATGTGACAAAGTCTGCGGCTCTAGAGATGGGTTATGAATGTCTGAGGCAGGAAGAGATCATTCACGTTTTATTTGGTGGCTCCAAAACGAATGCTATGATACACAACTGCTATCGAATAAGATTGAGTAGTCTGAAGAATGAATATTCTTGTAATTTTGAAGCATTAGATCAACCTCTGATATGTACCAATATTTCATGTATTCGAGAAGGTCCCTGGATGAGTAAATTACGATCAGTTGGTATTGAAATCACTGATATTCAAGAAGGACCCATTGATATCCTTATTGGAGCTGATATCGCTGGTAAACTGTTAACTGGAAATCGTTATCAATTGGAAAGTGGCCTTGTAGCTCTAGAAACTCTTCTGGGGTGGACATTGATGGGCAAACTTGATAACTACAGCAAAACAAAACCTGAAAAAACTGAAACATTGATTGCCATGTCTATGTTTACAAGGAATGAATGCATTTCTGATTTGTGGAATTTAGATATCCTTGGTATATCTGATCCTGTACAGAAAAAGACCCAGAAAGAAATCGAGGAAGGCGTGATGAATCATTTTCGGAATTCTGTGAAGAGAAACAAAGATGGCAGATACGAAGTGTGTATGCCTTGGATTGAAGATCACCCGCCTTTGCCGAGTAATTATGGATTGGCTTCTAAAAGACTTGTTTCCTTAGTAAAGAAGCTCGATTCTGATGGTTTGCGTGATCAATACGATGACGTGTTCAGAGAATGGTTGCATGAGGGTATTGTCGAAAATATTCCAGAAACAGATTTAGTGAAAGAGGGGCATTATCTACCGCACCGACATGTAGTGAAAAAAGGCAGTACAACAACAAAAATACGCCCTGTTTTCGATGCCTCTGCTAGAGAGAAAAACCAACCATCTCTCAATCAATGTCTGGAGAAAGGAATCAATTTAATTGAGTTGATACCGTCCTTATTGATCAGATTTCGCCTATCAAAAATTGGGGTTATATCGGACATAAGAAAAGCTTTCTTGCAAATCAGCTTGAATGTTGATGAAAGGGATTTTTTGCGTTTCTTCTGGTTTGATGATGCAGGCAATTTGAAAACATATCGTCATGCAAGAGTTGTTTTTGGAGTTACATGCAGCCCCTTCCTGTTAGGAGCAGTAATTGAATGTCACCTGAAAAATATTTTAGAGAGATCTGAAAACTCTGAAACGAAATCAATAATAATTCAACTTCTCGAGAGTTTTTATGTAGATAACTGTGTTACTAGTGTGAACACCGAAAAGGAACTGAAGAATTTCATTGAAGTTTCCACAGAGATATTTGCATCTGCCCAGTTTGATCTAAGAGGGTGGGAGCACACAGTTTTTGACAAGTTCCCGGAAACTACGAGTGTTTCTCCAGTATTGGGACTTTTTTGGAATAAAAACTCTGATACTCTGCAGTTGAATTCAGATTGGTTTCAAGAACTTGATACCGAAATAATTACCAAAAGAGTAGGAGATTTGAGCCGGTTCTGGGCCTCCCCCCACCACTATGACGTCATCAGTGACCTTGACCTATGACCTATGACCTCGACCTATGACCTTGACCCATGACCTTGACCTTGACCTATGACCTTGACCTATGACCTCGACCTATGACCTCGACCTAGGACTTGACCTAGGACTTGGGCTTGCCCTTAGCCTTGACCATGATGTATATTGTTGGGAGGTGTTCAGGGTTTGTGTTTGACATTGAGATTATAATGACTTGGATTTTTTTTTCATACACGGACAAGTACTTTTTCCAAGTACTTAATTTATTTTTCTTACCTCAATGTCTTCCATGTCCTTCATGTATACTTACTCTGCCATTGTGTATGACCCTTATGTGTGGAGTACACATACAAATCTATACCGAAGTATAGAGAGGGTACAACACGTCTGCACACCACGGAGATCCAGTCAGATATGTGAACTCTGATTACTCTCCAGTGATGTATACCTTGCGATGGTGGTGGGAGGAGGGGTCGCGTGACGCTATGCGCATCCACCCTCGCTCTCGATAGGGTGGGTTGGATCCGCGCTGACGTCACACACCCATACGCTGCGGTGACTCATCGACTACTATTTACTCTCCGCCCTCTATCGATGCGATGCAAACTCGCGCATGGTGGGGGCTTTGTATCATACATGTTTCATAAGTCTGTGGTGGGGGGTGGTTCACTATCTATTATAAAAGAAGTTGGTATGGTGATATGAAATCAGAAGTTGTATACCTAGCAGTCGAGCAGTCAGCAAGAGTAGTGAAGTTATTCAGTGCCTACACAGTGAGAGAGATCAGTGAGTGTGTTTTTCTATTGAAAATTATTTATATTTTCCATATATATTATCATCATGTCAGTTCCAAAAGTAGATTTACAAAAAATCAATTCTATAATTAAACAAGAGATGGAAGTGTTAGAGCAAAAAGTAATATCATCTTTGCCACTGAATGAAGCTTACCCAATTAAGACGATGTCAGTTTGTTCTACCCGGTTTGGTAAATCCATTTTATTGATACTACTTGATGTAAGCAATGATACATTATTCAAAACATGGCTGCCAAAACGCGTTTCAGAACAATTTACCGATGATGATGTAGCATGCATCAATTCATCAGGTGGTAAATATACAGTAGCATATTTGGGTCAGAGTCCACAAAGCTTTGCCGGCATGAAAACGAGATCGTTGGTCAAATTTGATCTCACTGAATAATTGTAATATATAATTTCCACTTGTCATATCTTCTAATTCTGATTCTTTTATATTATAGGTGATAATTGTAAGGAAAATATAAAAACTTTTCATACATTGTTAAACACACTCTTCGGTGGAGACATCATCAAAAGTCTAATGTGAGTAGTACTGATTATTTTTGTAGCATTCTTATTTCAATAATTTCTCTTTGATCATAGCTTCATTTTTGAAAAATGTGGATGATGTATGCAAGTCAACACTGGACCGAAGCCATAGACATCTCTTCCGCCGTTGAAAGGTTAACTTCTGAGTTGCGTGCTTTGAGCGAGGATGCTCACCACGCCACCATTTATGACCTGAGCGTATGCTATGATGAAGAAAGGATCCAACACTGTATGCGTGATTACGAGAACTACAAAAAGGGTGTGGATCTCTGCGAGAAATATACAGATGGTTCTTTCGATCTACATCACCTCTGCGACGCAATGATTGAATGTGAGCTGAAAAGATTTCTCCACCGCCTCCTACCATACCTACCTGAAGACATCATCAAAAAGTACCAACTGGATGATGATGATAGTGAAATCGAAGAAGGAGAAAATTATGATGAAGATGAAGAAGAAGTTATATTAGATTGTTTGTACATACCTAAGACTATTTGAATTCTAAGCTAATGATATTTGAATAAAAAAACATAAAAATTTTTTACACATGTTTTATTTACCTATTTCTCTTTTACATGAATAAAGAAAGAAAAATGAAAAAAATGTGTGTGTGTGTGTGTCTTCATCAATATCTGCAGTGAACTGAACCATCCAATGCATTGTATGTCAAAAATGTATCATGCAGAATGAGTGCATATACTTTGGTGTTGGCTGGGAAGTTGACTTTCCTAGTTTCAAACTCGAGCTTAATATCAATAGTTGATGATTTTGTGGCATTCGGCTGATGTGAACAATCAATGATGAATAGTGGATTTTGTCGAAATTGACCAATGTCCATGAGAGGTTCACTCATATCTTTATCATAATAACTTCGTTGAAAGTTCTCATAGGCATAATAAGCCGAAGTATCGAGTTTTTTATCGAAATCCAAATTCCAACGTTCATATGGGTATACTTCAGAGTTCAAGTACACACGAATGTTATTGATATCAGCAGTTGTGAATTTAGTGATGTCCTTTGTCCTGTCTTCAGAAGTGGTAGTGCTTTGGAATCCAATGATGATGTAACGAGGTGTTTCAAGGGCGTTGGTTGTCTTGATAGCCCATATGTCTGAAGACGTGCCACGTAGTGATGGAAGTTCATAGAGATCCCACATGCGATAAGCCAACTTGATTTTAGCATTCAGACCGCTTTTGTTGATTCTATTTAAAAGTTTGAGCTTGTGCTTATCTTCTGGCACTATGTGTCTTATTTTCCACTCAATTTTATTGATTTCCAAATCAGCATCAACCTCACCAATATATGAGTTCTTGAAGGATCGAGCGATTATTAAAATCATTTCTTGTTTGGCATTCAAGATACTTTTGTTGTAATCTTCAGCGAAACCCATCAAATATTTCAGTGGTAATTTACCACTGAATACGTGACTAGTTGTATCCAAGATATCCTGTTTAGTTTCCGAAAGTCCCCATCCAGTTGTCAATAAAGTGTTAGCATGCGATTGTCCAAATGATATCATATTCTTCATTGTAGATGTTATCCCCGGCTTCCTGACCACAGCAACTTGTTCACCACCCATTTCGTAGCGAATTTCATCAAAAAGGAAGGCGATTGCATTATTCGAGAGATAACATAATTTTGTTTCATCTTTAGGTGTGAATTTACCCTCTATATAAATGAAACTCTCAGCAATGTCAAGTATAACGTCTTGATTATTGATTGCAATTCGAATTTCATCTGAATTCCTAAACAATGGTGATCCATATGGTTTATATGTATGCTCATGTAAACTTGTGAGGGAATGATCGAGCATCGGCTCGTCAAATATATTCAACTTTTCACTATTTGTTTCGAGCACCATTGTTCCTTACTTTCAGTCCAATTGATTTCAAAAATTTGAGATCTCTCAGCGAGAGAGCAGTGTGGTGTGCTAACTGTTTAGCGTACACTTTTGGAATGAGCCTTTTTCTATTCGAACCTTCCTTTTTAGCTATTTGTGGAATGTTTTCAAATCCTTGTCGATTCTGTCTATTATAACAAAAACCCATAATAGTTATTAGATTTTTTTCAATTCCAAAATTATAACAATCTCTTCTGCACTTCCAAAATCAATGAGATTATTATTATGATCCAAAATACGCACTGTGATGTTGTGAATCAACTGACGACCTTCTGGACTGATGGGCATATATATAATCTTGTGTGGTTCTTTTGTGAGATTGAATCCAGGCTCCACATCGATATCGAATGAAAAAAGAATGTGGGATTCTTCATTGTTTATGTATGAACCAGATATAATGTTGCAATCTAAGCGGATTAGTCTCACAGTTGTTATATTTATCGGATGTGAGGATTCGTGTATCTGATTCGGTTGAAATCTATCAAAATTAAAACCCATCATCTTTGCTATGGAATTCGGATGAGTTAGATCAATTTCATATTTTGATCGCATCTCACATTTGAAAGTATTATTATTGGCATGTAGGTAGAATATATCATCTGCATTGGTATCGTTTTGATTTTTCCCATGAAACAATCGAAACATGATATGTTTCTGAATAACTGCATTGATCTCATCTATTTCATAGGCACCACATGGAATTTCAATTGTGTACTTCTGAAGTATTGGTGAACTTATATCACTGATTCTAAAACTGATCACATTGTTTTTTTCAGTTATATTATTTACTGTGTTGCATCCATAGAATCCTAAAAGTCCCAATCCATAACGACTGTTTCTATCCAATTCAACGGGTGGGAAAAAGTCTGCACTCAAGACACTCGTCCCGACAGCTTGTAGTTCGAACTTCCGTGACATGACTGATACATTTTATGGATTTCACTTCAATTTATTGTTGTCTACAACACACTCGGGACAACCTACGCTTTTTCGGAGATGGTTCATCAATATCCATTTCATTTTTATTAGCACCAATATTCATATCCTTTATATTGCAATAACAGCAGAATATTTTTCGAGGTATAGGACCATCATTCACATCAGAATCTGAAACGCTTTCGCCGTCAAGATTGTGGTGGTCATTGCAATATCTATATTTCATTATATCAACATCATCTTGTAGACTTTTAGGTAACTTTTCCCAAACAGAAGCAATCTCATGTGCAGCGCATGCGAGTATCACTTCCTTCGGCATATTTGCAAGCATCACTCGATCCATTCTTGTCAAGGTCCGATATTTTGAATACATTTTGAGTGATAATCCCATCGTCCTAATAGCCTCTCGAGTCATTGCTGGAGTTTTATCCATTCTATAATAATTCAGAGAGAAACTTCAGGCACAAGTGACCGCAGAAAACTGTGTTGAACTTCTGCTGGCGATCATAGTTATATAGAATTTTCACTTTCGAACATTTCTGGAAGTATTGAATCAACTCTATTGGTGGGGGTAGATTTCCAAAACTATCAAAGTATGTAATGTCTTTCCCACATTTGCTGTATGCCACCCAATGTGTTCCCGATCCTCTTATTCCATCTAAATTGACAATGGCGGTCTCGCGGTGTCGTGGACCTCTAGTGGGTAATGTATCACGCATGAAAATACCGCGAAAGTATGGAATTTTCATTTTCTTGGCATAATAAGTGAGATCGATGTCGGTGAGAGGTTTTCGAGGTAGGGAATCAACTAGTTTTTTGGATTGTATGGTTTCAAATAGAGTCCGAGTCCTTTACGGTAAGGTTTAAGGTATATACCACTACCACTTTTACCCAATGCCACACTTTCCATTTTCCTATTATGACGATTCGCTTCGATCAGGGCGGTTCTGCTTGCTTTTGCTGAATTCACAGCTCTGGTGATGCCTGCAACAGCACCAGCTAAACTTCCGAGCGCAGACAATCCAGCAAAAATTGGTATCAATGGTAGAATCCCTCCGACTTTAGGTATTGGAATTATGCGAGGCGTGCGGATCGTTTTCTTTCCACCGGCAGCTTTGAGGTATTTACGTGCTGCATGCAATGCCACTACGGTGGCTTTTTTCAAATTATTCGTCACAAATTGCTCACCCCCAGCTTTTTTCAGTACATTCCGCACTTTATGAACCACCCCAGAACCAAAGGCGATTTTTATGAGATTATTTTTCTTCTTCTTCGGTTGATTTCTCTTCTTTTTCTTCGGTTGATTCCTCTTCTTTGTCTTCACAGTAGTACTACTACAACCCATACCGAAACGTCTCTTTGATTTCATAATGTTGGTAACGAGTAGGGCAGCTATTCTTTCCTTAATACCAGCGTCCTTCGATTTAACCCTGTTCCAAGCTGCGTATTCGAGTTCTTTGTCTGCTCTATGTCTCGCTGTGAGATCAGTTAGATGATTCAAATATTGAATATCGTGTTGTTTGCATGCAATATCCAATTTATTGATTCCAGGATCTTTGCGGGCTAAACGTTTTTCCAATTTTGTACCGGGTCCACAATACTGATATCCTCCGGGTAAATGTAATTCGAACGGCAATTTGTTTATTAAATTATTAACGAATCCACGACCGCTTTTTCTGCATCCACTACGAACACATCCGTATCGTTTGATGGTACTCATTTAAATGAAATGTTCACAGCATATCATCGCTTACATAGTCTCCAACCACGGTACGATGCGCATTGTGAAGCAGAAAGAAAAGTTTGCTGTAGATAATCTAGATGAAAAATTCGGTTGTGGATTGAATGGACAGAAAGTGTTGCGGCATGGTCCACTACTTCCATCATCTGTTCGAGGACTCATTATCGGACCATCGAATTGTGGAAAGACGAATGCCATGATCTCTCTTTTAACACATCCACAAGGACTGCGATTCACAAATGTTTATCTCTATTCGAAATCACTCAATCAACCCAAATATCAATTCCTACGAAATGTATTGGAACCCATCAAGGGGTTGGGATTTTATACATTCAGTAATAATGCAGAAATAGTGGAACCATCCGATGCCAAACCAAATTCTGTTTTCATTTTCGATGATGTAATATGTGAAAAACAGGATATTATAAGATCATATTTCTGTATGGGACGTCATAAAGATGTTGACTGTTTTTATCTTGCTCAAACATATTCACGAGTGCCCAAACAGTTAGTGCGAGATAATACCAACTTTATCGTAATGTTCAAGCAAGATGAAACGAATCTACACCATATTTATTCGGATCACGTGTCACCCGATGTAACATTTAAGCAATTCCAATTGATGTGTGTTAAATGTTGGGAGGATCAATATGGATTTTTGGTCATTGATAAGGATAGAAAAATGCATGAAGGTAGATATCGCATGGGGTTCGATAGTTTTATATATCCATGATAATACAATACGCATTCAATCGATCGCTGAATTGCATAGAGGTTACTTCAGTGTATTCTCTCTCTTGTGAAGCAAAATGAAGACAAAAAATGATAAAGTAGTTGAAGATAAAAACAATGAATTGAATTTGAAACGCCAACTTGTTGAGACAACAGAAGCTGTACGGCAGAAATTTAACTCTATCAAGAGTGGACTTATTGAAAATCGAATGGCGCTTGAAAAACTCTATGATCCCATAATGAAGCCATTAAATGTTCTTTCTTCAGCTGCTGCTACCACGAAACCACAGCCACCACAGCCGACGTTTTCGATGAAGCAAGTGAATTCTCAGTCTACTCCAATAAAAGTTAGGAGTACTTCAGTGGGAAATAATTCATCATATAGTAGTGAATTATCATCTGTTGACAGTGAGACAGATACCATCAAAGAATTCGGAAAAGATGAAAAGTCCGTATTTGATAATTTTGAAGACAATACTGGAGATGTTTTGAAAAGACATTTGGAAAATGTCAAAACTAAGAATGCAGCTTATGACAGAATATTTGGCATACGGTTAGATCCTACTACACAAAAACTGAAAATGGGGAGTCACAATGTACGTTTCAGTGATGGAAATATATTATTTTGGAACAAAAATAAAACACGAACACATGAATTCCCAAGTAGTCTGGAGTTAAACAACATGATTTTTTTGAAAAACCCACCTGAAGTTGATGATGATGATGAAGTTCGTCATACATATGCTAAAATATTGAGGCTAACAAATGCACCTTACAAACAACATCTACTGCGAAATGGTTTCAAACACCCGAAATCTAAAAAATTCCGTGAAGTTATTAAACCTATACTAAACTTATCACATTATCAGACGACCAGAAGTAGGACAAAAAAAGGTGAAGGGTTCCATCGAAAGAAAATGCAGAAAATGTATGATCCCAAACCTGCGAATTATGTTTACTGGAATTCACCCAAGGAGTTAGTCGCTCGTTTGCGGCTATTGATATCTTCAAAGTCAGCTGGACACACTGGACATGATAATGAAATAATTTCCATAATTGAAGAATTACGTGAGGAAGGTATAATAATCTAATACATCAGCAAAAATGATCAGTTTGTTCTCATTATATGATGCCGTAACATTGTCAAATTGTTTGTCTGAATGAAAACAAATAAGTGATTGCGAGGAGATGGATAATGAAATAAGTGATGTCAAACGACAAGTTGTCAATGAGTTACATAAGCCGGCAAGACGTAATTTCATCAGAAGAACCACCACCGTCAAAGGTTTTGCAGATCTGTGGCAAATAGATCTTGCCGAATTACAACCTTATGCTAAACATAACAAAGGATATCGATATGTTCTTGTGGTCATTGATTGCTACTCGAAATATCTATGGACGAAGCCGATTAAAAATAAAACAGGTAGTGCTGTAACCAATGCAATGGAAGATGTGCTGAAAGAAGCCAACTATTCCCCGAAACATCTACAAAGCGATCAAGGATCAGAATTTTTCAATAGTTCTTTTTCATTTTTGATGCGAAAATATAAGATCAACCATTATTCAACATTCAGCACCATGAAGGCGGCCATAGCTGAAAGAGTAATTCGAACAATAAAGACGTGGCTTTATAGAGAATTTTCAGCGATGGGACACAACAAATGGTTGAATATTCTTCCAATCATAACAAGCAAATATAACAATAAGGTGCATCGTACAATTGGTATGAAACCAATCGATGTTATGCCAGCAACAAAACTGAAATTCAAAAGTTCCAAAGTAATCCCTCGAAGAAAACAAAGTATTTCCAAATTTCGAATGAATGATATTGTACGTATAAGCAAGTACAAGAATATTTTCGAAAAGGGTTACACTGCCAATTACACAACAGAACTATTCAAAATTGTTAAAATTAACCAAACATACCCCATAACTTATATTCTTGAAGACATGGATGGGAGCCCGATTAGAGGATGTTTTTATGGAGAAGAATTATTGATAACGCAAAATCCTGACGTATACCTAGTTGAAAAAGTGTTGAGGAGGAAAGGAAATAAACTATACATTAAGTGGTTAGGCCTTCCAAGCGGAAAGAATTCATGGTTACACAAAAGTGCTATGGTTTAATATTTGAATGAAATTGTATTACTTATTATTCTCACTAAGCTGTAAGATTATTAATAAACTATAGAAAATATAGAACTATTTTTGAGTTTTTTTTCAAAATGAATAAATCATGAAGTGGTGAACGTTGCCCCAACCAAACGCAACGCCCAGTGTATGCCAAAACCGAAATAATCTGCATACTCCTCCCCACTTCATAGATTTTTGAAAAAGTCTTTCATTTCAACTCACAACATTGATAACATTTCATAATCCTCAGAGCTAATCACTATCAGATTGGAATGCGTGATCAAACTCTTTTCGCCACTTATCACGTACAGATGCTACCATATCAAAAAGTTTAGTGGACTCCTGAAGCTCAATCTCAGCTTGCATTTTCAAACAAAGGGTGGACTGATTCTTCTGTGTGATTTTGAAACGGAGTTTATCTGCATCTTCACACATTTTGATCAGTTCAGCCTTCGATGATACAATCTTTGCATCGAGCTTCTGAAGAACCACCTCGTCGTCCATGCTACCTCTTCGAACATCGTCATCGCATTTGACGATGATAGCTCTCGATTTTACGATGCTGCATTTCGCTTTCTTAAGCATGTCTCCACAACGCTGCAGTGGACCAAAAGAATGAAGCGATACATCTTCCAAATCACCTATCACATTCTTGAAGGTGTCATCTACTTTCTTCTTACGGGGTTTCCGTACACCCTTACTTGTTTTCTTGGGATTTGAAGCAGTAGATGCACACTTTCTCCTAGATGGTTTCGCTTTCGTATCGACACTAAGAGGAGAGAGAAGTGACGGGCATTTTGGTAGTGACAATTGTGAAAGGGTTGGATCAACACTTTCTGAAGGTTCCGGTATATCTATCATCTTCAGATAATCATCAATGTTATATTCATCGATGAAACCTTCTTGGGATGACAAGTGATATACCGGAATATCTTCAAAACCAAAGTCATCATTTGTTGCAATACATGGCATTGCTTCTTCTTCAGCAGACAAATTTGGTAATGAGTTCATATTTAGCTCGTAGGAATGTGTGATATCAATGGGATGTGGACAGAAATGGTGCTGATGTTAATGCGACTCTAAGTTTTATTCAAACAAGTCGACTGGTACATGCGCACAATGAACATGACAACAAACCACCATAGAAGGAGAGGGAGTAGATATCCCTCCCTCCCAGGAGTTACCTTCACAAACTTCATAGGAAAAAGAAGTGTTGGACATCAAGAAAGTGAAAAATTCAAAATAATAGACCTACGGACGAATCCGCGGATTCGAGACCTTGACCGCTGTTTTGATTCGCGAGCGCGAATCAAAACGCGATTAAATTCGCGGCCGCGAATCGAACTGCGATTAAATTCGCGGCCGCGAATCGAACCGCGAAATAATTTGCTGGTTGAAAGTTATGATGGTGGGGGTAGGTCCAGAACCGGCTCAGATCTCCTACTCCTACTTATTTTTGAAAATTATATCTCACTCATGAATGATAATAAAGAAAAAGTTTGTTGGTCAAAAACATTAAAAATGATCATATCTTCCAAGAAAAAATATAAAATTGTAGGTTATACTTGAAATAAATTTTACAACAAAATCTCGATATCAATATTTAAAAAAATCATATCTCACTCATAAGTGGGAATTTCAAAAAAGTTCTATGATGAAAAACTTTCGCAATGATCATATATTTCCAAAAAAATATATAAAAAAAATCGCAGCAAAATATCTGAAAAGCGGTTCAATGCATTGCCCCTAATCAAAACATTCTGCACTTCAATGGCTGGTGGATACGCCAAGATTCAGATACATGGGTGCCCACCCAGGGTTTTTGACCCTTCATGTTAAATTCCTCCAGTATTAACAAAGTTAATACTTCTGAACTAAAGAAAATATCTCTTTTGAATAGGAACGTATGTGAACTGTTAGCAGTTTATAAACACAAGCAAGGGTCAAAAATATATGCTTGTAAATTGCCCATGCAGAGTTTTTGAAGCATGTACAATTTACAAGCCTGTAAACTGCAAGATATTTCACATACGTTCCTTTTACTTGCACTTCTATCACAAAAAGTCATATTTTCTTTGGGGGAATTTATCATGAGGGGTTAAATAAAGGTCTTTAGAGGTAGCTATAACGAATTCCTTCGGAGATCGCATTAGCTCAGTTGGTATAGTTTATATGTGTTGTGCTATTTGGCACTAGATGGACCAACTCTTCAGTTTTACGGAATTGTAGGAGCATGTATATTTAGTCGCATACATTTCAGGGGTTTGATTTAAAACATTCATATAGAAGAAATTTGACTAATTCTTTCGGAGGCTGCGTAGCTCAGTGGTGAGTTTGCAGTGTGCCCCGAGAAAGAAATCTCTCTATATCACCTAGGAGGTGGGTGGAGGGTGATATTAAGAGATTTATTTCTCGGGCTTTTTTTGGTTTTGTGACCTTGAACTCGCCCATCAAAAAAAAACCTATCTTTTCTGTTCGATTATATTTTTTTTGCATAATTCCATTTTTATTTTTCATATCTAGAATTTTGCGCTGTACAGGTTCGAATCCCAGCCTAAAATAGTTTTTTTTATTTATCGTTTTTTAATCAATGAACCTCTCTTTTCTATTCGATTATAATTTTTTTTGCATTTCGGATCCCAGCTTAAATTAGATTTTTTATTTCAAATAATTAATCAATGAATATTTCCATTTTTATTTTTCATTTCTAGAATTTTGTTCCGATCCCAGCTTAAAATAGATTTTTTATTTCAAATAATTAATCAATGAAAGTCCGTGAAGGGCCCCTCTACATCGCCCTTCACTGTGTACATCGACCAATTAATATATATGCACTCCTTTCAGAACTTTCATCAACTAATCATTTCCTGAAAAAAAATTGCATATTAATCATTTCCTGAAAAAAAAATTGCATAGTTTTCCATCATCTGCTTCCTGAATTCTATTGCTTCTTCACGCTTTCCTATCTTATTTTTCAGTTGGTCACGTTGTATCTGAGCTTCCCGAAATTTCTTTTCATACCTATCACATGTACTGTTCAGTTTTTTCAAATTTTCATTGTCTGTATCAGTCGATAAATCAAGTTTCTCCAGTAAAGCAAACATACGCTTGCTTTCCTTGACAAAATTCTCCGTTTCTGTAGACCTTTGTTGTTTGTTGTCTGTCTGTTTTGTGTCTGTATCTGTAGATGAAGTATCTGTGTCTGTAGAAGAACTCCCTGAGTCTGTAGTGTTTTTTGTGTCTTTTGGTTTGTCTGTCTGTTGTTCTGTTGGTTCGTCGTCGTCGCTAAAGTCCTCCACTCTATATTCTTCCCTAACACTCGGTTGTAATGAAAAGTTCGGTTTTCTCCATGCATTCCGGGCATATGGGCTAGCTTTTTTGACGATTTCTTTGAATTTGTCTATTTTCGATATCGGCCTACTACGCTTCCTTGCACTTTTCACAGGCGATTGTTCCACAATTTCGTTTTCTCTAATGGGTGATATGATAGTCGGCACTATATTTTCCATGTCCAACAGTGCCTTAACCGCCGCTTCACTTTCTGATTGAGATTTTGTTACTAACGCCATTACAGATAAAACACAACTGAACTATCGCAAAGAGACGCTATGAAATAAAAATTTACCCAAATGAAATGAATTTACGGTCATCTCAGGTAAAATTCACCCTCACCGGTCAGTTACTAAAATATTAAAGCTATTGTAGACGGCAGGTATCATTGGCGTTTCCATGCGGGGTTGAATCAGTGCATATTGGAATTGCTGTAATGTATTGTATCCGCGATATAATGGATTTTATCGAAATTTGTCATACTTGATAAAAGATTTGAAAGAGTAAATTCAACTAGAAAAAATATTTGAAAATATTTTTTTTGTCATGTTTCTGCACTTTTATTCGAAAATCAAACATTTCTTTTTAGAATCTCTAATATTTTTGTATCCACGTTATAATGGATTTTATCGAAAAATGTCATACTTGATAAAAGATTTGAAAGGATGAATTCTAATAGAAAAAAATTTGAAAATATATTTATGTCATGATTCTGCGGTTTCATTCGAAAATCAAATATTTTTTCCTAATAATCTCTAAGATTTTTTTATCCGCGTTATAATGGATTTTATCGAAATATGTCATACTTGATAAAAGATTTGAATGGGTGGATTCTACTAGAAAAAAAATTGAAGATATATTTTTGTCATGTTTCTGTGGTTTAATTCGAAAATCAAATATTTTTTCCTAAATATCTTCAGTATTTTTGTATCCTCGTTGTTTGCATTTGCGTCACTAATTAGATGACGAGGAAATCTAGGTTAATGGAGGAATTGCTATTCTCAGGAGATGAAGTGTGGGTTTAGTGGAGGTGGTAACCCCCACTCACGATTGTAACATATAAAATCGGTCCAAAATCCTAACATTTCATTCGACTTTTGTATTTTCTGTTAGAAACTGTGTTTGTAAAGCAATTATGGTTGATCAAGTTGGTTTTGCATTGGAAGCCCTCTCCCAATTAGATGCCAACAATCAAGTTGATGTGTTGGCAGGTGACGAGTTTGTTTGGGAACAAGAAGATGAAGTTGTAGTGGGTGAGAATGGTGACAATGGCGAATTCCATGACCTGGTAGATTTTGAAGATGGCCGCCAAGACATACCCGCTGGGGATGACTTCGTCGAAGAAGAGTTCCTAGAAGATGACGGAGAAGAACCAGAAGTAGACGATGGAATTGTACCAGACTGTGAGGATGTCCCCGAAACGATCGTGAGCAATGCCCATCAGATAAATATGACAGAGGTGTTAGAAGACGTTGCAACAAATTTGTACTGTTGCAGCTTTTCATTTGTTACTATCAAAACTTGTGATAATGAAAAACGCTTCCTATGTGATATTTGTTTTGTACGGTATTGCGGCATGAATAATAATGGTGAGTGGTATCAGCATGTTAATTCACATGATACACTCGAGTATGCAAATGTTCCCACTCATAATTGTTATTCTTGTCACTCACCCCTATATCTGCTCTGTCCCGTAGGTGGATGTGTACATTGTAACAAATAACAGAGCTGAAATAGGGGTGGGGTTATGATGGGGTGGGGTTTTCTGGTCTGAGGGATACTGGCTAAAGAAAGAGGTGTGGCTTAAGACATAGTGGGGATTGAAGTGGAAGGTCGGAGTAGGTGGTCGAAGTGGGGACTGGAGTAGGAGGTCGGAGAAGAAGAAGAGGAGTGGGTGGTCGGAGTGGGGATTGGAGTAGGAGGTCGGAGAAGAAGAAGAGGAGTGGGTGGTCGGAGTGGGGATTGGAGTAGGAGGTCGGAGAAGAAGAAGAGGAGTGGGGTGGAGGTCTGAGTGTTTAAAACAAGAACTTCCTCCGAATAATCTTCAGTCACTCTTCTGAACTGACATCAGCTACCACATCATCCACAAGATCACCCGCCAGATCAACCACCAGCCAACTGAATTAGCAGACTATAGCAAGCTGTAATAATTTGAGAGTAAGTTAACAATCTTGTAATCATGAACCCGTTTAATTTTTTTTTGTATGTTTAGCTATGGATTCTCCCGCATTAACTGGTCTTGCAGCAATAACGATCCTGAGTAACATCAGGGTGGATGGCGCCGCACCTCAAATGCCAGACGAAGAGCACTTCAATGACGTTATGGACGTCATCAGGAGAGAGGTCCCCGAAATGCAGTCGCTGACGATGGACCAACGCAGACGGCAAGGTGGGTTCATTAACGGAGTTGCTTCCAAGAGATCCCGTGACGCAGGAGCAAATTCGTCGATGGAAGGTTTGCCTATAATCCAAATTGCTGACAGCGATGATGATTTCCTGCCTCCAAAACCACCGAAGAAATCATCATCGAGGAAGCACGCACACAACAGCAGAAGAAGGGTGTCCAAGAAGACATCCTCAACTGTTGTGACACCGGTTATAGACGCACCTTTACCACCTGTCGTTGAAGTTGCCCCTCCACAACCCACTGCTGAAGAAGTCCACCCTCCAGCACCTATCGTACCTGAGCTGGAGATGAGTGTGCAACGGGCAAAGCGTGAGATAGAGGAGGCCCAGCGGGACTATGATGACAGTCAGCTGGCGCGGGCAGAACTCAACCGCCAGCTGGAAGAGCTTGAGCGCCAGCAGGCAGAGCTGATGGCCCGCGATCGGCAGCAAAGTCTCCGGGAGGTCCAGCTAGTCACCAGGCTGGAAGACGCCAAGGCGCAGGGGGTGGCTTTGGTGGCACGGCTCCGAAGCAACCTGGAGCAATTTGCTAATTTTAATTTTTAGATATGTTAAGGTTAAGGTTAAGTTATTTGTAAGTAGATATAAGTTTTGTATATGTAGATTTAGAATAAAAATAGAAAAAAAGATGAAGTGAAATAGGAGTGCACATTTAATGGTCTGGTGCACATTGAACAATGCGGAGGATGGGGCATTTTTCTTCAATTCATCTGAATTATGTTTTTACATATTTTATTTATATTTTATTTATATACATATTTTATTTATATTTTATTTACATATTTTATAAAATAATATGATGTGTATTTCTCCCATCACCTGATTTCTCTCAGCCTTCAAACCCCCACTCTTTTCTCCCACCCTACACTGCCACCCCCGAACTAGTATAAATTCAATGCCAGCTCAGATTATAGTATCAGTCTTCCAAGATGCCTCTTCCAGACTCCACCTCGTCTCCGAGACATTGTGCCGAATTCGAAGATGATTTGGAACGGGAAGCGATGATAGCAAGATATCAGATCGTCTCTGCCGTACAGGTCCAGCAGGTATACCAGGGTGAGAGGCAGGATCCATTTTACCATCGAGATCCACGGGGTCCGATTCAGGTGAATGAGGTGTCGGACTCCACAGATGTGTGGAACTATCCATCTCCGTCGACTTCGGACGACGAAGATATGGATCAACGCGTCGACGACTTCGATAGCTCCTCGGAGGATGAGTTCGAGGATGATGGCCAAGTGGTCCATATCCGTGTCGAGGACATAAATATGGACCTCGACCCGGACGAGTTCCCCGTAGAGGACGACTCCGATGATGACACCATCATCTTGGTGTCATCGGATGACGAGGATGACGATGTCATCTAAGTCCTCACCCCCCCGTGGTCGTCCCGCATAAATATGCGGGATGGCACCCAGCTCTTCGGAGCACCCAATAGGCCCTTTTCAGGGCCACACAAAGAACATAAACACACGCATCTGCGCCACTCAATGGCAAAAATGTACAAAGTTTCCATAACTTGAATTGATACTTTTCAAAAAGAACTCACCCACTACCAAATTCTATAATATATTTGGTGAGTAAGAAATGAAAAATTTCAACATTGATTTAGAACATTTTATTTGTAATATTTTCATAATACAAATTTATTTTTCAAACAGCGGGTTCTGGATCACTACCTGGAGCCCACAGTTTTGGTCTATGTGTGAGCCAAACATCAGGATGTTTATTCTCCAATTCAGCTAACCTTCTTTCCAAATCATTATATTTCAGCATCACTGCAGATGTGACATTCAATGCATTGGCATCCAAATCATTTTTCAGATTTTTGCTGTTGTAATCGAGTTCAGTTGTCAACTCTGATATTTTTCGTGTCATTGTGGCTGTAGCATCCCATACTTTGATATCCACATCACTTTTTAGATTTTTGTATTTGCGATCTAGATCATCAGTCACCTCCTCTACTTTTTCATTGAATGCTTGACGGGCTTCAGGTACAATCTTAGCCATTGTGGCATGTATGGCAGCCTGCAAGGCTTTAAGGACAAGTGCCTTCGTCTCCGTAATTTGTTCATTGAGATATAATTGAGTTACACAATCACTCTCGTCTATCGGTTCACCAGCATTTTTCAGTCTTTTACCTTGCATATCATATTGGTCGTCAGGCGAAAGCTTGAATCCCATACCTTGAGGACCTTGGGAACCTTGAAGAACTCGAACTTTGACAGTACCCCATTTTCGTCTACGGCCGAATTTATCAATAGCTTTGGACATCTTTCTTCCACCTTGATATCTTTCATACTGATGATTTCAAGACAATTAAAATCTATATATCTCTGTGTAGATATTTATTCTCTTAAATGAAACAATAGGAAATCAGAATAACGTGTATATTTATATATTTTTATATATTTGGTAACTGGACAAGACATTAACTAAAATTGACTAGTATAATTTGACTTTTATATAATAAGCGTAATTACATCTCAAATACAAATAAATAAGTATGGTGGTGAATTTTCCATTTGAAATGATATTTCATTTGTTCAATTCAGCTGTTAATAAATGAAGTAATTGATCCAAAGGACTCTCTTGGGAAAAAGATTGAATAATATTGGAAACCCAACGAATATTCTCTACTGGATCATTCTGGTAGAATTCTATATCGCTATGACCCCAAGGAAGAGTGTGTGTCGTATTGGGAATGATGAACCGTTTATCATCATGGTATGACAATGCAACTTTGTTCTTCAATTCAGTATACATGTCATGCAATATGCTTCTGAACGAGTTCATCTTCCTGAATATTAGACCACCCTGTTCGACAATTTTCTTATAATCTTCACATGTCAATTCATTCTTTATGACGGATCTTTTGACACCTTTTGCTTTTTTGAATTCACTACCTACAGACTGAACATAATATGCTTTGGCACCGGTACCATAAAAGCTAATTATGGGATCATTCGGAAATTCATCTTTGAAATTACCCAGAATTGACTTTGTAATAGGAATATTGAATTGGTTTCCTACGTTGTAATTGGAAGTATCAAACTCGCATATATTGTTGGTCATGAAATCATAAAAATTATCGGTATTTACTTTCAAAATTAAAGAATCCGTGTCAGTGTAGAGTAAGGTGGCATTTTCTGCATAATGACGTTTAATACATCCATAGAAAAAGTTGTACATGACTGTTTTGGATAATTCTAGAATACAAAATCCCAAATATAGCGGTTTATCGTACAATACATTAACTTTGCCCAATTGAATAGCAACAAAATTTTCTGAAAAAATTGAACAGCTTTTGAAATTTGGACGTGATATTAGGGCGCTAGCACCAATTTTCCTCTTGATACTTTCCCAATGCGTAACCAGTCTAACATCAATTCTGTTATCAACGTTTTCCATTGTTTTCCCATAAACTGCATTATTCATGAGTTTATAGAAATCTTTTTCAGCTTTGTTGTTAGATCGATTTCGCATTTCAGTGTTCAAATCAATATAAGGTTTCATCCAACATGACTGCTTGAATCTCAACACTCTATGTGTGTTCATAATAATAAGACCATTGGCCACAGCCTGCTGTAAGTTTTTATAATGTACAATATATTTTCTTTTGTCATTTAAATTTGGAATTAATTTAGGAATTTTTGATTTCGAGTGTGGTGGTATTAAACTTTCAACGAGAAAGGGAAGATCAGCATGTTTGTCATGTAACTCTTGGGGATAATGAACATCTACTTCAAGAACATAACCGTATGGACTATCAGATGCCACTCCCATTACATCCAAATTGATTATTTCATCGGGTGTTAGCCATGCAAAATCGTTGGTGGGTAATGGTTGTGACATACTGTGACCATATAGGTTAGTTGCATCTAAATATGATATGTATGATGAAGGTTCATCTGGGTTATAATCGGGTAAAAATTTATTATTAGCTATATGCTTCCTTTCACTACACTGACTTATTCCGCCCCGTATTCCTTTTTTGAAAAAATTAATCATGTCAATGTCTGTCAATAATTCCAATTCAATATTCGTATACTTCAGCATTGCATCCCACGATAATCCGGGCGCTGTATAATACTGTGCTGGATCTAATTTATATTTATCTAAGCATATATTTCGAAAATTCTCAAATATGTCGCATAATAGAAGAACATCGGACTTCAAATATAAATCCGAGTATTCCCCTAAACTCTTACACTCGAATAAATGCCAAACAAGTTTCGCTCTCATATAATCCTTATCTGATATATGCTCTCCGTTAAGATTGTCATAAAACTGATTTTTAGTGGGTAGAGTTGGATAATTCAACTTGTCAATATGATCAACAAAGTTATATGGAAAAACACCTTTCTGTCTCATCAAATTGAATTTGTCAATTTGTGGAAAATGTTTATGCATCTCAATACACTGATCGGATGTTAAGTTAGCACCTAAGTTCTGCAAAGAATTCGACATGAATTTGAAACTATCTATAAATCTCATTTTCAAAAAATTCTTTTTTTCTTTTCCGTCTTTGTCAGTGTATGTGTGAGTGAATAGATGCTTAGTGAAAGAAATGTATTTTTCCTTAGTTTGTGGAATAACATCCACTTTGTCTTTGTTTCTATACAGTTCTTTTATGAACAAATGACAATCATACCCACTCAGATTATGGAAAATGATTGGAACAAAATTTGGCAATTTGAAATTTAAGTTACATACGGAATGTGCGGCAGGTGATCTTTTTTTTCCAGTGAGGTGGCAATGGTCTCTCACTTTCACATCACCACCCGTGAATGGTTTATCACATATTCCACAAAATTGTGTAGAAGAAAACTCTGCTTCTTCCGCGGGGGTTTGTGCAGCCATAGGAATTGGATACCTCAAATAATTGTGATAAATATTTCTCAAATCATCTTCAAGTTTTGTAACAAATTTCTCGGCTGCATCCTCACCCCTATATGTAACAAATTTCGATAATTTATCATTGTATGAACATTTTATCGAATAAGCAAATGAATAAGGTTCGTGTTTGTATGTTTTATTCGAGAATGAGTGTTTAGGGTTGGGTTGACTAGTTTGAATGGGTTTGAGAACTGATTCAAAATCAGCATAAACTACAAATGGCACCTTCATTTGTTTCTCAAAATTTTCAAACATAAGTGCATTACCCGGTAACATTTTACCATATTTGTTGATTCTGAAATTGACTGATGGTGTTGTAGTACTCAAGTGATTACAGTCATGCAACTGATGACGTAACAGTAATCGCTCGTGAGAGAAATACAATAAACATCCATCACAAAAATATTTTTTATGCTCATGCGCAGATAGTTGACTTGAAACTAACCTAGAAAGGTCTTTAATCCAACAATAATGACTATTGCCAGAATCATCTGTTATAAGTAACAAATTAACATGTCTTCTAAGTCTTCTCTGTGAGTAACGCAACGGACCAACCACTTCATATTTCATTTTACCCTTATCAAGTTTTGACTCTAACCCATACACATTAATTGAAATATCATTCATGTACTCAAACTTTTTTATAGCTTGAAGTTTAACTGGAAAATCCATACCTGTTACATTCAAGACATTGGCGTAGTGGGGGTATGAGGAAACTTCTGACACTCTACCATTCGCAGGAAACAATGCAGATGTGATGGCCCATGCAAAACAATGTTGATCTTCATTACGAATATTCACAACGCCTTTTCTTGTCTCAATGAACTCGGGCAGCTTCACATACGAACATCCGCTGAGTGGACTATACTTGTTGATGTTCACTTCGAGGAACTTAATTTTTTCACAACTCCATCCTGAAACATAACAATAATTTATTATTCATATAAATAGAAATGAAACTTTAAATAAATACCTGAATCACGTTCTTCAAATTCCGTAGTCTGAGCAATAATGACATCACGGAATCCATCGAATAATGCACCCAAATCCGTAGACTGATCCACAATTTTATTCTGTGAATTGAATGACTTCGTGTCACTCAAATCCCGTGTTTGAACAATGTAGCTCCCAAATACTTCCATATTCACTTTAAAGATCTTGTGAACCTTTATTGCCTCTTCAAGTAATCCAATAACCTTCTCCCTGATCTCATTGAAGAATGGCATATATTCAGTGTAAACATTGGTACTTTCCACTCTATAACTCACAATTCTACACTTGAAAGCATTCCTTATAATCTGTATGCCATCACTCACTTGCACACATGCATTGTTCCTGTGTTGGAGAGTTCTTTTGTGAGAATTAACTTGGGATGTAGGAATTGTCACATTACAACAATTGCATGTGTACATTGGTGTCGATGCAGCCACATCTAACTTAATCCTTTTCACAGAAGGGCCACCTTGGCAACTTTGAAGTTGATGCCGACGGAGATTATCACTACGAGTGAACGATTTACCACAACCACAGGAATACATTTTATCTATGTCGTCTTCTCAGCACAAAACTCAACAAAATACTGATTTCACAATCATTCCCACCTCCTTTATATGTAATATCGATGAGTGGGAGAGAGGGTGAACAAATTCTATCCGCTTCGACTATTCATACAACGTCACAGCAGAACCATCCCCACCATATCAATGAAGAGAGGACGGAGAGTAGTCGATGAGTCACCGCAGTGTATGGGTGTGTGACGCCAGTTCACATATCTGACTGGATATCCGTGGCGTGCAGACGTCTCTATACTTCGGTTTAGATTTTTATGCGTACTCCACACATTAGATCATACACAATGGCAGAGTAAGTATTCATGAAAGACATTGAGGTAAGAAAAATATATTAAGTACTTGGCAAAAGGTACTTGTCCGTGTATGAAAAAAAATCAAGTCATCACAATCTCTAGGACAAACACAAACCCTGAACACCTCCCAACAATATACATCATGGTCAAGGCTAAGGGCAAGCCCAAGTCCTAGGTCAAGTCCTAGGTCGAGGTCATAGGTCGAGGTCATAGGTCAAGGTCATAGGTCATAGGTCAAGGTCATGGGTCAAGGTCATAGGTCGAGGTCATAGGTCATAGGTCAAGGTCACTGATGACGTCATAGTGGTGGGGGGAGGCCCAGAACCGGCTCAAATCTCCTACTCAAAAGAGTGATTTTATCAACAGCCCACCGACTCTTTGATCCAATTGGCTTTTCATGTCCGGTTTCCCTTTGTCCCAAATTATTGTTACAGAAGATTTGGGAGTCTAAGATTGGATGGGATACGCAGGTACCAGAAGAAGTCAAAGAAAGTTTTTTGAAATGGGTGGCTGATATTTCCATTCTCATGAACCTGAAAATTCCTAGATGGTTGCTCAACTCATCCGAAGGAAGAAATCATTGTAGTTTGCATGTGTTCTGTGATGCCAGTCAGCATGCCTATGCCACAGCTATCTTTTTGAGATCTGAAACATGTTATGGCGTGCATATACAACTTGTCCAAGCTAAATCCAGGGTTTCTCCAGTAAAACGATTGACTATTCCACGTCTTGAGTTGTTAGCAGCTACAATAGGTGCTAGATTATCCTCTACAATCACTGAAACTATTGATAAGGCTCTACTGGTTTACTGGTGGTCTGATTCGACGACAGTCTTATCATGGATAAAGGATGAAGAAAATTGGAAACCTTTTGTCTGGAATCGGGTGAAGGAAATTCGAAGTTTGACCAATAAGAATGCTTGGTTTTATGTTCCTGGAGATCTCAATCCAGCCGATCTACCTTCACGTGGCTGCTCACCGAAACAACTGATCGATTCAAAATGGTGGGAGGGGCCTCAATGGCTAAAAGAATCTCCAAAGAACTGGCCGAACCAAAATTTCATCAGAGATGAAGAAGCAATAAATTCTGAGATCGGAAAACAAACAACTTCTTCGAATTTTTCTTCGAGAATAGATTTATCCTGGTATCATGAACGAATTTCCAAATATGAAAAAATTATCCGAGTTTTTGGTTGGATAAGAAGATTCATTTCAAACTGTCGTTGTAACAAAAAAGATGAGAGATTGATGGAGGAAGAATTGTCAATTGCAGAAATCCATGTTGCTGAGATATGTATTATTAAATTGGTACAGAATGAATCTTTTGTTGGACTTGATGATCCCAAGTTGAAAAGTTTTTGTCCCTTCATTGACGATGATGGTATCATCAGGGTAAAAACAAAAATATCCGAACGGAATGATTCCAATGATTTCCGCTATCCAATTGTTTTGCCATCCAAGCATCCTGTGGTTAGTAAACTTATATTTGATGAACACGTGAAAGCTTCGCATGTTGGTGTTCAGTGTTTACTTGGCCTACTGAGAGAAAGGTATTGGATATTAAAAGGAAGGAAAACTTTGAGATCCGTCGTTTCTAGATGCACAATTTGCCAAAGATTCAATGCAAGACATTTGGAAGTACCACCTGTACCACTACCTTTAAATAGAGTACGACAAGCTTATGTATTCGAAGTAATTGGCGTGGATTTAGCCGGTCCGTTATTCATTCGTACTGGAGCAAAGGTATGGATTTGCCTGTACACATGTGCCATTTATCGAGCTGTGCATTTGGAACTTTTGTCTTCTCTTTCAACTGATGTTTTTCTACAATCATTCAGACGATTTGTGGCAAGAAGAGGGAGACCATCAACTGTCTACAGCGATAATGGTACAAATTTCTGTGGTAGTGCAAATGAATTTGCCAAGTTGGATTGGAAAATGATAACGTCTTATAGTACTGCGGAGAGAATAGAATGGAAGTTTAATCCTCCAACAGCTGCCTGGTGGGGAGGTTTTTGGGAGAGGTTAATTGGAATCATCAAAGATCTCCTTCGGAAGGTGTTGGGAAAAGCATCTCTGTCATATGAGGAATTATCTACAGTTTTATGTGACTGCGAATCGATATTGAATTCTAGACCATTAACGTATATGCACGAGAATCCCAGAGACCTCATTCCATTGACTCCTGCGATGTTTTTGCGAGATATTCAAGAATCTGGAGTTCCTGATTTAGATGCTGTGGAAAGTTCAGATCTTAGGAAACATTTGAGGTATAGGATGAAACTGAAAGAAGATCTTCGTAGGAGATTCAGAAATGAATATTTGGGACAACTGAAATTGTCATCCAAAAAACACGGTACGAAAGAGATTGAAGTAGGTGATGTCGTTCTGATAGGCTCTGATAATTTGAAACGGCTAGACTGGCCTTTAGCTTACATCGAGGAACTAATTCCTGGACGAGATAATAAAGTACGACTGGTGAAATTGAAAACTACCAAAGGATCAGTATTGAGACCCCTTCAGAGAGTATATCGCCTAGAACTGAATTGCAAAGATGATTTAGATCTGCATTCCTTATCGAAAACTGTAAAACCTCCAGAGAAGCCAGATCTTGAGACAGCTAATATCGATCAGTTAGAGAGCGACGAAGAATATTCCGTGACTCCTGAAGTTCCCTCATCAGTTACCACCAGATATGGGAGAAAAGTCAAACCTCCTCAGAGATTCGGGATGTAGCAACCTGATTATTGAGTTATTGAACAGGGTTAAATCAACTCAAGGTGGGAGGATGTTGCGGAAAGTTGTTATCTCTTTGTATATTCTGTTTGGAAAAATAACATATTTGATATTATGCTTTTATTCACACTGTATAATTGATTTCTTTTAAAACGTAATTTTTGACATTTGTGACAAGTACGAATTGAATTTGGAAAAGTGACAAGTTACACTTTGTAAACGATAATTGAAATTAAACTGAAGTTTTTCTAGTATTTTTACTATATCCTGATCCAAATATCGTCCTTCGAACAGACATATTCAGTCACCGGGTAGGTGCAACTCGAATATTTAACAAATATTGCGTACTAGAAAAGGGAAACAATCTCCATAAAATATCATTCAATTATCTATAAAAATCATTTACAATAATTATTGAAGATATTAAAAAAGATATAATGTGCATAGAATTTTGTTAAGTATCAAAAACATTTACGATTGAATGATAATTGGACAGACTTTTGAAAGCACAACACATATTCCATGTTCACTCGATCTAAAGTAAAAGTAATATACAACAAAGTGTATGAACTAATATCAACGATATAACAATATTACAAACATCTCCCTTTTAATTCATCTTTTCAATATACTGGGTCTAATGAATAAACCATAAGCAATTGCTTTTACTTAGATTTCTTGAAACAGATCTATCTATTTTGTTAATTAATGAGAGAGACAAACCTATAGTAAAAGCTTTTGCTAGGTTTTATTCATATCACCCACTGTCTAACTCTGGCACTTCTTCTGATCTGTACATCATCCTTATTTTCCAAAGAATCTTGTGTTCCTTCTATCAGCAGTTCCTTGATTCTGACGTTGTATGTGAGTTGTATCTTCGTCGCTTAGCTATCCTCCGATTTGAGGTTGAATCATTCCAATTCGATCACCTACTGCATTCATAGTACCCGGTCTTTCTGAAAAATCTAGGAGAGGATAAATATCACAAATAGAAAATAAATTATTTACAAATCACTACATAGTCTCTTAGCACGAAGAGGATAGTCGTCGTTGCTTTCGACTCCTCCTCGAGCACTCATCTGATCGACTGATCATCGGCTGATCAACGTTTTCTTCATCGATGTCTTCGTCGTTAAATTCGGCCTCTGGAGATTTCTCGCAGCCACTTCCAGTGCAGTTCTTGCACGTGGTTGTGCACAAGAGGCCTGCTTCTTTGGAGAAACACCTTCATACACCGCATCCAGTTACACTTTTGCATCTGATTAGAAGACAAGATGTCATATGGAGTGGCATCCATACTTGTGGTTGTGGGTATGACTCCTGGAAAAAACGAAACGAAAGGAAATTAATGTCATATCAAAGAAAGCTGTGATACAGTCGGAATGTTATACCAAAACCTTGTTTAGTCAACGTCCACCCCCACGCAGATGGCAATTTCCGCTGCATCCTCTCATTCTCTAATCAAGTTTGAACTTGGAGATAGGCTCTCTACGAGTGAAACTTGGCAGTACCGCGTTTTAGAAAAATTAGTAACTGTTTGCTGTTTTTTAATCAATATGTGTCCACCAATGCTATTTTCTCAAGTTAGTTCTCGTTGAAAAAATCAGTTCTTAAGTAACGTTATATTCGGCTCAGGACAGTGATGTTTCCGTTAGAAACTGATATAAATACGAAGACATTACCCAACTAGAACTTTCTTAGGTTAAGTTTCGCGAGCTTTCAAATTGGAGAAACCATTAAAAGTTGTTGCGGAATATTGCAAAACTTAAAATGACTTTTTCAGAAAGAAAAGAAAAAAAATCACCTGCCATGCCGAAAACAGTTCGTATTTTATGGAGATAAATCTTAGTGGACTGGAAAACGAGTTCATGTTGAATTGTTTTGTCTGGTAACTATTTGTTACCGGAAATAAACCAATCGGTTATTAATCCAGTACGATTGGGTTTTGCTAGTAGTTGGAACCATGATAAACACGAAAAAAAATTGTTTACCAAAATTCCAGGGGTGGAACATATTTTTTTTTTTTCGTTTAAAAATAAATGAATAGATTTTTGCTGTAATCTTAGAAAGTATATGATTTATTGAAAAAACAACTCAACAAAAATTATTTCTAGTAATTTCTCAGAAAACGTGATTGAACGCCGACATCAAATTTCAGGTTCACGCGGGGCGAACCACTGATGAATTCTGGTGTACAATCAAGAATTCCCAATGAATTACATGAATTACCGATGAATTACCGATGAATTACCGATGCATTACCGATGAATTACATGAATTACCGATGAATTACATGAATTACCGATGAATTCCATGAAATCCCGATGAATTACATATGAAGTCCGTTAATAAAGGGATAAAACTTTGACGATTCATGACCGAATATATCGTCTGACAGTATGTGGTTTATTTCTCAAGAATTTGGAAGACATGCATTCTCAAAAGTACCTACACAGTTCACGGTGGAGAATAATTCTATTTCACAAAATTGCTGTATCTCTCTCGAAGTGAACGCATATAGGCATTCACCTAATGGATATTCAACAGTCAAGTTTGTGAAAAATTGTTCAGAGCTATCAGGTCTATGGCATCTACATTCTCTATGGTAGTAAATTTTAGCATCAAAGACATAGTTGATTGCATTAACAAAATTTCTGCTCTGAATTTTATATCGCATATCTCAACGAAGAAATAATTTGTCCCCATGAAGCAAAAAAAATCATGAAGAGTCTATGAAAGTTGAAGGCACAAGTGTTGGGGAAATGGAAAAATCTAATACTAATTTAAAATATTCTTCGATATGGTGGTGGTAAAACATTCTTGGTTGACCATAGAGTTGGTTTCAGACAAACTATCAAAAATGAAAGATAAAAAGGGTGTCGATTCAAATGAATGTTCTGATGACATTGGGGAAATTTCTATTAATGAAGTGTTAGCCAACAACTGATTGAGGAGTCACGAGCAATCGTAGAGGTTATTGAACATCGACGGAGCGTAGACAAAACATAGATATTGAATTCAGGTGGGTTTCCACATGCTAACTAAACATTACATTATTTTATTTTTAGTCGTTGGTCATAGTTCACCAAGTAGAAAGGAAATATAAAAGCAATGAAGAAGGGGAATTCATTGTTTTTTGTTTTTATTTCATGAATCAATATGTATCTGAAGGAGTTTATAATAATTTTTGATTTGAATGTTATAAGTATTATCAAAAACGAATATTTGGGTTTGCTTCATTACAAACAGTGGCGTAGCTAACTTTCAGCAAGCTCCCCGTAGAGACCAGCTTGCGCCCTTGCAATAAACCTATTTCTGGTTTCCTTGCACCCCTGTCAAACTTGCGGCCCCCCGCCGCAGGTGTTGCGGGGGTGTTAGCTATGCCCCTGATTACAAATGTTGATTCATGTATGTTTTATGTTTTTATGAAGCATCTGACTTATAAATACTATATTCCTCCAATTTCGGACCAGTTTTTTATTGGCTTGATAGCATTTCAAGGATACTTGGCGATTTTTTAAGGATTTATTATCAAAACTCCGCAACATGCCTTGTTTATTCTGAGTGACCATGAAACAAGGGCCATGCCTGTATCTCCTTTATTCGTGAACCGATTGAGGTAGTACTTCACTCAAACAGTTTTCTTACGAAAAGGCTGAAATCGATATATGATATAAACGAAATATTGTTTTTCAGTCCCCCAAAGTTTGAAATTTTTCTTGTCTTCCATTTTTGAGTTATATGATAAGAAAATCTACCACTTTTACATGTATGGTACAGGAAAGCAGAACAGAAATGTTGTTTTGGTTGGCCTGGTGGACCGCTGCCGATTTCTGATTGGTCGCAGAGTTCAGAGACCGACTTTGACTTTGACTTTGACTTTTGCCGCTGTGGAATTCCAATCAGTTTTTATTTCAGCAAAGATACGCCGACTATATGTCTCAACTGAGTTCGTATAGATTATACCTATTTCGCCGAACAACAAACAGAACAACATACCGAACGTCAAACAGAACGGCGAATGGACGTATTCGATTTCAACGAGCCGAACAACAAACGGAACGTTTGAGTTGTTCTTTCGGGAGCATTTTCTTTGATGTCGGAGAGAAAACAGACAAGTGATGGGAACGTCGCCAACCGTTCGCCAAACGGCTAGGATTTGCGAAACTGTTTAGCTTCGCACAGACCTGAACATTTCGCCGAACAAACAGAACAACGAACCGAACGTCAAACAGAACGACGAATGGATGTATTCGATTTCAACGAGCCGAACAACAAACGGAACGTTTGAGTTGTTCATTCGGGAGCATTTTCTTTGATGTCGGAGAGAAAACCGACAAGTGATGGGAACGCCGCCAACCGTTCGCCAAACGGCTAGGATTTGCGAAACTGTTTAGCTTCGTTCGTACATACCTGAACATTTCGCCGAACAACAAATAGAACAACGAACCGAACGTCAAACAGAACGGCGAATGGACGTATTCGATTTCAATGAGCCGAACAACAAACGGAACGTTTGATTTGTTCATTCGGAAGCATTTTCTTTGATGTCGGAGAGAAAACCGACAAGTGATGGGAACGCCGCCAACCGTTCGCCAAACGGCTAGGATTTGCGAAACTGTTTAGCTTCGTTCGTACATACCTGACCATTTCGTCGAACAACAAACAGAACAACGAACCGAACGTCAAACAGAACGGCGAATAAACGTATTTGATTCCAACGAGCCGAACAACAAACGGAACGTTTTAGTTGTTCATTCGGGAGCATTTTCTTTGATGTCGGAGAGAAAACCGACAAGTGATGGGAACGCCGCCAACCGTTCGCCAAACGCCTAGGATTTGCGAAACTGTTTAGCTTCGCACAGACCTGAACATTTCGCCGAACAAACAGAACAACGAACCGAACGTCAAACAGAACGACGAATGGATGTATTCGATTTTAACGAGCCGAACAACAAACGGAACGTTTGAGTTGTTCATTCGGAAGCATTTTCTTTGATGTCGGAGAGAAAACCGACAAGTGATGGGAACGCCGCCATCCGTTCGCCAAACGCCTAGGATTTGCGAAACTGTTTAGCTTCGTTCGTACATACCTGACCATTTCGTCGAACAACAAACAGAACAACGAACCGAACGTCAAACAGAACGGCGAATGAACGTATTCGATTTCAATGAGCCGAACAACAAACGGAACGTTTGATTTGTTCATTCGGAAGCATTTTCTTTGATGTCGGAGAGAAAACCGACAACTGATGGGAACGCCGCCAACCGTTCGCCAAACGGCTAGGATTTGCGAAACTGTTTAGCTTCGTTCGTACATACCTGACCATTTCGTCGAACAACAAACAGAACAACGAACCGAACGTCAAACAGAACGGCGAATAAACGTATTTGATTCCAACGAGCCGAACAACAAACGGAACGTTTTAGTTGTTCATTCGGGAGCATTTTCTTTGATGTCGGAGAGAAAACCGACAAGTGATGGGAACGCCGCCAACCGTTCGCCAAACGCCTAGGATTTGCGAAACTGTTTAGCTTCGCACAGACCTGAACATTTCGCCGAACAAACAGAACAACGAACCGAACGTCAAACAGAATGACGAATGGATGTATTCGATTTCAACGAGCCGAACAACAAACGGAACGTTTGAGTTGTTCATTCGGGAGCATTTTCTTTGATGTCGGAGAGAAAACCGACAAGTGATGGGAACGACGCCAACCGTTCGCCAAACGGCTAGGATTTGCGAAACTGTTTAGCTTCGTTCGTACATACCTGAACATATCGCCGAACAACAAATAGAACAACGAACCGAACGTCAAACAGAACGGCGAATGGACGTATTCGATTTCAATGAGCCGAACAACAAACGGAACGTTTGATTTGTTCATTCGGAAGCATTTTCTTTGATGTCGGAGAGAAAACCGACAAGTGATGGGAACGCCGCCAACCGTTCGCCAAACGGCTAGGATTTGCGAAACTGTTTAGCTTCGTTCGTACATACCTGAACATTTCGTCGAACAACAAACAGAACAACGAACCGAACGTCAAACAGAACGGCGAATAAACGTATTTGATTCCAACGAGCCGAACAACAAACGGAACGTTTTAGTTGTTCATTTGGGAGTATTTTCTTTGATGTCGGAGAGAAAACCGACAAGTGATGGGAACGCCGCCATCCGTTCGCCAAACGCCTAGGATTTGCGAAACTGTTTAGCTTCGTACAGACCTGAACATTTCGCCGAACAACAAACAAAACAACGAACCGAACGTCAAACAGAACGGCGAATAAACGTATTTGATTCCAACGAGCCGAACAACAAACGGAACGTTTGAGTTGTTCATTCGGGAGCATTTTCTTTGATGTCGGAGAGAAAACCGACAAGTGATGGGAACGACGCCAACCGTTCGTCAAACGGCTAGGATTTGCGAAACTGTTTAGCTTCGTACAGACCTGAACATTTCGCCGAACAACAAACAGAACAACGAACCGAACGGCAAACAGAATGGCGAATGGACGTATTCGATTTCAACGAGCCGAACAACAAACGGAACGTTTGAGTTGTTCTTTCGGGAGCATTTTCTTTGATGTCGGAGAAAAAACCGACAAGTGATGGGAACGCCGCCAACAGTTCGCCAAACGGCTAGGATTTGCGAAACTGTTTAGCTTCGTTCGTACATACCTGAACATTTCGCCGAACAACAAACAGAACAACGCAACGAACGGCAAACAGAACGGCGAATAGACGAATTCGATTCCAACGAGCCGAACAACAAACGGAACGTTTGAGTTGTTCTTTCGGGAGCATTTTCTTTGATGTCGGAGAGAAAACCGACAAGTGATGGCCAGGATTTTCCGTACAGGATTTGCGGAACTGTTTTTCAAACGCATTCATAGCCCCGTCCCAATTAGTATTCGCCGTTCGGTGCTTTGTTCTGTTTGTTGTTCGTCATAATGTTCAGGTCTGTACGAAACTTAAAGCTTAAAGCATAGTAAGCCATTAAAAAGGAACTGCACTGTATAAATCCTTTCTTGTAAACGATAATTTATGTAAAGGAACCACAGACACTGCATACATATTTCTTGGATACAGTAATTTCTCCGTAATAACGGAAATTCCTAATTGCCCAGTTAACCAGCTTGAGTTGATTAGGTTATATTCATTAGACTCGATTTGTAGACTGATGTGTGTACTTATTTATTTTTAAACCTATTTGCTCTCCTCCAACGCTGACCTACTAGCTCTCGGCTTCCTATTTTTAAAATATCAAGTGTGTTTATGATTACGTTCATTCATACAGACGGAATTCGAGAACGTAAACAAGATTGCAAAAATGTTAAGATCCGTTCCACGCTGACACTGCAGGAGTTCGAAAATAAAATGTTCAAATTAATGCGCGATTCAACGGATTGAAGAGTTTCCCAGAGAACACATAAAATAGTAAAGAGAAGAGAATTGGAATATATTTCCTTTGAAACTTTGGACTTTCTTTGAAGAACAGTAGTATCACAAATTGCGTGCTTTTCCGGATAATGAAAAAAATTGTACATGTTGTCATTTAAAAAAAAAGTTTGGGGTCACTTTCGGTTAAACCTGAACTGGAGAATTTTCAGAAGTGGCTTCAAAATATGCGTGTTCAAGTACTATAGTGACATACCAATCAAGTTTTTCGAGAAATCATACTCTCCAAGTTATTTGGGGTGATCAGTTTTGGTTGACACATCCAGTATATTTTTATCGTTCCTGAATTATTTTTACCATTGACGACTTATTTTCTCTAGAAACTGTAACAAATTATTTTATTTAACGGATTCATTTCATTATCTAGAAACTGTAACGAATTATTTTATTTCTTCAAATTAGGTTTATTCATCATTGTCTTATCTTGTGTGCTATAAAGCCTTTTTTGGTACACAGAATACAGCAACAACAAAAGTCAATGACTTCCTGGCCACAGGCCGATAAAATTTACAACTTGGCTTTGAGGCCATTCAACAAAAGAGAAGAAAAAGAACCACCATAATAAATAACGGCTTGTATAATAGTTATATTTGACAAAGCACTTCCGAAGTTGACCTGAGAATTCACTAGTTGGCTTCCTCTGAGCAAACACTGGGTTTAAAGAAATGGGTTGTACCCCAGCATTGATACAGAGTCCTTTGAAAATGTAATAAAATAAAAAAAAATCAATGGCAAGATTTTTTCAAATAGGTACGCGAAAAAGTAAAAACTAATTTCTTTAGATGTGTAATGTAGGTTACTCTGTGAGTTACAGTTTCAAAAGCTAGCCTTTTTCTGGATCAAATACAATAAAAAAATAAAAAAAAATCTTTTTCACGCAGTTTAACTTGTAAGTATTTAAAAAAAAATATAAAAAATTACTCGTCTAATTCGCTATTGTAAATACACATCACAATATAGTTTCTCATTTCAATCACGTACTTACAAAATAATCTACATTCCACTAGCTCAACGATAGTTATAACGAAGTGTCCTTCGAGTATAGCCCGGGAAGTACTGTCACTTTAGAATACGTCATAGTATTCAGGCTGGATTTTTTATCGTTGGTAGATCATGTGATACTCATTACGAAATCAATCGTCAGACCCTTGAGTAGTGGTGGGTTGCACAGATACAGGGTTCGAAGAAATGTTTTTGTTCAATAAGAGCTTTATTTTAAAATAAAAATTATATTTTCAATTGCCACCAGTGGCGTATAAAAAGAGTATATTGATTCCTTTCCTCCCCTATTTTTTACGCCACTGGTAAAATGAGGAAAATTATTATTTTTTGATTTCTTCATTCAATTTTAAGTGAAAAATGTAGAATTGTTTGAACCCGAAAAAATCAATCGTTTTCAAGATAATTGCATACTAATAATGAAAAAATTGTTTTGCTGAAGTGAATTGTACAATCCAAATCACTGCTTCAAATTTGTACTGGATATTCTACCAAAAATATCAATGCTACTCTCACATGGATTTTTTTACAAAGCTGTTTTCTTGCAGAAATGCAGGGTGTTGAAACTGGAGTATTTTTCTCCTTACTAATATACAGTGTATCTCACTTCTCATGGAAACACCCCCGTATCTTCCGTAATTAATTGAGAAGAACTCTGTAAGTTTCAGGATGAGTCTAAATCTTGCCTTCTTCGAATCAAACTGTGAAATTTCCAAAACTGTGGAAGTTATGAATAAAAAATAGATTTAATTTTTCATATTCAACACCGAGCGGGAAACAACTAGTCATTTTTTGTACACCTAATGAAAGCAGTGAAGTAATTATCTCTAATGAAAAATAATGAAAAAGTTTTAGGGGGCAATGAAAGATAATTACCATTCAATTACGCGGATACGTTGTATGGACATAATTTAACTCTTATGTATAAAAATAAGATCCAGAAAGTTCGAAACTCATGCCCACGTATAATTTTTGGTGTAAGTAGGCGACAACGAGTATCAAATAAATTGAAGGAGATTGGGTGGTTACATAAGGAGAACAGGAGAAAGGTTCATTTTAGTACCTTGTCATATAATAATTCCCAAATACATACCCAATACATACTAATTCTAGTTGGCAGCTTTGAATCAGTTTTCAAATGGTTTTTTTGGCGCGAAAAATATTTCTGGTGAGTTTTCGACATTTTCGTTCAAAAATTCGAAATTAGCACGTCGAAATACGGTCGAGGACAAAAAATTTGAAATCGAAAAATGAAGAATAAAAAATTTCATAAAATTATCTATCATGATATACTGGACTTTTTTGTCCGTTAATTTTTTTCGTACAAATTCTCAGTATATACTTATTCGGCTATTTTCAATCGACTGGCATTCGCAGAATTCGTCTATCTCTAACCGCTCTCGAGTTGGTCAGCTCTGAATCAGTTTTCAAATGTTATTTTTGGCGCGAAAAATATTTCTGATGAGTTTTCGACATTTTTGTTCTAAGATTCGAAATCAGCACGTCAAAATATGTTCAAAAGCAAAAATTTTAAATTCGAAAATTGACAAATAAAAAAGTAGTATATAGGACTTTTTCCGTTCAAATATTCAGTGTGTACTAATTCGGCCATTTTGAATCGATTAACGTTCGCAGAATTTGTCTATTTCTAACCGTTCTCGAGTTGGTCAGCTCTGCATCAGGCTTTAGATGTTTTTTTTTCAAATCGTTTTTTTGGCGCAAAAATAATTTCTGGCGAGTTTTCGACATTTTGAATAATGAATTTAATTAAAATTCATAATGAATTAATGAAAATGTTATGATGTACACCTAATGTAAGAGTAGTTTCCCCCTGTATCTGTGCAACCCACCGCTACTCGTTCAGCACTGAAAATAAAAGAAAGATTGGTATCTGTCACTACGTCAAAGTTATCCACGAAATATCTACTCTTTGTATTCTAGTGGGAAAGATTTAACAACTGTTTTTCTCACGAAATCCAGTTATTTTTCCAAATTCTTCCTCGTTGCGGCGCAGCGAAGAGACAAGAGTTATGGAAATAATGCAGTTATTAACGAACATAAAGCTGCATATCTTGGCATTCCTTTCACGTAAACGGTTCACAGAAGCACCGAGTATCTTGCCCCGGCCACTTTCCTCGTTCAGGTTTCATACGGAACGGAGTAAATAATTGTAGAACTAGCTACTGATACGCTTCGACGGACGACGAAAACATTTTCAGAAGCAGTATATTAAATGTTGACGTTTTTGGGTTATTCAGTAATTATGAATCTTTTTTATAAGGTCATCTCCAATACTGAACTTCTGGTCAACTTTCTCATTTCCACTTCAATTTTCAGTTCATATTTTACCAGTTATGATGATGAATTCTCCTCGAGTGAAATACCCCGGAAGTAAAATACCTATCCATTCAGATTTCTGGGACAGAGGTACTCGAGGTGACACACCATCTAAAAATGTGAAGATTCTCTTTTGTAACTTATGTGGACTCAATAAGATGATGATGACGTCCACCATCACCTAGAGGCGGAAAAACCTGGCATTCTGTATCTCACAGAAACACAAGGGAGCTCCTCCATCAACACTGTCCACATGCTTTGTTCTGGATCACGAACTCCATTCTCGGTTCAGATTCAAAGAAAGTTTGGAGCCGGAAGACTTTGACGAGATGTGGTTCATACTGGCTATTACCAAACAGTCCAAATTCGTCTGTTGCCTTTATTAATCTTCTATAGCAACCTCTTCGAGTTTTTGTCACTCAAATTAGGCTTTATCCAGCAAAAGCATCCAACTGCTGAAGTCACTATAATGGGAGTTTTCAATGTATACAACTACCTGGCTCAAATTCTCCAACAAAATTGATGCACGTCGTCAAGCTGTCCTTCCCTATCACGTATGTACCAGAACAACTGATCAAGCTACCCAGATGTCAATAACCACCAATACACTCGATTCTTTTCTTACCACCAATTTTGATCCGTACCGCATAGAAGTTTGGAAACTCCAACCACAACCTCATCTCCAGTTTTTGCTATTTTTCTACATCATCGAGCAGCACAAGGCTGCCCGGTCTCATATGGCACTACAAATCGGACTGCTGGGTTGGTCCTCTCATGTTTTTCTAGGCATTTCCATGGAAAAGAGTGTATTTCCCTTTTGGAGATCGAACACAAAGCACCGAGACAATTTCTGACAAGAAGAATATCATCTGATAAATCTGATCTGTCGCCTTCAAGCGGGCAGCAAACCGTTGATGGTTAAGAAATCAGGACCCTGAGACCAGATCGTAATATATCGAAGCAAGAAACGTCTGCAAGGAGACAACTGATTCATCGAAAGAGGCTTACAACGCCAATATACAGTCAAAGACTGTTGAGTATCCTCTACCCAGGGTCAAGCTCCAATAAGCCAGAAGCACGGAGCTGACTACCGGAAGCTACATGAGGAACTGAGGGCAGACCCAGTAATGGGAATGCCAACGGACGCGATGGTTCCCAAATACAGCTTCAAAAAGAACTTCAAAATACTGATACCAGACAGAAAGGACTGGGAGAATGGGCCACCCGTGAATGCAAGATCGGTCTGGTATACAGACGGGTCAAAGACAGATAACGGAGTCGGCGCTGGAGTTTACGGGGCAAAGCCAAGGATTAACATCCAACTTAGCCTTGGAAAATACGCCACAGTGTTTCAGGCAGAGGAAACGGCTATACAACACTGTGTCGGAGAAATACTGAGACGAGAGATAAGGAACAAAACAGTGGCCATCTACTCCGACAGTCAAGCTGCGCTCAAGGCAATCGGTTCCCACCAAGTCAAATCAAGACTAGTTTGGGATTGTTTGTGTGATCTGACCGAGCTGGGTAGTCGTAACAATGTAACCTTAGCTTGGGTGCCAGGCTACGAGGGACACCTGGGCAATGAGCGGGCCGACACACTAGCCAGAGAAGGCTCTTCGGCAGCGCTCATTGGGCCGGAATCTCAAGAGTGGTGGGAAACCCGACCAGGATTGAGACAGGCCAAGGAGTTCATCAAAAGACGCTCGCCAAAATTCACGACGGAACTCCTCAGCTATAAAAGGAGGATCGTCAGACAAGTAGTAGGTCTGCTGACAGGCCATTGTAGGCTTAACAGACATATGAATATTATAGGTCTGGCGGAAGAAGCAATTTGCAGGTTCTGCCAGGAAGAAGAGGAAACCGCAATACATGTAATGTGCCAGTGCGAAGAACTAGCAAGGGTGCGGTTTCTACAACTTGGAGATGAAAAACCAAGAGCGGAAAGCTATCTCGAGAGGCCATTATCAAATCTGCTCAGTCTGATGAAATGGACGAAGCTAGATGATATGCTATAAGCAATCGGAGCCTCCACAATAGATCTGAAAAGGTCGCAGTGGATTAGGCCAAGGGGCCAGCTCCCTCGTAACATCTAACATCTATCCTCTACCCAAGAAAGATGGAATACCACCAACGAACGCTCAGGAAAAAGTTAATATCTTTGCCAACATTTCTGCTGGACTTATCGGGAAAACAATCCCAGAACATCATTCCCATTAACACTCATATGCCCAGAATTACCCCCTAATATAGGATAAAAAAATGTAACATCTTGTCTTATTTTACTAGATTTCATACCGTACTGATCAGGCGTGGCACTAGCTATGCCCACGGCCCTTCAGACATGGAACTCTCGTTTGTTTTGTATAATGCTTTGTTGCATCACAGCTCACAACTTTTGAATCTACTTTCAATTTTGTTTGATTTACTATAACTGTACCTCAAATATTTTCGTTGAAAGAAAGCGCAGATCATCGGCTTTTGCTTTTTTACGGTTGAGATAGTTTGTTACAAGTGATTAAATTGGTAAGCTGCAGTAGCTCTTGTTTGAAATATTATAACTTTCAGCTTTAGTTGGTCTCTTGATATTGTTTGATAATATAGGTTTGAGAGTTCGGTAAAAGGTTAAACGTTTATCGAATAGTTTTTTATGTGAAAATTATATTATCCTGCTGAATCACCAAAACTTGGTTTCATGTTTTGAGCAAGGACGTGCCTAGAATTATTTTTCGGGGGTGTCTAAAAATACATATTACTTTAATTTCAATTATATTGACAACGAAGAAGCCTGTCACTGCATGAAAATACTGAACTAACATATGCGTTTTCAAAACTAAAATTCGTAAAATTCCAATTCAGTGTATTCATAACACAAGCCTTCTAGACTTTTACGGGCAAATCCGGTTACATAACATCATCAGTTGGGATGATCTGTGAATTGCCGTTAAAGCCAATCTGGTTAGACTCTCTTGCCCACAAGAATTCCGTAGATAGGGTTTTAGGCATCCTAAGTGTGGAAATGACCTTTCCGAAGTGCACCTGGTTACTGACAGAGTCGACAAGATATTCAAAAACATATAAATGTTGGAATACAATAAAGCACTGTCAGTGACGTAATGTGACAGTTGCGGAATAATGTCATAGGGGGACAAATAAACCAAACTGAACAAAAACAAACCAATTGAAACCATTTTCCATGAGGCTACGTGAATCTTTCTGGTCAATTTTCTGCGAAAAGTGATTTCCTAGGAAAAAGTTGTTTGCATCATTGTGATAATTAATTCATCAAATGTCAAATGTTTGTCCCCCCATGACCGCCATGTTGTGACGTCAGCTGACAGTGCTCTATTGCCTGTTGCACTATCCGACAGCCTCGATGACGCAAGTTGGCCAGTCCGAAGGGCTTTTGCCCTGCCAAAACAATTTCCATAGTTGATATTCGCCTCGTGCCTCGTCTAGTTTCACCATGTTCTCGTACATTACCAGGTCCTCTCTTGGGAATGGCGTTTCCATTTTGGGACACACTGTAGGTATAAGAGTGTACATAGCAGCCAACACTTTTTTGTACCAAGGGCGCCGCAATTTTTTTTCTTGGGGGGTAAAGGATTTATTTTTTTTCTTGGGGGTAAAGGCTTTATTTTTTTTCTTGGGGGGTAAAGGCTTTATTTTTTTCTTGGGCTTAAATTTAATTTAAAAATACTAGGATACATATAACTATTCCTGGGTGTAATTACCCACCTTTCCCCCCATATCGACGCCCTTGAGGGGCATTGCTACGATAGTACTGTTCGGGGTTATTGGTATTTGGGTTGGCGCGTGTTTCTATAGATGTCAATTTTCAATAGCTATTTGTATTACTAGGGAGGAAAGAGCCACTTTTCCTCCCGCAGGATGTAGTTTACTGCCCGACACGAAGCAGAGAGTAAACATCCAATGGAGGAAAAGACATTTTACTCCCATGTAATACATATGATTTTTGCTCCTACCCGCTTAATGAACATTTTTTTGTAAATTTAAAACGCATGATGGAAAGTATAGACAATACAGTCATGTCCATCTGAGAATCTGCAGTGGTGTAATGGCTAGCGTCTTGGGCTTGTAATACGAAGGTCCCGGGTTCAGCTCCTGGCAATTGCAACTTTTTTTTTTTAGGAACGTTATTTTACTTTTTCCTTGTTAGTGATTTGAATTATTGGACATTTAGATAGCTTATACATTTCGGATTGCTATTGAGTGATTTTCTCATAAGTAATGTTATGTGCCTATTTGAATGAAGTGTCGATCATTTTTTTCTAAGAGCTGCGCTTGTAGAAAAAATAATGTGTGTATTTCGAGCACAAAGTGTAATTGTCGTTCTCTAAAGATTAACCTTTTTGTCGAGCAACAATCAATCACTTTGCGCTATAAATACACCAATAGCTATTAAAGAACTAAAGTAGAAGTAACATTCATGTTTGATTTTTACCAGAATACAGGATATATAAGATGTTCTAGAAATTTACGGAAGCAATTTGATTATAATAGATTCACAAGTTTACAACTTACTTGAAATGAGGGGGAGGAAAAGTACTTTCCTTCCTAGGGAGGAAAAGTGTGAGTTTCCTCCCTGGTTTGAGGGAGAAAAGTGTGTACTTTCTATAGGGGTAGAAGGAAAAATTCTTTTTCAATATTAGATCGAATGGCTTGAAAGTGTGATATTATGTTTACATTTCGCGCACTAGATACAAATATAACTATTCAAAATCAGAGGAGACATTAAGACATATTTTGACGTTCAAATTTTGTTTGTTTCTTTAGTGGGATAAGAATTTTTCAAAACATCCTCGTATCTCTTTTCATTGAATTGATACTCTTTAATAATATACCTTCGAACTTTCGTTTTGTAAATAAATGAAACCTCCATCTTTTTTGATCTCCAATGTATTTACAAAAGTTATTATTACTCTCATGGTTTCAATCGAACTATGCAAAATTTAATGAACAGAAACAAAGCCAATATGAAGTTTTCCAGGAAAATTCATGTTACATGAAATCGTTAGATTTCCCAGAAGGAATTTTATTTATTCATCACGGAACGGTTGGAATAAACTAGATTTGCGACTGAATAGTACATAAATTTGAAATAGATGTTTTTTGTGGATGGAACTATTGCAAAGTTTGAGGAAAACAAAGGGAAATTTTATTGATTACGCTACATTTTGTATACAAATTGCATTTGTAGTACGCCACGGGCGAGAAGAGTTTGTAAACAAAAAATTGTAACTAAAAAATTGTAACTTCTACAAAACTGTTTTTTATTTCTAGCTTCATCGATAAACGTTAATAATACCCCCGAAAAAAAAACCCTCGAAAAAAACACTAGAAGAAAAAAAAAAGGAAAAAAAAACCCCGATGATAATAATATCTCCTTCTTTCTAGCCGTTTTTTTTTCGGGTTTTTTCCAGTTTGTTTTCTAGGTTTTTTTCAGTTTTTTTTCGTTTTTTTTCTCGATTCAGCTTCATCATGCCATTAAGTTTTATTTACTGAGTATCGATATGTCTCATTTTAATGAAATTCGAAAAATGAAAAGTAGAAAAGTTCAAAAAATCATCATGATATAGGTAATCGACTTTTTGTCCGTCAATTTTTATGTTCAAATTCTCAGTATATACTAATTTCCTCCACAAAAAAAAAAAAAAAAAAAAAAAAAAAAAAAAAAAAAAAAAAAAAAAATAAAATAAAACTAACTAATATTGTATCTTTAGTTTCATGATTTGTCCCTATTGTATTGATTACTCCGCTTGTTGTTGGCACAGTTGTGTGACTTGAGATCCTCAGGCTCGGAATAGTATTGGTGGAATCATTTCCTTCTTTTGTTCTGTGAGCGGTAGTCTCGCGCCACTGTTCTGTGTCAATTTTGACATAAGAGTAATCATGACAGTGGTTCCGGCTTTGCTGTCAGTTGTCACCCTGTCAGTTCATCTTATAATTCATATCCGTCTGTACAGTCAACAATCACGTGCATTGATCCAATTTCAAACTTTTTTCTGCTCGATGTCTAAACTACCTAATTCTCCTATAAGACTAAGGGGCTCAAGGCTTCATAGCCTCCCCAACATAAAAATATTTTTTGTTACTTATTAGTTCACTTCAACACAATAATTAACAATGTGGTTTTTTAAAAATTATTTAATTACATAATATTTTAACATTTTATATCACACTACTTTATTTTCTTCTCCATGTAAGTATAGCCTTATATTAGCCTGTTGTCTTTAGTACATAGTCTTTCTTTTATTGTAGAATTTTCTTGAATAGCTGATGATGGTTCTATATAGGACCGAAACATGTTCTACTTCTACTTTTTGATGGCTATCTGATTGATAGCGGTCATTCACCGTTTCAACTTCCTTTTGAACTAGATGGGAAATTAAATTGTGGAGACGACTTTGCGTTTTACTGATTTGTATATCCATACCACTCCACTTTGAGACATAATGGACTTCTACCACAGGTTTATATACTAATTTGGCCATTCTGAATCGATTGGCGTTCGCAGAATTCGTATATCTCTAACCGTTCTTGAGTTGGTCAGCTCTGAATCAAATGTTTTTTTGGCGCCAAAATATTTCTGATGAGTTTCCGACATTTTCGTTGAAAGATTCGAAATCAGCACGTCAAAATATGTTCGAGGACAAAAATTTGAAAATTCGAAAAATGAAAAGTAAAAAAGTTCCAAAAATTATCTACTATGATATACTCGACTTTTTTGTCCGTCGATTTTTTTTGTTAAAATTTTAAGTATATACTAATTTGGCCATTTTGAATCGACTGGCGTTCGCAAAATTGGTCTATCTTTAACGGTTCTCGAGTTGGTCAGCTCTGAAACAGTTTTCAAATGGTTTTTTCGGGCCCTAAAATATTTCTGATGAGTTTCCGACATTTTCGTTGAAAGATTCGGAATCAGCACGTCAAAATATGTTTGTGGACAAAAGTTTCAAATTCGAAAAATGAAAAGTAAAAAAGTTCAAAAAATTATCTATCATGATATACTCGACTTTTTTGCCCGTCAATTTTTTATGTTCAAATTCTCAATATGTACTAATTTGGCAATTCTGAACCGATTGGCGTTCGCAGAATTCATCTATCTCTAACCGTTCTCGAGTTGGTCAGCTCTGAATCAGTTTTCAAATGGTTTTTTTGGCGCCAAAAATATTTCTGATGAGTTTTTGACATTTTCATTCTAAGATTCTGAATCAGCACGTCGAAATACGTTGGAGGACAAAAATATGAAATTGAAAAAATGAAAAATAAAAAAGTTCAAAAAATCATCTACTTATCATGATATACTCGACTTTTTTGTCCGTCAATTTTTTATCTTCAAATTCTCAGTATATACTAATTTGGCCATTCTGAATCGATTGGCGTTCGCAGAATTCATCTATCTCTAACCGTTCTCGAGTTGGTCAGCTCTGAATCAGTTTTCAAATGGTTTTTTTGGCGCCAAAATATTTCTGATGAGTTTCGACATTTTCGTTGAAAGATTCGGAATCAGCACGTCAAAATATGTTCGAGGACAAAAATTTGAAATTCGAAAAATGAAAAGTAAAAAAATTCAAAAAATTATCTTTTATGATATACTCGACTTTTTTGTCCGTCAATTTTTTTGTTCAAATTCTCAGCATATACTAATTTGGCCATTCTGAATTGATTGGCGTTCGCAGAATTGGTCTATCTCTAACTGTTCTCGAGTTGGTCAGCTCTGAATCAGTTTTTGAATGATTTTTTGGCGCCAAAAATTTAATATTCTGATTTATGAATGATGCATTTTAGACAAAACTAATGAATCAAATGTGTTCACTTTTCACATCGTACTATTTAATTATTCATAATTTGTTTTCAATTTTTAGTTGCTCTGCTCGCCCACCTGATGCAATAATATTTTGATTAGTTTGTCCTTGACCCCAATTTCTCCGATTACCTGTGATACATTTAATCTCTCCATTATAAAACACCAGAAACTCAATACGAGTAGGTGCTAGAACTGGTTTTGAACAATGCTTTTTTTTTTCGTGTGCTAATGACACCTTCAATAGGTAGCTTTGCATTCTTCTAGCGGAATGTTTACCCGATCTTATCTGCTCAACAGTTGCGATTTCAAAATATTGGGTTGATCTAGATAGTTAACCTCATCATACGTGACAGAAAAATAATAGTTTAAAAGAACTGAAGAACACGACTTACTTCCCATGGACTAAAAAGTAAAAAATAATTGACAATTGAATTTCTCAAATGTAAAAAAAGCGTGGGTTTTTTCGATCTATATTCTCATATTTTTTAGTTTAATTTAACAGTACAGAACGTTCAAGACCTCCAAAGAACTTTATCAAGCACCTCACGCTTTTTTTACATTTAAGAAATTGAATTGTTAATTATTTTTTGCCGTTTAGTCCATGGGAAGTAAAGCGTGTTCTTTAGTTTTTTTAAACTATCATTTTTTTTACAAAAAAAAACGAAATCAATTTTGAATCGAATCTGACCATAATCACAATACTCGTCCATCATCTTGGGCCGCCATCTTGAATTCATAAATTTTCACGAAAAATTCATAATCTCTGACCCCGAAAACCCTTACAGACTAATTTTAAATCGAATCTGACCATAATGACATCTTGGAGCCGCCATCTTTAATTTATGAATTTTGACAGAAATTTCGAAATATACGACCTAAAAAAACCTCACATACCAATTTTGAATCGAATGTGACCATAATCACAAATCTCGTCCGCCATCTTGGAGCCGCCATGTTGATTTCATGAATTTTGATAAAAAAATCATAATCTCTGACTCCGAAAACCCTTATATACCAATTTTGAATGAAATCGGACCATTATCACAAATCTCGTCCGCCATCTTGGAGCCGCCATTTTGTATTTTATAAAAAAAAAATGTCATATTGCATTGTCACCGGAACTATGAACACCAGCCAAATTTCAAATCATTCGGACGACTGGAAATGGGTGAAAATCACGTCCTAAAGAGTCAGTTACAAACATACAAACAAACATACAAAAAACATTCAAACAAACAAACATACAAACATACAAACATACAAACATACAAACATACAAACATACAAACATACAAACATACAAACATACAAACATACAAACATACATACAAACATACAAACATACAAACATACAAACAAACATACAAACAAATAAACAAACAAACAAACAAACATACAAACAAACATACAAACAAACATACAAACAAAAATTATCTATGTGATTTCGAGCTCATATAGTCCAAAGAGGGTATGGGTTGCTGCTTCAGTATAATAATTCCATATTTACTAAATTATTCATGATTTTCGGATCATCCGCAAACATTTCTGTGAAGTGCGACAAAACACATTTTAGGTACACAAATACTCGCATATTATATTTGCATGAGAAGGTAGGAGTCTTCAGAAACGGTATGAACTTTTCCTTTTTCTTCTCCGATCATTTTTAGCAGAGTTATGACCAATCAAATATTCGGCGGGAATATTCAGCGGAGGGTAAGGGTGAACCTGAAGGTTGATGTCGGCAATCACGTTTTCCGAGAAAACGAGCACATTTCATAAGAAATTACTAGGAATAATTTTTGTGGAGAATTGAATTGTCTTTAACCTTGTTGTTTTTTCTATAAATCATATACTTTCCAAGATTACGGCAAAAATCTATTTATTTATTTTTCAACAAAAAAAAATGTTCTACCACTGTAATTTTGGTAAGCAATTATTTTTCGTGGTTCCAACAACTAGCATACCAAGTTTGGTGGTGCTACAATCGATCCTCGTCTCAAAACCCAATCCTACTGGATTAATAAGTTTGTTTCATCACGTTTTATTTCTTTTGTTTCAGGTTGGAAATGTCCTGAGTTTTTCCGTCTTTTTTTGATTCAGGTTAGTTTTTTATTTTTGTATTTCAAATATTGATTTAAAATTTCAACACAAGTATTTCAAAAGTACAGAAAACATAATAGCTTTAGGCAGTTTAGTAATGCCTACTGATGAGGATAACTTGGTTATCGAAATGCGCATCTAGGAATTCAATTACTTGTGAGTTAAAAGGAAAAATAATCCATGTTCTCATTGAGTGACACCACAGGCGTCCAATATCCCATTTTTCGTTTATAATAGCTATCTACAGAGTGACCCATTTGAAAGCGGGCCACCTCTCTAAAACTGTTATTTATTATCCGATTCAGAAGATTTTTTTTTTCAATAGATAGAGCATTAGCAGTTCTAGTTAAGTGCCATAAATTCGAAATAAAAATCAAAATTTCAAGGCCTATTTCGAATTTTTTTCATTGTCAAAAATAAAAAAATGAGTTTTTGACATTTTCGTTCAGAGATTCGGAATCAGCACGTCAAAATACGTTCGAAGAGAAAATTTTGAATTTCGAAAAATGGAAAATAAAAAAGTTCAAAAAATTATGTGTGATGATATATTCGACTTTTTTGTCCGTTGTTTTTTCCGTTCAAATATTCAGTGTATACTAATTCGCAGAATTTGTCTATCTCTAACCGTTCTCGAGTTGGTCAGGTCTAAATCAGTTTTTGATGGTTTTTTTTTCGTCAAAAATATTTTTGATGAGTTTTCGACATTATTGTTCAAAGATTCGGAATCAGCACGTCAGAATATGTTCGAGGACAAAAATTTTAAATTCGAAAAATAAAAAATAAAAAATCTCAGAAAATTTAATGTTTTATCTTAAACACTTTTTTCCGACTAAATCTTATATCCGAACATAGAAAATCATACATTTTTGGAATGATCATGAAATTTTACGTACACAGTGCGAATTTCAAGTCGATATGACAACTTGGTACTTTTAATGATTTTTAGGGGTGAACACCCCTTGCAACTTTTTTTTAGTAATTTTTAATTTCTTTTGATTGACTCGAAAATAACAGTACATACTAATTCCGCCATTTTGAATCGACTGGCGTTCGCAGATTTTGTCTATCTCTAACCGTTCTCGAGTTAGTCAGCTCTGAATTAGTTTTCAAATGTTTTTTTGGCGCGAAAAATATTTCTGATGAGTTTTCGACATTTTCGTTCAAAGATTCGGAATCAGCACGTCGAAATACGTTCGGGGATAAAACTTTGAAATTTGAAAAATTAAAATTTAAAAAGTTCAAAAAATTATTTATCATGATATACTTGCCTTTTTTGTCCGTCGATTTTTTTCCTTCAAATTCCCAATATATACTAATTCAGCAATTCTGAATCGATTGGCGTTAGCAGAATTTGTCTATCTCTAAACGTTCTCGAGTTGGTGAGCTCTGAATCCGTTTTCAAATCGTTTTTTTTGGTGCCAAAAATATTTCTGATGAGTTTTCGATATTTTCGTTTGAAGATTCGGAATCAGCACATCAAAATACGTCCTGGGACAAAAATTTGAAATTCGAAAAGTTAAAAATAAAGAAGTTCAAAAAATTATGTATCATGACTCACTCGACTTTTCTGTCCGTAGATTTTTTTTCGTTCAAATTATCAGTATATACTAATTCGGCCATTCTGAATCGATTGGAGTTCGCAGAATTCGTCTATCTCTAACCGTTCTCAAATTGGTCAGCTCTGAATCAGTTTTCAAATGTTTTTTTTGCGGAAAAATAATTCTGGCGAGTTTTCGACATTAAGAATAATGAATTTAATTAAAATTAATAATGAATTAATGAAAATGTTGTGATGTACACCTAATGAAAGAGTAGTTTCCCCCTCGGGTTTTCTCTAGTAGTTTTTCCGCAGATTCACTCATTTCATGCTTTATTGATTGATCTATTTGAATATGGATAAAATTATCTGAAATTACCATCCTTTTGTTGACTTCAATAAACGACTCCATTCATAATTATCATCCACTCATAGTACTATTATTGATTCCGAATATCCTTTGAATAATTTTGTCCACATTTGATTGATACATTGCAGCTTGCAGCTTTGATTAAACAACTAATTGACTCACTTCAGTCCTACAGTATACTGCATATTAATTTCAAAATCAAATTGTTAAACAATGGGTCGAATTGAATGAAATGTCCATATATTAGTATGCGATTAGATACGCCAATTAAGTATGTAAATAATGGAAAACTGCAGCGGATTTCAGCCGTGACTGCGACTAATAAAGAAATGGAACACTTTGACGTGAGAAAGTTTTTAATTATATAAACGAACTGCCTGAATTACATCGGTTATGGGACATGCAAAGAGCCAAAAAAATAATGTTGATTTTTTGCAAAATTTGACGTGTCAACTCGAATTCAGTTTGTTTCAAAATAGACCAGTTTTAAAGTTTTTCACGACGCTTTTATCTGCTATAGTCCGGGTGAATACTAAATACAAGAGATTTACTTCCGAAAACTTAACACTTTTTGTTGTTGATCTTCATGGTGAACTTCAAAGCGAAACAAGTTTGTGGACTATCCAAAATGTATAATTTCATTCGTTCACAAAAAAAGCTCTCAATTTTAGAATGTTCCATAGTAGTCCAAGAAACGAGGAAGCTGCCCAATGTTAAATGTGCAAAAATTAATATCCGAAAAACAAAAAATATGAGCATATAGGAAATTAAAATTCAAAAATGTCAAAGGAAGATGTAAAACTATCGTTAAATTCCAAATGTTTTTCTGCCACCATGACTTTGATTTTAGACATCATCCAGAGTGCAAATGATGTCCGCGAGATTTTTACCAGACTAGTCATGTAGGTTTGTATTGGAATTAATTTTAGGAACTCTATTAGCACCCTTGTTCCAAGATGAACTAATATTTGAATGAGTCCAATAATGTCTGTGAGTAAAAACATTATCAAATTATAGAATCATCATATCCACTAATTTTGCTAACAAGAGAGTTCCACATAATTTTATTGTTGATATATACTATTTGCTCCAAGGGAGTCACCCTTGAGTCAGTACACAGTATACTGGATGATATATTTTCATTTGAATCTACTGACCTAATATAAATACAGCACCGAATGCTTTTTCCGAAGCGTTAGAGAAATCAAGGAGTTCTACTGATTTTATATCAGATTATTACACAATCGGTTTGAAAATATTCAGATGGAATGGCTCACGTTAATCACGATAATCACAAAAGTATCGGACATTGGAAACATAATGCAACATTTATGGCCAATATGATTATAAATGCCAGAACTACACAGTGCCCTCTTTGATTATATTATATTTCAAACTTGAAACATTTGGAAGTTTTTACAAAATGTACCACACAAATAACCATATCGAAGTATAATAAACAGAGAAAAATAATTAACACCCTCAGATCATTAATCCAAGAGATTGCGTTTTCATCACTACGTTTGTGAATTCTGATTCCAACAAAATGTTCAGTTGTTGTGTTTAGGAATCCACACAGCACACAAAATATGACACGAAATTTCAGGAACAATACAAACACGAAATGTTCACAGCATATTAATTGGTCTATAGATCACGTTGCGCCAATTTTCATGGAGATCACAATAGCATACATTTCACGTCGGAAAAGGATTTCTGTTGGGTAAAATAAGCCTTCTAAGTTTCCAAAGTTGTGTTTACGTCAAGAATCGACAGAAACTCTAGATAATTTTAAACTTCGAATGTGAATGGAAGTGGCTCATCTCAGACATTCAAATGTCACTCAGCGAGATTATCTAAAACATTACCGTCAAAGGTGGTGACTTGAAATGGTTTTAAATTTTCAGAAGTGATAAAAATTCGAGAAAAGTCTGAAAATGAAACTTGATATTTTTATACCAAAATTTAGAATCTAATGAAGGGGTACAGTTGAATACAATATTTTTTTGTTGGATATATGTATGCTTTTTTTTAAAAAAAGGTGTCATTTCAAGTCACCACCAAAAAGGGGTCACTTGAAATACGGATTGTTTTCCATTGATATTGCATGTTTTGCTGTTGAAATGTACACCATGTTTAAAAAAAAACTGACTGAAAAATTCGCAGGGAAACATTTTAAAATGAAAGAAAGGCGAATTAAATCAGAGAAACGTTTATTCAGAAAAAAGACAACGTACATTTTTTAGTGATATTCATAGAATGAGTTTGATTTTTTAAATCAATGCAACATCTTTGAATCGAAAACTACCTCTCCGCATCATTTCAGGAGTAGAAAGAACCTTCTTAATCTCAGTTTTACTGACCAGTGATTCATCTGGCACTTGGGGGAAAATAAAAATATTCTGAATTTTAGTACTAGACCGGAGGAAGGAACAATGAAAGTTGTCACCTGCCAGTACTTCCAGAACTTTCGCCACAAATTTCCTCCAAAATTCCTTTTGTTGTTTTCAATTCTACTATAACGAAGTCACCTTTTGAGAGCTCCTTGCAGTTGAAATCTTCAATCTCATCTGTTTCTTTAGATGCTTCTTCTGCCTCTGGAAGCTCATCTTCAATCAATTCAACGTCTGAGTATTGTTCATATCACCATCTTCTGAATTGTTTTCCTTATCACTTTCCACTTGGTCCAATATTTTTCTCTGTACTGCAGCCTTTGGAATAGACAATAATGTATCATCATCAGATGTTTCATTGTCCTGAATGATTGCCTTTGAGCGTTTTCTTTTGTTTTTGCGCCTGTTGTTTGGATCTTTTTCTTAAGTTGCAGACGCCATAATATCGGAGGCAGTAACACTTTGACCTGGTTCGAGATTTATCTTCTTCCTTCTTACAGTTGTATCAGCTGTCTTATATCGTGTTTCATTAAGAATGTCCTTAAGAACATGCATCGCATTCAACTGGGCATGTTCAGGTTCAACATATTTTAGCAATTTGCATAGAATTTTTGTTCTATCCAGTGGCACTAACCCAGCTGATCTGAATCCTGATTTTATATTTTCCACAGAAGCACCTCCCACTTTTTCAATTGTTTGTCTCAATAAAGACGGAAAAATATCTTGTCTGATGACACCTTTGTGAGTTCTCTTCCATTCTTTCAAGACACGCCTCCTGGGTGACGCTTCAAAAAATGTTTATACCACTGCTCCCCAGGTTTATTTTCGGTAAAAATTGGAATGCCTCTACCCACTCTGTTGAGATACGATTGAACAAAAACCTTAACATCTTCGGGTTCAAATGGATAACCCCACTCTGCAGCAATTACTAGAGCTTCCTCTATAGCCCTCTCATCCTCTTTGGACAAATGAGTTTGTCCACCAGGTGTTTTGGGATGTTTACCTTTGACCTTTCGGAAAATTTAAGAAGCAGGAATACCAAACTCTTCCTCAAGATCTTTGTAGCTTGTTCCTACCGTTCTTCGTTTATTGATGGCCCGTTGCAAATGTTCTTCTTCATAATTCACATATGGTCTGGCTCCAATCATACTTTTATATGTCTTTACCATTTTGTTTCAAGTGACCCCTGTTCATGATATTGAAAGCTGTTAAAGGATTATAATCTCTAGACGTCAGTATACGAAGTCGAAAAATAAATATTACTCACAATTACAGTTCTTGGGTTGGTCAGTACATATCGAAGTATTCACCTTTATATTCCACACGATTTCACGTCAATAATACTGATTTTTTTCTAAGACGAACGATTCATTTCAGATGGTTTTACCACAGTTATTTTAGGTTAGGCATGAATATACAAGGAATAGCCAGAAAATGGAGCTTCCACTACTCTTTCATAGATGTCAGTAGAAGTATCAATAAAATTGTGTAGAAGGTTTCAAGACACCCCTGTTATTTCAAGTGACCACCTTTTACGGTATTTATTGTTTATGTTTGTTCAAATTTAATAATTGAAGACTGTTTCACTCTAACAGTTATTCCTGCAGGCCTATCTGACCACGATACAGTTCATTTGAAAATTTCCCTTGATAGAGATAAAATAGGTGATTACTGTAGAACCTAATTACACTGGTTGAAAAAGACCATTGCGGAGGAACAGTTGTAGCAACGAAAAATCAACCCTGAGAGAAATTAGAAAAAAATAGTATTAGCAGAAATAGATATCAAAGCAAACGCATTGAATGATTTCTACTATTTAATAGCCGCAAATATGACGGCCAATCTTACCTCTCAAATGATTCATCAAGCTATCTAAACGAATTTCACTCTAAAAAATTTTATGTTAACTCCTGAAAACGTCTGTTTTGGATGGTTTAACTAAGAGACTTTTGAAAAACCTACCTTTGAAATTGCTTTCTGTGTTAGCAGATGTGATCAATAATTTTATGCGCTATATCGATCAAGGAAGTAGGCCGATTTTATACACTTTTTCATTTCTGCATCGCGAGCTGTAGTGTAATGACGAATGCGTTTACATTTTCTTCTCTCCTTAGCCATGAGATAGCGAGCAAAGCGAACATATTCCCAATAATATCCGTCAAGTTGAATCAGTGGTATTTTTAGGTGGTATTTTTTTTTTCATTTTTGCTCTTACTTTCATGGTGATTTGGTAAGTGTATTCCAGCATATACATTTTGCTGGTGAAGAGAAGCAAAACTTTAATTTTGCATTCTTTGTTCATAAAGAAGGTCCATAAAGAAAATGATCACCTGTAGCGTCCGACCAGACGGCGCATTCTTTATTTTAATTGAAGGAAAAACCGGAAAATGCCATCAGACTTCAAATCATCGACTTGTTCATAGTTTCTCTTCAACGAATTTAAGTTAAGTACATCATCCATGTCTATTGCCATATTTCACGGCAGCAGTTTCAAGTAGGTACACTTCGTGCTGTTCCCCAGAAAAACATACGATCGCCCTTTTGAACGCCATTCAAATTCAGGAACGGCCTTCGAATTGTGATGAATTTTCCTCCATCACTCGAGTACCTTCGATTTCAATTGCCACTTTAATCAAATGAAAAACCCATTTTCTTGCGTCGGCGTCGCGTCGGTTCAAGTGGAGATTTCTCATTAAAAAGTGTATTTCCCCGTTTGGAATTTCCGTCTGATCATGTTCATTAGTTTATTACCTTCAATGTTCCTTGGTTGCTGTAAATTCACTCGATACTTGGCGTGGAAGGGAAATTAATACCAACTAGCTGCAAGCAGTAACGCATGCAAGCTCCTATTATTATCCTATTATTATGTAGGATGTGTATGAGCGATTATTTTCAAATTTACTGAAGGAATTGCCGGGATTATGGGTGAGTTTAAAACTGAGGCAGGAGTAAAACCCAATGTTTTCTTTGGCATGTATAAGTGACACTTGCCTCACTGGTCTAAAATCGTTTCATATGGTCCAAAGATGGTACTGATTCCCTCTTCAGTATAATCATTGTTTAAATATAAGGTCAACCTTATGGCATTAATATTGGATTCAAATGGAGGCGACATGTAGATGGCGTCAGTGGTGTTCGCATCCAAGTCATGTCGCTACTTGAATGGCAAAATACGTAATTTGGCAGTCACGTTGAATTTCCGTAAAGTAGATGGCGGATCATGTGATTAATTGTAAATAGAGTAGGTAGGTGGCACCAATGACTGCAATAAAATTAGAAATATGGTTCAATTCAAGAAATTATTTCTTCTGATGTTTCATGGACCGTATCCGCTATAATTAGGGTCACACCGTAAAGTAATAATAATAATAATAATAATAATAATACTCCCTCATAAACACTCGTAGAGTGTACCCAAAGGCATGGCCTGTGCGGGTAGAAGACGGCTATTATTATTATTTGCCGTAGGTAGGTATATTTTGGGGTGTGGTGATTTAGTTGTTAGTTTGAAATGTGGATTCAGAGGATGTGTTAATATTTATTCTGTTGTGTCATGTAACTGACGTGATCTCAAGAATTTTCGATGACCACCTGAATACTGGAATGTGACAAATACAGTGATATCACTACAGTGATATCACGGGTGGTGATTAAGCGATGAAGCAAGAGGGACGTAACGAATTCGACAGGAGGCCGGCAGTGTACTAGTGCTCGCGACGGAGATCACTTCTTATTAATGTTAATGTGATAAAGTTATTTTGGGTGAATATAGTTTCGGGTTCAATTACGCGTTTGTTTTATTTATCCGTTCTGGTAACCGTGTAGTTTACAGTTCAGATGTGGGGTGAACATTCATAGCGGATTCTGCATTTTTGTTTTCGACTGTTACGTGTCCCAATACGAAGATGCCTAGAAAACATAAAAGTTCTACGAGTGATTCGGATGATTCTTCTGATAGTTCTCGTGACGGAAGATACAAGGAATCATCAAATAGACAATCATCCAGGAGAAGGAATAAAAATCGTGTCCCAGAAAAGAGAATGCAACAGATGCCTCCAGACGAGAGCAGATCAAAAAGAAAAAGACACAGTGAAATGACCACTACAAGACGACGTTCTGTAAGTCAACCAGCAATTATCGTTCAAGTACCAGCAGAAGGTAACAATCATGATGGTCCACGTACAATCGATCACGCCTCAACAAGTTCAGTGGAGTCTAGAGTCGATCGCATCGAAAGTTTGTTAGAATTGTTAGTGCGACAAGGTACACAACCAGAAAATAGACGTTTATCTGTCCGGAGCGACTGCATTCCTGAATTCAACCCGGAGAATGAAAACTTATCAGCATTGAAATGGTTGGATAAAATCGATCAACTGAAGAACGTGAATAAATGGGATGATATCACAACTATTTATCATATGCAATCAAGATTAACGGGGATGGCGAGGACTTGGTACCACAGCTTAACGAGCTATCCTGGTACGTGGCCTGAGTGGAAAATCTTGATCATTAAAACATTTCCAGATCATGTCGACCATGCGATGGTGTTACGAAAAATGCTAGATAGAGTGAAACAGTCAGACGAGACAATGACCACATATTATTTTAGCAAAATGGAATTGCTGCGAACGTGTCAAATATCTGGCCTAAATGCTGTATCATGTGTTATTGATGGAATAACCGATGTTACGATTCAGAATGGTGCCCGAGCAGGTCGTTACGCAACACCTGAGGCGCTGTATGAAGAATACCTTTCGATGCTCCGTGATGGTAAGTTAAGTACAGCCAAGCAGAGCCGAGTCGAAAATGCCTCCAAGCGACCTTCGAGAACCGATTTGAGATATTCTCTCGGTTCTAAAAGTCTCCAAGGAAATCGCAAACCGGATATCAAGGACGTACAATGCTTCAATTGCAAGAGGCGAGGCCACTACCAATCGAATTGCCCTAACAAACGAGTGGAATGTGGAAGGTGCCATTTATTAGGTCACGAGTCTGATAAATGCACTGTAGGACTTCAGTCAGGCCCCCGGAAGACCAAAAACCGGAAATCTGAAGGTAAGTCCACTCATGTTTTACAGCTTTCGAATATTTGTGGGAATTCAGATTCGATTACTTGCTATTTTATTGATTGTGTCATCAATGGGGAACCTTTACGAGGTTATGTCGACTCAGGCTGTGCCGCTGTGACCATAACAGTTTCGGATGTAAAAAGGTTAGGTTTGCAATGTGAAACTGCTATGGTCCGTTTACGTGGTTACGGGGGTGGTTCGGTCTGTGTCGATGCCAAGGTTTCAATTACTCTGGAGGTTGATCTGGCGTCGGCAAGGGTCGAAGCTTTGGTTGTCCCAGATTCAGCACAGAATGTATCCGTTATCGTGGGACAACCGTTTATAAATAACGAAAACGTTATGGTTGTCGTCCATGGAAACCAAGTACGATTATTCAATCATAATCCAAATATTTCGACAATTACTCAACTGCCTTCAAAAAAAATTTGTCTTTTTGCTGGAGAGAAAACTGTTATTCCCCCATTCCATATGGGTCATATTGCAACTCACAGTACTGAAAATTTTGGAGATGTTTATATTGACTTACAATATAGAGACTGGCCTACCAAGTTTCACATTATACCAAGGTGTGTAATTAATGTAAGTCAAGTTGGTTACTTACCCATTATAAATTCTTCAGGTAGTGAAATATGTTACGAAAAAGGTAAAGTAATTGCTAGAGGCTATACGTGCTCTGAGGATTCTAATATTGAATCTTTCCAGTGTTTGAAAATGGGAGTTAAGAATTTCCAGCATTTCAACCTGAACGATATCGAGGAACAGCTCAGTCCGGAACTAAGTGTTCTTGAACGCAACGATATTTTAAACCTTGTCAATAAATATCGGGATTGTTTCGCTACGACACTTGATGAAGTTGGTAAGACAGATGTTACGAAAATGTCGATTACTCTCAGTGATGACACACCTGTTACCTACCGCCCATACCGCATGGCTTTTACGGAAAGGGTAAGGAATATGGTACAGGGCTTGCTCGATAATGGTATTGTTCGCGAGTCTAGCTCACCATATGCCAGTCTCATTCTATTGGTCAAGAAAAAGAACGGAGAAGAACGGATGTGTGTCGACTACAGAGCCCTTAATAGGAAAACGATCAAGGACAAATATCCGCTACCCCGAATCGACGATTTATTGGATTCTCTCAAAAACAATGAGTACTTCACAAGTCTGGATTTAGCTTCGGGTTACCATCAGATTGCTCTGGAGGAAGAATCTGTTTCAAAGACAGCATTCGTTACTCCAGATGGGTAGTACGAGTATCTGAGAATGCCCTTTGGTTTGGTTAACGCCCCTGCGGTCTTTCAGAGAACCATTAATCAAATACTGGGCCCTCTACGTTTCGATACTGCCATGGCATATTTGGATGATATACTTATTCCATCGAAATCGATCCTCGAAGGCATGGAAAATCTAGAATCGGTGTTGAAACTATTTCGAGGAGCCGGAATGACATTGAGGTTGAGTAAGTGCCATTTCCTACAAAAACAAATAGAGTATTTGGGACACGAAATATCCGGTAGAGGTATTCGACCAGGTTTTGACAAAATTAAAGCCGTATCGAATTTTGCTAAGCCAACAAATGTACATGATGTGAGACGTTTCGTTGGTTTGGCAAGCTATTTCAGGAAATTTATTCCAGGATTTGCTACCATTGCAAAACCTATTTCATGTCTGACCAAGAAAAATTTCAGTTTTATTTGGGGCAATGAGCAGCAAACGGCATTTGAAATGTTGAAGTCTAAGCTTATAGAACGCCCTGTATTGGCAATCTATGATAGAGATGCAAATACAGAGGTTCACTGCGATGCAAGCAAAGTTGGGCTGGGTGGTATACTATTGCAAATACAAGAGAACGGCGTGCTAAAGCCAGTTCAATACTTCAGTCGGGCCACTACGAAAGAGGAACAAAATTACCATTCGTATGAACTAGAAACGTTAGCCCTTGTCAACTCTTTGAAGAAATTCAGAATTTATCTCATTGGGATCCGTTTCAAGGTGGTAACCGACTGCAACTCACTTCGACATACATTGATGAAAAGGGATCTAGTTCCACGAATCGCCAGATGGTGGCTCGCCATACAAGAATTCGATTTTGAAATCGAATATCGTACTGGCACTAAGATGGTACATGTGGATGCTTTGAGCAGAGGTCCGCCAGAAAGTAACAAGTCCACTTCAGATGTCGATGTATTGTTAGTAAATGTTGATGAAAATGATTGGGTACTATCAGCCCAATTACAGGACAGCGAGTGCAATCAGCTGATAGAAACCTTATCACGACCACCATCACAGGATGAAGACAAAGAAATTCGAAAGAATTATTGTTTGAAAGAAAAACGCCTTTACCGTATAACACCTGGTGGACATAGATGGGTGATTCCCAAATCTGCTCGTAGAAGGATATTGATGTATTATCATGATGGTGCCGGGCATTTCGCAGTGGACAAGACTTTGGAAGCTGTCAGCGCTAGGTATTGGTTTCCGGCCATGAGGAATTACGTTAGAAATTATATAAACTCTTGCTTGGGATGTATGTACAACAAAGTGCCCTCTGGAAAGAAGCCAGGAAGACTCAACCCTATTGAAAGAGAAAACATCCCGATGGACACCCTCCATATCGACCATCTTGGGCCCTTTGTTGCCAGTGTGACGAAAAATGCCTACCTCGTAGTTGTAGTTGATGGCTTCACAAAATATGTTTTTCTGAAAGCAGTTCCAAACACAAAAACGGGACCTGTCGTTCAGCACCTAAATCAAATATTTGAAATATTTGGTGTCCCGAGGAGACTGGTATGTGATAGAGGCGCAGCTTTTACGAGTAAGAAATTCGCCGATTACTGCCAGGAACTGGGGATCAAACGAGTATTGTGTGCTACAGCAACACCTCGAGCGAATGGACAGGCTGAGAGGATGAATCGTTCAATTCTCTCCTCTCTTATGGCATCCACTGTAGACGAGTCCCGATGGGATGAGGCTGTCGCTCAGGTGAAGTGGGGAATTAACTCCACGGTTAATTCCACCACTGGCAAAACTCCCCATGAAATATTCTTTGGATATCGTCCTCGGAATATGAACGATGCATTCCTTACATCAGAGATCTCTCAGACTCAAGACGAACGCCGTGACTTGGAAAACCTGAGAGATGATGTATCGCAAAAGATTAAGGAGAGACAAAGATATCAAAAGGAGGTGTAAGATAATAAGCATGCTAATACGAAGACGTTTACGGTTGGCCAACACGTTCTTGTTCAAGCAAATAAGACCTCCAATGACGGGCGGAGCAGGAAGCTTGAACCACGCTATAAAGGACCCCTGGTAGTTACGAAAGTACTCGATAACGATCGGTACGTGGTGAGTGATTTGCCAGGGTCGAAACGTTCAAGGACCGCCTATACGGGCATATGTCCATCAGAACGAATGAAGCTATTTTTAACGACTGTTTCATCTGCGGAGAGCAGTCCTGCCGAAGACGAATAAAAAAAAGAAATATACTTTCTTTTTTTTTTTTTTTTCGTCTCTTTTTTTTTTATAAGATCTTGATTTGATTCCCTTGTTTCAGAATCCAGGATCTGACCGTTGCTTCACGAGGACGCGAAGTTTTGTCAGGTTAGCCGACTGTAACTGACGTGATCTCAAGAATTTTCGATGACCACCTGAATACTGGAATGTGACAAATACAGTGATATCACTACAGTGATATCACGGGTGGTGATTAAGCGATGAAGCAAGAGGGACGTAACGAATTCGACAGGAGGCCGGCAGTGTACTAGTGCTCGCGACGGAGATCACTTCTTATTAATGTTAATGTGATAAAGTTATTTTGGGTGAATATAGTTTCGGGTTCAATTACGCGTTTGTTTTATTTATCCGTTCTGGTAACCGTGTAGTTTACAGTCATATTGTGTTTTCGATTTTGTAAAGTTATTTAAATATAACTGATTTAAAAGCAATTTGGACAGCGGTAAATGGTGACAGGAATATATAAATGTCACTTTTGACTTTTTAGTTTAGTTATTAGGTGGAACCTAAGCTGGTTACAACTGAACATTATAGCAAAGTAATCGCCTTTAATTAATCTCATATATGTGAACTAATAATCTTGATTTCAGACTTCGTATTCGATAACACCTTTCATGCCATTTTAAACAGCGTCCTCAGATTATATATTTCGGTGTATTTCAGAAAAAATACTTCATATTATTATTCATGAGTCATTTTTACATAAGTAAAACGAACCTCCTCCGTATGAAATAGGAAATATTAAATTTGTTACTTAATTATTTTTTTAAGGCATCGACTACAGTGGTCTTACTTAATTATAATAAATTTTTTTTTCAAGATATCAATATTAAAAAACTCTTCTCTCTCTTCTTTGGATCCGTGTCTGAGTGATGATACATTTACAGTAAACTCACCTAGAAGCATATTTACAAAAGCTACTTTGCTTGCGTTATTGCTCGTGGCTACCAGTTTAGTTATGCGAATCTGTGAATTCCAATCCCTTATATCTTCAAAGATGTACTTGGCTACATCGCAGTAGCCTGTGCCCCAGTGTAAACTAGTAATATTTTACAATATATCCCAGAGACAGTACAAGACATCGCTGAACCCACTGAAGAAGCTAGTGATATTTGATGACCAGGTTAGCTGCTCAGGTTAGGTTTGTGTGTAACTTATCCGTGTTAAGGTTCTTTTGCAAAAAAACTGTGTAAGTACAAAAATAGTCACTCAATCCTGAAATATATTGTACTTTCAATAATTAACAGAGACAATTTGCTCGACTTAAAAATATCCAATAAAAAGTTCAAACAAAATAGCTCTCAAAACTTCTTCATGATCATTAAGGCAAGTCCAACTCTGCTTCCACTGCTTTAAAATAAATGGTATAACATGTATGAAGATGTGTTGAAATTGCAAATAAGGAAACTTTAGGAAGTGTTTTGTTTACGTGTAGAAACCTTCTACAATATTTTTGTAGTTCCTCTCAATGTCCACATTTCTTATAGTGGGCGCATCAGTACAGCACTGAAATGACGTCACATATTCATGTTAGCAAATAATTACGCTAGATAGCACTCGCGTTTGGCTCCAATACCAATTCCACAGGCATTGACTAACTATCCCCCTTATTTTAACAATGGTATAATTATTTCATATCAACTAAAATATCCATGACTTTCGGATCCTCCGTAAATATCGTAGAAGGGTTATGTGAAGTGGGATAAAATACATTTTGGGTACTCAGACACTCACATATTATATTTGCATGAGAAAGTAGAAGTCTTCAGGAACGATATACACTTTTTCTTTTCCTTCTACCATAATTTTTAGCAAAGTTATGACAAATGTAATTTTCGACCCTGCCGGAAATGGCAGTGACGCGTTAAAGCGAGTATGAAATTTGATACCGGAATTCAACCAGGTTTTCTGAGATAACGAGCGCATTTTGTGAGATATTACTAAGAATATTTCTTGTGGAGAATTGAATTATCTTTCACCTTGTTGAAATTGTTTCTTGATAAATCTTATACTTTCCGAAACAACAGCAAAAAATATTATAATATTTTTAAATAATTTTTATTTTGGTTCCACCCCTGAATTTTTGGCAAACATTTTTTTTTCTAACAATACGTGATGTCAAGAAGTCATGTCCGAGTTTCAAAGTGCTACGATTCATTCTTCACTTGTGGCTTACATTTGTCTGTGGTTACTGTACTAAACTTAAAATGTGATTTTATTTTTCAAAATTAAGCACTTATTGAACAAAATAATTTCTTTGGATTTAGTTGAAACATTTTAAAACTGTGGAAGTTACGAATGAAAAAAAAAATACTTTAAATTTTTCATATTCAATACCTCGTGTATCTGCATCGAACGACATTTGAGAAAAAAGATATTTGGAAAGTCTTATTTATTTTTAGAGGGGAATCTTCCGTTTCAATTTAGCAACATAGTTTTGGGACACCCTGTTTAGTACCCTCTAAAATGTCTAAAAACCCTGGTGTGCCGACTGATTAGATTTTGTTTAGAATTTTTTGAAGACAAAACAAATGAATTAGTGGTCTACTTTTATAATCCAGTCCAGAGATGGCGTCATCTTCCTAGTGTCAACACTGTCAACATTCCAAGGAAATGGTGATTGTGATTGCTAATTGAATTTTAAGGAATGTTATTAAACTTTTTTATTACCATACGAAAGTAATAGTCCATACTCGAAATGGAAGATCAAAAGTTTTATTTAAAAAATAACACTACTAAAATTGTGTAATTTTTTCAAAAAAAAATCCAGAAACCATTTGAAAGTCAATAGTTGTGGGTTAATAAAAAAAATGTGCAATTTTCTTATATTATTGATGTATTTCTTCATTTTCCTTATATTTTAATAATTTGATCATGTTCCGTTTTTGTGCCGAAAATCCAGAAAGATGAACAAAGTAGGTAACTAATTTATATTCAGTACAGAAATTGAGTACTCACCACTTAGAATCTGAACATACTATGAAACAGACATTTTATTTCAAAACGCCATTCAATCAAATCTGCATGCATTTTTATATCTTACCGTTTCTTGAAATCTTCCATAAGTAGCGAAATTCCGCGATAAAGTAAAAAATACAAATTTGTCTCCATTCCCACTGAAATCTATCAATGGTTTGTCTTCAGTAAGCTCGTTAAAGTTTTGGTTATTTTCCATGCATTCCTTTTATTTTGAAATGGGGAAATATTTTTAGTGTAATTTATCAAAAAATACACTTTTCTGTCGAATAAAATTGCACAATTGAAATATTTTCACTACTAAATGTCATATTGAACGGTTTTTTAAAAGTGGAAAAACAATATAACACTTTAACTCATCACAAATATCAAATCCCAAATGCAATTAAACTCAAAGCCACAAAATTATTCTTTATTTCTTTAAAAAAGTTTATAGTGAAAACCCGGGCACAAATGTACAGATATCAGCGCGAGAGCATGTGCTGCGCATAAGATTGACAGGTGCTAATGGTGAATTTCCATGCGATGCAGCTGAACTGCAATACTTCTATGAGAAATTTAGGTCAATTATATTTCAGCAAAAAAATTAATAAATCAAGTCGAAAATGTAACAAATAGAACTGATTGGGGACAGTGATCCGTATATTCCAATAATTATATTGTTTTATTAATTTCATGTTCGTGAATCGTGGGCAAAGCTTCAAACTTCTGTTCATGAAAATTAACCATAACAAAAAAACCGACGGTGGCGGTGCACTCAAGTGTCGCGGGATATTCGAAAAACAGCCCACGGATTCATTTGTTTTCTCGTAATCAAGTTGGCGAATGTCTATCGTTTTATCCCACAGATTTACAGGTATAAATCGGTACACCAGGGTTTTTAGGCATCTTAGTACCCTCCATACACTGACGTATTCTTCCACGTTGAAACATACCAACAAAAAATGAAAATTATTAGCTCTTCAGATTAAAGGAAAACAATTAAATACACGTGCGTCCGCTACTGAGAGCAGCAGACACAGGAATCAAGCAGGAGTGATGGTGTTAAGTTAAAGGAAAGAATGGCGTGTAGGGCGAGGTCTAACCGCACCCTCTACCGGGCCAGTATCGATTTTGCTGGCCGAAACACAGCAGGAACGAAAATGACGGAATTCATACAATCATTTGGCATAGCGGTTTGTCCGATTGGGACGATGGATGTTTTTGAGTTATTTTGGATATAACGAAAGCCTACTTGAACACACAACTGGTTGAATACAGTGACCATCACATTTATGGTCACAATTAAAAAATAGTAGTTTACCTAACAAGTGCGGAAAGTGATACTTTTCCGCACGCGATTGCAGATGTATAATCCGCAAAAACTAAACAAATCTACTTTTCCACACTAAAATGTGGAATTCATACAATCATTTGGCATTGCGGTTTGTCCGATTGGGACGATGGATGTTTTTGAGTTATTTTGGATATAACGAAAGCCTACTTGAACACACAACTGGTTGAATACAGTACCATCACATTTATGGTCACAATTAAAAAATAGTAGTTTACCTAACAAGTGCGGAAAGTGATACTTTTCCGCACGCGATTGCAGATGTCAGTATAATCCGCAAAAACTAAACAAATCTACTTTTCCACACTAAAATGTGGAATTCATACAATCATTTGGCATTGCGGTTTATCCGATTGGGACGATGGATGTTTTTGAGTTATTTTGGATATAACGAAAGCCTACTTGAACACACAACTGGTTGAATACAGTACCATCACATTTATGGTTACAATTAAAAAATAGTAGTTTACCTAACAAGTGCGGAAAGTGATACTTTTCCACACGCGATTGCAGATGTCAGTATAATCCGCAAAAACTAAACAAATCTACTTTTCCACACTAAAATGTGGAATTCATACAATCATTTGGCATTGCGGTTTGTCCGATTGGGACGATGGATGTTTTTGAGTTATTTTGGATATAACGAAAGCCTACTTGAACACACAACTGGTTGAATACAGTGACCATCACATTAATGGTCACAATTAAAAAATAGTAGTTTACCTAACAAGTGCGGAAAGTGATACTTTTCCGCACGCGATTGCAGATGTCAGTATAATCCGCAAAAACTAAACAAATCTACTTTTCCACACTAAAATGTGGAATTCATACAATCATTTGGCATTGCGGTTTGTCCGATTGGGACGATGGATGTTTTTGAGTTATTTTGGATATAACGAAAGCCTACTTGAACACACAACTGGTTGAATACAGTACCATCACATTTATGGTCACAATTAAAAAATAGTAGTTTACCTAACAAGTGCGGAAAGTGATACTTTTCCGCACGCGATTGCAGATGTCAGTATAATCCGCAAAAACTAAACAAATCTACTTTTCCACACTAAAATGTGGAATTCATACAATCATTTGGCATTGCGGTTTATCCGATTGGGACGATGGATGTTTTTGAGTTATTTTGGATATAACGAAAGCCTACTTGAACACACAACTGGTTGAATACAGTACCATCACATTTATGGTTACAATTAAAAAATAGTAGTTTACCTAACAAGTGCGGAAAGTGATACTTTTCCACACGCGATTGCAGATGTCAGTATAATCCGCAAAAACTAAACAAATCTACTTTTCCACACTAAAATGTGGAATTCATACAATCATTTGGCATTGCGGTTTGTCCGATTGGGACGATGGATGTTTTTGAGTTATTTTGGATATAACGAAAGCCTACTTGAACACACAACTGGTTGAATACAGTACCATCACATTTATGGTTACAATTAAAAAATAGTAGTTTACCTAACAAGTGCGGAAAGTGATACTTTTCCGCACGCGATTGCAGATGTCAGTATAATCCGCAAAAACTAAACAAATCTACTTTTCCGCACTAAAATGTTTTTTCCGCACTCTTAAAATGTTTTTTCCGCACTAAAAATAGCTCGGAAAAAAGTTTTCCGCACTAGTGCGGAAAAGTGACTCTTTCAAAACTAAAATGAGTGCGGAAAAGTGGATTTTACCGCACGCTAGTAGACAAATTATATTACGATTTCTAGAAAAGAAGAAATATTCTGAAAGTGGTTGCATCCGTTAACACCCAAAATGTATGATTCAAACTTAAAATATCTCATTTTATATACGGGGGATGGTAGATAATATTTGGAAATCAGAAGTGAAGTACCTACTGTACAACCATTGTATTCATTTATTTTACGTATACAGTGCAAATTTCGAGTCGATGTGACGACTTGGTATTTTTCATGATTTTTAGGGGTGGACCCCTTGCAACTTTTTTCGAGTAATTTTAAATTTTTCGATTAACTCGAAATATACAATACATACTAATTCGGCCACTCTGAATTGATTGGCGTTTGCAGAATTTGTCTATCTCTAACCGTTCTCGAGTTGGTCATTTCCAAATTAGTTTTTAGATGTTTTTTTCCCGCCAAAAATATTTCTGATGAGTTTTCGATATTTTCATTCAAAGATTCGGAATCAGCACGTGAAAATACGTTCGAAGGCAAAAATTTGAATTTCGAAAAATGAAAAATAAAAAATCTCAGAAAATTGGATTTTTTACCTTTAACACACTTTTCCGGCTAATCTTATATCTGAGCACATAAAAATCAAACATTTTCGAAATGAGCATGAAATTTTACGTATACAGTGCAAATTTCAAGTCGATGTGACGACTTGGTATTTTTCATGATTTTAAGGGGTGGAGCCCTTGCAACTTTTTTTGGAGTAATTTAAAATTTTTTGGTTGACTCGAAATATACAATACATACTAATTCGGCCATTCTGAATCGATTGGCGTTTGCAGAATTTGTCTATCTTTAACCGTTCTCGAGTTGGTCATTTCTAAATCAGTTTTTAGATAGTTTTTTACCGCCAAAAATATTTCTCATGAGTTTTCGACATTTTTGTTCAAAGATTCGGAATCAGCACGTGAAAATACGTTCAAAGGCAAAAATTTGAATTTCGAAAAATGAAAAATAAAAAATCTCAGAAAATTGGATTTTTTACCTTTAACACCCTTTTCCGGCTAATCTTATATCTGAGCACATAAAAATCATACACTTTCGGAATGAGCATGAAATTTTACGTATACAGTGCAAATTTCGACTCTATGTGACGACTTGGTATTTTTCATGATTTTTAGGGGTGGACGGACCCCTTTCAACTTTTTTCGAGTAATTTTAAATTTTTCGATTGACTCGAAATATGCAATACAAACTAATTCGGCCATTCTGAATCGATTGGCGTTTGCAGAATTTGTCTATCTGTAACCGTTCTCGAGTGGGTCATTTCTAAATCAGTTTTTAGATCGTTTTTTCCCGCCAAAAATATTTCTGATGAGTTTTGGACATTTCTGTTCAAAGATTCGGAATCAGCACGTGAAAATACGTCCAAAGGCAAAAATTTGAATTTCGAAAAATGAAAAATAAAAAATCTCAGAAAATTGAATTTTTTACCTTTAACACCCTTTTCCGGCTAATCTTATATCTAAGGACATAAAAATCATACATTTTCGGAATGAGCATGCAATTTTACGTATACAGTGCAAATTTCGAGTCGATGTGACGACTTGGTATTTTTCATGATTTTAAGGGGTGGACCCCTTGCAACTTTTTTTGGAGTAATTTAAAATTTTTTGGTTGACTCGAAATATACAATACAACTAATTCTGCCATTCTGAATCGATTGGCGTTTGCAGAATTTGTCTATCTTTAACCGTTCTCGAGTTGGTCATTTCTAAATCAGTTTTTAGATAGTTTTTTCCCGCCAAAAATGTTTCTCATGAGTTTTCGACATTTTTGTTCAAAGATTCGGAATCAGCACGTGAAAATACGTTCAAAGGCAAAAATTTGAATTTCAAAAAATGAAAAATAAAAAATCTCAGAAAATCGGATTTTTTACCTTTAACACCCTTTACCGGCTAATCTTATATCTGAGCACATAAAAATCATACACTTTCGGTATGAACATGAAATTTTACGTATACAGTGCAAATTTCGACTCGATGTGACGACTTGGTATTTTTCATGATTTTTAGGGGTGGACGGACCCCTTGCAACTTCTTTCGAGTAATTTTAAATTTTTCGATTGACTCGAAATATACAATACATACTAATTCGGCCATTCTGAATCGATTGGCGTTTGCAGAATTTGTCTATCTCTAACCGTTCTCGAGTGGGTCATTTCTAAATCAGTTTTTAGATCGTTTTTTCCCACCAAAAATATTTCTGATGAGTTTTTGACATTTCTGTTCAAAGATTCGGAATCAGCACGTGAAAATACGTTCAAATGCAAAAATTTGAATTTAGAAAAATGAAAAATAAAAAATCTCAGAAAATTGGATTTTTTACCTTTAACACCCTTTTCCGGCTAATCTTATATCTAAGGACATAAAAATCATACATTTTCGGAATGAGCATGCAATTTTACGTATACAGTGCAAATTTCGAGTCGATGTGACGACTTGGTATTTTTCATGATTTTAAGGGGTGGACCCCTTGCAACTTTTTTTGGAGTAATTTAAAATTTTTTGGTTGACTCGAAATATACAATACAACTAATTCTGCCATTCTGAATCGATTGGCGTTTGCAGAATTTGTCTATCTTTAACCGTTCTCGAGTTGGTCATTTCTAAATCAGTTTTTAGATAGTTTTTTCCCGCCAAAAATATTTCTCATGAGTTTTCGACATTTTTGTTCAAAGATTCGGAATCAGCACGTGAAAATACGTTCAAAGGCAAAAATTTGAATTTCGAAAAATGAAAAATAAAAAATCTCAGAAAATTGGATTTTTTACCTTTAACACCCTTTACCGGCTAATCTTATATCTGAGCACATAAAAATCATACACTTTCGGTATGAACATGAAATTTTACGTATACAGTGCAAATTTCGACTCGATGTGACGACTTGGTATTTTTCATGATTTTTAGGGGTGGACGGACCCCTTGCAACTTCTTTCGAGTAATTTTAAATTTTTCGATTGACTCGAAATATACAATACATACTAATTCGGCCATTCTGAATCGATTGGCGTTTGCAGAATTTGTCTATCTCTAACCGTTCTCGAGTGGGTCATTTCTAAATCAGTTTTTAGATCGTTTTTTCCCACCAAAAATATTTCTGATGAGTTTTTGACATTTCTGTTCAAAGATTCGGAATCAGCACGTGAAAATACGTTCAAATGCAAAAATTTGAATTTAGAAAAATGAAAAATTAAAAATCTCAGAAAATTGGATTTTTTACCTTTAACACCCTTTTCCGGCTAATCTTATATCTGAGCACATAAAAATCATACACTTTCGGAATGAGCATGAGATTTTACGTATACAGTGCAAATTTCAACTCGATGCGACGACTTGGTATTTTTCATGATTTTTAGGGGTGGACGGACCTCTTGCAACTTTTTTCGAGTAATTTTAAATTTTTTGATTGACTCGAAATATACAATACATACTAATTAGGCCATTCTGAATCGATTGGCGTTTGCAGAATTTGTCTATCTCTAACCGTTCTCGAGTTGGTCATTTCTAAATCAGTTTTTAGATGGTTTTTTTCCCGCCAAAAATATTTCTGATGAGTTTTCGACATTTCTGTTCAAAGATTCGCAATCTTATATCTAAGGACATAAAAATCATACATTTTCGGAATGAGCATGCAATTTTAGGTATACAGTGCAAATTTCGAGTCGATGTGACGACTTGGTATTTTTCATGATTTTTAGGGTGGACCCCTTGCAACTTTTTTCGAGTAATTTTAAATTGTTCCATTGACTCGAATAATACAATACATACTAATTCGGCCATTCTGAATCGATTGGCGTTTGCAGAATTTGTCTATCTTTAACCGTTCTCGAGTTGGTCATTTCTAAATCAGTTTTTAGATAGTTTTTTCCCGCCAAAAATATTTCTCATGAGTTTTCGACATTTTTGTTCAAAGATTCGGAATCAGCACGTGAAAATACGTTCAAAGGCAAAAATTTGAATTTCGAAAAATGAAAAATAAAAAATCTCAGAAAATTGGATTTTTTACCTTTAACACCCTTTACCGGCTAATCTTATATCTGAGCACATAAAAATCATACACTTTCGGAATGAGCATGAGATTTTACGTATACAGTGCAAATTTCAACTCGATGCGACGACTTGGTATTTTTCATGATTTTTAGGGGTGGACGGACCTCTTGCAACTTTTTTCGAGTAATTTTAAATTTTTTGATTGACTCGAAATATACAATACATACTAATTAGGCCATTCTGAATCGATTGGCGTTTGCAGAATTTGTCTATCTCTAACCGTTCTCGAGTTGGTCATTTCTAAATCAGTTTTTAGATGGTTTTTTTCCCGCCAAAAATATTTCTGATGAGTTTTCGACATTTCTGTTCAAAGATTCGGAATCTTATATCTAAGGACATAAAAATCATACATTTTCGGAATGAGCATGCAATTTTAGGTATACAGTGCAAATTTCGAGTCGATGTGACGACTTGGTATTTTTCATGATTTTTAGGGTGGACCCCTTGCAACTTTTTTCGAGTAATTTTAAATTGTTCCATTGACTCGAATAATACAATACATACTAATTCGGCCATTCTGAATCGATTGGCGTTTGCAGAATTTGTCTATCTTTAACCGTTCTCGAGTTGGTCATTTCTAAATCAGTTTTTAGATAGTTTTTTCCCGCCAAAAATATTTCTCATGAGTTTTCGACATTTTTGTTCAAAGATTCGGAATCAGCACGTGAAAATACGTTCAAATGCAAAAATTTGAATTTCGAAAAATGAAAAATAAAAAATCTCAGAAAATTGGATTTTTTACCTTTAACACCCTTTACCGGCTAATCTTATATCTGAGCACATAAAAATCATACACTTTCGGTATGAATATGAAATTTTACGTATACAGTGCAAATTTCGACTCGATGTGACGACTTGGTATTTTTCATGATTTTTAGGGGTCGACGGACCCCTTGCAACTTTTTTCGAGTAATTTTAAATTTTTCGATTGACTCGAAATATACAATACATACTAATTCGGCCATTCTGAATCGATTGGCGTTTGCAGAATTTGTCTATCTCTAACCGTTCTCGAGTGGGTCATTTCTAAATCAGTTTTCGACATTTCTGTTCAAAGATTCGGAATCTTATATCTAAGGACATAAAAATCATACATTTTCGGAATGAGCATGCAATTTTAGGTATACAGTGCAAATTTCGAGTCGATGTGACGACTTGGTATTTTTCATGATTTTTAGGGTGGACCCCTTGCAACTTTTTTCGAGTAATTTTAAATTGTTCCATTGACTCGAATAATACAATACATACTAATTCGGCCATTCTGAATCGATTGGCGTTTGCAGAATTTGTCTATCTCTGATTTAATTTTTCATTTTCAACACCCTGTATCTGTGCAACCCACCGCAACTCAAGGGTCTGACGATTGATTTCGTGATGAGTATCACATGATCTATCAACAATAAAAAATTCAGCGTGCATACTATGACGTATTCCAAAGTGACAGTACCCCCCGGGCTATAAAGAACACGCTTTACGTGGACTAAAAAGTAAAAAATAATTGACAATTTAATTTCTCAAATGTATAAAAAGCGTGGGTGCTTCGTGATTGTTAGGAAGAGTCATCATTGTTCACAGAAGTGTGGTTACCTAGTTCATCCATTATCAATTGCAACAACTCGTATAGATTCATAGGATGCGCCATGGTCCACTGAACTTAATTGACGTGCGGCAAAATGCAAAATATTTGGCTGGAGAGTTATAAATCATCATTTAAAGGAGGTGTCGGCATATCAAACGAAATTGTCGGTAAGAATTTGAAACGAGTTTTTATGTTCTGCAATTGATATTAGAAAGACTATACCTGTGGCATCCATCCACTTCAAATGTTTTTCCTGGGAAAAGGAACAACCAGAGCCAACAAACCACGTCCTTCGCAAAAGAGATGGGAAATTTGTTGCCGGGTCAATTGCCGTCAAATTCGAAATGCGGTCTCGGCCAGAGATTGATTACTATTCGAGGTCCATTAGTTTGGACCTGGAAACGATCTGGACTGTTTATCTGCTATAGGAATTTGAATTTTCATTATTCAGCATGAAGAACTCCTATCGGCGTTCCCAGACTTTATTATCATGTAGAAACACGCACGGGGTTTGTTTTAGACTCTGGCTGATTCAGGGAACTAACACAATTTTATGAATACTGCAGCTCAACTTTAAAGGAAAAATCAAGTTCCTACTTTGACGTATTTCGTAATTTATTCAACAACAAATGGAATTATAGAAACTGACGAGAAAGGAACGAACGATGTACAACTGATGACAGGTTATCAAAAACGAAAACACTAGATAGTAGATAAAAATGAGCCACATCAACAGCAGCACACTGTGAACATAATAAATAAACTACGACACTTTTCCTTATTTAAACAGTCCACAAGCCAGCTGCTGATCTCAGTTATTCATTTCCTCCTGGACGACAACTTGTGAAATGCTTCAGAGAGTTAAGAGACTTAAGCATCGTGACCAGAGATTCACTACTTGACTTGTTTTTCTGACTACTTGACTTGATTTGACTTGAAATCAAGACAAGCTCAAGTGAAGTATTTATTTTTGAAACTCAAGTCGAGTTAAGTAGTTACAAATCAAGTACTTGTAAATCAAGCTACCTACTTGATTTTCCTTGAAAAACTAGTACCTTTTTGTATTGATCTGATTAACTGCCAAAACGCAATAACAATAAAAATATATGGATGCAAAATGGACAAAACTGGAGTCGGAATTTAATTATTTTCCTACTTCGAAGTCGGAATTTTATTATTTTCCGACTTCGAAGTCGGAATTTTATTATTTTCCGACTTCGAAGTCGGAATTTTATTATTTTCCGATTTCGAAGTCAGAATTTTATTATTTTCAGACTTCGAAGTCGGAATTTTATTATTTTCCGACTTCGAAATCGGAATTTTATTATATTCCGATTTCGAAATTGGAATTTTATTATTTTCCGAGTTCGAAATCGGAATTTTATTATTTTCCGATTTCGAAGTCGGAATTTTATTATTTTCCGATTTCGAAGTCGGAATTTTATTATTTTCAAACTTCGAAGTCGGAATTTTATTATTTTCCGATTTTGAAGTCGGAATTTTATTATTTTCAGACTTCGAAGTCGGAATTTTATTATTTATAATTTTCTGATTTCGAAGTCGGAATTTTATTATTTTCCGACTTCAAAGTCAAAATTTTATTATTTTCTGATTTCGAAGTCGGAATTTTATTATTTTTCGATTTTGAAATCGGAATTTTATAATTTTCCGATTTCGAAGTCGGAATTTTATTATTTTCTGATTTCGAAGTCGGAATTCTAGTATTTTCAGACTTCGAAATCGGAATTTTATTATTTTCCGATTTCGAAGTCGGAATTTTTTTATTTTCCGACTTCAAAGTCGGAATTTTATTATTTATTATTTTCCGATTTCGAAGTCGGAATTTTATTATTTTCCGACTCCAAAGTTGGAATTTTATTATTTTCCGATTTCGAAATCGGAATTTTAATATTTTCCGATTTCGAAGTCGGAATTTTATTATTTTCTAACTTCGAAGTCGGAATTTTATTATTTTCCGATTTCGAAGTCGGAATTTTATTATTTTCCGATTTCAAAATAGGAATTTTATTATTTTTCGACTTCAAAGTCGGAATTTTATTATTTTCAGACTTCGAAGTCGGAATTTTATTATTTTCCGATTTCGAAATCAGAATTTTATTATTTTCCGATTTCGAAGTCGGAATTTTATTATTTTCCTACTTCGAAATCAGAATTTTATTATTTTCTGATTTCGAAGTCGGAATTTTATTATTTTCAGACTTCGAAGTCGGAATTTTATTATTTTCCGATTTCGAAATCAGAATTTTATTATTTTCCGATTTCGAAGTCGGAATTTTATTATTTTCCTACTTCGAAATCAGAATTTTATTATTTTCCGATTTCGAAGTCGGAATTTTATTATTTTCAGACTTCGAAGTCGGAATTTTATTATTTTCCGATTTCGAAATCAGAATTTTATTATTTTCCGATTTCGAAGTCGGAATTTTATTATTTTCAGACTTCGAAGTCGGAATTTTAGTATTATCCGATTTAGAAGTCGGAATTTTATTATTTTTCGACTTCGAAGTCGGAATTTTATTATTTTCCGATTTAGAAGTCGGAATTTTATTATTTTTCGACTTCGAAGTCGGAATTTTATTATTTATTTAATTATTTTCAGACTTCGACGCGGAATTTTATTATTTTCTGATTTCGAAGTCGGAATTTTATTATTTTCCGATTTCGAAGTCGGAATTTTATTATTTTCCGACTTCGAAGTCGGAATTTTAATAAATTGTGACTTAGAAGTCGAAAATTGGTGAAAACTATTTTTTTAAAATTATATGGCCCTTCTACGTCTTCGTGGAGTTCAGTCAACCTGCAACCCTGCATATAACTCAACAGAATCTCGGATTTCCGCAAATAATGTCCGCCTAGACTGATCCACATTTGAGTATCCCCGAGGCTATATATATAGAATTATTCGATACAACGGTATAACTCGTATGAAAGCTTGGGAAAATGCCAGATGGCGCAAAGTTGAAAAATATCAATATCACGCCTATAGGGACAGATCTTGTATGGCCGTAATCGCTGGTTTTGCAGGATTTCTTGACGCGTCTGGCGGAAATTCGAAAGAACTTCAAATACTTTGTGAAATGATATTTTATGAATAACTTGAAAGTTGTCGGTTGATCAGGCTCAATAAAGTAATCCGACACAGGATCCACCACTTATTTATTTGATATTTATCGAAATTAATTACGACACTAAGGTAAAAAACGATTAAAATTTCCACAAAATTTATTGTCTTTGCGACATGTTTCGATACACAGTATCTTTTTCAAGCGAATGTAGTACATTAAACTATTCGTTATTGAAATTACTTAAATACCTTTCTTACCCATTAGCATAATTAGGGACTACCTATAATTATCGCTATTACCTAGACTCATACAACTTAAAAAATTGACATAACAATGAACCTACCTAGAAATCTCAAAACACAACCACCGCTCAATTGAACAAATTTGACAAAGGGGAACCGTTCAGGTCCAGTTGATCATTTAATAAACAAGATGAATTTTTCAATTTATTAATTTCCAAGAATTCTAAATAATTAAGCCCAATGCCCTCATTTTCCACATGAAGAATTTGGAAGTTTTCATCGAAGTCATGGCCTTCCTCCAAAATATGATTGGCATATGATGAGTGTGTTTTATTGTTTACATAAATCATACGATGTTCACGTATGCGGCTTTTGAATGGTTTACCTGTCTGGCCGATATATACTTTGGAGCAAAATCCACAATTCAATTTATAAACTCCTGATTTTTCAGGAGGTGGAGTACACTTCCTGGATAGCCTTTCTATGTATTTACTAAATATTATAAAACAGATAGCAGTTGACAATGGATATCAAGTTAAATTAATAGAAAATATTCTTGCTAAAAAACTACATAGAAAGGCTAACCAAGTGTATCCAAGTGTACCCCACTCCGAGGAACCTTGACAATAATTATAGAACTTTAACGCATTCAGGACCCGTCGCGGAAAAAATAGCTTCATTTATGCATAAGCTAAATTTAAGAGTAGCATATACAGGGTTATGATAAAGTAATCCACAAAATTCATAAAACGTACAACGATCACTTTTGACAAAAATGCAAAAACACGTCAATTTGTTTTTTTTATTCCGCATCTTTTGACAGAAGATACAAAAATAACACGTCAAAGTTGTCAAAGTTATGACGTCATCAACAAATTTTTTTAATGGGAAGCTAAGATTTTTATTACATTATGTGATAGAGCTTGTGGTTTTACACAAGGGAAAAATAGTTGAGTAGGGCTCACATAAGAAAAAAAACGAGAAAAGGAATAAAAACCGAAATAACAAAACCAATTATAAAAAGAGGTCAAACTTAAACTTATCTAGTAAGAACATTTGTTCTTATACATTTTTTGAATTGTTTTACTAAAACAACGGTTTGTCAGTGTCAGTCGTACAATTAGTGTCACAACAGTTTTATTATTATGGCTCGTTTAAACGAAAGAGAAAGGATAGAAATTCTAATGATGGTAGGTTACGGCGATCGCCTTCGAAGTCATGAAGAAGCATATGCTTTATTCAACGCAACACATTTTGAAAGACCTCCAATTGCTAGAAGCACAGTAAGCAGAATTGTTGCAAAATTTGATGCAACGGGAAGCGTGAGGGATGCTCCCAAATCTGGACGACCAGGAATAAGCGACGATGTGAAGTTAGATATTTTGCTGTCAGTAGAAGAACACCCTCACGCAACTACAACAGAACTTGCCATACAAGAAAATGTTAGTCAGTCGTTTGTAATAAAGATGTTAAAAAAAGAAAAATTACACCCATACAAAGTTCATCTTGTTCACGAACTCTCAGAAGATGATCCGGACAGACGTTTGGAATTTTGTGAAATCTTCATGCGGCATTGTGACGAAAATCCAAATATTCTTAATAGCCTAGTATTTTCCGATGAGGCAACGTTTTGTCTATGTGGTTCTGTAAATCGACACAATTCTCGCTACTGGGCTCGGGAAAATCCCCACTGGATGCAGACAAAACACACCCAGCGTCCCCAAAAAATTAATGTTTGGGTAGGAATCGCCCGGGGAAGATTTATTGGTCCTTATTACTTTCGCGGGAATTTAACAGCTGAACGATATTTGGAACATCTTCGTATGGCAGTGCTTCCGGACCTACTTGCGGCATTTCCGGATACAAATAATGGGGACAACTTGGATTCCAGTATTTGGTTCCAACAAGATGGCGCACCACCACATTATGGTCATACTGTTCGAAGGTTTCTGGATAACCAGTTTGAAGGACGGTGGATTGGAAGACGTGGACCAATGGAGTGGCCACCTAGGTCACCTGATTTAACCCCCCTTGATTTTTTTTCTGTGGGGACATTTGAAAAGTCGGGTCTACATTAACCGGCCAGACAATTTAGAAGACTTAATGGAACGAATTAGACACGAAATGACTCGTATAACTCCGCAGATGATCGAAAACTCTATAAATGCGGTCTACCATCGTCTTGGCCTATGTCAGTTAGTAAACGGGACACAGTTTGAACAATTCCTATAAGAAATAGTTTTGGTTTAATGGACTGTTTAGTTAATCGAAAAGTTATTATGAAACTTACGTTTATTTCGTTGTTTATTCATTTTCTCGTTTTTTTTCTTATGTGAGCCCTACTGCAACTATTTTTCCCTTGTGTAAAACCACAAGCTCTATCACATAATGTAATTAAAAAAATTTGTTGATGACGTCATAACTTTGACAACTTTGACGTGTTATTTTTGTAACTTATGTCAAAAAATGCGGAATAAAAAAAACAGTTTGACGTGTTTTTGTATTTTTTTCAAAAGTGATCGATGTACGTTTTATGAATTTTGTGCATTACTTTATCATAACCCTGTAGAACATATAACACACTGGGAAGGTCTTCAACGAAAACGATTCTGTTTGAAAATTTATCGAGTTGAATTCGGAGATTTATTCCTTATTTCGTTGAAGGAAGAAATTTATCCGAAAAAAAAGCTCTGTCACATCAATCTACGAGTTTTTTGCCTGTGTACAAGTATTTAACTGGATTCATTTGCATCTAATTGCATATTGAAATATGCAAATGGTTGAATTCACCGGCATCAGTTTCTCTCAAATGTAAGACAGGGATCCGAAAAAAAGCCTGATTGAAATTGGCGAAGCTGCTTTTTATCTTACTTTGGAGTAACTGAATAAATGAAAGACTCAGTTTTGAATTTTTGTGGCGGAGATTGCTGCTTATCGTGTTTGTATTGCTTATATTTCGAGAAAATTGCCAACATTTATTTATTCAATGAACTTTTCATGAGGTGATTATTTATATATCATGAATAATTCTTTATATACAATTTGAATTTCTGAAAAAGATTATATTATAGCTCTGTTTTTCCCTTCGCTTCGCGTCGAAAATACAACTCGTCCTGCGGACTCGTTGTATTTTCAGCTTTGGGATTGCAATTCATTAATATTCCAAAAAATTATCGGTAATAATCATACCACTTATTATATTACCCCTGAATATGTTCTCCGCTATAGTTTGGAATATTGATAATACTTATTTAATAGTAAGAATGCTAAGAATATAATTGGTGAAACATTGATATATCAGTTATTTATAGGTTATTAGTTGCCAAAAAAACTGGCTTTATGACAGGATTTCGTTATTATTCGGATCTGTCACTGTTGTTGCATGAAACTGTCGTTTGCCTAGCAACAGCCGTTAAAAAAGTGCACTTTTTTACGCTTTTCCGTTTAATAATGAAATCTGATGTTGATAGTGAAATATTGTAATACGTTACGCACACAAACCACACCAGAAAAGAGGACGTTTTTTTTAACAGTTGTAGAAATACGTAATTTTTAATGAGAGTTGTACAAAAAAGGTGTTTTTAAGTTTATTTTCTTATAATTTGAAGAACGCCTTCATGTCATTAAACCAACTCAATGACTATACTTGACGTACGTTCCGTTAATAGATTTATCATTATCAGAAGCTATAATAATAATAATAAATCTTTATTTTCCGTCGACAGTTACATGTATGAGAATTGTCAGTACCTAAATCTAGACCTATTTAAAAAACAGATAAAAATATATATACACATATAAACATATATAATATGTAAATACAAATATAAACACACACATAACTGACTAAAAGACAGATGGAGGTTCAGAAGACAGGAATATTTATAATTTATTTCACATGCTGAAATAAAAATAGACGAAAATAGTAGACAGCAAAATATCAAGTGAGTTCAAATAAAAAATTACTCTCATAAGAATAAGGTTGCAGCGACCGACATTCAGATGCCACAGCTTGCCTTCCAAGCACATATTCATATCAAATATTATTCATATCTCATTCCACCAATGGTGGGATTTTTCGCCGAATTCCTCTTATCCATATCATGCTGACTCATGAGAGCCGGCAATAAAAAAAAATCGGAACTTTTTCGATATTCCCGGAGTTTTAAGCATGATTTTTGTGAAAAGTTAGTGAGTTTCAGGCGTATTACCGAAAGTTTATCTTGGATAGGACGTGAGACGGTTCCAGAAACGGTACGGGGCCACAGACTCCAGCGAAGAGTCGGTAATCCTAATCCTTTTATTTCAGATTAAACTCGGCCGTCGGACCAGTAAATAAAACCGCTGAGAAAGTATAGTCCGGGACACAGCGATACGTTTTAAAGTGCTCTCTCTCTTATTCCAGGTTATGCAGTAGTGCGGAAAGTAGTACTTTTCCGCACGCGACGGCAAGCCGTTAAGAGCGGAATAGTTATGTACCTAACAAGTGCGGAAAAGACATTTTCCGTAAGAGTTAGGTACAATATTTTTCCTGCGAGTGTTTTTGTCCATCTTAAAAAACAAGGTTTTCGAAAAACAAGTTTTTATAATTATGCTACAAAATGACTAATAATACAGAATAGTTACATATATCATTTAGTTAGTCCTAAATATCTTCATTTTCAACAATACAGAAATCGTGCGGAAAAGTAAAAACGTACGGAAAAGTAAAAATCGTGCGAAAAAGTACAACTTTCAAAACGAAAAATTGTGCGGAAAAGTTAATTTTCCGCACGCTCGTAGGAAATAGATTTTTTCTACGTACGTGCGTACACTTGAAGAAAATAATAGATTGAATTAACAAGGAATCAAACAAAAAGATCATATGAAATTGCGCCTATCTAGTTCAGTATCTACAGGGTGTTTCCGAAATTCTGCAATTGAGAAAATGGGTTGTTATGTGGAACATAATGTATCAATAAATGGCAAGTATTTTCGTTTTTGAATCAGTCAAAAATGTTGGAAAAATGTTATGAAATTTTATGAAATAGCTTTCAGTTACCTTTGTTTGGGAGGCACTTGTTTTTATTCTCCAGGCCACAGCGTGTCTGACCGCTGGCATTGTTTCAGCGTGGTTTGCGCAGGCTGCAGATCTTTTATCAGTGATTACCAAAAAAAGTATTGGAAACTTTAAAATTCAATATCTCCCAAAATAATTTTTTGTTCGACAAAAAAGTATTCTTTCACTTCGTTTTGTTTTGTCATCTTCCACTTTTTTCTGGAATTTTAACATCTGTCTGTAAGCTGCTAATTTTTCCCAAAATATTATTATTATTATTATTACCGTAATGAAATTCTTGTATTGTTATCGGTCCTTGATATGTGCGCCAAATTTTAGATTATTCGAATGACTGGAAGTGGATGAAAATTGAATTCAATTACATACAAAATTATATTCAAACAAGTCATCAAGTTGATAAAAATCGTGTAAATATCACAAACATTGAGATATTTGTGAATTTTTGAATCGTCTTGTTTATTTTCAGTAGGAAGATGTAATTTTTGAGGCCCCAAGAATGATATGAGGCGCCGCTTGGGTAAAAAGTGTTTTTGCAAATATATTTAATTTTGTGTCAAAATATTTAATAGTTGTAGCAAATATTTTCATTTTATTCATTTATTTTCGATAGAACACAATATATTTACTTTCCAAGCATTACAAATACATAAAAACGTTAATTCCCATATATTAATAAATTCGATCTATTTTATGTCGCCAAGAGATGGCGCAACCGACGCGATTTGTCCAAGCTCGAGCATGTGGCCAACTAGGCAGCTAGGTAGTACATAAAGTGGCTAACAGATAGCAGTAGTTGTAGTTTTGTACCATTGTTTATACTTTACAATTGGGCAGAGATCTGTGATTCCGACAGTCAGATTTGCTCAAGTATTTGCTCAAGTGTATACTTGAGAGTTGCAAGTTTATTTTCACTTCAATCAATTAATTTCAATAATTGAAATATAATTATTCACCCGAGAGTGCTAATCTTAGTGTATGCAATTTGATTATACTCGTTTGAAATCGTTTAGAAGTTAAAACTTCTTGATTTTTAAATTTCAACCACAGTTGCATTACTTATAAGAGGGTAACGTACTTATTAATTTGTCTGTTTATCGAGAAGATTTCGTAGGAATAATTCTCAAAAATTGAAAACTTTAATGCTCAAGATTGTAGGTAGTTATCTAGGTGATAGATACAATGTGAAACATTTCATTTATATTCAGTGTGGCTCAAACGAAGGCCTCTAGGATTAAATGACCCAATCTGAAATATTATACTGCCGCCATCTATTCGGCAATTTCTGTACTAATGACTTTGCTTCGTTCCCATGTTGCCATATACTCGAACGTGTTACAAATCTCGTCGATTGCGCCATCTCTTGACGTCATAAAATAGATACACATTTTTGTATATTAGTAACACTTGGAATGCAAATATATTGTGTTTGATCGAAAATAAATATATCGGCTCGCAAAATAATATATATTGCTACAATTAATAAATATATTGTCAGAAATTATTTATATTTGCAAAAACACTTTTTACCCGAACGGCGCCTCATAGTATGATATGGTTCCTGACAGGCATCTCATAAACGACGAGAACAAAAATGTAGCTCTCTTGATATGGCCCACCATAAGTTGTGTTCCCTTTAAAATCTGGATACTCTGGGGATCACCCTTCAGGAATGTTCGATAAGTTATGGCCTCGTGGGAAATCATAGTGGCAACTTCCTCAGCGCCATACCTGCACGGTGTCAGGATTTAATTTTAACTGTGTTGTTTTGAACTTCTAAGAGGTATCTTCGTGTTACTACAAGTTGAAAGTTTGAGACGTTCCAACAACTTCATATACTTCATAATGGAAATCTCATAAAGGCTGTCTTTTCAGAAGGTGAAATTATTATCGTATGCTCCAAAGTAATGGCAAGGAAGATTCTTCTGGTTACATATATTATATATAGTGAGTTTCAAAAAGTTTGCACCGAGGGGGAAACTACTCTTTCATTAGGTGTACATCATAACATTTTCATTGATTCAATATTAATTTTAATTAAATTCATTATTCGAAATGTCAAAACTCGCCAGAAATTATTTTTGCGCAAAAAAAAACATTTGAAAACTGATTCAGAGCTGACCAACTTGAGAACGTTTAGAGATAGGCAAATTCTGCTAACGCCAATCGATTCAGAATTGCTGAATTAGTATATATTGGAAATTTGAACAAAAAAATCGACGAGCAAAAGAGGCAAGTATATCATGATAAATAATTTTTTGAACTTTTTAAATTTAAATTTTTCAAATTTAAAATTTTTATCCCCGAACGTATTTCGACGTGCTGATTCCGAATCTTTGAACGGAAATGTCGAAAACTCATCAAAAATATTTTTCGCGCCAAAAAAACCATTTGAAAACTAATTCAGAGCTGACCAACTCGAGAACGGTTAGAGATAGACGAAATGTGCGAACGCCAGTCGATTCAAAATGGCCGAATTAGTATGTATTGTTATTTTCGAGTCAATCAAAAGAAATTAAAAATTACTCGAAAAAGTTGCAAGGGGTTCACCCCTAAAAATCATTAAAAGTTGCCAAGCTTCTAAAACTATAAACCAGAGAACATAAAATCATAGAGAAGTGACAGAAGACACTATTCCCAATGTTAAACGACGATGGCGAATTTGAAAGGTGTGAAAACCACCGTGAAAACATTGGATCTGTAATAAAACAATATGTTTGAATATAAACAAAGAACTCGATAGTTTCAATATTGTGAATTATTGTGGCCCATAAAAATGATGTTCGAGAGAGAAAGCTAGTCATTTATTTTTGTTTCGCCTCAAAGGTATTTCAGAAATTGAATACTTTTTTCCCGTTTATAGGTGCTAGTTGAGTGAATCACTATAAACCTCAGAATAAAACACATAGAGATGTCCTTCTTGATTCGAATGAAATGAGCGGGCCTACACGAAACTACCCGATTGAATACGGACTTAACTTATGTATAAGGCCCTCGCTTGTAGACAAATAAAGTTATGTTGCCTTTCAGACAAGGATGGAAAAGGCATTTCTATGATCTTTTATTACTCTGAGCTATAGCTCTACCCACAAACCCATAAACCTGGGGTGGGATTTCGCGTACCACAGAATTCTATAGTCGACAGTTTTGAAAAATCTAACACAAATAATAACAGATCAACTTCTTAATACAAAATGAACAACCACAGAATGACAGAAAAAATATAACTCAAACTGAAGAAAAATGACAACCCCTTTTGTACGAGACCGATTTGAGCATGCGCATTATTGCATTACTTGTCCACGACCACAGATCTCAAAATTTCTTCGTTTCTGCATTTGTGTTTTGTGGCAATATAGCAACGTTGCTAAATTATTTGACGCTGTCAAAAGTGGGATTGGTTGCTCGGGGTAGTACGTCACAATGGCGCTGAAAAGAAGTCATTTGAATTTATGAACTTTAATTTTTTTTTCATGTTTCAGACAACTCAACAAAAAAAGAAAATTGTCACTGGAGTGCTCATAAGCTGTAGAATCCATTAAAAATATTTTGAAAATTTCATGTCCTCGCCTATTTGGCAATAATATTTCGTTTCGATATTGTTGCGAATTGGAGAGCTATGGACCATGTTATAGTTTCAAACAAGCTCACTGTATGTGATGTTCGGTGAATACTAGATCTGATAGAATGCATTAATTTCAAATCAGACTACACCGCCTCCAGTATGCGGGTCGATCGATACTTTCTGACGTCATTGAACAGCCTCTGACGTCGAGTCATTTGGAACAGAATTCAAATTGTTTCTGGGCCAGACTATGTTAGTTGGAAATTCATTTTCACGATTTTCAGTAGAGAAAAATATCATTGGGAATCATTTCAAGTTTGGTTCCAATATCAAATCCTACAGTCTGAGACGAACATTTGATGAATAATGCCACTTTAAAGCAATTTATCACTCATTTTAGAATTCTCACATCATCTGACCAATCACAAACCAAAGACAACTTGAATTATCGCGATTATCGCACTCGTGCTAGACTATTAGATTATATATTAGGGACTTTCGTGCTACAAGCCTCTACACCGCGACCTTTTCAGATCTATTGTGTTTGTCCTCGAGATCATTTAGAGTTCTTTGTCTAGCACTGTCTTCTTTACGAGACTCCACAGGCTAGTTTTTAGAACTCCCATGAATCTGGGAGCTCTTGGTTTTTCTTCTCCCAGTGTTAGAAACCTTTGCCTTGACAAGCCCTCGCAGTGGCATAGTATGTGTACTGATGTTTCCTCTTCTTCCTGACAGAACCTGCATAGCATTTCTTCTGCCAGGCCTATTGTACTCATATGTTTGTTGAGCCTACAGTGCCCTGTGAGAAGTCCTACTACTATTCTAGTAGTGTTCCTCTTCTGGCTTAGTAGATAGTCTGTGAATGTTGGCTACGGTTGTTTGATAAACTCTTTGGCCTGTCTCATTCCTGGTGCATTGTTCCACCATTCTTGAGACTTCTGTTGAATCCATGATTTGGTGTTTGTTTTTAGTACAGCTTTTGCTATACCGCAATACGGTTCTGGGCCATTCAGGGCCTTACTTGCTCCTTCTCGGGCTAGTGTATCGGCCTCTTCATTGCCTCTATAACCTGTGTGTGCTGGTACCCAGGCTAGTGTCAGTCTGTTCTGACTGCCCAGCTCTTTTAGGGCTTCTATGCAGTCCCAAACAAGTTTTGAGGTAACTTGCATTGAGTTGACTGTTTTTATCGCAGCTTGGCTATCTGAGTATATGGCAATGTTTCTTCGTGAAAAATCGTGCCTTATTAGCTCTTGTGCACAATGGTGTATTGCAACGATTTCCGCTTGAAATATCGTCGCATGTTTGCCCAAGCTCAGTGAGATTTTCATCTTCGGCTTGGTTCCGTAAATGCCGGCTCCTGCACCACTCGTGCTAAGATACACGTTTTTTGGATGAAATATTTGTGATGATAATCGATTCCCCACATCAAAAGCCCAACATCATGAAACAATCCAGAGATAAAATTTACAAACCTAGTCATGAAACATTTCATTAAAAAAATCTGAGGAAACTAAACCAAGAATTAATAACCAATAACCAACAAACCGATCTTGCTTAATTAATAATAATGATAAAAATAAGGTGTTTTCAAAGAAGTATAATAAAAGACCATTTCCATACTTACTTAATTTTTTTATGAAATGCGCTCATTTTCTCAGAAAAAGTGATTGAACGCCGACATCAAATTTCAGGTTCACGCTTACCCGCCGCTGGAAGTTCTGGCGGAGCCGAATATTTGATTGGTCATAACTCTGCTGAAAATGATCGGAGAAGGGAAAGGAACAGTTTATATGGTTTCTGAAGACTCCTATCTTCTGATGCAAATATAATATGCGACTATTTGAGTACCTAAAATGTGTTTTGTCGCACTTCACGGAGTTGTTTGCGTATGATCCGAAAATCATGAATAATTTAGTAAATATGGAATTATTATACTAAAGCAGAAACCCGCACTCTTTTTGGACTACATGCAACAAAAAAAAAAGTATGTGAAGTTAGCCACACTTTTCCAGCCACGGTTTCTGACGTTTAGACCGTCTAGTATGGGATGCAGCGTTATTTACTGGCAATGTTGCCAGATCTAGTGAAAAAATATGGTTTCAATAAAAATTTGTTCAGCCACACTTCCTGAATGAAAGCAAAATACGTATTGCCGGAATATTTCAGGATGACACGGTGAAAATCTGTTATAGATGTTAATCATGAATCATTTGAAGAGGGTAAAGAAAATATTCCATTCCAAACCTAGTGTTCAGAAAAGTATATCTGGACGCCTTCAAATATTATGAAAACTCTAGAAAACAACAATTTCCAGATTTCTTTAGACTCCCGTCAACCAGACAAAACAAATTAAAGTGTTTTTCCAGACAACAAAAATTTTAGAAACAGACGTGCTGCTACAACAAGAACCTTTCCAGACTATAAAGAGGAGCTCGAGATGTGCAAAACACGTCTTTCAGATTTTTTTGGACTCCTGGTCAAAATGGCTGAAAAAAAAATAAGAATTTTCTCAGAACATGAAAATTCCAGAAAGATACGCGCTGCCGCAAAACTGAAAACACTGTTAGAAAGAGGAGATCGAGATGTACATAAGACATCTTTTAGATTCCTTTGGACTCCCGTCAATATGACTGAAAAAAAATAAAAATTTAAGAATTTTCTCAGGTTACGAAAATCCCAGAAAGAGACGCGCTGCCGCAAAACTGAAAACACTGTTAGAAAGAGGAGATCGAGATGTACATAAGACATCTTTTAGATTCCTTTGGACTCCCGTCAATATGACTGAAAAAAAAATAAAAATTTAAGAATTTTCTCAGACTACGAAAATCCCAGAAAGAGACCCGCTGCCGTAAAAATAAAAATACCGTTAGAAAGAGGAGATTACTTACCCATAAAACCGGCATTCTCTCAGTAAATGTTGAAAATAATCGCTTATTCATATCCTGCATATATGTTTAATAACACTATTGTGAAGCGCAAACCTCTAGTTTGAAATCACATACTTCATTTTTTATGTAGGATGTGTATGAGCGATAATTTTCAACATTTACTCAAGAAATTACCGGGAATATGGGTGAGTTGAAAACTGAAGCAGGAGTAAAACCCAGTTTTTTCTTTGGCATGTATAAGTAGTAGTAGTCTAAAATCGGTTCATATGGTCCAAAGAGGACTCTGATTCCTGCTTCAGTATAATTATTTCATATCAACTGAAATATCCATGACTTTCGGATCCTCCGTAAATATCGTAGAAGCATGATGTGAAGTGGGATAAAACACATTTTGGGTACTCAAATACTCACATATTATATTTGCATGAGGAAGTAGAAGTCTTCAGGAACGATATACACTTTTATTTTTCTTCTACTGTAATTGAATTTTCGGCCCTGTCGGAAATGGCAGTGGCGGGTTAATGAGCCTGAAATTTGATATCGGAATTCAATCAGGTTTTCTGAGAAAACGAGCGCATTTTGTGAGAAATCACTAAGTATATTTCATTAATATTAAAATATGCGGTGGTGAGATAGAAATGTGTGACAGTATAAAATTTCTTGGGCTTTTTCTAGACAGCAATCTCAAATTCCGTCAGCACTGCGAAAATCTCATTAAAGTACTCAATAAGCAGTGTTACCTGCTAAGAAACCTGAAGAGAATTCTAGACAACTCTGGTCTTTTTTTATATTACCACGGGCAGATACAGTCAAGACTTAACTATTGGCTGATGATTGTATGGGGTAATTCTCCAGCTGCACACGGTGTTTTCATGACGCAAAAGAGAATTATCAGAATTATTGCAAACGCATCTCGAACAACATCGTATAGAGCATTGTTTAAAAAATTAAATATTTTGCCCCTTTCAGGTCTCTACATTCTGGAAGTTCTGTTATACATTCATAGAAATAAAGAAGTTTTTAAACAAAACAAATCTCTTCATGATTATAACACCCGTATCAAAAATGATTTCCATATACCCAAATCACGTTTATCTCAATGTCATAAGTCGTTCGAGATTTTGGGTCTGAGACTATATAATGCACTTCCGGAGTTTTTTAAAAATATTACCAAGGAACAAGAATTCAAATATAAAATAAAACAGTTACTTTTTCAAATTAGCCCCTACACAATCGATGAGTTTTTTTCTCACCAACATTAATAAAATGTTTTGTATTTTTTGCTTTGTACTAACTCAGATTGTTTTAATGCATTTTGTGTCTACGGTTGCTCAACAATTTGAGGGTTAGACCCAATAATTTGTCTTCTCACGTATAAATGTTTTTGTTATGTATTTTTTTTAAATATGTCCATTGTATGTGCATTGCTGTTCTGTTTAGTCACTCGCTTGTTTTAATACTTTTTTGTTAGTTCTGAATGTGTTTTGTATTTGTATTTAATATGTACCTGATACTGACTTGTCCAATTGCTTTTGTAAGCTCGTTTTAATGGATTAATAAATACTTGAACTTAAACTTGATATTTCTTGTGGAGAATTTAATTATCTTTCACCTTGTTGAAATTGTTTCTTGATAAATCCTATACTCTTCGACAAAACAGCAAAAAAAATATAATTGTTTAAATCAATTTTTTTTTGGGTTCCATTCCTGATTTTTTGGTGAACAATTTTTTTCTATCAATACATGATGTCAAGAAGTCATGTGCCGAGTTTCAAAGTGCTACGATTCATTCTTCACTTATGGCTTACATTTGTCTGTCGTTACTGTACTATTACTATATCCAATTCGTCGCATGTTTGAAATTCAACACTCGTTCGGCCACGGCCCTTGGGATTTTCGGCATATGCGCCCGACTGAAAATAATTGGCCGGCCGTTAGTATGCGTTTATATTTCAAATGCATTCCTGGAATAATCTCCATATATCCCGGGAATTGTGTTGTCATTGGATGTTACATTGTCTGTAATTAACGTAACAAGGGCTCGAAAAGGTACGCTTCCGGAAATGAAGGAGAACTAGCGCGCCCTCTGTAGTCCGGACACTCTGGCCTGTCCATATTTCCAGAGATGAACTGCATCGCATTGTGTCGCAGATTAATTGGGATGGATCGAATCAAATTGAAACAAGCAACCATTGTTCTGAGTACTAATTGGTTATAACCCAGTGCAATCAAATCTATTCAATTTAGTATCTAGAAAAAGGATTATTATTTAATACAATAATAATTGTGATCTACTTATCAACGAACGGTAAAACCAAATTCATGTTATGATAAAAATAATATTTATTTACCTTTTTGACAAAATACGATTTATATTAGTATGGTCAATTGCTAATCTTTTAAAATTACATTATTACACACCTCTGCTTCCCGACCTCACTTCCCGTCCTTACTTCCCGCACTCATTTCCCGCCCTCATTTCCCGCTCGACGCTTTGAGTCTCGGTTAACTAACTAATCTCACGGCAGCAATGAATCTCTTCCCACCCCGGTGTGTAATATACTATTTCCTCCTACCCCTATAGAAAGTACAGCCTTTCCTCCCTCAAACCAGGGAGGAAACTCATACTTTTCCTCCCCCTCATTTCAAGTCAGTTACAAACGATGAAACTTGTGAATCTATTATAATCAAATTATTTCCGTAATTTCTAGAGCATCTTATATATCCTGTATTCTGGTAAAAATCAAACATGAATGTTACTTCTACTTTAGTTGTTTAATAGCTATTTGTGTATTTAGAGCTCAAAGTGATTGATTGTCGCTCGACAAAAATATTAATCTTTGGAGAACGACAATGACACTTTGTGCTCGAAATACACACTTTATTTTTTCTACAAGCGCAGCTCTTAGAAAAAAAATTTTCGACACTTCATTCACATTACATTACTTATGAGAAAATCACTCAATAGCAATCCGAAATGTATAAGCTATTTAAATGTCCAATAATTCAAATCACTAACAAGAAAAAAGTAAAATAACGTTCTTAAAAAAAAAAGTTGCAATTGCCAGGAGCTGAACCCGGGACCTTCGAATTACAAGCCCAAGACGCTAGCCATTGCACCACCGCAGATTCTCAGATGGATATGACTGTATTGTCTATACTTTCCATCATGCAAGTACGTTTCAGACAAAAGCAGTTCAGATGCGTTTTAAATTTACAAAAAAAGGTTCATTAAGTGGGTAGGAGGAAAAATCATATGTATTGCATAATAATAATAATAATAATAATAATACTTTATTCACTAGTGCGAAATGAAATAGGTATTGATTAAAAACAGTTCCGGAACGTGCCAAATAAACCAATTTACCGATTTTTGTCTCCCTCCGCTTCGCGTTGGGAGACAACACAACCTCGAGCTGAAATTTAACACTTTTTTCCCTTGTATAATAAATAACTATTTTTTGATTGATGCATCTAGTTTTCATTTGTTTTAATATTTTAATATTAACACTAACTCACAAAAAAGGTTTCTTTAAGAGTTTTACAACCATGATTCATTATATGCGAGCGCTTTCGACAGTAGTCAGTGCTGTCATCTTCACGGCTCTACTTAAACTGTCTGTTTGCCGTTTTATTCTGTCAGAACGTCTTGATAACATGAATAACAAACATTGAATCCTAACAATAAAACGGCAAACAGAAAGAGGGAACAGATAGTTTAAGTAGAGACGTGAAGATGACAGCACCAATTGCTCGCATATAACAAATCAAGGTTGTAAAACTTTGAAAGAATCCTTTGTGTGACTTAGTGTGAATATTGAAACAATAAATATAAGTGCACTATACAGGGCCGGCTCTAGGGTACTGAGCGCCCTCATGCAAGATTTTATTTGCGCTCTTTTTACTCATTATATCGTAATGTGATGAACATATGATTAAGTTGATGAAAAGGAAGTATATGAGATGATGCACTTTCAAGTAAATAAGCTAGCCTCGGATATTTCTTTATATACAGTGTGACCCATTTAAGATGGAAGCACCCTTATAAAACTTACATTTTTCAACCGATTGGAATGATTTTTTTTTCGTTAGGTAGACATTCAAAAAGTCTACTAGGACACCAAATTTCCTGATTGAATCTCAATTTCCATGGCCTACTAATCTTATTTTTAGAAAAAATCTGACTTCACCACTGGATTCGCAACATTTTCAAATGGTTCATATGTAAATTACGTTGAAATGCGTCAATGAATAAAAAAGTTATAGGGGAATGAAATTTGAAAAATAAGCCGTTTAATTAACCCATTTAATCAAAACGTTGACTACACCACTGTATTGAGGAGGTATCGATATATCACTAGTCAAAATTTCATCGCAATCTGTTCATAAATAAAAAAATCAGATAATAAAATTTGAAAAATATATTAATGGATTTTCAGGAAAATGTCAGTTTATCTCATAATTTTTATGTATAGACAGATTTCAATGAAAATATAGTCAGTGATATTTTGAGATACCCTCAATCCAGCGGTGTAGTCAAAGTTTCAATTAAAGTTCTGAAATTGAATGGGTGGTTTAATTAAACGGCGTATTTTTCAAATTTCATTCCCGTATAACTTTTTTATTATTTCAACGTAATTTACATAATATGAACCATTTGAAAATGTCGGGAATCCAGGTGAAGTCAGATTTTTTATGAAAAAATCTCTAGTTATTTTTCTAGATTTTTGACCTAGAAAAATAAAATTAGTTGGCCCTGGAAATGGAGATTTATTCATGAAATTTGGTGTCCTAGTAGACTTCTTGAATGTCTACCTAACGAAATAAAAATCATTCCAAACGTTTGAAAAATGTAAGTTTTATAAGGGTGCTTCCATCTTAAATGGGTCTCACTGTATAATGACGATCATTATGGTACTAGCTGTGAAGATTATCAGACGGAGTATCAGCCCAGTCTGATAGCACAGGTAGTACCATAATATATATTTATGATATAAGGATCATAATGACGATCATTTTGGTACTAACTGTGAAGATTATCAGATATCACAGCTATTACCATAATGATTGTTTATGATCCGAATTTCATATAATGGTTTCAAAATGAGTATATGTTATTCAAATATTGGACCTTATTTTGGCGCCCCTTGGCAGTGCGCCCTCATGTTGTGCATTAGCTGCATGATGCGTTCGGCCGGCCCTGGCACTATAGTATATTCACATTGCAAATATGGGCGATGTCAACAAAAGCACGTCATCGCCAAACTTGAACAGAGTCGTATTGTGAAATGTACATATATTTCATATACTGAAAATGTGAGATAAACAAGATCAGGACACTATTTGAAATAAATAGTCAATAATTTGATTGGAAACACAAAAACAAATCACCGCGGAAATTTCGAGCAAAACGCAGCTTTAATAATTGTAACGCAACCAAGCTGAATACAACTCTGCGCAAACATTTCGTTTTGTGTCGAGTCAGTTGATGTTCTAACGACCAATGGCATTGCGAGAATTGGCGATCACGTGGAATTCCTGCTGAGCTAGCTACCTGGCCCTTAAGGGGGATCCATCTATTTTGATATTTTTTACGAAACTAGCTGACTGCTGACTGTGGTTTGACCCAATATTGCTTAACACTATTCAAATATCTATTCAGTTTCCACAGCGCAGCGCGTCTTTGTTGTAGGTTATGTCTTCAGTTTGAATTGGTTTGGTTTTAGTGTGTGCAAAATTTGTCGAAAATTGTGAAGTTGATATGAATTAATCGTGAAGCTTATCATCGATTTGGTCAAAGTTCGGTGTTGTGTCAAAAATTTTTGGAAAATTGTGAAGTTGAGTGGTCATCATGCATGGTTTTGGTTAAAGTTCAGTGTTCTGTCATTATATCAGCTTGCTGGTGGGGTACGTTTGTTTTTTAAGACAACCAATGACGAAGCGAACTACAAAATCGAAAACATATCACATAGGTACCCATCATTAGCCAATCAAAATAGAAAACACGTTGTTTTCAATTATCAATATGAAATTTTCCACCAATCAAAAACGCGTATTTCAGCATGAATGGAATAGTCAATATAATACTATATATATATTAAGGCCTTAGATAATATGTCTACTTTGAATAATGTAGTATTTTCTTTCTCCACACCATGTCATTCACAATTTCTCTGTTAGGGCTTTATCAGAATAATTGAAAAGTCTCCAACTTCGCCATTCGGAAATGCGGAAATCCATTTCAGTTCGAGTTTCGTCAATTGAAATTGGTGAAATTTGCCAATGCACACCCAGCTACAAATTACTTTGTACATTTGGAACTCCTCAATGAATAAAAATGGGGAGATTCAGTTAAAGGATATATGGCTTTAGTTAAATTAATACTGATTTTTTTTTTCGTTTTTGTAAGACTGACTTCATTTGTAGATAGAGTGCTATTTAATCCAGTAACGACAGACAAACTCGAGCAAAAAGTGAAGAATGAATTGAAGCACTCTGAAACTCGGCACATAACATCTCGACATCATGTATCATTAGGAAACAAAATGTTTACAAGAAATCAGGGGTGGAACCTGAAAAAATTTTCATTTAAAAAAAACAAAATTTTTTGTTGTTGTTATTTTAGAAAATATAGATTGAGAGATAATTCAATTCTCCACAAGAATGATTTTCAGTAATACCTCATGAAATACGCTCGTTTTCTCAGAAAATGTGGTTTAACGCCGACGTCACATTTCATGTTCGCGATAACCCGCCACTGCAAGTTTAGAAAATTAGATTTGTCATAACTTTGCTACAAATTATAGTAGAAGGAAAAGAAAAAGTGCATATTGTTCCTTGAAGACTTCTACGTCCTCATGGAGATTTTGTTGAATCGTTTGATGCAGACATTAGTTATTGTCTGCTGAGACCTACCCTATACTGATGAGGGCAAGTACCCAGAAATCGATCTTTAGGTGGTCCAAATGTTTCAATGAACATTTCCATGCAACTAGCAATTGCGGAGACATCCTTGTAAGATTCTGCACGGAAATTAATTAGATGTAATTCAAAGTTCGTCGTGGTATTAGCCAGGAAAGTAGTTGTTTTCTGATGGATTTTCGACCCAATTATTCCTATTGTATAGGATTATGGCAATAAGCGTCGTCTTGGTAGTGCAGGACGTCTTGTTTCTCTATTATTATTATTCCCATCGGAGAAACCCTTGGTGCTGATCCAGTAACCCATTGAAATCATCCATCAGTAATCACGGCAGAGAGCAACAATCAGAACGCCACTGCCAGCTTTCCTCGCAAATTTTCGCAATTTCTCGCGCGCGTTCGGACTATTTGAGTATTCCGCGCCAATCCCGGTAGCCCCGATCAATATGACAGTATCTCAGAGGGCGTACAGCAATACTAGATAATGTTGGCGGTGCTCCGATCCCTTACAGATTTTTTTGCAAAAAAACCTTGTTACATACAGCGCATTCAGTTGGTCAGGTAACGGATTACTTTTTCGAAATCATCCAAATCCCTTCGTTTTCGTATTCGTATTCGTGCCTTTTTTTTTGGGTCGGGCTTAATCCAGTGACCCATGAGAGGGATTGTTCGGACTCAAGTGCACAGTGCAGTCGAGTGCAGCTGATGTCAGTGTGAGAAATACAAGAGTGATTTATTCAAGAGTGGAATTGCGCATGGTAAATCATTTTTTCTATTCACTGGTAAGGTTTTTTTCGAAATAAACTTTCGAGGGTGTTGCTGAGCTCGGGATGTAGGGCGGATGATTCTGTTTTTGTGTTAAGCTGTTTTTTGCCCCTCATGTTCGAATGGTGCATTGATTTATCTATTATATTATACTATATTGATTAGAAAATATGAGTATTTTATTTATTAACTTCTGTCATAATCCAGTAACGACAGACAAACTCGAGCAAAAAGTGAAGAATGAATTGTAGCACTCTGAAACTCGGCACATAACATCTCGACATCATGTATTATTGGAAAAAAATTGTTTACCAAAAAAATCAGGGGTGGAACCTAAAAAAATTTTCATTAAAAAAATTGTTTTGTTGTTATTTAGGAAAATATAAGATTTATCAAAAAACGATTTTAATAGGTTGAGAGAAAATTCAATTCACCACAAGAATGGTATTCAGTAATACCTTATGAAATCTGCTAGTTTTCTTAGAAAACGTGGTTTACCGCCGACGTCACATTTCATGCTCGCGCTAACCCGCCTCTGCAAGTTCAGGCACGGCCAATAATTAGATTTGTCATAACTTTGCTAAAAATTATAGTAGAAGGAAAAGAAAGAGTGCATATCGTTCCTGAAGACTTCTACTTCCTCATGCACATACAGAGTGACCCATTTGAAAGCGGGCCACCTCTCTAAAATTGTTATTTATTATCCGATTCAGATTTTTTTTTTCAATAGACAGAGCATCAATACTTCTAGTTGATTGCCATATACTCGAAATAAAAATAAAAATTTCAAGGAATACATCGACTTTTTTTCGAGGTCAAATATACAAAAAACACACTAAGCGATTTTTTTTAATTTAATTTGACGACACCACTGGATTCACGACATTTTCAAATGGTTAATGTAAAAATTATGTAGGAATGCGTCCATCATTATAAAAGTTATATGGGAATGAAATTTCAAAAATTATGTCAATACAACCCACCACTTCAATTTCAGAAATTTTATCAAAATTCTGACTTGACCACTGGATTCAGAATATTTTGAAATATGTTTGGTCAGAATTTCATCGAAATCTGTTCATAAATAAAAAAATTATAAAGTAATAAAACAATTTTTTTCTGAAATTCGACTAAACAACATTCTTTTCAAATTTTATTATTTTATATTTTTTTTATTTATGGGCAGATTTCGATGAAATTCTGGCCAAATCTATTTCGAAATATTCTGAATCCAGTGGTGTAGTAAGAATTTTGATAAATAATCTGAAATTGAAGTGGTGGGTTAATTTATTGACATAATTTTCAAATTTCATTCCCATATAACTTTTTTACTGGTGGACGCATTCCCACGTTATTTCCACGTAGAGAATTTGAAAATGTCGTGAATCTAGTGGCGTCGTCAGATCTATTTAAAAAAAAATCGATAGTATGTTTTTTGGATTTTTGACCTTGAAAAAAATTCGAAGTAGGCCTTGTAATTTTCATTTTTATTTCGAGTTTATGGCAATCAACTAGAACTATTGATGCTCTATCCATTGAAAAAAAAATCTTCTGAATCGTATAATAAATAACAATTTTAGGGAGGTGGCCCGCTTTCAAATGGGTCACTCTGTATAATATGTGAATATCTGCGTACCTAAAATGTGTTTTGTCCCACTTCACATAACCCTTCTACGATATTTACGGATGATCATCGATATTTTAGTTGATACGAAATAATTATACTGGAGCAGATATCAGTACCTCTTTGGACCATATACAACAATTTGAGGCTAGTGAGACAAGTCTCACTTGTACCTGCATGCCAAAGAAAAAACAGGGTTTTACTCCTGCCTTAGTTTTTATCTCATCCATAATCCCGGCAATGTCTTCAGTAAATCTTGAAAATAATCGCTCATACACATCCTACATAAAAAATTAAGTATGTGATTTCAAGCTTGAGGTTTGCACTTCACTATATATATGCAGGATGTGATTAAGCGATTATTTTCAACATTTAGTAAAGAGAATGCCGATTTTATGGGTAAGTTGAAAATGAGGCAGGAGTAAAACAAAGTTTTTTTTTTTTGGCATGTATAAGTGGGACCTGTCACACTACTTTAAAATTGTTGCATATAGTCCAAAGAGGGTATGGGTTGCTGCTTCAGTATAATAATTCCTTATTTACTAAATTATTCATGATTTTCGGATCATCCGCAAACATCTCCGTGAAGTGCGACAAAACACATTTTAGGTACTCAAATACTCGCATATTACATTTGCATGAGAAGGTAGGAGTCTTCAGAAACAATATGAACTTTTCCTTTTCCTTCTCCGATCATTTTTAGCAGAGTTATGACCAATCAATTATTCGGCTCCGCCAGAACTTTCTGCGGCGGGTAAGGACATGAAATTTGATGTCGCGTTCAATCACATTTTCTGAGAAAACGAGCGTATTTCATAAAAAATTGCCTAGTGAAAATGTGGAATGTTATTCCTTGCTCTTAGCATAACCTCTCCAAGATTTTTTCAACTTATTTTAGATATTCAGAGCGTGTTTTAGCCTACAGATACCAAATCACAGTACTTTTTGTATGTTAAGTAAGAAATAAGAAAAGGAAGAAAAAATATAACTTTTGTCCAGTTTCCACTAACACTTTACTACTCTATTACGACCGGTTTCGGCTGTGTTAGTGGAAACTGGACAAAAGTTATATTTTTTCTTCCTTTTCTTATTTCACCATGAATTTCCTCAAAATAAACAGATCATCAATCAAACAAATGTTAAGTAAGAATTAAACAGCATTATGCATGTAATTCACCCTGGCTAGAATATAGATCAAGAACTAAATAGAGCTTTTAATGTCCTTATTAATGAAGACATCAACAACACTTATTATGACATCCCCTATAATGTTTTAATTCCTACAGTAAAACCAACCTACCAATAGATTTTAAATTTCCCGTACGTTCATATTGAGTGTCTTATCACTAGATATTTTACGGAATATAATCCGTTGTCCGACGAGTGCGCAGCACGTTTTCACGTCTAACTTTAGGCTGGTTTAACTGTACGTCTACCTCTTTTGATATAAAGAATGTATAAGTCAAACGTCTAGGTAACTTTAAAATTTACTTTTCTCATGGTAACCGATTAATGACGTCATGCGTATGTATCTCTCCCAATGAAATTACTGCCTCTAAATTTCCAGAATGAGGTTAATACTGAATTTATTCGTCACTCGTTTAAGTTGCCGTATACACTGTGACTGCAATCTTGGTATTATTTATTAGTGTCAGTTCCTGTGACAGCTTTAAAGGAAACACTGCGGAAACGTCCAGACGCGTAAAATATTACTCTCATCAGCTTCAGCGGAAATAGCCACCATTATCGTTTGTTCGAAATTATCTGAATATTCAGTTCATCAGTGTCTAAGAATTGGTTTGGAGTTTTTCGTAGTAAATTCTCGAATGATGGAAATGTAGGAGAATATTTCGGTCAAAACTAGAGATTTCGCAAGCTATAGTCTCAATTTTCGTAATATTCCTTTGTTTCAATGTTTTAATATTCACTTTTAGTCGCGAATCGGATGCGTTCAAAGTTTTACTAACTTGTATATTCGAACGCTTTCGACAGCAGTCAGTGCTGTCATCTTCACAGCTCTACATAGGTAAACTTATTTTCCTTCGTGTATTTGTAGCCATATGCATAAAAAAATTGTCTTACCTAAAAACGGTCATTTTCAGCAAATTGCTGAAACTATTGTTCAAACACTTTGTTTTTCAGCAATCCAAACCCGAAACGCAGTGGCGCAGCCAGGATTTCAGTTTGGGGGGGGGGTTTGAACATACAATTTATCAGTTACCAGAACTTTTTTTTTCGTCAGATGTAAGTAAGTTACCAGAGGAAGCTTCGAAGTGCGATACAGTTGAAAACTGAGGTTCTCATTTAATTACAGCTGCCATATATTCCTACAATTATCAAAAATTACCTAAAAACGGAATGGTATCCATAAAGAAATGCTCACAACTGCCATTTCTTAAATGGCAACTTTTAAATTTGTCATGATAAAAAATCATAAATTATCTGTTTACTCGTGTGAAAAGTTTTGGAGAATTCCCAAAGGAAACGAAGATACAATCAGGTTTCATGATGAGTATTCCTAAAATTGAAAGTTCTTCAACGTAGGCGGCTTAGAACATAATTAAGAAAGCAATACACAAAAGATCATATTATTTCAACGAAATCAAAGTTTGTTCTACTTATTTAAACAATGCTGCTTTTTTGTTTCGCTTCTTTATGTTCATGGCCGCCTTCATTGAAGAATATCCAATTTTGAGAACACTCATGATAAAAAATCTTGTATTTGCGATTTCTTTCGAAATTCTTAAAAAAATTTCACACGATTAATCTTATAATTAATCATTTTTTATCATGTCGAACTGAAAAGAACATGTTGCCATTTGAGAAATAGCAGTTGTGAGCATTTCTTTATTGGTACTATTCCGTTTTTAGTAAATTTTTGATAATTGTTGGATTATATGAGAGCTGCAATTACACGAGAAACTCAGTTTTCAACTGTATCGCACTTTCATGGCCAACTTTGTTTGACTGAACAATCAACAAAATCTCCGCCAGTTTTCAACCGATTTTCAATTTTGAAGAACAGTGTTATCACAAATTGCGTGCTCTTTCGGATAGTGAAAAAATATGTACAGGGTGTCATTTGAAAAAAAAATTGGGGTCACTTCCGGTTAAACCGGAAGTAGTGCATTTTCAGTAGAGTGGTCAAAATATTCGTATTCAAGTATTATACTAAATTTGAAATCTTACCGCACCTCGTGATCACCCGGTATAGATGGTTTTCAAAAATTATCATGAGACAAAATATTTTTAGGGATCAACCCCTCATATTTATTAAACAACCTATCAGGTGTAGCACTGAGTAATTGATCCAGGAGTATTGAACATAAAATGGTGGAATATATTTCCGTTTTTCAAGTTGAAATGCAGATTATTCTCAGATGAAAACGTTTCACCAACAATGGCCCCATTCTGCGTTTATAGCAAATTTATTCATAACCATTCATCACATAAAAGCATCATAACATCGAAACGCATTATGCAAATCATATTATCTCCTTCGCAGAGAATTCAATGTAACCCATTTGTTTGAATTTTGCTCGCACAAAGCCAGCGGAATTGAAAAGCCACAAAATCAACCGTTATAGTTCTCACTTATAATCTCCCTAGTACATGAATTTTCAAAAAATTCATGTACTCGAAAAAATTCCGGCAATAATTCAAGCACGCGGGGGATTCGGTAAGAAAATTTCAAACCAAAATATATTAAATTAATGGTTAATTCAACTGACTTGTAGATTATTCTGAGAGAAAACAAGTTGTAACATCAGTGGGCCATGAATGGTTTTTGTTGATATAATGACAGTTACGCGTTGGTATTAGTGGCGGTGTTTGTATGTGAGAAAGGAAAATTCATTTTGCGACATTTTCAACCTAAAATTACATTGCACATCACGCAGAACTAAAATAGTTTTGACTGGTCACAGCGGATTGTCTATTGGGAAGTGATGTGGAAAGGAATTGTTGCAAATTTCAGCCGAGTATTCACGAAAAGATAAGTTGAATAAAATTGTTTCAAATATTAAGTTCATCAAGTCAAGCATAAATAGATTTGATTGATATACATTTTTTACCGATGGACCTATTTATCGTTGAAGTGTAAGTTCCCAAAATATTTTCAGACACATTCGAAATATTTAGTGAATATATAATTATGAAATATTATCTCCTTTAATATGAAAAATAACATTTCATTTGTACATAAAAGCAAAATGTTAACTATCACATGTCAAATATTTGACAGAAAAATTTCCACTTATTAATTTCGCCCAGGGTACCCAGGAGGATAAAAATTTCCGGAAATTTTTTGGGTTGCCATGGCAACTAAATAAAAACCAATTTTTTGATTGGCTGAAAAAGTGAGGGGTGAAATTTTCATATTAAAAGCCCAGTCACAAACTAATATCATAGTTCCAGTTATTTTTAACAATAAAAATATGGCGGAAATTATGACTATTTCTAGCCGTTGTCGCCTTATTAAATTTCCAAAATTTTCAGAGACTCATTCTCACACACACAAATAATATGTTACGAATATGGAATGGTTGATTTGTATCATGTAGAATTTACTTTAGAGGAATTAAAATTTTTATATTTTATTTCTGGTTTGTTGAGATATAGCAACAACAGTTATCCACAGAATCAATCAAATACAAATTTCCACGAAGTTCTCGCATCACTCTCTGATCAACACATCTTTTTGAGGTGGTACCCCAGAGGGGAGTCCCGTTACCATCTTCAAGTCTTTCTTGTCCAACTCGAGATGCTGTTCAGCTTTCTTTGGCGATAGACACACTAGTATTTTCGCTTGTCTTTGTCCTGGCACTTTATTCCAGTGAGATTTCATTTAATCGGTTTCCCAGCGTCGGAACTCTTCTTTTAAGTGGTCTTTGGAGAGTCCATAGAAGGGTTCTGGGCCGGGAAATTGTGTGTTTGCCCCTTCTTTGGCAAGGCAATCTGCTTCTTCGTTGCCTTTAATTCCTCTGTGACCTGGCACCCACATCAGGGTGACCTGATTGTTTGCTGCCAGTTGTCTAAGGGATTGTTTACAGTCCCAAGTCAGCTTAGGCTCACAGGTGTATGACAGAGCTTTTGGTGCTGCTTGGCTATCTGACAGTATATAGATTTCTGCCTTCGAGTGCCTCTTTCAAGCCATTCCTGGGCACCTAACTCTATAGCATGTACTTCTGCTTGGAAGATGGTTGGGGTGTTACCAAGGGGTTTTGAGAGCCTGAAATTTTATACTATAACGCCCACTCCAACCCTTTTGTCCATCTTAGATCCATCTGTGTACCACACTGATGCATCCCTTCCCAGTTGAGGTCCGTTCTCTGTGCAAGTTTGGTGGCTGTTTATGACCACTTCAAACTGCATTTCGAAGTCGTACCTAACTGGCAGGAAATCCGTCGGTTTAGACATGGCTTCTAGGGAAATATGTTCCAAAATCTTCAAGTGTCCGATCGGATTTCCTGCTTTTAAAATTTTTGTCTGGCTCAATCTGAAGTCACTGTTTGCTGCTTCTTTCGGCAAACATAGGTGCAATGGCGGAAGGTTTAGTATTACCGCTAAGGCTGCAGTGGGGCACGTAAATATTGCCCCTGTTATTCCCAAACACTTTCTGCAGCTTGACTTGTGTCGAAATTTGTTGAATTTTTGGCCACCATACCAGTGAGGCGTAGGTGACCATGGGTTTGATGATCGTTTGGTATGACCAATAAATCATTTTTGGTTTCAGACCCCATGTCTTACTAAAGACTCTGCGGCATGTCCAGCTTGCCGCCATAGCTTTGTAAAGAATGTGGTTGATTTGGCTGTTCCAAGTCAGTTTTTGGTCTATTATAACGCCCAAATATTTCACCTCTTTGGAAAAAGCTACCTGGGTTCCATTCAGAATTCACGCTATTACAAAGTGCTCCACGTTTGAGTCTGGTTGGGAAAAAAGCGTCTGTGTTTGGTGACAACCAATCAGAGAGCTAGAATATCTGCCGCTGAATGAAACGTGGTACGCTTATACAGTGAGCACCATATGTAACGGATAAATTCATTTTCTACGTTATTAGCCATTTTCAAGAATAACCCTGAAACACGTCGATTTATGTATTTGAAAAGACACTCTGTGACATAAAAAAAATCCCCCTTCCTTCACACCCTCAACGTGACAGCTACCCCCCCAATTTTTTTAAATGCAATAGGAGGTCAAGTGATACCTCATTTTGAAGGGTATTCAATTTTCTATACAGCCATATCTTTATTTTTTAATTTCGTTCATGCGCCATAATAAAAAAATATTGTTCAATAGGTTGAAATGTTGACAGGTATCATTGAACCCGCTGTATTATGCTATGCACCTTCAATTGTTTTGGTTTATTTACCAACCGTTTTTTGTCAGCCGTGACAGTTGAGTAACAAATTATTTGTTCTCTGTGAACTTGCTGAAGAGAACAGTTTTGCAGTTGTTGGTTGTGTTCTAGCAATGTCTCATTTGACTGAACGTCAAATAATAAAAGTGTTAATAATGCTAGGATGTGGGGACAAAACTAGAACCCAGAAGAATGTAAGTGAAATGTTCAATAATAAATATCCTGATCATCACATTTCTCAATCTACCGTTAGTAGAATAGAAACAAAATTTCGTGAATTTGGGACTGTCAAAGATATTTCAAAACCAGGCAGAAGGTTATTGATTGACGATGAGAAGAAATTGGATATTTTGGTAGACATAGAGGAGATTCCACATAAACCTACCCGACAACTTGCCGCCGATTACGACATAAGTCAAAGTTCAATATTGCGTGTTTTTAAAAGTGAAAAGCACCACCCTTATAAAGTACAATTGGTACATGAACTCAACGAAGACGATCCAGATCGCTGAACTGAGTTTTGCGAAATAATGGACGCCAGGTGCTTGCGGGATCCATCGTTTAAAAAAAATATCTTGTTTTCCGACGAGTCATTTTTTTTTTCAAATGGAACCGTCAATAGACAATATTGTCGATATTGGAGCCGAGAGAATCCCTATTGGATGATGGAGGCCCACACTCAATGTCCCAGAAAAGTAAATGTTTGGGCAGGGATTATAAATAATCGCATAATTGGACCATATTTTTTCAACGAAATATTAAACGGTGAACGTTACTTGGAATTTTTGACTAATTTTTTAGTTCCAACGCTAAAAAGACTTTTTCCAGATAATGATAATCCGAATCAAATAGATAGGAATATCTGGTATCAGCAAGATGGTGCTCTATCACATTTTGCAGCTGAAATTCGTGCATATCTGAATGAAGTTTTTCCCAACAGATGGATTGGTAGACGAGGTGCCATATAGTGGCCAGCCCATTCTCCCGACATGACACCGCTTGACTACTTTTTGTGGGGTTACCTGAAATCCAAAGTATACGTCAGTGGACCAAACAATATTGAAAGTTTGCAAATCAGAATTAGAGAAGAAATAGAACGTATCACTCCCGAAACCATTCAAGATGTTGTTGATAACTTTCAGCAACGTCTTTATTATTGTCAAGAAACAAATGGCTGTCAGTTTGAACATTTGATCTGAAAAATTTCGTTAGTAGCACATTAATTGATACCGCTATAGTACATGATTTAGATAACACAATTTATTCAATTGTTTTTTCATGGCGCATGAACGAAATTCAAAAATAAAGATATGGCTGTATAGAAAATTGAAAATCTTTCAAAATGAGGTATCACTTGACCTCCTATTGCATTTAAAAAAATTTGGGGGGGTGGCTGTCACGTTGAGGGGTGTGAAGGAGGGGGGATTTTTTTTATGTCACAGAGTGTCTTTTCAAATACATAAATCGACGTGTTTCAGGGTTTTACTTGAAAATGGTTAATAACGTAGAAAATGAATTTATCCGTTACATATGGTGCTCACTGTATGTTTCCCGTGCATTGAATAGATTGAGGATCACGGACAAAAAATCTCATAGGTCGAATTGCTCTCGAGGCCGCCCGGCCTGTAAAACCCCCTCTGCAATCTTGAAAATGAATCTGTATTCATCAAATACTATTTATGTCTCTGAAACTTTCGTAATACACTGCCAAGTCTAGCAACCTTCACCCGAGAAGAACCCTTTGTACAATCAAGTAGGCACGTGAACAATATCAGTCGATGCGTCCTCTCTCTCCACACATAATTTCGCATGATTAATCAGAGAACATCCAGGTGAACTCGAGTCAGAGGCCTTTCATTAAACTATGCAAGATTATTTGCTCCAGCCAGAACTTAATTAACATTTATGAGTTGGTTGTATATGAAATATATTCCGAACAATCCTGAGAAAACTTTTCCGCTGAAATAATTCTCAGTCGAATGTTTTTGGGTGACTGCGAGTTCAGGTGAGAATTACAGAATGGTTACGAACTTTGAATGAAAGCGCAGATATTAACGTCATGTCGGATGGAAATTTATTCAACAAGTGAACTAAAGCAACTAACGTACGCACACAGTTAGTTTCCTTAATTGGTGGGTTTGCAATAGAATTTAAGCGACATAAATGAGCGGCGGCATTATACCAGTTTCCGATGTGGTCTTTTTGGCAAGCGTCTAGCCGTACCAATTCTACTTTTGATCCCGCAGTTCCGCATGCGCACAACTCGAATTAAAATAATGTAATTCAACTAGTGAGCCATTTAATGGCGGTGTGGCGGGGTGTTTAGATGACAGAACAAGAAGGCAAACTGAGTTGAAACTTCGTGAGTTTGTTTTGTTGCTCGCAAAAATTGACACACAAAGCTAACCTGAGCAACCTTAGTACAAGCAATAGGAAAAAGTGCGTGCAGAAATTAATATCCGAAAACAAAAAATATGAGCGTCGTCGATGTGCCTTGGTGCAAATAATTTTAGGGTGTTGATGACGTTGCGTTTTTTTGATTCATTATGTGTACAGGGTGGCCCATCGAAAACGTACCGCAAGGCATTACAGGCTGGGAAAGAACTTTTCGATAAAATCCGAAAACCGGTCAAGTTTGTTTGTCAGGGGGACACATTTTGACGTAACAAGCATAGTAAAACCTTCAACCCCCTAAGTAGGGGTGTCACCCCAACATTTTTTTCAAATGGGAAGGGGGGTCAAGCGATACCTCTTCAGAAGAGGCTTGTCATTCCCTACACAGTGCTGCTTACATTTTCAAAATCGATCCACTCTTTCAGAAAATATGGAGCGTTGAAACTCCAACGATAATGTGTGACGAAAAATGCAAAAATTGATTCAATTGTACTTCAAAACTCATTTATTAGTCAAGTAAATGTTCGATTTGCTGTCCGACAACCTGCATACAGTGGTATAAGTTATTTTCAAACCGTTGTCGTACATTCTGAAGCATTTGGGGTGTCACTTCGCGACATACGTTAATGATTCTTCGTTGCAACTGTTCTAATGTGTCTGGTGGTGTTTTGTAAACAAGGCTTTTGATGTGTCCCCACAAAAAAAAAATCTAAAGGGCTTGAGTCGGGTGACCGAGGTGGCCATTCTATTGGGCCCCGTCGTCCTATCCATCGTCCTGGAAATGTGTCATGTAAATGATTGCGCACATTTTGGGAATAATGAGTAGGAGCTCCGTCTTGTTGGAAAATCAGTTCCAGTTCATGGTATGCGGGATCGTTTTCAATGATATTTGTTAGAGCTGGGTCGATGGCATTTTGTAGTAAATCCAAGTACATATCGCCTGTTAAATTCACAGGAAAAAAAAGGTCCTACAATGGAATTTCCAAAAATACCAGCCCACACATTTAACTTCCGGGAGTGTTGCGTGTGTGTCTCGTGGAAAATCCTTGGATTGGTGTCAGCCCAGTACCGGCAATTGTGACGATTCACTAAACCATGGAGGAAGAAGGAACACTCGTCCGAAAAACACAAATTGAATAGAAAATTTCCATTGTGTAACGCTCGCTCAAATCATTATGTGACTGAATGAGAGAGCACTGAAAATTGAGAAAATCGCATTTTTTCGAATTTCGAGCACGTTTCACTGGAAAACGGTGCATTTTCAAGAAAAACTTGTGGATACCTTTATCGTAGAGAATTTTATGTAAAATATCATGACATCATTTGTTTTTGGAAAAAATGGATTTTTCGATTTCTCTCGGAAAATCGCCCATAACAATTTTCCGGATGTTTTCACGGCTTATCACCCTCGAAATTCGGATTCGGCGGGTCAAAATACATCAGAATAACTTGGGTGATCCCGTCGCGCTTCATCGGCTACGAAAACCCTTCCTGCCACCGGACTAACAGTTATCTGAGTTTATCAAATGATGCGAAGAACGGAACATAAAAGAATGTTCAGAAGAAAAGGTACTGCCAGCATATTTTATTGCAAATAAATTCAAAGTACATTTTAAATACCCAGAGATTTAAAGTACCACTTTTTTCCCAAAAAACAGGGATTAAAGTACCCATAAACGAGGTAAGAATGAAAACAAATCGCCTTCATGTAATAGAAGAACCGAACTACAGCTCAATTCCTGTTTTCCTTTATCCTTATTCTGATCAACGTAAAAAAAAACTCTAAGCTGAAATATCCTCAGATTGTGACGGAAAGACATGTCCGGTTTCCTGCTGCATTCACATTCTTCCTTTCCCTTTATTTGCACCTCTTGATGTTGAATGATGCCTCGACAACACTATTCAAATTTACTCTTGCAGCAAATACTACCCTATCTATTCATGTGAAATTCTTGCGAGAATACGAATATTTTGCATTTCTCGACATTTCATTCGGATTTGCTAGAAAAGTTCTTTCAATAACGGATGGAATCCCGCACATATTTATTCACGAAACGCATTATATCTACAGGGTGTAATCTAAACTCTTGCATGCACTCCCGTGAAGTACGTAGGAAGGCGTAGAAGGGCCAACAACCAAATTTTTTTCGAAACATTTGGAATTGCCACTTTGAACTGACAGTTGTCACTTTGAACTGACAATAGCCACTTTCAATTGGCAATTGCCACTTTGAATTGGCAATTGCCACTTTGAACTGGCAATTGTCACCTCGAACTGGCAATTGCCACTTTGAACTGACAATTATTGTCACTTTGAACTGGCAATTGTGACTTTGAACTGGCAATTGCCATTTTGAAATGGAATTGTCACTTTGAACTGGAAATTGTCACTTTGAACTGGCAATTGCCACTTTGAACTGGCAATGGTCACCTCGAACTGGCAATTGCCACTTTGAACTGACAATTATTGTCACTTTGAACTGGCAATTGTCACTTTGAACTGGCAATTGCTACTTTGAACTGACAATTATTGTCACTTTGAACTGGCAATTGTCACTTTGAACTGGCAATTGCCACTTTGAAATGGAATTGTCACTTTGAACTGGAAATTCTCACTTTGAACTGGCAATTGCCACTTTGAACTGGCAATGGTCACCTCGAACTGGCAATTGTCACTTTGAACTGGCGATTGCTACTTTGAACTGACAATTATTGTCACTTTGAACTGGCAATTGTCACTTTGAACTGGCAATTGCCACTTTGAAATGGCTATTGTCACTTTGAACTGGCAATTGTCACTTTGAACTGGCAATTGCCACTTTGAACTGGCAATTGACACCTCGAACTGGCAATTGCCACTTTGAACTGACAATTATTGTCACTTTGAACTGGCAATTGTCACTTTGAACTGGCAATTGCCACTTTGAAATGGCAATTGTCACTTTGAACTGGCAATTGTCACTTTGAACTGGCAATTGCCACTTTGAACTGGCAATGGAATACCTCCCAAGAGGTTATCTTGATGGAAAATAGCGAGTAAAGTTTGTCTTTCAGCCGCAGATGATGATTCCAAAAAAGATTTTATGAATATCCCATTCATATTTTCGAAAAAAAATCATTCAATATTCGTTAACACACTCATCGTCTAATTAAACGCTGCCTTTCACCACAACCATAATAACCATATAATTGCTACTTATAATTAAATATGCGCCTCTAATTTATGTTTCAGACTGACAGACTGACGAAGTATTTAACCACGTAACGCAAATAAAACGTCTCAAAAAAGTGATTTAGAACTAGAAGTTTCGCGGTTTTATTTGCACTACCTTCTTGTCGTTTCTTTGAGAGTGTAATTAGGATTCAGCGTTGACAGGAGACTAGACGAAACGTAATGGAAAAGTGCTCTCGTCGTGTTGCGAGGTGGTGAACATTTTTTATTCAGGCCAAATTTCATTCCGTCACATAAATCATTCTTTTTTTGCTTCATTAGAAGTACCTGAAGAGCTGAACGCTAACCACGAAATAACTTTTCTAGCAATTGCGAAGACACGATTTCTCTGAGATATTGTCACGTGTAGAAGACATCGTCGACACTACTATTAATATTTTTTGTTTATATTTCATACGAACAATTTTTTTTATAAGATCGTAGAAAAACACTTTCGACTGTTGAGTCATCATCATGCGGATACCTGTAAGTAAGTACGTTTGCGTATTGATTATTAATTTGGAAAAGTCCTTCATTTGCTCTCATCTTTGGGCTACCCAGGTTACCTTTTCAGAAACTTGGGAATATCTCACTAGACTTCTCCCATGACCTCAAGCCTAATTCTGGGGGCTCAAATTTTAGAGTTAACACAAAAATCTCGATGGGTCACCTCTTAGGTACAGTATGCCCCCAACTCTGGCTTGCAGGTAAATTGGGTTAAGTCTAATTAGATTTTCTTAGTATTCTCTGGGTGAGATTGGAGAGACCTAGAGAGAAGCTTCTTTATTACTTTTTTATTGATAATTAATTTGGAAAATCTCCTTTTTTCCACTAGGTGCTATTCTCTTTGTGCTACCCAAATGATTCTTTTAAGACTAAGAAATGTCTCAAACTTCCCCCTTGAGCTCACTTCTGGTGGCTAAAATTGTTAAGTTAATACAAAAACCTTTAAGGGGTTTTCTTTGGTATATCTTGAGATATTTCTGCTAATGAAAGGTTCTTATTAGACTGATCCTTTCAGATATACAGGGTGTTTCAAAATTCAGTATCAAGAATTAGGGGGCATATATTTCAGGTCAATATAAGACTTTATTTTCTATAAACATATGTCCGCAACTGCTTAATTTCTAAGATACAGGGTGTTGAAATTTAACAAAAATGATAATGATACGCTACTGTTTTTTTTTAAATGAATATTATATTTTTTATGAATGTCCTCTATCTATTCATAAAAATGGTTTTTTGACTTTTTTCCCTATGAAGAACAGTTTTCGATTTAAAAAGCAAAATGAGACATACAAAAAATCACATAGGTACAAGCGAATGACGACCTTTTATTTTTTAAATCGAAAACCGTCCGTCGGACGGAAAATAGTCAAGAGACCATGTTTGTGGAAAAATAGAAGATGATTATGAAAATGATACTAATTTGACAAAAAAAAAAACAATAGCGTATCATTATTTTGATCAAAAATGACAGAGCATGTTTACAGAGACGCCCCTGATGAAAATTAAAAAACGTTCGCCATGGAAAAAATGTATTTTTATGTGTACTTTGCATGTACCAAAATTAAAAAGAAAAGCCAAAGTGGTTTAGAGATATTGAAAAAGAACTGATTTTTTTGTTAAATTTCAACATCCTGTATCTCAAAAATAAAGCGGTTGCGGACACATGTTTATGAGAAAGAAAGTCTTTTTTTGACCTAAGAAACACGCACCTGAAATCTTGATAGTAAATTCTGAAACACCCTGTATGTTCCGTTTGCCATGTTATATCATGTCTTGAGGTGGTAGCGTCCAGTGAGGAGTCCCGTTACCAACTTCAAGTCTTTCTTGTCCAACTCGAGAAACTGTTTAGCTCTCTTTGGCGATAGGCACACTAGTCTTTTAGCTTGTCTTTGACCTGGCACTTTATTCCAGTGAGATTTCATTTAATCGGTTTCCCAGCGTCGGAACTCTTCTTTTAAGTGGTCTTTGGAGAGTCCATAGAAGGTTTCTGGGCCGGGAAATTGTGTGTTTGCCCCTTCTTTGGCAAGGCAATCTGCTTCTTTGTTGCCTTTAATTCCTCTGTGACCTGGCACCCACATCAGGGTGACCTGATTGTTTGCTGCCAGTTGTCTGAGGGATTGTTTACAGTCCCAAGTCAGCTTAGACTCACAGGTGTATGACCTCAGAGCTTTTGGTGCTGCTTGGCTATCTGACAGTATATAGATTTCTGCCCTTCGAGTGCCTGGGCACATATAGCATGTACTTCTGCTTGGAAGATGGTTGGGGTGTTACCAAGGGGTTTTGAGAGCCTGAAATTTGGTCCTGTAACGCCCACTCCAACCCTTTCGTCCATCTTAGATCCATGTACCACACTGATGCATCCCTTCCCACTTGAAGTCTGTTCTCTGTGCAAGTTTAGTGGCTGTTTATGACCACTTCAAACTGCATTTCGAAGTCGTACCTAACTGCTCTGACATCTGTCGGTTTAGACATGGCTTCTAGGGAAATATGTTCCAAAATCTTCAAGTGTCCGATCGGATTTCCTGCTTTTAAATTTTTTGTCTGGCTCAATCTGAAGTCACTGCTGCTTCTTTCAGCACACATAGGTGCAATGGCGAAAGGTTTAGTATTACCTCTAAGGCTGCAGTGGGACACGTAAATATTGTCCCTGTTATTCCCAAACAGGCTAGCTGCAGCTTGACTGTTGAATTTTTGGCCACCATACCAATGAGGCGTAGGTGACCGTGGGTTTGATGATGGTTTGGTATGACCAATAAATAATTTTTGGTTTCACCGAAGACTCTGCGGCATGTCCAGCTTGCCGCTATAGTAGAATGTAGTTGTTTTGGCTGGTCCAAGTCAGTTTTTGATCTATTATAACTCCCAAATATTTCACCTCTTTGGAAAACGTTAGCTGGGTTCCATTCAGAGTTGAAGATCATTTAAGAACCGACTATTATGTAAATAATTTGATTATCTAGCCAAAGCACGCATAAAAAAATTCTTGTCTATTTGACCCCTTTTTATTTTCACTGTTCATACAGAGCTTTCAGGGAACCCTGTCGAAATATCATAGGTAATTTCACTGCCAGTGGTGTTCTCAGTATCAACTATGGAAACATTTTTTTAATAGATATTTTTTTTGTTTCAGAAGAACCGGCAATGAGGTCAAGTTAGCTAGGAGTATGGGACCGCCGGGATGGGCATGTGTACAAACCCAGGGGGCAAGTCTCGTCCATTGACCAAGGCCACGGTACCTGTGCCTCAACGCTCTTTCAGTATTTACATTATATCCATTGCCTTATTAACATTCCTCTTCTTACAAACAGGTAAATATCATCAATTTTAGTAAACACTATAAGAAAAATTACAACGAATTGTTATCCTGTTTTGATGAAAATGTATACTGAACCGGCAGTAATTATACATTTACACAAGCTGTCAGGATGAAAAAAATTGTTGAAATTGTTTTTCTGTTAACCAGCTGTACCTGAATGAAAAGCTGAGAGTTCTTTAGTTCTTTAACGATAGTCGTTCCCACCGATGTTTTACCCTTTTGTATTCTCATCCACCTACAATGCATTTTATGGCAAATATCTGTCAGAGAAAATCTACTCCCTTAGCTAATACCGCGACGGTTATAGGAATGTTCCTCTTTGCAGAGGACAATTGCAAGTGTTCCCCGTATCCAAATAGCAGATTTTTTTTTGATTTGCGATTTTGAGTTTATTGCCAGGAAGGTCAACATCATAGGAGGTGCCTGTGTCCCAGCCAAGTGAACCTTGAACTAGGTATTCACAAGTAGCAGCCCTCTTTCGAAACAAAAACTTCAGGATGAGAATGTACTCTTACACTTGCACAATGCCCGTCGTGGTATTAGCGAGATATTCCATTTTGTGAAATGGGTTATTTTGGGCCCTAATAATAATAATAATAATAATAATAATAAAAATAAATAAATGAATAATATTTATAATAATGTAATATGAATCTTAAGTTAAAAATATAGAGTGTAGCCAAACCTCTGAAATACCTTCTCATGCGATAAATATCGTATGTTACGTCACAACAAATATATTGGTTCATCTTTCTGTTTCGTTATTGTAGTCTTGGTTGAGCCGAACAATCCCTTTAATGGCCTAGGAGATTAGGGAGCAAGGAAAAGAGCACAGACTTCGGTCAAATGCTTGTCGGTAAATTGAAAAATGATGGCCTTTAAATTGCCCTCACGTCGATTTTGCGAAAAGGCAGTCGAGGAAGATTATTAAATTTTGGAAACCATGCATCAATCTGTCCAGAACTTCCGTTCTATGCGTTTTTTTCTTACTTCAAAAGTTTCATATTTCATGGTTACAATCAGGATCGGTTGAGAAAAAAATCCACATGTTCAGAATAATTTTTCTGGGCGTCCAGGACCGGTTTCTCTTCAGCAATAAATCTTAAATTCCTTATTAGGAACTCTGCCAGTTTCATATTTCAGGGTTACAATCAGGATCGGTTGAGAAAAAAATCCACATGTTCAGAATAATTTTTCCGGGCGTCCAGGACCGGCTTCTCTTTAGCAATAAATCTTAAATTCCTTATTAGGAACTCTGCCAGTTTCATATTTTGGGTTAACAATAAGGATCGGTTGAGAAACGAATCCTCATGTCCAAAATAATTTTTCCGGGCGTCCATGGCAGACTTGTCTCCAACAATAAATCTTAACTTCCTTATTAGGAACTCTGCCAGTTTCATATTTCAGGGTTACAATCAGGATCGGTTGAGAAAAGAATCCACATGTTCAGAATAATTTTTCCGGGCGTCCAGAGCAGAGAGCCAGGTCGAGCCTAGAGCCCCCGAGAGAGGACGGACGCCGTTGCCCGACCGCGCTGATGGTAATGCAGAGCCGGGCATTTCATAACATAGTGGTATACTGTTCGGTGAGACATACGCCTCCTGCAAAGCTAATGCGTGTAGAGTATTGCATTCAATGTAGACAATGCTTGCAGTTAGTTTGTGAGGCTGATTGTTGATAACCCCGGAAAAGGCTGAGGAAAAAAACCGGCTCAAGGTACTTCGCGTTTTAGGTATTCCTTTCGTCTTGGTTCCCTACGGAACCGGTTCTTCCCTTCGCTCCTGGAAGATATCCAGCGCTTGATAGACGAGCCCCCCGTGTCTGCGGGGCTCATTATCCTACACCCTGAGCTTGGTAATGTCCTTGGTAAGAGGACTTTTATCGATGTAGTATTTATAGAACTTGTATGAAAAGTTACGTATATATGTCGGAACTGAGTCGACGCCTGCAAGCTCCCTTAAAGTCTCCAATCGAAGGTATATTCTACTGTTAGTAATAACACGGAGTACCTTATTTTGCATCCTGTCTAACCTCATAAGAGGAGTCATTTTCAGGCTGCAAAACACCGGACAAGCGTATGTCATCGCAGGTCTGATGATTTGTTTATAAATCAGGACTTTATTGTCCTGACTAAGTTTCGAGCCTCTGGCTATTGGAGGGTAGGTGCGCTTTAGCCCTCTGAATAGCCAGGGTTAGATGCTTTCCGAAGTTCAGACGCTTGTATCTTGTATGTTGCAGTGTTCACGTTCTCAACAGCTTCGCCATTGATCATCAACTTCCTATAAAGTTTTGAGTACGTATACTTCTTAGTGAAGTTGATGGTCTCTGACTTAGCCGGATTAACCACGATCTTGTTCTCCGCTAAATAGGGTACGACCTTCCTATCCAAGTGAACTTGGATCCTATACTGGGCAGCGACGCTTGAGAAGAAATGGGCGAAGATGGCGGTTTCATCTGCATATACCGCCGTGCCCATATCCGCTCTCTCGCACTGAAGAAAATCGTACGTATTTAGGGAGTACAAGTGTGGTGACAAACGTAAACCCTGCGGGACACCTGCTTCGATCGGAAACTCAGCGGAGCGAGTGTTATTAACCCGCACCATAAAAGTTCTCCCAACAAGGTAGGACCTTCGGATTACAAGCCCAAGACGCTAGCCATTGCACCACCACAGATTCTCAGATGGATATTCTCCATCATGCAAGTATAGGTCCGTTTTAGACAAAAGCAGTCGAGATGCGTTTTAAATTTACAAAAAAAGGTTTATTGAGTGGGTAGGAGGAAAAATCATATGTATTACATGGGAGTAAAGTGCCTTTTCCTCCCTTGGATCTTTACTGCCCTCCGCTTCTCGTAAACTACATCCTGCGGGAGGAAAAGTGGCACTTTCAAAATGCTTTGTCCCCCCATGACCGCCATGTTGTGACGTCAGCTGACATTGCTCTGTTGGAATCCTATATTTGACATGATATTTTTATTACAGTTCACTGTATTCAAGATGCAGTCCACATTACCGCGATACTCGGTGAGTCGGTGGTGTTCAATTGCCACGTGGAGTTCCCTGAGGGACACCCCGTGCCGTACGTGTTGCAATGGGAGAAGAAGGTAGGCGACACGGTAGGATTTCACCCCCTCTGCTCTCTTAATGTGACGGTGGTGGCCCCGGATATTTATACACGATGGGCTCAAACTAGCTCTGGGTTTGAACCCTGCGGAACCACTTTTATGTTTATGCTTGTCGGAGAACTAGTTGCGAGAATGTAATTATACTGGTATAATTCCTGATGAAATTTTTCAGCGGTTGATGTTTTGTTTGCGATATCTTGGAACTAGTTCATTTTATCGTGGTTCTGCAGGGAATTTGAATAGATAGATGTGTTGCATGGTACTATTAATATCAACAGTAACGAGAAAGTAAAAGCTTGTATGGTGAACGACAAGTTGCATATCATAGCATCTTCATTTCATTTGAGTAATGAAAAATCAAGATAAACACTTTTTAGTCAACACAATCCAGAAGTTTTTTTAAATCTTATTGATAGAACGCCCGTAATGCTCAGTGTCAAATATTAACTCAGAAAATAATTTTTTTCTACTAGCGTGCGGAAAAATCCACTTTTCCGCACTCATTCTAGTTTTGAATGAGTCACTTTTCCGCACTAGTGCGGAAAAAACATTTTAGTGCGGAAAAGTAGATTTGTTTAGTTTTTGCGGATTATACTGACTTATATGATTATACTTAACCGGATGGAGTTCATTGAATTAATTTGCTACACGATTTCTGGCCTCGCAAAAAAGTTATCATTTACATTTTTTCTGCGATTCTGTTGTGAAACATTTTTGACTGAAATTTATTTATCTAAAAAACTTTGAAGGATTTTGATCGTACACGTTAATTTCGCAAATTTTCCACCTGTACTTCTTCCTTTGCATAATAAACGAAAGGGATGAAACAATTTGAAGGGAAAATTATTGAAAAAGTTGTCACCAAGGAAATTGGAGCTGACTTGTGTTTCGTTGAAAACAATAAACGCTTTTACTACCCGAAAACTCTTGTTTCGTTTTTGTCGGGCTATGTTGTACCTATGAGGAAGATTTATTTTCATTTGATGCACATGGATTATTTAATTTTTCTTTACGAAACATTCAACAAATATTGACGAAATGATTTAAAATCCCACCTCCTATTCATTAGTTATTAAGTCGACAAGAGACCAAGAAAAAACAACTACTGTCGCCTACGACCGCTGAACTATATTCATCAAAGTCTTGGCAAAACGTCTGCAAGAAATGCTGTGAAATCGCTCTCTACGAACAGCAATATTACGAAGAATGAGTGCGATATACCAACATGACTTCAATAAGAATCAGGTTCACATTTTTATTATTAATAATTATGCTAACTCTTCCACTTCCATCCTCAATACAGCCTGATAGTAATTTCGAATGAATTTCCCTGAGATAAATGGCGATCACTAGCTCTCTGGATAACAGAATAACGGAAAATATCGATAAAACGCAAAGGGTTTTTCATAGAAAGCTCTCGATGATAAAAGCTGATATTAATTTTTAACGCAATCAAGTGAGCTATCGAACAAAAGCGCTTCGATATACCGAGGCCGAAGCACGAAAATAAAAGCGTAATGAAGTTAGTTTCTGACGTTCAGTATGTGAAGGTTAGTTGGTAATGGATAAAAGGAAGACGGAGCTTCGAATACGAATCCGAAAACGTTATGGGGATATGAAATTATCGTCGCACTTATGTGCAGAAGAATTTAATATTGCTTCTTCTCTGTCGGAAATGGAATTCAGCCTTGATCATTCAATCGAAATTTTCAGGGACGCACAAAAATCCATTTATGTTTATATTGTATAGAAATAATGTTAGAAACGTAAATTGATTGTCTATTTCCCACGAAGATAAAACACAGTGTGATAAGATAATTACTGAGATCATGGTGCTGGAGAGGGAGACACCTATAACTTCCTTCTAGAGATGACTTTCTCATTGACTCTTTATATCTTATCGTCCGCGATGTGTTCAGACATTCCCTCGCAAACTGAAAACTTTGCTGTCGTTGATCATCTTCAGGACAATCTTCAGATCAACGTTCAGGACAATTCTCTGTGGTGGATGGCAAAATGCATAAACTGGTGATTTGTGGCTATCTCCGCCCTGGAGAAGGGTAACGAACGTGTAGACGGACCCTCAGAAGGCCGAAATAATGGCAGAGTACTTCGCAGTGGTGCACCTACAGGCGCCTGACGTAAGTGAGGGGCAAAAAGCAAAAACACGGTTCATGGAAATTTTCCGGGACACGTCCCTCGCAATTGGCCCTCATAGATTGGTACTGACCAACTATGACGAGCTGACGGAAGTCATCAAGCGACTTCCGGCGAATAAGGCACCAGGGCCGGATGGGCTGGACACCATTCTCGTCAAAAACCTGTCGAGAAAGGTCCTCGTCCAGCTGCTGCACGTCACCAATTCAAGCATAAGGTGGCAATGCTACCCCGATTGCCTGAAGAAAGCTGTGGTGGTCCCAATCCTAAAACCGGGTAAGGATGGCCACAAGCTAGAGAGCTATAGACCAATCTCACTGCTGAGCATCAGCGCGAATATTGTCGACAAAATCCTATTGAGACGAATGATGCGCTTCGAGGAAAAGCTAAAATGATCCCGAAGAGCAATTCGGGTTCCGCCCGGGTCATAACACGACCTCGCAGGTGGTCCGGATTGCTCACGAGGTGAAAGGGGGTTTTTATCGAGGCCTCGTCACAGTCATGATGCTGCTGGATATGCAGAAAGCCTTCGATACCGTCTGGGTCGAGGGTCTCATCGCCAAACTGTGAGAGCAGGCATGCCCGTATACATGGTGAAACTGATAGATTCCTACCTGGTCCGCAGGACTTTTGAGGTGAGAGTAAACGGCACCCTCTCAAAGGTCCTTCCAATCGAGGCAGGTGTTCCACAGGGCTCGAGCCTTTCACCACACCTATAATCCCTACATACACATGATTTCCCTCGAGAACGAAGTCGGCAATGTATGCGGAGGACACCGCAGTGTATTGCCATCAGTCGTTCTCCAGCGATGTCGCTGCATACCAGATCCGGGTAAGGCTGGACAGGAAAATCCTGCCGTATTTAGAGGAGATAAGATCTTGGTGAACCCGGCTAAGACCGAGATCATCAACTTCACACGTAAATATAAGTTCACAAAAATTTACCGTGACGTGGAGGTCTCGGGCGAATCCATAAAGGCGGAAAGCCTGGTGAAATACCTGGGGGTACTTATAGACAGGCGCCTAACGATGAATGCGCACCTGGTGTACAATTTTTGACCGTTCGCAATGATAACGTGCACTCGTATCGTCACATTCTGATGTTATCCCCATGTCATTCACATAATATCCATACCTCAGACTGTAACGATACGTGTCTTCGTTAATATTGCGAACGGTCAAAAATAGCTCCCCTGACGCTTGCCATCCAGAGAGCGGCAGTGGCGGTAAAGAGAATCTACCCAATCGTTTACCGTACATCACATCTCTCGTTGGAGAATAAGATGCTGATGTACAAGCAGATGGTGCGCCCAGCATTGTTATATGCCTGCCCAGTATTCTGCAGTTTGTTCAACAAACAGAGGAAGCGGCTCGACGTAATGCAGAATAAAGTACTTCGTATTATCCTTAACAAGGAGATAGCTACACTCGCGTGGATGTGCTGCGAGGGATTGCGGGCGTCGACTCCTTCCCGACATATACAAAGCAAGTAGCTTATCAATTCTATAAGTACTTTCTCCCCAGCGGTCCGCTGACCAGAGACCTCACAAGGCTTAGGATCCATGATAATCAACCCCGCAAACACGACGGGGTTCTTTATCAAGCGCTAGACCTCTTCCACGATCTCTGGGAAGAACCGGCGGCTTAGGAAGTTTTACCTGAACGATCAGTTTCAAGATCCGTTTTTTTGTTCATAGCCTTTTCCGAAGCGACCTCCAAACTTATAGGCAATAAAGTTTTATTTATTTATTTATCATATGTTTCGCTTCTGACAAAATTTTTGATTTCTTCGATTTTAGTCAATGGTTTCTTTTGACGTCGTCAAAGAATTCACTCACTATCAAAAAACTGAGTTGTTGTATCTACATGCTTTGTCCAGTGATGCTGTAGGTTTTCTTACAGCTGAAAAGTGAATACCTGAAGTCAGTAATTCGCCCCAGAGAGAGAGGGCACCTTAAATTTGAATTTATTTTGCTCTCTTTTTTGAGTTGAATCATCCTGAACACTCAACTTGTATAAGTTTTTGTTTTAGTCGTGGAGAGGGACAGGACTTCCAGCCCCTTCTTGGGTGCGCCCTTGTCCCAGAGCGCAATGGTAAATAATAATAATAATAGCTTTCCTCTCTCCGTACTAGCTTTGCCTTCAGGTACACTAATCAGTTGGAATTGGCGATATGCCTATAAATTCGTATTACTACAAGTGTTGGTAATAGAAAGTAGTGTTAAAACAGTTCTGTTCAAACACCATTCATCATGCAAGCTTTTTCCCGTGAAATACCTATAATAACCAATATATATCATGCAATCATCTGATAATATCGATACTGAATAATTCAACTATTTAAATTATTAGAAATTAATGTTATGATTTGGAGGTGTCAAAAGCTCTACAACCACTCAGGCACCTCCCGTAAATCGAATTGGTTTTTTTTATTTGATTGTGATTGGCCACAGTGAATGTGAATTCACAGCTGACGGGATATGGAGAGCAGATAGAGTTATGTTATCATGTCATTCGATTGTATTTTCCATCCGTTGTTACATTTGTGTGTTTTGTCGAGGACAGTTTCGTTTTTGTTTGTCTAGTAATATTGATGAACATCGGCATTGACGGTTTTTGTTTGCTGAAATGTTAGTACGTTTGTGGAAAAGTTTCAAAATTATGCAGGGTATCACGATAACCATTTATTTTAGGGTCTACAAATTAAATCAAAAGGGTTAGTGAACATTTATAATCTGAGAAAGTGGACGAGTACAACTAAAACACTACATTCTGGTTAAGTCAACCGCAACTTTCTTATTTTAAATGAGAACACCTGTATATTATCAAATTTGTAGGTCCTACGCAGAATTTGTACGTGTTAGAACTGGTAGGTCAATCATGAAGAATGAAAAAGAAAATTTTCTATGTGTTTTTACCACTTTATATTATTTGTAAACTTGCCTTACTGCAGTTTCGTCCTATATGGACAAGTCTGAAATATAGTTTGATAATGTTCATATACAGTATCGGAAACTGGGGTAAAGACAGAAATCTACTCCTCCAATTACTCTACAATGGCTACTTATATATTGTGAGTTCTTCACCTTGTTCGGAAAGTCACCAGCCTACTTTGAATAAATATATTGATTGATGTAATATCCCTTCTTCCTCTATTTCTTGCACGGATGCAGGGTTGAACTCTTTGTGCACCCACATGTTTTGCTTCAATTGATGGAGACACTTGTGGAGGTTCCGGGAGTCCCTTAGGAGATTTCCCCGCTAACTTGTGTTTTGGGTGTAACTTCGGTTCCTCTGGTTTCCGACTCCGCACCTCCGAAGGACTCTTGGAGGTTTCTCTGGTCGGTGCCCTTGTTGGTGTAGTCTTTTGATCTCTTTTACGACTGGCAGACCGCACCTGCGGAAGTCCCCAGGAAGATGGTTTCGGGGCTTTAGGGAGTTCCTCTGTTAACTTGTGTGTGTGCTGTAACCCATCAATTCTGCGATGGATGTACACCATGATAGTGAGACCTATGATCACCTACGGAGCAGTAGTATGGCACGGCAGAACCGAGCTCGTCACAACAAAGAAGATCTTGGAGAAAGTGCAAAGACTAGCATGTCTTTGTATGACAGGAGCAATGAGGTCGACTTCAATAGCAGCAATAGAGGTCATTCTGGACCTCACTCCTCTCCATATCATGGTGAGGAGAACTGCTTGGAAGCAAACCTCAGGTTGGCTAAAGTCGGACTCAAAGGGACAGCACACGGTGTAAGGGGCTCAACCCCCACCGACTATGCACACCTTGCCGATCTCCCAACTGTCGAAATTACCAGGAAATTCAGTTTCGAGAAATTTTTTCTAACGGAACTTAACACCAAGTGAGAATGGAACATAGAATCCATTCGAGCACTGGGGAAGAATACCATAACATGGTACACGGACGGGTCCAAAACTCCCGAGGGAACTGGAGCAGGAGTCTTTGGGCCTCGCACCAAATACTCCGAACCCATGGGCCAGTTCCCCAGCATTTTTCAAGCGGAAATTCACGCCATAGAAAGGTGCATTCCGTTCAACCTCAACAGGAAATACCGGAACAAGGAAATCGTGATCCTCTCCGATAGTCAAGCAGCCATCAAAGCGTTGAGCTCGTCTAACATCAACTCGAAGATGGTTTGGGAATGCCTAGGCAAACTTAATGATCTAGGCAGTAACAACAAGGTGACCCTCCTCTAGGTGCCGCGGCACGTCGGAGTGGAGGGCAATGAACAAGCAGACACCCTGGCACGGAAAGGCGCAGCAACGCCATTGATCGGGCCAGAACCATTATGCGGACTCGGAAAATCGTACTTCCGAGAAGAACTCAATAAAGCTGAAGAAGCAATGAGAGCAACATGCTGGCTAACACTTCCAGGGCTGAGGCAGGCCAAAGACCTTCTCGGCAATTTCAACCGAGCAAGATCGAAGACACTGATTAACCTCAGCAAAACTATTCTGAAGACAATCACGAGATTTCTAACGGGGCATTGCAGACTCAAAGAACACCTGAGGAAGCTAGGCTTGGAGAAGGAAAGCACCTGCAGATTATGTGGGGAACATCCAGAAACACCCCGCCACATACTGATGGAGTGTTACGCTGTACATCGTAAAAGATTGAATATACTGGGATCACACCAGCTGACTGTGGGAGAAATACCACGAGTAGACCCCCTCAAAATCCTAAAATTTCTGAAGGAATTGAGGCTTGAAGGGCTGCTGTAAACAAGAACACCTTGTGATAGCAGAAGAAGATGGGGCACAATAGATCTAATCAGGTCGCAGCGCATCAGTCACCATCCATACTTACTTACCAATAACAATAACTTTTGTGTGGGGGTACCTTCGGTTCCTCTGGTTGTCTTTTCCAGGGTGCCCACTTCCGAACCTAGGATGGCCATTTCGAAGGCACCCTTGCGGTTTCTTCTGGTCGGCCCCCTAGGGACGGTTGGCCCTGCTTCCCTCGAATGGGTTCTAGAGGTTTCTGCTATGGTTCCTATTGTGGGTCTGGTTTTCTAGATTAATTATTTCTAACCACGAGTCCCCAGGGGACTTGATGTCCCTTATGATCAATTACGAACACGTTTTGTATGAAAAATAACTTTATGATGAACACAGCAGAAACATTTTTCCATTTGTCGAACTGATAGTTCAACTGATAGTTGAAATGGCTATCTTAATCGAATAGACAATAGCTATTTATGATACAAGTTCGTAAAGGAGGAGTAGCGTGAAGTTTGTTAATTGAGGCGCAGCCGAGTTCAACAAACACGCGAGTACAAAAAAGCCCTTTACGAAAGTGTAACATACAAAGTTTTTTCTTCGACAGTTATTGTATTGCCAAATTGTAGCAATTGTTTCATTACTTAATTTGAATGTTTAATGTTATGAATTATTGTCGTCGTATTATCAAATTATCACTGGCGAGTTATATTTGACTCAAAATTCTATATTTTTCGAAAATGCATAAATGTATGATCAGTGTGTAAAAATTTACTTTACGCACTGTTGATGGTTTTACGCACGGGTGCACTTGTTCGCAAAAGTGTCACTTTACGCACTGTCGTAGAAAAAATATATTATTATTCCCGCAAGACACACAAATGTTTACAGGATCATGATGTTTCGATTTTTCATTCGTCAATGTTGTACAGCAAGAACTATACAGTGACAGTTGTCTGCACCTTATTCTCAATTATTTTCAAAGTACATTCATGTGCTTATATTTCACTCAACTATCGATCACAAAAAGTGAATCACTAGCGGAATATTATGAAATATTTCGACAAAAAGTTTTATTTCGACGAACTTTAAACTACCTGCTGATTACATGCCCTACTTTACTTTTTGGAGATACAGGTTTATTTGTTATGAATTACTCTATACCGGGTATCAACGTAGTCTTAGCCATAGCTTCCAGAGTTCAAGATATTTAAACGTGACAGGGGTAACACTTTTTTTCGCCTTTGATATTTCCAATACCATTTCATCTTGGAAAAGTCAATATTTTTAATAAAAAAATCGCTAGTAATTTTTTTAGATTTTTTACCTTGAGTTGGCCCTGGAAATTGAGGTTTATTCATGAAATTTGGTGTCCTGGTGGACTTTTTGAATGTCTACCTAACGAAAAAAAAATCATTCCAATCGGTTGAAAAATGTAAGTTTTAGAAGGGTGCTTCCATCTTAAATGGGTCACACTGTATATATGTATATATTTGGTAAACAAAGGAATTGCTGTCTAAATGATGTTTTCAATTGATACAATTGACTTTTTTAAGAAATAGTGGTATTGAATGTTTCAAACTGGGCGCTGAAAAAAGTGTGTAGAATATTTTTTACTCTTCATTCATGTTCATCACATTGAAGTGCGTTCGACGCACTCTAGATGCATTTTTTTTTTTAATCGAAAGTTTGAACTGTTTGTCTCAGAATTATGAAATCATACTCAAAATCGTTCTTGGAATTCAAATCTCATAATGATGAAACTCTGGAAACTATGGCTTGTCTGAAGAGCACCCTGTATATGGTTTTTGTTTTTCTACAAAGTGAAACGACAAAACAAAAGTCACTCAGATATTTTCAGAATAAAATAAAAGAATGCTAGTGATTCATATTGTTCTATGTATTTCTTACCCTGTTTTGTAGTGAATTATAGTGTAGATTTGTATCTGTCTCTCTCTATCTCTCTCTGTGGCGGCTTCTTGTTGTACTTTAGTAATATTCATGCACTTTCATTCATACCAGCATGTTGGCAAAAGACGCAACCTTCGTTCTATCGTAGTATCTGTGATGAAACGAATTCAGATCTTCACCCTTACGAATATCTGTCTAAAATTGTTCATCCTACATTTTCCAAATCCCAGAAGACCCATCTTCCTCAAGACCTCTGCCTTCAGTTCGACCTACTTATTGACCAGACAGTCCGAGCGATTAAAAATAATTCCATTTGATTATAGTCCGGGAGGTACTGTCACTTTGGAATACGTCATAGTATGCATGACGAAATTTAGTTGTTATTAAAGTACACATACCAATTACAACACTAGATGTCCTGCCATACCAGGATGCTCACTGCAATATTCCTATACGATATAGGAATATATTTGGGCCAAAAATCCATCAGAAAACAACTACTTTCCTGGCTAATACCACGACGAACGTTGAATTACATCAAATGAATTTCCGTGCAGAGTTCCTACAAGGCTATCTCCGCAATTGCTAAATACATGGAAATGTTAACCGAAACATTTGGACCACCTATAGATCGGTTTCTGGGTTCTTGCCCTCATCAGTATAGGGTAGGTCTCTGCAGACAATAACTAATGTCTGCAACAAATGATTCGAGAGTCTGCAGAGACCTACCCTATACTGATGAGGGCAAGAACCCAGAAATCGATCTATAGGTGGTCCAAATGTTTCGATTAACATTTCCATGTATTTAGCAATTGCGGAGATAGCCTTGTAGGAACTCTGCACGGAAATTCATTTGATGTAATTCAACGTTCGTCGTGGTATTAGCCAGGAAAGTAGTTGTTTTCTGATGGATTTTTGACCCAAATATATTCCTATATCGTATAGGAATATTGCAATGAGCATCCTGGTATGGCAGGACATCTAGTGTTGAACTTGATTAGTTCATTGTTAAATAGATTTCTTCTATTTTTGATCTATTTTTGACATACCAATTATTACTAAACCAATATTCAGACCGCGCGACCGCGGTGGGTGGAGAGGTGGGAGGCTGTGCAACTAGTCAAAAAAAGTTGAAAAAAAAGTGAATTTTTTATCGTTGGTAGATCATGTAATACTCATCACGAAATCTTCAGACCCTTGAGTAGCGGTGGGTTGCACAGATACAGTGTGTTGAATATGAAAAACTAAATCTATTTTTTAATCATAACTTCCACAGTTTTGGAAATTTTACATTTCAATTCGAAGAAATATTTTTGTTCAATAAGAGCTTTATTTTAGAAGAAAAATTACATTTTTAGTTGCCACCAGTGGCGTACAAAAAGAGAATATTGGCAATGATAGAACATCAATATATAACTTTCTTATTTTGTACACGGGATTAGTAGGGAAAACATCCTACTCACTTAAAAACTTCATCCATTCAAAAATTTCATTTTTCATTAAAATGTCACATAGACCCTTTATCCACTCGTGTCTTCAATTATGAAGGAGATCTTACGAATTTCTATCGAAACCGTATGGGAGTTCAACCATTCTGAAAGCGATTGAGAGCTCGTGAAATACTAGAGATACAACTTGAACGACTGTATATTTTCTTATGCTTTACGTTTCTCAATAGTTTATATTTGCATATAGCGAACGGCTTATTGGGAAATGGAAAATCCTACAATACTTCCTTAGCCTTCGCAGCGTCTCATAATATATGCATGCAGTACCAGAACGAAATTTTACTCTATGCATTGATAAGAGCATGACATGTTTGTGTATTCTAAGGGAATGTTGAATTTTCAACAAATCCACATTGCTTTTATTTGCATATTTTATTTTTATTTTTGCACGATTTGAAGCTCATGAACCTCCTCTGCTTGCTGGTTATTGTTTTGTGTTTATTGACATTGTTATATGCACTTCTAAAATGACTTTAATTTCTTCTTCATAACATATTGGCAACTGGTGTAGATAGTTTTGGCTAAGGTAATCTGTCTCTCAATTTTCATCCTGCGAAACCTTGAGTAGTATAAATGGAATCAAGTATATTACAGATTTAATTATTACCTACTGAATATTTCCCGTATAATCCAGTAACGACAGACGAACATGAAATGATTTCGATAGGTTGGGAGATAATTCAATTCTCCACAAGAATGATTTTCCGTAACACCTTATGAAATACGCTCGTTTTCTCAGAAAACGTGGTTTAACGCCGGCGTCACATTTCATGCTCGCGCTAACCCGCCACTGCAAGTTCAGGCAGGGCCCAAAATTAGATTTGTCATAACTTTGCTAAAAATTATAGTTGAAGGAAAAGAAAAAGTGCATATCGTTCCTGAAGACTTCTACTTCCTCATACAAATATAACATGTGAGTATTTGAGTACCTAAAATGTGTTTTGTTTCACTTCACATAACTCTTCTATGATATTTACGGAGGATCCGAAAGTCATGGATATTTTAGTTGATATAAAATAATTATACTGGAGCAGGAATCAGTACCCTCTTTGGACCATATGCAACCTTTTTATGGCTACTGAGACAAGTCTCACCTATACATGCCAAAGAAAAAACTGGATTTTACTACTGCCTCAGGTCAACTCACCCATAATCCCAGGAATTTCTTCAGTAAATGTTGAAAATAATCGCTCATACACATCCTACATAAAAAATTAAGTATGTGATTTCAAGCTTGAAGTTTGCACTTCACAATAGTGTTATTACGTTTATTTATGCGGGTGCGGGATATAAATAAGCGATTATTTTCAACATTTAGTGAAGAGAATGCCGATTTTATGGGTACGTTGAAAATGAGGCAGGAGTAAAACAAGGTTTTTGGCATATATAAGTGGGACCTGTCACACTTCTTTAAAATTGTTGCATATAGTCCAAAAAGGGTATGGGTTGCTGGTTCAGTATATTAATTCCATATTGCATATTCATGATTTTCGGATCATCCGCAAACATCTCCGTGAAATGTGACAAAACACATTTCAGGTACTCAAATACTCGTATATTATACTTGCATGAGAAGGTAGAAGTCTTCAGAAACGATATGAACTTTTCCTTTTCCTTCTCCGATCATTTTCAGCAGAGTTATGACCAATCAAATATGCGGCGGTTAAGGGTGAACCTTAATTTTGATGTCGGCGTTCAATAACGTTTTCTGAGAAAACGAGCGCATTTCATAAGAAATTGCTAGGAATAATTTTTGTGAAAAATTGAATTGTTTTCCACCGTGTTGAGTTGTTTTTTAGACAAATCATATACTTTTCAAGATTACAGCAAAAATCTATTGATATATTTTTAAACAAAAAAAAAAATTTTTCCGCCCCTGGAATTTTGGTAAACAATTTTTTTTACTAGCATACCAAGTTTGGTGATGCTACAATCGATTCTTGTCTCAATCGTACTGGATTCGTAGTATTCTGTAAAAACTGTATTCTTGAGTTTGACATTTGAAATGACTTATTGATTGTAGTGATTGAAAGTGTTGATGAGTTTTCCCGTTTTGATACCACAATCAAGAATACACCCTGTTTAAATTAGGTAGCAAATCTGTCATTCTGAATGAAAAATCCCATATTATCTCCCGAAGAAAAGTACAGTATTGTATAGAGAGGTCAGATTTTTACGGAAATGCCTTCGAAGAAAATTTTTAACAAAGTAATATAAAAATTGATGCCTTTGAAAGAATTTGATGCAATAAAAATAACATGCAAAGTTTTTGACATCAGGAAACCATAGTGTCCTGTTAATTGGATTACATCTGTCAGACACCTACATAAATGTTCTAGAAGCGCATTCGATGGCGAATGATTTGGGAGTCTCTTCTCATGACATCAATATTTTATGCAAAAGATTTAACTTTTTCACAACAAACTAATTCTTTTTTCAAATGTTTGTTTTAAACATAATTTTTTCAACATTAGTCACTTAAAACAGCCTTTTTGGGTCAATGAACCCGCTTGGACGTCAAAACTACTCCGGGAAGACTTATAGTAATTGATTAATAGCTTGATATGATTAGCTACAAAAAGTTAATAAATATGTTTGTTAACTGTTTTAGAAAGGACCTGCCAATTTGAATCACATTTTTCAGTTAATTATACCAGAGAATGAAGGAACCTTCATTCGTGTAAGTTTCATTAAATTCCTATATTGAAAATTGTATTTTATAAAAAGATATTATTTTTCTAGATTTTTTACCGTGAAAAATAAAATTAGTTGGTCCTAGAAATGGAGATTTATTCATGAAATTTGGTGTCCTAGTAGACTTCTTGGATGTCTACCTAACGAAACAAAAATCATTCGAATCGGTTGAAAAATGTAAGTTTTATAAGGGTGCTTCCATCTTAAATAGGTCACACTGTATCGATACTCTCAAATCTCACCAACTTATACGAATTTTCAATAGAAAAACTGTGTTATTGGATACAAAAATACCATCAGAAAGTTTTAAATAGTTTATTCACGGCTTCTTTAACAAAAACAAATTCCAAAAACTCAATAATAAATACGCACTTTATTAGATTCTAATACGCTGCTCAACTTGACCTTTAACTTGAATCCAACTTCTGACTTCCATCTAACTTCGTTCGAACTTCAACTTGTAAAGTTCTTCATACAATCTCACGATATACTGAACTGAAATAAAATAAGGTTGATTAATATATTGTGTGATCATTTGTTCTTTGGTGTATTTATAATAGTAAGAGAGCCGGTAATATTATTAAGCATATGATCGTTCTGAAAGATCATACCCACATGAAACATTATTTACTAAATGGATAGGTCCCAATGGGCACAAGGACGTTGAAATAACGTTGTGAAATGGCCGAAAACCGAACGTTTTTTCAACGAAAAAAATTTCGCGTGAAACAACATAATATTAAACCAATTGCTTACTAATTATCGCTTTATTGCCGTTTTCAATCAGGTTTTTTAAACATCGAAGATACTCAATGAAACAACATTGTTTTGACCGAATAAAAGGTTGAGGAACGTATCATAACCATTGATAAATGAATCGTAAAAAGCAAGTTCGATTAAAAATTCTTTTTGAATTAACATAACGATTGTTAAACGTATATTTAACGACTTGTTGTTACGTTGAAAACACATCTTTATAACGTATTCTTTCAACGTTGAAGATTACAGTAAATTACTGCAGTTAAAATTTTCAACCAAAAATGTTTATTCAACCAATGCCACGTTTATAACACGTTTGAAAAACGTACGTGTGCCCATTGGGACGTTGCTTCGGTTTTTATTGCCGGAAGGTTGTTTAATTACTTAGTTATAATAATACTCCCTCATAAACATTCTTACAGTGTACTCAAAGGCATAGCCTGTACGGGTAGAGGACGGCTATTATTATTTTTTGCCGTAGCGCTCAGGGGCGACTTTCTAATTTTTGGTGGCGTATTCACTTTTTAGCTGTGGCAAAACCTACGCAACCACCACAATATTTTGATTTACCAGTTTATTGAATGAGTTACTATTATTATTCAAATCATTCCACTTTGGACAACTGCAAGTATAAATTTTGCATATTTTTTCTAGGACGGTTTGTTTTGACGTTATTTGATAATGTTTGAAGGGGCACTCAGATTATCGGTATTTTCTAAATATCTCGCTATAAATTGAACATGTTGAATAGTATATTATATAGCAAGGGACTAAAGTGAATGTTTTAATCATGCACTTGATAATACCAATAATCACGTAAGGGATAAAATATCACTTTAGTCCTGCGGCATATACGCTATTTTTTGCACGTCCCAGTAGTATAAATTTCAATAATAATACAACTAATTATTTTGATGAGTTATATAAACATGGTACTTGGATTACTCGGTAGGTAACGTCATAGCAACGGTGTCAACAAACTTTTTCAATTCAGTGTCATTTCAGTTAATGTTGACATTAAACGATACGTCAAGCAAGAACATGACATCTCTTCACTTTCCTCTAATATTCACTTATCAAATACAAATAATCGCCCATTTAGTTTCATCAATTGTAATAATGTTAATATCACATACAATGTTAATTCAATCAATAAAAATTTTAATGGAATATATCCCAATTTTTGTCCTAGTAATTAATAGTGTAGCTGCGGTAATGTTTCATTTTTACTTTATGTCCCTAGGGATTTGAAATGCAACTTTATCTCCCTAGGGACTGAAAGATACATAGTCCCTGTTATACGGGACTAATGTTGGCATTTTAGTCCCGGAAGTGCAAAAAGTTATTTAGTTTCAAAATACAAATATTTCAGCGTTCGAACAAACCCGCTAACTCAAATAGTGAGCGATATATAGTCATTTGAATATTTCACCCTTTGAGGGGTTGTAGGGGGTGAACGACGCGTATCTGGGGTGGCCAGAAAGTGGTGTGACGTCATAAATAATGAGTACTAACTATTGAAATAAGTCGTTTACTTTAATCATCACAACCGCACGACTGTCAGAGTTCGGCCAGCAATCGCGTGCGGAAAAGTCACTTTACGCAAGTTTTAGATACCTACACTATTTTTCTTCTAACGTGCGGAAATGGTTATTTACATAACAAGTGCGGAAACTACTACTTTTCCGCACGCGACGGCAGTCGTTCGGGCAAGCCGTCAAGGGTGGAAAAGACATTTTCTGCAAGAGTTAGGAACAATGTTTTTGCTACGAGGGTTTCTGTCTATTTTATTTATGAAAAAAAAGCTTTTTAGTAAACAAGATTTTATAATAATGCTACAAAATGACACATAAGACAGAATAGTTACATACAGAGTGACCCATTTGAAAGCGGGCCACCTCTCTAAAACTGTTATTTATTATCCTTTTTAGAAGTTTCTTTTTTTAATAGATAGAGCATTGATAGTTCTATTTGAGTGTCATAAATTCAAAATAAAAATAAAAATTTCAAGGTCTACTTCGAATTTTTATCAAGGTGAAAAATCCAAAAATCATACTAGCGATTTTTTTTAATAGAATTTGACGACACGACTGGGTTCACGACATTTTCAAATGGTTAATGTGAAAATCACGTAGGAATGGAAAAAAATTCGAAGTAGGCCTTGAAATTTTGATTTTTATTTCGAATTTAGGGCACTTAACTAGAACTTTTGATGCTATATCTATTGAAAAAAAAAACTTCTGAATCAGATAATAAATAACACTTTTAGAGAGGTGGCCCGCTTTCAAATGGGTCACTCTGTATATCATTTAATTAGTCCTAAATATCATTATTTTCAACAAAACAGAAATCGTGCGGAAAAGTATAACTTTCAAAACGAAAAATCGTGCGGAAAAATTACTTTTCCGCACGCTCGCGCTCGTAGGAAAAAACCCAAAAGTTGACATAAAAGAAACATTTATTATAAAATACGTATCAACATATGAATTATTATCAACATTAATATTAAACGTTTTTGTAGCATTCTGAAAATTAATTGCTGAAGCTTAAATTTTTTCCAAATTGCGAGCGAGATATAGTCATTTTTATATTTCACTCTGTGAGGGGTTGTAGGGGGTGAACGACGCGTATCTGAGGTGGCCAGGAAGTGGTGTGACGTGATAAATAATGAGTACTAACTATTGAAATAAGTCGTTTACTTCAATCATCACAAGCGCACGACTGTTCTTTTTTTAACATAAGCGCGTCCACTAGTGTTGCTAACATCAATACCATTGGAATGTGGGATCAATTTCCTGTGGAGAATATACGTGCTTGGACGGAAACCATATTGTCGATCATTCACAATTTCTGAGCGTTCTAGATATTTCATGAGCTTGATATCGAAGGCATTTCCATGACCATCGAGATAACAGATAGCAGTGCGATAGGTCTGTAGGTTTTTTTGCCATTTTTGGGGACTGTTTGTACGCTCGTAGTTTTCACAATTATAAAAACGGTTGGATAATTTGCTCGTAAAAGAGCACATTTCTTGAGAACGATTGTCGGAACTCCGTCAGTTGATCTCCTTGGGCCACTCAACAAGTTTTGATCGTATTGTGTCGTTTTGAACCTCTTTTGAGAATTCGACTGTCTTCTTGCATATGTTTCTAGATCAACATATTCCGATCTGGTCTCAGGGTCCAGATTCCTTTATCAAAATATTCAACTAATGAAATACAACTTATTTTTCCTCAACAATAATTTGAAATATATAAGACACCATTGATTTTTTTCACTCATTCAGAAAATTGCAAAAGAAGAAAAAATTGTCCGGCAAAATGCAGTGAGTGGCCGACATGGAAACAATTACTATTTATAAAAGTTATGATGTGAGTGTTGTTTCACGTAGTTTTGGAGAAATATTATGACAATGACAATTTCCTGATCAGATCTAGGATAATTTAGGCATCTTGAAATCATTATACTTCTGTACAGCTGTACTTTTCTATATTTTTATGCTTGACTGAAACTTTTGTTTCAAATCATAGCTCTTAATTTTTTATGTAATCTCATCATTACTAAAGGTGGATTCATGCAACATCACTAAAACTAAAATGAATTTAAGATTTAGATAAATTTTAAATTAAGAATATGACGGTGTTCAGACAGCATCAATTTAACGAAATTAATAAAGTACTAGACATGCGCATATCGTTCCAACTGTCAATTTTTGAAACGTTTTAAGGTGGCCTTCCATACCAACTTTCAGCTTCAACGTCTTTTGAGAGAAATGCTGCTATTTCTATATGACCATTTCCACAATGGCAGAAAAACGCTGCGTTTTACGTCAACTGTCAAATACATTTTCTCCTAATTCATTTGGTTTAGGTTATATGACTTATATTATTTTATTATATGTCTATAAAAACGGATGGCAACATTCATAAACAAAGATACCTAGTCAACGGCTTGACGCTAAAAGTAAAACTTGAACCAACAAATAGCGACATGATCTTGAAAAACCAGCAGCTAATTTTAAAGTACTCTGATTGGTTAGAGACAAGAAGCCAGCGTCAAAAATCTGATGTGGAATAGAAAACAAAAGGTGAACCCTAACCTAAGATTTGATCTATTCTGGTCTGGTGTTTACAGTACAGCATGAAAACTATCACCAAGAGAAGTGAGTATGCTTTAGTACTGAGTACATTATTGCTTCTGCGGGAGCCTCTGGTGCTGTGAGGAATAAGAGATATAGAAAATATGGCGTCAAACCTATGCTGAAATTGCGAACATAACATAACCTCTTTCCTCTTTGAAAGTAATCATCTGTGAGTAAAGAGACTACGCATGCGCCGTTTCTAATTTATGGAAGAAATTAAGTTATTAGTTGAAAGTTGGCCATCTTTCTTAGTTTTAATGTTAATTTTAATTGCTTAATTTCTTCACCTCCATTTCATTACATTGTTTTATATTCTTAATTTTAGTTTTGAATTCATTTAAGTTTAGATTTATGCTTGCATGAACCCACCTTAAGTGTATAGGTTTCTGAAACGACGTTCGAATGAGTTTGTTTTTTTTCACAAAAGTTGTCACTTTCGTGAATGTTATAGAGAAGGTAAGAAATTGTAACAATTTCTTTTTATTCAGTTATAATTCAGTTTTCAGTTTTTGAAGTGAAGGAACTACAAAAGAATAAACTCGTAAAGGAAAAGTACAATTCGGTACCATAATGTACCAAAGTCAAATGGAAAAGAAAAAATTTTTTTTACGGAAGTTTGATTTCGGGAAGGTCTTGGGCAACGCTGTTTCCCATATTATATTGATTTGTTATTTCAGTGACATTTTAGAATAATACTACCATAAAAATTTACACCTACAAGCCACCTGAAATTGCAATAAACGAAAACTATCATCGATGAAGAATTAAAGTCATTTTTTTTGTTTTGTTCACTGATAGAAGGGCAGCGCCTTGATTGAGTACTTTTTAAAGGGACAGGACATACCCATTTATATCTGGTATGAAAGTTACCCGACGCACAGCGGAGAGGGGTACGAGGGCAGAGTATCGAGGGTATCACCGGACTCACCTTATGGCGCAGCCTCCCTCAACCTCACCAACATCAGAGAATCGGACCAAGGATGGTAAGTGATATGTACAGTGACCGCCAAAAAGTATGTACCATATGGGAAAAAAGTTTATTATTAGTGTATTGGGAAAAAGATTCCTTGGAAAAGTTTGTGTATGTCCAATAACCTAAAAATCGATTTTGACAGTCAAATGGGCACATAACATTACTTATGAGAAAATCACTCAATAGCAATCCGAAATGTATAAGCTATCTAAATGTCCAATAATTCAAATCACTAACAATAAAAAAGTAAATAACGTTCTTGAAAAAAAAAATGTTGCAATTGCCAGGAGCTGAACCCGGGACCTTCGGATTACAAGCCCAAGACGCTGTCCATTGAAGCATCGCAGATTCTCAGATGGACATGACTGTATTGTCTATACTTTCCATCATGCAAGTATAGGTCTGTTTTAGACAAAAGCAGTTGAGATGCGTTCTAAATTTACAAAAAAAGGTTCATCAAGTGGGCAAGAGGAAAAATCATATGTATTACATGGGAGTAAAGTGCCCTTTCGTCCCTTGGATGTTTCCTGCCCTCCCCCTCCGCTTCGCGTCGGGCAGTAAACTAAATCCTGCGGGAAGAAAAGTGGTACTTTCCTCCCTAGTAATACAAATAGCTATACAGTAGATCAACGTATCCATTTAATAGTTAAAACTCGGAACTCTCTTCTAATCCCATAACGTGACTAACACTGAAATTCATTTTCGATTGAAAACTTCCAATTTTTCCAGGTATGAATGCAAAGTTGTGTTTCTCAACCGTCCCCCGAATCAACCGAAGAATGGCACCTGGTTCCACCTGGACGTGCACGCTCCCCCCAGGTTCGTAGTGACTCCTGAAGACGTGATCTACGTCAACCTGGGGGATGCCATCATCCTCAACTGTCAAGCGGAAGGCACGCCCACGCCCGAAATACTTTGGTACAAGGATGCCAACCCCGTTGAGGCCTCAGCAACGATTGGTATGGCAATAGTAGTTTACCGAACAAGTGCGGAAAGTTATACTTTTCCGTACGCGATTGCAAACGCGTCGTTCGGCCAGAAATCGCGTGCGGCCGTACGCGATTGCAAACGCGTCGTTCAGCCAGAAATCGCGTGCGGAAAAGTCTCTTCACGCACGTTTTGGATACCTACACTGTTTTTTCTACTAGCGTGCGAAAAAAACCCAAAAGTTAACATAAAAGAAACATTTATTATAAAATACATATCAACAGATGAATTATAGCCTGGGAGGTACTGTCACTTTGGAATAGGTCATAGTATGCACGATGAAATTTAGTTTGAGTAGCGGTGGGTTGCACAGATACAGGGTGTTGAATATGGAAAATTGAATCTATTTTTTATTCATAACTTCCGCAGTTTTGGAAATTTTACAATTTAATTTTTCCTGATTTTACCAGTGGCGTGAAAATAGGGGAGGAAAGGGACCAATATACCCTTTTTGTACACCACTGGTGGCAACTAAAAATGTAATTTTTCTTTTAATATGAAGCTTTTATTGAACAAAAACTGTAAAATTTCCAAAACTGTGGAAGTTATGACTGAAAAATAGATTTAATTTTTCATATTCAACACCCTGTATGTGCGCAACCCACCGCTACTCAGGGGTCTGAAGACTAATTTCGTGATGAGTATCACATTATCTACCAAAGATAAAAAATCCATCCTGCATACTATGACGTATTCCAAAGTGACAGTATCTCCCGGGCTATGTAGATTTGACAAAAATAATTACAACCCCTTTTTTTTTCGTTGCTTTTTAGGTGTCTTCAACGACGGCACGGAGCTCCGAATATCGAATATCAGGCACGAAGATATCGGCGATTATACGTGCATCGCCCGAAACGGAGAGGGGCAGATCTCGCACACTGCTAGAGTCATCATTGCGGGAGGAGCAGTGATCATGGTACGTAAGCTAAATGTTTCATGATTTTAAACTATTACTTCGAAATTTAATAATAAAGTAATACACCGGTCGGTAATGACACATTTTTTGCAACGTTTCTTCATTGTATGCATCTCAACACATTCGTGGACGGTAGGAGTTTGAAAGACGTAAAAAAAAAATCACCCATTTTTTTACAAAATCGAGTCTATTTTTGTCCAAATGTGACTAATTCTATGAAATAAAAATTTTTGTTTCGTACTTTTCGACAAAAAAATCAGATGACTACTATAGCAGTTCTGTCCCACTACACAAAAAAATGTCTTGTCTGACGGACCTGCTATAACTGTCACTATCACTGTCAACATATTCACGTTCACGAGCGCGAACTGCATGAAGACTGCATTTTGAAGCGTCTACCCCTTCCATCACTCTGTGAGAGTTCTAGCAGTCACACGCTATCAAAATACCGTTTTCCTCTGTCTACTGGGACACACGTTGAAGGCTGTCATATGAATAACACGTATTTCAGGTCTGCTGGGGACCGTTCGGCACAATATGAAATGTCTGCTATAGCAGGCGTGTCGCAGCGCTCATGTCTGCTATAGCAGGCGTGTCGCAGCGCTCATGACGGCTATAGCAGCCGTGTCGCAGCGTTCATGACGGCTATAGCAGGCGCGTCGCAGCGCTTATGGCGGATATAGCAGGCGTGTCGCAGCGCTCATGACAGCTATATCAGGCGTGTCGCAGCGCTCATGACGGCTATAGCAGCCGTGTCGCAGCGCTCATGACGGCTATAGCAGGCGCGTCGCAGCGCTCATGACGGATATAGCAGGCGTGTCGCAAAGCTCATGACGGCTATAGCAGCCGTGTCGCAGCGCTCATGACGGCTATAGCAGGCGCGTCGCAGCGCTTATGGCGGATATAGCAGGCGTGTCGCAGCGCTCATGACGGCTATAGCAGGCGCGTCGCAGCGCTCATGACGGATATAGCAGGCGTGTCGCAAAGCTCATGACGGCTATATCAGGCGTGTCGCAGCGCTCATGACGGATATAGCAGGCGTGTCGCAGCGCTTATGACGGCTATAGCAGGCGTGTCGCGGCGCTCATGACGGCTATAGCAGGCGTGTCGCAGCGCTCATGACGGCTATAGCAGGCGTGTCGCGGCGCTCATGACGGCTATAGCAGGCGTGTCGCAGCGCTCATGACGGATATAGCAGGCGTGTCGCAGCGCTTATGACGGCTATAGCAGGCGTGTCGCAGCGCTCATGACGGATATAGCAGGCGTGTCGCAGCGCTTATGACGGCTATAGCAGGCGTGTCGCAGCGCTCATGACGGATATAGCAGGCGTGTCGCAGCGTTCATGACGGCTATAGCAGGCGTGTCGCAGCGCTCATGACGGCTATAGCAGGCGCGTCGCAGCGCTTATGGCGGATAGAGCAGGTGTGTCGCAGCGCTCATGACGACTATAGCAGGCGTGTTGCAGCGCTCATGAAGGCTATAGCAGGCGTGTCGCAGCGCTCATGACGGCTATAGCAGGCGCGTCGCAGCGCTTATGACGGCTATAGCAGGCGTGTCGCAGCGCTCATGACGGATATAGCAGGCGTGTCGCAGCGCTCATGACGGCTATAGCAGGCGTGTCGCGGCGCTCATGACGGCTATAGCAGGCGTGTCGCGGCGCTCATGACGGCTATAGCAGGTCTGTACACGAATGTATTGAACACATCGAAACTATTCAAACTTCATTATTCATTGAAAATCGAAGTTAACTAGACAAAAATTCTTGAACTCTGTTCACTTTCTAGAGTATTTGCTACCGAGGAGTGCTTTTTGGTTTCCCCGCGGGTGGCGCTGCGACTGACATTTACTGTAAGTCGCTGCTTCAATTGTGGGAAAATATAAGTTATACAGTGGATTATGATTCATTGGGCTGGGGCAGGACGACTCTAACGTTGTAGGACCTACCCTGTCACTGACGAGAGGCAGGAACCTCGAAACGCGTCTGCAGGTAGTGTTCCCCAGCCAAATTAAGAATAATTTGCTGTATAATTCCAATAAGCATTTGCAATTGGATCTTCTTGGAAGAACGTTGCACAAATATCTGTCAGATTTAACTCAATGTCCGTCGTGTTATTAGTCAGGGAAGTATTTGTTTTCTGTCAGATGTTCGCCTCATATTTTCCACGTGGTGAAAATATTTGGGGAGAAGGGTAAATTCTAAAACCAAATGATTCAAAGAACTTAATGTTTCACATCTACCTTCTGTTTCAGGTGCCTCCCACGAACCAGACCAAGCTCGAAGGCGAAAAAGTGCAGTTCAACTGCGAGGCGAAGGCCCAACCCGGAAACGTAACGGTGAAGTGGTTCCGAGAGGGCGCTCCCGTCAAAGAGCTGGCGTCCCTCGAAACGAGAGTCACCATCAGGAGGGACGGATCGTTGGTCATAAATCCGGTCAGCTCTGACGATTCCGGACAATACCTGTGCGAAGTCAGCAACGGCATCGGAGAGCCGCAATCCGCATGGGCATATCTCAACGTCGAATGTGAGTCAATAGTATATTGAATAGTATATATACATGATGATATACATGATATATATACATGAAATAACATCAATTTCCTACGAGTAGGTATATACAATTTATTCTGTGATGGGAAAATATTTTGACATTGTTTTCCTATTGACAGGTACTAAAATATGACTTCATGAAATTACTTTTTTCCCGGACATACATATACATAGGTAAAGGTAAATATCTGCTATTGCAAAAGCTGATCTCTCAACCCCTTACCTTCATCACCCAACCGGCACGCTACACTAACCTAGCCGGTCTTTATTCCTTTCCTGCTGTCATTTCTAAAACAAATATTGAAAAATATTATAGAAATGGAACTCTACTCAAATCGATATCATTAAAAAAAAACATGATAAGAATGTGAATCTGAATCTCCCTTGGGACAACAATATGAATATTTTAAAAAAAATATTATTGATGGTTTTGTTGCAGATCCCGCCAAGGTGACTTTTACCCCCACCATACAGTACCTGCCCTTCCGATTGGCTGGAGTAGTTCAGTGTTACATCAAGGCCAATCCCCCTCTACAGTATGTAACTTGGACTAAAGACAAACGGTTGTTGGAGCCTTACCAGACCAAAGATATAGTAATAATGAATAACGGCTCACTTTTATTCACCAGAGTAAACGAAAATCATCAGGTTAGTAGTTTTTTTTTTATTTTGAATAAATGCGTGAAGCTGAATACACTTGTTTGAATAAATGAAGCGAAGTTTTGTATAAAAGTGTATAAATTCTCTTTTTCTCCAAATGACATTAAAAGCGGCCTTTTAATGACACTTGGCAGGCTTAGAAGTTGTACTTTTAATGCCTAGGCAGAAAAAGTCCCCTTTTACTGCCTAGGCTGAAAAAGTTCGTTGCTAGGTAACCTTCCAAGTAATAATTTAAATCAAACTGGTTATTAAAATTGACAATGACATTAAGAAAACTCAAAATGATGCTGATGATAATAAACTAGTTTTATTGCATTAAAACTACAAACTATAACACGAAATTTTTATTTATTAGATATATTTATGGTGAATTGTGAACAATTATTTAATACAATTGAACTCTGTCCACTTCCCTCCTTTCCAGTAAAATTAACAACTTTAGTATCAACACTTGATACTCCGGAAACGCCAGAAAATATTTTATTGCCGATGTTCGACTTATTGGCTAGCGAGTCCTCAATATAGCCCTCCGCGACAGCGGAAGACTTCCATCCTCCATGTTGCTTCAACATTGTTATGTCCCCACCAGAATGCACCAGCAACGTGGCCGAAGTTCTGCGAAAGCAGTGCCCGGTATACTCTTTCGCATGGGATAGTCCCAGAAAAGTAGCAATTTGTGAATGCCAATGAATTGATGATGTGCTTTACCGTTCGCATACTTATAGAAGACACGCCGATTATTTAAATTCGAGGGTTGGAGGCTGCATATTTTCTGTAAACGCTTAAATATTCCGTTACTACAAAAGATCTTGATCTTTTGGTCTTAGTATTTGGTAGCATAATTAGCAATTTGTCGCCCATATCATTTATATCATCTGTTTTCATATGCAAAAGCTCATCACATCTACAAGCCCCAGCGACTGCAACAATAAGTACAACCTAAAATATAAATTGAAAATTAGTTCTTTAATCCATAATAGATCATTTTCAATATATTCCTACCTTCGTACACAAATACAGTTCATCTGGGGCATCTGATAAAAATTTCTCGATTTCTTCTCTTTGAAAAACTCGGGATTTTTTTGGATGGAAACCGTCTGACTGGCGTTTTAAAAAAGCCCTGAAGATGACGAAAGTCGAAAGCGCTTTGCAATAAAGAGAATTTATACACTTTTATACAAAACTTCGCTTCATTTATTTTTTTTATTTTGTCTTTATGACAATTTTTCTCGTTCAAATATCTAGATACATATTTTTTGCCATTGTTCAAAATAGTATATTGTTAGATACGAGGATGTATTGAAAACATTCTTAACCTGGTATAGCAGCAAACAAAATTTGAAAGTCAAAATATTTTATTATTCAACATACTCTGCATAAAATTATTACAACGAACCTGAAACTCCTCTACCTTACAAAAAACTGTTTATCTTGATCTGCAAACCAGACCTTTTCTTTTTCTCTCACTTGGTCGTTGGAAGAAAATTTACGACGTTTTGATTTTTGTTCGAAAATATGAATATGAATGAATCGTAGCACTTTGAAACTTGGCACATGACTTCTTGACATCATGTATTGTTAAAAAAAATGTTTACCAAAAAATCAGGGGTGGAATCCAAAAAAGTTTTTATTTAAAGGAATTATATTTTTTTTTTGCTGTTGTTTCGGAAAGTATAAGATTTATCAAGAAACAATTTCAACAAGGTGCAAGATAATTCAATTCTCCACAAGAAATATACTGAGTAATTTCTCACAAAATGCGCTCGTTTTCTCAGAAAACCTGATTGAAATCCTATATCAAATTTCAGGCTCGCGATAATCCGCCACTGCCATTTCCGGCAGGGCTGAAAATTAGATTTGTCATAATTTTGCTAAAAAATTGTAATAAAAGCAAAAGAAAAAGTGTGTATCGTTCCTGAAGACTTCTACTTCCTCATGCAAATATAACATGTGAGTATCTGAGTACCCAAAATGTGTTTTATCCCCTTCACATAACCCTTTTACGATATTTACGGAGGATCCGAAAGTGGATATTTTAGTTGATATGAAATAATTATACTGGAGCAGGAATCGGTACCCTCTTTGGACCATATGCAACAATTTTAGACTAGTGAGACAAGTCTTACTTATACATGCCAAAGAAAAAACTGGGTTTTACTCCTGGTTCAGTTTTAAACTCACCCATAATACCGGCAATTTCATCAGTAAATGTTGAAAATAATCGCTCATACACATCCTACATAAAAAATTAAGTATGTGATTTCAAGCTCGAGGTTTGCATTTCACAGTAGTGTTATTAAACATATATGCAGGATATGAATAAGCGATTATTTTCAACATTTACTGAAGAGAATACCGTTTTATGGGTAAGTTGAATATGAGGCACGAGTAAAATAAAGCTTTTTTTTGGCGTGTATAAGTGGAACCTGTCATATTACTGTAAAATTGTTGCATATAGTCTAAAGAGGGTATGAGTTGCTGCTTTAGTACAATAATTCTATATTTACTAAATTATTCATGATTTTCGGATCATCCGCAAACATCTCCGTGAAGTGCGACAAAACTCATTTTAGGTACTCAAATACTCGCATATTATATTTGCATAAGAAGGTAGGAGTTTTCAGAAACGATATGAACTTTCCCTTTTCGTTCTCCGATCATTTTTAGCAGAGTTATGACCAATCAAATATTCGGCTCCGCCAGAACTTCCAGCGGCGGGTACGCGTGAACCTGAAATTTGATGTCGGCGTTCAATCAAGGGTAAGGTAGCTCAGTGGTTGAGACTGTCGCGTTCAAAACCATTGACTGCTGGTCGGCTAGGATGAAATCCTAGCGACTTCAGATTTTTATCCGATGGCCCGAGAAAGTGCTAGGAATCGCACGTTAAAAGGTAAGACCTCATTAATCCTTGGCTCGCACAAGTTTCGACTTTTGAGGGCTGCCGTTCTTAAGGGGACAACAGCTGGTTAACAATTTTAACAATTTTTTAACAATCACGTTTTCTGACAAAACGAGCGCATTTCATAAAAAGTTACTAGGAATAATTTTTGTGGAGAATTGAATTGTTTTTCACTTCGTTGAGTTGTTTTTCCGATAAATCATACACTTTCTAAGATTACAGCAAAAATCTATTTATATATTTTTAAACGAAAAAAAGAAAAATGTTCCAGCCCTAAAATTTTGGTAAACAATTTTTTTTCGTGTTTATCATGGTTCCAACTACTAGCATATCAAGTTTGGTGGTACTACAATCAATCCTCGTCCCAAAACCCAATCGTACTGGATCAGAATAGGATATTCATAAAATCATCGTGCCTTGTGCCGGGGAAGTAGTTGTTTTCTGTTAGATATTACAAATAAAACACATTTTTCATTTCTCAATTTTCATGGAAAAAGTTCCCTTTTTTCAAAATTTACGACCTTTTAAAACTTTTTTCAGTTGCTATGGCAGTCCATCGAACCGGTTCAAGCTAACTAGATATCAATATATCCTCGTATAACTCTGATGTACATGCAAGTGAAAAAATTGTTAGTAATTTCCCATTTTTTTCTTCTGTAGGGCCGATATACTTGCACACCTTACAACGCACAAGGTACCCAAGGAAGTTCTGGACAGATGGAAGTGTTGGTAAGGAAACCTCCCGTATTCACCATCGAGCCTGAGGCAATGTACCAGCGAAAAGTAGGAGAAACGGTAGAGATGCATTGCGACGCTCAGGAAGCTGAAGGCACCCAAAAACCTACCACTCAATGGCAAAGAAGAGACGGTAAGTTCGGAATTTCGATAGTTTTTTATATTCCAAGTCTCGTTCTCAGCGCGAAATAGTTTTTGATCTGAGGTGGCCGGTAGCTGAGGTGGCCGGTAGCTTGGCGGTCTAAGGCGCAGGCCGTTCGAAACTTCAGTATAGCGGTAGTCGGTTAGAGCCCGATGTAGGTACGAGGGATTTTTTCTCAAATACTCAATATCGGAATCGATAGACGACCACAGTCCTTGTTGAAAGTAAGTGTATTGTGTGTTGTCCAGACGCCAATCTCGTCTAGTGCTAGCTTGGAGTACACGCCGGCCACCCGAGGTGGTGTTGTAGGTTTTCCGGGTTTTCCTGCAGCTGAAAAGTGAATACGCCACCAAAAATCAATAAGTCGCCCCGGAGCGCCACGGCAAATAATAATAATAGCCGTCCTCTCCGATTTCCAATGAAATCACAAAACATAATACATATATGATTTTTTGTTTCAGGGACACCTCTTCCGAAAAATCGTGTGAAAATAGTCGGTGGAAATATAACAATTGAATCTCTTCGGCGGTCAGACTTCGGCTTCTACCAATGCATTGCCACCAATGAAGTAGCTACGATTATTACAGCAACCCAGCTAGTAGTAGAAGGTAAGAAAAATTTTGTTTGCACTTCCGCGAATATTCATAAACTTGAACTGATATTTGGTGAGAAAGAAAAGCTGTAGACCAGGATCCCACACCTATTTTCAAAAATGATCAATAACAGACTGAATCTTGCTGAGTAGCTTCATTTTGCCTCACCATTTTTGATAAAATACCTCGAAGCATCACGAAATAGAAATTAATTATATACACACCCACAATATACCAAAATGATATTTGCTCTTGCACTTTGTATGCTGTTGATCATAAAATACTCTCATCACTCTAACTAAGTATTATAGTACTATCAAAGAATTCAATGATTCACCTGTGAGAACGATATTCAATGGAATCTTTTTTTATGAGGGATTACTGTAATTAGAAAGTGTACACGCTGATTAAATTGGGAATTTGCCAGTTTCTCTATAATAGAGAAATGAGTGGTTCGTTACGTCACGTTCATCAAAAGTGGACTTGGCAACGTTGTATAAGTTGTGCACCATGGAATCCCAAATTACACAGACCACAAGAAAATCCTGTATTGTTCAAAGAACATCGTGAGAGCCGGGGGAAAGTAGGTAGGAATTGGTGTTCTTCTTGAATTTCTGAAAGATGTATGCCTCAGGGAACACCTTTCGGGGCAGCGAGTTCCAAAGCTTTGTCGCCCTGGGAAGCAGATGTGCGCCATGTCTTCTCGATATACAGGGTGGCCCATCGAAAACGTACCGCAAGGCATTACAGACTGGGAAAGAACTTTTCGATAAAATCCGAACACAGGTCAAGTTTGTTTGTCAGGGGGACACATTTTGACAAGCATAGTAAAACCTTCAACCCCCTAAGTGGAGGTGTCACCACAACATTTTTTTCAAATGGGAAAAGGGGTCAAGCGATACCTCTTTGGAAGGGGCTAGTCATTCCCTACACAGTGCTGCTTACATTTTCAAAATCGATCCACTCTTTTAGAAAATATGGAGTGTTGAAACTCCAACGATAATGTTTGACGAGAAATGCAAAAATTGATTCAATTGTACTTCAAAACTCATTTATTAGTCAAGTTAATGTTCGAATTGCTGTCCGTCAACCTGCATACAGTGGTATAAGTTATTTTCAAACCGTTGTCGTACATTCTGAAGCATTTGGGGTGTCACTTTGCGAAATACGTTAATGATTCTTCGTTGTAACTGTTCTAATGTGTCTGGTGGTGTTTTGTAAACAAGGCTTTTGATGTGTCCCCACAAAAAAAAATCTAAAGGACTTAAGTCGGGTGACCGAGGTGGCCATTCTATTGGGCCCCGTCCTATCCATCGTCCTGGAAATGTGTCATGTAAATAATTGCGCACATTTTGGGAATAATGAGGAGGAGCTCCGTCTTGTTGAAAAATCAGTTCCTGTTCATGGTATGCGGGATCGTTCTCAATGATATTTGTTAGAGCTGGGTCGATGGCATTTTGTAGTAAATCCAAGTACATATCGCCTGTTAAATTTCCAGGAAGGAAAAAAGGTTCTACAATGGAATTTCCAAAAATACCAGCCCACACATTTAACTTCTGGGGGTGTTGCGTGTGTGTCTCGTGGAAAATCCTTGGATTGATGTCAGCCCAGTACCGGCATTTGTGGCGACTCACTAAACCATGGAGGAAGAAGGAACACTCGTCCGAAAAACACACATTAAATATAAAATTACCATTGTGTAACTCTCGCTCACTCATAATTTCGCAAAATTGCAAGCGACGTTCAAAGTCGTCTTCATTCAGTTCGTGCACTAAGCGAATTTTGTAAGAATGGAATTTGTATTTTTTCAATACCCGTTGGACACTGGTACGAGACGCACACCCGTCGCAATGGCCAATTGTTTTGTACTTACGGTACTATCAACTGCAACTTGCCCCAATACTGCTATCTCCGTAGGTTCATTTAGTACTAGATTTTCAAGCTCTCTCTGTTTGTTATGAACTGAACCTGTTTCGCGAAATTTTTTACCAAGTCGCGAACAATTTTTCCAGAGGCATGTTTGTCAGGATGCCGTTGGTTAAACAACTCCGCGACCCGATTTCCACATTCATCGTTTTTGAAAAAAAGCTCAATGATTTCCACTCTGTCTTCAATTGAATACACCATAATAATAAATTTTAAAGTCAACAATTTGTAAACACTTCAACCACGGCAGGTATCTAGCAACTACTTGACCTAATTCAAACGTTAAAAAATGAATCCTATTCATTTTTTACTCTCTAAAATGAGCCTAAAAAACGTGAAAAAATGAATCCTATTCATTTTTTACTCTCTAAAATGAGCCTAAAAAAATCTGTGCATCGGCAAAAACAGCGAATTCGTTTGAAGGAACTTATTGCAATAAAGGACAATTGAACCGATTTTTGTATTTTTCGTCCAACATTATCGTTGGAGTTTCAACGCTCCATATTTTCTGAAAAAGTAGATCGATTTGAAAAATCTAAGCAGCACTGTATTCCCATTTGAAAAAAATGTTGGGGTGACACCCCTACTTAGGGGGTTGAAGGTTTTACTATGCTTGTTACGTCAAAATGTGTCCCCCTGACAAACAAACTTGACCTGTTTTCGGATTTTTTTTCCTAGCCTGTAATGCCTTGCGGTACGTTTTCGATGGGCCACCCTGTATACAATATAGGAATATATTTTTTTTGTCATTCAGGTACTCAACCTCACGCCCCTTATAACCTCACCGGTACTTCTACCGAGTTCGCCGTCACCCTCAGCTGGTTACCGGGCTATAGCGGAGGGCCGGACTACAAGCAAGACTACACCATTTGGTACCGCGAAGCCGGAGTGTCCGATTGGTCGACGATACCGGTCACGCCCTCCGGCAGTACGCAGGTTACCATGAACAGGCTGGCTCCGGGTACGACCTACGAATTCCAGGTGGTCGGAAAAAACGCCTTAGGAGACGGTATGATGAGTAAGATCATCAGCGTTAGGACTTTAGGTAAGTTGTTTGTTATAGTTTATCCAAACTCAGTATAATATGACTTTCTTCAGCTCAATAATAAAACCTCATTAAGTATGCAAAATCCATACAAGGATTTCAAAACAAAGCCTCAGCAGACATGTGTTACTCTGCCTGTTGAAACTCTCAAAATTTGACTGATTTGTCATTTATCAATTTTCATAACACAGATCATTATTTCTATAGGTTCTATGCCATAATTCACTGTCATTGTCAACTTTTGACACAATATCAATTTTCATTTATTTAGTTAGACAAACTTTTATCTAGGTTAATCCTGGAATAAGGTTTTTTTTTTAAATGTTATTCAGATGATGTCCAGTTTTTAAATATTTACATGGTCCTCTGGACACATGATATTTTTATGGTCTGGCTCTTGTACACCTGACGAGTAAGTAATTTTTCAATTTTCAAAATTCTCATTATTAAAATTTCCTAAATTCTATTTCATGTCACTTACTTACAGGTACGCACTGATGATGACTTTATAGTCGAAAGCGCTATTATTTTATAAATAAATTTCTGCACGAAATACAAACCTTTTCTTCATCCAATTACATTGGAACGTGCACACAGCTTGACAATTTTCACTTAAATTGCTTTTATGCGGTGTTGCTGATTTTCTCACCACGGCTCGGGAGATTAAGTGGGCTGTGATAGAATCGTTCAAACTAGATTTATTTGTCAATATCAATTTCGACAAAGACGGCCACCAAATCAACATGCAGTGATTTCCTAGAAAACTGGATTAGTCGCCATACTTCACATCATTAATTTCGCTAATAATATTGACTGACTACTCCCATTTCCATCCAAATACTAACGACGTTTGTTTGTTTGCTTTCACCATGGAACAGAAGTGGGATTGCCGCACCAGATCAAAGTTACCCCCACCCCTTTCCTCACTCCGAATTCGGGTAAGAAATTTCTACAGAATTACATTCATTGTTTCATTCGATTATTGCAGATTGATAATACTTTTCAAGAGTATTATTTGTGTACAGTTTCAAGAGTAGTACAATGCTTTCGTCAATAACATTTAACTTCCATCTGTAATAACTTCACTCGTACGCCATTTCAGTGTTACTTGCACGAAAACTGTCGATATCGACCTGCACCGCTAACACGAGGAAATGTCTTTCGGCTAAAGGACTTTGCACCATAAAAGATATATTTTTGTTAAGGAGAGAATGACGTCATGAAGGCAGGTTTTCACGCTACAAAAAATCGTTAACGATGTGATTGGGACAATTTAATATTCAAATAAACCGAACGAGGGCGTACTGACGTGTACATGCAACGATTTCTTGTCCAACAGTCAGTGTCGACCGTGGTACACTCATTTGTAATTTTCGACCATGGAGGAAGTACTGTTGTGGACGGTTTATAACATTTGTTTAGCGATGAAATTGAAAAAATCGCGAAGACCAAAAAACTTGCGAAGGCGCCAGTGGTTGCTGAAAAAAATGGCATTTTTGCATAGGAAATCGTTGATGTGATATGATCAGTTGATGAAACACTACGCTAGCAACAAAAACATGACCGTCAGCGAAACAACGAACCCCCTTCCCCCATGAACAGCCATTGCAAACTGGGTCCAATCGTAGCGAGGAACGGCTGCTACTTTTAATCCAATGAATAGAGACAAAAAAGCGGGGTTACCTTACAAACGGTCCGGTAGTCCTAAATTTTTGGTATGTTGTCTAGGATGGTTTTTTAGTGTTTAAAATACAAAATGCACAATTCCCCCCTCCTCGCCTTTCCGCCTTTCTACAGCCACACGCCCCCATACAGCCAGTTTTGCATCTGACCTGGTGGTATGTTCTCAGGAAGTGGAAATGTGCTGGTTCAGTGGTCGGAGGTAGTTTTGCCAGATTGAGCTTGGTGGTACTTGTCTTCAATTTGGTATAGCGAAGGGAGTTCAACGACTTTTCTCTACTGCCAGCAGGGTCCTTGAACCTCTCCGCCTGCTCCAGAAATGATGGGTCTTTACTAAAAAGTTGGCAAAATTCATTCTTTCCAAACCAAAAAATGTTAGAACTGTGTCGCAGCCCGATATTGCGTGCAGGAGCAAGATATACAGCCTTTAGAGTTGTACTTGTAGGAGGAGGCGAAGTAGATTGCGTCTGCATGTTTCCATCTCGCTGGTTTTTTGGGAAGTACGTACTTTCCGGACTAGTCCTGGAAATGCTCGAATTTTAATATAAATATTTATATAAATAAAAATTTGAATGTTTCTGTTACTACCTATCTTCTGTTCGCATTTCGATATTTAATACAAGTAAGAATTAAAATGTTCGAAATGTTCTTCTACAAAGAAATATAAAAAATAAATGTGTACGCAACACGTCCGAAAACAGTTTTTTTCGACTCGCAGACTTCCAGGACTGAATGGTTGAAAACAATGTGAAAATTGCGATTTACGGGTTTTAAGGAAGGCAGAATTGTTGAAAACTATGAAAAATTACTTTTTTATGTGTTTTTGAGGAATCAGACCAAGGAAGCCTCCAATTTGGAGGTTATGATACTGTCAATATGCTCGCCAGCAAAATATCCGGGCTGTCGCTAGACGCTTCTGTCGCAGTGCGCGCTTTCGCGTGGGTTCGCGTCGTTTCGGTAGCGGGGTTTCGCCAATAAATCATGTTCTTGAGTCAAAAGGAGCATTTTTCACGATTAGGAGTTCTCTAGGGTAAAGAGCTGGAATGTATTAATGCAAACAAATTCATTTCAAGAGAATTTATGTAAAGAAGCAAACAGTTCAATAAGTTTGAAATAAGAGTATATTCATCAATTAGAAATAATTATTCTTTTCAGAAGATTATTCTGTTCAAGAGGATATATATATATATTTGATTGAAGACATCCTTTTTATCAGTGTATATACCCAACTCCGACGTTTTTCCGAACTTTGACTGCTTATATCTCAGAAACGATACATAAAAAATCATTTAAACTCGCACATTTTCCTAATTACCCATCCCACTATAACACAATAAAATCTCGGCCAATTTGACCGAGACCCAATTTTACATGTGTTTTCGTGCGGAGTCCTTTGACCGAAGGCCATTTCCCATAAGAGAAGTGCGAGTCCTTTCAGTAAAAGCCAAATGGTTGTAGTCTATTTGGGCTTCTGATTGCGAAGAAACGGGACGAACATGATATAACAAACATTTCCGAACAGTGGCGTACCCAAGATTTTTTTCTGGGGGTGTTTATCAGTTCCAGTGGTTTCATAGAAAAAAAACATTTTATTTTGAAAACACCCTGACTACAGGCTTACAGCTAGCTGCTAGCAACATGAAAATAAACTAAATGATAAATATAAAAAAAAAATGTCTTCAGTAACAACAAAAAATCCATATAACTAGGACAACGCTTCGACGGCTTCCGACAGCACGATAACCACCAATAGGAAACCACGCTTCCAGATCTAAGAAATGTCGGATCTTGGGGGGTTCTAAACCCCCCCCCCCTTGGGCACGCCACAGTTTCCGAAAGCATTTTCTCATGCAAGCAGAGAAAATGAGTTGTTCAGAAAAACTACGTACCATTTCGCATGTCAAAAATTCAATGTTCTGTGTGTCTGAAAGACAATAAGTAATTCTTTTTTGAAACTTCTTCAATGCAAATCATCCCTAGACCATGACAATTCCGTTAAACACTGAGATTTCGTCTTTCAGGTTTCGTACTCGATGACTCAGAAAAATCCAAGGGTACAGGTAATTAGTATTTTCAGATTCAATTACATAGAAAAAAACCGCTTTACCCTTAATCCATAAACCAACGGGAAACGTGGCTGTTCATTTATGAATTGTGCTCCCTTCATTTTGGTCATTTATCCCATTTCGCATCTGTTACTAGTCCATTTGAATCAAATTTGGAATGGTCTGGATTGAATGAGGACCAAAAAGCAACCTTAACCAAAACATTGTTGTCTATAATGATAAAAAGTTGAAGGAAATGGAAAAATGTCGCGAAATATAGCGTGTTTGGGCTGCGAAATCATCCCCATCATTAAAACAGGGCGAATCTGTACAAAAATTAATTGAATACGTTTAAAAATCTTAAAATGTTGAAACTAGTATGGAAAATCAGTTACTTTTTCCAAAGATGGCGATGCGATCGGAAAGATGATTTTTCACAGGGTTCTAGAAAAAATTTAAAAAAAATAAACTTTCTCATCTAGTTTTGGAAAAGATTGCTAGAATCTACTGAACTTTTGGTATCAACATAAAGGAGTTGAAAAGGGGAACATTCTCCATGAAAATTGAAAAATGTGATTTATTTGTAATATCTAACAGAAAACAACTACTTCCCCGGCACAAGCCACGCTGGACATTGAACTACATCTGATAGATATTGTGAAAAGACTCTAACTGAAAAGAAAAAAAAAACTGAAAGTGAAAATTTGCATTTTCGTTCAGACAGCTGACTTTTTTAATTCTTTATAGTTTTCCTTGAAAAAATCTTTAAATAAATTAGATAAGGAGAATGTTATTAAAAAAATATCACTCACAGAAATCGTTCATTTCATTGAAGCAAGGTTCGCTTCTCTCGCATTTAATCCCCAATACATTTTGGTCGACAAAAATCTATTTCGCTTTGCCAAGGATAAACGGGTAAATATATACCACTATCGTTATCAGCATTCAACTGAGCTGCAATAATGACAACATTGGCACTATAAACTGAGTAAAACATTTTTTTATGAATTTCCTATTCATATTTTCGAACAAAAATTTACCAGAGATATTTGCAGGAAGAATTATTTTTGTTTTTAATATTTCTCATAATAATGTTGCATGCAAAAATTGCATCTTTTTCGAATTTCGACCGGTCTACTTAATTAAACAAACTTGGACAGCATTTATTTATTCACGGTTTGTTTCTGAACTATTTTTTGGCTTATTCGAGTTTTGTAAAAATCGAAAAGATACATCTAAATGCAATTCAGTGATTTGCTTCGGGGATTTTCTGTTGAAAGTAATTCCAAATAAAAAAAACTATGTCTTGATGCAAAGTTGCACCAGTCTCAACATTTCGCAATGAACATTGCCTCATTAAATTTCCTTACGGTATAAAAGGCATTTCAGTTCATGAATACTGATAGCACAAAAAAAAACAATATGAAAGTTAAAATATAAAAATAATTAGTCTCGTGTGCTCCGGGGCGGCTTGAATGTATTCTGTGGCGCATTCGTTTTAACCGCTGCTGCAGGGAAAGCCGGAAAAACCTGCAACACACCATCAAAAGAAAAAACTTGTATAGAGGTTGGTCAAATTGTGAATACCTGATCTATGGAGGATGTATGATATCTTCAGATGCTACAAAGTCCAGTTCGAAAGAAGACATTCTTGTCACGCAACTGTAACCAAACTGATCAATTGAGACGACACGGGTTTTCTGTAGTGTACTGGTTGCTACACAATCAATGTAATGTGTGATACCAACATACGCCTAAAAAAATACCAATTCCTTCCTTGTACTGTCTCTGCTGATTGTATCATAATTGACCATATTCACCTTCGCCATATTGTCATGCGACAATACCAACTATCCATTGTTACCAACGGTTAAAAATATAATGTATCTGTAACTAAACCGCGAAAATCAAAAATGTTTTATTTGGTGCATATTTCATGTGCGTATTTTGTGAGTTTCAGAAGAATGTAACTGAAGAGAAAATCTAGGATAAACGGGTAGATATACCACTATCGTTATCAGCTTTCAATTGAGCTGCAATAATGACAACATTGGCACTATAAACTGAGTAAAACATTTTGAACTTCATATATTTGCATTTTATACATGCGGTAAACAAAAAGATGCAATTTTTGATACTTCCTTTCGTAAATTTCTCTTATTTCCAAATATCATTTTCTTTTGATGTTTTTGGAAATTCCGAAACGTTTTTGTCCACATAAAACATTCTCCTTATCTAATTTATTTAATGAACTAGAGATAATTAAGACAAATCAACTATCTATCACTATCACTATCAACTATCAATATCTATCAGATGTAGTTCAATGTCCAGCATGGCTTTAGCCAGGGAAGTAGTTGTTTTCTGTTAGATATTACAAGAAAATCATATTTTTCATTTTTCAATTTTCATGGAGAATGTTCCCCTTTTCAACATGAATACCTCCCAAGAAGTTATCTTCAACGATTGAAAATAGCGACTAAAGTTTCTTTCAGCCGCAGATGATTCCACAACAGATTTTATGAATATCTTATTCATATTTTCGAACAAAAATCAAAATACTAAATAATGTTTCACTCGTCCGAAATTACGCCGTCTAAAAAAATAATAACACCTACGTTTTTCTTTCATATCGTGCCCCATAGCCATATAATATTTTCCTCTCCCGTATTCCCTTAATAGTTATAAATAAACTGGTGATTATTAATTTCATTTCTGCTTGCAGGCATGTAATTTGTTGCGTGTTGCTCTTCCCCTAACCGGTATCCCCGTTGATCCAGTTAATGCTTATGACTGGGTCACGGCTGTCTGTGCATGTGCAAGTTACCAATTTTAGATGTTGTACACTGAGAGGAATGTATTCCAAGTACCTCAGAATAATGTAATGTCACAAACAGAATTAGATTTATTGTTCGAAAAACGTTTTTCAATAATTTTTTAAGAACACATATATTTTCTATTATTCAAAATTTTTTAATAATACAGTAACCACAAAGAAATGTAGCCACAAGTGAAAAATGAATCGTTACCAGAATATCAGGAAAGGAACCCAAAAAAATTTTTACTTGAAAAAATTATATATTTTTTGGCTGTTGTTTCGGAAAGTATAAGATGCGAAAGTCATGGATATTTTAGTTGATATGAAATACTTAATTATACTGAAGCAGGAATCAGTACCCTCTTTGGACCATAGATTTGAAACTAGTGAGACAAGCTCACTTATACATGCCAAAGAAAAAACTGGGTTTTACTCCTGCCTCAGTTTTCAACTCACCCATAATCCCGGCAACTTATATGTTGAAAATAATCGCTCATACACATCCTACATAAAAAATTAAGTTTGTGATTTCAAGCTTGAGGTTTGCATTTCACAATAGTGATATTAAACATATATGCAGGATATGAATAGGCGATAATTTTCAACATTTACTGAAGAGAATGCCGGTTTTATGAGTAAGTTGAAAATGAGGCAGGAGTAAAACAAAGTTTTTTTTGACATGTTTAAGTGGGACCTGTCACACTACTCTAAAATTGTTGCATATAGTCCAAAGAGGGTATGGGTTGCTGCTTCAGTATAATAATTCCACACTTACTAAATTATTCATGATTTTCGGATCATCCGCAAACATCTCCGTGAAGTGCGACAAAACACATTTTAGGTACTCAAATACTCGCATATCATATTTGCATGAGAAGATATGAGTCTTCAGAACCGATATGAACTCTTCCTTCTCCTTCTCCAATAATTTTTAGCAGAGTTATGACAAATCAAATATTCGGCTCCGCCAGAACTTTTAGCGGCGGGTAAGCGGGAATCTGAAATTTGATGTCGGCGTTCAATCACGTTTTCTGTGAAAATGAGCGTATTTCATCAAAAATTACTGAGAATCATTTTTGTGGAGAATTGAATTGTCTTCCACCTTGTTGAGTTGTTTTTTCGATATATCATATACTTTCCAAGATTCCAGCAAAAATCCATTTATTTATTTTTAAAGGAAAAAAAAATTTCCACCCCTGGCATTTTGGTAAACAATTTTTTTTTTCGTGTTTATCATGGTTCCAACAACTAACACCAAGTTTGGTAGTGCTACAATCGATACTCGTCTCAAAACCCAATCGTACTGGATTGATGTAACTATCTGCTGTTTTTCAGTGTGCATTTTACCGCATAACAGCCAACTTGCTTTCGGCAGGTTGATGTAATTTCAGTTCGGGTGACCTTATATTAATATTATAGATTCAAGGAACCAAGTTCTGACGCAAACGAATCTTCGTGTCAAAGGAAATATTGAATCGTTCAGCATTATATTTTGTTTTAGAAAATATATTATATCAATTAATTACTCTTCAATAGACATAAAATGGTAATGTAATATATTTGACTTCACTGCAATTTTAAAGAGTATTTGAAAGACATTCAACTCAAAATACCTAGAAATTTATTCCATGCATATTTTATGTTAAACAGCCAACGTTCTATTCAATATATAAACCTACTCAGTCGGAGGTTGTCATTTTAAATTTGAAGAAAATTTGAGGCCAAATAATCCCACTAATGCTCTCGTGCTCGATTAATATTTGGCCTTTGGCTGTTTATATGAGATAGGATGTGGAAAAGTCAAAGGGTGTTATTGCCCTTTACTACTCCATTTCGATTGGATGACTGGGGAGATGGGATCAGGGAATTCTTGACAATATCACAAGGAATATAATACGCATCCTCAATAACTCGTAATTGATTTTTTGAAAAGGATTTGAGGAAAAGCGAACTTCGTATTTTCAGTGGATTCTCCACAAAACTAAACTCTACTTGAGCCCTAATACTTACGTTTCTCTTTTTACCTACTATCAATATGTAATGTCAGTCATTACGATACTGATATGAGTTTCGTTATGAGATATAAAGTAAAATTCATTTGTTTCTCTTTTTAAATGTCAGTCTATTCAATAGAAAAAGATAACAGGAACTAATTTATTATAAATTTGAGTATCTATCACGAGATTTATCAGGTAATAAGGTTTGAATTTTTTAAGTTGTAGCGGATTCTATATCTGAATATATTCTCTAATGGTCTGAACTAATGTCGATGAAATTTTACTAAATTGGAATGAACGTGTCAAAGTTGACAGTTCGCAAAATGAATCAACAATGGGCACAACGCTTGTTTGTTGCATGATTCTAATATCATTAATTTAAGGAATATTGACTAATTTTGAGTAAATAATTAACATTATTGGTAGTAGGTAGAATATTGTACAATATTTGTGTCGTAAATTCATATTACGATAATCGATGGGATAAATGTTCCATCTCATACTGTAATATGAATCTTTACGACACTTATATCGTAAATATCTATTACCGTGATTGTTATTGTAACTATGGACACCGATTTGAAAACACCACGAGCTGAAAGCAGTGTTTTCACAGAGTCTTAATTGGCATTTCATTCGGAGGAAATTATAACTGATTGTTTCTTATTGACTTTTCTCAATTTTGGACGGTGTATTGAATGGTTTTAATTTTATATATTTGTACTATTCTTCTATGAAAATAAAGAGTTTAAATGCCAAAATTATGGCATTCAATTAAAAGGAAATTATAACTGGGCACGCTCTGAAGAATGTAGTTCATTATGGTTTTTGACTTGATTTTTGCATCTTGGTGCATGTAATTTTTTTTTTATTTCAGATATTTTAGATTACAGTAATGTTGTTTTACCTACTGACTCGACAGGATCTTTATTGTTTCCGCCTGTTTTCAAACCCAAAGGTACAGTTTTTCCAGGAACTCTTTAAATTCTGTACTAATATTTCATTTGAGTTTTATTCAATCTTGAAGAGTATTAAAATCATCTGTATCAACAAATTCCATCTCAAATATCTCAATAATCTATCTATCGTTTCACGAAAATACTGATGCAGGATCTTCACATGAATTAATTGTCAATAATGACATTGTATTCTTGTAACAAGAAATTTTTCGAAATAGCTATTGAGAACCGTCGAAGAAAACATGCAAAACAATTTCGCTCTCATTTTAAAATTTTTACATTGAAAAAACTTTTACAATTCCTACTAGGTATTGGTGTCGAAATAGTTATTTACCTAACAAGTGCGGAAAGTAGTACTTTTCCGCACGCGACGGCAGTTGCACGAATGACGCGGAGCGGAGTTCGGGCAAGCCGTTAAGGGCGGAAAAGGCATTTTACGTAAGAGTTAGGTACAATTTTTTCCTACGAGTGTTTTTTGCATCTTATTTATGAAAAAACAATGTTTTTAATAAACAAGGTTTTATAATAATGCTACAAAATGACTCATAAGACATAATAGTTACATAGATCATTTAGTTAGTCCTAAATACAAAAATCGTGCGGAAAAGTAAAAATCGTACGGAAAAGTAAAAATCATGCGGAAAAGTAACTTTTCCGCACGATTTTAAATCGTACGGAAGTACAACTTTCAAAACGAAAAATCGTGCGGAAAAGTTACTTTTCCGCACGCTCGTAGGAAATAGTAGTTTACCTAACAAGTACGAAAAGTGATACTTTTCCGCACGCTATTGCAACATACAAGCATATAAATATATTTTTTGAATAATTAAATGTCAGCATACTTCTCAAAAACTAAACAAACCGCACTAGTAAGTGACCTGTTCAAAACTAAAATTAGTGCGGAAAAGTGGACTTTTCTGCACGCTAGTAGAAACATACCTGCAAATTTGAAAATATGCACGGCCATGATGCGCACTAGTCGTACGACGGACAACCTAGTGATAAGCACTTGAAGTTGAAATTTCACACTTGAAGCAATGTTTGCCAAAGTGTTAACTATTCAGTGTTTCTTGAAACGATAGTTTTCAAAATTCGCTTATAATCCAGTACGATTGGGTTTTGAGACAAGAATCGATTGTAGCACCACCAAACTTGGTATGCTAGTAGTTGGAACCATGATAAACACGAAAAAAAATTGTTTACCAAAATTTCAGGGGTGGGACATATTTTTTTATTCGTTTAAAAATAAATGAATAGATTTTTGCTGTAATCTTGGAAAGTTTGATTTATCGGAAAAACAACTCAACAGGGTGAAAAACAATTCAATTTAATATTATTCCTAGTAATTTATCATGAAATGCGCTCGTTTTCCCAGAAAACGTGATTGAACGCCGACATCAAATTTCAGGTTCACCCTTAGCCGCCACTGAAAGTTCTGGCGCGAGCATGAAATGTGACGTCGGAGTTAAACCACGTTTTCTGAGAAAACGAGCGTATTTCATGAAAGCATTCTTGTGGAGAATTGAATTATCTCTCAATCTATCGAACTCGTTTTTTTGATAAATTTATTTTTTCTAAAATAACAACAACAAAAAATTATATTTTTTTCAAATGAAAAATTTTATAGGTTCCACCCCTGATTTTTTGGTAAACAATTTTTTTTCCAAAAATACATGATGTCGAGATGTCATGCGCCGAGTTTCAGAGTGCTACAATTCATACTTCACTTTTTGCTCGAGTTTGTTTGTCGTTAGTGGATTATTATTTCATTCCCTTGTTACGAGTATCAACCAATATGTGGTACATAAACAGCTACGAGCGAAAAATTCAACGGCAAAAAATGTTTTGTTAGGTCCAAAACCTGGCGTTCCCAGAAACCTCACCATAACAGAAATCAGCAACGGATTTCTGATCACCTGGGAGCCTCCCATCGACAGGGCGGAAATTATTCAACAATACGTTATAAAGTATAGGACGGATGGCGACTGGAAATCCTTAAATAAAGCTCAAATTAGACCGGAAGACACGCAATACTTAGGTAAGTCATGATCTTAAATATTTATATTTTGGGGTTATGTTTATTCCACAGCCCTCGCGATTTTTTCAACCACGCATAAGCAATTACCGTCGTAGGGGGCTGTAGTTGTTTTCTGTTGGATACTTGCCGACCTATTGTATAGGGTTTATGCGGAAGATTGGATTATATAATCCATTTTTCAATATTTATATTTTTCAAACAGAGAGAATTCTGATTTTAAGTTTTTTGATTCTGAAGGGAAATTAATAGGAGCTGATACCTTAAATAAATGAATTTTGTCAAAAAAAAAATCATAATCTCCGACCTCAAAAACCTCCAAGTAGCGATTTTGAATGGAATCGAACCATTACCACACATTTCGCCCGCCATCTTGGAGCCGCCATTTTGTCTTTCTCTTACAAAATAAATAATGTATTGGGACCGGAATTATGAACACATGCCAAATTCCAAGTTGGAAAAATTTGTTGTTTTTCTGTAAATATCAGGTTCATTTAGACAAACATTGATTTTTTGCACTTATATTATCACATGTAAAACACAAATAAAAGCCTTGTGAAGAGGTGACATATTCAATATTCAATTTTACCATGAAAACTGACATACTTTTTATTCTATCTTTGCAGTCAAACAGTCGTCCACAATTTAGAAAAAAAGTGTGCGTTTCCATTCAAAACGTTTTATTTGATTGCTCTTCATTTTTTTGTTATTGTCGATTGTCAACTTCATATAACAAGAATAATAATTAAATGTTTTTTATTGAATCAGAATCACATTAAATTCAAAAGGCTATCGACCGAGGTCCTTCTGCCCATTAAATACAATTTTTTTTTGTTACATGTATGGATATGATTTTCAATACTTATATCTTTTTCATTTTGTATAGTGTGTATAGAAATTTGATACCCACTGTGACGCCAATGAGAAATATGAACGCCATTCTCTAATTTGTAAACAAATGATCTACTCACCTATGAAAGCTGATATTCTGGTTGTTATAACAATTGGATTGTTTGCAAACCCAATACCAAAGCATCATTATAAGTCTCTATCTATTTTTCTTTCGCTATATAATCCAAAACACAACAAAACACCAATATTTTCACAAATAACTCACACGACAAAGAATGTCAACAAGAGCTGGTGAAATTTGTAAATAAAATAGAATTCTTACCATAACCAATAACCAATGCGTATTTTGACAGCGTTGCCGCTTGTTCAGCATTGCAACGAACTGAACAGAATACTTTGGAAGCATAACAATTTTTCAAAGTCATGTTTAGATCCTAGAATGTATAATACCGGTTTTTTACATAAACAAGGATCGAAATGTTCAGTTACTGAATGAAATTCGTTGGCGATAAATTTTAAGCAAGTGTTGGAGGGTAATAGAGAATTATGACAGTCTCGACATGGCAACGCCCAACTCAACAGCACGACCTTTGAATCTGATCGTTCAGCGGCTACATGTAGTGGAGTAAATAACTCGGTCCATTATTTATTTATACGTCTATGTGTTCTTTAGTTTTTTAAAATATCTGCTTCAACTCAAATCTTTGATTTATCTCTGATTTTCATACGATGCTCATCTAACGATAATTTGTTATTGCGAGTTATTCGCGTTTTCAATCACAGCGGGATATTTTACATTTTCTATTTCAATAAAACTCGCTGGAATTTACTAAAACGGATGGCTGTAAAAACAAAACTGATCTCGTCTACAGCGTTGCCATATGCAAAGAAATTTCCTTACATTTAAAGAAATTGTCGAATGTTTGAAGAAATAGGGATTTCGGATTGAAAATCAATGAAATCTGAAGAAAAACTAGTAGCACCTATCAAACCAATATTTGAGTTATAGAATGGAGTTAAATCTCGTTGAACACCTTGATTTCCAACCATAAAACATAGAATTGATATCACATTTATCATAATTTTACTGTATTATGATTGACGGATCGACCATTAAATGAAGAATTTATGAATTTAGTAGAGAATCAAATAAAATAGTCATCAGGTGATAGGGACATCGGGAAAGAAAGGGGAAGAGAAAGAGGAAGAAAGAAAATAGGTTAAGTATGAGTATTCTATTCAAGAAATAGAAGCTACCCAAAACACCAAAACTACGTCACTGTCACTCGATGCGCCTATCGCCAACAAAATTGGAATTCTCAAGAGATATATAAGCTCACTACAAAACGCGCGTCTACTGAAAGTGACGAGTTTTGGTGTTTTGGGTAGCTTCTAAATCTTGAATTGTATTCGCACCAAAAGTTCCAAATATTCAATTATTCGAAAAGTATACTAAACTAATAACTTTGATTACTTCAATAATATAATGAGGCAGGATAATCAGGAACAAATACCTGAATATATTGTAATGTAATATTTGTTTTTGTATTAGGTTTATTCATTGGAATTTGTAATTTTGTCTGATTGATGTGCTTTTATTTGGAAAATGTACTAGGTACTTTCAGTTTATTTATTATTTAATGTTAGTTACTAGTGACGGAAATAAATAATAAATTCAATGTTTTATGTATTACTGCGCAGTTGAAACCAGGAAAATATTGAAATTTTGCATTGAATATTCCGTAACCTTGGTTTTCGCGCATGCGCATAGTGAAAATTCAGCTGTCTTTATTTTCGACGCATGCGCACATCACCGTATTCTATTTTGAGGAATTTTAGGGATTTTTACTCTGAAGATTTTCAAAAATTTTGTCTGGCAACACTGTCTCGTCATTTCTGCATTATAATTTCAGTGAAAAACCTGGTAGGCGGCAGGACTTACTACTTCAGGATCCTCGCCTATTCGGCGAAGAGTTACGAGAGTAGCGAGGAAGTGAAGTTTTCGGTGCCGGCCCGCGTCAAACACAAGGCCATCACGGCCGGTCTCGTGGGCGGAATTTTGTTTTTCATCGTCGCCATCATTCTGTCCGTGTGCGCGGTCAAGCTGTGCAACAAGCGGAAACGGCGGAAACAAGAGAAAGGTTAGTAGTGCGACTTCAAGCCCGGAATTGACAATATTCCACAGGCTATCGGTGATCGTTTTTTTGTTGTCACGTTGGTATTAAATTTTATTTTTTAAATGTTTGAAACACTGAATATTGATAAACTGACAAGTGACATAAAACTGCACTTCAAGTTCGAGTGTCAAATTGATATATTTTTAAATTTAAATTTTTAACATTTTAACAAAAACATTGAAATATTTGAGAATGACTGGGTTTTGGATTTTGTACCAGTATAAACAAGATTCTGTTTTGAATATTTCAAATCAAACGTTGATTGAAGTACATTCATTTCTGAAAATCGAGGTTGCAAATGTTTATTTACAACCATATATGTAATTATACAAATCAGTAAAACGCAAAGTCGTCTCCACAATTTAATATATGTTAATATTAATATATGTTTTGTATATATTGTATATATGTTTATATGTAATGCTGTCATTGAAGGTTGGGAAGTGTCACATTACACACCTCTACTTCCCGACCTCACCTCCCGCCCTCACTTCTCGCCCTCACTTCCCGCCCTAATTTCCCGCCCTCACTTCCCGCCCTCATTTCATCTATTCTAGGTGAATATTTTTTATATTTAAAAAAATAGCACAAGACCTGTCACTAATTACATAAATATCTTTCTTATCCATTAACATAATTAGGGACTACCTATAATTATCGCTATTACCTAGACTCATACAACTTATAAAATTGACATAACAATGAACCTACCTGGAAATCTAAAAACATAGCTACTACTTAATTGAATAAATTTAACAAAGGGGAACTGTTCAGGTCCAGTTGATTTTTTAATAAACAAGATGAATTTTTCAATTTGGTAATTTCCAAGAATTCTAAATAATTAAGCCTAATGCCCTTATTTACCACTGGAAGTATTTCGAAGTTTTCATCGAGTCATGGCTTTCCTCCAAAATATGACTGGCATATAATGAGTGTGTTTTATTGTTTACATAATTCATACGGTGTTCACGTATGCGGCTTTTAAATGGTCTACCTGTCTGGCCGATATATACTTTGGAGCAAGATCCACAATTCAATTTATAAACTCCTGAGTTTACAGATTTTTGCGTTTTATCTTTATTATTCTTAACGTTCCCAGTGTGTTATCTGTTCTATATGTTACTCTTAAATTTTGCTAATGCATAAATGAAGCTATTTTTTCCGTGACGGGTCCTGAATGAGTTAAAGTTCTATAATTATTGTCAAGGTTCCTCAGAGTGGGGTACACTTCCTGGATAGCCTTTCTATGTAGTTTTTTAGCAAGAATATTTTCTATTAATTTGACTTGATATCCATTGTTAACAGCTATATTTAATTCTTTGTTGAAATTTTCTTCGGAAAAATATTAATGAAAACTTCGAAATTCTTCATGTGGACAATAAGGGCATTAGGCTTAATTATTTAGAATTCTTGGAAATTAACAAATTGAAAAATTCATCTTGTTTATTAAATGATCAACTGGATCTGAACAGTTCCCCTTTGTAAAATTTATTCAATTAAGTAGTAGCTAAGATGTTTTGAGATTTCCAGAGGTTCATTGTCAATTTTATAAGTTGGTATGAGTCTAGGTATTAGCGATAATTATAGGTAGTTCCTAATTATGTTAATGGATAAGAAAGGTATTTAAGTAATTTCAATGAAGAATAATTTAATGTACTACATTCGCTTGAGAGAGATACTCAGATGTTACAACACTCGCCTCCGGCTCGTGTTGCAATTTCATCTTCGTGGGTAATATATTATATATATATATATATATATATATATATATATCAAAGTTTATTAAAAAATGCAAAATACACATTATTTTTTATTAATGGTAACGTTATTAATACACAATAAATTTATGTTTATTTACTTACGTAATAATTATTAACAGTTACATTACAATTGTTAAAATTCATGCCAGGGATAACTTTGTCAGTTATCTGAGTCTGATTGAAAATCATGGGACTTGGACTGGCACTAGAGCTAGTACAAGGTTTTTCATTGTAATTAGAGCTAGTGTAATTTTTGTTAATTTCGTTTGAAATCTGATTTCCTCTTTTTATTTTATTGGTTATGTTGTCATCTATATAACCTTCGGCAACTGTGGTTGATTTCCATCCCCCTAACTGCTTCACTGCTGTAATGTCTTCTCCTGCGCTAACGCAAATGGTCGCAGATGATCTTCGGAACGAATGTCCTGTATACAATTCGGGATTTTTTAATTTTAAAAACGTAGCAATGTGCTTTCCCATAGAAGCTAATTTGTTAATGCCTACTCTTTGAATAGTACATTTGCCATTCTGATAATTTGAAAATAATGATGGGCATTTAGCATGAGATGGGCGAAGATTTATATACTTTTTGCAAATATCGTAAAATTCACCTGATACCGTAAAAGATCTAGGAATCTTTGTTTTTGTGAAAGGTATTTTCACTATAAGAGCTCCATTGTAATCTTCTATATCTTCAAGTTTCATAGAATATAATTCATTAGATCGGCAAGCTCCCATTAGCCCCATGATTAAGGTTATAAGGTTATTGTAAGAATACCTTTGTCATTAGATAGGTATGATCTGGCGCTTTCTTTATAAATTTACTGACTTCTTCGGGAGTAAAGGTTTTAGATTTTTTCGGTTGATGGCCCTCGGACTGACGTTTTAAAAATGCCTGCAACTTCATGTAAGTCTCTAGGTGGATACTATGGTAAATATTCAATGTACTCTTCAGCATAGAATAATATGCCCACAATGATGATGACTTGTATTTTTTAGCAAGTTCAACAAAATACACCAGGATAACATTTTCAGAAAAAGACGATGTTTTTTGTGCCGGTTGCCAATCTATAAAACTTTTATACACCGCATCATATTTACCTTTTGACTTGTTAGGTAGGAGATTTTCTGTAGCGCTAGCCGCTAATTTTAAAATGTCTGGCGGTGTACAAGACATATCTTCTAAATCAGATTCACTCTTAGACATTTCTCTAATGGTACCAAAAATAAGAATGTTCACAACAAATAACTCACAAACCGACTGACAGTATATCTACAAATACAGTAAGTGACAAGGAATTTACTAATTGGAGAGTTTAGCATAAGGTCACGACCCCTACCGGGAAATATTTGAACCTCTTTGTCAAGGATAGTTAGGTAAGTTAGGTTATGTTTTCCTGCATGAACTTGACCTGCTTTGTATAAAAAAAACACTCGTTTTCAACAATGAAAAGTTAAACACAATTTAAATTGAACGAAACAAGAAATAACAATGATTGATATTTCAAATTTCAAACATCATATTATGACAAACAAAACTGACAAATGACAAATGTAAACAAAGTCCTTGACAAAGCCGCCATTTTCCTAGCGATAGTGGCGGCACCATCGGTCGATTTACTCGCCAATTGTCAAATTTGACGCAACGATTGAGTAATATTATTCCATCGAACTGTCATTATTATTCAATTCTATATGGTAATTCATGGCATTACTTGATAAAAATCGCATATTTAACAGATTTATTAATTAATAGTTGTGGATAAAAATATTACCGTTTTTATATTCCAGCATATAATATGGTGGCCTGTCGAATAACCGATACCAGAAACGGGGCTAACGCCACAGATAGTCAAGTGCCTTTGAAAAAGTGAGTATTCAACCTCTTTTTTATTTTTCACGAAATGAAATACTAGTAAACATTTGTCAGACTAACTTTCGCTCTAACTCTAAGCTAGAACACGTAGAAACTTTTATGACGACAGTTATTAAATTTTGAGGAGAAGATTCTTTAAAATCGTATTATTAAATAAAGTTGAAAAATATTTATGATTAGACTGTCATATCGAACATACGAACATGTGCGTCCTGGTGAAGAATTGAGTGAACAAACGTTTCTGAAACATTATGAACTGGTATTTCTACTGACGCTATAATTGGTCTGTTTGAATCGCTATTTAAATTTTTATTATTTTTTTTTGCCAAAGGGGCCATCTTCAAAATTATTATTTTTTTTATACAGAGTGCATCATTAAAGTATGGAGCGCCGTTCGGGTAAAAAGTGTTTTTGCAAATATATTTAATTTTGTGTCAATATATTTATTAATTAGTTGTAGCAAATATTTTCATTTTGCTTTCCGATTTATTTATTTTCGATAAAACACAATATATTTACTTCCCAAGCATTACAAATATATAAAAACGTTAATTCCCATATGTTTATAAATTCGATCTATTTTATGTGGTCAAGAGATGGCGCAACCAACGCGATTTGTCCAAGCTCGAGCGTGTGGCAACATGGCAATTAGGCAGTTATTAGTACATAAAGTGGCTAACAGATAACAGTAGTACAGGAAGTGTAGTTTTCCACTTTACAATTGGACACTTAATTGAACGGCACGGCCTTCTAAATTAAGTAACCCTATGTGTGGGTCAAACGAACGCCCTCTAGGATTAAATGACTCATTCTGAAATATTATACTGCTGCCATCTATTCGGCAATTTCTGTACTAATGACTTTGCTTCGTTCGTATCACAAATCGCGTCGATTGCGCCATCTCTTGACGACATAAAATAGACCAAATTTATAAATATATGAGACTTCACGTTTTTGTATATTAGTAACACTTGAAATGTAAATATATTGTGTTTGATCGAAAATAAATATATCGGCACGCAAAATAATACATATTGCTACAATTAATAAATATCGGCACGATCATTTCCATTTTGAATTATGTTTCAGCGTTGTAGAGTTATATAGGATATTTATTGAAAATAAGTCGATATGATATTCGTTGTGAATTATATGAATTTCGAATAAATTGTACACTAATAATCCATACAACAATACAAACTTGACCATTTTCAAACATCGGTATTTTTATTTTTCAAATTGAACACTCTGTATATTTTCATTTCAATCAACTCCTTTTTGAATGACTCTACTTTTCATTCTTGATGTCATGGTCCTCAAACAACCCTTTTCCGAACTAGTCTGGTTCAAAGGAATTACAATTTGCAGATGTTTTAACCATAATCTTTTTTCATATAAAATACTGATACTGAATCTTCAAGAGCATTCTAGTCAAACATAGTAATTTGTGTATTTAGAGCGCGAAGTGATATGTTACCGCACGACGTGAAGTGTAACGCGGTAATCTTTGGAGAGCGGCAATTACACTTTGTGCTCGAATTACACACAAGATTTTTTCTACAAACGCAGATCACATCAATAATACGCTTTGGTGAAACTTTCCCCAAATTTTTATGGTGTTCAGTAGCAAATACCAGTGTATAAGTAATGACTAACAAAACCCCAGAGAAAGTTAAACTGAACAAATCATTTTACGGGTTGTATTTAAAACACCCAGATTGTGAACACGTCTCGATTGCGGACACTTTGTACTTGATGGTCCAGGTAAAAAGAGTTGGAGTGATGTAATACCTGCAGTAGACTCTAAATTTCGGACACAAATAATAATAGTTATTTAAGTAACAAAGAATGTAAAGACGTGTTAATATTCGAGGTGAGCGAGTACGAGCCGAGGCAAAGCCGAGACTTCTCGATTGCCGAGGATGTTAACAGTCGATACATTCCGTGTTACTTATTACGTTTTTATCGCTGCTTGTTGACATTTCTCAAAATTTGCCTGGATTGAAGTTTGTTTTCTTACCTAAGGTGCTTGTGCGCGTAACTAAGTTACCGAATAAACAGACAACAATAATATTCAAAAAGTCTCATAACCTAAAAATTTATATAAATGAAGCTGAAGGTATTACTTGTCAAAGTCATTATTATGTAAATGACACTATTTACATTCCGTTGTCAAGATGAATTAGTAAACGAATGATATAGGCCATTTACCTGTTTTGTTGCTAAGCATGTATGGAATATTTTAGAATGTCGGCAGCGGGAAAAGTAATTTTAAAATTGTAACTTTTATATTAATTTCTTCATCAGGAAATCCAGTCCAGGGTTTAAAATATTTGAATCTAAGAAAAAAGAAGTAGTAATTATTTAGTATAATTGAACCAGAACGAACTAACCTTACGTAGACATTAGAGGGCGTGGAAATTGAAAACATGAATTTTAATTGGAACAAGAAGGCAAACCATGAGTTGTTGTCATTACAATATCGATATCCAGTCCAGGTCCAACTTTGTTTTTCTGTCTGCAATTTAGAATTGTTTTCAGGCTGAACTCAATCCAGTCTTTATACCTCACTTCAATGAAGAGGTAATCGCAATCGAAAGGGTTTTGTAGGGTGTTCGCAATCGAGAATCCATCCATTTTAAGATACCTACACCACGAGAATAGGTATAAAAAATTTTACTGTACCTGTAAATGGTTTTCGGAAGAAAGCTGCACAAAATGAATGAAGAATTTCAACGAGAGGCAGTGCTGCATTTTTTATGGTGATTTCAGGTCGCTAAATTATTTTGTGTAGTCGATGATAGTCTAGATAATACTAGCCTGCTGCTCATATAAACTTGTATTGAAAATAACGAATGTAAAATTTTCTGATAGTGGGAACTAAATTATTATTCGGTACATTCAACAGAAACCAACTACTTTCCTGGCTAATATTACGTTATATTGAATAACATCTGTTGGACACCTTGGTTGTTCATCTACTAGATTTTGCAACCCTCTGTTCGAATAATTGGATTCCTTCGTATATCATCAATGGTTATTACTTATACAGGGTGTCTGTTCCATTTTTAATGCGACAAAATTTGACAATTAGTGTATAGAGAGTTGATTTGGTTTGAAAGTGTTGCTGTAAATAAGACCCTTCGAAGAACTATCCATTCGAGGAATAACTATCGTTCAAAAAATTGTCATTCGAAAAAACTGTCCTAGAACCATAATTTTCTTACCAACGACGACTGTTTCCCATATTTCAAAAGAAGAAATAGAGAAAAAAGTAATGTTTGATGAAATACTTGAATTAAAAATTTGAAAAAAACACCGACACAATAAAACCCTCAATAAATTTTTTTTGGAGAGATTATTAAAACAATATATTGAGTTAAAATGTACGTCAGTTATTCGACGACCTGAAATCATTTTTAGATTTTGTTATTGATATAATTGACATTTTCTCACAACCTGACAGCAATGAAATCACCTTGAAAAATGCACTGCTGCCTCCCGGAGTATTCCTATAAATCAGTCGAATATACCGGGTGACCAGGTGCCCCCAAATTTTTCTATAGTTTTGAAGATACCAGATTTTAAATATGGTATGTCGCTATAGTACTTGAGTACGCATATTCTGACTCTACTGAAAATTCACCCCAAACTTTTTTTTTTCAAATGACACCCTGTACATAATTTTTCATTATCTGAAAGAGCACGCAATTTGGATTACACTGTTTTTCAAAATTGAAAATCGGTTGGAAAATGGCAGAGATACAGTTGATTGTTCAGTCAAACAAAGTTAGCCATGCAATTTAAACTTAAATCATCACAACTGACAAACGACATCAGAAGTTATCAGAGGAAGCTTCGAAGTGCGATACAGTTGAAAACTGAGTTTCTCGTGTAATTGCAGCTCCTATATAATCCAACAATTATCAAAAATTTACTAATAAAGAAATGCTCACAACTGCTATTTCTCAAATGGCAACATGTTCTTTCACTCCGTCATGATGAAAAATGATGAATTATCAGATTACTCGCGTGAAAAGTTTTGAAGAATAATACAAGATGTTTTATCATGGGTGTTCTCAAAATTAGATATTGTTCAACGAAGGCGGCCATGAACATAAATAAGCGAAACAAAAAAGCAGCGTTGATTAAATACGTAGAACAAACTTTGACTTCGTTGAAATAATATGAGCTTTTGTGTATTGCATTCTTAATTATGTTCTAAGCCGCCTACGTTGAACAGAATTCAATTTTAGGAATACTCATCATGAAACCTGATTGTATCTTCATTTCCTTTAGGAATTCTCCAAAACTTTTCACACGAGTAAACTGATAATTTATAACTTTTTATCATGACAAATTGAAAAGTATATGTTGCCGTTTAAGAAATGGCAGTTGTGAGCATTTATTTATGGATACCATTCCGTTTTTAGGTAATTTTTGATAATTGTTGGAATATATAGAAGCTGCAATTACATGAGAACCTCAGTTTTCAACTGTATCGCACTTCGAAGCTTCCTCTGGTAATTTCTAGTGTCATTTGTCAATTGTGATGATTTAAGTTCGAGTTTCATGGCCAACTTTGTTCGATTGAACAATCAACTGTATCTCCGCCATTTTTCAACCGATTTTCAATTTTGAATAACAGTGTTATCACAAATTGCGTGCGCTTTCTGATGAAAAATATGTACAGGGTGTCATTAAAAAAAAGTTATGGGTCATTTCCGGTTGAACCAGAAGTGGTGAATTTTCAGTAGAGGCCTCAAAATATGCGTATTCAAGTACTATAGCGACACACCAAATTTGAAATCTGTATATCCAAAACTATAGAAAATTGGGGGGCGTACCTCACCTCGTGGTCACCCAGTATACCAGTCATTCAGATATTTCATCCCAGGTTTTCCTTTGACATCTTCATATTTCTGATTAGACTATTATTTCTAAACTTTGAAAGAAATTTTAGTGTTGGACATTTTTTCGAGTGAAAGATGAACATATCAAACAGTAGAGAGGAAATGAGAAAGCAAAAGGGATCAAGGTCAAAATCTATGAGAGAGCAAAAGGAATCAAGGTCAAACCCTATGAGAGAGCAAAAGGAATCAAAGTCAAAGGTCAAGAAGTGCACGTGTGAGATTTCCTGGAATTTGCTGACATCCGGTTACAAACAAGTCTCAACAAGTTAGAAAAATGTAATACAGGTTCAATGACCGTTTTGAAGGTCAATATATGGTTGTCAGATATCCAAAATGAGTTACAAATAATCATTTTCAGTAACAAGTCTATACAGCGAAATTCGATACGTGTGTAAATTCCAGGAAATCTCACACGTGCACTTCTTGACCTTTGACCTTGATTCCTTTTGCTCTCTCATAGGGTTTGACCTTGATTCCTTTTGCTCTATCATTGCCTCTCTACTTCAAACATCCAATCATTCGACATTTATCAACTTCAAAAAATGTCCTGAATTATTTTTTTCACAAATTTCGAAAATAATATTACTGAATGAAAAAGTTTAAGTCACTATATCTTTTTTCGCGTAGTATGTTATCTTTTTTATTTCATACCATATTGGATATTTATTTTCATTAATTAAGAAAGTGTATACAGACTGCGACTCCGAAAACCATAATCACAAAACAAACATCTGAATGCATCTTCTTATAGGACGGTTGAATCCGAATCCTACCGTGATTTCGAGAGCGTTTTCATTATTCCTGGGACAAGTCTAGACACAAACCGTAAGCGTCAGGCTAGATGATCTCGCTATAAATTGCGATAACGTTAATTTAAAGAGTCATTATGATGCATATACAGAAAATTTCGGGACTATTATCGCATTCGGTATCGAGATCTCATTTAGATACCTATAGTGTGGGGAGGAGTGGAGCTGAAATGATTATTTACCCACTCATCCCCACTGAATGTGCTTCATTTGTTCCTGGAATGTTCGATTAGATCTAGGAGTCCGTCTTTTCTGTGTAGGTGCATTGAAATTCGTTCCTAATATTGTCAATGTTAGGATAATTGTATGTTGACGTAATGTTGATAACTAGAAATCGAGTTTGTTTTTTACTTTTCAATGAAAATTCTTCTAGAATAACAGTAGAAACATTCATAGTGTATTTGATTTAGGTTATCAATAATTTTTATTTTCCTCTAAAACTATTTGGCAAAAATATGAAAACAAACCGAGCGATAAAATCACCAGTTAGGAATAGTTATTTCAATTTTTATACAGTGCGGCCCTAAATTATGGAATGAATTCATTATTTCTGAATATGAAGATATTTCGGAAAAACCCTCGGCCAGGTCGATTTTCTTTTCCGATGGGCCAGTTTTTGAACCCCACCCAAAATATATACTTTATATACTTTGGTGATATTTTTAAATGATACACCGGCTGAACTTTGGTTTACTGGAAATCTGATATGGAAAAAACAATTGAACGTCACGATTGTGGGCCCTCAGCCAATTGTAACGGCACCATTTTTGTTTTGCGGAAATGCGCTGTTGCCAAGTTGACCTCTTCGGATTACTGGAAATCTGATATAAAAAAAACAATTGAACGTCGCCATTGTGGACCCCCAACTTATTCTAGTGGTACTATTTTTATTTTGCGGAAATGCGCTGTTGCCAAGTTTGACTGACTTGCAAGCTAGGTTAGCTTGCTCAGATTAGGTTTGTGTGTCAATTGCGAACGAAAAACTAATTCATGCATTCTCGACTGACTCGCAAGCTAGGTTAGCTTGCTCAGGTTAGGTTTGTGTGTCAATTGCGAGCGAGAAACGATTTCATGCATTGCTCAGGTTAGGTTCGTGTGTCAATCGCGAGCGAAAAACGATTTCATGAATTCTCGACTGACTCGCAAGCTAGGTTAGCTTGCTCAGGTTAGGTTTGTGTGTCAATCGCGAGCGAAAAACGATTTCATGAATTCTCGACTGACTCGCAAGCTAGGTTAGCTTGTTCAGGTTAGATTTGTGTGTCAATCGCGAGCGAAAAACGATTTCATGAATTCTCGACTGACTCGCAAGCTAGGTTAGCTTGCTCAGATTAGGTTTGTGTGTCAATTGCGAACGAAAAACTAATTCATGCATTCTCGACTGACTCGCAAGCTAGGTTAGCTTGCTCAGATTAGGTTTGTGTGTCAATTGCGAACGAAAAACTAATTCATGCATTCTCGACTGACCTAGCTCAGGTTAGGTTTGTGTGTCAATTGCGAGCGAAAAACGATTTCATGCATTCTCGACTGACTCGCAAGCTAGGTTAGCTTGCTCAGGTTAGGTTTGTGTGTCAATTGCGAGCGAAAAACGATTTCATGCATTCTCGACTGACTTATCCATATCAATACAAATTTCCAGGTTGCTAGTAATCCGAATTGACTAACCTGGCAACAGCGCATTTCCGCAAAAACAAAATAGTACCGTTAGAATTAGTTGAGGGTTCACAATCGCGACGTTCAATTGTTTTTTTCATATCAGATTTCCACATCTCCAAAGTGTCCAAAACGTGGCAACAGCGCATTTCCGCAAAACAAAAATAGTACCACTAGAATTAGTTGAGGGTCCACAATGGCGACGTTCAATTGGTTTTTTCATATCAGATTTCCAGTAATCCGAAGAGGTCAACTTGGCAACAGCGCATTTCCGCAAAACAAAAATGGTACCATATGAATCGCCTAATGCCACAGAATCGCGATGTTCAATTTTTTTTTTCATAACAAATTTCCAGTAAACCAAATTTTTACCGAGACACCCAGTATATTTTTCCATATTTGGTTAGGGATTGTCATTACGAACTAAGTGGGTACAAAGGACGAGAATTCAATAATGATTCGATTTGCGTCAAAAGAGTATAGAACTCCTCATATGTCATTATTTGCTCACCGACAATGCGATACAAATGAGTCTTGACAGACTTCACCCCTGACTCGGCTAGACCTGCATAATGGGGTGATCCAGCTGGATTGAATTTAAATTGATTCAGTTTCTGCTGCATGTTTTACCATTTCTAAAATTTGTCGGTTCGCTCCGATAAAATTTGTTCCGCAATCTGATGTTATGGTAGAACAGCGCCCCCTATGAGCGACAAATCGCCGCAGCGCAGCTATGAAAGCTTCACTGGTTAAATCTGAGGCTAATTCAAGATGAATACATTTTGTTGCGAAACACACAAAAACACAAATGTAACCCTTGTATGTTTTCGCACGTCAATAGATTTTATGAATTTCCTATTCATATTTTCGAACTAAAATCAAAATGCTCATGACAGGCCTATGTCAAAAAATAATTTTCAAAGTGTCACCGCAGAAGAAATGTTTCTCTCATATCCATCCCTGATGTGTATGCTTCTGAAGAGCCTGTTTTATTTCAATCCTATATCAATCCTCCTGAAGAGCTTGGCAAAGCGAAATAGATTTTTGTCGACCAAAATGTATTGGGGATTAAATGCGAGAGAAGCGAACCTTGCTTCAATGAAATGAACGATTTCTGTGAGTGATATTTTTTTTTTTTATAAAATTCTCCTTATCTAATTTATTTAATGATTTTTTCAAGGAAAACTAGGAAGAATTAAAAAAGTCAGCTATCTGAATGAAAATGCAAATTTTCACTTTCATATTTTTTCTTTCCTTTTCAGTTAGTCTTTTAACAATATCTATCAGATGTAGTTCAATGTCCAGCCGGGGAAGTAGAGAGTTTTCAGACAGATCACAGAATTTTTAGTATCCTGTCTAGCTTGGCAAAATAGTATTTCAAGACTATTTATAGTAATGTATATCAGTTATTTTGAACGGAGGCCTGAAAATGTTATTACCAGAGTATTATTTACTTTCAAAGTAATAGCTTTTTGTATTACTAGGGAGGGAAGTGCCACTTTTCCTCCCGCTGGATGTAGTTTACCGACGCGAAGCGTAGGCAGTAAACATCCAAAGGAGGAAAAGGCACTTTACTCCCATGTAATACATATGATTTTTCCTCCTACCCACTTAATGAATCTTTTTTGTGTACATTTAAAACGCATCTCAACTGCTTTTGTCTAAAACGGACCTATACTGGCATGATGGAAAGTATAGACAATACAGTCATGTCCATGTGAAAATCTGCGGTGGTGCAATGGCTAGCGTCTTGGGCTTGTAATCCGAAGGTCCCGGGTTCAGCTCCTGTCAATTGCAACTTTTTTTTTTTTTTTTTTCAAGAACGTTATTTACTTTTTTCTTGTTAGTGATTTGAATTATTGGACATTTAGATAGCTTATACATTTCGGATTGCTATTGAGTGATTTTCTCATAAGTAATGCCTATTCGAATGAAGTGTAGATAATTTTTTTTCTAAGAGCTGCGCTTGTAGGAAATATAATGTGTGTATTTCGAGCACAAAGTGTCATTGTCGTTCCCAAAGATTAATCTTTTTGTCGAGCGACAATCAATCACTTTGCGCTCTAAATACACAAATAGCTATTAAAAAACTAAAGTAGAAGAAACATTCATGTTTGATTTTTACCAGAATACAGTATATATAAGATGTTGTAGAACTTACGGAAACAATTTGATTATAATATATTCACAAGTTTAATCGTTTTCAACTTACTTGAAATGAGGGGGAGGAAAAGTATGAGTTTTCTCCCTGGTTTGAGGGAGGAAAGTGTGTACTTTCTATAGGGGTAGGAGGAAAAAGGATTTTACAAAATATTCACTGAAATTTTATGAATATTACAAAGTTTTGAATGAAGTCAGTGAAAGGTAGAAAATTGAATTGGATGCCTTAGACGACAGACAAAATTGATATTCATATTTATGCCGTAGGTTAGTTGGGATTGGGATCAGTATTATGTTGAGGAAAAAAACTATTGTTTTCTTGCCGAAGTTTCGAATTTAATTAAATTCATCCTCAGGGCTCTGTATATTGTTTTCATATTGTTTCCAATATAATGAATATAGACTGAAGAAGAACTAAGAAAATACAATTTTTGATTATAATATCATAATTTGCGATTTTACTGAAAGCGTGCTTCCTGTTTCATACTGATTTTTAGCAAATATTACGTCAACACTACCGTCTTTGTGAATGATATTTTAGATCTATAGATGATTCTATCACACACAACTTCTGCGTTAAGTTATTTTCGAGTTATTTTCCCGAAAACTTAATAAGTTTGACAAAGGACAAAGAAAAAACTAGATGACGCCACCTTTGGTTTTGTGTCGTATTTTCTGACTTTCGAGGAATTTTTGAATACACTGGAGATCCCAACACAAATTAGGGGTTTCGTGTTGGGATAAAACTCCAATGTATTCATTACTACAATAAAGGTTTCTTGAAAAATCATTAGTTGTAAAATTGCTTTCTTGAATTTGAAAAAGAAAATAATGGGTCACAAGGTTCAAGTGGAAAATTTTATGGATCAATTTCTTGAACTAAAATAAGGTTCGTTGCCATAGCAAACCTGGTTAAAAGAAACAAATGTACTTTGTGCAAAAAACAAAATTATTTGCAATATTAAATAAAAATTTTCTTCCTTTTGTCAAACCACTAACTCGCTGGCCCTCCTACAAAATAACTAAACGCCTCTTTCTTGCATTTACCTAGTTTCTGATCCCAATCGTGTGTTATTTGCCGCCACCTGGATCTGCACAGGAGGAAAAAAGGTGAAGAACTACTCGGATGTTGAAACTGCCGACTCGTCTGTTCGCACTCTCACATGTATTAGTTCTTTTTTCTTTACGATTGCACTTCTTTTACTAATTCGAATTAACACTTGGAAGCACATAATCAGTGATCGGTGGATTATATATACTGATAGACTTTTTACAGATTATACGTTTTATTTGAAAACTGGGTGACCTACCGTAGAACATACTAACATTAACAAAATAATGCTTATACAGTGTGTCCCACTTTGAGCAGCCACACCCTCGTATTTTCTTGACAGTAAAATGATTTCAAAATTTGTTTTTTATTATGTACGTATCGTACTCAGAAATATCTACCTTCAGGTTTATGAAATATTCGTATATCCATTTTCCATGGCTACCTACGACCAATTGAAAAGTGAAAAATTGGGAAAAACATATTAGGCATTTTTTTATCGCGAAAATAACACCAGATTCTGTTTCAGAACCCCATATCCCAGTGCTAATTCATCAAAATATACAGGGTGTCATCTGTAACTAACAACATTTTTTATTTGTTATTCATCCGTAAAATTTGGTTGCTTTCGAATTTTTTTTCTCTTGTCACAAAGTGCCTAAATGTGTTCAATTGATACTATAGAAAATAACCAAATGTTACTTTTTCACGGCTTGCTATATGACCGGTTGAAAATTGAAAAATTGGGAAAAACATACTAAAAGATTTTTTACTTCGAAACTAATATCAGATTCTGGTTCAAAACATGCTTAAACCCCCAGATCCCATTAAAATATACAGGGTGTCTTACATACTAGCAACATTTTTAATATGTATTCATCCGTAATGTTTGGTTGATTTTGAAAATTGTGTCTAAAGTAACAAAGTAGGTACTTACCTAAAATGTTCAATTATTGCTATAAAAAATAACCAAATATTACTGTGTCATGGCTTTCTATGAGCAGTTGAGGAGTGAAAAAATGGGGAAAACACTTTAATGATACTTCAAGCACAAAAGTAACAGCGGGTACTTGTGCTACAAAAATCCTTGATGTGTTTTCCCCACTTTTTCAGTTTTCGACTGGTCATAGCTAGCCATGAAAATGTAATATTTGAATATTTTCTACAGCATTATTCGAACATTCTCAAGTAATTAATGACTATGTAAAAAAAAATCGAAATCAACCAAACATTAGGGATGAATAAAAATCAATAATATGTTAGTTACAGATGACACCCTGTATATTTTAATTTAATGAATTAGCACTGAGATTTGGGGGTTTTAGGGTGTTCTCAAACAGAATCTGGTGTTATTTTTGCGATAAAAAAATGCCTAGAATGTTTATCACAATTTTTCACTTTTCAATTGGTCGTAGGTAGCCATGGAAAATGGATATAGGAATATTTCATAAATCTGAAGGTAGATATTTCCGAGTACTATACGTAATGAAAAACAAATTTTGAAATCACTTTACTGTCAAGAAAATACGAGGGTGTGGCTGCTCAAAGTGAGACACACTGTGTAAATCACGTTACACAAGTTTCGTGATTTTTCTAGTCCCGCCGTCCTTGACAGAGATAATCACATTTTATCGTATCATTGGATATTAAGCTTCCTTAAAGTTAAATATTTATTACAAATTATTAACATAAGAACGCATAATACATTAGTTACAATATAATACTTTAGTTACTTTGTCCTTGATAAAAAGACTACCTGGAAGCCGCTGGTGCCATCCCGTGCAGGACAGTCCGTAGTTTATTCCCGCCAGGTCCTCTACTCAAAAATGCCATTTTTTATTTGTTACAAACAATAAACAACAAAAAATCGCTTTTATTTTAGTTTTTTTATTGTAAAATGGAAACTATTCAAGCAGTGTCAACGGTGCAAAGAGATGAACTGTAGAGAATTGAATTCCGAAGAGAATGGCGGGTCAAACGATCCGACCGGATAATTAAAACCGGAGAAAAACTGGAAAAACCGGAAAATTGTGTCTTTTTTTTTTTAATTCGTAACTCTGCCATTTTTTATGTTAAGAGCTCAAACTTTGCACGATAGTAGCTATTGACATGCACTTTATGTGTGCAAACCTGGATTCAGCTCTTATTATTAAAAATGGCAGAGTTGTGAATTAAAAAAAAACACAATTTTCCGGTATTTCCCGTTTTTCTCCGGTTGTTTTTATCCGATCGGATCGTTTGACCGTCATTCTCTTCGGAATTCAATTCTCTGCAGTTCATCCCTCTGCACCGTTAACACTGCTTCAAAAGTTTCCATTTTACAATAAAAAAAACTAAAATACGCGATTTTTTATTGTTTATTGTTTATAACAAATGAAAAAACTGTCCTGCAAGGTAGTATTTATGTCAAGGACAATATCTCCATTGCTTGGCCTATTAATGGGAATATCTTCAAAAACAATAAAGCCATTTCCGATAACAAATATTTGCTTTTTTTGTATTTCTCGAAACCCTCGTATCTCTACTGTTTTTTTTTTTTGTGAAACTCTGACCCTGTCTCTAGGCCCTCAGAGGATTGTCAAAGTAATGACGAAGCATGAGAAGCTGACGAGGTACCAAGAGACTTCAATCCCCTGCAAAACTATTGGTCTGTTACTTAATTCCTTGTTTAACCCTGGCCACTATAGACAAATTACCAGATTTTGTCATCAGAATTCACAGAAGAAAATGAGCTAATGTGCATCAATTGACTTTTGTCCATCGGTGGGTTTTAGCCAGAAAATCTATTTTATTTTTCATTTTAAGGAAGAATTTTATGTATATAAAAATCAAAACCTCAACCTCAACACGTCTATCAGTATAAAGAATCTGCCACGGTCTATATTACGTGCTTCTAATATCAGCAATAGAAAGTCAATTTCCCGAGCTTATTTTCCGATTTCATTTCCTGGAATTTAATTTCAACGATTTTCTTTCCGACTCTCGCAGGATTTTACTTCAAGAAAGTCAAATTGGACCAATTTGCTCGAGATTGTTCAACTGCAAATATTTCGTGGAATACACGGTGTTCTAGGAACGTGATTGTATTGCAGAAACCAAATTTTCTACTGTCAAACTTGATTTGTGCAAGTATGGAAAACCATTTTTTGTTTTACGAATAAAAAGTCGGTTCTGAATATTCTAGAACCTAATTTTATGTAATCAAATTTCAAAATTTGTTAGTTATAGAACATGCAGAACTCTATGAAGAATTACTTTCTTCTCTAAAATGAAAAATAAAATTTCCATATTTCGCCAACGACTATTATATTTCTGAAATCCCGATCAAATTATTTCCAATAATAATAATATGACAAGTGAAATAGTTATAGGACATGATAATACACTGTTTGTAATCAAACATGTTCAAACAAAAATTTAGACATCTTGTAGTATATTCGAATTCAACTCGAAAATACAGCATGCCACACTTCCAGTATCATTCACTGTAATCTGCTGGAATTTGAGTTATAATAATTTATATCATTTTATATTTATCACTTCCTAGGAGACTCTGTATGTTGACAGAAATGAAACATTCATTTTTAGATCCCGATACTACAAAAATCATGAACAGCAAAAATCACTGAATTTACCTATGCATGCCGACAGGCTTTTCCAATTCTCCAAAATACCTTTGTTTTTTGTGATCTTCAGCTACATGTGATTGTTGTGTGTTCTAATACGGAATTCACGTTCTTTGATGTCAGCATGATTGTTTGCTATCTTTTGTGATTTTTTCCATGGAATAAATTTGTTTTCACTAATAGGAATCTAATATAGTTTCTCAACATACATTTCATTAACAGACCGGCCGGTAAAGACACATTTTCGCAACGTTTTTTTAATGTCTGGGGCGTAGCTAACACCACCGCAAGGAAACCAGAAATTGGGTTTGGGTAAGGGCGCAAGCAGGTCCCTGCGGGGGGGGGGGGTCGCTGAAAGTTACGCCACTGTTTAATATATGCTTGTTTCAAGTTATGATTATTAAAGGTTTTTAAATCTCGCCTCCAAATAACCGAGACGGATCGAATGCAAATCAAATTTTAAAATAAATTGCATACATACCCGAATATTCAACTTCTGCTTATTTTTATGGTTGTTAATATGGATCACAGAAAAAAATTATAGTTTAATAAAACACACTTTACTCCCAACATGGACTAAAAAAACCCTTATGCCATAACGACCAAATTTGTCAGCAAACTTGGAACCGTCATCTCGATTTTATGGATTTTGACTAATAAATCAAAATTTCCGATCCCGAAAACCCCAAAATATCAATTTTGAATAGCATTTGACCATAATCACAATACTCCTACACCATCTTGAGCCGCCATAATGAATTTATGAATTTTGACGAAACATTTTTTAATATCTGACCCTCACGTATAAATTTTGAATCGAATTGGACCGTAATCACAAATCTCGTCGGCCATCTTGGAGCCGCCATCTTGAATTTATGAATTTTGACAAAAAATCATCTTGTCCGCTATCTTGGAGCTGCCATTTTGTTTTTTCTTCGTGAATAAGCCTGTGAAAAAGCAGACTCGTTCTTGAATATTTTTTTTTAATGTTCAGTTGATAATTTCTGACCTTCCTACGCGAGAAAAGAGTATGCAATTTATTTTTCGTGGGTTTTTCAAGTCGAATTGTCAGAAAAATCACTTTGTATACAATAAAAAATCAATCAAAAATGAGTTGATTTGCAATGAATATTACAATTTGATTGGTGGTGCCGCTGAATGCGAGCAGTCCTACATATTAGGTGGGGAAATTAAAAAACCTATGATGACCACAACCTTGGAAAAAACCGTTGCAAAAAACGTGTCATTACCGGATCTATTAGCCATAAAACTGAAATCTGTACCAAACTTTCAACTGATTGGTCTGGTAGTTTTAAAAAGAAAATAGATCAATTCCAGCAACTCTCAATACCATCTTGGTGAGTATTCTGAGAGAAAACTATGTGGAAATTATGCCTAACAGTCCTTTGCCCCAACATGCATGACTTTCATGGAAAAAATCACCTACTTAATTCTTTCAATCAATAATTAATTGTTGTTCTCAGACTTAGAAAAGGCCGAATACCAGGTTTAACCACGCTAGCATTCGTCGCGAATTGGATATGGCCCAGGGACCGCTGCAGATCCGGAAGCCTGAGCAGCCTCACCTGGCATCCTGATTATCTACATCCAGGCTCCCCTTCCAAATCTTTGGCTCGAATTTCTAGAGCAGCAGACGGCCGTTTTGTATTGGTAGACTCCATCATCAGCTTGCGTGCCGACAGCTCCTCGAACATCTCCAGCAGCGATGACGGAGGATTCCTACCGAAACGTGGAATCAGAAATAGAGCTTCCTGGCGTAGACCTCTTGTAGGCTACCCCAGCGAGCTAAGTCTCAGATCCGATGCTTCGGGACAGTCGGCTTCGGGTCTGGCCGCGTTTTTTCTGGGACAGAGGTTTCAGCAACCTGCTCCCAAGACGATTCCCACCATATACACGCCCCAAACTCCCCAGGTAATGTCCAGTAGCCCCGCCACTTCGAGTGGTTTACTCTTATCTCCATGGACGCCATTATACTTCAGCGATTTAAGCTCGGTAAGGTACCCCAGCTCCGGTGAGAGATCCTACCCTACTCCTCCTGGTTTTACCCAGTTGAAATCCGTTCACGAGATGTATTCTCAAGAATTACCTCCTCTGAGAGCGATTCATGAGGAACACCAAGGGTTTATTCCTGTCCACCCTGTAAGAGACAGCCCAAAGGCGGGGCCTCAGCACAGACTCGGTAGAAGTTCCAGATTTCTTCCACCAAGAAACGCTAGAATTGCTAGAAGTGCTCCAGAACTAGACCATCTCGATAGGTCTCCGGAAAGCAGGTCGAGTTCTAGCGGTTTTGGAAGTAAAAACACATCCCAGCAGAACCAGAGCTCTCACAGCGGCAGCACCTTCATGAGTTGGGGATTACCCCCTTACAGGCCACCTCCCCCACCACCAGCTTCGGTATTACCACCACCGCCACCACCTCTTGTCGGCCATTGGTTGGAGCTCGCTAGCTCATCTCCTTCAGCTTCGGACCACCTCAACAAAGCTGTGGATGTCGGAAGCGTAGACGGGCACTACGAATTCGATCCTAACACGCCCACTCCCACCCCTTCCACGCCTACTGGATCTAGAGACATAGATCTGGATACGTCGGGACCTGGTCCTCCTCAACGAAAAACTTACGGAGGCATTCGTAGCAGGTACGACAACATCGATGCGAGAGTTCAGGCTATGAAACAGGAATTCAACGAGTTCCGAAAAAGGCAGGCCAATAGGAAACGCAGCCACGAGTTGGAGAGTGTTTGCTGACATATTTGAATGAGTGGAGTGCGTGAGTATTCCCCCTATTTCCCCACTTCGCTATCCTGGACAAGAAACATTTCGTTCATCTCAAATTCAGTGTGATATCGTAACTACCAAAAGCAAAACGAAACATGTTCTAAATATTGTAATAAATGGAAAAACAGAACCAAACTAGACATTTTAATATTACATTATTGCTAAAATTTAAATTCATTCACTACTTATACTGAGTATGTCGTATTTCTAATATATGTAGGGACATAAGCTGAGGCTCAATTCGAAGATTAGAACTGAAAGTTGACCGTTTAACTTGTTCTCGAGTTCTGATATACTTTTAAGGGTTGAGAGAAGAAGGACTAAAGAATGAAAAAGAGGATTTGAAATCCTGATCAAGTTAATGAAACATCAGCGAAAACGCTTGACTGAGTAATTTGTTTTGCCTCATATGATAGTAGTAATACTCTCAAAAACTGTCACATAACTATTATTAGGCGTTTTGCTTCGGGGTTGCTTGCTCGTTCATGAAGGTGAATGGAACTTTTTTCTTGAAATCAGACTCACATCTGTTTCCACACCGTTGTCTAATACTGCCCTTCTCCCATCAACCAACATTTTTTTTTCGTTTGATTTTTTCTTCGTGCAACCATCTTTCAGCTCTAATCTACACTTATACACATCACACTCGTTCGCAAGTGACGTTTGTTATGTACAAAGGCAAGCACAGCTTTGTGGAAATTTCAGTGAAATAATGACTGACACGGAAATTTCCGGGAAATGTTGCGTTTCTGCCTATCTAATAAATTCTAACGCTTTAGTGCGGTCTCACGGACCGCGACCAACATTCAGTAGCACTGGTGTAACCATGGAAGTGTCGAGGGTTATTTTTTGTTCCTATCTAGAACATTCTTTATTACTGAGCAAGCACCAAGATGATCATATACGATTAACAACTAACAACACAATAACTTTTATTGTTATTGATATTATCTTCGAAAATATAGTCACGTGCAATAATGTTTGAGAGGCCATTGAGTGCCATTTGTATCTTCAAAAATGATAGTTGATTCCATAATAATTTTGATATTTAAAAATCACAATACAAATTTTAATTGCACTAGACCAATCACGCAAATAACCTTTACTACCTTTTGAAAGATAGTTTGAAGATAAAAACCCCGATGTTCGGCACCAGCAAAATTGCTTGATGGATTTTTTTTTAATAAATATTGTCAAAAATTACGCCTTTTTGGTTATTTACAAATATCTTCAAAAGTATTGAATGCATTTTCAACGGTCAATGACAAAATAAATTGCAACAAAGTCGAAATTTCGAGTGTAATGTCGAAAAAAAACCTTTTTTTTTTCTTCTCTTCTGCTTGCCCTCATCAAAATACCATTTGATTAAATGTATTTCAAACAATAATAACTGATGCTACCTAAAATATATCTAAAATTTCCAGTTTTGAAATTTACCTTTCATTTTCCAATTCAGAAACTTCCAAGGTTTAGGATTCATCACTGGTAGTATCCATGCATGGTCAATGTATTTGTTTTGTATATACAGGGTGAGTCAGAATAAGACCGACAAACTCCGAATACAGATTCCTCACCTCATTTCGAGGTAAAACGTTCCTATCAAGGTATGTCCTAAAATGCATCCCCCCGACACACAAGATGTCAATAAGTAGAGAAATGCATGTGTAAAAGGAAAATATATGAATTTCAAAATGTTTTACTCAGTTTATAGTGCCAATGTTGCCATTATTGCAGCTCAGTTGAAAGCTGATAACGATAGTGGTATATCTACCCGTTTATCCTAGATTTTCTCTTCAGTTACATTCTTCTGAAACTCACAAAATACGCACATGAAATATGCACCAAATAAAACATTTTTGATTTTCGCGGTATTGTTACAGATACATTATATTTTTAACCGTTGGTAACAATGGATAGTTGGTGTTGTCGCATGACAATATGGCGACGGTGAATATGGTCAATTCTATTGTTAATTATTCATGAATTATTAGTGACCTTTATGGGACCTTAAAAATTCGTAGTAACTTGCAGCCTAACTGCATAATAAAAGAAGAAGGTCTCCTTTTCTTTGATTTAAAACAACAAAACAAACACTCTTGAATAGATACATTGTTAGGTAAAAAATAACAAGTGAAAGAAAGATCAGGGTGGGTGAATTATTATTCAAAAACTTTCTAAACCTCTTTACTTATTTATTATGATTAATATACGGTAAATAAAAATTGGTACAACCGTATTTGATTTGGTATTTCACCCAGTAATTTAACGATCGACACCTGAGTTTTCATCTGCTATCTTTCAACACATGTTAGTACAGGTTATTTTTTGCATCTTTATTTGATTGGAAAATAGCCTCTATTTTTCTCTATTGATTGGTCTATAAATAATTCCTTCCCCTTAACCCCACACATGCTTATGCCATTGTTCACAAGAGAGGCTGTATTATATATAATAAATACTAGATGTTAGGGTTATATTGTAATGTACCTTCAGTCCTTAGGGGCGGGTACAGGGTCTGTGGTTTTGGCGGGCCCAAGCAAATAAGAAGTTCTCTTAATTTTGTTATTTGATTTTTTGGGATTTACCAAACAAGCTTGACGGTTGTAGGTAGTAAGTGCAATAATTTTAGGCGAAGAGTCTTGAGAAGCATGAATTCAGTATTTTGAATTTTCAGTTTCAGAAAATTTCAAAAAGTTATATCAGTATTTTGGAAATACGTTATATGATTTTGAATTGTTTTTTGACATGGGTTTTTGGGTATTTCAAATTAAAAAAAAAATTATCAAAAGAAACGTTTTGAAGTGTATTTCGACATATATCAATCTGTTTCAATATAAGAAATCGGGAAGCTTTATATTTTTTTTTATTAAGTGTCTTCAAGAAAATGTGTACATATCGTGTATTTCAGAAAATTATGAAACCATGATTTAATGATGGTTTGATAAATTTGTACTCTTCCAATTAATAAGATTACTTTAAATCATCATACCCAAAAATACTACTATTACTACTTCATATTATTTATTTCACAAAATATGTAAACTTGTATATTATTGAAGTTTGTCCCCAGATCTTCTGGTCTTGATTTTAAGCTATTTATGTAGCCTGTGTAAAATATGAGATGATTTACTATTATTTATGAGGCGCCGTTCGGGTAAAAAGTGTTTTTGCAAATATAAATAATTTCTGTCAATATATTTTTACTTGTAGCAATATATATTATTTTGCGTGCCGATATATTTATTTTCGATCAAACGCAATATATTTACATTTCATAAGTGACTAATTTACAAAGTCGTGAAGTCTCATATATTTATAAATCTGATCTATTTTATGTCGTCAAGAGATGGCGCAATCAATGCTATTTGTGACACGTTCGAACATATGGGATCGAAGCAAAGTCATTAGTACAGAAATAATATTTCAGATTGGGTCATTTAATCCTAGAGGGCCTTCCTTTGACCCACACATAGGGTCACTGAATTTAGAAGGCCGTGCCGTTCAATTAAGTGCCCAATTGTAAAGTAGAAAACTACACAATAACAAAACTTCCTGTACTACTGCTATCTGTTAGCCACTTTATGTACCAATAACTGCCTAGCTGCCATGTTGCCACATGCTCGAGCTTGGACAAATCGCGTCGGTTGCGCCATCTCTTGACGACATAAAATAGATCGAATTTATAAATATATGGGATATTTGTAATGCTTGGAAAGTAAATCAATTGTTTTATCGAAAATAAACATATCGGAAAGCAAAATGTAAATACAACTAATAAATATATTGACACAAAATTAAATATATTTGCAAAAACACTTTTTACCCGAACGGCGCCTCATAGTTATATTACCCAGTGATTTATTTTTATATCGACACAAATATTTATGGCAATTTCTTCATAGAACTGTGATAATTTAGAAGTAGATGCCACATATTTATTATAACTAGATGAGAGGGAAAATGAACATTATAGACTGGAATTATGATTATTGTGTACATTTTGACAGTTTCAAAATAAAACCACTACCTTAGGTTGTTTGGTAGATCGATGTTTTTAACAATAGTTGATAATAAGTTATATGTTCGATTTGTTATATGCAAGATGATTCAGATTAAGGATTCCAGATTACGGAAAATGACAATTTCTTGCACATTACAAGAGTTTGGGATTATGACTACGAAGCACCTTGCATAGTGAGTGATATTATTTTATGATCTGACTTAGTACAATTCGTAATTTTATTTGATATTTCGAAATAAATTAACTGCAGGATGTGCTCAAAAATACCGAGTACACACGAAATTTTCCAAATAAAATTTGTGACACTTTCATTCAAATGAACAATTGAATTCTTGCCAATGATATTTATTACTGGTGTTAAGGACGGAAAATACTTTTTTTAATATAACATTTTGCATGTTCATTAGGCACCTGATCTTTTCATAAAGTTGACCGAATGAGAAACAACCTACTTATACTGTACATTGATTATATCATTTCAAAAGCACACTGACTTAGCCATAGAATTTTTTAGTTTTAAGTGTTAAGTAGAAATTAACAGTTGTTACTATGTAACTATGCTGTATAAAGCATCACATCTGAATAAACTACAATAAAATGTTGCCAGATCTCATATAGGAGTGTTTTATTTCTAGACTACAAGCCCATATAACATTTTTGGGGGGGTCATTTGACCCAGCATGAAACATATTCAGAACGATACTACTATATAAGAAAAAAAAAAACTTTTATTATTTTGTGTAAAATCGTGTTTTTTTTTCAGGAAAGACACCTATTATATAGATGAACTTGAAAAGCTAAATCTGAATGCAAAATGTGATCCACATCGTTAGAGCCCTTTCCAAGATACAAAATATAAATGAATATACAAGAATTGCTCGTTTATAGATAAAAGATTCTCATGCATATGAACAAATGAAACAATATGACTATTAATAATTTTTATTAAATTAGTTGAAATTTTTCAAACAGTATACAGGGTTTAACACCTTAGTTTAAAAGTAAAAAAATCTAAAATCTAACACGATAACAGAAGTCCAATAAATTTTTTTGAATAACTGCTCGCATACTCTCAAAATTTATTTCTTACACTTAACCATCTAAGGAAACAAACAAATAGATTTCATGAAGAATTTGTGGTGTCTCCATTATCGTTTGCATAGTTGTTCGAAGTACCATTGACGGTGAATGAGGTCCCCAGTCCGTAAAGATGTCCAGAAAATTTGGTATCGTCTATGGTGTCTTCGAAAAACATCTGAAGAAATTTTCAATCATAATCATACAGACTAACATTGAAAAACCCAAACCATTTCTCTGACAATTAATCCAACAAAAAATCTAAACAACAAACTTTAAGCTGAACATGACCAATCAATTGTTGTGGATCTAAAAGCAATCTTCAATACTCTGTGAGGTTAAGTCTTTGAGTGTGGTAGGACATTGCAAAAATTAACAGTGTTATATTTGTATTATTATTTTTTCATTTCTGCAAAAAGATGTGCAGATTTTGTAGCAATTCTTAGTTCATCAGGTGCAGATTTTGTAACAATTCTTAGTTCATCAGGTGCATATATCATTGTGCAGTATGGCACTTATCAGTTCAGCATTTTTCTGAATGAATAACGAGCACTCCATGTTTTGGCAACAGGGCAATGGCAGAATATATAATTTTTCCAATCAGGGTTTCCAATGAGATCTAGATCTGATCTGACTCACTTTCGTGCTCTGAATACTTTTTCTATGTTATTACAGTTTATTATTTATTATAACAATCCAATTTTTAACAATACGGCATCAATATCCTTACACAGATCTTCATCATCACTTGGCTTGAGGCATATGTCGTTTCTAGCAAAGATGTTTAACCCCCTGAGTATATTCTAAAGTAGCCTGAGATGAACTTAAAGTTTGGTATGGCTATAAGTTCATCCTTTTGAAACCAACTCTTATGCAAGTGGCGCATAGAAGTGATCACTTCACTACATCACTTGGTAATCATTTCTGTGTCTGCCTTGCCTTAGGAAGAGCAAGAATGTGAATTTCATGTTTTAAAATGAATCAATTATTTATGTCTCAGCACTGAAATATGTTGATATAAAAAATGTTTAGGGAATCTCCAGTGTTATTTTAAATTTTTGCTTATAAAACGATTTGTACAATCAGGATGATTGGTGCGATACAGTATTGCGAGTTAAGAGAAAAAAAAATGAAAATCGCGAAATTATGAAATTATCTGTAAAGACTGAGAGAAGTATGTGGGTCAAACTAGAAGGGAGATGAAAGTACGGTTCCAAGAGCACATTGTTCCTGCCCGATTTTCGAGACCAGGAATATCAAGTGAGGCCCAACAAGCTTTGGATTATGGCATAAGTTTGAAATTAATTGACAGTCCTTAATAATATTAAATTAAAAGCAAGTTGTTAAAGGATTGATTCAGAGCAGTAAATTCTAAAAATCAAGTAAACAATTAGATTAAGTAATTAGAGTCGGCAGGAATAAGTAGTAGAGCAGGCAAATTCCAATAAACAATTAAAAAAGATTTGATGTATGCTGGGATAATGTGTACATTCCACCACTCAGATAAGTAGTATAAATAGAAAGGATTAAACAGAATAGGTGGTTTAGTGAAATTGATGTAATTCTGTTCTAAGTAGTTTTTATTTCTTGAAATGTATTCTCTTAAAAGGTTCCAAATATTCATTTATTTGATCTCCAACTTGAATTTGGGAAAACCATGGCTTAAAATTTCATCATTTTAAAATGTACAAATTATTATTCATGTGAAGTTTTCCCTTCATTTTTAGTGTAAAAATCAACCTACCTCTTTCATTTTGAAAAATGCCATTCCTGTAAGAAGTGAGTCTGATCCAGCTTGATGTTGAGGTCCGATCCTCTCGAGTTCTAGCTGTTCTGCCACCTCCTGAAGCCCTCCTTTCAAATTTTTGCACGATTTCATGAGATACTGAAAAAGAATAATTTAGCTTAACTGTACATACAATAAACAGCAAATTATAGTAACGGCACATAAGACATTTGCAGTTCTTGATTATGAATTAGTTTGAAAGTTATCAAAATGAACACTACTAGAAAACCAAACCTATTACCTTGACATCATATATGGTTGGAAAATATAACTTCAACAAATCGAAGAATTCATTTTCATCTTGTGGTAAGTTGTTGTCTGTTAATAACTTTATCAAATAACCAAAATCATAACCAGAATGAAACGAGAGCCATTTTATATTCTCCATCAACACTATACCAGAAGACATCAATAACTCTGCAAACTCAAGAGGCTCTATTCCTTCATCTTCGTGTTTTTTGAATTGTATGCCGGAGTTCTGGAGTAGATCTATACTGTCCTGGGCATACATATCCTCCCTATAAAAGAAAAAACATCTAAGTCACCAACAAAATCAAAGTCAAAATATAGTTTGAACGCTTCATTTACTGGATATTTTCAAATCAATCAATTTGCGGTTGATAGGAAAGGAAAAAATTAATGGATGATATTTCTATAGAGGGTGAACTATACAATTATACAGTGTGCCCTCCCCACCAAAATTATGGAGTGGAAAACTAAGTGAAATTTGGAAATGTGTAGAAAAAAATTACGTTTTATACGTGTAGGAATGCACATCTCCTAGAAGTAAAGTAACCAAATTGATAGCCAGATTCCTTCCTCTCTGCCTTCATTCAATGTGGGACTGGGAGTTTGAAATGGACTTTTAGCATCTCTGAATAGGAATTATTTAAATATTCACGGGTACCTCTCAATTTGAACAGGTATTTTCCCACAAGATAGACCAGTAGTACCCATTTGATTTTCGGAAAGTGATGGTAGTTCACCTTATATACTTTGTTCCAAAATTCTAAAAGCAAAACTGATGCAATTTTTTCGTTTCTGGAGAATGTATATCTCAGCCTAAATGAGAGCGAAGTAGTTGCAGCAGTATTCTGTGATTTCTTAAAAGCATTTGATTGCAAAAATCACAGAGTACTGCTGAAAAAACTATATCACTATAGATTTAGAGGTGTTACTTCTAAATGATTTGAATCATATCTTCTCGAGAGAAAACAAAGTGTTAAAATTTACAGTGAAACCTGTTGTTTTTCACATGCCAAATCAGGAGTTCCCCAAGGATCAGTGCTTGGCCCAGTTTTGTTTTTATTGTACCTGAATACACTTTTGGCACGGAAAAAATGAGGAAACACTAAAAACAGTTGTATCCAAGGACCTCAATGAAGTCAAATCCTGGTGAGATTCAAATTATCTTTGTTTCAATGTGGTAAAAACAAGTATTATTACCTTCAAATTTGAATTTGACAATCTGACTTTGGGTACACATCAAGTTGAAAACAGAACAAGTACTAAATTCCTAGGTATCCATATTGATAGGAAATTAGGGTTTGGTTAATGTCACTAAAAAAGAGTCTAGCTTTGGGTTGCTTTTCTATTAGAGTTGTATCAAATGAGCTTCCTGCTGTTGCTAGAAACACATACTTTTCTCTCATAGAGTCTCATATAAGGTACGACATAGCCTTCTGTGGTTTTTGTAGACAATATCTGTTCATTTCTGTGTTTATTCTACAGAAAAGAGCAATTTGCTGTATGTAAGGCCAAAGCAAGATATCATTGTAGACTACTGTTTATCAATCAACAAACTCTCATCTGCCTCTTTATTTTGGAAACAGTCTGTTTGATTCATACCAGTCATCAGTCAGCTAATAAAAAACCTGTGAATCATTTGCCCACTAGAAATAATTGCCACCTTTCTCTACCAATACCCAAGTTGACTAGAACTAAACATTCTATTAAATATGAAAGCAAAGAAATCTATAATTATATGTTTAATGCAATTGGTAGTATAAAGAAATTCAGAAAAGAAATTATAAGATTTTCTCACTCAAAAAGCGTACTATGACCTGCAAGAATAAAATTATGTTTTATTTATTTCTAGGTTATTTAACTTATATGTTAGGTATCTAGTTGGTATTGAATGTGATTTATTATTGTCCTATGACTTATTTTTATATTTTATATATTTTTAAACTTGTTTATATTCTTGTAATTGTATTCTTTACTATCCATATTTTATATTTACATCTATGTATTGTAATTTTGACTTTATATTTGGAATTAGTAGATTTCTCCACTTATTAGTTTTTAATGCTTTGTCAATAGAAAAAATTATTGTTAGACAATAAAGCTCAGTTTGATTGATTGATTGATTGAATCATGTCCTAGTTACAAGTTTTAAAACTATTATTATTAAAAAAGTGCAAAGTTCATAAACATTTATTCCACAACTCGTTTGCGAATACAAAAAAGTGAGTTACTTTTATAAATGTCAATCACAAAATACAATAACAATATTTGCACCCCATTAGTGTGTATATTGATAACATCTCCAAAATCATATATAATGATGACAAAACTCAGTTAATTCTCTGCCAAATGCTCCCTGGTATTGAAATCAATGCTTGTAACTGTATTGAATGGAAAATAATCCAAAATATTTGTACTTACTGCAAATTGAACTTAAAATTGAACTGCCAGGTAGTATAAGACCCGCCAGGGGTCTTTCCATTATCGTCCAAAAAGGTTAGTCCAAGCTGTATAATCCTCAGTAAATCCACATTGCACCTCAACATCTGATACTGGTAGTCTGCCGAACTACGGAACTCTCCTATCGGTCGTGCAACAACTCCAGGAAATTCTGTATCCATCGCTACATACTGGTATTTTTGAACTATTTGTCTAATGGTTCGAAATTCATCTTCCAAGTTGTGAGCCCAAACATCTCTAATTCCACAATCTTCATTATTTGGATGTTGAAGACTACTGAGAGTAGCTGCAGGCATGTTTCTTCCGTGTTCCGTGATGACAGCAAATTCAAAATGTGTTTTCAACAAAATCGGTTTCTACCCTGCCTTATCCTTCACCTAAAATGTTGATGATTTTGATTTGTTTGTTATTGTTAGTGCCAACAATATGTTACTTTTCATTGAATACAGATATTTGGATACTTATATATACATGCTAACATGAAGGTGTATACCTTTTAATTATTAAAAACTCATCTTGGGAAATATAGCAACTGAAACCAATATTGGGATAGTAATTATCTCAAAACTTACCTTGTTGCGCATTATTTCAATATTCTACTGAATGATTCAATTTTTATTTTCTTACAATTCTTGCATTTCAAATTAATTTTGACAAAAATACAAAAACTAGCTAAAAAAATGCATTGTCAGCTGTCAGAACTCAGATGTCAAAAGTCACAATAATCACAAAGCAGTGTTGCAAGGTATCGGTCACTATAGGGAAAAATCACGTACCGCGAGATGGCGCTGCGAATGACAAAATGTCGGATCGAGATTTAATCAAACTGTCATTCTTTGGATTAAAAAGAATTCTGACAAAAAATAAATATTTTTAACAAGGTATTTCATTTCAAGATTTTTAAAATACTCAGAATCACCCATATACTATTTTGCAAGTCATTTCTGACCGCCATCTAGCGGATTTTTACTGTCGCTTGTTTAGCGGCAAGTAAGATGTCTAGCAACTATCTGCTTGTCGACTTCCGGGTTGACTGGCAGCAGAGGCAGCTATGTTCTTCGAAACAAAACAAGCGGCAATAAAAATTGTGCTTATAAAGTGACCGCAGATCCAAATGTAAATAACGGATTCTAGCCGTAATATGTCATTGGTTTATTGAATAGTCATTCTTAAAGAAGACAAAAGCAAAACAAAGCATTATAGGATTCAGTAATCAGTAGATGTAATCGCGAGAGTCATTCTATCGCTATCAAAGTGGGTCCTGTATTAAGGTGGAAGGTGGTGCTTCGTATCGGAAGCTGGGGAACCTATAACCGTTCTATAACTCTGTATCTGTTTCATTTGAGCTATCTATATTCTTATGAAAATGGAAAATGCATTCAATTTCAGACTCATGTATTATTGTATTGTAGGAATACGGAAGATGTTCATATTAATGGAAAAATAAATGAATAACTATTGGGAATTCAACATAACGGATACTCCCTCTGGTGTTAAGTTTTGACACTATAGATAAGTACAGTGAAATTATTGTTTTCGTCAAAATTCCCAAGATTTTAGCTATTGGTTATGTGCATTTTGTTGAACCTGTAATCTCTATTGATAAGTGATCAATTTCTGATACATATAAATGGGGAATATTCTGTTCTTCTGTTGACATAATGTACTCAAGAGTAGTTCAATTTCTGCCACTTTGGCGCTGACATCTAATGTTGAATCCCCAATAATAGGTACTACCTTTTGGGTCCTTTTTGAATAACTAATGAAAATTATAATATAGGTAGGCTAGGTAGGACAAGCTGTGGATGAAAATAAGAGCCTCGTTTCACACAAAATAAAAGACGCAAATGAACTATACTACTTTTTATAAAATAGTTCGAAAACCACAGTTTTTGCCCCAACAAAATTGCTTTATGGAATTTTTTAAACAAGAAATTGTGAAAAAAATTACACCGTTTTTGTTTTTTTTGCAAATATCTCAAAAATTATTGAAGGAATCGTTTTACAGCATCGTTCATAGAACTTTTGTGGAGAATTATAAAACCTACAAAATAGTTTTCCATACGACCGGATCGGTGCATTTCCACTGAGAAAATCCGGGAAAACATCGAAAAAGAGAACATTTTTCAAAAATTCATAAATTTTATAGGTAAATCTGAAGCTGAACAAACAATATAACATGTGGCTCAACTGTTCCAATATGTTTTTCTACTAGCGTGCGGAAAAATCTACTGTTCCGCGTTCATTTTAGTTTTGAAAGAGTCACTTTTCCGCACTAGTGCGAAAAAGTTTTTTCCGCACTCTTTTTAGTGCGGAAAAAACATTTTGCGGATTATACTGACATTTAAATATTGCGTCGCAGAGGGTTAAAATAGAAAGCTTACCAAGTATGGTTGAATAATTTAATATATATTTAATAATATAGTTCTGTATGTTAACTTTTGGGTGTTTTTTCCGCTAGTAGAAAAAATAGTGTACCTAACCATAAATCGCGTGCGGAAAAGTATCACTTTCCGCACTTGTTAGGTAAACTACTATTCTGTCCGATGTGTAGTTTTTGCACAAATGCGATCAATTTAGCAAGAGATTCGATTTAAGGGAAATCGTCATACCTATTCAAATTATGTTGAAGGCATGTGGAAGAAGAGATTAATATCTACAACTTGTATATTTTAGATTTTCACCCGAGAGGTGACAAATGTATTGAAAATGTCACTGAAAGTTGCCCCAAACGCTTGATAGTGTGTTTGTGGCAGAATCGGGTAGTGATAGTGGGGGAATTGCAGTGACAATTTCACTCCCTATATGAAAGTCGCGTCTCCTGCGATATGAGGACCAATCAGAATGTACACGCTTCCTTTCGCTTCCTTTCTTTCCGATCCGGAAAGACCACGTCGTCAAGTCAACCACAAATATAAACAGAAATGATACATCTTGTAATCTAATATGACATAAACGTCAGGTTGACAGACTTCATGTTTATTATTCATTAGTTGCAACTATTGAAGAATTCACTTTGTTTACTCGATCAAATTTCAAATAATAACTTGGTTGGTTCGTGAAATTATCTCAATAAATACGACTCGTGCTCACAATACAATCGATAATTCTGTCAGAAATCTTTAACTCGATCAAATTGCTTTGGGTAACACCACGAGTCCCGTTTGATTTCGTTGATTTCTGACAGAATTATCGATAGTATTGCGACCACTCGTGGTATTACCCCCGAATATTTGACTCATACAGACCTACATACACACATACAAACATACTAAATAAAAGCTTGTAAAAAGGTGGTGCTAAATTCGACAAAACCTTAATATATTTCCCTTTTTCCAACTCATTCTGTAGACGTAAATATGTTCATCAGAGGTCAAGGTCCTCCACCGGTATTATAATTGTGCAGTTCACGTTTATACGATCCAAGTCCAATAGGAAATTCACTACTAACGTCGTTTACTTCAAACCGGTAGGAACTGACAACTTGGTGTCTCCCGATAATTCTTTCATAGATTTTTGATCGGCTAATTTTTTTTCGTCGATCATGGGTCCCGATGGCAATTGTTTAATGTGTTACTCTGTGCTGATGACAGGAATTACGCTACTTTACGTGTTTTTTGATGTGAACTACTTTTTGAGGATCATTTTTACCATTGGTTGGGGTAAACTATTCCAGAAAAAAAAGAAACCTGACGAAATTACTGAAATATTTGGTAGGTACATTTTTCGTTTATAATATTATAGTGAACGAATAATTCACGAAATAAGACAATGAAAAAATGTGATACTAATAATTGACACCGTACCAAAATTTAAAATATCAATAACTAATAATAGTTGAATACGTTCATGTAATAGGTAAACATCCTAGAAATGTACAAAATACCTAGTAATACTAAACGAAAGAATTTACAATGATTTCAACAACCCTACTCTTTCTGGATATTACTATATACTTTATGTAATGACATGAGAGTCATATATACTAGACAGCCAACACTTTTACATAGTTAATTACTTTAGTCCGGAAAATACCTTTTTCCTACGCGTCGTTCGTGCAACTGTCGTCGCGTGCGGAAAAGTATACTTTCCGCACTTGTTAGGTAAATAACTATTTCTGATATCGCTCAAGAAGATGAGGAACGACTGTAGCACCACCAAACTTGGTATGCTAGTTGTTGGAACCATGATAAACACGAAAAAAAAAAATGTTTACCAAACTTCCAGGGGTGGAACTTTATTTTTCGTTTAAAAATAGATTAATAGATTTTTGCTCTAATATTGGAGAGTATATGATTTATCGAAAAAACAACCCAACAAGGTGAAAGACAATTCAATTCTCCATAAAAATGATCCCCAGTATTTTTTTATGAAATGCGCTCGTTTTTACAGAAAACGTGATTGAACGCCGATATCAAATTTAAGGTTCACGCTTACCCGCCGCTGATAGATCTGGAGAAGGAAAAGGAAAAGTTCATATCGTTTCTGAAGACTGCTACCTTTTCATGCAAATATAATATGCGAGTATTTGAGTACATAACATATGTGTTTTGTCGCACTTCACGGAGATGTTTGCGGATGATCCGAAAATCATGAATAATTTAGTAAATATGCAATTATTATACTGAAGCAGCAACCCATACCCTCTTTGGACTATATGCAACAATTTTAGAGTAGTGTGATAGGTCCTACTTATACATACAAAAAAAAACTTTGTTTTACTCGTTCCTCATTTTCAACTTACCCATAAAACCGGCATTCCCTTCAGTAAATGTTGAAAATAATCGCTTATTCATATCCTGCATATATGTTTAATAACACTATTGTGAAGTGCAAACCTCAAGCTTGAAATCACATACTTCATGTTTTATGTAGGATGTGTATGAGCGATTATTTTCAACATTTACTGAAGAAATTGCCGGGATTTTGGGTGAGTTGAAAACTGATGCAGGAGTAAAACCCAGTTTTTTCTTTGGCAAGTATAAGTGAGACCTGTCTCAGTAGCCTTAAATCGTTGCATATGGTCCAAAGAGGGTACTGATTCCTGCTTCATCTTGCTTACAAAAACAATATAATTGTAATAAAATACTTAAATGTTTAGCCATTTAAGAAGAAAAAAGTTCTTGGTCGTAATAATAGTAATTCTTACTTTTTGAAATAAACTACTTATGTCATCTTTAATTATGATATTTTGTGTACCTACTAATATGTCAGATGTTGATTATACATTATTTGGTAAAATTATTACGTGGTCGTAGGAAAAATGGTGTACATTACTCGTGCGAAACTGATTTTTCACACTAGTGTGATTGTTGCACTCGGCTCACGCTACAATATTTCCCACTAGTAATGTAATTAACTATACCACGATTGGAAAGAACCCAAAAAATATCGAATTATTTTGTAATAACGTATTGAATCTGATTTTTTTCCCTTTTCATGTTCCTGATTTTGTTGCAGGTATCTGTACTTCTCAAGATCTAGATATAATGTTCAAGCACATGAATAATGCGAGGTACGTCAGAGAGCTCGACTTTGCAAGGTTCCATTTTTATGAGAGAACGGGATTATACGAGGAGATTAAAAAGAATAAGGCACACGTACTACAAACTGCTTCAAATGTTCGGTATAGGAGAACCATTCCATTGTTCAACACTTATAAAGTGACGACGAAGGTAAATTTGATTAGTAATTTTCGGTAATGTTCATGCATTATTGATGAAGGAATATTTTACCATTGTAGTCTGGTTCACAAGTGCTATTTTGTCAAAAAGCTGATCAAGACCACCGAAAATTATGGTTTTGGCCTCATTCGATTCGAAATGGCATCTAGAAAAAATGTTAAACTGGAAAATTGGGTTTTCAAACTTTGGTCAAGTGATCGAAAATGGATGTTTGGAATCTTTGGTGTGAATACAATTCAAGAAATAGAAGCTACCCAAAACACCAAAACTAAAGCCACTTTCACTCGACACGCGTTTCGCTAGCAATATTAGCATTCTCAAGAGATAATAAGCGTATAGCTCTTGAGAATGATAACTTTGCTAGCGAAACGCGCGTCGAGTGAAAGTGACGTAGTTTTGGTGTTTTGGGTAGTTTCTATTTCTTGAATTTAGTCTAGTGAATGGTGAAAGCACTAAATCTCATTTTTCAACCTGTTCCGAATTCCCCAATATTTTCAAAATTGTAATCCATTTGAATTTTGCTGAATATTTTGTGAATTGAAAAAAATATTTCATAATATGAGAGAATGTGATAAATCATGAATAAAAAAACGTTTTTTCATTATTAATATTTAGCAACAAAAAATTGATAATTAACGGGAGCATTTTTCAGCATTAAGTTTTTACTTAAAAATTTCATCAATGATTAGATTCCCAAAGAATTTTTTTTTTATCTTATTAACAATGCATTTGTTTATAACCAATATTTATAGAATGAAAGTAAAACATTAAAAAATATATATGTAGCTTTTCCCAATAAAGAAACAAAATAGTAAGGATAATTGAAAAATAAAAAAATAGGTTTTCCCAATATTTATGTCTGAATTAAAATCATAAATATTGTCGATACATTACCGAGAGTAAGGATTTTTTCTCCTCCTTAAGGATCTTTTTTTGAAATATTGAAAAAAAGCAAACCATTTTTTTACGTAATTGTTTAAAACTTTTGCAATTTTTGCCGACGCCAATTTTCCAGTCAAATATTTTTTCTAGATACCATTTCGAATCGAAATTTCACATTTTAGTTGTTTCCTAAATTTTAGTGATTTGAATCGGATTATTTCTCTCAAAAATAGACTCACCCGGTATATATGTATGCAAACTCCATAAACAATGGCTGTTGTAGTAACATGTCATGCCGTTAGCATAGATAACCTTTAGCAATCAGTCATTTGAGTAGAAATAACTTGCGTTAGTTCACTTTTTCTACTTCTAAACAAATTATTCCATTTCCTACCGGCTTGGTTTCCTTTCTTATCTCTACTGCTTCGATTATTTTCATAACATAATTTCTCAAAACCCTTTTCAAGGTTTTCTTCATTATAACACAGTGATACCAGAAATTTCACGTTTTCTTTTATTCATCTATAACAAACTGATCACGAAATGCTTTTTCTCCACTATCATCGCAGAATTTGCCAATTCTTAAATTGAATTTGATAACAAATAGTACCATTACCTCTCTTGAGATTGAAGAAATATTCTAAAACAATTGCTGTTTTATCCATTTTGCATGTATTTCATTCCAACACTTGTTATGGAATGCATATTCTAACGTTGTTTTTGCAATCATAACGTTAGCCTCGAGTGTCATCCTTGTGATAAATTTTTCGTTAGCTTTCCATTTGATTATGTTAAAGTGATCGTGGAGAAAGTATAGTCTATTACTCAGTAAGAATGAAAATTCGTTATGCTCGTGTTTCCTCGGGTTAACCGTTCAGCTGGCGCTCTGGAACTTCCCACTCGCATCGAATTTTCATTCTTACCTTGTTGTAGAAGGGTAAATAGATCGAAAATATCTCCGGATTCGTAATGAAAACTATCATCACTACTAATCCACTTTGTTCCTTGAATGAAATAATTTCTAAAAAATCCAAACTTGTATCAGTTCTCATGGAAACAACCTTGTAACTTCCCTAATTTTGAACTTCATTAAATTTTTGGGCGTTACGAATTATTTATTATCATATTTATAGGTATTAGAAAATAAAAAGATTAAAAATTTCGACGTTGAAAGTAACGTTATGTCTTCATTCGCATCTATGAGGCGCCGTTCGGGTAAAATGAGTTTTTGCAAATATAAATAATTTCTGTCAATATATTTATTAATTGTAGCAAAATATATTATTTTGCGTGCCGATATATTTATTTTCGATGAAACACAATAAATATATTTATATTTCATAAGTGACTAATATACAAAAACGTGAAGTCTCATATATTTTATAAAATTTGATCTATTTTATGTCGTCAAGAGATGGCGCAATCGACGCGATTTGTGACACGTGACGAGCATGACAACTTGGGAATGAAGCACAGTCATTAGTATAGAAATTGCCAAATAGATGGCGGCAGTATAATATTTCAGATTGGGTCATTTAATCCTAGAGGGCCTTCGTTTGACCAACACATTGGGTCACTGATTTTAGAAGGCCGTGCCGTTCAATTGAGTGCCCAATTGTAAAGTAGAAAACTACACAAATAACAAAACTACCTGTGCTACTGCTATCTGTTAGCCACTTTATGTACTAATAACTGCCTGGTTGCCATGTTGCCACATGCTCGAGCTTGGACAAATCGCGTCGGTTGCGCCATCTCTTGACGACATAATAGATCGAATTTATAAATATATGGGAATTGACGTTTTTATATATTTGTAAAGCTTGGAAAGTAAATATATTGGAAAGCAAAATCAAAATATTTGCTACAACTAATAAATATATTGATACAAAATTGAATATATTTGCAAAAACACTTTTTACCCGAACGGCGCCTCACAGGCAAATACGGATAGAGAATTCCACAACCTAACGAAAGATATTTTTTTATTCCAGATAGTTTATTGGGACGAAAAAACTCTTTTCATAGAACAGCAATTCGTTACACTTCACGACGGATTCATTCGCGCTGTCATACTCAGTAAGCAGACGACCATCAATCTCAGCGTTCCTGAAATAATGGCGAAACTAACTGGAAAAGATGCTTCCTACAGACCCACTCCTCCTGAAGAGTTGCAGGACTGGTTGACGTCCATGGAAAAAAGTAGTAATAGACTGAGAAAAAAAGATTAGGTCCATAATTTCTTTTTATTATACAGCCTGACTCAAGGTCGATGGTAGAGCACTGCCAAAAACGTCTCATAGAGACTGATAAAAAAATTATAAGAGAAAATATGAGATCCAAGGTGGATAGTGAAACCGCAAATCCGTATAGGGTCATATTCGATATTCATCAGTATATAAAAGACATTACAGATACACATTCCTTTAATTTTCAATGGCATTTCCTTACGTAAATGTATGATATTTGAATGTGTTTTTGGACATAACTGTTATCCGTTTCTATCAGCGATTTGATTCTATGAGGTCATCCAGTTTGAAAATGATTGAGAACATATGAGATTGTATACTAGGCACATGATCATTTAAAAAAAATAAATGATATTCTGCGAGATTGTTCCTGGCACGTTCCATATAAAGCTAATAAATCCAATGGTTTATTGTATGCACAAATGTACATACAGAAATAATTACGTCTTTTTCAACTTCAACTGCTGTATAAATTAACATATTTCATATTTTTTTATTATCAGCAGTGTTGATTATGTAATTACACATTCATTTCTAACAGAAACGAAAAGAAAGTAGAGAACAGTAGATCGGTATTCGGTGCAGACAGTTTTAATTAATACCATCTGTTCCTCGTCCGTATTTTCACAACTCGCATTCGACTATGGCTGGCTATTTGCCCATTCTGATCCCGCGCTATAAAATGTGGTCTAGGCAGCTCCATCTTTCGAATAGAGGTAGAAGTCTCTGGTTAGAGATACGTTCATTTCATACATTCGGACATTTAGAGCTTTGTGCTCACGACTGTAAAAGAATCATGAAGTTCATTCTTAAAGAAACGAAAACGGTTTATCAGCGAATACATTTAACATACGAGGGAAATAATAAGTGGATAAATTCATTATAGGTGATCCGATTATGTTAAAAAAAATTAATCATTCGTAATTGAAATCATTTTGAAATATATGGTTTTCCTGGTGTGATAGTGATCTTTCTGAAATATTCTGGCTTAATATGATATTAATTAAATAAATACCTCATCGAATCTTGTAACAACCACTGCGTGATACAAACTCGTATGACATGAATTCGGGTATGCTTATAAATTACAGCTACTTATAAATCCTTCTAGAACCTTCCAAAAAGTGTATGTTCCAGGGTTACGTACTTGTAGGTTACAGACTTTCCACGCAGATCCTTATAAATTCTCATAAATAGTCTATATTTTTTCATGAGATTTTATGTGACATTTTTGACAGGGTTTTCACAAAATAGCAGCAAGTACAATGCGAAATTTTCAGGAAAATCCTATGTTGCGTTTAACATAAACGTCTAATCTACCATCGACCGTGAGTCAAGCTGGAGTTGATTTGTTTCTTATATTATCATAGGAATTTGTTATATGGGTATGTCAATGGAATATAATTAGTATTTATACAGTGAGCACGTAAAGGTTGGAACAAAACCTCAGCCACGTCTATTTTCTTTTTCAGTTGCACCCATTTTTTGGTCTACTCATACTTTCAATGACGTCATTAGTGTTCGAGTTATGACGTCATTATAATTTTTTTTTTAATGGCAATACCCTATTTTGATAATACCTTCAAAAAGAACGCATTTTTCTGTGTATGGATGTATAAAAATGTGCAATTGAAAAAGAAAATCGACGTATCTGAGCTTTTTTATCCCAATAGCCATATCAAGCTTTTAGCGAATTTATTCCAACCTTTACGTGCTCACACGGTATATTGTCACTGTTGTTTTATGTTTGTCATAGTTTATTTAGAAATTTCATATTGCTTATACATAAAATCATTGTCTGAAAGTATACCTCTAAACAATCCCAAGTAGCACACCCATATTGGTACAATATTGTGAAAATACTGGCAAAATATTCAAATAATATTGGCGAGAAAAAAATGTGAAAAATAATATTGGTCTAATATTCTCGAAGCAATATTGGCCTCAAATTGTTAGGCGATATTAGTACAATATCGCTGTAGCACACTTACACTGGAATAATATTGGTAAAATATTGGCAAAATATTGAAACGTAATATTGGCGAGATAAAATTATAATTATTTCTGGATATTGGCACAATATTACTTGGACATTATACAAATAATATTAGTGAAATATTGAGGAGCAATATTAGTGAAATATTGAGGAGCAATATTGGCCCCAAAATATTTAAGGATATTGGTACAAGGTACAACATCATTGGCATATATTATTATTCAATATTCAAAGTGAATATGCTGCCTTGGCAACATTGATGAAATATTTCTAGAAAATGTCAAATAATTTAAAAATTCTACAATTTCGTTTCTACTTCAATTTACCACCGAGTAGATTGACTTGTATAGTTGTATACGCATTGTGAGAAGCCTTATTTAATATATATTACTATAATTCAGCTGTTGTTCTATATGTGAAGCTACCTAGCGGTTTCTTACCCAAGTTTAATCATGATTCATTTCAATATTGTTTATTGAATTTTCGGCCAATATTCAAATTTCAATCCTAGTGATAAATGTATTTTGTAATATTGTATCAATATTGTCTTTCAAATATTGGCCTAAGGTTTTCGTAACAATCTCAATCAATATAGGGTCAATATAATTTTTAGAATATAGATTAAATAATATTCCACCAATGTGTTATCAAACTTGGATATACAATATTGTTTTTTATCTCTAAAATCAATATGAGAGTAATATTGAAATTGCAATATTGGAGCTAGATGCTGGAAACAATATGTAGGCAATATCGCTCTATCGATATTGGTGAAATGAAATATTGTTTTTCCAATATAAACCCATATTGGTTCAATATTACTTTTCCATTTACAATATATCCATATAGGCCCAATATGAAAACAAGATTTAGCCAACATGAGGTGCTACCTGGGATAAAACTGTGTTAAGACTATTTTTTACTTGTGCTATATAATGGGATAGCAGTTATATTATTGATGTAAGGCAATAATACCGAAATTATAAATTGGAAAAGTTTGAAATTTCAATTCAACAATCAACATGGAGAGATAACTGAGACACATATATGGTGCACTTATCTTAAAATAAAACGTTGAAGGTGCCAGAGTGTTTTGAAAATACTTGGCTTAGAAAGAAGTCGACCTGTGGTCGGAGTGCCCTTTGGAAACCTACAGATGGCATTCATCTCAGGAATTCCTAGTTTAGAGCCAAATTATTTTACGATTCAATAAGGTGAGCGGGCTTGCGTTGATATTTGGCAATGACCGTAAACCGGGACGTTAGTGTAACCCCCTATTCCCCCCATTTAATTTTGAAACAGAAAATATATTTCTTCAAGAACAATTCGGATTCAGAAAAAAACATTCTACCACCTCGGCTATTGGCAGATTGACACAAATGATAAAGGTTCCGAAAACAATGATTTTATTTATGCAAATTGCCTGGACTTGACGAAGGCGTTTGATTGCGTTTCACATGATATTTTGATCAAAAGACTCCAACATTATAATATCCACGAAGAAAGTATCAACTTGATGAAATCTTACCTAGAGAACCGAGTTCGGTTCGCTCTTTTCCAAAATAAAAAATCTTCTCTACTCAATATACAATACGGTGTCCCTCAAGGGTCCGTTTTGGGACCACTGCTTTTTCTTGTGTTTATAAATGACTTGCCCTCTTCATCTCCACTATCAAAGTTTATATTATTTGCTGATGACAGTACGTTCAGACATTCAGGAAAAAAATTAAGTTCTTTGATTTCCACAGACGAAACTGAAAAAAAACAAATAGAACGATGGTTCTTATCAAATAAGCTGAAAGTTAATGAATCGAAAACAGAACATATGCTTCTCAGTACGTAATCAGTGAAGTAATTATCTCTAATGAAAAAAAATTAAAAATAATGAAAAGTTTTAGGGGACATTGAAAGATAATTACCATTAAATTACGCGGATACGTTGTATGCATGGACATAATTTAACTCTTATGTATGAAAATAAGATCCAGAAAGTTCGAAACTCATTGGCACGTATGATTTTTGGTGTAAGAAGGCGGGCGACGAGTATCAAATAAATTGAAGGAGATTGGATGGTTACATAAGGAGAACAGGAGAAAGGTTCACTTTAGTACCTTGTCATAAAATAATTCCCAAATACATACCCAATACATACTAATTCAGCCATTTTAAATCGATTGGCACTCGCAGAATTCGTCTATCTCTAACCGTTCTCGAGATGGTCAGCTCTGAATCAGTTTTTTGACGTTTTTTTTGCAGTCAAAAATATTTCTAATGAGTTTTCGACTTTATTGTTAAAAGATTCGGGCTCAGCACAACAAAATACGTTTGAGGACACAAATTTGAAATCCGAAAAATAAAAAATCTCAGAAAATTGGATACGTATAAAGTGCAAATTTCAAGTCGATGTGACAACTTGGTATTTTTCATGATTTTTAGGGGTGGACCCCTTGCAACTTTTTCGAGTAATTTTTAATTTTTTTCAATTGACTCGAAATTTACAATTATACTAATTCGACCATTCTGAATCGATTGGCGTTCGCAGAATTTGTCTATCTCTAACCGTTCTCGAGTTGGTCAACTCTAAATCAGTTTTTAGATGTTTTCTTTGCCGCCAAAAATATTTCTATTGAGTTTTCGACTTTTTTGTTAAAAATTTCGGAATCAGCACGTCAAAATACGTTTGAGGACAAAATTTTTAAATTCGAAAAATGAAAAATAAAAAATCTCAGAATATTGGATTTTTTACCTTAAACGCCCTTTTCCAGCTAAATCTTATATCTGAGTACATGAAAATCATTCATTTTCGGAACAAGCATTAAATTTTACGTATATAGTGCAAATTTCAAGTCGATGTGACGACTACGTACTTTTCATGACTTTTAGAATAAACAAACCCCTTGCAACTTTTTCGAGTAATTTTAAATTTTTTTCGATTGACTTGAAATTCTCAATTATACTAATTCGACCATTCTGAATCGATTGGCGTTCGCAGAATTTGTCTATCTCTAACCGTTCTCGAGTTGGTCAGCTCTAAATTAGTTTTTAGATGGTTTTTTTGCCGCCAAAAATATTTATGATGAGTTTTTGACTTTTTTGTTAAAAATTTCGGAATCAGCACGTCAAAATACGTTTGGGGACAAAATTTTTAAATTCGAAAAATGAAAAATAAAAAATCTCAGAATATTGGATTTTTTACCTTAAACGCCCTTTTCCAGCTAAATCTTATATCTGAGTACATGAAAATCATTCATTTTCGGAACAAGCATTAAATTTTACGTATATAGTGCAAATTTCAAGTCGATGTGACGACTACGTACTTTTCATGACTTTTAGAATAAACAAACCCCTTGCAACTTTTTCGAGTAATTTTAAATTTTTTTCGATTGACTTGAAATTCTCAATTATACTAATTCGACCATTCTGAATCGATTGGCGTTCGCAGAATTTGTCTATCTCTAACCGTTCTCGAGTTGGTCAGCTCTAAATTAGTTTTTAGATGGTTTTTTTGCCGCCAAAAATATTTATGATGAGTTTTTGACTTTTTTGTTAAAAATTTCGGAATCAGCACGTCAAAATACGTTTGGGGACAAAATTTTTAAATTCGAAAAATGAAAAATAAAAAATCTCAGAATATTGGATTTTTTACCTTAAACGCCCTTTTCCAGCTAAATCTTATATCTGAGCACATAAAAATCATTCATTTTCGGAACAAGCATTAAATTTTACGTATATAGTGCAAATTTCAAGTCGATGTGACGACTACGTACTTTTCATGACTTTTAGGAATAAACAAACCCCTTGCAACTTTTTCGAGTAATTTTTAATTTTTTTTGATTGACTCAAAATTCCCAATTATACTAATTCGACCATTCTGAATCCATTGGCGTTCGCAGAATTTGTCTATCTCTAACCGTTCTCGAGTCGATCAGCTCTAAATTAGTTTTTAGATGGTTTTTTTGCCGCCAAAAATATTTCTGATGAGTTTTCGACTTTTTTGTTAAAAATTTCGGAATCAGAACGTCAAAATACGTTTGGGGACAAAATTTTTAAATTCGAAAAATGAAAAATAAAAAATCTCAGAAAATTGGATTTTTTACCTTAAACACCCTTTTCCGGCTAAATCTTATATCTGAGCACATGAAAATCATACATTTTCTGAACAAGCATAAAATTTTACGTATATAGTGCAAATTTCAAGTCGATGTGACGACTTAGTATTTTTCATGATTTTTAGGGGTAAACCCCTTGCAACTTTTTGTTAAAAATTTCGGAATCAGCACGTCAAAATACGTTTGGGGACAAAATTTTTAAATTCGAAAAATGAAAAATAAAAAATCTCAGAAAATTGGATTTTTTACCTTAAACACCCTTTTCCGGCTAAATCTTATATCTGAGCACATGAAAATCATACATTTTCTGAACAAGCATAAAATTTTACGTATATAGTGCAAATTTCAAGTCGATGTGACGACTTAGTATTTTTCATGATTTTTAGGGGTAAACCCCTTGCAACTTTTTCGAGTAATTTTTAACTTTTTTCGATGGACTCGAAATTCCCAATCATACTAATTCGACCATTCTGAATCGATTGGCGTTCGCAGAATTTGTCTATCTCTAACCGTTCTCGAGTTGGTCAGCTCTAAATTAGTTTTTAGATGGTTTTTTGCCGCCAAAAATATTTCTGATGAGTTTTCGACATTATTGTTAAAAGATTCGGAATCAGCACTTCAAAATACGTCCGAAGACAAAAATTTTAAATTCGAAAAATGAAAAATTAAAAATCCCAGAAAATTTAATGTTTTATCTTAACACCTTTTTCCGACTAAATCTTACATCTAGCATAGAAAATCATACATTTTTGGAATGAGTATGAAATTTTACGTACACAGTGCGGATTTCAAGTTGATGTGACAACTTGGTATTTTTAATGATTTTTAGGGGTGAACCTATAACAATTCGGCCATTTTGAATCGACTGGCGTTCGCAGATTTCGTCTATCTCTAACCGTTCTCGACTTGGTCAGCTCTGAATTAGTTTTCAAATGGTTTTTTGGTGCGAAAAATATTTCTGATGAGTTTTCGTTCAAAGATTCGGAATCAGCACGTCGAAATACGTTTGAACTGACAATTGCCACTTTCAATTGGCAATTGCCACTTTAAACTGGAAATTGTCACCTCGAACTGGCAATTGCCACTTTGAACTGACAATTGCCACTTTGAACTGGCATGTCACTTTGAAATGGCAATTGTCACTTTGAACTGGCAATTGTCACTTTGAACTGTCAATTGTCACTTTGAAGTGGCAATTGCCACTTTGAACTGGCAATTGCCACTTTGAAATGGCAATTGTCACTTTGAACTGTAAATTGTTACTCAAAAAAGATATTTATTGCCAACTGCATGCATACATTTTTTTTTTTGCAATTAACAATTGCCAGTTCAAAGTGACAATTGCCAGTTCAAAGTGGCAATTGCTTATTGAAAGTGGCAATTGACAGTTCAAAGTGACAATTTTCAGTTCAAAGTGGCAATTCCAAATGTTTCGAAAAATCTTTTGTTGTTGGCCCTTCTACGCCTTCGTATCATAACGATTAGAGAAATCATTTTTTACTTTTTAGTCCGTTTTATAAAAACATGGTACATTTACGATGAAGCACTGAAATTTTAGCGAAGAATTTGTGATAGGTAACAGCTAGTCAGATGAGCCATAATATGCAAGATAGGTATTACAGAAGAATTTCTTATATCGGGAATACAAATGTCAAAGTCTGAAGAGTCTGGGTAAATAATCAAAAAATTAAAAACATCTCCAATGTACTTAAGTCTGAGGAATCCACTAATCAAACAAATGACAGTTTATTTTTTCTCGAGTACCCACCTATCCATAGCCCACTCTATTTGTTTATACAGTTATATTCACATCGTCGCTCTCACGTATCCTTTGAAAAGTTTCTTTCAAATCTTCTATCCAAATTCGAAGCATTTCACAGGTAGGTAGGTGATCATTTTTAGTATTATACCAGTAGCGTACCAATATCTTATTCTCTGGAGGCCATAAAGTTGCCTATTACCTAATTAAGTTTTTTTTTAAGTTGACGACGTAGGTTTATAAATCATCAAATTTAAAATACAAGGTTTTTTTTAGTTTCACCTGTCCAGGTGTGTGTTTGTATTCAAATATTGCAAAGGAACTTTGACCCACTAGGTACTAGTTTTCCGATTAACTTGAAATTTGACAGGTGTTCATAATTCCGGTGACAATGCATTATGGGAATTTTGTCAGGAAAACAACGAAATGGCTGCTCCAAGATGACGGACAAGATTTGTAAAGAAATTGTTTTTTACTTTTCAGCGCATTTGAATAAAAGCTTAGCTTTAAAAAGTTTTTTAATATAATTTTTTTAGTGTTCTGGTTGCTCCAATGATAAGAACTGTAGAAAATGTCGAGTAGTAGGAGAGCCTGGAAGATGAGGGGAGGCGAATTGTAAAGGAATTATCACTTCCCCTTATCTCCCGGCCTCTCCTACTACTCGCTTTTTTCAATCATGTTCGCAAGCATTTTTCACCCATTCCACGGCATTGTAGAGAAAAATATACGTTTTGTAGTACTATACTTCCACTTTCAGAATCTTTTTAAGAAATCGACTATCACTCTAGCATCCACGCACGCTGCAAGATAGTGCAAAATCAAATTGGAATTTTGCCAAAATTTGTTTAAAAAATCGCGAAATTTTCCAGTTTTCCTAGTTTTTCTCTGTTACTAATGATTCGATCGGGTCTTGCATCTCATTTTGCTCGTATTTCAATTCTCTACAATTCATTGGGGCAACCAGATTGCTGTATTAATTTTCATTTTATAAGCAAACCACTATTAAAAACAGTTTTTTTTTTAATTTGAATGTTTGTAACATAGAACTAAATAAAAGCTTGTAAATGTAAAAAGAACGCTATTTTGTATTAAATGTTTATAACAAATGAATAAATGGCAGTTGCTAGTCCAAAACATAACAGAATATAACTATGGACTCTCTTTCGAGTGATGGCAAAGTCGGTTTTCTCCTAGTAATCCAGTATGATTGGGTTTTGAGACAAATATCGATTGTAGCACCACCAAATTTGGTATGCTATTAGTTGGAACCATGATAAACACGAAAAAAAATTGTTTACCAAAATTCCAGGGATGGAACTTTTTTTTTTTCGTTTAAAAATGTATAAATAGATTTTTGCTGTAATCTTGCTAAGTATATGATTTATCGGAAAAACAACTCAACAGGGTGAAAAACAATTCAATTTTCCACAAAAATTATTCCTAGTTATTTCTTATGAAATGCGCTCGTTTTCCCAGAAAACGTGATTGAACACCGACATCAATTTTCACGTTCACCCTTATCCGCCGCTGAAAGTTCTGGCGGAGCCGAATATTTGATTGGTCATAACTCTGCTAAAAATGATCGGAGAAGGAAAAAGAAAAGTTCATATCGTTTCTGAAGACTCCTAATTTCTCTTACAAATATAATATGCCAGTATTTGAGTACCTAAAATGTATTTTGTCGCACTTCACGGAGATGTTTGCGGATAATCCGAAAATCATGGATAATTTAGTAAATATGGAATTATTATACTGAAGCAGCAACCCATACCCTCTTCGAAGCAATTTTAAAGTAGTGTGACAGGTCCCACTTATTATACATGCCAAAAACAAAACTTTGTTTTACTCCTGCCTCATTTTCAACTTACCCATAAAATCGGCATTCTCTTCACTAAATGTTGAAAATAATCGCTTATTCATATCCTGCATACATGTTTAATAACACTATTGTGAAGCGCAAACCTCAAGCTTGAAATCACATACTCCATTTTTTATGTAGGATGTGTATGAGCGATTATTTTCAGCACTTACTGAAGACATTGCCGGATTATGGGCGAGTTGAAAACTGAGGCAGGAGTAAAACCCAGTTTTTCCTTTGGCATGTATAAGTAAGACTTGTCTTATTAGTCTTAAATCGTTGCATATGGTCCAAAGAGGGTACTGATTTCTGCTGCAGTATAATTATTTCATATCAACAAAAATATCCATGACTTTCGGATCCTCTGTAAATATCGTAGAAGGGTTATGTGAAGTGGGACAAAACACATTTAAGCTACTCAGATACTCACATGTTATATTTGCATGAGGAAGTAGAAGTCTTCAGACGATATGCACTTTTTCTTTTCCTTCTACCATAATTTTTAGCAAAGTTATGACAAATCTAATTTTTCGCCCTGCCTGCAGTGGCGGATTAGCTCGAGTATGAAATGTGACGTCGGCGTTAAACCACGTTTTCCGAGAAAACGAGCGTATTTCATAAGGTATTACTGAAAACCATTCTTGTGGAGAATTGAATTATCTCTCAACCTATCGAAATCGTTTTTTGATAAATCTTATATTTTCTGAAATAACAATAAAAAAATTACATACTTTTTAAATGAAACATTTTTTAGGTTCCACCCAGGATTTTTTGATAAACAATTTTTTTTATAATAATAAGTACATGATGTCGAGATGTCATTTGCCGAGTTTCAGAGTGCTACAATTCATTTTTCACTTTTTGCTCGAGTTTGCCTGTCGTTCCTGGAAACTGGATAGTATTTTTGTTAAAAAAACACTCATTTTATGCTCTATTGATTGATATAAGTATAGACCCACATGCTACGCCGCTGTGGCTGCCCGAATAACCGAGTTTCATCGAGCGCTGCCAGCGTTCGTTTGAGTGGGACGTTCAAAACATGGAAGTACAGAATTCAAAAGTAAAAACAGTGCGAACTGCGAATTCAATCTCTGTGTACGATATTTCTCCGCTATTTTTAACGTTCAAGATCGCGAAATGATTGTTTACGATCGATTTTTCTATTGAACAACGTTAGTGGGTGAACTTCGCGGAACCGATAGAGTTATTCAAGAATACGGAACCATGCGGATAAATCTAATTTCCTAGAAACGGTTCTTTATTGAAGGTAAGGCGTTTATTGTTGATTTTAGGACGGGTATTTCCTATTTCACTGCATTTTGAAATACACAATCTGCACATAAACTAGTTGAACACATTATTTTTTGAATAAATTATTGAGTATTTGCTGATACTTTTTCAATTAATTGCATTAATGAACATTTAAAAAATTGCGACAGGGCACGAAGCGCGCTGCTTCCTTTTCCATTCGAATAGAAAAGCAATTCAGGAATTGGATAAAAATACACAGCCAAAAGAAAAAGTAGCAAACAATTACTACAAATAAGTAATTGTTAATGGAAAGAAATTGACAACCGTCATTTCTGAACATTTAAAAAGTTATAGCAGCACGATTTCGCGATTTGGAAAACCAAATTTTCTCTTCGAAAGTACTTAATATACCTAATTCGCTTTTAACTTCCAAGATATTTCTCAGCTACTCAGTTACTTTTACTTACTTATCGTGCGTTTGATTTTGCAATTTGTAAGTACTTGAACCTTATTCCATGGTGCGTATTACCATTCAAGAACGCGAGGAAAAATAGTTCAAGTTCGTGGAAATTTTGAAAATTGTATAGGAAAAAGAATCATAAGTGAAAATTCGCGTTCTGATATTTTTAATAATATGGAACCAAGTCTGGGATTTGCAAACAATGCTTCAATTTAATCGAATTGTTTGTTGGCCAGGTGAATATACTTCTGATTACCATTTCAATAGAGTTCACTATGAACCATTATCTCTGCGAAATACTGATATTTGGATATTAGATAGTCTCGAACAAATACTTTATTTTATTGAATCTAATCAGAGCTTCATGTTTTTTTTTTTCGAAAATTTGGGATGCTTCACTTTTTATGATTCTTGGAGTAGGCATATGTTGTTTTCCTAAGAGGTTTAAATGCCATCTCGAGTATTTTCAAATTTTGAGTAAAAATTGTGCCATCTCGAGTAGTATACCGGGTGACCACGAGGTGAGGTACGCCCATCAATTTTTCTATAGTTTCGAAGATACAGATTTCAAATTTGGTATGTCACCGTTTTTTTTTCAAATGACACCCTGTATAATTTTTTTCATCATCTGAAAGAGCACGCAATTTGTGATAATACTGTTCCTCAAAATTAAAAATCGATTGAAATATGGCGGAGATAGAGTTGATTGTTCAAATTCAACAAAGTTGGCCATGAAATTCAAACTTAAATCATCTTAACTGACAAATGACATCAGAAATCAGCAGAGGAAGTTTCGAGATGGAATACCATTGAAAATTGAGGTTCTCATGTAATTGCACCTTCCATATATATATATATATATTCCAACAATTATCAAAAATTACCTAAAAAAGGAAGAGTATACATAAAGAAATGCTCACAACTGCCATTTCCTAAATTGTTAAGAAAAAAGGTTGAAATTGTTTTTTCCGTTAACCACCCAGTAAACATGAAACGTTTATGAAACATTTCAAAAGTACTGTAGTTGTGAATAATCGAAACATTTATTAGAAACATTTCTGAAATGTTTCAAAATTATCGAAACATTTTTAAAACATTTCAAGGCAGGTTATTCTGATATATTCAGAAACATTCCATATTTACATAAATTTTGGATAATTTAAACATTTCAAAATAACTTCAATTGAGAATGATCGAAACGTTCAGGTAATAAGATTTCTGAAATGTTTCAAAATGATTCATGAAGTTCAAAACATATCATGATGCCTTAAAACAATGCAATTCAAAATCTCCTGAATTCTGATTCAATGAAAGAACATCAGTTCGATACACAGAAACATATTTTACTAAGTATTTCATAAATGTTTCAGATGTGTTGAATTAACCTCTTTGGAAACATTTCAAATGTTCAATGACTCTTGGACATTTGAAACATTTCAAATCAACTCTGAGTGTGGATAATCGACTCGTTTCATTTTGTACCGTTTCAGAAATGTTTCAATAGTATCATATAATATTTCTGAAACATTCCAAGGTTGTTTATTTTGATATACTCGGCAAAATTTCATATTTCAATCAATTTTTGATACTTGAAATATTTCAAAATAACTTCAACTGAGAATAATCGAAACGTTCAGAGAGCAAAACTTGACTTGTTTCAAATTATTCATAAAAGTTCAAAATATATTAGTATGCTTCAAATCAATGCTTTTGAAACATTTCAAAATAAAACGTCACGAAAGAACATGAATCAGTTTGATATACTTAGAAAAAATTCATATTTTACCTAAACTGTAACTGATTGAAACCATCTAATATAACAAAATTTTAAATAATTTGATACATTATATTCGCAGTAACATTTAAAAAATGTTAAATTGACCTCTTCGAAATCATTTCAAATGAACATTAAATGGTGCTTATTTGAAACATTTCAAAATAACTTTAAGTGTGAATAACTGAAACCTTCAATTTTGCAACATTTCAGAAATGTTAAACAAAATTATGAATTAAAGAAATATTTCCAAAGAGCTAAAATTGACTAACTGAAATAATTTGTCTTTTTATTCCGAATATTGATGTAGTTACGTAAAAAATCGAAACCTTTACCTGCTATGTATCTAATTACCGAAACATTTCATTTTAGCATCTTAACAAAAAACAAAAAAAATTATTGATATATTGAATATGTGTTTCATTCTGAAGAGTAAAACCTTTGACATGCAACTTCTCACACAGGCAAGTTGCATGTCACTGTACTCTTCGTCTCAGTATTGCACAAATAATAATAAGTAACTTCTCACATAGGCACGTTACTCGTTATTATATCCTCAATACAGCTCACTGACGTGTAACTTCTCACAGAGGCACGGTACAGTCCTCCGTGAATCCTTCGAAAATCCTAAAAGCAGGCAACTTCTCACTAAGGCACGTTGCAAGCTTTTCTGCTCTCAAATCAGCTTGGTAACAGGTAACTTCACACGCAGGCACGTTATAAATCACCAGACTGAAATTGATCCAAAAGTGATATGCAACTTCTCACTAGTAATGCATGTTGCAAATCACCAAAAGACGTGTAAACTTCTCACACAGGCATGTTACAAGTCTCTATATTTTCGATGGATTAACTCAACTAATTATACACTCAATTCCAATGTGCCGAGACTCATGTACATCCGATTAATCAAATCAGTACCTTAGCGTTTCAATATCAAAATAGGTACAACAAGAATTAAATATTCAGTACCAAACCAAGGAAAAACCCCGAATTATAATCGTAAAAGCAAAGCACATTTTTTCTCGAATGTGTTTGGCACGATTGAAACTTTTCACTCAAACTCATCCTTTGTTTAATAATCAACAAAGGGAAATACATTAAAAGCATACAATAGGTACTAAAACACTTTTACTTGGAGTAATAACCTGTTTATATGTTATTGCAAACTCCAAGCTTTATATTTCATCAAATAGTTAATAGGTAGGTATATCCTTTTATTTTGGAAATGAATCAACAATTCAAAACAAATGCAACTCTTACCTTTCGTTCCAGCAGTAGGTGTCACTTCAATCAAATTAACACATTCAAACAATAACTCAACAACAATAACTTTAGAAAATCAATGGAATACTCCCCAAGTAGAAAACGCACAATTAAATTATTCACTTCGTTCATGAACGCACGTCGATTCATGAAATACCATTTTCTTGCGTTCCGTCAGCGAGACGTTTTTTTGAAGATACCTAAAAACCCGATCTATGATAATGCATGACACACGGCTGGCCTATACAGGAGGTTACATTTTGGGTGGCGCTCAGCAGTAAATAACTCCTAAAAACTAGTTCATGCAAAAGCGAAATTCGCAAAAAAATATATGTTTTTTATAAAAGTGAGGATTTCTTGAGGATTTTCTTCGAATATAAAAATAATTCATATTTCTCGATAGGTGTACTTGCACTTTATACGAAAAAGAAAACAAGCAGTGGTGATGAAATAAGTAGTTACCGATGACAGACCAAAGACCAAAAGAGGGTTGCCAATAGTCCTGATCTGACAGCTAAGGCCACAAGAACTAAGAAAAGAAGAAGATCGACAGGTATTCGAACAAGCGTCTAGCGACAGCCAGGATATTTTGGCTGGTGAGCATATTGACAGTATCATAACCTCCAAATTGGAGCTTCCTTGGACTGATTTCTCAAAAACACATAAAAAATAATTTTTCACAGTTTTCAACAATTCTGCCTTCCTCAAAAGACGTAAATCGCAATTTTTCACATTTTTTTCAACCATTCAGCCTTCTTCAAAAATGGAGGTTATGATACTGTCAATATACTCGCCAGCCAAAATATCCGGGCTGTCGCTAGACGCTAGTGTATTCGATAAATCGATATTCGACATTTCAACTTAAACCGTTGGTCATCAACCGTCAACAGTGTCAAGTAACGAAACGCAATAATATTTTTTAGTTTATATTGATATTTGTTTGGAATAAAAAAAATGTTGAGTGAACTATTTTTTGTGAGCTACGTCGCTGCCTAGCGTCGACCGTGGTACTTATTTTGAGAACTTATCAGGGTTGTTTTTTAGCGATCATGTTTTCACGAGTTCGTATGTTTATCAATAAAATCGTAGTGAATTACATAAAATTCATGGCAGTTTCTGCATTATACTATACTTTCTACTAGTAATCATGTTATTATATCAATAAATGAGAACATAAGATTGTTTTGGGTTAGTAGTGAGGATTTCGTGAAAAAACTTTGTTTTACTCCTGCCTCGTTTTCAACTTACCCATAAAATCGGCATTCTCTTCAATAAATGTTGAAAATGATCGCTTATTCATATCCTGCATATATATATTTAATAATACTATTGTGAAGTGCAAACCACAAGCTTAAAATTACTTACATACTTCATTTTTTATGTAGGATTTGTATGAGCGATTATTTTCAACATTTACTGAAGAAATTGCCGGGATTATGGGTGAGTTGAAAACTGGGGCACAAGTAAAAGCAAGTTTTTTCTTTGGCATGTATAAGTGAGACTTGTCTCACTAGTCTTAAATCGTTGCATATGGTCCAAAGAGGGTACTGATTCCTGCTTCAGTATAATTATTTCATATCAAATAAAATATCCATGACTTTCGGATCTTCCGTAAATATCGTAGAAGGGTTATGTGATGGATGCTTACTGTCCGACGCGAGGAGAACACGCTACCCATGGACTAAAAAGTAAAAAATAATTGACAATTCAATTTCTCAAATGTAAAATAGCGTGGGGTGCTTGATAAAATTCTCTTGAGCTCTTGAACGCTCTGTATTGTTAAATTAAACTAAAAAATATGAGAATATAGATCGAAAGCACCCACGCTTTTTTTACATTTGAGAAATTAAATTGTCAATTATTTTTTACTTTTTAGTCCATGGGAAGTAAAGCGTGTTCTTCTATTACTATTATTTTTCTAAGCCATCTTAGTTTTCACAAAAACTCTGTGTTCCTGTTTTTATATGACTGCTACTAAATATCTAACAACGTGTACCTATGAATATTGTTAATTTTTCCCTTTCCATACAACTCTTTATCGCATAACAAATTTTGAACGACGACTATCAATTTCAATCTCACTCCATTGACATTTCCTTTCAAAGGGGACGGGAGAATTGAAATTCCCTTCGCTTTTGTTTATCAAACGCAGTGAAGTTTGACATTTACCTTGTTAAAAGTCAACTGGGATACTTAATGTATCGCAAAATATCTTTGCCCCTGACAAAGTACGTTAAAATAATCGATTCATAGAGTTGAGTCGTAAAAACATTCCATTTTAGTGGACTTCTTGCGTCACCTCATCCTAGAAAATAGATAATTATGTCAAAGAATTGCTCACGTTTATATTTATTTATATTTACGAATTGCCTACGAGTTTGATGCAATTATAGAATCGATACTATGCAGGATATCTAATATTCAGAACGTGAATCCTTGACAAATATGATGAAAAAACTTTTAATGAACGAAACAGCATAGAATTTAGGTTATAGGGTGTTGAAGGAAAACCTCTGTTCAATGAACCTAATTCATATAATTAAATCAAATGGTAAAACAGTGGTGTAAATCATTCCAAAATACCAATTGACCTTATGCTAGGACCTGCAGTGCATGATATAGGTTAAGTATAGTTGTATTCAGAGTGTATAATTATAATATATCATGATCATTATTTATACTCTTTAGAATGTACGAGTAAAGGTTAGCTCAATAGTATGACAGATCGAATAAGAACAATTGAATAATAAGGCTGTCAATAATAAGATTTTGGGAAGCGGGTAACCGAGAGGTCTCTGGTTCAGTTTCCAGCGGGGGCGAGCTTTTTTTATTTTTCTGAATGATTGAATCTTTTTGCCGGCTGGGAATAATTCTCCACAATTAACAGTGCTGCTCCTAAAAGTTACTACGTACCCTACACTGAATTTGCCTATCTGAAAAAATGAGATCGAATTAACAAAGAATACTTCTCTTTTTTTGAAAATTGTTGACGTTTCGGAGGCTGTATCTGCCTCCGTTATCAAAACTTCTTGGAAAGACGCTGAAGAAACTGAATTTAAATTGCGGTTTTGGAAATAAGATCTTTCTTTGATAGGGTCAAATGAAATCTGTCATACATTCTTTTGATTGACATTTGGTATCTTGATACATAGGGTGTTCGGTATCAATCAATCACCATTCTATTAGTTCTTATTTCATCTCTGAGGAGAGGAAACCAGGTGCGATCCATTTCGATGGAATTGGTTGAAAAGCAGTTGTTCGATAAAAGAATGCACGCAGTTTCCTTTAACTTTCATTTTTCTTGATTTGATTCTCTCAATAAAATTTTGGTATTATTCCATTCCATCGTATGATCGCCATCAGATGTTAGAATATGTTCGGATATTTTCGAACCCGTTATTTTTCGATTTCTGACGTAACTTTTATGTTCTTCCTGGCGCACAATCAATGGTCTTGATGTTTCACCTATATAACTTTTTCCACAAGAACAAGGTATGTTGTAAACACAATTTTTTCAACATTCGCCAGCGTTTTTGGGTTTTGTATGTGTGAGTATTGATCTCAATGTATTGGTTGTTTTAAATGTTGTTCTTACATCATACCTATGGCCAATCCGTTTTATCTTTTCAGTTTCTTCAGCGTCTTTCCAAGAAGTTTTGATAACGGAGGCAGATACAGCCTCCGAAACGTCAACAATTTTCAAAAAAAGAAAAGTATTCTTTGTTAATTCGATCTCATTTTTTCAGATAGGCAAATTCAGTACGTTACTGACAAAAATTAATTTCTTTCAAGACAGCAGTATTGTGAACGCAGTAACTTGTCGGGCAAATTAATTAATTTGCGCTTCTACACTTGTACAGATTTCTTTGGATTGAAATTTTTTCATTTTCAGATTGTGGAAGGTCATAAACCCAAAAAATCATGTAAAGAATCGAATTTCCTCTACAAAATCAAACTTTCAATCAATAGTAATGTGCTAATTCTACCAGTATGTCATTGAAACCTTTATATGATAGATATTCCTTTAAGTAGTGATTAAGTTTATTCATACTTTCGCAAGCTTGAGAAATATTGAAATTTTTATGTTGCCTCGAAACATTGCCAACATATATGACAAAACTCATACTCTTATAAACTCGTAAGCATATTATTCTCAAATAAAATTTGATATAAAAAACATCGTATATTTCTCCTTACTGTAAACTTAGAGGGATTATTTGATCAATTCAGATTTTGCTTGTAAAAAAAGACCACAGTTGAGAAAAATATGGTGTATGGTTACACGTTACAAAAAATGCTCGGCCATGGAACTGTTTAATCATTCTTTCTACACCACTACACCTTGATGTTTACCCATAATTTTACAACCATTCTTGTATCCTTGTATCCTTATATTTGAATGTCAAAAACATAACTTTACAATATTGTCAATAAAACCTTACCAGGAAATGCAAAAAAAAATCCACAATAACACCAGTATTTTTTAACTCATCATACCTAGTTTAGGCAAACAGGAATTTGTTCTTAGTGGTTCACATAAAAAAAAACAAGTAATATAGAAAAAATACATTGCCTTCTCAATTTTATATAAAATATTTCTTATATGTACAAACAGCCTGCAGAAATTCAAGAATAACAATTCCTGCCCACTTTCCATCTGCTCTGATGTTCTCTATATATTACACAATTTTCCTTTTCATGAGATCCAGTACATGAAAATCTATCCTATTGTATTGATTCAATGTTTTTTTTTAATTTTATTTTCAAAAGAAAGTGCATGGCAATTTTTTTTTGAGATCTGTTGATATGAATAGACATGACCATTTTAATACCTTTTAAATAATCTCCATTGTTCCTTTCAAATTTGGATTGCATAAATTATCTTTGTCAATGTCACCCCTCTAGTGTTCAGTTTCACTTTTATATAAATTTTGCATTCTGAATCTAGTTCGATTAGTTTACAATATGATAGTTCTAATGAATATTACAAGATATGTTAATTTTTTAAATGAAATTAACTTTTTTTCATGAATATTTGGTAAGTGATGAAAGATGACTCCGTCTGGGTTACTTAATTTAGAAATTTTAAGCTCACTGGATTATTGGTGTCAAAGAATATCTTACCACAAAAACAAAAAACTACACAGTGTCCTCAATAGAATATAGAAACCAACTAGTCAACATTTCCATCATTTAGAAAATATAAATCAGAACACTTACAAAATGGGGTTAAATGCAGGCCGGTCAACTTCAAGACAGCTCACTCCTCGCTCCGTTCTTCCACATCCACTGGGTCAAAAAAATGGGTGGTATTTAACAGTCTACCATGTTTACCAAATATTTCGTACAAAAAAAATACTTTTGTTTCTCAGAAATACTGAATGCTCACCAAAATTAAGAAAATACATAATGGTAGGACAACCAAATTTACATCATGCTAGTCTCTTATATTATTTGTTCCTGAAAATAACGTTTGTTGGCTAAATATGCTAAATGCTCACCAAATTTTAATTGCCGAAAAATATGGAATTACACTAGTAATTTTTATTTTTTTTTAAATACTTGTGAGTCAAACTGTGTGAAAAAAGGATTTATTACTTTTTTTATATTGCATTTGATCCAAAAAAAAAAAGAAATGAAAGAGAATTCAAACACTAGCTGTTTTCGCGCGAACTATTACCGGTATTTCATTGGCCGAATATAGATTACGTCAAAGTCTCCTGCCATTGGTTGATATAATTTGTAACATAACCTAACTACGGACAACTTTGCAAACTTTTTATATCATATAGTCTTGAAGTCTTGTTTTTCGTGAAATCAACTGCAACACAGAATTTGCTCTACTCATACCTGCTTGCATTCACATTCTTCACGTCAGCTCCGCTAAAATCTGTATTTGTTCCATAATAGGTATCCGAAAACCATTGTTGAGTCAACATCAGGTAGGTAAATTTTGACTTCTAGCTTTCTCAAAACCTTCTTCCGTGACAGCTCTCACTTTACGATGCACAACTTAAAATTTGATGATAAAAATAATACTTTTTTATCAAATTGTAATATGAATCAAACCAAGGCACAAATAGTATCCAACAAACTCAACAATGAACAATGGTAATTTGTTTACATCTCTATTATGAGGTTTTGAATGTTTTGTTTGATGTCAAATTTATATCGTACTAGATACGGTTTCGAAAAAGTAAAAGATTTCTAATGGATTCCTTTTTTTTTTCTATGATTAATGATCATAGCTTCGGAAATCAAAGTCCAAAGAAGATCTCTCCATATATTGCAAGTCCGGAATCAAAACAAAGTGTGCCTTCCCATTAAATTCAACTGGATAGTTTCGAAAGAAGTTTAATCGCGTGTACACTGTGATTCAAAATGGAAAGAACTCTCTCGTGCAGAAAACATTCTCAGAGGACTCAAGGACAAACGTTTTTAGAACAATAATACTAAATAATATCAAAGAGTAGGGGGCGTAGGGGGTACAAGCAGTGTTGCCAATGCCAAATTATACACCAGTTATAACCAAATTATACGGTTTCATACACCCTGAGCCTTTCTCGATTTGGTCGTGAAAATGTCAGTATTTTTGACAGCGGTTCTGTTGCTGACGTCATAACAAGGAGAATGTACTCGGTTATTTTGAATAACCGATTCCAAAATGACTATATGATAGAAGAACGTCTGAGAATCAGTTTCGTACTATTGGGCATTACACTCCATCGCCATCTTGAGTCGAAATCGATCATCAGTCGTCTAACAATCAACATCATAATGAATTAATACCTTTTCTCGAAATTATACCAAATTATACTACCATTTTGAGGGTTCGAAAATTATACACGCTGAAGCCAAAATATACGAAAATCGTATAATTATACACTAATCGGCAACACTGGGTACAAGGTACAATACTGATGACATCAGCTCGCGATTTGGTGAACATTCAGTAAAATCGTGTCATTAAATTTTTGGCGGACAGCGCTAGGGATGTATGGTTTAATTTGGTGTATATTATATTTTGTTCTCCGAAAAATTATTTACTGGTTCTGCGGTATCATTTTGATAAGTAGATATTTATGTATCGAGTAAGTAGGGTGATAATTTTTTTAAGAGTAGAAAATGTAGTCGTAGGATGACGTAGGCGGACTGCGCCAATTCTTATTATAAAAAAACACTTTATTCACGAGTTTCATACAATTTTTTTTCTACCACTATCAAAAAAGACAACTATTTTAGATTATTGTTGTAAATATGAAATATTTGGTATTTGTTGATTAATATTATTAACCTTGATTTGATTTTTTCTTATAACTAGTTCATTAATTGCGAGAAACTCTTAATTTTCTTAAATTTTTATTCAAAATAATCGAATAATACTTTATGAATCTGCTAAGTAATATCTGTTTCTTCACGCTATGTCAAGAAAAACCACATTCGCACTATCCACGATTTTCACTGTTTAGTATTGACCACTTTCAATTGTATGTATATTAAATTTCATCGTAATCGAGAATTTTTTTTTCGAGAGATGGGCAACTCCATTTATTTTATGAATTATTAATACCGAGTACAAATTAGATCCAATATTTCCTTAGGGGTGTGTATGTTATTGCTGTGAAGATTCCACTGTTCGTCGCAAATGTTTCGATTGTGATACTTCAGAACCACAAACTACAAAAAAGTCGACTTTTCAGCCTATATTCACATGCATATAAAACGCGGCGCTACGTGTATTGTATTACCATCTACGACACTCGTACGGTATAGACAAAGAATATTTACGTTTACACGAACAAGATGGCACTAATCCCTGTGTTCCCCACTACTACCAGATTTCATGACCTCCAAATCAAAATATTTAAAAAAATCTCTTATAATCCATTCCGAACGTCCCAGAACCTAATATGGACATCCTGGCAACGTACGACTCGGAACTTTCATTTTATGATGTGTATAAACTGCACAAATCATTTTTTTGTAATTTTCTATTGGAAGTCATGCCAAAACTTCATTTTAAACACCAGCTTCAGTCCCACGTATGACGAAGGAAGAGGAACAGGGGAATACTGAGTCTGACTGTTCTTGTTCAGGGAAGCGGACTCTTACACATACACAAAGTAATTTTTTTGGTCAAAATTTTCAAATTGCACTTAGTTTTCCATTACTTTGGTATGTAATTTTCTGTAATTGTCGTAGTTTCCCTGTATATTCTGAAGCACTTTGATGCAGTATCTGTGAGAGTCAACATTATTGTAGAAATATGCTTATCTTAATTTTTGTTGATATAATCTTCCGATCGTTATTTTTTATCAGGTTTTCATAATATTTATGTTGGTATCAATAAACGGACCCTACATGAAAAATCAGTGTTTGTATAATGATTCGGAAGTATAGATACGAGAGAAAATATTTTTTGTACAGCTGACATTGAAAATGACGTTTTTAATTCATTGACACATGAACTAAAAACTGACGTTTTCACTAAATCACTTTTAACACTAGTGTTAAAAGTACTTTTAACACTAGTGTTAAAAGTACTTTTAACACTAGTGTTAAAAGTAAAATGACAGATGACATGATGGATACTCAGTAATATAGATCTCTCTAATAGAAACACTTCAATCAGATATTATAATCAGAACACCTACTCAAGAGGAATCGTTTATAAAAGTTCACACATGTATTTGGTCGTTTGCGCAATTGATAATACTAATTCCTTTTGAAGTTACAAACGAAGTAGTATTTAGTCCAACTGTAGAATGTCCTTCATCACTGACAAATAATGACATTCATAAATAAAGTGCGTTGGGGTTTATTATATTTGAAGTATCTGTCAGTCAGCCTTGTAATCCAAAGATCGTGTGTTCGAATCCTTATGGATCTTATTTTTTTTTGTTTTTTCTTACTAGCAGTAACTGTTGAACAAAAAATTTTGTATGATACATTTGTTAAAAGTGATTTTATTTTGCTCGTGGGGTTGCTCCACTCGCTAACGCTCGTTTCGCAATATTCCCCACTCACAAAATAAAATGCCACTTTTATCACTTGTATCATAAATATAACTATTTTGTACAGCTGACATTAAAAATGACGTTTTTAATTCATTGACACATGAACTAGAAACTGACGTTTTCACAAAATCACTTTTCACACTAGTGTTAAAAGTACTTTTAACACTAGTGTTAAAAGTAAAATGACAGATGAGATGATGGATACTCAGTAATATAGATCTCTCTAATAGAAACACTTTAATCAGATATTAATACTATTATAACAATCAGAATCAAAATTACTTATAAATATGTATTTGGCAATTTGTACAATTTGTGATATTAACTGACGAAGTAACTGCAGAAGCTTCATCGCCAATCAATGATGGTGCTATTATTGAAGTGGGATGATCAAATAATGCTGGGAGAGAACTAGAACTTATACCAGGAAACATTTTATCAGCTATTTTATTTTTATTTTCAATGGAATCCTCGATATAACCCTCAGCTACAGTTGAGGACTTCCACCCGCCATGTCGTTTTATTGTAGTCAAATTTGCTCCTGAATTCGCTAACAGAGATGCTGAAGATCTTCGAAAGCAATGGCCGGTAAACTGCTGCGGATCTGGTAATTTCAGAAATTCAGCAATAGTGGAAGGCATCTTCCCAAAAGTATTTATTCCAACTGGTTGAACAGTGCATTTGTAGTTAGAGTAATTCAGGAAAAATCAACGGTGAGTAACAGAAGTTGGGCGTAATACAGCATATTCACGGTAATAATTCACGTAGTGTCCAACGATGCAAAAACTTCTTTGAATGTTGGTTTTGGTATCCGAAATATGAATTAGTAATGACTGTATAGTTTCTTCAATGTCATCTACGCTCAATTTGCAGAGTTCTTCACGACGGCACGCTCCAAATAATCCAAAAATGGTTACCACTTTAATCATAAGATATTTTTGGTATCGGGAGCTTCATTTAAAAATCTGCCAATCTGTTCCCTTGTCAGAATTTTCGATTTTTTCGGACGGTATCCGACACTTTTTCGTTTCAAAAATGCGACTAATTTATGGTATTTACTTATATCCACGTTTTCCTTGATTTTCAGTTCAGCTTTTATCATAGAGAATTTAGACCACAGTGTTGATGATTTCCATAACTTCGATTTTTCTTCGAAATAAACTAAAAGTACGCTTTCGCTGAACTTGCCTTCAACTTTCTTCAGTTGACTCCATTCGATGAATCCATTATAAGCAATATCATATTGTTGCCGTGATTTTTCAGGCAACAGATCTAAAGTTGCTCTGTTTGCAGCTTCTTGAATTTCTGGTGGAAGAAAATCATCTGAATCATCCATTCCAACTTCCATTATATTTATATTTGCAACAGTAATAGCTACGAACACAAAGAAGCTAGGATCGTTTATTAATTTGTGGTAACTAATAAACAACAATTATTAGGCAGTTGTTTTTTACCTGCCTGTCATGCTTGCAATTTAGATTTGAAATACAAAATATGATTGTCAATTATAAAGTCCATGTAGCTAGATCCGTAGAGCATCTGACTTGTAATCCAAAGATCGTGTGTTCGAATCCTTATGGATCTTATTTTTTTTTTGTTTTTTTCTTACTAGCAGTAACTGTTGAACAAAAAATTTTGTATGATACATTTGTTAAAAGTGATTTTATTTTGCTCGTGGGGTTGCTCCACTCGCTAACGCTCGTTTCGCAATATTCCCCACTCACAAAATAAAATGCCACTTTTAACACTTGTATCATAAATAACTATTATTCATGAAATATAGCATTTGACATCATTCAAATTGTCACCCTGTACATGGAAAACTATATACTGTTGGACAGGCAATTATATGAATCCTCATGTAGTTGATCAAAACCAATACTTTCTGAAATATACAGCGAATTATAGCCGTTTGTTTTCGAATTTTAAAGGATTGAGTGAAAATCAAAACGATTATGGTATTGATTTTTATCTATTTCTATGAACATTGTCTTGTCATGCTGTAATGCAACACCCTTTGTGAGATATTAATTTTTATCCGAATGGAGGAACTCATGAGCAACAACTTAGATGGAATAAGTTTATTTTTACGACATTTTAATTTCGAATTAGAGCATAAAAATCAAATCGATGCCTAATAACCAAAATAGCAAAAATCGATTTTTTGACACCCTGTAGCTCGAAAACTGGTCATAGAATCGATCTGTAAATTGGACTATGTAATGAGGATGCCAAAATCTACAATATGTCAAAATTTGAGCCATTTTGCAGAAAAACTTGATTCAGTTAGGCCCAAGATAAATTAAGAATTGATGTTAAATCTGATTTTTTCAAATTTGACCTTCTGAATCTTTAAGCAAACCCAGCTTGTCGAGCTAATTCATTACAATCCATACAAGCTTCAAATATCTGCGTATAACTGGAAGATAAAAATATAAATTCGAAATGAATATTACTACAGATAATATAGTATGCAGAACTTTTATGATATATAACGCGAAAATAAACTCTGGTTAAAATGAATGATACGAGTAAAAAAATACCCACCGTAATTTATAGCCAAATTTTTCGAAACGTGATATGTTTCATATTTGAATTTATTACCAGCGTTAGGTTGCGATAAAAATGCTTTGTGAGATAAATTTTCCACACAAATATGATGGCTAATGTTATTCAATTCCATTTATGCCTAGAAACCAAACTTTTATGTATAGGAAATAACTGCAGATAACAGAGTTGAAATCAGTTGGTTTTTCTGCTCCCACTATGATAAAATGATAAAAATTTGTAACTCAGTTGAAGAAAAAGAAGTATTTCCCCTTTACTACACAAGTAATCGTAGTTGATGGTTGGTACTATCTATGTGTGAAATTCAATGCAAGCAACTGTTTTATTATTTTCTATAATGACCCTATTTTCTGGCACCACTTTTGGGATGGAATTGTTTCGATTTTTTGAGTCATAATTGAAAAAAATGCATAGAGCGTACATTATAATTTGATTCCTTCGAAACTTTCTTTACTTGCTTCGTTCGAGTCAGAAATCAAACATTCATATTACTTATCACTTTCCGATGATTTAAATAAAATATCCAATTTGAATTCTGATGACATTTCAAGAAAATACATTAACAGCGTCTTTCGAACATTCTTCTTATTGTCGTTTTTATCTTTCCATTTCAGTATTAATCCACTACGATTGGGTTTTGAGACAAGAATCGATTGTAGCATCACCAAATTTGGTATACTAGTAGTTGGAACCATGATAAACACGAAAAAAAAAATGTTTACCAAAATTCCAGGGGTGGAACATATATCAATATTTTTTTTCGTTTAAAAATATATAAATAGATTTTTGCTGTAATGTTGGAAAGTATATGATTTATTGGAAAAACAATTCAACAGGGTGAAAAACAATTCAATTTTCTACTAATATTATTCCTAGTAATTTCACATGAAATGCGCTCGTTTTCCCAGAAAACGTGATTGAACGCCGACATCAAATTTCACGTTCCACCTTACCCGCCCCTGAAATATTTGATTTGTATAACTCTTCTAAAAATGATCGGAGAAGGAAACGGAAAAGTTTATATCGTTTCTGAAGACTCCTACTTTCTCATGCGAATATAATATGCGAGTATTTGAGTACCTCAAATGTGTTTTGTCGAACTTCACGGAGATGTTTGTGGATGATCCGAAAATCATGAATAATTTAGTGAATATGGGATTATTATACTGAAGCAGCAACCCATCTCTTTGGAAATATGCAACAATTTTAAAGTAGTGTGACAGGTGCCACTTATGCATGCCAAAAAAAACTTTGTTGTACCCTTGCCTCATTTTCAACTTACCCATAAAATCGGCATTCTCTTCACTAAATGTTGAAAATAATCACTTATTCATATCCTGCATATATATATTTAATAACACTATTGTGAAATGCAAACCTCAAGCTTGAAATCACATTCTTCATTTTTTATGTAAGATGTGTATGAGCGATTATTTTCAACTTTTACTGAAGAAACTGCCGGGATTATGGGTAAGTTGAAAACTGAGGCAGGAGTAAAACCCAGTTTTTTCTTTGGCATGTATAAGTGAGACTTGTCTCACTAGTCTAAAATCGTTGCATATGGTCCAAAGAGGGTACTGATTCCTGCTTCAGTATAATTATTTCATATCAACTAAAATATCCATGACTTTCGGATCCTCCGTAAATATCGTTGAAGGGTTATGTGAAGTGGGACAAAACACATTTTAGGTACTCAGATACTCACATGTTATATTTGCATGAGGAAGTAGAAGTCTTCAGAAACGATATGCACTTTTTCTTTTCCTTCAACTATAATTTTTAGCAAAGTTATGACAAATCTAATTTTCGGCTCTGTCTGAACTTGCAGTGGCGGGTTAGCTCGAGCAAGAAATGTGACGTCGGCGTTTAACCACGATTTCTAAGAAAATGAGAGTATTTCATAAGGTAGCACTGAAAATCATTCTTGTTGAGAATTGAATTATCTCTTAACCTATCGAAATCGTCTTTTGATAAATCTCATATTTTCTGAAATAACAATTAAATGAAAATTTTTTTAGGTTCCACTCCTGATTTTTTGGTAAACATTTTTTTTCCAATAATACATGATGTCGAGATGTCATTTGTCGAGTTTCAGAGTGCTACAATTCATTCTTTTGCTCGAGTTTGTCTGTCGTTACTGGATTATATTACAGTCAACAAAAATAAAAATGTAATAAAAATCCAGAATTAATTCGAGAACGGCTAAAGTTATAGGTATTTCTCTTCATACTTTGTGTGTACTGCACTCTTGACCTTCAGCGAATGTTATGACTGAAATATACAAATATAAAATACATTTAGAATCATTGTAAATACAGACGTTGAAACTGCCGCAAATTGTGTCGGTGCCGGCAATTCGAACCATGCATCAGATTACTGATTATTTTAAACACATACATTTTGAAGTGATTGAGTATTTTTAAGTACTCAAAACAAGTAAAAGTGCTTTGCACTTGAGACACTTATAGTGTGCTTATTCAACTTATCGGCGAAACTTTTTATAAATAATGCAGGGTGATCCAAAGTAGCTTCGGCCTCAATAACATATATCCTTAATTTTGTAATTGACAGTGTTCTTAAAAACTTCTTATGTTTTTCTCAGTTTTCATCTTTAATTTTGTCTTTGTTAAAACTTGAACAAAAAAAACAATCACTTCAGGAAATAAAATATAAGAATTGATTTTCAAATTATGTCGTTTCAGTAGGCTTACATTTCATAATCGAGTTTTCACCCAAAACATTTTCTATCCATGAAATAGTATCGAACCAATCTACGCAATAAAAAAATCCGAACACCTATAAAATTAGAAATGATAATAAGTATATTCTGAAAGAGGTACTATTCCAAAGTCCTGCAATTATCCAATTAGAAATGGAGATCTTTTCTGAATTCGCACTAACAACTCATAATTTTTTGAAATATCCCATCGTTCACAGGAGTTAAATTCCTCCACAATATCCGTATTACTTTGATAAAAATTCAAAATAAAAATTTTTTCAAGTCAAAGCTGAAAGAATATATAAAAAAAATGTGTTGTAACCGTCATCTGGCTGCACCCTCGGAGCAACCCCATGGGAATGACGCGGGTCCTACATTTTAACGTGCGATCCCAATCACGGTCGAGAAATCCTGCTGACAATGTCCATATTAGCATGACATGGACGACTCCGATGGTTGCTTTCAAACATGATTGAATTTGTTATATCAATGATATTATGGACGGCCAATTTTGTGTCCTATATCATGAGTATGATCTCATAGGATTCAATAATTTCCTTTTCACCCTTTCATTTCCCATTATATCAATTTGCGTGGGTTTATTTCTTCGCCATTATATTATATACGGTGGTATCATAGCAATGTTACAAATTTTCACGTTTTTAAATTGGTAGGAAATTGCTCAAAATACGAGTCATACTTCATGGCTCAGATCAATAAAAAAACTGTATTTACCCTCATATCTTCCGTTATATCAATTTGCGAGTGTTTATTTTTCCGTTATTATTTGGTATGGTATCATGGTATGTACAAATTCTCACGTTTTTCAATTGGTAGGAAATTGCTCAAAATACGAGTCTTACTTCAAATCAATTGTCAACGAGTGGTCCCAATTTTTTTATTGTTTTATACAGGGCTCAATAGTTACATTATTGATTACCATTTCATCTATGGCACGAACTCTATCAGATATATCTTGTGATGTATTATTTTCCCGGTATTATTTTCTGTGGTATCATATAGTAATGTATATACAAAATTTCACGTTTTTAAATTGATAGGAAATTGCTTAAAATACGAGTCATACTTTAAGGGTATTTACCTCGGACCAATAAAAGACCGTATTTCTCATTATATCAATTCAGTTTAGTTCAGACTTATCAAATATCGCAACCACCCTGTATACTGACTGACTATCAACATCACCAGCCATCCAGATCAAATCTCTATTATTCTTTCTCGCAAACCTACTTCGGATCGAATTCAATCGTCAGTGTGGTCATTCGTGTGCCAGTTTCCGCGATTTCTTTGCCATTTTCTCGGTCAAAGAACAGTGGTCACTTTGTGCGCGCCTCTGTCACCTCTTACAGTTATGTGACACTTCATTGTTTCGACACTAATCGCTCCGGATGAGGAAGATGGCCAGAAAAGGTGAAGGTTTCGTTAGAACCGCGTTTGGGTTTTATGAGGCGCCGTTCGGGTAAAAAGTGTTTTTGCAAATATATTTAATTTTGTCAATATATTTATTGGTTGTAGCAAATATTTTCAATTTGCTTTCCGATATATTTATTTTCGATAAAACACAATATATTAACTTTCCAAGCATTACAAATATATAAAAACGTATATAATTATAAATTCAATCTATTTTATGTTGTCAAGAGATGGCGCAACCGACGCGATTTGTCCAAGCTCGAACATACGGCAACATGGCAACTAGGCAGTCATTAGTACATAAAGTGGCTAACAGATAGCAGTAGCATAGGCAGTTTTCTACTTTACAATTGGGCACTTAATTGAACGGCACGGTCTTCTAAATTCAGTGACCGTATGTGTGGGTCAAACGAAGGCCCTCTAGGATTAAATGACCCAATTTTAAATATTATACTGCCGCCATCTATTCGGGAATTTCTGTCCTAATGACTTTGCTTGGTTCCCATGTTGCCATATGCTCGAACGTGTCACAAATCGCGTCGATTGCGCCATCTCTTGACGACATAAAATAGATCAAATTTATAAATATATGAGACCTCACGTTTTTGTATATTATAGTAACACTTGAAATGTAAAATAAATATATCGGCACGCAAAATAATATACAGGGTGTTCCTTAAAGACATGCTAATATTTGGGGGGGTGATTCTTTGACTTATTTTAAGGAAAAAACTTTTTATAAACGTATGTCCTAAAAGTCCTAACTTTTGAGATACAGGGTGATAAAGTTTTGAAAAAAAATCAGTTTTTTAATAATAACTGAGATAATATTGTAGACTTTTTTATAAAATTTGGTACATGTCTTCTATGCATCAAGGTGCATTTTTTAATGCACAAACATTTTCATTTTCTCAACCAGTGGCGTCCGTACGGGTTTTGCATTGAATATTTTTGGAGAAAAAAATACTACGCCACTGCTTTTTCCAAAAAAATAAATACTTTTGAGATCCCCATTTATTTTTGAGCAAATTTAATCTCTTGAGTTTTCTTTGTACGCCGCATGGTTTTCGCTTAAAAAAATAAAAATCGTTTTACTTCAGGATCAATTCCTCAAAAATCTGATGTGGTGTGGAAATGATTGTGCATCGACTTAAAGCAAATAAAGGGATCAGATTTGTTCCAAAATGAATGAGAATAAAAAAAATATGGATTTCAGCTTGTACAAAAACGAATTTTATTTTATTTTATAAAAGTAAATTTAAATGAACGGATCAAATTCATTAATTATTGACAATACTAACACTGATTATAAAAATTGTTGGAAATGGCCACCTTCACTTAATAGGCATGCTTCCGCCCGTCTACGCATGGAATTACGCACACGTTGAAATATTCCCGGCGTATTTCGAATAGTTTCACACGAGGCAACTATTCGCTCTCTTAAATCTTCTAAAGTATTAACGGGAGTTTTATACACATAAGGTGCCCCCATAAAAAGAAATCTAAACTGTTGAGATCAGGGGATCTTGCTGGCCATTGCTGAGGTCCTCCGCGACCTATCCAACGATTATGATAAACTGTATTTAAGTTAGGTAGCTGAATTAATATCGTAAATCCATTCAGGTAATAATTCAAGCACTTGGGAGATTATAAGTGAAAAGATTAAGAAGTGGTGAAAAGAAATATCAATTATAAAGAGGTAGCTAAATTACTATCGGACGATTTATTGTCAACAAAATGTTAGGTACCTACTGCGATATGAAGCAATTTCAATTTAATTATTTTAATCAAGAACCGAGCATCTGACAAGAATTAAACATTTTTTTGTATTCTCATTGCACAAACATTTCCACACCGCATCAGATTTTTGAAGAATTGATCCTGAAATGAAACGATTTTTATTTTTTTAAGCGAAAACCATGCGGCGGACAAAGAAAACTCAGGAGATCAAATTTGCTCAAAAATAAATGAGGATCTCAAAAGTATTTTTTTTTTCAGGAGAAAGCAGTGGCGTAGTATTTTTTACTCCAAAAATATTCAATGCAAAACCCGTACGGACGCCACTGGTTGAGAAAATGAAAATGTTTGTGCATCAAAAAATGCACCTTGATGCATAGAAGACATGTACCAAATTTTATAAAAACGTCTACAATATTATCTCAGTTATTATTAAAAAACTGATTTTTTTTCAAAACTTTATCACCCTGTATCTCAAAAGTTAGGACTTTTAGGACATACGTTTATAGAAAGTTTTTTCCTTAAAATAAGTCAAAGAATCACCCCCCCAAATATTAGCATGTCTCTAAGGAACACCCTGTATATTGCTACAATTAATAAATATATTGATCAGCTTTGTTTTTGGAAAAACGCCCCCTAAACAAAAAAAATCACAGAGGAAAACATGTCGGACTAGGTCCAATGGAAGCCATACAGAAAGTTTGGAGAGAGTATCTATAAATTTTTTGTGGTCATGAAATCGGCCACTTTGACGCTTCAGACTGAAAAAGCGTCCCGTGTCAATGAATGGATCCTGAGAAAATCAGCTGGTGAATAATACATTTTCCCATGCATGATCGTTTTTTTTTTTGAAAAAACGCCCCGAAAGAAAAAAGTCACAGAGGAAAACGGTGGCAGCCTAGGTCCAATGAAGCCATAGAGAAAGTTTGGAGAGAGTATCTATCTGTAAATTTTTTGCCGATGGGCAAACCTATTGAGGAATTTCTTCAACTACGTTGAAAATAAATCATGAGATTATTGAGAAGGGCCTTAAAATGCATATGGCCACGCTGTGAATTTTTTTTTAAACGCTCTTGGCCTTTGATGTGAACTCTCCATCTTGTATGATGGTAATGCATTCTGGCTGACGGCATTTTAGATGTTCGCTTCCTATGACCTCTATTATGGCCTAGATTATTGCTTCTGAATTGGTCCAGACCCTTCAGTCATGAGGTTTCTATCCTGGCCTCCTCTAGAATATGCAAATGAAACGAGAACGGTTCAGAATTACCTCCAGGCTAATTGTAGATGTTCTGGACATAGCATCAGTGACCTTGATCATGGCCAGTCTTTGTAAACTGGCCAGCCTCCCTCTGGTTTTCACTTGTTCAACATTTGGCCACCACAGCAAGGATCTACACGTTATCGTTGTTTTTGGGTCCCATGTTTCGCCAGAGGAGAGCCTAGTCATCAACAGTGATGTCCTTGCCCTAGTCAGCACTTTTTACAGATGTTTCTTCCAGGTACTGACATCTGTAAGCTTTCACCAAATATTGGAAGAGCTCTGCTTGTCTGTGTCTTGGTTTCTTCTCCTGATGAAAGCAACAATCTAGTTTTTTGTGGGTCGAGCTTGAGGTTTCCCCATCATGCACCGCGTCTGTACACCTGTGAAGGCAGATTGTCTAAAAATATATAATTGAAAAAAATACCGAGTCAGAACACAAATTTCCAAATCCTAGTTTACCTCTGTATAATGGTTATACAGCAGTAGCGAATGTGAATCGCTAAAATGTGATTATCATAAATTATTCAGCACACATTTATGTAAGTTCTACGGGTGGAACTTTTAGCGCATTTATATTTGAGTTGAAAACATCATTTGATAAACTTATTCGACCTATGGTGCGTGACGTTCTTTGGTAAACAAAATATCAATTATCACATAGTCATCCTTGAAGGATCTCAATTGGAAAAATACTAATTTCAATTTATCAGCTATAACGAGGCATACTTATAATAAATATTGTTAGAAGGAATTGATTGAAAATTTGATGAAGAAAATGCGTTTTTCGGCATTGTTTATTTAGGGTTTCAACTTGCGACCAGGCTAAAATGAAATCACAAAAACACACTCTCGAGGAAAAAGGAGCTCGACCCCATGATCTCCCTGCGTTTTGAATATATTTTTTTCTAATATATAGCGTCAATATTTTTGTCCACGATGTACATAATTTTATATCGATTCTCTATTGACGGTAATTTTTTGTTTCAGCCTTTGGACTAACAATTTGTGCAGTTGAAAATGTCTATGAGTGGATACACATGTATACGTTTAGTTTTTTGCTGGGTCAACGTCCTTTTTTGGGTGAGTGTATACGATTTTTTAATGAAATAACATCTAGTTTATAATGTGATCTGAGATCATGTTGGTCATGATTATAATTGATGCTATTTGGACCTTAGATTACGTTATAACATACCCTTTTAGTTTCTTAATGCTATGTATTTCAAAAAAATTCAACAGAAATGTGCAGACAGCACAGTATGAAGGTTTGGCGGGTTTTTATTTTTTCAAATTCTGACTTGAGTCCCAACATTTCCATTTCAGTTTTATAGAAATACTCTGACGTTTCTTTGGCTTTCATTTTGAACCTGATGGTCATGAACAGATTAGGGTTCATGAAAGCAACCTTCTACTTGAAAACGATTTCTCATCCTACCCCTATAGAAAGTACACACTTTCCTCCCTCAAACTAGGGAGGAAAATCATACTTTTCCTCCCCTCATTTCAAGTTAGTTGTAAACGATGAAACTTGTAAATCTATTATAATCAAATTGTTTCCGTAATTTCTGTAACATCTTATATATCCTGTATTCTGGTAAAAATCAAACATGAATGTTACTTCTACTTTAGTTCTTTATTAGCTATTTGTGTATTTAGAGCGCAAAGTGATTGATTGTCGCTCGACAAAAAGATTAATCTTTGGAGAACGACAATGACACTTTGTGCTCGAAATACACACATTATTTTTTCTACAAGCGCAGCTCTTAGAAAAAATTGATCGACACTTCACTCAATAGCAATCCGAAATGTATAAGCTATCTAAATGTCCAATAATTCAAATCACTAACTAACAAGAAAAAAGTAAAATATTACAAGCCCAAGACGCTAGCCATTGCACCACCGCAGATTCTCACATGGACATGACTGTATTATCTATACTTTCCATCATGCAAGTATAGGTCCGTTTTAGACAAAAACAGTTGAAATGCCTTTTAAATTCACAGAAAAAGGTTCATTAAGTTGGTAGGAGGAAAAATCAAATTATTACATGGGAGGAAAGTGCCAATTTTCCTCCCGCAGGATGTACTTTACTGCCCGACGCGAAGCGGAGGAGGAGAAAGTTGACTTTTACCGGATTTACGGAGGAGAGAAAGTAACCTTTTCGACGGCTAGGCAAGAAAATTAATTTTACGTTTTCACGCTAGGTGGCGACGCCATTAAAGTAAATTTTTAGCAGTTGACAGTTGACATATTATTTAAAGTGGACCTGTCAGTTTGTCAATAAATAAAATTTCTGTAGAAAAAATTATACCAACAAATAATAATGTGTAAACCACGACAGTAAAGTGCTTTTTCAGCCGAAAGAAGTGGCCAGGCTGTGCTGCCACTTTACCGTCTAGGTAAACAATGCAATTTTTAGAACTTTAATGTTTATAAACTGTAAAACGAAGTGACGTTTTTTTGCTGATTCAAGTGCCAAGTTGTGAGATTAACTGTCATTAGTGTCAAAAATCCATTTGCATGTCTAAAGTGAAAAACTATCACTTTCATATAGGGTATCCAGTTGAAAAATATTAATTTTCATATACATGAGTAGAAAAATTCATTAAATCATAAGTTGTCATATTTGATGTTTGTTTGAAGTTACCTTGTCAGTTTTTCAATGAATAAATTTTTGGTAGACAAAATATTACCAACAATTATTGTGTAGTAAGATTGAAGCTTATGTTTAAAGGACAGTAAAGTGCCACTTTACCATCTAGGTATACAATATACTATTGTTTCATGCTCAGTTATCATACATTAAAAAAAAGAAATACCCAAAACACAGAAACTTTCGAGAATGTCAACTTTGTTGGCGAATGGCGCATCGAGCGCAAATTTACGTAGTTTTGGTGTTTTGGGTAATTCTCTTTCTTGAATTGTATTAACTTCAAAGTGTCCAAATATTCATTTATTTGTTTGGTTATTATTGGAATTGTTCTTCTTCAGTAATTCTCTGAGGTATTGCAAGGTCTGTGGAAATGGAACACAGGTATATAAGAAAGTAAAATCGATGGAAAATTTCACCTTTTTGCAGCTTGATGTATTTTGTATGTTGTATGAAATCTATGGAGTTATTATACCAAAACTTGGTTCAGCAATAGTTGGGCTTTTCATGAATACTACATTCTGTGGTAGTGACAAAAAATGTCATAAACTCAACAGATGTAAGGATTTCAAATTATTAATAAGAATGGCTTGGTAAAGATTATTGAATTTTTCCATTAAAATGTGAACAAAATAATGTTTGTTGGTTTTGGTATTTTGTGAGGAACCTTGCTTGCATAAATAATCATTCCGTTATAAATAGTTTATCAGTCCAAACAACATTATTCCATGTTTCAAAACATTATCGCAAACTCATTACCCTTGTCGATAGACCGTTGCAACATACAGAGTGTACGAATTTTTATGAATGTCAAAATGTTGTCATTTTGTATGTTACATTTTTTTCTATGAAATATGCGATATACCGGGTGAACTGTGACCACTCTCTCCCCACCAGAAGCAGTGAAAAACAAAGTGAAATTTGTAAATGTGTACAAAAAAATTCATCTCTTTATAAGCGTAGAGAAAAGCCGCCCCTGGATGAACATACGTGGAAAGGCAGAATCAGTATTTCTCCTTTCCTTCTCCTCAATCAAACTGAAGCTGGATATTTGAAATGAAGTTTTGTTAGCATGACTCACAACAGGAGGTTTCAAAATAAGTACCTAAATGATTTTTGAAGAACACGCACGTCAAAAGAAAAAAAATTAAAGTGAATAATATTGGTGACGAACGAACTTTCCGTATACGCGAGCACAAGGTTCTTTTAAGCACAAATCACATTCAATCCAAGTCATTGATGCCTTTTGAACGATCGATTGAGAAAAATAATATATGTCTCGGTAAACACAGCGGTCTGCGATGAGCTGAAATACACTACCGAAAATCAGTTATTCGCCCCGGGACATCACGGCAAAAAATAATAATAGGCGTCCTCTAACTGCACAGGCTCTGCATTAAACAACCTTTCCTGCCATAAAAATCGAAACGATCTATTTGGTGAATAGGCGATTACAAACTATTGTTTTATATAGGTGCGATCCATCAGAACGATGATATGCCCGACAATATTACCGGCTCTTGTACTAAAACAGTGAATGCTTATGATTGGCTCCCTCCCATTTCTAGATGTAATTCAATGTAGGTAGGAGGAAGTAGTTATTTTCTGAAAGATATATTCCTTAAATCATTCATTTTGTGGGATAGTGTGGACAGAAGGGGAATTCGACTTCGTCGAAATTATTCGTTTCATTTATTTGAAACTCTCCCGCACGCTTTTCGGACTTCGTTCGAATTCAATATTGTTGCCTTAAGAAGGGATTTACCTTCTGAAAAAGGTCAAAAGTAAATCTGCGGATAAAAGGGCGAGGTAAGAATTCCAAATGATGGAGGCGGAGCCTCAAAATAAAAGAAATCTAATAGTGTCTCACTTCAACTCTCACATTCATCCCTCGGGCCAAAGGCGCTCGGGTTAATGTTACCCTCCGGGCGTTAGGATCTAGTAATCTCGTGGTGCGATTTTGGATGAGTTTTTGCAAATATTTGTGACAAAAAAAAATGTATGAGGCAGGCATCTCTCAGAGTAATTTTTTGAAAAAATTACCTAGTGAGATAAAAAATAGTAAATCTGGTAAAATATCTGCAATTTTTTCAAGGTAAATTAAACAAAAATTGAAAAAATACTCCGAGAGATGCCTTTTGAATTCAGATGGTGAAAAAAAATCTCGAATTCATTAAGCGAGCTCCGAGTATTTTGATTTCTCCTACCCCATCTTAAGATAATCTGAACGAGGAGTATGAAAGCTCAAACTAATAAACCCATTATGAAAGGAAACAGAAATCGTGGGACAATAAGAGTAGGTATAGCAATACTCAACATAATGTTGGAAATATTAAATAAGAAACCTTATAACAATTGCGATGTTTCTATTTCCTAGTATTGTTGTTAGTTGGTTCATTGTTCGAGTAGCATTTTAGTAACACATGTGTAACATTTTTATTCTCATTTGCGAAACGTCAAGTTTTTGGTGCAAATGATATTTCAAACATGGCGATTAGGTAGCTAATTTTAACAGTAGGTACCGCCAAATAATTATACATCAGTTTTGTTCAATATTACTAACGGAAAATAGAAAAAAAGTTGTCTTGATTCAAGAATAATTTATATAAAAATCATTCCTAAATTCAGCCAACGTCTTTTATGGTATTTTCCGTTGAGAAAGAACAAACCTAATTTGAAGTATCGTTAAAATGAGCTTTCACCATGTTGGAAATATCGTTAGCTCCAATATCTCAAACAAACTGTAGGTTGGCTGGACTGGGACTTTAGATTGATTCAACAATTTTGGAAAACTACCCTATAAAATATCAATTCACTAATTCTATCACTTTTTCACCAATCCCTCTCGTTTCCCCAAAATCAAAATAATCAACCCCTTATCTCTTCAAAGGTGTCTTGAATTGAACAAAAATATTCATAACAACAATAAAACGTTTTGATGAAGGAGTTTTCTAATTGCATAAAAAATGAGATGCTTCGGTTTCTGTTTCATGTTTATTTTCAAATAATGCTGTCATCAACACTGCATCTAATACAATTCTTAACAATGCTGTCATTGAATACATAAGTATATACCACACATAAATAATTATAGATGTGTCATAAGTATTCTCTGATCGATCATTCATTTCAAAATTTCCGGTTTCTGCAAATATTGTGAAAGTTCTCAAGCATGAATTTTCCCTCTACTCGCTCGAGGAAGGGATACCAACGTGAGCTGTTAATTCGTCGGGAGAGGTAACAGGAGAGTCGCGCAGTAGTGCGTCTCTCTTTATGTGGTATTATCATATCATTGCGTTCCTTGTTGCGCGCGTAGATTTCTGTCTATACCCCAGATGAAAAGTTTCCGATACTGTATGTTTACTGTTTATGAACCAATATGTAAGTACCTAAACTATCATGAGAATAAATAAGCGTTTCTGAAAATACACTCATTGTTTGTTATTACTTTTAATCTTATCATAATCAGGTGGGCAGGAAATTTGTAATAGATAACCGAATATAAACTTTGGCAATAGAAATTAACAAATTTCGATATATCTGTTTACTGTATTGCTCAATATTGAAAGGGCATGGCACTGAATTCATGTACTGGAGCTCGTCAGATTTATTTTTAGTTTTGGATTTTTCATTCCAGAGGTCAAAAAAAGCAACTTCCTTCATCAGATGTTTTTTCTGGCTCGTAAAGGGTGAGCTGAAAATGGGTTAAATATCCAACGACAATTATGGAAAATACTGTCTGCGAGTAGATTTATTTTTGGGTATAACATGCTGAAAAAATATCGATCGACTTTGAATATATCAATTATGGTGTACATACTCACAGGACGAGGCAGAAAACGGTTTTTTTCTGAAACCCGTTTATTGGTACGACTAAACGAACTCAACGAATACATTAGACAAAATGTCTACACCGTACACAGTGAGCAAAAAATAGCGTTGAATTATGGGAGATGATACAAGTGAAGATCAAGTATCGTCTACTCTTTTGTGTGACGATACAGAGTGAGCCCAAGAAGACGAATTATCGAAAAATGTAATTTAAACGAGATAATGGGTGAATATTAATGTTATTTCTGTTGAAACGAAAACTATGAATACAGTGAACTTTTTAAGTGAATAATACCGAGAGATGAAATATCGAACGCGCAAATATATAATAATAATAATATTCATCAAAAGCGTAAATAAAAGGGTTATTGTGTCATGTCCGACATAAGCCATGCTATAATAAATAGCATTTTATTCTACACTACTACTTTATTCCACAGCTTTGCGGATGATATACTCTTTATATCGCTTTTCCTTCCAATATCAGCCCATGAAATTTATAAGGCACGACTCTGGAATTATGTTCAAATCATATTGAAACTGACTGAGAGGGAAGAGATGGAGTGAAGAAGGGGGGAGAGAGGGAGAGAGGGAGAGAGGAAGAGAGGAAGAGGGGTGAGAGGGAGCGAAGAAGCAAGGGGGAGGGAGCGAAGAGCGAGAGAGGTAAAGGGGGAGAGAGGGAGAGCGAGAAAGGTAGAGATATATAGAGGGAAACCGAGAGAGGTAGAGATATATAGAGGGAGAGGGGGAGACGGAGATAGGGAGAGCGGGAGAGAGGAAGGGAGAGGGAAAAAGGGAGAGATGGAGAGCGGGAGAGAGAGCGAGAGAGGTAGAGAGAGATATAGAGGGAGAGGGAAAGAGGAAGAGAGGGAGATAAAGGCTAGCCAGATAGAGAGCGAGTAAGACGTGGAAAAATGATGCAGAAAGCATTCAAATTGCCACCCTGTACATGAAAAACTAAATACTCTTGAGCAGGCAATCAGATGAATCCTCATATAGTTGATCAAGACACATTATTTTTGAAAATTGGCGAATTCTAGCCATTTATTTTAACGGATTGATTGAAAATCAAAACGACTACGGTATTGATTTGTATCTATTTCTATGAGCATTGTCTTGCCATGTTGTACGTAACACCTTTTGTGATGTTCTAATGGAGGGACTCATGAGCTACAACTTAGATGGAGTAAGTTCATTTCTAAGGCAGTTCATTTTCGAATTAAAGCACAAAAATCAAATCCTGTAGCTCGGAAACTAGTCATAGGATCGATCTGTAAAGTGGACTACGAAATGCGGATGCCAGGATCTACAATACAGGGTGTTTCCGAAATTGGAGCAATCAAGAAAATGGCTTGTTGTATGGAACATAATGTATCAATAAATGGCAAGAATTTTAGTTTTTGAAGCAGTCAAAATTGTTCAAAATGAAATTTTATGAAATCGCTTTCAGTTACATTTGTTTGGGAGGCACTGGTTTGATTCTCCAGGCCACAGCGTGTCTGCGCGCCGGCAGTGTTTCAGCGCGGTTTGCGTAGGCCGTAAATCTCGGATCAGTGATTAACAAACAACATTTTAAAACTTTAAAATTCAACTTCCCAAAATATTTTTCGACAAAAAAGTATTCTTTCATTTCGTTTTTGTCATCTTCTACTTCCTATTTCATTTATTGCCCCAATTTCGGAAACACCCTGTATATCAAAATTTCAGCAAATTAAGCCGAAAGACACCGAAGGCTTTATTTCAAGGGTAACGACGTTTCGCACTTCAAGCTTTCAAGAAGATTTTCTTTTATATACAAAACATATTTTTACTTTGAAGGGTCATGAATGAGAGCTTGTTTATGAAAGTTTTCTCTGCGTTTTAACACATTGATACGCTCAACTATTTCATAACTATTTAAGCCCTGATGACTATATGGAGTTTTTTATTTCCAGATCTCAGGATGCGGTCTACTAGGTGTTGGACTTTGGCTGAGAATAGCTTACGAGGGATATGCATCATTGCTTCCACAGTATGCTCTCCTGAGTGCTGATTCGTTGGCTATAGCATTTGGAACGGTTACGTTCGTATTTTCTTTTTTCGCGTGCTGCGGCTCTTGGTTCCAGAACAGATGCATGCTAATAACGGTAAGTAATTGTTTTAAAAAATTATAAAAATACATCATACAATATTTACGAACGGCCCATCCTAAATATGTAATTATTTTTTTTGATATCCAGAAATGTTTTCTGGTGTTTTTTTTCTAGAAACAATTTTATTTAAGAAAATTCATCTTAAATTCGCAGATTCATGTTAATCATCATAACTGAACATAATTCTTTGAATCAACTCGTTAAGTTTTCAAACAACATTATTTTCGTTAAACTTTAAAATAATTCTCTCACAAACAGGGCCCTGTTATGTAAAGTTGAATATTTCTCCTTGTTTGTTCAAAAATGAATCAGTTTTTTTTGCCGGCGTGAAGGAAATCTTTCATAGAAAGATAATGAGCTCGAAACTCAAGACCTACTAACTGTGACACTCACTAAAACCTCCATCTCTGAGTATCTCCGTTAGGCTGTTGCCTTCGGTGAAACTAAGGCATATTGTCCAATTCTATCATGCCTTCGTCAGACTGTTACCTCCGGTGAAACTAAGGCCCATTGGCCCATTATATCATGCCTTCGTCAGGCTGTTACCTCCGGTGACACTAAGGCTCATTGGCCCATTATATCATGCCTTCGTCAGGCTGTTACCTCCTGTGACACTAAGGCCCATTGGCCCATTATATCATGCCTTCGTCAGGTTGTTACCTCCGGTGACACTAAGGCCTATCGGCCATTCTATCATGCCAATATTGTGTCTAGTGTGGTCTAGTGCCTCGCAACAGCACAGCACGTGTGTCACTGTTTCTGGTTCCTTACCACATATTGTGCAGGTCCATTACACAGTCCCATTTTGTTGGGGTCTCCTTCACTGGTGCGTGACCGGTCTGGAGTCCCATACCGGTTCTCGGCTGGCTTCTGTTCATCTCTAACAGGTCTGTCGCTCTTTTGTGGCATGTTCCTTTGATATATTCTCTCATGTGTATGTTTCCTAGGATGCTTTCCCAGTAGTTTTTATGTCTGTCTTCAATCCAGTCTGTTGCATACGTTCATACTGTAAACTACATTAACCCTAGCGTCTGTCCTGGATTTGGGTGATTTTCAGAACCTGTTCTTACGAGTTCGTCTGTTTTCTCATTGACAGAGCTCTCAGTTCTTCTTTCCAGTCCCATACCAGTTTGGACGTCACTTTCACGTTGCACAATAAGGCCTTAATTGTCACTTGACTGTCTGACAGGATGTTGATATGCGAGTTTTCAACGTTTCTCTTATTGTTCTCCTTCGCGCATTGGAGGATGGCATACACTTCTACCTAAAAGACAGAGGTATGGGTGCCCAGTGTGTACCTGATGCCAGTACTAGAATTCTTATAGAACACCCCTGATCTCACTCCATTCCCAGTCTTAGATCAATTTGTGTGCCAGATTTTCGCCTGTGCAGCACTCTGAATTGATTATTAAAGCAGTATCGTTTTGGAATGTGATTCGTTTTCGTTCCCAGCGTGTTCCCGATCACAATTCTAACGATGCTCATATGGGTGCGTTCGCAGTCTGGAGACCAAGCCTTCCATTCCCCTGCACCACTAGGTGGAGATGAAGCAGTGTTTTCATTGCTGCAGTTGGTATTGATTTGATTGCCCCTGTGATATAGGCAAGTCTTTCAACCTTGCCTAGTCTCATTATGTCTTGGACATCCACACCAAAGTATAATGAAAGGCATGACCATTGGGTATAAAATTAGTGCAGCATCCCGCTATTTTTTCAAAAAGAGCGTCTGGCCATCACTTGTGAGAACACCTCGATCACTGGTCGTTCAGAGTTCCCAGCAGCGAGCATCTTGAGGGCATCCTCTGGCCACCCTGGCTACTAAGGTCTTCTCTGATACAGTAGTAATATATCAGAAACTATGGTGATATAGCTTTTGTTCATGAATATCATTTCTTCATTATCACTAACTTTTTTTATATGATGTATTTTGTTATTAGCTTCCCTAGGAAAATATGTTGCTACCTTTCCTAAGTACCTATTCTTACTAAAGTTATTTTCTCATTCGTATCAAATTATATCTCGATCTCTCTAATGTTCTTATACAGTGACCACCAAAAAGTATGTACCATATGGGAAAAAAGTTTATTATTAGAGTATTGGAAAAAAGATTCTTGGGTAAAGTTTGTGCATGTCCGATAACCTTAAAATCGATTTTGATACATGTCACTTGATCGCTGGTATGGCGGTAAATTGAAAAAAGTTACTATGAGTAGGCAAAAAGTCGGGTAAAATGGCAAGATATCGAAAAAACATATTTGAAAAAGTTGCTTAGAATTCAATTTTATAGGCATATACAAAGTTTGAGAAAATTATGTGGGAATACTGAAAACTGCAATTTTTTTTAAATAGTTTTCTAGGTGTAGAAAAATATCAAATAATTTTCTTATCAATAGCTTGACCATACTGAAATATTTGTATTTCAATGATAATAAAATAACTTTCTCATTATCTCCACACCAGAGAGCACTAAATAAAAAAAAAATTAATTTTGTCAGAACCCTTGCTGTTACATTGGTTCGTATCTAACAGTTATATCAGAATTCCACGGTTATTGCGATGATGGAGAAATCCAAAAATATCGTGTTTTTTCGATTATAATCAATTTTTGATGATAATCATACACGAACGTTTCACTTCGCACATAATCTTAAAAATAGTGCGTCAAATTAAAAAGGCTAGAGTTTTCAACATTGTATGCGAAGTGAAACGCTCTGGCACGATTTTCATCGAAACTTGATTATAATCTGGAAAACACCATGTTTCTGGAATGTCATGTCATCACAGTGGTCGTGGAATTCTGATATAACTGTTAGATACGAACCAATGTAACAGCCAGGGTTTTGACAAAATCCAATTTTTGTCATGTAGTGCTCACTGGTGTTGATAAAATGAGAAAATGTTGTCATTCTCATTGAAATACAAATGTTTTAGTATGGTCAAGCTATTCATAAGATAATAATTTGTTATTTTGATACATCTAGGAAAATATTTAAAAAAATAGCTATTTTCAATTTCCTCTCATTATCTTTTCAAACTTTGTATTTGTGTATAAAATTCAATTCTAAGCAACTTTTTGAAATAACTTTTTTTGATATCTTGCCATTTTACCCCACTTTTTGCCTTTTCATAGTAATTTTTTTCAATTTGCCGCCATACCAGCGATCACGTGACGTGTGTCAAAATCGATTTTTAGGTTATCGGACATGCACAAACTTTTCCCAAGAATCTTTTTTCCAATACTCTAATGATAAACTTTTTTCCCATATGGTACATACTTTTTGGCGGTCACTGTATACTTAATCATTTCAGTATTTTACCCTCGTCGTGTTGATGTTCCTGGCAGAATTCATCCTTGGATCACTGGCGTTCGTTTTTAGGGATAGTCTAAAACACACACTACGCGAAGAACTTCAAAATGGTCTCATGCATCATTACAATATGACATCGAATGGCCCGAACAGTTTGGTACACATATGGGATAATTTGCAAACCAAGGTAAAGTTTAAATCTATTTATTTGCTCTTCGTTACTATACAATTTGTGTCATTTTCATTCGCATACGAGTTATTCTAAAATCGAATGACACTTCAAAATGATCATTAATTACCTTTTCCAATTTTTATTTTATTTTATTGTGATAAACATTTTATGTCCGTCAAATTGATATTTGTGTTGATCGAAGTAAGTAAACACAACTTTTTTTCTATAAATAAATACATCGTAAATAATACTTTGAATCTTTACAACACGTTGTTAACCTTTAAATAATTTCAGCTTCCCTCTTCTTTTGTACTGTAAACTGAAGATGAACATATAAGTGAAGGGGTAAAATACTTTTTGTTCTCATATATCCATTGTTTGGAATCCATTGAACCCTTCACCTTGTGAGTACAAATATCAGACTCAGAATCGGTGACTCAAGCCCATGGCCAATATCACACACATCACCCTCTATATCTTTTAAACTATCCATTGGATCACTTTGGGCCAATGTACACTTTTGATCAGAGTGTCGAGAACTATAATATATTAAAATTTCAGCCAAATCTAGCGGGATACTCAATTTACATTCATTTTGTGCGGGGTCCTTTCATGGATAAATCTCCATTTCCAGGGCCAAATAAAAAACCAAATAAAAAAAATACTGGTGATTTTTTTAGAAAAAATCTGATTCGCGATATTTTCAAATGGTTCACATGTAAATAACGTTGGAATGCGTAAAATAATAAAAAAGTTATATAGGGGAATGAAATTTAAGAAATATGCCTTTTAATCAACCCACCACTTCAATTTCAAAACTTTTGTAACAATATTGATTGAAAGTTTGATTTTGTGGAGGAAATCCAGTTCTTGACATGATTTTTTGGGTTTATGACCTTCCACAATCTGAAAATGAAAAAAAAATTTTAATCCAAAGAAATCTGTATTCAGGGTGTCTTGAAATAATAATGACCATGATTTCATCGAAATCTGATGATAAATAAAAAATAAGAAATTTTGAAATAAAATGACATTTTCCTGAAATTCCATTTCAAATTTTATTTTCTTTTGTTGTTCTAATTTATGAACAGATTTTGATGAAATTTTGACCAGTGATATATCGAGATCTCCTGAATACAGTGGTGTATTTCGAATTTTGAAGTTCTGACATTGAATTAGTGGGTTGATTAATAACGGCATATTTATCAAATTTCATTCCCTCATAACTTTTTTATAGATTGACGCATTTCAACGTAATTCACATATGTTTCATTTGAAAATGTCGCAAATCTAGTCAGATTTTTTCTAAAGAAAAAAAATAGATTTTTGACCTTGAAAAATAAGATTAGTTGGCCCTGGAAATGGAGATTTATACAAAAAATTTGGTGTCCTAGTAGACTTTTCGAATGCCTAACTAAAGAAAACAAAATCATTCAAATCGGTTGACAAATGTAAGTTTTATATGGTTGCTTCCATCTTAAATGGGTCACCCTGTATATATGTTCGTAACATGTCTTGTTGAGGTAGGATTTTTATTCTGATCTCTTTTATTAAACTTTGTGGAGACTTTGTGTTCTTTTTCCAAAAAAAAGTATCAAATAATTTCGACGGATACAAAATACCCACAAAGTGATAAATATGAGGCACATATGTGACTTTGTAGTTGATTAATTATTAAAAAAAAGTCTTTTAAGGAAGTTCAATAACAAGTTTTCATTATGTTCTTGATCTTCTGAATAGTTAAGGTCTTCCAAAATGAGGTCTGCTGCATTCGAGTTTGGAGAAACATGATTCTATTTTATTCTATTCATGTCAACGGGGCTCAATAAATGATAGTATGTTTGAATACCTAACGTAATTTTCAGTTCGGATGCTGTGGTGTCAGAAACTATGAAGATTGGTACATGATAGATGCATGGCCGGATTACAAATGGGTTCCTGACTCTTGCTGTTTTCCAGCGAATTATGATTTGAATTGTGGAAAAGTGTGGGGAGCCCAAGTTTACACTCAAGGGTGTTATGTCCAAATCCATAATTTTTTCATAAGTCGGTTGGATATCATTGGTTTTGTGGGTATCCTCATCGCTTTTTTTCAGGTAAATTTTGGAATGATTCTCCTTATTCAGGGGTGTTTTACGTGTATTATCGATTTATGAGAAGTGAAACTTTATTACTCACTAAATTATGAAATCTATTTCTTAGAATTGTTTTTAATCATTTTGAAATGAAATTCTTCCAGCTCATTTGTGTTAAAACCAATTTACTTTAATTTAAACGTTTTTTTTTTGTAAAACCGTCTTTATTGGCTTCTTTTATGAAATAATTGCACTTTCCCTCATAATTTATATATTGCTTGAGATAATGAAAGGGGCGAAAGTAAAGAAAAGACACCATTTATAACCTTCAACCACCATTATGTCGAAATCAGTAAAAGTGTTGGATTGTCAACTGAAAAATAATAAAAATTTGTTTAATTAATCCATCTGATATTGGCCCATATGACTTAGAGAGACCCCTAAATAATCATTTTTTAGTCCTCCGCGTATAATGACTTATTTGAGGCCATTATTTGCAAAACCTGCTATTCGACAAAATCTCCAAAACTGTTTTTTTCATTGAGTTTCTTTCAAATTTCATAGAGGAATCGAATGATAAAATCAGAATTCACCAAAGCCCTTTCTTTAGCATGCAAATACTGTCGAAAAAATTTATGTGCAAAACTTGCTCTTTGCTTTTTCTGTTCTGGTTTCCACGAGAAAGAAAATTCTGTATTGTTTAGAGAACATCGCGAGAGCCGAGGAAAAGACGTTTTACTTGCAAAACTGGCTGGAAGAACAATTTATCCTACAGTGATTGTTTTATAAGAAACGGATTTCAGTAATTTGTATTCAAACGAGACAAAGCAGGTTCTCCGTTGAATTTGAAAGAGTTAGTGTTTTATAATTATGATAGAGTTTGTATGTGAAAATATTCTGTTTGTTGAACCTCGTCCATGCGGAAAAGGACGCAAAGAGGTTTTTTGCTTTTTTTTAACTATACAATTATTTGCAAAACTGGCTATTTGCAATTATATTATTTTTTTAAAACAAAGCCGTAAATATTTTAGGCTGCAAAGTTCTTAATTCCACCCCTAAAAGCTTTAAGCAACATTTATAAATCATTTTATTTTCAGAAAATAACACCACTAAGCTGTTAAACGTTTTTTTTATTTCCCAAAAAAATGCTCCCGAGCAAATAGCAAGTTTTACAAATAATGGCCTCATTTAACATTTATGTAAATCTTCAAAAAATACTCTTTTTTATCTGCATAGACAGGAAAGGTAAAAACTCACACGAGTTTGCCTGAAAGTGCTCCAGTCATATTTGATACATTTTACAATATTTGAAAAATAAACAACTTTTTTTTCAATTATATTGAAGGCCTCGGCCACCGTAGTCTGCCAATGCCTTTGCCTTCAAACGTCAGCTAGTGACAGATTTAGGTGCCCCATTTTCGCATACAAGCCTCTAATAGGGTTGAAAAGTATATCGATTTGGAGTAAAATGAAGATATTTTTACGAGTGGCTCCTGGGGATAACATACCGAGAATTCGATTTTTCAGAACAGTGCTTATTTGTTTCCCTCGTGTTTCTATTTACGGTACGAAACTACAGAGGGTGATTCGTTAAGTCGTTTTGAGAAAAAAAGTTTTTATGAACATATGTTCGGAGTTGCTTCTTTTCTGAGATACAGGGCATTGATTCTTTTTTCAAATTCCTTTGTATCTCAGAAACGAGATTGATAAGACGAACCGTTTTTGAGTTATCATTTGACTTTTTTACCCTTAAAAGCGTCCCAAATGTGCTCGCGCTCAAATATACCTAAGATTTTTTCTACAAACGCAGCTCTTTGACAAAAAACGCTCGATACTTCATCCAAAACAGGCACATAATATTACCTATGAGAAAAGTAACACTCCTAAATGTATGACCTATAGACCTATCCAGATATCCAATAATCATGACTTTATGTCCTCCAAATGGCGACATATTAAATTTAATGTAACGTCACATAGCATAACGGACGATCAAGACGCTTCCATACATACTGGTCAACATGATAACCCTTCCTTTTGCTTAGCCGTAGTTGGGTAATAAACTTTCTTCGATGTCCCCAATCATATTTCATGGAATTTTTAATACATAAGTTATTTTTTTTCAGCTTTATGGACTGATATCGTCAATGCTTCTATTCTGTACAGTGAAATATAAAAGGACATCAAGGACTTATAAATCCTATTCATAGCATTATGTGAAATTCTTGTAGTGCAGTCATCGCCAAATTGTTTACCCATAGATGATTTGATGAATACAGCATCCCAAGGGTATGGAGAAAATTAACTCCATGTTGTTGCAGTGGTCCCTTTTCTGGAAATCAAGACAGGTTATTTTAGAACGACTAATGCGGGTCAGTTGAAGAGAAAAACTGTGAGGTCTATTAAATGTCACATTATCTGACTGGTTTATTGGCAAAAAAATTGCTGAAACTTTGGCGGCAACATTCTTCATGTTCTCGTACGAAGGATAATACCAAAAATTACAGTATTCTCGTCTTTGTACTGTTATCTATGCAATAATTTATACAATTTATAATAATGTACGTTTATTTGAACCAACAAAGAACTTTTTATGAAGAGCTACAATAAGATTTAATTTCAAACTATCAACCAGTGATGCACATAGTATGTGCTATATAGGGCATCTTGGAAAAAGTGATATTATTAGAGAAAGAATAGAAGAAGATAGAAAATTTTGTCTCGAACTTCAATTAATTTTGACATGTACTCGTTGAAGTTTGGACCAAAGAACTCTCGTCTCGATGTGGTTGGAATCAGTGGCGTAGCCAAATATATTTTTTTTGTTTGGGAGTGGGGGGGGGGGGCTAGCATGAGAAGTCTACATAATCAGGATCTGTGAATGAATCAATTTGAATTGCAAAATCGTCGAAACTTTCAAATATTGCAGGGGGGCCTAGACTCCCTGTCCTCCGTTTGGCTACGGCACTGGTTGAGATATTATTATCGTTTGTAACTCGGGTGTTTTCGATTTTCATAAAGTATACGTGGAGAACAACGGAGCCAAATAGTCTCAATTAATATGATTTTTATCAGGGTTTATCTTTGTATATACATATATGGAAAATAGATTTTTCCTCCTACCCCTATAGAAAGTACACACTTTCCTCCCTCAAACCAGAGAGGAAACTCATACTTTTCCTCCCTAGGGAGGAAAGTACTTTTCCTCCCCCTCATTTTGAGTAAGTTGTAAACGATGAAACTTGTGAATCTATCAAATCGTTTCCGAAATTTCTAGAATATCTTATATATCCTGTATTCTGGTAAAAATCTTCTACTTTAGTTCTTTAATAGCTATTTGTGTATTTAGAGCGCAAAGTGATTGATTGTCGCTCGACAAAAAGATTAATCTTTGGAGAAAGACAATAACACTTTGTGCTCGAAATAAACACATAATTTTTTCTCAGAAAAAAAAATTATCGACACTTCATTCAAATAGGTACATAACATTACTCATGAGAAAATCACTCAATAGCAATCCGAAATGTATAAGCTATCAAAACGTCTAATAATTCAAATCACTAACAAGGAAAAAGTAAAAAAAAAGGTGCAATTGCCAGGAGCTGAACCCGGGACCTTCGGATTACAAGCCTAAGACGCTGTCCATTGAACCACCGCAGATTCTCAGATGGACATGACTGTATTGTCTATACTTTCCATCATGCAAGTATAGGTCCGTTTTAGACAAAAGCAGTTGAGATGCGTTCTAAATTTGCAAAAAAAGTTTCATTAAGTGGGTAGGAGGAAAAATCATATGTCATCATGGGAGTAAAGTGCCTTTTCCTCCCTAGTAATACAAATAGCTATAGAAATGGCGTCAATATTCTGGTTGCTTCCGAGTTTTATCGATAGAGATTTTAATCAAAGAAAACGACGGCAAAACCGAAAACCCCCCATCACTTAGAACCAATATCTTACGTCACTGATATGTACCACATATGCCCTCTGAGAAGTTCAAACTATACCACCGGCACCGCCCCAAATTTTAGCCTTGGTAGCCAGTGATCATGATGCTTCAAGTAATATTATTGGTTCGAATGATATTGCGACGTCAGTTACATTCAGTGGCGGATCCAAGGGGGGGGACAATGGGTGCAATTGCCCAACCTCTTGTCAAGTTCTACGTCACCACCTCTTTTTCAGTCACTTCGAACTTCAACTCCACTCTCCCCTGGACACTACTCTATCTAACTGCCCCCCCCCCCACTTTGGAAATGTTCTGGATCCGCCCCAGGTTACATTTGAGCAGAGTATATGGTAACTTTTAGTTAATGAATAAAACTTATAATGATGGGATCCTAGAATTACTATAATACCCCAATGGCTGAATTTCAGACCAATGATATAAGATCTGACCGCATGAGATTGTATTTTGACAAAAATCAGAATGATTTTATACAGAGTCATTCTTTCCCATGTGGTCTGACCATTAAGTATAAATAAGTATACGATAGGTACCTACATAGAGAAAACAATTTCAGAAATCCACTGTATATGTAGCCTTGTAGCCATATGTGTTTATAGAATATGATGTAAATAATTATATATAAAAATATATATTGATGTTGATCATGTTAATAAATAAATAATATATTTTTGTCTTTGTTTTTTGTTTGTCTATAACATTCCTTTTAGTGTTCCTTTGCGTAGGTGTGTGGTGGTTCTTTACATGTACAGTTGCGGCCAATAAAAAATGGGACAGTGCGGCCAATAAAAAATGGGACAGTGCGTCCAATAAAAATGGGACAACTCTACTGTATCAGATTAAGTATAAGAGCTGTCCCATTTTTATTGTCCGCACTATCCCATTTTTTATTGGCCGCAACTGTACGTGTAAAGAACCACCACACACAGTTGCGGCCAATAAAAAATGGGACACTGTGTGTGGTGGTTCTTTACACGTACAGTTGCGGCCAATAAAAAATGGGACACTGTGTGTGGTGGTTCTTTACACGTACAGTTGCGGCCAATAAAAAATGGGACACTGTGTGTGGTGGTTCTTTACACGTACAGTTGCGGCCAATAAAAAATGGGACACTGTGTGTGGTGGTTCTTTACACGTACAGTTGTGGCCAATAAAAAATGGGACAGTGCGGCTAATAAAAAATGAGACAGTGCGTCCAATAAAAAATGGGACAACTCTACTGTATCACATTAAATATAAGAGTTGTCCAATTTTTATTATCCGCACTGTCCCATTTTTTATTGGCCGCAACTGTACGTGTAAAGAACCACCACACACAGTTGCGACCAATAAAAAATGGGACACTGTGTGTGGTGGTTCTTTACACGTACAGTTGCGGCCAATAAAAAATGGGACAGTGCGTCCAATAAAAAATGGGACAACTCTACTGTATCACATTAAATATAAGAGTTGTCCAATTTTTATTATCCGCACTGTCCCATTTTTTATTGGCCGCAACTGTTCATGTAAAGAACCACCACATACAGTTGCGGCCAATAAAAATGGGACAATGCGTCCAATAAAAATGGGACAACTCTACTGTATTAGATTAGGTATAAGAGCTGTCCCATTTTTATTGTCCGCAAACTGTCCCATTTTTTATTGGCCGCAACTGTACGTGTAAAGAACCACCACACACAGTGTCCCATTTTTTATTGGTCGCAACTGTGTGTGGTGGTTCTTTACACGTACAGTTGCGGCCAATAAAAAATGGGACAGTGCGGCCAATAAAAAATGGGACAGTGCGTCCAATAAAAATGGGACAACTCTACTGTATCAGATTAAATATAAGAGCTGTCCCATTTTTATTGTCCGCACTATCCCATTTTTTATTGGCCGCAACTGTACGTGTAAAGAACCACCACACACAGTTGCGGCCAATAAAAAATGGGATACTGTGTGTGGTGGTTCTTTACACGTACAGTTGCGGCCAATAAAAAATGGGACACTGTGTGTGGTGGTTCTTTACACGTACAGTTGCGGCCAATAAAAAATGGGACACTGTGTGTGGTGGTTCTTTACACGTACAGTTGCGGCCAATAAAAAATGGGACAGTGCGGCTAATAAAAAATGGGACAGTGCGTCCAATAAAAAATGGGACAACTCTACTGTATCACATTAAATATAAGAGTTGTCCAATTTTTATTATCCGCACTGTCCCATTTTTTATTGGCCGCAACTGTACGTGTAAAGAACCACCACACACAGTTGCGACCAATAAAAAATGGGACACTGTGTGTGGTGGTTCTTTACACGTACAGTTGCGGCCAATAAAAAATGGGACAGTGCGTCCAATAAAAAATGGGACAACTCTACTGTATCACATTAAATATAAGAGTTGTCCAATTTTTATTATCCGCACTGTCCCATTTTTTATTGGCCGCAACTGTTCATGTAAAGAACCACCACACACAGTTGCGGCCAATAAAAATGGGACAATGCGTCCAATAAAAATGGGACAACTCTACTGTATTAGATTAGGTATAAGAGCTGTCCCATTTTTATTGTCCGCAAACTGTCCCATTTTTTATTGGCCGCAACTGTACAATAAATTATTGTTCATAATAATTAATCTCATGTTGAGATGAAAATATCGAAATACTGCCTGTCAATGCGTAAATATCACCCTTTATCGAAGTTTGACATGAGCGTAAATGAATTATTTATTTGTCAAGACTTTTGACATAGAGCGAAGCGTTTCTTAACGTTTGCTACTATATTAGATTTCCTTCGCCAAATTTTCAACAAAAGTATGAATAAATAATTGATTCACTCTGATGCATAACTTAGAAATGGTAGCAAAATTGGGAACGATGAAGGATATAACTTTCTTTGTTTTCATCATTTTGCGACTCTTGCATTTTTTCTACAAAAACAGAATAGATAGCACTGTCAGCTGACGTCATAGCATGGCTGTGACCAGCTGATCGGGTGACACACAATTTGAGTTTGAAAAGAAAATTGTTTTTTTTTTGCTGTGGTTAGTGGTTAATTGTCATTTTTTTTAACTTTACTAAATTAAGTGATCCTATTATTTGATAATATTTTGAAATACTCTTGTTTCAGATGAGAAATCGTATAATTTTACTAATAACTTCGATGTTAGTTTTGCGATCTTTGCCAATAAATATCTCCTAGTAATACAAACCGTTCCATCTTCCAAATTCCCAGCTTTTTTTTGGTCTAAGTATTTTGTGTATGTACATGGTCTGGATGTTCGGAACGATCTGACTAGTATGTCTCTGTACTCCAGCAGTTTCTACCTGTTGTACCTGCCTTGTTTGTATAGAAGGAAAATTGGAAATTTCACGTGCTGGTCTGGATCGGATCGGTTATAACAACCCATAACAGCACAAGTCTTCATGATTTATGTCCTCAAATATAAAAGAGAAAACTGTTTGTATGATACCTATCATCATAACAACGTATTTTTGAATTGGAAAATCCATGTTTATAACACCTCTACACACTTATGCACTCAATGTAGACTGTACACAATAGATTAGTACTGCCAAGAACCTGTTTTTAGAAATTTTTTCGCAGAAAATCCACAAAAAGGACACACGTAGTCTATGGAAAATGGCTGTTTGTCCCCCCATCAAATGTTTGACAGCTGTCAAATTACGTCACTGACAGTGCTTATATATGATTCATAATTTACAATGTTGCCGGTCTTACCCGAGGAGGCAATCTTTTATCAAAATTTCGATTCTTTTGTAATTTTTTTCCTATTTTTATTTTTGATGCTAAAATGATTAGCCTATTGTATCGTTCTGAAACTTCACCTGAGAGTAAGTACTCCTGAACAAAACATTATCAAAATTGGTGGACCTTTTTAAACATTCAAATTGGTATGTGGACTCAGAACAGAGACCGTACAGAACAAGGACAGTATTTTCTTTGGCTTTACCTCTCAATTTTATCAGTATAGGTACCAAACACCCTCAAATAAAGATTACGTAGAGGAAAAAACAAAATAATACTTTTAATGGAAAACAAATTAGAAATAAGATGTAGAAAAACTCATTAGGAAAACTTCAAAATTCACATTGGTAGTGTTGTATCGAATTCATCATCATAATCCGACTAGTTTACTTCCTACGGTATTCAAAGAATTGGTCACTTTCTTTCCAAATTGCTTGATGGCAGTGAACGGCAACTGAAAATAAAATTCAAAATATCACAATAACAAGGACAGTTTGTATGTCCTCAATCAAGGGTAGGATAACCCAATTCTTACCTCAACCGCTGCATTCAGGACATTTGATAGTGCCTCGTATCCACCAACGACAGTTGTTCCAACTGATCTGAACTTGCCGCCATCGTTTCCATACTTTTCATGCTCCTGAATAGTGTCCACGATAGGTTTGGGATTTGCAAAATTTGCGACAAATTCCTGAAGCCTGCCATATTTATCGTCCAGTTTAATCGGAATTGTATCTAAATGCCTTTGCTCCTGAATGGCCATGGTTCTTCCAGAGTCCGGAAATGGCGGAACAAACGAAATTGTCTAAAACAGATTGCAGAAAATTCGTCAAATATTTTAGAATACTAGAATGTGACATTCAAAGTAGCAGAGGATAAGACGCAATAACAGATAGACAGATTGTTAGGAAAAAGTGTAATGTATTTTTCAGTAGTAATAACCCAAGGACGTTGATAATTCCAGACAAGGAAGTAGATGTTTTTTGATATGTATTTGTCACAATAAGTCTACGTTGCGGCTGAGGAGGGGGCGATGCTAGTCACTCCTCATATCCTAAATAAATAAATAATTTTCGAGTGTTTAAGTGGAAATCCTTGGAAATACCAAATGACGTTTGTGAAAAAAATCAATAAAACCACAAAGGTTCAACTGTTGATATTGGCAATAGAATTCATTCGTAAATGAAAAACTTGCCTTTGCTTTTGCTACACTGCTCACGGCATTTTCCAAATTTTCATTCAAGTCACTAAGAGGGCTCAATATGAGATTACCCTGTACAGCTACGGATGTTTCCACGTTTCCAGGTGGATAAATAGGTAATGCATATCTTGTAGATACACACGAACATAATACTAGTACCAACTCACTCAGATTCAAGCTAGAAAAAAATTATATTAATAAAAAAACAAAAATAGTAGGTAGTGCAGGCCTATACAAAGTATGCATAATGATAGATAGTACTAACCAATATAAAATGTTTTCGAGCAATGTATGTTGGGTTGCATATACTCAAATCGTTGATGAATAGAAAATGATTCATTATCAGGGGTCATAAGTCAACGATTTTGAGTGCGTTAAAATACATCATAACTGAACGGTCGACGGAAAATTTAATTATAATATCAAAAACATTATTTGTGGTTATTTCATGGTTAATATGATTTATGAAACACATACATTTTTATTTTTAGTATTTCATGAAAAATTATTCATATTTTTATATTCTTTTGATATGAGAAAATTGATGTGGCTTTCATTTTGTCGGGTATTATATCAAATACCATTATGTTATAAGTCCATTGGGCAACGTTGTTTCCTATTTTTATCCAGGAAAATATATAATTTTCTTCCCGACATGTACAAAACATTTCAATTTTAATCGGTCCTAAATTTGAATTTGAACATGTTTGAGAAGTTTTTTTTAAAATTTATTGTAAATGGATTACGATCAAACCAAATTTTTTATTGATTTGAAATCTTCTTGAATTTGAGTACCTAGTTTCCAGTTTTCTGACTGATGGGTTATAAAGGGCATCAACAGCATAATTTTGAATGTTAAAGATGGTTTTCCTCTAATGTTACATAATTTTTTTATAATTTGATAGCTTTTATCAAATCATTTGATTTGTTTTCTTTGCATATTTTTTAAACTTTTTATATTTATATTTCATCCTTGATTTTGATATTCCTACCGAGATGGTAATGTTAATAAAAAAATTATTTCTGAAAAAATCCGTAATTATTATTCATGGTGTGAAAGCGTCGACCAAACACAAAATCTCGCTCTACCTTAAAGGGCAGTTGATATCTCTTTATGAAAGCTATCTCCAGAAATGACCTTTTTATACAAGCGCACAAGAAAAGGTCACGAAGTCGAACATAATTTTTTTAATGGAACACATATTATATTTTGACATTTATGAATCATCATTAATTTTTAGGCTAATTATCAGTTTTTTAATTTTGAAAATGAGACACGGCGTTGCCAAGTTATACCAGTTTTTCATTAAATGCGGAAATTTTGAAGAAAAACCCATTACCTGTAGTACGCAAAATGTATGGGAATTATTCAAGATTATTAAAAATTTCTATTGGTCCAAGCGATATTCAACTGCCCCAATGATCTTGGACACACTGTATAAAACATGAAGCCGTCTCGTGATGGTAATCGCTGGAGTATTTTGCAGGTACTGAAGATCTTCAACTGATACACATTCATTTGTCCTCTACAAAAATATTTCTTTCTAAATTTTGAGAACTGCTCCAATAAACTCACCTGAACATTTCTATATACGAAAATTTGAGTGAATGCAGAAGGAACTTGCACTATTCTACCACCGTTAACATTCACCTAATCAATAACATAATCGCTATATAGATGGTCGTCCGGACTTCACTTCTTACTCAATCCATTTACAAATGTAAAGATGACTGAATGTTAATGAATGGAACTTTAGTCGGCACTCTTTCAACTTTCACCTGCTTAAGTGTAACAAGGATAAATATAACTGCTAGAGACGTTATAATATTGATTAACTTTCACTCTTATTCGCCTTAGAGTGTATTAGGTAGGTATATCGAGAGTAACAAGATTCTCCCCATCTTTGCGGAGAATTTTTTTTCGGGTACGTACGTACCCAAAAACTTAGAATTACTCATTAAACTCTGAAGTGAATTCAGAAAAAATGCCTGCTAACATTTTTCAATAGTTATTTGTTGTACGAGTGTTTTAGATATTGTTTTATCAACGCAAAAATGTCCAAACGCGAGAACGCCAGTTCAGCGTTTAATATTTTTAAGGCTAGGCTTACAATAGACGAGCGTATAGCACGTTGCCTACTGAACGCCGCGTTTTCTTCGCCAAACGTCAATGTTTGCGTGCTGTCAAAAACGCCGTCGATGAGATACATTATTTACTTTTGCTCACGGATATACGAACAGATATTTTACGCGGACAAGTATAGATCCATTCACAAGTACATCGTCAGGCTGAACCTATGATACGATAATTCTAAATGAAAATGTCCTGATGAGTGGATGAACTCACCAACGAGTTTTCGTTTTTTCAATAGTAAGCACAATGCTACAACACAAACAATTTGCATAGGATCCATTTTGATACTGACTGTATCTACCGTTTCTTGAAACTTCACACAGCAAAGAACATGAACGTCTATACAAAAGCCGGCAGGGCGGAGCGTGCGGCACTCGGCGTGTTGTACGCTCGTGTATTCCTGGCCTAAGGGCTGTGTCTCATGCATCCGTTATCCGACTGTACGATGATCCGGCGTTGTTCCTATTGGTCAACATTTTTAGCGCCAATTTCCATCCGAAAATTTTTAACAATCAATCCGACGTCGGATGAGTTAATAGTTATTTAACGAACAATTTATTTAACGTTACGATAAAAAACAATCACTATCTCCTATTTATATTAACTCTACTCAAAGATAGTTTAATTTTTCTCAGTGGTAGTTTTATTTTACAAAGAATAAAAACTCGAAGTCATCTCCACAATTTAATATAAACGACGATTAAAAGGGAAGGCAAATAACCATCGATCAGTTAGGTGTTCACAAAAAAGTACATGTTTCGAACCTATATAGGTTCATCATCAGCTTTAGTAAATTATGGCTTTCCTTTCTGTGTTGCCTCCGCACCATGTGCTGCTGGTGAGTTCACTTCTGTTTTTTGGCTGAAGGCTTTAAGCCTTCACTTTAAATTTAAAACAGCATTTATTGAAACATGTCTTTATTAATATTAGACATTAATAGTTAATTTCTTATGAATGGCCTCACCATATTGTTGTGTTTGATATAACAAGTTTTTTCCTCTCCATAATTTACTAAAGCTGATGATGAACCTATATAGGTTCGAAACATGTACTTTTTTGTGAACACCTAACTGATCGATGGTTATTTGCCTTCCCATTTAATCGTCGTTTATATTAAATTGTGGAGATGACTTCGAGTTTTTATTCTTTGTAAATCCCACACCACTCCACTTCGAGATATCATGGACTTCTACCGCAGGTAGTTTTATTATTTATTTTCAAATTGAAATAAAAAAAAAATTACCCTCGGTGGGTTATGATCTCTCGACCTCAGTGTTGCAAGCCAGGTGCACTTTACCATTACGCCACGGGACCATATATGATTTGGAGTGACAACTGGTGTAATGAACATTTTCTAAAATTTTATGTGAAAATTGACAAATAAATAATGACAGATAGTACTAACCAATATAAAATGTATAAGAGCAATGTATGTTGGGTTGCATATAATCAAATCGTTGATTAATAGAAAATCATTCATTAACAGGGGTCATTAATCAATGATTTTGAGTGCGTTAAAATGCATCATAAATGAACTGTCGACGGAAAATTCATTTTAACTTTTTTCCGATGTCGGGCGTTTTTTAACCTAACTTTCTGAATCTCATAGTGGAGGCCTTGCCATAACACAACTTATCAAAAGTTCTTCCACTGTCGTTGTAGCCGTTTCCTCCTCATTGTCAAAAACCTAAAAATATTTGAGGTTCAATGCTGACTGCTTTCAATATTTGTTTCTAATTTATTTTCTATTTCGTTCCAACATATACATGTAGTTGTTGCCTGTTTTGATTGTACCTCAGTCTCAATGTGAATTTCTTCAAAATTAGCCATATTCGAATTGAAATAAAACTTTTCTCTCAGTATTTGGACTCTTCTATCGGACACGACGAACGCATACATGGGACATGCCAAATATTTTCGTCCGAAATCTTTCGTTATTCGGATATCATATCATCGGATAATGGATGCATGGGACACAGCCCTAAGGCTTACTAGACGAGGGGCGTATAAAAAATAGGCCAAGCAATAGAGATTGTCCTTGACAAAAAGACCTGGAAGCCGCTTGTGCCATCCCGTGCAGGACAGTCCGTAGTTTATTCCCACCCTGTCCTCTACTCGAAAATACCATTTTTTCATTTGTTATAAACAATAACCAACAAAAAATCGCGTTTTTTTAGTTTTTTTTTATTGTAAAATGGAAACTATTGAAGCAGTGTTAACGGTGCAGAGGGATGAACTGCAGAGAATTGAATTTCGAAGAGAATGAAGGGTCAAACGATCCGATCGGATAATTAGAACCGAAGAAAAGCTGCAAAAACCGGAAAATTGTGTGCAAAACCTGGATTCAGTCGGATTAATAGTTTTTGCACAATCCTCATTTGAATTTTTTTTTGGAAATATTTTCGCGGAGAGCTGGATGCGTGTGAGGTCGTCCGATTGAAATTTAAAAAATAGATTTGGAAAGTAGACGTGAAGAGTAAAAATTCAAATGAGGATTGTGCGAAAACTATCAATCCGACTTAATCTAGGTTTTGCACACATAAAGTGCACGTCAATAGCTACTATCGTGCAAAGTTTCAGCTCTTAATATTAAAAAATGGCAGAGTTAAGAATTTAAAAAAAACACACAATTTTCCGGTTTTTCCCGCTTTTCTCCGGTTCTAATTATCTGATCGGATCGTTTGAGCCGTCATTCTCTTCGGAATTCAATTCTCTACAGTTCATCCCTTTGCACCGTTGACACTGCTTCAATAGTTTCCAATTTACAATAAAAAACTAAAACAAACGTGATTTTTTGTTCTTTATTGTTTATAACAAATTTTTTTTTTTTTTTTTAAAGAAGTCGTCTCCACGAAATTTATTATTAAAACAGGATAGAAATCCTATCTTATAAAAGACATGTTTCGAACATATATATGTTCATCATCAGTTTCATACAAAATAGAAAAGCTGAAATAAATATTAATTAAATTAATTGAAAGAAATCCTTCTTTCGTCTTTGTTATCGAATGGAATACGTTAGTGGCACAATTTTTTCTATGATAAAGACTTATTACTGACGCGATGTGACAACGTCAAACCCATTAGCTCGACTACAAAATATGACCATTCCCGACTTGAATTCGGGATGTAAACAACTAGGGCCAGTTTATTTAATTCATACGACCACGCTTGTGTAACGAACTGTAGCCGGACCTGTCCAGTACATGCGATCGTCGTATTTTTCTCTGCCGCATCTCCAATTCGTTACGTCATTTCATTCCCGCACTTCGAGAAGTGTCATTGACCAGTCTGGAAGATCCTGATCGAGAACATACGGAGAGGTCAGAGAGTACACACTTTTTTCAATTTTCTTGAATTCAGTTTCAGTATTCTGACTATATTAGCTTCATCTATATTTGTTAGTCATCTGCTAATATAGAATATTTTTCTCCTCCAAGCAGTAACCCTGGTTTTGTACAGTAACTTCTGCTACACATTACTTCCTCACCTCCTTTATAAAACACAAGGAATTGAATGAAATAAAGTTTATGGAGTCACATTTGTAAAATGTAATTGGCAGTCTTACCTTTTTTATGCATAAATTCCATAGATTTTCATTAGGATCACAATTTGCATAAAATAAAGGAAAGTCACACATGGAAAATTGATAGATTTAAAAAAATTTCAAAAAATGGTCACACGATGACTTGAACATTCAAGAAATCCCGATTTGTCCAGTGAGAGCTTCTTTCGGTATTTTATCAGCTTTGTACAAATCCACAAAAAGAGTAAGAGCATTTTTGAGATCAAAGTGGCACTCTTCCAAGCACCTGAAACAATAATTAATTTCACTGTAGCTATAGATTGGGATGGGTAGTTATAAACAGTTAGCAGAACACGGTGGTTTTCGTAGCAGAATGCATTAAAAGCTACTACTTCCTAGCATAAACTCATCTTGGTCATAAAAACTCATCTGCAACCATAACTCCGTATAAGTAAATATTTTCCGCAGAAGAAATGAATGAAAGCAAAAAGTGGTCGGTGTCAAAAATTAGGAAATAAGGATGGGGTCATGTACTATTTCCTTGCCTGGAAGAATGCTTTTCATTTATAAAAGAATTGGAAAAGTGGTATGAAAAAGTCATACGAAGTATATCTGTGATACCAAATAGGATTATAGAAATGGCTTCGAAATGCTTCGTTCCAATGGAATATTAATTGAGAGTAGGGCAACCAGCAATGATAGGCTTCGCTGGTGATATTGCTATGGTTGTGGTTAGAAAATCTGAAGAGACTGTGATGAACAGCAAATACTGTGCTTTAATAGGAATCAAATATGCTCGAGGATAAAGGACAACAACTAACCCCAGAAAAAAGAGAAGCTGCCCTTCTTACAAAAAAGAGGAAGATGAATCTGATTCAGTTAGATCTACAGGGCGTAGTAGTAGTAGTACCTGTACAGCCATATAGGGTCAGACTTGGAGGACATCTGATCAAAATGTTATAATTTTGTATAACAAATACTATAAACCACTCATTTCACATTAATTTCAATTTGTTAGTTTTTTTCTGGAAATTAATATTAACTAATATCAAACAATATTTGAACTGGAAACCACATGAATACGAATAGTGAATGAAAGTAGACTTTGTACAATGAACTCTTTCTCTCTTATTTTCGCCACTTCTTTTTTTCATATCCCACTCTCTTTCAACCTCTCCATCTGTTTAATCGCTTTTCTTCCGTTCATCCTTTCTATTTCACTCAGATTTGTGAAAAGTGGTGCACTTACTTTCTTGACCATTCTGAATTCATATTGGTGATAATTTTCATGGTATCCACAACCTGCTGGTGTTCCTTCTCCGTTCGTGGCATAATCATTTGGTCTGGTACGACAGTTTTTGCATGTTTAAAAGAGTTCAGTACTTGAAAAGATAAGGCATTGTGTATGTGAAGTTGTTCATTAACAATTTGGCACACCCCATCGCCATTGATTATTTCCAGGGTGAAGGTCCTTCGGAAGCCATAAAATTTTTCTGGATCGAGCAAGCTCTCTGGAGCTTCTCTGAATATTCCAGAAACACCAATAACCACACAACGAGTCTAGAAAATATAATTATTATAGAATATTGTCATATCACTTAAAAGGTTAATCAACATTCCTATTTTTCGTTCTAGCCTGTACACCGTTTGGAAATTTTAGATTTCAACAACTCATATGCAAGTTATCTGCAATGCACCAATATTTATCAGGAATAAAATTTTCTGACAAACTGATAATAAACAAGTTTTCTATATGTTGCAAACTTTTTTGAAACTCACTGTATATTATCAATGAATACAAATTGGTGAATAACATTTCATCTTTATCTCAAACTACAAAGGACCTCAGAGAAAAAAAAAACAGATGAAGCAACTAGAGAAGCAATAAAAAATAAAAACAAATTTTCATCTGATCCAAAGAGACAAATACAAGAGAATTATTTTTCAGATGACAAGACATTTTCTTGAAACTTTTGACTTTAATTTTTTAAAAGCACAGGGAATCCTATTCATTTAAGCAATTTTTAATATGTTTCAACATTGCTTGTATATGAAATAAAACCAAAATTTGGAAGATACATTTCAAATTTTAAGAGGCACATATGCTTTCAGGAATAGAATTTTCTGCAGAATAAGAATATTCCTAATATATAAAAAAAACCTGTATACTCACGGTACAGTACATCAAATCAACGGTAAATGAGAACGGATCATGTTCTGTGGCAGGTAAATTGCATAAGGCATTTGTTATCAAAGGGCTTCCACGAAACAAATATTTACTTTGGTGAGAAAAATCTGCCAGCTTGTGTAAGTTACGGGAAAGATTCATATATTTATGTAACCTGAAAAATAAAACTTATTATAAATTAATCACAATTGACCTTATATACCGAAGTGATTGCCATATCTACAATGAAACAGGATATTTGGATTGATATTTATATACAGTGTGTCCCACTTTGAGCAGCCACACCCTCATATATTCTTGAGAACTGAATGATTTCATGATAAACAAACAGGAATACAGCACAAGCAAACTGAAAATATTTAAAACAATTTTTTATAGGCAGGAGCTTGGCGAACATACTCATTCAAATAAATCTATTTCATGAGAAATGATTGAATTCTCTTAAAGTTCCACAACAAAATTAAACAAGGCAGTCTAACCTAGTTGTAGCAGAAGAAAATTGACCATTGTAGTAATGAGTGTTGAGGGAAAACATTGCAAATTTGTGATATAGCTCTTGAATCATCCTACGGTTTGTTGAATCATATACCATAAAATAACGTTCTAAAAACTGATTGACAATATCCAATGCATCCAAATTGCATATAAAATTTCTTTGTGGAGAAGGATATCCATCCGTTTTTACAATGATTCCATCCTGAAAAATTGATTTAGTAAAATTTAGTTGGAAACACTAAAAAAAAGTTGTCAACTCATTTCATCAACAACGAAACATACCAACTTTTCCAAGTTTTTACAGTACTTTTTTATGCCTTCCACGTATTCTTCATAACCGTATTTTTCACAAAGTGGATTGCCATCCAAGTATAACTCTGTCAACTGAAATAATCTGAGAGGCTGCAGAATGTTAAGATCCTCAATCTGAAAGGAAATGCAACAATTCATTCAAGATTCGTTAGACTAAATATAAATTTTTGCCAATAATAGAAGGAACATATTTGAGAGGAGAGAGATTTTTTAAATATTCACAAATAAGTGCAAGACAGTGGAAAGCTTCAGCTGATATATTTCTCCTACTCTAATACAAATTTATAACTCTCTACTTACAGATTCCTAACCCCCTACAGCCGGAATGGTGCTGTAGGTTTTCCGGGTTTTCCTACAGCTGAAAAGTGAATACGCCACCAAAAATCATCAAGTCATTCCGGAGCGCCACGGCAAATAATAATTACCCAGGTAGCACCTCATGTTGGCTGAATCTTGTTTTCATATTGGGCTAATATGGATATATTGTAAATGTAAAAATAATATTGAACCAATATGGGTTCATATTGGAAAAACAATATTTCATTAATACTATTGGTGGAATATTGGCTCAACCTGTTCTGAATGTATATTGTTTCATGAAATATTGGGTCAATATTGGTTCAATAATTTTCACCAATATTGATAGAGCGATATTGCCTACATATTGTTTCCAGCATCTAACTCCAATATTGCGATTTCAATATTACTCTCATATCGATTTTAGATATAAAAACAATATTGTATATCCAAGTTTGATAGCACATTGGTGGAATATTATTTAATCCATATTCTAAAAATTATATTGACCCTATTTGATTGAGATTGTTACGAAAACCTTACGCCAATATTTGGAAGACAATATTGATACAATATTACAAAATACATTTATCACTAGGATTGAAATTTGAATATTGGCCGAATATTCAATAAACAATATTGAAATGATTCATGATTAAACTTGGGTAAAAAACCGCTAGGTGGCCCCACATATGGAACAACAGCTGAATCATAGTAACATATATTAAATACGGCTTCACACAAGGTGTTTACAAGTTAATCTACTCAGTGATAAATTGAAGTAGAAACGAAACTGTAGAATTTTTAAATTATTCTACATTTTCTGGAAATATTTCATCAATGTTTCCAAGGCAACATATTCACTTTGAATATAAAATAATATATGCCAATAATATTGTACCAATATCTCTAAATATTTTGGGGCCAATATTGCTTCCTCAATATTTCATTAATATTAATATAATATTATTTGTATAATGTCCAAGTAACTAATATTGTGCCAATATTCCGAAATAGTTATAATTTAATCTCGCCAATTACGTTTTAATATTTTGCCAATATTTTACCAATATTTTACCAATATTATTCTAATGTAAGTGTGCTACAGCGATATTGTACTAATATCGCCTAACATTTTGAGGCCAATATTGCTTCGAGAATATTAGACCAATATTATTTTTCAAATATTGGACCAATATCGCCGAATGTTCACATTTTTTTTCTCGCCAATATTATTATTTGAATATATTGCCAATATATTGTCCCAATATGGGTGTGCTACTTGGGTACCGTCCTCTACCCGCACACTAATATTATTATTATTTAGTAGTTGAGTATGAGGATTTTTATACATGCCAATGTATTGTGGAGAATAAAAATGTTCAGGTTTATAATCAAAGATTGTCTAGAAATATCGGTAGTTGAGTGTTTTTATATATGCTTATGTATCATGGAGTATGAAATTATTGAAAGTCTTAGTTTTATAATCAAAGTATTACTGTTTTATGATCATTATAGTGATAAAAGAAATCCTGTTACATCTAGGACAATGCTTTTGATTGGGAAGTTTGGGCTCTTCCTGGAAAAATATTTAAATTCGTTCAAATGCTCAGAAATGAGCTTAGAAATGAGCCTTTGAACGCATTTTTTTTTAATCTAGAATAAGTTATCTTATGTATTTTCTCATATAGCTAAGTGGTCGAGGTGTTAAGAGCTTTTGTTCCCACCCAGGCGGCCCGGGTTCGAGACCCACTGTCATCACGGAGCTAAAGAAACCCCACATGTCCATGACATATGGACTTTCTCAAATAAACAACTCATGAATAGCCCTCTTGGACATGTGGTGTTTCTCAAATAACCGATTCAAATCTGCTGTTGAAGAACATATTTGAAGATGTTCCGGAATGGTTTGGAAGCTAAAATTTATTTATGGTCAGATTTAATTCAAAATTGTCATGTGAGGGTTTTTTAGGTGGTAGATTATTAATTTGTCAAAATTCTTGAATTCAAGATGGCGGCCTGAGACGGAGGACGAGTTTTGTGATTATAGTCAGATTCGATTTAAAATCGGTATGTGGGGGTTTTCAGGGTAGGAGATTTCGATTTTTACTGGAAAAATAAAATTTGTTCTCTTGCGCACTTGTCGGGCAACGGATTATATTCCGTAATATATATATCCAGTGATAAGGCACTCAACATGATCTAATGCACAATTTAAAATCTATAGCTAGATTGGTTTCACTGTAATATGAGCATCTGAATAATAAAATTGTCAATTATTTTTTACTTTTTAGTCCATTTTGGTAGTGAAGCACGTTCTTTTATATTTTAAACTATAATTTTTGTAGACCTAAAGAGCGCAAAATCTTATGACCTTGTGGCCTTCCTGCGCTTTTGTATGTTCGAATATCACTCAAGGGAAGAGTATTTTTTTGGTCTGTGAGTTTGAACTTTTTTCTTACCAAATTATTCCTCAGATCCAGACTTGTTGCAGTTCTCATATTACCACTCAAAGCTTCCAGAGGATTCAGAACCTTAATCCTGTTGTCACTCATAATATACTTTTCTGGGGGAGGGTTAAGATTCTTTGCTAGGTGTAACAAAAAAAACATAATTTTTGGTTGGGACATTGGGCAGAATTCCGTCAACTCTGAAAATAATTTGACGTTATATTGAATTATGACTCATATTCATTATGTTTAATATATAAAAAATATCTGATTCAATAAAAAAATAATTCTCAACTACATGCTAGTGTTAAGAACTTATACTGCTTTTTTCTTTTATTCTATATTTAAATGGATGCTGCTGGCTATAGAGTATGTAATATTTTTTCTCACTAATTACAAAACTGAATTATTGCAAAAAATCTATATCTTTTAAAATTCGATAATTAGCCCAGTCAATATCCAACCACGCCAAAATACATAATGGGCTGAAAATTGGCACATGATTAGTTGGTCAACTTGAAAAACAAAAAAAATTGTTTCGCGGTTTCTCGCCCTCAGAACCCAAAAAAATGTTCAGTGGAACTACAAAAATGATGTTTTTCTGCGATTATTTTTTCACAGTGGAAATTTCGAAGGCCCTTTCAAGATTGCGCCCCCCCGCGCCGCGGCGGTGTTAGCTACGCCACACTCGTCCGATTCTGATAACTTACATTACTGTCAGTTTAAGGGCACAAAAATGCAGTAACTTTTGATATTTTCTTCTTTTACTACTCGATGTGAAAGAAAACAAGCAAGTTACTGCATTTTTGTGCCCTTAAACTGATAATAATGTAAGTTATCAAAGGAAATTAATTTTGACATTAAAAATTATTGCCGCTGAGCAATTCTGCTTTATTTCGGAATCCTTTGCTAAATATTTTTAAAATTTTCAATGAAATTACTCATCTCCTAATGAAGTTTTCTATTTTAAAAACAATTTCATAAAAAATATATCCTTTTTGAAGGCAAGGAAATGAAAACTGAAATGAACGATTTTTTGAAAAACCAACAGTTCATAAAAGTAGATCAAGTGTGGTGTATTAAAAAAGTTGCTATGTACTAACCATGATCCTCGTGAATTTTAACCATGTTCAACGTTTTGGTAGATACATCGTATCGTTTGGTAAGAACACTAGTAATGTTTTTTTGTACATCTATTGTGAATTCGCCTGTGGTAGCAAACTTTAGAATAATGGAAATTTTATACTAAAACAAATATATAATTGGTCAACGACTAGACAAACATCTTATAAAAAAATCATTACTGGTCTTGAACTTCTGGGATTTGGTACAACTAAATTGTCATTGCATAATTTTTGAATGGCCGGACCACAATTTCTGGCAAGAAAATAGGATCCAAGTGTGTCGGTATAAAATGAGACTGGTATCAAGTCCAATGGGTGCACATGGTCCAGGATAGCCCGCAAAACATTATTGCGAGAACTATTTTCCGCGTTGTTCACCTGAAAATAAAATCAATTAATTCAGTTTTCAATGAGATGTGATACCTTACTATGAATTTGTGCCAGCAATTTATGTTGGTAAGGAGGGGTTTATTCTTGAATATAATTCCTGTGGGAAGGTTAGCCTCGGTTATCAAAACCGAAGAACTATTCGGTTTCATAGAAGACAGGTTCATGTTGCAAAATTCTGAGGCAAATATGTTCTAATTAGATTGACAAACGAGTTTAGGTAACTGACTTCCAGTTACAATGGCAGGAACAACAATTCTCTTTATTTTCAGTTATAATCACATTTTTTCATAAATGCCACAACAACGTTAATGAAAACATAATAAACATAACCGCAAATGCAAATATCACAGAGTAATAAAAGACCATAGAGATACCTTCTCCATCCTCGTCTTGAAGTTTGTTTACAAGCGAGGGCCTTAAGCATGTCAAGTCCGTATTCATTCGGGTAGTTTCGTGTATGCCCGTTCATTTCATTCAGATCAAGTTGTCATTCTTTGTTTGTATTAGGGTCCTTATTCTGAATATAAACAAACTGTCGATAACATTTCACCACCCGTCACCTCCCTCGCACACAAATTGAATAGAAAAGGATAGTTCATGTTTACTTCAAAATAGGCATTTGTGTAGGTATAGGCAGGGCATCTTATTTGAAAGTGCGTGAATTTGTTGTTTACTTCGCGAATAACACACAAAAAACTTACCTTAGCAAGCTTTATTAACATAGCTTGTCTGTTCACCACAGGGTTTGTGTTAATCGCAAGCTAAAAATTTTGCTAAAAACCAGGGTTGTTCTATATAATACTGACAGGGTTACCGCGAAAAACAGTTTTTAGGTATTTCGTGAGGTGGTGAAAGAGTGCCACTGCGGTCAACATATAGGAATTACTGTGGTTGTTCCTATTTAACTATCCTTGTTCTTCTGGCTTGTCCTTGTCCTACTTGTATGTAGGTTCAAATTCTGGCACACAACTGACGTCATCAAAATAACCCAGCTTGCCTTTTTCTTGTCTTTCATTTGAACGTCTCGCTATTACGGTGACGAATCACGCCCCATTACAACGAGCGCAAGCGCAGCTCAAGGATTTTAGGCTCTCGCACAGACCTCATAAAATGAGGTCTGTGGGCTCTCGTCTATTTTGTTTGATTGTTTGTAACCTCAAATTATTCAAGTCAAATATTGAATTCTGAGAAGAGAAATTCATCCGACAATGTCGGAAATTAAAGCTGAATATGAAAAGTACGTCGAAGATCCTAGAATGCCCTGTAAATACGGAGCGAAATGTTATCAAAAAAACCAAGTTCATCACGAAAAATATAAACATCCTCCAAAAAGGAATGAGGTAGTAAGTACGATGATTTTTATTTCCATGATCATGGTTATTTTCTTAGGATACTAGGCCAAACAGACATACTACGAAGAAGTTCAGAGCAGATGATAACGTCATAGCAAATACTGTATCAGACTCAGATGAATATGATATTGATGAAGATAGTGACTCCAGTGGTACAAGTCAAAGAAAGAAAGCAAAAATTGCTGTCAATAATGCTGTCTCTGATTCTAACGAGGAAGGTTCCTCAGAAGGAAGTCCAAATAATTCTGACATTGAAGTGGTTGAAGACAATAGCAGGTCAAAAAATGCTGTTTCAGAGTCAGAAACCAGTAGTAATGAGAGTGATAATGGCAGAAATGAAGGCCAAGAAGAAGCGGTTCACACAACAAACTCGGGGAAAGCAAGTATGAAGGAAATTGCCATAGATAATTCTAATAATTCTAAAGTACCACATGTCAAATCTGAGGAGGAGTTGAGTTGGTCCAACTTCATAGAGGAAAAATTCTTAGTGAAGATGCCTGAAGATTTTTATCAATTTTGGACTTTTTGTACCAAATTGAAGCCCAGTAATAGCTTGTTAGCGTTGAGAGAAGTTGGATTAACTCTAGTTGGACCTTTTGATGTTCTTGCAGGCAAGTGAGCAAAATTACGGTAATATTTTTAGCGGAATAAATGGTTGGTTGAATTTATTTATTTTCAAGCAATTAATCTACATACTCACGATAGGTAGGTACCACAAAAATTTTCAGGCCTTCACAAATATGTAAATGAAAAAATTGTTATATTTTGTTCATATATCTTCAAATGTGTCAAATAGGACTGAATTGAAGCTCACTTTCAAGAAATGATTATATTACTTACTCCCAAAATAGCCAAATACCAAATAAAAAAGATAAATTTTAAAGTTTTGCCATTTGGGGATTATACACAACGAAGAAAGAGCTTTCAAAATGAAAAGAATTCTTTAGTTAGTAGGGTGAGCTTCACCCCCAAAAACCGCCCCTAATACGCACGCACGTGGGTTTTCCTTTTTTTTTCAGAAACCATAGGTTGCACAGAAAATTGTATACTTACTAAAAATGTTCCTCATAAAATTTTCTACAAAAAAAGGTATCATCAGTTATTTTATACAAAGCATTTCGAGCAATAACAATATTTCGTTTCCCAGGAATCTTCATCAGCTTTTTTTTAACACGGCCCTGTTATTTTTATTACAGAATAAGGAACATGTTAAGTAAAAATAAAATTTTCTGTGCAATTGATGGTTTCTGAGAAAAACGGAAGCTCAGTCTTCTGACTTAAGAATAATAGTAATTTTAGCACGCCCTGTATGATATGGAGTTGATTTCTTGGTATTGATTAAATATTTTGAGTTTTTCAAAACTATCATCTAAATATCAACTTTTTTTGAATTGGGAGTACTGATTACTTAAGTTCAATTAGGGCTATGTTTTGGACCATATTTAACACAAATAATTTTTTATCTCGATAACCGATAAAGCATCATCAACAAAAAAGTATTATAATAAAAATGTGATTCCAAAAATTTCTTAATATATATAAAAATAAAGTTGCTAGGACTTTTTGATAGAAGTGGCAACGTCGCAATACTAAAAATATGTTGGATCGAAAAAACAGGTGAGGAAATGTAAAATATGAATTTTTCAGAAAAATCCTGAGTTGTGTTTACCATAAATATCTAACCTACACCTGACCGTGAGTCACGCTGTATGGTATGAATAAACAAGAACATTTCCTCACGAAGTATAACTTGTAGGTGACAAATTCAAATGAATACATATATAAACAATTTTTTAAAATAAAATTATTGAGGAAATCATTCAATTTCTTATAAAAAGTTTTTTTTTGGGGATTTCTTTTTAATAATAAATTTACTAAAATGTACTTACATGTACTTGAAATATTGAACAGTTCAACAAAACGTTGAATTATGGAATGGAAAATCAATATTATTTTACAAATATAATTTTTTTAGGTAGGTTCAAAAATGTATCTAAATCGAATGATGATTTTTTAATCCATTGGCGATATTTTCGAGATCCACCTGAGTTACAAACAGTATTGAAAGGAGATGACAGTGTTGGGTATCATATCGGATATTTTAGGGATTCTCCAGAAGAAATGCCAGTATTCTTGGCTAGCAATTCAGCTAAAAAAGATGGAGTTTTAACACAAATGGGTGGTAACATTTTTGCCGCTGTCAAGCAAGTATTTTATTACATTATTCTTTCAATTTAGCCATACATCATAGAAGTATATATAACATGAAAACCATTATTATTGCAGTTTTTATCTGGAGGATTTGAAGAAAACTGGAGACCCATTCAAAAAAATGCACGTAGGTCGAATCCAATCAGCTCTAAAGAGTGAGACAGAAAAACTGAATATCGACTTATCCAAGAAGACCAAAGCTATCATTGAGAGGGAGAAGAAAATTGTTGCGAGGACTCTAAATAAAATTGGTCTTGTTGTTCCATATGATAAAAAGTAAGTGCAAGATATTGTACCTTCGATTCGAAGTATCAGAAAAATGTTTTATGTTGATGTCCTGTTGATAATATTTCTGATTTTAAGACCTCACAAATAATTTAATTCGGAGAGGAGATGCACATTCTGATAACCAAGTTATCTCCATCAGTAGAGATTACTGAACTAATTACCTAAATACACATCTAGGAATAAATTACTTTTTATTCTCGTTGAGTGACACTACATGTGTCCAATATCCCGTTATTGATTAAACACATTTATCAGTTTCTGATTTCATTCGTAGATTTAATAATACTTTCTGAATAAAAGACTTTTATTGCAAATACGACACTGATCATTGTTTACTCTGTATTTCAGATCCGAGTTGGGGTACAGAGAGCTTGCTTTCAAAAACAAGGATTTGAACATCCTCTGTACAAAGTTACAAAATGCGAAATCAGATTCAGAGAAACAGAAATATCTCTCTGAACTACAGCCGGTTTTCACATTTGCCAACATCGCAACAGACGAATGTGATTTTGGAACAGGAATAGAGCTTGGTTGGAACATTATAAGTCATGGAGTCGAAGACCTGAATCGAACTGCTGAAAGATCACTAGCTATAAATTACCGTATGTTGAAAAGAGATGCTTTTGCCAAAATCGCAGAGGCACATATGAAAAATAGGAGAAAGGGATGTGACTTGAGTATTTTATAAACTTTGCTGAGAACTGAAATGTTTTAGAAACGTAATTTATTTTTAAATGGGAAATTGTTTTGATGATTTTTGTATATTATGTAAATTAATAAAAAATTAACAAAGTTTGAAGTTATGTATTGGAGAGTTCAATTTAATGAAACCCTTATGAAAAAATCGAAAATACCCGTCGCTCCACACACTTTCTACAATGTGAAAAATAAGGACATGTATTATATCTAATCTAATCTATTATACACATTACAATGCTTGCTGCATGTGAAAACCCATGTTGAGGAATACACTACCCATGAAAATATTCATAGTCATAGTACTCGCAATAAAGCAAATCTATATCTCAACGGCCACAGAGTCAACAGAACCAGAACTGGCGTAAATTACTATGCTCCAAAAATGTTTAATCTACTTCCTCAAAAGATAAAAGATCTTCCATTGACTATATTTAAAAACAAAATTAAGGAGTATCTTATTGTACAGAAGAATATTTTAATAACAATTTCCAAGACATGTAGCATCACCGAACCTGTATAGTATTGCTAAATAACTCCTATGACCCGTACTGTGTTCTGAGGAAATTATTTTATGTCAAAATTTTATTTATACATGACTGTATGTTTAGTTTTAGCTAAATAAGTTATGTCCTATTTAACTTGTATTTGACTTGTGTAAACTTTTGTATTAGCACCAAATATATACTACTACTACTACTACTATGACGTCCATGTGTGCAACGTTAACGAAATTGAATATTCAAATATCGGCACAGTTCAAGAAGAAAGAACATCTATTACTTGAGAAAAAACTAGCTATCAATTTGAAAATATTTATTATCACTGAAATTAAAAATTTCTAGTCGGGCCCTTTCTCGGAAACTCCCACTCATTTGGAGGGTGCGCTGTGGTAATCATTACTCCAATAACCACTCCCAAACTATGGGGTAAGCAGCCATAACAAGGTAACAGGGTGTTATGATTTAAAAGTGGAATATATAAAACTAATATCAGTTTACATTCTAACTCCTCTAACAAATATTTGGTATTCCTATGGGTTCACCAATTAGTCCAATAGTTCTAGACCACCTACTCGATACCGTTATCCCAAAATTTCCGTTCAAATTCCCATTTTTATACAAGTACGTGGATGATATTATTTGTGCAGTGCCGGCTGGCTGTGTAGGGATAACATTGGACACGTCCAGTTCATTCAATAAACACATAAAATTCACAGTAGAACAGGAAAAAGACAATAGCGTGCCCTTTCTAGACACAAGACTAATACGAACTGACAACAACCAGATAGTATTAGACTGGTATCAAAAGGAAACCGCATCCGGTAGGTTCATCAATTTCGCATCTACTCATCCCACAAATCAAAAATATAATACACTTATTGCCATGAAAAACAGAATCACGCATATTTCTCATGAAACTTTTTTTTAAAACATAACCTACGGAAATTATTTGACATTTTCACTAGCAACGGTTATCCGAAACACATCCTATGTAAACTAATATACAATTCTAATTTCTATGACGGACCAAGAGAAGATTGTAACATACAGTTCAAGTACAAATCAATTCCTTTTGTAGACAAATTATCCCACAAAATAAAAAACATTTTCAAAGACTTTCCACAGATAAAAATAGCCAAATACGTCACCACAACAGCCTTCACTATCGGCTCAGTATTTTGGCAATTCACAGTTATGCTCCAGCCATTTTTGTGCGATTTATGGAAACTGTCCCCCCTCCCCTGGATCCGCCACTGTCTCTGATGCTTCCGTTATAAACTTTGTAGCATCTTGTTTTGTAAAAATTTTGGATTTTTTAGCTCTGTAACCTTCTGATTTACGTTTTAGTAATGCAACTAGCTGTAGGTTTTTTCTTGTTGATAAAATACTTCTTATCATCGAATAATACGACCAAAGAGAAAGAAGATGGTTTTCTTTCTTTAGACAAGCATTCAAAATAAGCCAACAATACTTTTTCATGAGTGATACTTATTCTTAATTTTCTTAGCAGAACACCATTCTTCGTACCGTTTTAACACCATTTCATATACACTCGGCTACGCCTCGCCCGATAACATCCATGACTTGTACCATAATGATAGTCTTTATGATCCTTATTACATAAATAACTATTACGTTAAAGTAATTGACCATGTCTTTCAATGGCAAGTTCGCCTCTGGATTCAGATATTACATACTGGTGGTAGGTGCATGTATGATGAAAATTCAGCATGCATCTGTCATAATGCCTGAGGATATGGAATTTCCTTCACGTAACATTGAGAAAAGGTATAATGATCGATAATGTAAGGCTATTATCATAATTGATTTATTATTAACTCAACTCATCAATCTTGCATTTGCTGGAAATGGTATTCTCCTTACTTCGCCGCAATGGGCATTTGGCATGCGTCATTAAAATTTATTGATCATTTGTCTACAACGAAGCAATATTATTTCTCTGAAATCGAAATCAATGCCATTTTTGTGTGTCCCATATGAAAGTAAAAATAAAATCCGGCATGCAATAAACTTGAACTATTACAAAATATTTTGAATGCTTGAACCGAACTAACAGATACAGTGTTTATTATAATAGTACGACACTCGATTCTCACCTGTTCGACATTCGCCAACTGTGATAACTCAAGTCACCGCGGAAAATGCAATGTTATCAGATTTTACAAAACTGCATTGGATTAGTTTTGCCAATTTGAAGAGAAATAATGTGAAAATGCGCGAGTGAATACATTTGCATCGAGATGGATTTGTTGTGCTGGATTTTACTGGGTTTACTGGGGTGTGTTGTCTTTTCATTGGTTTTGTTTTTGGTGCTGGAAATACACTACTTCCTACGCGTTTTACTTTGCTTGATATTGGCTGGATTCAAAAAGCGAGTTCATATTCTGGACGAGACCAGGGTTTATGGTGAGTATGAAAAAATGTAATCTGAAAAAATGCACCTGAAAACAGTGAATCTCTGACAATAAAACATCGGAACTCCCAGAAATAAAACCCCCAGTGAAAAAAAAACGGAAAAAAGGAGTAATTATTTAGTCTGATCTAACCAGAACGAAATAACCTTACGTAGACATTTGAGAGTGCGTGGAAATTTAATACATACATTTTGCGAGGAGTAATTATTTAGTCTGTTCTAACCAGAACGAACTAACCTTACGAGGACATTTGAGTTCATGGAAATTTTATTATTGTTCGTAGGGTTTTTTTTTGTGTTTTTTTTTTGTATTTATTTTCGGGGATTTACTTCTGCTTTTCTTTTTTTTTTTCGAGGGAATTTTTACTGTTTGCCAAAAGTACCACCCCTCTCGTATATATTACTTATATACTTATTAATTATTACAGGCCCACTGTGGCCAATAATTTTGAATAGGACCTCATGGCAAGTGACATCTCGTTTGAAAGGTAAGTATTGAAAATTCTTATTCAGCCATACTAATTTTGTTTGGGTTTTGGCAGATTTTGCGAATTAATAAAGATTTTGAAGTCCACCTCTGGTTGACTGTAAAAAAATTACGTTTTTCTACAAAGTCCACTTTTTTGTGTGCGTAAAGTATTACAATATTTCACTATCAACATACGATTTCATTATTAAACGGAAAAGCGTAAAAAAAGTACACTTTTTTAAACGGCTGCTGCTAGGCAACCGACAGTTTCATGCAACAACAGTGACAGATCCGAATAATAACGAAATCCTGTCATAAAGCCAGTTCTCATTTCCTTTGGCAACATAACCTATAAATATCTAATACACAAATGTGTCACCAATAATATTTTTAGCATTCTTACTATTAAATACGTATTATCAAAATTCCAAACTATCGCGGCGAATATTTTTAAAATAATAGCATATACCTCTAAGGAACTATTGGACCTAATCTACACTAGGTAATCCAAGGTAGCTGTGGCTGTTTGGCCGTCAGAAACTAGTTGACAACAATAATTAATGAAATTTGTGAAATTGGGCATCTATCCAGATAACGAATTCTTGATAACTATAAATTTAATTTAAGGAGAAATGAAAAGTGATGAAGATTGAACGGAGAAAATCATGGATAGTGCAAATATGAGATTTCCTTGACATAGTTCAAAGAAAGAAAAAGGTATTCGTTGCTTCACGAGGATTGTTTATTTATTTTGTATACAAATCTAAGAAAATGAAAAGTTACTTCGATGGACTAGTTATTCGAAAGTTAAGTCAACATTAATAATAATAATATTGACCTCAATGAATATGTTATTTTAATATTCGCTTCAAATTTTCCATTTTGCGGGATAGTGTGAAGAGAAACGAATTTCGACTCTGTCGAAATTATTCGTTTCATTTGTTTGAAACTCAACTCTCCGGCATACTCCGGTATTCGAATCTCATTTTAATCTGATATGTTTCATTTTTAGAAAGATCTTAGAATAATCTTTTGACGTTTTTTTTTAACGAAAGTTTGTTCGAATCCTATAACAGTGAAGCGGTATCAACATAATAGTAATCTAATTCACAAAATTTCCATTTAAAAAAATTAGTATTACAAATTCTAAAATTGAATTGTATGTACATAGCAGAAATATTTCGACTAAAAATTATTCCACAAAAATGTTCGAACTTGCTGAAGCTGAGCTTATCAAAAAATGCAGTTTTAAGAAGTATACAAATCCTCCAAAAATGTTTTTCTGACCCGACCAGCCACTATGTTTTCATTTGAAAATAAAATAGGAATAAATTAAAAATAAAATTTTACACAACAGATGCATATTTCAACCAAAAACGGTAAAGTTGTATTTTTCCAATACCTACTAAAGAATTGATCATTTGAACGTATCCATAGCCTCTATGGATTATATAAAAATTAAATATCGAAATAAAAAAAAAATGGTCACAAAAAGTAAGAAGTGATACATGGTTGTATTCAAAATGTCATATGGAGACAGAAAAGGTGAAAATATACCGGGTGTCTCATTTAAAAATCAAAAGTGTATATCAGTTCCGGTAAGACCGAAATTTGCACGAATCTGAGTCACTTGTCAAAAAATATGTCTCATGCAGCTCCTCCTAATTTCATTTCAATATATGCAAAATCAAAAAAGTTATAGGGGCGAGCCACTTTCCGTGGGCACCCGGTATAGTTCTGTTTTACTAGGAGCTGATGTACGTTTCAGACTCGCATCGAGGTAATTTTTTTTTCCCTGTATGCTCAACTCTTTCATACAGGGTGATGAAGTTTTGAAAAAAAATCAGTTTTTTAATAATAACTGAGATAATATTGTAGACGTTTTTATAAAATTTGGTACATGTCTTCTATGCATCAAGGTGTATTTTTTAATGCACAAACATTTTCATTTTCTCAACCAGTGGCGTCCGTACGGGTTTTGCATTGAATATTTTTGGAGAAAAAAATACTACGCCACTGCTTTCTCCAAAAAAAAAATACTTTTGAGATCCTCATTTATTTTTGAGCAAATTTAATCTCTTGGGTTTTCTTTGTCCGCCGCATGGTTTTCGCTTAAAAAAATAAAAATCGTTTTACTTCAGGATCAATTCCTCAAAAATCTGATGTGGTGTGGAAATGATTGTGCATCGACTTAAAGCAAATAAAGGGATCAGATTTGTTCCAAAATGAATCAGAATCAAAAAAATATGCATTTCAGCTTGTACAAAAACGAATTTAATTTTATTTTATAAAAGTAAGTTTAAATGAACGGATCAAATTCATTAATTATTGACAATACTAACACTGATTATAAAAATTGTTGGAAATGGCCACCTTCACTTAATAGGCATGCTTCCGCCCGTCTACGCATGGAATTAGGAACACGTTGAAATATTCCCGTCGTATTTCGAATAGTTTCACACGAGGCAACTATTCGCTCTCTTAAATCTTCTAAAGTATTAACGGGAGTTTTATACACTAGAGTTTTAAGGTGCCCCCATAAAAAGAAATCTAAACTGTTGAGATCAGGGGATCTTGCTGGCCATTGCTGAGGTCCTCCGCTTTCAGTCGATGCACAAACATTTCCACACCGCATCAGATTTTTGAAGAATTGATCCTGAAATGAAACGATTTTAATTTTTTTAAGCGAAAACCATGCGGCGGACAAAGAAAACTCAAGAGATCAAATTTGCTCAAAAATAAATGAGGATCTCAAAAGTATTTTTTTTTCAGGAGAAAGCAGTGGCGTAGTATTTTTTTCTCCAAAAATATTCAATGCAAAACCCGTACGGACGCCACTGGTTGAGAAAATGAAAATGTTTGTGCATTAAAAAATGCACCTTGATGCATAGAAGACATGTACCAAATTTTATAAAAACTTCTACAATATTATCTCAGTTATTATTAAAAAACTGATTTTTTTTCAAAACTTTATCACCCTGTATCTCAAAAGTTAGAACTTTTAGGACATACGTTTATAGAAAGTTTTTTCCTTAAAATAAGTCAAAGAATCACCCCCTCAAATATTAGCATGTCTTTAAGGAACACCCTGTATATTGGATTCTGGTTACCGTTCTCGAAGAAAATGTTCATGTAGGCTAATAAAAACATCACACTTAACATAATGCCTTGCATGATACGGAGCACAATTTCATAATACACAATTTCTCTATCTGGGTCATTATCAACAATTCTTTAGTGAATCGTCGATAGTCGGTTGAAAGTCCTTGGTTTTTAAATACTTGTTTAAAAATTTCCACCTGGGATATCTCGTTCAATAACCTTGTTGTTTTTTTTTCTTGAGGTAGACTTATGAGGCAATTCCTTCTTTCAGGATGTCTTTCGTTCAAATTTGAATAATCCAGGGCCGTTATAGGTAATAACGATTATGAAAGTCGCAAAATTATACCTAGGTATATAATTTATAGGTGAAGGTATCATGAGAAAAGAATATTCATAATATGCACTCTTAAACTAATGAATTCAACTTTATCAAAACTGCAGAAGAACTATACAGGGTGTTTCATAATTACGGTTCCTAACTGCAGGTGGTGATTAACCTAACCTAACCTAACCAAACGAGGTCATTTTAGGAAGAAAAATTCCTATTAACATATGTCCGGAGTTGCTTCGTTTCTGAGATACAGGGCGTTGAAATTAAAGAAAAAAAACGGTAATTATAAAATATCTTGAATATCCTGGAATCGATTTGGTTGAAATTTGGTACTTTTATTTGAACCAATAAGGCGCTTATTTAGCCCTATTTAGATTGAAATTATTGGGGCCAGTGGCGTCTCAGTGGGCACCACATCCAACAATATTGTAAAAAAAAAGTACGCCACTGACTTTTTTTGGTAAATTTTAGTTTTTTTTAGATTAAGAAACTGAAAATACAACTTTTTGGTCTGTGGTATTTTCTTCATATCCAGCTTCGTTTTCGGAAAAAATAAAATAAAGCCACTCTATTGCATATCATGAACACCTGCATTGGAGACCAGTTGACATTGATAGTACACATATTTCATTTCAAATTGAAAAAGTTATTTTTTGTTTTGGATTATTGGTTGTTATTTGTTCACCATCCGTAATAATTTAATAGCGATAGGCGTACCTGCACACGATAATGAATAATGGCCCTTAAATGCAGGTAAGGTCGCTTTGACAACATTATATTGTCATAGCAGTAAAATTCAGAGTTGTCAATTAGCAGAGATTCCATCAATTATACTAACACAGAAATGGCTGACATGCACCTTATTTATGGATTAGCAAATGGAAATTCGGGAGAAGCACGAAGAATTTACCAGGACAGATATCCTAACAGAGTAATTCCTTGCGCTAAAACATTTAGAACGCTACATGCAAGATTATGTGAAACTGTGAGTTTCAATAGAAATGCAGGTGGTGGAAGACCAGAAACGGTAACAACGCCTGAACTAGAAGAAGCTATACTTGATGCGATAGAAGAAGATCCTTCAAATAGTACCAGGAAGATTGCACTGCAGCTTGAAGTCAGTCCAAAAACCGTTTGGAAAGTTCTAAAAAGAAACCTCCTATACCCCTACCACATACAGCGGGTCCAAGCTCTACTGCCTCGGGATTTTCATCCAAGACTAATGTTTTGCAGGTGGTTAATTCATATGATGGAACACAATAATAATTTTTTACCAAATATTTTATTTACGGACGAGGCAAATTTTTCACGAAATGCTATTATGAACTTTCACAATAACCATTTTTGGGCCGACGAAAATCCCCACGCTATTAGAGAAAATCATTTGTAGCATCAATTTTCGCTGAACGTTTGGGTAGGAATTATTGGTGACTACCTAATTGGCCCATTTTTTTAAACAGAAAGATTAACAGGTGAATCCTACACGGACTTTTTGCGAGATCATTTACCCATTTTGTTAGAAGAAGTACCCATACTTGTAAGAGGCAACAGGTGGTTTATGAACGACGGGGCTCCAGCTCATTTTAGTGTTCTTCCTCGTCAGCATCTCGACATCACCTACCCTAATCGCTGGATTGGGCGTGCAGGATCTCAACATTGGCCAGCTCGCAGTTCTGATATGAATCCTCTAGATTTCTATTTATGGGGTCATCTGAAGGCTCTTGTTTATAAAACTCCTGTACTAGATGTGAATGACTTGAGGAACCGAATAATTGACAATTGCAATGTAATAAGGACTACTCCAGGAATTTTTGAACGTGTCAGACAATCAATGGCAAATCGAATGGGGTCGTGTATTTTATCAGAAGGTGGACATTTTGCTCATTTACTGTAATATCTCAATTGTTAACATTTTTATTTTTGGTCTTTATTTTATGTTTTTGTTTTTTCGAAAACAAAGCTAGATATGATGAAAATACAAGAGACCAAAATGTTGTATTTTGAGTTGTTCAATCTATCAAAATGGAAATTAACGGAAAAAAGTCAGTGGCGTACTTTTTTTTACAATATTGTTGGCTGTGGTGCCCACTGAGACGCCACTGGCCATAATCATTTCAATCTAGTTAGGGCTAAATGAGCGCCTTATTAGTTCAAATAAATGTATCAAATTTCAACCAAATCGGTCTTAGGATATTTATGATATTTTATAATAACCATTTTTTTATATCAGAAACGAAGCAACTCCGGACATATATTCATAGGAACTTTTCTTCCTGAAATGACCTGACAAATCACCCCCTGCAGTTAGGAACCGTAGTTAGGAAACACCCTGTATAGACATAGGGTGCCCCAGGGTTAAACCGCCAATCGTTTTTAGGCGAAAATAAATTAAACTTGGTATGCTTATTTGCGGAAATGAGAAGCATAATTCAATGAACTCAGAATGGATAAAATTAATGAAAAAATTATTTTGTTCTGAAAACTTTGACACTCTGAACTTCGAAGTTGGGCCATAAGCTTGTATAAAAAAATAGTTATATTTCCACCTACAAAACAGACACTGAAAGGTTGGAGATTTAACCCTCGGTCACCCTGTAAGGAGAAGGAAGAAAGAAAGAAACAGAGAGAGAGAAAGAAATTGAGGAGGAACGTCGGAAGAAGAAAAAGTAAGGAATGGGTAGAAAAGGACAAATTGAGAAGGAACTTTGGCACAAGGAAAATGAAGAAAGAGCTAGATAGAGAAAGACGAACGGAAAATTAAGAAAGAACTAGAGAAAGAGGAACGGAAATGGACGAAAGAGCTGAGGAAAGACAAAATGAAAACGAAGAAAAATAAATAGATAAACAAATTGAGGGGGCAAGAGAAAAAATAACAGAGAGCAACAGATAGACAAATTAAAATCATCAATTTTATGAGGACCTGCGTCGGAAAGTTTTCCAAGAAAGGATGGACAGAAAATGACGGAAAAGACAAGAAGAGCAGGACCAGTCGCAGCAAGTCACGAATGCGTTGAAGAAAATCAAGTGGTGCAGGACAAGTTTCTGGAAACCCTGGAAGATGAAAAACGTTGAGGATATGAAAATATAAAAAAAATCAAAACAGAACAGGACCGTTTGCAAAATAATAAAATAGCTGATGGAAAACAAAAGGAGCCGGGTTCTGGATATTCCAGACGATCAGATGAATGAAATATTTAAATACAGACAAATGTTACCCCTTCAAAATGTTATATGGGCTTGTAGTCTAGAAGAAGTCTTGTAGAATCCTTTGCCAATAATTTAACAGAAATAACTCAACGGGGGCAGTAGTTGTTTTCTGCTGGGTACTTGATACCACTGCAGAGATTTTCCTGTAAGATTGGATTGTTTAATTAATTTTTCATTATTAGTTGATGACCTGCTATCTAGTTGTTCGCTCTTTATAATAAGTTCACCGATTCAGAAATAGCTTGACATTACGCACAGTTCTCATGATGTTTTTTATTTTTAGGAATTTGTCTTCCTACTGATATCGACCAATATCTGAACCATATGAACAATGCAAGGTTTATGAGAGAATTAGATTTTGCAAAAATTGATTTCAACATCAGAACTGGACTGTATGGGAAAATCAGAAAGTATGGGGGATCCATTTTGATGGCTGCAACTACAATCAGATACAGAAAACTCATAAAAATATTCCACAGATATTATATAACTACCAAAGTAAGTATATTTTAACTGGGTCACTTAATCCTTTGTTCATTTATTTTGATTGGCTAATTTAAACTGTGTCATTCTAAAATCTTTCAAGAATGCATACCATTCTAGGTGAGTATTATGAAAACCGTCCGTTTAAATTCCACATGTTGTTCCAGTGCCGGCTCAAGATGAAAATACTTTTTTTAATAAAATAATGTGGGGTGTGACATTAGTAGAAATTCTTCATAGAAAATATTTCGTTAACTGGGCTTCGTCAGTCTTGATATATTCTTCACGAATATATAATCTAGTAGAGTGCCCCAAAAATGAAAGTTAAAGGTCTGGTGTCTGGTAGTTGTAATATGGTGAAATGCAGGACATAATTAGAACCGTGATAGAATTTCAAATGTTATCTTGTAACTTGTTATACTCTCGTGATTCACCCGTGAGTCACGTTGGTCATAGTAGACCAATCAAGGGATTGAACCTGCGACCTCTAGATTACTAGTTTGTGCTCTAACCAACTGAGCTAGCGAAAACCCACGTTTAATAAAATAAAAATAAAATAAAAATAAAAATAAAAATAAAAATAAAAATAAAAATAAAAATAAAAATAAAAATAAAAATAAAAATAAAATAAAAATTAAAATAAAATAAAAATAAAATAAAAATAAAATAAAAATAAAATAAAAATAAAATAAAAATAAAATAAAAATAAAATAAAAATAAAATAAAAATAAAATAAAAATAAAATAAAAATAAAATAAAAATAAAATGAAAATAAAATAAAAATAAAATAAAAATAAAATAAAAATAAAATAAAAATAAAATAAAAATAAAAATAAAATAAAAATAAAATAAAAATAAAATAAAAATAAAATAAAAATAAAATAAAAATAAAATAAAATAAAATAAAAATAAAATAAAAATAAAATAAAAATAAAATAAAAATAAAATAAAAATAAAATAAAAATAAAATAAAAATAAAATAAAAATAAAATAAAAATAAAATAAAAATAAAAATAAAATAAAATAAAAATAAAATAAAAAAAAAATAAAATAAAAATAAAATAAAAATAAAATAAAAATAAAATAAAAATAAAATAAAAATAAAATAAAAATAAAATAAAAATAAAATAAAAATAAAATAAAAATAAAAATAAAATAAAATAAAAATAAAATAAAAAAAAAATAAAATAAAAATAAAATAAAAATAAAAATAAAAATAAAAATAAAAATAAAAATAAAAATAAAATAAAAATAAAATAAAAATAAAAATAAAATAAAAATAAAATAAAAATAAAATAAAAATAAAATAAAAATAAAAATAAAATAAAATAAAATAAAAATAAAATAAAAATAAAATAAAAATAAAAATAAAAATAAAAATAAGAATAAAAATAAAAATAAAATAAAAATAAAATAAAAATAAAATAAAAATAAAATAAAATAAAAATAAAATAAAAATAAAATAAAAATAAAATAAAAATAAAATAAAAATAAAATCATCATTTTTTATTTTTTTGTTCATCAGCAGATTTCTATGAAATTGCAGTCAGTGATATTTCGAGACTCCCTGAATCCAGTGGTGTAGTCAAAGTTCTGATAAACGTTTTGAAATTGAATTGGTGGGTTGATTGAACGGCATATTTTTCAAATTTCATTCTTTCATAACTTTTTTATTGATTGACGCAATTCAACGTAATTCACATATGAAACATTTGAAAATGTCGCGAATCCAGTGGTGTAGTTAGAATTTTTCTAAGAAAATGTAGTAACTTTTATATATTTTTGACCTTGAAAAATCAGATTAGTAGGACCTGGAAATGGAGATTTATTCATGAAATGTGGTGTCCTAGTGGACTTTTTGAATGTCTACCGAACTGTATATAACACCTTATTTTTCACTCGGAAGAGTACCTGCTATATTACAATTTTACCACAATAATTCCTTTATTTTTCAGATAATTTACTGGGACGACCAGCATATTTACATGGAGCATCGTTTCGTCACCCCAGACGACAACTTCATCAATGCCATCATCATGTGTAAAACAAGATTAACGAAATGTAATGCCGAGGAAGTTTTAAAGGACCTTCTAGTCAAAAAGTCAGATTGTGATATTGAAATTTCCAAAATGCAAAAACCAGATTTGCCACTGGAACTTGCAAAATGGATAGAAAGTAATGAAATTTCTAGTACAATATTGAGAGGCGACGTTACTAAATTTTAGATTTTTTGAATTAAAATTCGAAAGATATAGGACAATTCAGTCATATTTTCTAGGAATATGAGCCCGCATCGAGGTTTCACCTGAAATAATTATATAAAAAAAGAGAACTGTGAACTCTAACATCAGATTATTTCTGAATAATTACCGAAATTCTCAGTGAAACTTGGAGGAGCGCACAACCGCACAATTTCTTACATACAATATTATTTGATATTTATTTTAAAATGATGTTTGTTTGAAATTTAAAACTGAAAACAAGTGAAAAATATAATTTAAAAACAGCATTCATATATATGATGATTTTGTTATGTGCATTTTTTTCCTTCGAGGTGAATCGAAATTAATATATCTACTAATCTGAATCTTACCTATCTATCTGGCGAAAATTTCAACAAAAACCTGTTATCTCTACACTATCACACTACGCCATCCAGTTATTTTAAAATATTTTGTTTGTTTGTTTTTTTGAGAAAGCTATAGTAATAGCGAAACGCGTCACATATTACAAGTAGTAATATATTTTGGATATTAAAAAACAAGCGTTTTTTCATTTAATTCCTAGCAAAAGATATTAGTTGGACTAGTTGGAGTTTTTTCATTATTCAAAGTTTAAATTTTGTTTCCCTCGTGTTTCCTAACTACGGTTCGAAACTATAGAGGGTGAATCATTAGGTCGTTTTGAGGAAAAAGTTCCTATCAACATATTTCCGGAGTTGCTTCTTTTCTAAGATACAGGGCGTTGAATTTTTTCTTAAAGCGCCCTGTATCTTAGAATCAAAGCAACTCCAGACATATATGTTCTTAGGAACATATATGAAACGACCTTGCAAATCACCCTCTGTAGTTTCGTATCGTAGTAGGGAAACACGAGGGAAACAAATAAACACTGTTCTGAAAAATATGTAAAATCGAAATCTCCGACCCCGAAAACGATACCAATTTTGAATCGAATCTGACCATAATCACAGTACTCGTCCATCATCTTGGGCCGCCATCTTGAATTCATACATTTTTACGAAAAATTCATAATCTCTGACCCCGAAAACCCCCACACACTTATTTTGAATCGAATCAGACCATAATGACATCTTGGAGCCGCCATCTCTAAAATTCGAAATATACGACATCAAAAAACCTCACATACCAATTTTTAATCGAATCCGATCATAATCACAAATCTCGTCCGCCATCTTAGAGCCGCCATCATTAATTTATGAATTTTGACAGAAAATTCAAAATATACGACCTAAAAAAACCTCTCATACCAATTTTGAATCGAATACGACCATAATCACAAATCTCGTCCGCCATCTTGGAGCCGCCATTTTGAATTCATGAATTTTGATTATAAAAATCATAATCTCTGACTCCGAAAACCCTTATATACCAATTTTGAATGGAATCGGACCATTATCACAAATCTCGTCCGCCATCTTCGAGCCACCATTTTGTTTTTTTATAACGAAAAAAAGTCATATTGCATTGTCACCGGAACTATGAACACCTACCAAATTTCAAATCACTCGGACATCTGGAAATCGGTGAAAATCAAGCCCTAAGGCCCTAAGGAGTCGGTTAAAAAAACATACAAGTGAAGCTAATATAAAGCGTGTAAAGCGTGTAAAAAGATATTGCTACTCAAATAAAACATGTTAATTCATGTTTCAATTTTATTGTGAAAAACGTATTGGCGAAAAAATACTGAAAAATCTAAAATCGATTCTATAAATTATATATGTCTTCTGTATTCTTGAAGAAGCTTCTTGAATCCAGTAACCAGAAGAGAGAATGGCCCTTTCAATTACTGGATGAGAAATAAATATATCAATGAAATTACTGACTTGTGAAAACGGCAAAAAATAAAGTACTAACGAAGAAAAGTGAACACATCTTTCCCAGATGAGAAACAAATTGCTCAACGTTTCTCAGCAAGATTATCTACCTATGAAGGTTGCTTCGATATCAGCTCAGCTATGGGACTCCGTGTACCATGGAACTCTATTTTCTACAGGATAGGTGGGGGTACAAAATGGTTGAAAGCATGGAAGAGACAGAGGCATAACAGTCGATAATGATGGAATTCCACAGTACACATAATTTAACCAACAAGTTTTTATCAGCAACGATACAATAAAAACTGAAAGTATTTGGCATGTTGGTCACCATATACTCGATGTTTTCCTTAACCACTTCCAACCAGAAACCTGTATCACGAGAACTACAAATAACTATTCAATTCGGGTCATAGTTATTTGAAAAAATGGCAATATGAATAATTAGCAGAAAGATTTTACTGTATAAACAACCACCTCTGTATATCAGATGGTTATCATTTTGTTGAACATTGTCCAGTATCAATAAATAACTTAAACACATCATTGCGATAATTTAAGAAATTACGCGTTTCGTCCACAGATAATTAAGGTATATTTAAAAATGTAAAAAAACGTTTATAGAAGGTCTTTTACGATCGATTATGTAGCAATAGTTATCACACTATTATACATACCTATAGTATGATGTGGTTGATTTTCATGTCAGAGCGACAGTTTTGTCATCAGGTAATAAATAAACAGCTGTTATTTCATACTGTAATGGAATATGAAAACCATATTTGGTTGGTTTTCAGAATTAAATGAACGTTGTTTATGAATCGAGTAGGCTATGGATATATCAACTGACAAGTTTATAAATATTTGTCAATTTTGTTCATTTGTGAAAACGAATGATTGCTTGGAGAGAATAGAGCACTGTCAGGTGACGTCACAACATGGCGGTCATGGACAAACAAAGATTTTGACATATGAGGAAATAACTCGTTTTTTGTGGGTGTTAGTGGATAATTGCGATTTTTATAAACTTTACAGACATTATTTAGTAATTCACGTAGAAGCTTATGGAAAACGGGTTCATTGGGTTTGTTTTTGTTCAGTTTGTACATCCCCTAAATCTAAACACGCTCCAACAAAATAAAGCAAAACTTGCGTAATATACGAGGCGCATTGGAAAACTTGATTTTGAGCCAGAAGTTAAGTACCCTTATTTTGGAAAAGATCGTAAAATGTTATTTGGAAAAGTTGTCCAGCATTGAAAAATACATCTGGATTTGGAGTCATGGCCATCTAATAGAGGTTTTATGTTTTCACAATTTTTTTTAAATGGAGTTTTGTAAAAATAAAATTAGCAAAACGAATAATAAACGACATCCTGTATACAACGATTTATTATAAAAGCGAGTTATAATACAAATCGCCCAACTATTATGTTAAGTATGGTAAAAAAAGTAAGTAAGTAAATTTAATATCAAAATTTTTGTTGTCTTTGAATTCAAACGAATATTTGACATTAAGTTTGATATATTTGCTAAATATTTATTACGTAGTTGTTATTGCTTACTGTTTACTGTTTCATAATAAGTGCAATTTTATATTATTACTCGCTTTTATAATAAATCTTTGTATACAGGATGTCGTTTATTTATCGTTTCAAGCAAATTTTATTAAAAAAAAAAATGATGAAACCATAAAACCTCGCTTAGACATAACTTCAAATTCAGATATATTTTTCAATGCTGAACAACTTTTTCAAATAACATTTTGCGATCTTTTCCAAAATAAGGGTAGGTACTTTACTTCTGGCTCAAAATCAAGTTTTCCAATGCATTGAATTTCGCTGACACGTGCTCCGGTTTCACATTCACATATAGATTTGCCAACTGCTCGTTTTGCTCTCTCATTTATCCTCTACTCTGATGCTTTTTGCTAATTTTCACAAATAAAGTCAACGAGAGTTTTGGATTAATTTGGAAACCAAGAAATTTTATCAATTGATTTTGATCTGTAGGCAGTTGTTTATGCGTGAAAAATTATGTCGATTCTCCTTCCTTCATTTCATTAACTGAAGCCTCATAGTTCAGATTTTGAAGTGATAGGAATGTATTATAAGCAAATTGCGTAATCTCAGTCATCATCTGTCTTCTGAAATCAAGTAAAAAAATTGGCTCCAAAACCGATCCTTGCATGGTATTCTCCGTTTTTATTTCTTTGTTATTAAATGCCTGGATATTCAGAAACACGTACTGTTTGTGTTCCGATAGGTATGATCTGACAAGATTGATCGAGTTTTCTTCAAATTTGAACTACTCCAGTTTTTTAAGCAAGTATGACACTAAGTCAGCCTGAAGATCGCAGAACACGTTATGTCTATGTGAACACATTTCTGTGGTCGATTTCACTTTTCGGAATCCATATTGGTAATCTGGAATGTTGTTATAGAAGTGTTCTACTAACATCGATTTCAGAGCTGCTTCGAATATTTTACCAAATGTGGAAAATATTGAGGTAGTTTACACAATTCGTCGGCGTATTTTCTTCTGGTATTGGGACAACTTTTGTAATTTTAAGGCAATCAGGAAAAGTTTCGGATTTTGTGGCCCATTTACCAGCTTTGTTAAGGGTGTGCTCATAATGTTCAGCACTAGTAGAATTTTTCATTTTATTTATTATATTCCTGGTTTCATTAAAAGTTATTTCCCTTAATTAAACGCTTGGCAAACAATTAAAATTTTCTGCCGATGGAGAATTTACGTGAATGGGTTTGTACTATATCATGATATATAATATATCGTCTGCTTTTTCAATAAACAATTATATACTGGGTGACCACGAGGTGAGGTACGCCCCCCAATTTTTATATAGTTTTGAAGATACAGATTTCAAATTTGGTATGTCGCTATATTACTTTAACCGGAAGTGACACCAAACCTTTTTTTTCAGATTGCACAGATTACAGTTGATCTTTCGATCAAAAAAAGTTGGCCATGAAACTCAAACTTAAATCATCACAAATGAAAAACGACATCAGAAGTTACCAGAGGAAGCTTCGAAGTAAGATACAGTAGAAAACTGAGGTGCTCATGTAAGTGCAGATCCCATATTTTCCAACAATTATGAAATTTTTCCTAAAAACGGAATAGTACCCATGAAGAAATGATCACAACTGCCATTTCTCAAATCTTTTTTTTCACTTCGTCATGACGAAAAATGATAAATTTTAGATTACTCGTGTGACAAGTTTTGGTGAATTCAGAAAGAAATCGAAAATACAAGATGTTTTATCATGAGTGTTCTCAAAATTAGATGTTCTTCAACGAAGGCGGCCATGAACATAAAAAATCGAAACGAAAAAGCAGCATTAATTAAATAAAAGAACAAACTGTGACTTCGTCCTAAGCCGCCTACGTTTCTACGTTGATGAACAATCAATTTTAGGAACACTCATCATGAAACCTGATTGTATCTTCGTTTCCTTTAGGAATTCTCCAAAACTTTTCACACGAGTAAACTGAAAATTTATAATTTTTCATCATGACACAGTGAAAAGTAAATGTTGCCATTTGAGAAATGGAGTTGCGGACATTTCTTAATGGTACTATACCGTTTTTAGGTGATTTTTGATAATTGTTGGAATATATGGGAGATGCAATTACATGAGAACCTCAGTTTTCAACTGTATCGCACTTTGAAGCTTCCTCTGGTAACTTCTGGTGTCGTTTGTCAGTTGAGATGATTTAAGTTTGAATTTCATGGCCAACTTTTTTCGATTGAACAATCAACAGTATCTCCGCCATTTTTCAACCGATTTTCAATTTTGAAAAACAGTGTTATCACAAATTGCATGCTTTTCCGGATAAGAGAAAATTACAGAGTGTCATTTGAAAAAAAAAAAGTTTGGATCACTTCCGGTTAAACCGGAAGTGGTGAATTTTCAGTGGTGACGTCAAAATATTCAAGTACTATTAGCGATATAGCAAATTTGAAATATGTATCTTCAAAACTATAGAAAAATTGGGGGGCGTACCTCACCTTGTGGTCACCCGGTATATCATTATCGTTTAGTTTAATTTCTATGTGTTTTTTTTTTGTTTTATCCATTTCTTGCTTCATTATTTCCCATCATATTTTACTAATATTATTTAAATTCTTCATTCCTGTTAGAAAAGTACCATTTCGTGATTTTCAGTAATAATCCAGTACGATTGGGTTTTGAGACAAGTATCGATTGTAGCACCACCAAACTTGTACGCTAGTAGTAGGAACCATGATAAACACGAAAAAAAATGGTTTACCGAAATTCCAGGGGTACAACATTTTTTTTCCTTTGAAAATAAATAAATAGATTTTTGCTGTAATATTAGAAAGTTTATGGATTATCGGAAAAACAACTCAACAAGGTGAAAACAATTCAATTTTCCACAAAAATTATTCCTAGTTATTTCTTACGAAATGCGCTCGTTTTGTCAGAAAACGTGATTAAATGCCGACATCAAATTTCGGGTGTACCCTTACCCGCCGCTGAAGTTCTGGCGGAGCCGAATATTTGATTGGTCATAACTCTGCTAAAAATGATCGGAGAAGGAAAAGGAAAAGTTCATATCGTTTCTGAAGACTCCTACTTTCTCATGCAAGTATAACATGCGGGTATTTGAGTACCTAAAATGTGTTTTGTCGTACTTCACGGAGATGTTTGCGGATGATCCGAAAATCATGAATAATTTAGTAAATATGGAATTATTTCATATCAACTAAAATATCCATGACTTTCGGATCCTCCGTAAATATCGTAGAAGGGTTATGTGAAGTGGGACAAAACACATTTTGGGTACTCAGATACTCACATGTTATATTTGCATGAGGAAGTACAAGTCTTCAGGAACGATATACACTTTTTCTTTTCCTTCTACTATAATTTTAAGCAAAACTATGACAAATCTAATTTTCGGCCCTGTCGAAAATTGCAGTGGCGGGTTGAGGCGAGTCTGAAATTTTATATCGGAATTCAATCAGGTTTTCTGAGAAAACGAGTGCATTTTGTGAGAAAATACTTGGTATATTTCTTGTGGAGAATTGAATTATCTTTCGCCTTGTTGAAATTGTTTCTTGATAAATCTTATACTTGCCACCCCTGATATTTTGTAAACAATTTTCTTTCTAATAATACATGATGTCGAGATGTCATGTGCCGAGTTTCAGAGTGCTACAATTCATTCTTCACTTTTGTCTCGAGTTTGTCTGTCGTCACTGGACTATAGGTTGATTAAGAAATATTGATATATTATTGCCAATTGGGCAACAGAAGTTGGAAAGTCGTATTAATAGTGAAAGACCCTGTACGCCTCCAAACCTCAACATCGGCGTCACTGATTTCCATTGGAGACGCCTGCGTCGCAACGCCCTGTTCCTCAATACTAGCAGTCATGTCGGAATAGTAACATGCTGACCACATCTCGTGCTACGAAAATTGTACACAATTTTGTGTCGGGGTGTTCTTGAATAATCATTCAACCATTCAGTAGCGACCTATATCCAAATACTGCGGTATGAGTGGGCATGGCAAAAACGTGGAACATTATCGGCAAATGTGTAAAAAGTGTATTTCCGATTTTCCTATGAATTCCTGAATTTATGTGCGTGGACCGTTTCCGATACAGTCTGATTCTTCCGAACATCACTCTCTAGAGATAACAGGGGAGCACGTGAAAATATGTCAAGTGGATATTTGTCGATTTGCTTGGAGCACTTGCCTGGATAGGCGATTTTTTTTGAGACTTTTTCTGCTGGTTTTGATATGGACGAAACAGTAACTTTGGAGTTTGTTCTTCATGCTATCGATATTATGCAAGGTAAGGGTCCTTCTCGTTTTTGTGTAGCTTTCGTTTCATATGTGTATTAGAAAGCAGAACACTCGTGCATTTTTGGCGTCCTATACTTATCAACAAGTTAGAGAACATTGTGGTGTATTCGAGGACGATTTTCTCGGAATTAGGTCACTTGGAAAACAGGATATTGTTGGTTGGAGGCTTCTTAGTATATGAACCTATAGAATGTATTTTAATTACCTACCCAACGATTCAATTTCATTTCAATACTGGCAGATTAGGAAAGAATAGTAGTTCACAATAAAGTAAAGATCTTAAACGAAATATGTGGTACAAGCTCAGTTGTTTTCAATACTTGCCTAAAGAGAACTTTGAATCTTTTGATAAAACATCATTGTATACAGTGAGGTCCTAAAGTAAAGGATACATTCATTTTCTACGCTATTGGCCATTTTCAAGAAAAAACCCTGAAACACGTCGGTTTGTGTTTTCCACAAGACACTCTGTGACAAGAAAAAATCTTCCCTTCCACCTCTCTCAAAGTGACAGCACCCTCCCTCAATTTTTTTTTTTATGAAATTCAGGGTCAGGTGATAAGTCATTTGGAAGGGTATTCAATTGTTCATACACCATGCCTATTTTTTCGAATTTCGTTTTTGCGTCCCGAAATATTGTTAAAATTATCAAAGGTAAAACCACGAGTACTTCAAATTTTATCGACAATTTTTTCTTTTTCACGAGTCCGTTAGGACGAGTGATTTTATCTAAATTCGGTTTGTTTGAATGTTTTTGCCTCAAATAAAGAAGTTTAAGTGATGAAAATAAAAAATTATCTGATAAAATTTTAAGAACGAGTTGTATTTGGGAAGATTATTTTTTTCAGCAATTTAAAAGGATTTTGCTTTATCTTTTTCATTTTATTATTTTATTTTTTGAACAAGAGAAAGAATTAATTATTTGAAAAATTGCAGTTATTGAATACACAGTTTTCGTAAAGAGTTTGGCCAGCAAGAACAGATGTCTCTTCTTGATATTTTTGCCGCGTTTATCCACAAGCTTATTATACAATCTTATGGGGCACCGTTCAGGATTCTCTGTGTTTGTTGTCAACCATTTTGTGTCAGTGCATTTTTTATTCCCACCCTGGCAAGTTTTACTAAATATAGGATTATATTCTAATCGTCGTTTTTTCACCTGCATTATTTAATTCCTCCCTGATAAAATGGATAAGGCAATTAACACCTTCGCCTCCGCTCCATGCTAATTCATACTCATATATTCTTCTTCTTCTAGTGCTGTTGCACTTTGCTTTCTTTTTTCTATAAAACTTTGCAATTTCTTTCTCTCGCTCTTTCTTGAAACGGATTGAAGCTTATATTGAATTCTAGGTAGTATTTTTCCTGTATTAACTTGGCTGTTACATTCCAAATAGTTTTCAACGTATACTCTTTATAATCTTCGTCGTTACATTTTTTCATATTTGCTGCCCAGTCTTCCAGAACTTTCGCAACTCCATATATATTTTTTGGATTTGATTGTGTTTTGTGGAGTGGAATTTTGTATTGAATCTTCAATATTCTCTTGGGTGATGGCACTGAATCTGTTTGTGTTAATTTTTCAAGCACTCAATCATGACAAATTCAGAGTAAAATTTTGACGTTTCAATGTAAACAAGGTATTTTCGATGAAGAAGGAGTTTTATCAGTATAATACTGAATGATTGGTTAGAATAATGCATTGCTATTATAGTTGAAACCACCAAAATGTTAGATTTTGACATATGAAAAAAATAATCACGTATACTAACATTTTTTTACTATACTGTTACGTATGACAAACAACAGTTGGTATTGAAAAATGTGATTTATTTGTAATGTCTAACAGAAAACAACTACTTCCCCGGCACAAGCCTTTCCATTATTGAAATGGAGTGTGTGAGTTTGAAAAAACTCAAATATTTTTCAATTTGCGTTTAGATCATCCGGTAGACAAAGAGTAATGAAATTTCAACTGTGTCATGTTACAGAAACTAGACCATATCAAAGTCATTTCACGTCCCATCAATTTTCGGGGGTAATACCACGAGTGGTCGCAATACTATCGATAATTCTGTCAGAAATCAATGAGATCAAATTGCTTGGTAACACCACGAGTCCCGTAGTGACGAGTGGTGTTACCTCAAAACAATTTGATCGAGTTAAAGATTTCTGACAGAATTATCGATTGTATTGTGAGCACGAGTCGTATTTATTGAGATAATTTGAAATTTGAAATTTGATTGAGTAAACAAAGTGAATTCTTCAATAGTTGCAACTAATGAATAATGAACATGAAGTCTGTCAACCTGACGTTTATGTCATATTAGATTACAAGATGTATCATTGCTGTGTATATTTGTGGTTGACTTGACGACGTGGTCTTTCCGGATCGGAAAGAAAGGAAGCGAAAGGAAGCGTGTACTTTCGCGAAATCCCATTCTGATTGGTCCTCATATCGCAGGAGACGCGACTTTCATATAGTGAGTGAAATTGTCAGAATAATTTTTCTACGCGGAGTTACGGAGTGTTCGATATATCTCCGGAAGTAACGTTGATGAACATACAGTACCCTGTATTTTTTTAATGGTCAGAGTATCTCTATTCAACCATGTTATGAAATATAGGGAGAGATATTTATAAGTTGCGCAATTTAGAAGCTATGATCCGATGCGACGGAGCGCAGTTGCAGGACCCTCTATAAGATACAATCTTCCTGGTGGAAGAATAAATAAAATATAAGTTAATATTCTGTTTATCGGGCGCCACAAGCTGTCAAAAAAGTTATTGGTACTCACGTATTTTGGTCTCCTGAACAAAAAATCCAAATGAAATTTTCGGCGGTCCCAAGTTATTTCGTGGATACGGCCTATTTTTGGATTTTCACTGTCATTTACTAGAGCCGTTCCTACCACGAAAAAAACACTCAATGAGTCTCCTTGTTTTCACCAGCCCGATACTTCCTCCGTCTCACGCGTTTTTTTCATTGGAAACGGCACTTTAAAACAAAAATCTTGTTTTTTCTAATCATGTCAAAAACAATAAGCTAGCGAATACGACAGATAATTATTACTGAATTGTATATTGTATGTACGGTTGGTAACACTGAAATCAATTATTGCCAACTTTTCTGATTTGAATATGAGCGATTAATAGGTGCGGTTTTTTGGTCTCCTACGATAATAATAGAACTACGTGCGACAGCTCTGGATCCAATCACATTAAACAGAGAAAATTGTGCAGTTAGGTCAGAACGGAAGGCCGGATTTTCATGCAGACGATATCCGACGATCCGATGGTACGAAAATGATCTTATTAACCAAAAAGAACATTTTTGTACCATCGGATCGTCGGATATCGTATGCATGAAAATCCGGCCTAATAAGATCGAGCGAAGCGAGCTTATTGACTTTGAGCGCAGCGAGCACCTATTTTTATTTAGGTTTTAGGTTAGGTTGGTTTAAATAGGTTGGGTTAGGTAAGGTATAGGTTAGATTAGGTGGCTGGGTGAGGTTGTTTTCCCTTCTTTTGCCTTAAAAGTTTGGATCTGAGACGTAATAAGGGCGAGCAAAGCGAGACTAACGACGGTGAGCGCAGCGAGCTCCTTTTTTTATTTACGTTTCAGGTTAGGTTAGGCTCGCTTCGCTCGCCCTTACAACGTACCAACCTATATAACTTGAAACCAATCTTTTAAGGCAAAAGAAGGGAAAATAACCTAACTCAGCCACCTAACATACCCTACCTAACCTGCCTAACCTTCCTAACCCAACCTACTCTAAAACGTAAATTAAAATAGGTGCTCACTGCGCTCGTCGTCGTTAGGCTAGCTTCGCTCGCCTTTATTACGTCCCGACCTAATTGCACACAGATCCAATCTTTCCTGGTTAATGCGATTTGATCTGGAGCTGTCACATATCATCACAAAAAAACGCAGCTATTAATAAATCTGAAAAGTTGGCAATAATTGATTCCAGTGTTACCAACCATACATGAAATTCGAATTCAGTAATACCCATCTGTCATATTCGCTAGCTTATGGTCTCTGACATGATTAGAAAAAAACACGATTTTTTTTAAAAGTGCTGTTTTTAATGAAAAAAAAAAGCGTGGAACGGAGGAAGCAGGATGTGTATATCGGGCTGGTGAAAAGAAGGAGACTTATTGAATGTTTTTTTCGCGATAGGAACGTCGAATATGCCAGTCAAAATCCAAAAATAGGTCATATCTCCGAAATTACTTGAGACCGCCGAACATTTCATTTGGATTTTTTGTTCTGGAGAAAAAAATAGGTCAGTACTGAAGAAACATTTTTTGATAGCTTTTGGCGCCCGATAAACGGAATTTTACCAAATATAAGAGTAAATAGTCATATATTATTTTTATTAGGAGTGAAAGTAGCTCAACGTATATTTGCCGAACGTAGGGAGGCAAATAATTCATTGCTGAGCCACATAAATTCACTGCAATATAATAACTGTCGTAGAAAAAAGTTTGTATGATGCACTTTCATAAGGAGCATTTTTCTACTAGCGTGTTTATTTAACTCGGCTGCGCCTCTTTCTGATACTTCACACTCATACAAAATGTCCTACTTTAACATGGAATGAGCTGGCATAGCGAATGCTTGGGACGTAATCGGAAAATGTGTGAAAAGTTGTGTATTTCCGATTTTCGTATAAATTTCCTGAACTGAATGTAGGTGTGTGGACCATTTCCGATTGGTACAGTCTGATTCTGACAGACATTACACTACGGAGATAACATTTTATTTGTCGATTTGCTTGGAGTACCTGCCTGGATAGGCGACTTTTTTGGAGACTTTTTATACTAGTCTTTTTCTGGTGTTTCTGATATGGTCGACACAGTAACTATAGAGTTTGTTCTTCTTGCCATTGATATTATTTATACAAGGTAAGAGTTCTTTTCATTTTTGTGTGGATTTTGTTTCATACAGTATCGGAAATTTTTAATTGGGGTATGCTGGTTTCATACGAGCGTAAAGAATAGCTTGTTATTATGTTGAGAGAGCATTACAATTTCTCCTCGACTCGCTCGAGGAAGGGATATCGACGTGGCTGTTAATTCGTCGGACGAGGTAGTGGGGGAGTCATAAAGTAGTGCGTCTCTCTTATTTATGTGGTATTATCATATCATTGCGTTCCTTGTTGATCGCATAGATTTGTCTATACCCCGATGACAACTTTCCGATACTGTATAAGTATTAAGAGCGATTTTTGGCGTCTTACTTTAGTTAATGACTCACTAATTAGGCAGGTAGACAATGGCTACATTCCACCCGGTCAGGTACCCCAGTCACCCCAAGCAAAACTAATTAACCAGGCTGCAACTATAAATTACGAACAATTTCCAACCGTTGTATCAGTTTTACGTCGTTCTTCGAGAAGACTAAACCTATGCTGAAGATGCTCACCGCGGTTGTGAGCGAAACGTCCAAAGAAACCGCCTCCAGGGAGGTGAACCGACCACGGCCTAAAAGCCCGGAAACCATTCTTCACGATTTCACTTCCGGTTATACAATTTGTTAGTTACCAGATCTTTTTTTTCGTGGATGTTATGAATAACGGTAGTAATTTGGTGGCTTGGGGGGGGGGGTTGTGCAGCACCCAAAGCCTCCCCTCTGACTGCGCCACTGTCCGGTATAGCACTTCGGATGTAATTTTATTTGATTCGTTTTATGCTTTATTTCAAAGGAATGGTTTTCGCAGAGAATTCAAAAGAACGCAAACTACGAACGTTCTATGAAAATATTCTTAAAGAAATATGGAATATCAAACAAACTTTACGTCAGATAATTTACGATTCGGTTAACATTTTCATTAAGGTACGGTGGGTTTGAAACCAGATGCCGATGAAATTAAACGTTCGAAAATAGATCTTTGGAACAAGAAAAATCAGTGGAGCATGAGATAATTCTGTGGTTTGAAATATGTTCGCTACGGTATTCGTAGTTCAGCAAAATATTATTTCAACTGGCAATAGAAGTAAACGTTCTCATAAACAAATTTTCAACTGCTAATGAAATACAATAACTTACTTTTCCTACGAGCGTGCGGAAAAATAACTTGTCCGCACGATTTTTCATTTTGAAAGTTGTACTTTTCCGCACGATTTTTACTTTTCCGTACGATTTTTACTTTTCGGCACGATTTTTGTATTTTTGAAAATGATGATATTTAGAACTAACTAAATGATCTATGTAACTATTCTGTCTTATTAGTCATTTTGTAGCATTATTATAAAAACTTGTTTATCAAAAACCTTGTTTTTTCATAAATAAGATGGACAAAAACACTAGTCGAAAATTTTTTTTGAAGTACATGAATTTTCTTTGAAAAGTACTCGAAAAATTTCCGTCAATAATTCAAGCACTTGGGAGATTACAAGTGAAAATTGCTATGATCTCGGAATTCTGGCTGTTAGGTATAGAAACATGATATATCAAATCGAAGGGAATTTAGTCATCTTTCAGGATATTTCATAATATACAGGATGTTCCATTTAAAAAAAACGCACTTTCAACCCTTTTCGTATCTAGCAGTAAGATCATGAATTTTGAACGACCCTGTATAACGCAGAACAAACTTCTCTATACAGAATCAATGTACATGATCTTGATGAACTTAACACAAAATTGCAACTTCCTAGGAATCCAAATAACGCAGAAATAAACATTCAATTCGAGCTATGTTTTGGATAAAAAATATAGAAAATAACCAATATCTCAAAAACCGTTAGAGATAGGTATAGGGGAGTATGGGGCAGAAATAATCAGAAAGGAATGACAAGTTCAAAAATGCGGTAATATACAGGGTGACCCATTTGAAATAACAAAGATGCTGCTACTTTCTGGTATAAGCAGCAACGCTGCATTGCTGAAAATATTTTAGATCGATAGACCAAGAGTAACTACTTGAGAAACCAAATTTTCAGTATGATCCTATGTCCCGTTCTCCGTAAACGTCTAAGGTACCATCGACCGTGACCCGCCCTGTATATACCCCTGGAATTTAAGTAAACAATTTTTTTCGTATTTATCATGGTTCCAACTACTAGCATATCAAATTTGGTGGTGCTACAATCAATTCTTGTCTCAATCGTACTGGATTATTTTTTCTCCTATTGGAATTTCTCAATAAATGCATCCTAGTAGGTTGGCTAATGAGGATTTTCCTTCCCCATATTCTCCATTCAGGATGACAGGAGTGAAGTCGTATAGTTCACACTCCAAACGCAAAAGCAGGGGACCCAAATCTCGGAGGAGTCGTAAGTTGCAATTTCACTGTTTATTTCATTCTTGTTCGGCCTCGTGAAGTCTTTTATTATCGTTTTTGGCAGACTCGAGAGTGGAACGAATTACATTTTCATTGGCACGATTTCACATGGAAATGGTCCGCTCCGTTGCTAATTTATCCAGGCGGTGAGCGTAGGGTCTGGAATAAATTCGATAAAATTCGATATACCTTTCTTGGAATATATGCGTTTTTCGAGATCGTTCGAAATTCTGTGCTTATTCAATATCTCATCATGGCCGCGGAAGAGAATGTCAGTGTATATAGGCTGAAGCTAAACTGTGAATACTGCAAAAGAAATGCTAATTCTGGACCACTGTGTTTGAAATATACATCACTCTACCATAAAGCTTGCATCAACAACAAAAAAATACTCTGACGAGCCAATCAAAGAGAGGTATGAACCTAAGTCCCTCATGCACGACAGAATGAGACTGAAGAGAATGCTGAACTGACACAAACCATCACTGATAAAAGTACCGTCACTGAAGACAGAGAGATGGTAATTTCATTATTGAACGAGAAAATAATCTTTTTGGGAGACAAGTTGCAAAAGGAATGAATGAAACAACAAAATTATTACAAAGACTTATTATTATTATGAGATCCAAGTTGGATAGTGAAACCGCAAATCCGTATAGAGCCATATTTGGTATTCATCAGTATTTAAAAAACATTACAGATACATATTCCTTCAATTTCTAATGGCATTTCCTAACGTAAATCTATGATATTTTCAATGTGTTTTTAGACATATCTGTTATACGTTTCTATCAGCGATTCCTGAGATGAATCCTACATGTTTCTATGAGGTCATCCAGCTTGAAAATGAATGAGAACATATGAGATTTTATTGCAGTCATATGATTATTTAAAAAAAAAAATTCTGTGATATTGTTCCTGGCACGTTCCATATGCCCAAATACACATACAGAAATAAAGTATTTTCAAACTTCAAATGCTAATTTACATACTTTATTTTTTTCAACACTAGTGCTGATAGAAAAATACATAAATTATTCATTCATTAAAGAAGATCTGTGCAGACAGTTTTAATGCCATCTGCTCCTCGTCCGTATTTTCACAACTCGCATCCTACTATGGCTGGCTATTTGCCGATTTTGATCCAGCGCCATAAAATGTGGATTAATTAAGATCACTGTGTATTTCTGTAATATTATTTTATTGCAGGTCAATCTCGTACGTGATGGCCCTGGAGCCAAATGGCTCGCAAGGAAGTAATATCACCTATTCGCCGACTGTCGCCAGCGCGACCACCACACCTGATCCCTATTACCAAACCTACGATGTTATGACCGGAGTGCGCATAGCTGCTACCCTCGGCAGCTTTTTTGGCCTAATGGTACTCCTAGTACTGTATAAATCCAAGTCGAAGACTGAGAAGGCCATGGAGGATCCAAATTTCACAGCTGCTGCCATAGCTGAGGTAAGTGCGAAAGATATTTTTGGTGTAAATATATAATTCCCCATTGAAGAACATTGGTCTTTGTCAATTGATGAATATAAAAATAATTAGTCGGTGGTAATCCAAATGTGAAAAGGTGCATTCAGTTCAACCTCAACAGGAAATACCGAAACAAGGAAATCGTGATCCTCTCCGATAGTCAAGCAGCCATCAAAGCGTTGAGCTCTTCTAAAAACAACTCAAAGATGGTTTGGGAATGCCTAGGTAAACTTAATGATCTAGGCAGGAACAACAAGGTGACCCTCCTCTGGGTGCCGGGGCACGTCGGAGTGGAGGATAATGAACAAGCAGACACCCTGGCACGGAAAGACGCAGCAACGCCATTGATCGGGCCAGAATCATTCTGCGGACTTGGAAAATTTTACTTCCGAGAAGAACTGAATAAAGCTGAAGAAGCAATGGGAGCAACATACTGGCTAAGACTTCCAGGGCTGAGGCAGCCCAAAGATCTTCTCGGCAATTTCAACCGAGCAAGATCGAAGACACTGATTGACCTCAGTAAAACTGGTCTAAAGGCAATCACGGGATTTCCAACGGGGCATTGCAGACTCAAAGAACACCTGAGGAAGCTAGGCTTGGAGGAGGACAGCACCTGCAGATTCTGTGGGGAACATCAAGAAACACCCCACCATATATTGTGGAGTGTTGTGCTGTACATCATAGAAGATTGAATATACTGGGATCATACCAGCTGACTGTGGGAGAAATACCACGAGTAGACCCCCTCAAAATCCTACAATTTCTGAAGGAATTGAGGCTGAAGGGCTGCTGTAAACAAGAACACCTTGTGATAGCAGAATAAGATGGGACACAATAGATCTAATCAGGTCGCAGCGCATCAGTCACCATCCATTCCTACCAATACCAATACTTTTGAGAATTGTACATAATTGTTTCTCGTATAGGAAAGGAAAACTGAAATAACTCATGAAATAATCCACCACCATCGAATCCCTCACGTACAGCCACCCACACTCAAATTATTTTTCTATTGATTGTAACATAATTGATTGTAATACTCTCTCCTGTGGTACCTATACTAATAATATTTCGAACATGGCACACTAACAAAAGAGATTTAATATCAACATCATTCCATGTTTGAAAAGGTTATTCATCGATGCTTTTATCCGTGTTATGAAAATTTTAAACTCATTCATTCAGTCAATTTTCGTCGAAATATCTTTTGTACAGCGGAAACCCAGCAAGAACAAAAACATTATCTATCTGTAACACAATCAGGGCCGGGCCTAGAGGAGTTTTCGCCAGTTTGCAAATTCCAAAATGGCTCTCCTATTAGATTCTACTTAACGAAGTGAAAACTGATGCGATCAAAATAAACTACTCGATGTTTTGAACTCTTTTATTATCAGTAATAGTAGTTTATTTCATTAGGGGTCAAAGTGATACTTCACTGAGTCATAGCGTTCCATTTTCTATTACAAATCAAAATGTGCTTGTAGTTCAGAACTTACAACTAATACTGAATTAAATTTCAAATCATTCTCTAAACAGAATATTGTGTTTTATTTGTTGATCAGGTGATTTCTTTGCAGGACTTCTACAGGGACTAGCCTAAGTATAAGGTTCAGTCAAAACATTTTTGTCTGTCTATGGCGCCCAGTAACATCTTCACTGTGAGCCTCATCCTTAGCGATGCCTGGTATACATACATGTGAATTTTCCTTGCTCACCGACCACGACCTTGGCGCCCCTCGTTGGGCGCCAATTTTTATAAGGGTGATAATTTCAAAAAGAAACTTCACCCTTATAAAGTGATGCGCACGGCAAGCTCTTATGTTCGAAGGCAAAGGTCGTGGTCGGTTAGCAAGGAAAATTCGCATGTATGTACACCAGGCAGCGCTAAGGATAAGGTGTGCTCTTGCATTATTATGTTCGCAAACACCATACACTTCGAAAGCATATCTTGAAAAATATTTGAAATGATTCATTCACTGATATTGTTTGTTGCAGGTGGAAGCAGAAGAGAGGCAAATGCAGCTGGCTCTGGAAGCTACAGCATACCACCAACTGAATCCCAGAAAGTCCAGGAGATCTCTGGATATTTCCAGTATGCCAGTTGGTTGGAGTAGGAACTCCATGAGATTCTCCTCAGTCGGTGGGTACAGTAGCCTACTAGACCCACCCACTAGGCCACATTCTAGACTACCCAGTTTCATTGATGAGGATTCACCTCCTGAAGAAGTGGGATCTTTGTATGAAGATGTTTATTATAACAGGTGAGTTATGTTAATGTTCGTAGACATGCTCCATAAGATTTATGTAGATTAATAAATGAACTGACACTGGTAGTGACAAATATATTATTTATAATCAACATGTCAAACTAACCCCCTAATTAACTAAATATGACGAAAGATATATTGGGTGAAATAACGAAGTTGTTGAAAAGTGGAACATTCTCATTAAATTAAAAAAATCAAGACAATCGAGTTCATCAAAGTACCTCGAAAAAATTATCATTGGGATCTTTATTTTATTTTGCTCTCAACCTTAATATTTTGAATATAATGATTGAAAATCTACGTCTCGTAAATCCGCAATCGTCATGTGACAACTATTTCCGATCAGATCGCTATTTTTATGGCTATCATTATTAGTTCTATTAATATCATTGTTACCATTAGTATTATTATTGTCATCACCCCGTACATGTTAGTTCCAAAAAGATAGGCAACGTACCGGTACGCTTTCTGGGTTACTTGCGTATTTAGAAGATAAAAGAGTGACTAAAGTATTATTCATGGCTGGAGTCTGACTAGCTGCCTTATAAAAGTCAGTATAGAATAAACCGTTGAGCCGTTCGCACGTGTTTAAGTTTCCGGTCGTAACACATCATCTACTTTTAAATTTTGTATTGCAGTAAAATGAGATGTCTCTTGAATGGATTTTTTTCACAATTTAACTTTGAACCTTTCTGAAATAACTTCAAAATGTAAAGTGGTACCGATTGTACCAGTACCATATGTTTAGAAATTGGGTGCACGGGTTCAAATCCTGGCTGGTTCACATTTGTTTTTCAGCTTTTCAATTTCAGTAAACAGTGCTAAAAAATTATGAGTATTATTCCTTATTTAACAATATGGCTAACCATAGTAGTACTTTCACATGCAAAGTAGAGCATAACCTTTAAATATTTTTTCAGTAACCTCGACGTGCCACGACGTCCCAGCAATATTACTTGCTCATCTTCAGGCAGTTCCTACTTAGAGAGGAGAGACTCGGCAGTGACGCTTGGGTTTCCTGCCTTACCTGCGCACAAATGCAAATCGTTTCGTCACCAGACGTCGCCTTTGCCAGAAACGTACGATTTCTACTATCCGATAGACATACGGGTCACACAGCCAACTCCTGGAGGTTCTCCTCATGGAAGTAATAGGGCTCTCTACGATAGGGTTGTAGATGTTACAAATTTGAAGCCGAAGCTGGCACCTTTGGCTTCCATAAGCAGCTGTAATAGTTCACTGGGTGAGTAAATACAAAACGGGGGGTATCTAGAAAATTTGTCAGCTGTCAGCTGTCACTTCAATGGGTATTAAGATCATCTACTCCCGTGTTCACTTCCTCCTTACTTTATTCAATGTCTGTCTCGACGGTTTCTATTTTTTGTTCGAATAGGTTAGCCATAACACAGAGCCATTTTTTCTCGAAACCTTCTGTGTTTTCCAGGACCATCTCTTCCATAATCTTCGCATTTTCTTGAAGTTATTGTTTCGAACTCTTCAAACTTTCTTGGAGTTCATCTTTCAAGGCACAGAGTTTGTAAATTATCGAGCCTGAAGCTATCCGAGAGTATTTTCTGGAAAACGGATTTATTACCAGTTGCTTCAAATTCCCTCTTCTCCAATTCCTCCTTCAAATCGGCGACCTTCAAGTCCACAAGACACACTTTCCTTGTCACATTTTTGCCATTTAGTTCTCTGAATAATTATATTTTTCTACATTGATGCAAAAAGCAAAACTTTATTGAACTATATTTAGTGGAAAAAAAATTTCTTTATTGCACTAGTGCAATAAAGTTTTTATTGCACTCATCTGTCATTCTGCTTCAACGTGCTGTCATAATGACAAACAAAAACGTTCAAACCCACTACATATTTAGCAGATATTCTGTGAGATTGGCAATACGTTTTGAACAGTTACATATTTTATATTATTTTGTATTAATGTTAGCAGCCAGATTCAAACAAACAATGCCTTCCCGAGAAAAACTCCATAATAAAAAATGATCCGATTTGTTCTAAACCGTCTACCTGCATAGAGCAAACTGTATGTACTATGACCACACCTCGTGCTAAAATACACGCTCACTGCTACTATGAATTTGATTTTTATAATGCAACTGTGGTTATAGAAACGTCAGTAAAAAATTATTTCTGACAATTACAGAATTGAAAGTTTTAAAATGAGTATTATTAATGGAAAATAGATGATAGTGATCTGTTTCAATGCAAATCGATAGTAATAATCAATTATTTAAGTTGCGCTTTTCATTTTCCAACAGCTAGCGCCTTACCTTAATGAATCATTTTTTGCTTTTTGCATGAACGTAGAAAAAATATTGTATGTAACACGTCGAGTGCAATAAACACTTACTTTTTGCACTTGTTGCATAAATAACTATTTATTATTTCACCGACATATCAGTCTATTCCACGACAAAAGTTCATGTCTCAAGAGTTAAAAACATTCACCTTTGCGATCGCCAGTCTATTTTGCACGAAAAATGGTACGTATATCAGTTTATTTTTTCGCAATACGTGCTGTCCGCTTCACGAACACCAAATTGATCCAAAATTAGCAATTCTTATACCAATAAGTATTAATAAAAATACCCTCAACGGTATGCTAATTTATTCATTCTGAAAATTTACAACAATCGACTCTAATTTATTTTGAAAACCTGATGTCGTCAGTGAGTCGCCTAATATCTGACCTTGATATACTAAACTTTATAATATAACCCGAGTTCTTTTCAAACATTCCCGTCTCTTCCTTCAGAATTCCTCGAAGGGTCCTTTTTCCACTTGCGCCCATATAAAGCAATCAAGAACCATTTCGAACTCGGAGTCTGTCGAAATTGCAACATTACAAAAAGCTTATTGTTTTTCTAGGTAACGACTACCCTGATTTTGAGGAACAATCTTGTGCGAGCGACTCGGTATTCCAAGAGGAAGAAGAGAATACCGAGAACGAAATTGACGAGTTTAGTACCGACAGTGACGTCAACAGTGAAGACGGTGCCTGCTATCGAGGCAGGCCTAGACTGAGCATTTCTCTGGAATCCAACACCACACCAACGAGTGAGAGACCACCTTGTGAGTTGCCGGAGTTTAGCAGGTCGTCTAGGTCTTCTCTAACGATAGTAGAAAATCAAAACAGAAAACTTTCCCAATTATCTTTGGCCGACAGTGTTTGTGGACAGTTGGACGAAAGAAAAACTTGGACTCAGGAAACATTATTTTGAGAGTTGTTTGAGAGTGGCCATATTGGAATCAAGAAGGTTATTCCATGTATGAAAATTGAACATATCATTGGAAACTTGGTCCAATTGGCAAAGCGTTTAACTTTGTAACTTTGTGAAGGAAACACAAAACTGTACCTACGAAACTAGGGAACTTTCTCTCCGACTGTCTACCATTATTTAACAGGACAAAAATTCTTTTGAAGTGAGAGAGTAGGTATAGGTTTACATCAGGGCCCAAGAAAGGCAATAAACGAAAATTTTCAGTATCTGTTAAGTTCTTCTTATACATACTGTTGAAAGTTGAAACAAGATTTGTTAGCATTAAATAAGAAATAAAACAACCTACCTACATTTTTATAATTGCTAAGTATCGGGTTTTTGACGAGATCGGATTTTAGGATGAATCTACTATATAAAATTCAAAAGGTAAATTCATCTGCCAATTCCGCGAATAATGTTATGTTGTTATTTGGTATTGTTATAAAGTTATGGCGGAAGATGTGTACTTGAGTGAAAATAGTTACTTCTTATGTTATTACAGTATTATAACCAGTCGTTAATTGAAGCGAATACTTACCCTACCAAAAAAAAACAGCACAAAATTGACATGGTGTCGGTGTGTTCTTTCAGTGACTGAGTGGAAGCTTGAGTGACACTATAACACTCATTCAGCTTTCACTGAACTTTCACTGAATGTTCGCCTCCCATAAGAAAATCATGGGAATTGAAATTCAGGGAAATTTCTGAGTGGCTGAGTGAAAAAATTCAATCACTCAGCTTTCACTGAAATTTCACTTAACTTTTTGCTCACTTAGAGCACATTGTCAATTTCGGAGTTTTTCGGATTTTTTAACAAAAAAGTGCACTTTTTTTCTAACACTTTTTGCTTGAAAAAAAACGACACATTTTTTGTAGTAAAATTCAGTTGATTTCCTCTTCAATTATCATATCTACAATTGCTTGTTTTAACTCTGCGTCACTTTGATATTGTCTGGATGCGTCATACGCTATGATTCCCCGTTTAAGTCCAATTTTCGACTTATAACAGTGCCTCCGATTATTTTGTTTTGAACGCAAAGTTGCACGAGTGTAAGAGATATCAGTCTGCTTTGATGGAGCACCTTCCAACATTCCAAGAATAGAGACACACCATTCAATGTAATTTTTCGTCGGCGATGTTTCAATTCAGTTTAGTAACGACTCTAATGCAAAAATGTTCCAGATCTTGTTCACACATTTCTGTTTGAAAACGAATAGATTGTTAGGAATATTTTCAGTAGTAATATACCGAATATTCCAAAAAAAATTTTTTACATGCCCGATAACCTAAAAATCGATTTTGACACGCGTCACGTGATCGTTGTTATGGCGTCAAATTAAATTAAAATGCTTTGAAAAGTGGGGTAAGATGAGACATCACACAGTTATTTGAAAAAGTTGCTTAGAATTTACTTTTATGTATATAGACGAAGTTTGAAGAGATAATGCGCGAAAATTGAAAATGGCTATTTTTTTAATATTTTCCTATCTATTTAAAAATATTTTCTTTTTCTTGTGAATAACTTAACTAAACTGAATCATTTGTATTCCAATAATAATAATAAAACTTTCTCATTTCCTCCACTCCAGAAAGCACTGAATAAAAAAAAATTTGTACAACTCTCATTAAAAATTACGTTTTCAATAATTCATTGACATAAGAACTAAAAACTGACGTTTTCTCAGTAATATAGATCTCGCTAATAGAAACACTTCAATCAGATATTATAATCAGAACACCTACTCAAGAGGAATCATTTATTAAAGTTCACACATGTATTTGGCCGTTTGTGCAATTGGTTATACTAATTCCTTTTAAACTTACAAACGAAGTAGTATTCAGTCCAACTGTAGGAAGGTTCTTCATCACTGACAAATAATGATATTCATAAATAAAGTGCGTTGGGGTTTATTATAGTTGTAAGTTGTGTCAGTCAAAATATATAAAGATCTACTGTCGAATATTATAGAACATTCAATATTATTATCACAAACTATGCAAGAAGAAGCTCTCCTCTGAAAAAAGTTATCTAATCAAAAACAAAATTGGGATCAGAAAAAAACATTGATAATTTTACGAAGAACTCGGTTCAAATATGTAGGAATAGGTCTACTGTCAAATGTTACATATTGAACAGATATAATTAATATCACAGAATATACAAAATTTTTGGGAACACAAAATACCATTGACAATTATAGCTACTTGTGGTTATAAAACAACTCTGTTGAAATATGTAGAGATCTAATGTCAAATATTAGAGCTACTAATGATATCATAGAATATGCAAGAAGCTGTCCTCTGAAGAAAATTCCCAAATGCCATACAATATTTTTGGGAACAGAATAAACCATTGCGAATTTTATCTGCTTGTGGTTACAAATAACTGTCAAGAAACGCACGGATCTGCGGTTACATTTAACTACGGATACATTTCAATTTTTTTTTAATTGTCTTTCATTATGAATAATACCTTCCAATTACCTACCTACTCATGATGGATCCGAAAATATTAGAAACGTCATAATTATCTGAATAATTTATTTTTGATACTTTCAGTAGAGACCTAAGTTATCAAAAAACAATATTTCATGTGAAATACCCTTTTTTATTGTTTTTAGAAACGTAAGTGACCTTGTACCTTAAATAGTTCATCCAGTCTCCAGGAAAAAAGACGTACAAAACAAGCAAATTAAAATTTCACTGCCACCACGGCCAATTCACACGGAGTTTACATCTCACCTATATATAGTATATAATATGACAAACACAAAATTTGATCGATAGAACTTACATATAATGATTAGATATATACAAATATTAAGAAAGGAAAAATTATACTGGGTGTTGCATTTAAAAAACTGACATAGGTCAACTCTTGAAACAATTGAATGTGAAAACGAAATGAATTCAGCTAAAAAAAATGATCTTGGTGAAAACAACTTGTCACTTGGTATAATCTTTCATTTTGGGAGTGAACCTTTTGCGGTCCAATTATATTGTCATAACCAAGGAAATGAAAAACAGTCATTTCAAAACATGCAGAGAACAAAAACACGGCCAAACCTAAAACAAAAAAGTAGCGACTTTGACCAAAGCCAGCGTCGGGGCTAACTTGACAACGGACCGGAACGTGATACAAAGAACATTTTTCCAAAACAAATATTTTTTCTATACACTTTTTTTAGCCGTATCGACTTTTTCTATTTCTTGCACATTAACCCATCATAATTAACCAAGGAAAAAATATGTGAAAACTGTTTCCAAATGTAGAACTTTATTCTCGCTGAAACCGTAAGAAATAATTTTGCAAATCGCGGTTTTTTTTTAATACTAGGAGGTGATGACGCTAATATTAGAATACACGGTTCAGATCTGACAGATATAAATAATAAAAAATTCATTATGAATTATTATGAAACGTTCTTCGTTTGACTGGGTAATCAAGATCTATTATATCAGGAATGCCAATAACTTCCATTTAAATAATATTCATTCAAATTAAGGCAAAAATAATCTCATCTCGAGTTCTATAGAAACATACAACAAACTTTCTGATGATATAAAAAAATCAAAGTCTATTTATATTTTCTTGAAAAAACAAACAAAATTTGTTATCATACTGATGTTCATTAATATATTCATATTTGAAGTTTTTAAATTTGTTAACTTTTATCAATTTTGAAATTATCAAACTTATTATATTTTTAGATATGTTCAATGATCCTTATACCAGAACCTGTTCTGTTTGGGAGGTGTATTATAGATAAATAAATAAATGAATAAATAAATAAATAAATAAATAAATAAATAAATAATATTAGTAAAGAGGTTCTATTTTATCATGAAATCGTTTTTTCAGATACTGACAATTATCCTGTTTCCCAATATTGTTATAGTATGTCTTCCAATATACTCCTGTGCTACTATATCTCAATATTTTTCAGAAATGCTCTGTCATGCCATTTTCGCAGGGAAGAAAGTTATAAACAGCATTTATGAGCTAACGAATACGAATTATTTATCATTTCTTAGATAGCTTTGTGGTTCATTTGTGTAAGCTTCTGTGGAGTGGCTGCTGCATTAATTTTTATGTTTGTCAAAATTCTTTGTACTATTCTGTTATAAAATAAAAAATGGAAAATATCGGACACATACAGGGCAAAGATGTAATAATGGATGACTAGTTTAGAATACTGGTCGATCTACTTATTTTTAGTTTGCTTGCTGAAAAAATCTGGTATACCTACTGTCAATAAAAAAGTAGGTACTCTCCAAAACTGAGAGAAGAATCTTTATTATTAGTATATGCAAATATTTCGAAAACATTTATTTTGTATAGAATATTTACAACTGTCGTAGTAATTGTAAAGAGTGGTTTCGAAAAACAATGTGTTAGAGTTTACGATTTTAGAATGTGAGTGATGTGTATTACCTCATTTTTATCTGAAATTTTCGCGATCCACCTAAAAACTGCATCAATCAAATATCTAAGATTACTCATATGTTTTTTTTTGATATATAGTGCGTTACTATGTACATAGGATAGGTGTGTATATAACTTCAAGAATGGTTGTGGATAAACCGTAATCGAATTTTGGAAATGAAAAATCAAGGCAGATCGTCATAGTTACCATTATTAACATAATTTGGATATACCATAGGTTATAATAACGACCATTCGAAGTTCAATATTCATCTATCTTCCGTAATTTTTATAAAATTAATCAAAAAGTGACCATTATGTTCAGAATGAGAGTGGAAGACGTTTACCTAATTTTGAATAAAAAAAAAAACGAAAATATGTATGTGTTAATATGTAGCAGAGCTATGTGAATGTCTATTGTACAAACAAAAAACACTGTATAGAGAATATGCTGAACTATTATTTTAAAGTGATGCAATATTCAATAAATGTTTCAATTGTTGTTTGTTCCTTTTGTGACGGTATAGTGTAGAAGAATCACGAAAAAAAGAAAGAAAAGGAAGAGTATTTCTCTATTGAACTGAAATAATTCTGATTCGTGTTAGGTCTTGCATAAAATTATGTGTAAATATAGACAATTTGAGAATGTTGTCCGTTTCACGGCCAGCGGGCCATAATGCGCCCGCGGGCGGTAAAGTGCCACTTTACGCACGCTCGCTAGTGCATAAATATCATTTACCTACTATCAATATGTAATGTCAGTTATTACGATACTGATATGAGTTTTGTAATAAGATACTTTGTTGTTGCATGACTCTAATATCATTAATTAAAAATATTGACTAATTTTGAGAAAATAATTAACATTATTGATGGTAGGTAAAATATTGTACAATATTTGTGTTGTAAATTCATATGACGATAATCGATGAGTTATCAAACTCGGCCTAAAGGCCTCGTTTGACAAATGTTCCATCTCATATCGTAATATGAATCTTTACGACACTTATATCGGACATTTGATGGACCCTAAATCAAAAAGTAAGTGAAAGCGAGGCGTTTTGACTTTAGATTTGTGTTCAGTAACCTTGAAATAACACAAACAAAATTTGGTCAAAATTGGGTTTAATACCCCAAACTGCAATTTTAACCTGAGTACTTATACTTAAGTAGGCATTGATAGTAGATGTCATGTCAACTATCGAGCATACGTAATTTATTTGCTACTCAATAATATTCATATTTACACCAGTGTTGTTATTCTGAAAATATTACATGGCCTTCACAGAAAAAATTGTAAAGTGTTCACACAGATCTCTCTGGGAGGAAAAATACAAAACGAACTACCTCCGAATATAAAAAGTTTATTTGAAAAACATGATATAAAATGTTAATACTCAACAAAATAAGTGACTCTGGTGATAAAAGGAACGGCATTTTGAGATTAATACAAGCTATTCGTGAGACCTATTAATTAATGGCAATGCTATTACTCAAGCAAACAAATCACCTCGTAAATTGTAATATATGGCTTTTCTGTAAAAAATTTCAGCACGAGTAGAACCTAAAATATATACTCTACAGATAATTCCAGTAACTATGAAGGCAAAGTGAGCTTTGCAGTGTTCGTCATGAGACAGAGCTCACCTCGCCACGAACATTGAATGAAAATTATCATTTGGCGTCCACTGAACATTTTGTTAAAATAATGATAGTTCTGTATTTCACACATGGATGGCAGACAGAAATACAGTCGAAATCGTCATCGTTATTTTTGTCTTCTAATAGTGGTCAGAAAAAGGAGAGTGTCTGATCCCGAAGCTGTGTGCTGGAGAAATATCAATTTCCACCTGGAACAGAAAAAAAGACATAGTGAAAGAATGTGACAATGTTCAGATATGTGCCAAACTGATAAAAAGCCCAAAGGACCTAGCACTTCTCTTATGGAAAATGGCCTTGGAATAATTTTTTTGAAATTTAAGTATGTTGTAGTATTCCATTACCTTATCAGAAGTGTCCATTGCCCCGATACGATCCTATAACTAGTTTTCGAAATATTTGGTGTTGAAGTTGAAAGTGTTCATTTTTATTCAATTACTTTTCACGCAATTAGAATATTCAATAATTTTTTTTCCAGCGTTCATCATTCATATCCTCCGAAACAATATTCTTCACACAAAAATGAGCCCAATCGATAAACAAAATTTATTAGATTACCAATTACAGTATTTTTGAGTCACCCTGTATATTCCGAAAACGAATACAACTCAGTTGAAGACCAAATATGAATCTGTATCAATTTGGAGATACCTACCGGGTGATTCAATAGAAATGAGCAGAATAAAATGCTGAAATATGTTTTTTTATTGAAATTACCCCATACCTCAAAATTTTGTCAATTAAATTCTTCGATTTTCTGTCACTTTATTGAGAGGTGATATTCGAATTGAAACTTTATATGCCCTCTATGGCTACCTTTCGAATTATAACGCACCAAAGTTACCAAATACTTTGCTTCTCGGAATACTACCTACACAAAACTAAATATTCGCGGCCGGTTTATTTAACTGTTAAACTGACACTCTTTGAAATTATGCAACAAGTTATCGATATTGACCGAATATTTTGAAGTACTTTAGTCAGATATCTGAACACAAAGCTCAGAGTTCTTTTGGGAGATCGTTTTTACTCTTTTTACTCCCATATAAACCTACAACGTAAGCTGATTGTGGCAATTACCTGTCAGAAAACGACTACTCCCCTGGCTAATACCACGACGGGTATTGAATTATATCCAACAGATACTTGTGCAATGTACCTCATTGCAGAGGAAACGATTGCAGGTGCTCCCTGTAACCAAATAGCAGATTTTCTTTTTTTTATTCGGACAGGGAGACCACCTGCAGACTATTTTCGAGGTTCTTGCCTCGTCATCAGTACATGGTAGGTCACTACAAACAGCTTTGAAGCCATCTGTTCCCCGTCCGAATCACACCACAATCCGTCCATTTGGCCAAGCTGGTCTCGCGCTGATAAAACGGGTGTAAACCGCTCCACCTGGTGGCGAGTAGATCAAGAAGCACTCATCACAATCTCCGAGTTGAGAGATACAGTGAGATATCTGAACACAAAGCTCAGAGTTCTTTTGGGAGATCGTTTGATAACGATAGTCGTCGCCGACCGATGTATTTACCCTTTTTACTCCCATATACACCTACAACGTAGGCTAATTGTGGCAAATACTGACTGTATCTCTCAACTCGGAGATTCGGAGTGCTTCTTGATTCACTCGCCACCAGGTGGAGCGGCTTACATCCGTTTCATCGGCGCGAGACCAGATTGGCCAAATGGACGGAATTGTGGTGCGATTCGGACGGGGAACAGGTGGCTTCAAAGCTGTCTGTAGTGGCCTACCCTGTACTGATGACGAGGCAAGAACCTCGAAACTAGTCTGCAGGTGGTGGTCACCTTGTCCGAATCAAAACAAAATTCTGCTATTTGGTTACAGGGAGCACTTGCAATCGTTTTCTTCTGCAATGAGGTACATTGCATAAGTTGGATATAATTCAATACCCGTCGTGGTATTAGCCAGGGGAGTAGTTGTTTTCTGCCAGATATTTGCCACAATTAGTCTACATTGTGCTGTAAGTATCAGAATCATTCTTTTTGTTTCTTCTGCAGGTTTTTTAGAAATAAATACCTAACCAAAAAGTAAGAAATTTGACCGAAAGATAGTCTGACGGATAATTTAATAATAAAAATTTGTCAACTAAAGGTTAGATCCTGGCAGTGTCTCCACTATCGACTACCCGGCAACATAATCATAACAATCAATCGAGGCCCGTCATACAATTTAATAAAAATGTAGCTATTGCCCTCTACCAGTATTCAGTGTAATTCATAATTTTATATGAATGAAGATTTCAACAAAATTACTGAAAGCCTTCAACACCTTACCGTTATTTGCAGACAAGCTGTTTGACCACTCGCTATATATACGCGTCTGGTACAGAAAACACGCTCATTTTGCAACTTGTTATATTATATGAATGGCTATTTTATTTATTTTGTTGGCATTGTTAATTTCTTCAACCGGCTGCACACTTAGCAACCCTCAAAAGTCTTCGAGAGACTTGTGCGAGCTGGTGAAGACATAGCCGTTACCCATCAAAGTGCACAAGACGGGTAACCACGCTGGAATTCCAATCCATGCTCCTCGGATGATTTGGACGAGAAGCAAGCGATCTTCTACCATCGAGCCACCACGGCCTTTATATAAATTGTCCCGAAATATTACAAACTTCTTAACACATTCGTGGACAGAAGGAGTTCGAAAGACGTCGAAAAATCATCACCCATTTTTTTTACAGAATCGAGTATATTTTTGTCCAAATGTGACGAATTGTATGAAATATTTTTTTTTTCAAAAAACAGATGACGGCTATAACACATATTTCAGGTCTGCTGGGGACGGTTTGGCACAACATGAAATGTCTGCTATAGCAGGCGTGTCGCAACGCTCATGAATAGCAGGCGTGTCGCAGCACTCATGACGGCTATAGCAGGCGTGTCGCAGCGCTCGTGACGGCTATAGCAGGCGTGTCGCAGCGCTAATGACGGCTATAGCAGGCGTGTCGCAGCGCTCATGACGGCTATAGCAGGCGTGTCGCAGCGCTCATGACGGATATAGCAGGCGTGTCGCAGCGCTCATGACGACTATAGCAGGCGTGTTGCAGCGCTCATGAAGGCTGTAGCAGGCGTGTAGCAGCGCTCGTGACGGCTATAGCAGGCGTGTCGCAGCGCTAATGACGGCTATAGCAGGCGTGTCGTAGCGCTCATGACGGCTATAGCAGGCGTGTCGCAGCGCTCATGACGGCTATAGCAGGCGTGTCGCAGCGCTAATGACGGCTATAGCAGGCGTGTCGCAGCGCTCATGACGGCTATAGCAGGCGTGTCGCAGCGCTCATGAGGGCTATAGCAGGCGTGTCGCAGCGCTAATGACGGCTATAGCAGGCGCGTCGCAGCGCTTTTGACGGATATAGCAGGCGTGTCGCAGCGCTCATGACGACTATAGCAGGCGTGTCGCAGCACTCATGACGGCTATAGCAGGCGTGTCGCAGCGCTCGTGACGGCTATAGCAGGCGTGTCGCAGTTCTAATGACGGCTATAGCAGGCGTGTCGCAGCGCTAATGACGGCTATAGCAGGCGTGCGCAGCGCTCATGACGGCTATAGCAGGCGTGCGCAGCACTCATGACGCCTATAGCAGGTCTGTCCACGAACGAATGTGTTCTGCTATAGCAGGCGTGTCGCAGCGCTCATGACGGCTATAGCAGGCATGTCGCAGCGCTCATGACGGCTATAGCAGGCATGTCGCAGCGTTCATGACGGCTATAGCAGGTCTGTCCACGAATGTGTTAATTTTCTGTATTTATGCACTCCACAAAAGATGTCCTATATTTGAATTTCTCATCTACTCTACACTGCCGTAAGTGCACTATTCTACTCGTGCTACTGAATCTAGTGCATGAATATTTTATATATCTACCAAGGCTTACAATAATTAGGCAATAGTCATATACCTGCAAATTTTCCACTAAAGTAAGCAAGTTAGTTTCATACGGTTAGTTGGAAGATGTAGTTGACGATAGTCCTTAAAATAATAGAGACGTTTTTTCCCGTCGCAGACACGAGTTCTGGGTGCCTAAATATGGGGAATGTCGTATGCCGAAAGAATGACTTGGAGCATGTCTCAGATGAGAGTTGACCTGAATAAAAACATTGTGTTAAAATAACACAATTACCAAAAAGTTTATAAAAGTTTACTCATTTACAATTATTGTGGTATTTAATTTTTCAACGAGACGTGAAAAATGCAATCAATGAATTACACATATTCAGTTTGTTTCCTGATTCAACTTTATATGGTACATAAAAGTCGAGTCATTATTTTTCAAATATTGCTCATAGGGAAATTTATACATATCTTCTACTGGAAATTATTTTTTTGGTTAATGTCCAGTAGGTAAATTTCCTTTCCAGAAATCCAATTAAAGTTCCAATTTTCAAATGTCTCCATTGTTCAGAAAAATTGAAGTAAATGTACAAACATAGGGTGACTAGCGACGAAACAACAAACTTCAGCGGTTTCAAAATTCTTGGTAGTTAAAAATATGACTTAGGACAGTAAGGAAAGACTACTTTCATTAAATAATCCGACTTTATGTTTTTACTTGCAAAAGACTATAATAGTACGCTGTGCATTCCATAAATGAAAGAAATCGATTGGGACAATATCATACCCTATTCCAGACGCCAGAAAAAAACATCCATATTTTTCAAGTATCTCCGTAAGGATATTCCTGATCGTCTCTTGAGTTAGCACATCGCTGAGTATGTAGGCCGAAGCGCCAACCTGAACGTAAAATGAGTGGTTGAAATTTGGACAAGCAAATATTGGAGCTTTTATGAAAACGTTCTTGACTGCCTGGAAAGAGGTCCCAATTATCGTCCCAATTGAATACTTTTCCCTTCCTCAACTCTGGCCGACAGAAAGAACATTTTTCCTTATTGGAGGTCAGGTTAGCTACCTTCAAACGCTAAAAGATTTCTTATAAAATTTCAACATGTTTTTCAAAAGTTGGAGTCGTAACAAATATATCGTCCAAACAAAAAGGTTCGAGGTCACGAGCAATAATGTTATTAACAAGTGTCTGGAATGTGGCTAGGCATTAAGGAGACCAAAAGGCATGCGCATGAATTGATACAATCCACGAAATGGTCTAGTAACGGCTGTATATGGCCTGTACTTTGGATCCTGATGGGTTTCAATGGAAGAACAGTCCAATCTCGGAAACTCAAATTGCAATATTACTTTTTATTGTCTATACTTGACAGTCAACAATTTTTTTTAAACAAAATCTGATTACAATTATTAGACGAACAAATCTGGCGATCTTGAATATTTCCAATAGATCCAACTCTTCCACCAATCTCTACTTGCCAATTAGCACTCCGAATCTCCAGAGAGCTCAAGGCTTGCACCAAAGGTGAAACAGGATAATCAATACCGCTGTTTGATCGGTTCTTCTTGAACCAACTTGATCTTATGCTGAACTACTGTAGTAACCCCAAAATGACAATATACAGTACAAAAATAGCTGCTTTTCAACGAGTTCATCCAACGAAGTACCTTGTTCCAAGGTCAAATGAACTCTAGAACGGATCTTTGAAGAAGCTAGCGCGAGTACGTTAGGAAGCGATTCCAAAATAACGAAGGCTTTAAACCCGGAAAAAAATATGGTCCAAGAGCCTGGTGCAGACTTTTGTCAGTCATTTCCTATCAGGTGATAACTCGTGAAAGCTTTTGAGAGTTGTGAAATGATACGCCTTTCAACGCCAGCTGCGGTTAAGTAGCCTTCCACTCACATAGAATAAAAAAATATTTTCAATCATATCTTCCCAACTGAAAATTTGTAAAATGATAATCGACATAATACTTGAAAGAAAAAAAGAGTCAGCTGGATGTGAGGTGGTGGAGTATAAGCTGATCACACGAACATGAAAAAATGTTTGAGTGTTGCTTCGCCAGTTCTTGTCAAAGTTCGTATGTTCAGATATAAAAATGTATTGAAATTATTGATTTGATTTCAATCTAACATTGACATTATTTCAATTCTTTTAAAATATGAACAGTATGTTCATAAAATCTGAAAGACAAACTTTAGTCGCTTTTTGCCCATTGTTCAAGATAACCTCTTGGAAGGTTTCTTGTTGATGATGGGAAAAATTGTCATTACAAATTGGAATGGAATGTCATGAACAAGTCATTATGAAAGTCCGACAATAAAACGTTTGCGAGTTCATTAACGTACATTTGATTAGAAAATGATCAAAATGGAAGACAATAACTTTTCAAATGATGTTTTAATGAACTTCATTATTCATGGTCATTGTGATGACGAACTGATTGTACAAAGAATGATTAATATACAGAGTATTCCAAACTCGATAGTCGTGTTTGGAGACCTGGGGCTTCAACTTGAATTCAAATACCTCCTTATCTATCATTCAAACCGGACTCGAATTTAAATTATCTGCATTTGAATATGCATCATAATCCTTTTTCAATACTTCTTTTTGAGAGAAACACCATGAATATAGCTGATTGTCAAAAAAAATTCCATCACTTTTGTATCTATCGGTAAAATTAAAAATTTCGAACGACCCTCTATAATGGAGAACGAATTCCCTCAGATATAATATATACATGGGACCAGTGGCGCAGCCAAGATTTCAGTTTGGGGAGGATCAGTTATCAGAGCTTTTTTTTCGATATTATGAATAACACTAATAATTTAGTGGCTTTGGGGGGGGACTGCATCCCAAAGCCCCTCCCCTGGCTGCGCCAATGCATGGGACATTGTCAAACTGAATTAAAAATGTCAGCTTTTCATGAATCCAAATACTGCAGTAAAAAACATAGAATTGAAGCTATGATTCGCACAAAAAAATAAGGAAATCAATGAATTTTTCGAAAACCACTGAAGATAGTTATCGGGAGGTATCATACAAAAATAATCGAGAAGCAATAGCTCATAGCGAAAAATGCAATAATATACAGGGTGTTCTATTTGAAAAATATCAAATCGATAGAATAGAACTAATTACCCAAGATCCCAAATTCTCAAAATAATCCCATGTTCCGTTCTCAATATACCTGTTGTAGGCAATCAAGTATGAATTACGATTACACTATTTACCTTTTCGGGCGAGTACACTCCTGGTCCTGGAATATTATCATTGTGTGGAACATTCACCCTTCCTCCAATAGTATAAGAAGGAGAATGCGTTTTATAATTTTCAGGATCTACCGAGTTGTATTGTCCTGGTGCAGGGTTCTTCACACGTTCGTCCACCGGTTCCTTTGTCCTTCCAGAGATAGTATACGCAGGGCCGGACTTGTCCCTAACGGCCGATGGAATGTTGTACACATTCGGGGCTGAAAATATTTAAGTCAGAAATACGAAAACATCGATTGTACGAAAAGCATCAAAACTGAAAATATTATTATTAGTTTATGAATAGAATCAATAGGAAATAGTAAAAAAAAAACTCATTAATTGAATTGATTTCTTGAGTTTAAGATCGCAGAGTAGGATGACACCTGCACATGCGAATGTCTTAGAGTCGATTATTTGTAGATTTTTTTCTAAAATATAGAAGTTGTTCGGCTGCCAAAAGTGTAATCCTGAGGTTGCCCGTGTTAAATGTTTTATTTTTTTCACATGTTTTTACCTCTATATGCAGCTCAAGCAAATATAATATAGTACCTACACCACCTTTTCCAACATTGATTTCTCATAACTTATAACTTCCACATAACTGATATTTGATTTAGATTCTGATACATCATTTGACATTCTGAGGCAGATAACAGATAATTTTGCCAGTAATAGAGGTGATAGCACAATGAGAACATTTCTTCCAAAAAAGGCCATCCTCCAAATGAAAATTAAATAATTTACGTGGTGAATATTTTTTTATGAAAAGCAATTATTATATTAGCTACCTGCAAAATACCCATTCGAACTTTTATATTTGAATTTTGTTGATGGAAGTTGAAAGTAATTGAGAAACATGGGAGGTGGTGGGTTATCAAAGATTCAAAGGAACGTTCCCATTTCCATTTTATGATTAGTCTTTCGATTATTAGAAAAGTATTTAGAATGGTTGTTTATGAACGAACTTTCTCAAAGTTATAGGTGCAACGAAATAGACTAGACTTGAAGTACGATAATAATTCATTGATTGCGGTTTAGCAGTGAAAATGGTCGAATGTGTTTTCATTGAATTACTCAAATTAAAAGGCATCTCTTGAAGTTCCCCTAAAAATGTATAAAGAGGTGTCAGATCTGGGCTATTTTCAGGTCGTATCAGGTTGGCTATGAAATTATTTATCGATTTGGACGTTTTTCATCTCAGCACGGTTTTTGATACCAGTAAAGGAAAGCGTACTACGAAAATTTCATAACTGGGGAATTATTTGATATCCCCCGCCCTTCAACTCATATGTCATATGTCATGTCAGGACGATCATATGTAAAAAAATACTGCCGGGCATTTTGAGCACCCCCATACAGTGGCTAGTATTGGCAAATTGCAGAAGGATGATATTCAACAGTTACTTCCAAATATGTTTCTTGTATTCGAAAAACTAACCCTGAAATGAGTATGGGAACATTCAAATAATTATCTCAGGAATAGCTTTTCTTAGAAGGTATAAAAAAGCAGTTGAAGCTGAATAATTGCAGGTGATGTTAAAAAGGTATAGAAGGGATAGTCGTTAGTGTAAGAAGTAGAAAAACCAACCAGGTGACTCCAAGGGTTTTTCCGCCTGGACCTTGGCTCCGAAACTGAATTTTGGAGAGTTTTCGTGTAAAACTTTATCGGCAGTATTGTAAACGTTGGGTGCTGTACATAGTGTAAAGAAGGTGTATAAATGGTTATAAATAATTAATAAATGATGTTGTGGAAATAATATTAATGATTCGAGTTTAAATGAGATTAATGTACCAAAAACAGAAATAGAATAAAATAATTCTGTCTAAAATCAGAAGATGATGCTTATACAGTGTGACCCATTCAAAATGGAAGCACCCAACAAAACATTCATTTTTTAATCGATTGGAATGATTTTTTTTCATTAGGTAGATATTCAAAAAGACACCAAATTCTTTTTTCAGAGTAAACTATTCTTATTTTTCAAGGTCAAAAATGAAAAAATTATTAGCAATTTTTTTAAAAGAAATCTGACTGCATCGCTGGATTCGCTACATTTTGAAATGGTTCATATCAAAATTACATTGAAATGAGTCAATCAATAAAAAAGTTATAGGGGAATGGAATTTACGAAATATGCCGTTTTATCAGAGTTTCATCGAAATCTGCCAATACATAAAAATAAATAATATATTATGAAATAAAATGATATTTTCCTGAAATACCATTAACATATTTTTAAAATTTTATTATCTCATGATTCTCTTACTTTCAAACAGATTCCGATAAAATTCTGAAAAGTGATATTTTTAGACTTCCTGAATACAGTGGCGTACTCCAAATTTCGATAAAAGTTTTGAAAATTTAATTGGCGGGTTGATTAAACGGTATATTTTTCATGGTTCATTGCCCACCTATAACTTTTTTATTGATTGAAGAATTTCAACGAAATTTCAACATGAACCATTTGAAAATGTCACAAATCCAGTGGTGTAGTCAGACTTTTTTTCGCTAATTTTTTTTTTAGATGAAAAAGAATATTTGGGCCTAGAAATGGAGATTTATTTATGAAATTTGGTGTCCTAGTGGACTTTTTGAAAAATCATTCCAATCGGTTGAATAATGTAAGTTTAATAAAGATGCTTCTATTTAAATGGGTCACACTGTATGATGACTGATGATATTTTTTCCAAAGTTACAGAGCGAATCATTTTGACTTGAAAAATGCATTGGAGGAGATATATCTGAGATAAACAGTTCATATACCTATATTATGAATTGTTTCAAGAATACACAGAAGAATGAAATAAAAATAAAATTTCAACTAACCCGGGGTATCAAAAGGTTTGATGAGATCAGATTTTACTCCAAAACTATATCTTGGTGATTTATCAAGCAATAATTTATCTGCTTTTGGAACATCGTATACATTTGGTGCTAGAAAATAAAATAAAAAATGAATGAACAGACAAGTGCAATTTGTAGTAACAAGAAAATAACTCCAGCATTTTTATTCCAAGATATAAAAGCTTTTTTCCAATAGGTTACGTCCTTTATGCGCGGAAATTTAAAAAAACTAACAAGTGTTTCAGAAAACATCATAATGTAGGAAAAAAATTGGTAACATTTTTGTCGAATTGATTCTATAACTTTTAGAATTTTTATATTTGATATTTGAACTTTGAATATTTCATGAAGCGAATAGTCCGCTGAGATATAATAGAAAAACGATCGTCAGTTATGGTGAGTTTATACAGCAAGTAAAATAAAATAAGAAATAAAATAAAGTAAGACGCAAAGTAATAATTTTTGGAGTGTTTATACAGCAAAGTAAAATAATATAAGAAATAAGAAGCTGCCAATCAAAATTTGGAATTTTATATTGGCACTACTTCAAAAACACTCAGCCTTTTCCTATTTCTATTCAAAGGTCTTATTTTAAATCAACAGAGCTATGCTTTATTCATTAAATAAAACTCTACCGTTGCCATTATTAATCTTATAATGAAATCTTCGCCCTATAACAGCATCTTTACCATGCTACAGAAGTTTAATGGCGATTTTCGATATTGGCAATACAAATAATAAATAATGCAATAAGAAAATAAACAAAAACAAGCAATCAGCCGTATTATTTATATTTATCTGTTCTGTCATCTGTTAATTGTCTTGTCAACTTTAAGTAAAATAAAAGATAACCATGTTTTATTTTACTTCTCTTATTTTATTTTCTATATGAACTTGTTATGTGTGTTGTACAGTTTTATCTTTTTATATTATTTTATTTTACTTCCTGTATAAACTCAACATTAGTCAGTTAATGAAATTATCTGACGCTGAAACGATTTAACGAGTACCTACATGCTTACCTAGCTTGGTCGGTTTTCCCCATTTGTAGATGATTGGATAATCTTTCGGTAGTTTTCATTCACGGTTTTCAAGAAGAAACAAAACTTTTTTTCCTGAGAAGGTTCGACCTCAAAGCGTTCGGTCGGCCTTCAACCAAACCCTCACATATACATAGTGCCTTGGCTGAGATTCATCGTTATTTCAACAAAGAGATTTATCAAACGTCACCTCAAGTGTTCGGCTTTGCCTTGGCAGTTGAAAGTTACCCACGAAAAATACAACATAGGTGGTACGGTCCTAATTTATTAAATTAAATTAAAAATTTAATAGGGTAGCTGATGAGTAATTCCCCATTTTTCATGCAGCTGACCCTCATTATCTCAATTTCAATTATTTTAATTAATCAAAAATAAGAATTTTTATTACTCATGAAACAATTTTTTTTCTTGTTTTTTTACACGATAGATTCCCACAGTCTTCCTGCAGACGCTAACGACTGCCGCTTGTTTTCATTATTTATTATATTTCAACAGGTACAAAAGTTACATTTTCTGAAGTATTTTACAAAACTAAAACGCTGCTTCTCGGACTAAAGAACATAACAATATTATACTATGTATCATTTGAATTTTTTAAATTATTTTCCGTATGTCTGCTCAAATGGTACCCACATAGATTTTATGTGAAAAAAACCTCGGCTTGATGGCTAAAATTTTATTATACCGGGTGTCAACGTTTCAAACTTGGCAGGGGTATTGTATAAAAGAATTTTTTTTTTTAATATTTCCTACTCCCATATCTCTTCCGGTTTCACCAGAAACAACCCCAACTCGGTAGTTTTACACCAGAAACAACCCCAACTCGGTAGTTTCACACCAGAAACAACCCCAACTCGGTAGTTTCAAATGGAATTTCAACATAATTTTTGACAATTTATTAGTGCAATAGGATTGCCATCCATCAGATTTTCGATTTGAAGCAATCAGTGTATCCCTCGTGAAAATTAGAATCTATGGAATGGAATACAGAAATGATGTTCTCATTCGAAAAAAAATTTTCAGGAAATAGTGGTATTGAAAATTGAAGAAACCACCGTACTCAACTAGGCAAAAAAGTGTGTATAATATATTTTACTCTTCATTCATGTTCATCACATTGATTGAAGTGCGTTCAGCGCATTCTAGATGTAAGAACAAAAATTCTTCTGAAAAATCAAGTGCGTAGATTTCTTGTCTCGAAACTATGTGACTACTAAAATCTAGAATCCAAAAAGGTAAAATTACACGGGGTGAAATTCCCAAGTTGGGGTCGTTTCTCCGTTTGTCAAGTTTAAATCCGATCAAATGAAAGCAAGTAAATTCAGAAATAATCAGTGTTGCAGCCAGGATTTCAGTTTGGAGGGGGGCTGAACGTACAATTCATCAGTTACCAGACCTTTTTTTTTTCGTCAGTCGGATGTTATGAATAGCGGTAGTAATTTGGTAGCTTGGGGGGTTGCAGCCCCAAAGCCCCCTCTGGCTGCGGCACTGTTAATGGAGTTTTTGACGGAGTTATTTTACTTGTGTGCTCATTGCCACCCATCACCACATGAAAATCATAAGAACAGAAAAACTAACCAGGTGTATCGCAATTTCTTGGTGTTGGAGTCCGCCTCCCAAAGGAGCATCGTCGGCTGGATGTTCGGCTGAACGGTTTATAAGCATTAGGAGCTGTGTTAAAATTATTAATATTTTTAGTCTCAAAACCAAAGTTTTGTTAAACTATTCGATACTGATTACCTATTATTTGGAATCAAAAATTAATCTTCATGTCTGTCGTGTATTTGGAATATTTATGCACCATGATGTTATGGTGTACGGGAGAAAGGAGACATCGAAAGGATATTTAAAATTTTCCTTAATCCTGTTGTGAAATCGGACGATATTTCACAAAGTTGTGGAAAATTCTGAGATAACCAACAAGATGCCCATGCTATACAGGGTGTTCCAGAATTCAGTATCAAGATTTCAGGGGCGTGTTTCTTAGGTCAAAAAAATACTTTCTTTCTCATAAACATGTGTCCGCAACCGCTTTATTTCTGAGATACAGGATGTTGAAATTTAACAAAAAAATCAATTCTTTTTCAATTTCTCTAAACCACTTTGGCTTTTCTTTTTAATTTTGGTACATGCAAAGTAGACATAAAAATACATTTTTTCCATGGCGAACGTTTTTTAATTTTCATCAGTAGCGTCTCTGTAAACATGCTCCGTCATTTTTGATCAAAATAATGATACGCTACTGTTTTTTTTGTCAAATTAGTATCATTTTCATAATTGTCTTCTATTTTTCCACAAACATGGTCTCTTGACTATTTTCCGTCCGACGGACGGTTTTCGATTTAAAAAATGAAAGGTCGTCATTCGCTTGTACCTATGCGATTTTTTGTATGTCTCATTTTGCTTTTTAAATTGAAAACTGTTCTTCATAGGGAAAAAAAGTCAAGGGACCATTTTTATGAATAGATAGAGGACACTCATAAAAAATTAAAAAAGAACAGTAGCGTATCATTATCATTTTTGTTAAATTTCAACACCCTGTATCTTAGAAATTAAGCAGTTGCGGACATATGTTTATAGGAAATAAAGTCTTATATTGACCTTAAATTTATCGCCCCCTAATTCTTGATACTGAATTTTGAAACACCCTGTATATTATGATGTTCATCAACATTTTCATGTCCTTTTTTATTGTATGAAGTTCCATTGAAAGGATCTTATACGAGGAAGACCATTATTATTCTTTTATTGTTATTTACATATATCTGGGTTTACTAATATTGCTCAACTTTATGACATATTCGTGAAATTGCGTTTAAATGGCTGTTTATTTTTAATATTTTTTACAAGCTTTGTCAATTAGAATTTGTTTCATCTACAATAAAGTATATTTCTGTCTCTCTTTCTCTATTGCAGCATTATGTTTTTGACCTTGATAATGTTAGGTTAGGCAAAAAAATATTATTTTTATCAGTCAGATTTCAAATGAAAAATCTGAAAAAAAATCAGAAATCACCTATGTGGTTGCACTTATAAGAAATAATATTTTCAAAAAATCTCCCGAAATGTGAATATTAGAGCATGTTATAACCAAACTTGAAACTTGAAATTGAATATATTGCGATCCAGTTTGTGATGAGAAAAATTAAATAACTACATTAATCGTCATTCTTTTCTGTGAAAATTCATTCTGTTTTGTTTTTTCCTAGTTTTCCGAATAAGCCAAGAAATTCACATTAAAGAATTAGTAGGACGTCAAATTGCTTTCCATGCGGTGTTGCCGATTTTCTCACCGCGGCTCGGAAGATTAAGTCGGCTGTGATAATATGATATTAAGTATGATATAGACTGGATCGTGCCATATATCATCATACCCTGGGGCACCATATCGTAGAATCATGTTGCATAAATATACCAGATTCACTCGGACTTAGGTTAAGAATTGGGTTATATAAACGTAATCAATGTCAACCAACCAGGGGTGTCCAGCGGTTTTTCTAATGGAGTTTTTGATCCAAAACTGTATTTTGGAGTATCATGAGCAACCGTCTCCGGTATATTGTAAACGTTTGGAGCTAGTTTGAGAAAATTGTATCGATTAGCATTTTCTTTATATTCTTTGCCAGTCCAACAGATTGAAAATAAAAATTGTGATTGAATTTCACCAGACAACGTATCAAGAATATTTCTGATGTAAATCACCTATTATTTAAAGTTTGTTCATGTCGGTACAATATAGGTACGTACAGTGCCCTCCAAAATGTACTGAACAAGTGGAGAAAAAAAAGTTTATTATTGGAGTAACAAAAATATAGTAATAAAAAATCAAGTGATCGATTGTACATGTCTGAAAGCCCGAAAACTAATTTTGGTAAGAGGGTAACATGGCAAAATATAGGAAAATCTCAAAGGAAAAAATTGCTAAGAATTTAATTTATTTACTCATATACAGAGCTTAAACAGAAAAATTTAAATTAGCTATTTTTTTGAATATTTTTTGATCCCTTTACAAATATTCAATTTTTTTCTTCCAAATTGTTTGACGTAATGGAACATTTGTAATTCAATGATAATGACAGAACTTCTTATTCTCTCTTAAACAGATAGCACTTGTTTTTACCAGGACCCTTGCTGTTACATTGCTTCTTATCTATCAGAATTCCACGATTATTGTGATAAAAGGGCAATTTAAAAAAAAATTCAATCAACTTTCGATGAAAATCGTCCACGAGCGTTTCACTTCGCGTATAATCTCGAAAATAGTGAGGCAAATTGAATATGATTATAGTTTTCAATACTGTGTGCGAAGTGGAACGGTCATGCACGATTATTATTGAAATTTGATAATAGTGTCACGAGTATTTAGACCTCAGAACGGGGTGCCATCTAGTGGAGGATAGCAGCAATAGCGGTCCCTAGACTCGAAGGAAATGGAAATTGAAGAATACTTTCGAAGACGACTAGAAGAAATGTTTCTTACTATAAGAGGCCGTGCGAGTCGCCGATGAACAAGTATTGAGTGTCGATATAAATATAGCACAGTGAGTGTATATAAATTAGCGTGTTGAATAAAGAATTATAAAGTAAAATTAGATAATAATCAGAACAATACGATGTTTTCGGATTGCCATATCATCAGAGTCGTAGAATTTTGATATAACTGTTGATAGGAACCAATATAACAGCGGGCGTCCCGTCCTGGCAAATTTTTTTTTTTTTCAATTTAGTGCAATCTGGTGTGGAGAAAATGAGAATGATCTGTGATTGTTACCAAAGTATATACATGTTACACTGTAGACAAGCTAGGTGAAAAAGTCAGCAAATATTCTAAAAAATGTCTATTTTTAATTTGATTTAATAGTGAATAAAATAAAATTCAAATTAATCGTTTTCGAAAGCCTATCATGAAAACAAATGAATATGGACTGCCAAAGAAGTGAAATTTACATAATATTTAATTCTGTCTGTACATGAATTGTTTCTTACCAGGTGTGCCTGAAGGTTTCTCAACATTGGTTTTCAAGCCAAATGTATATTTTGGGGCATTATCGTGAATAACTTTTTCAGCTTTGTCAGGGTTGTAATCTCCAGGTGCTGGGAAATTTTCAGGTTTTTGTTCTTTGGGGCGACCATGGAGGCTCAAAGCCGGAGGAGTGTCTTTGCCTAGGAAGTAAAGATAAAATATTACACTCTCTCTAAAACCAACAGAAACGCAACAATACATTAAAGTTCAAACAAGTTAAACTTTGGAAGAAAATCAGATGATATGTATATCACATATTCATTTTTAAAGAGAGACTAGTCTAACTTGTTGAAAATTGTTTTTTAAATAAATGAGCAACTGAAAAAAAAAAGACATGTCTGAGCTTTTTTCCCAACGGCCCCCTATGAAGATTTTAACCAACCTTTACTCATATCGACAAATATATTTCAGTTTATCAATAATCAATATTGATTATTCTTTCTTCTTTTATACCATAAAGATATAGATACAATATGGTGTCAGAAGTGGGATCAATCATCTGAATATCGTTTACAAACCAAATTGATGGAGAAGAATTGTCGAAAACTACTCGTTCAATGATTCATCTTCGACTCCGTTATGGGGGAGAAAGAATTGAATTGAGCTAGTCTTCATTAATTTTTGATATGCGCCCTAATGCATGAAAAAAAAAAACAAATAATTCTAACAAATTTTCATTATGCGAAAGTAAATAAATCATTCATTATGAATAATCTTCAAATGGTATTTTTTTATTGGTGAACATATTATTAGAGTTAAGAAGTGATACAAATGAAATAACAGACTCCAAATCTTATAAGCACCATATAAGTTAGGCGATCCGTATTTAGATTTTTCCATTCTCATACTATTCTCCGTTGTTATTGGTTCTCTCACTGATCAATCGAAAAAATATATGGATAGACTCTTCCAAAAAAGGGGTTCACCTATATTATCTGATTTACAGATTATTTGCATCACTTGGAAGATGATGAAATTTTACTGATTTCGAATGGAAATCATTAAGAAAACCATTTCTCCCTTCTTAATGTCCATTAGGACAACTTTCACTGTATGATCTTTCAATATTAGAATCATCGTCAATTTAGCATAGCTACTTATACTTATATGACTTTTTGTATTATTCGAATAAAAAAGGTTGAATAAGAACATTAGTATTAAACTAAAATACCTTTTGCACTAAGTCCAGTAACATTATACTGTCCCGGTCCTGGACCAATGGTTTCTAGTTTTCCGTTGTGTCTTGCTCCAAAACTGAAAGCTGGAGCCCTTTCCGTCTTGGATTCAGACGTTCTTTTGCCTAGTAAAAGAAAGGTATATTTCTCAGGCCGCTGGATATGTCTATTTTTATTTACCTATGTATGATGGTAGGGCTACGCAAGCTGGTCCTGGTCCTCTGAATTCGGCTGCAATAGGTCCTCGTCGTTTTGTTGGGGTCCACGGACGTTGAGTAATTCCACCCATGATCTGCAATAAAAAAAGGATTTGAAGATGGGATGAAGAAAAGAGCATTTTCTATAACATATTCCGAGCAGAAACCCTTCCTCGCACCAAATACTCCGAACCCATGGGCTAGTTCCTCAGCATTTTTCAAGCGGAAATTCACGCCATAGAAAAGTGCATTCAGTTCAACCTCAACAGAAAATACCAGAACAAGGAAATTGTGATCCTCTCCGATAGCCAAGCCGCCATCAAAGCGTTGAGCTCTTCTAACATCAACTGGTTGGTAGAAATGCCTAGACAAACTTAAAAATCTAGGCAGGAACAACAAGGTGACCCTCCTCTGGGTGCCGGAGCACGTCGGAGTGGAGGGCAATGAACACGAAGACACCCTGGCACGGAAAGGCGCAGCAACGCCACTGATTGGGCCAGAACCATTCTGCGGACTTTGAAAATCTTACTTTCGAGAAGAACTCAATAAAGCTGAAGAAGCAATGAGAGCAACATGCTGGTTAAGACTTCCAGGGCTGAGGCAGGCCAAAGATCTCCTCGGCAATTTCAACCGAGCAAGATCGAAGACACTGATAACCTAAGCAAAACTAGTCTTAAGACAACCACGGGATTTCTAACGGGGCATTGCAGACTAAAAGAACACCTGAGGAAGCTAGGCTTTGAGGAGGACAGCACCTGCAGATTCTGTGGGGAACATTCAGAAACACCCCATCATATATTGATGGAGTGTTACGCTGTACATCGTAAAAGATTGAATATACTGGGATCACACCAGCTGACTGTGGGAGAAATACCACAAGTAGACCCCCTCAAAATCCTAAAATTCCTGAAGGAATTGAGTGATAGCAGAAGCAGATGGGGCACAATAGATCTAATCAATACCAATACCAATGGGGTCTTCTTCAAGAGTATTGAAGACCTTGGCTTATCAAAAAATTTGACCTTCGCATTTCTCAGGTCAAGTAGGCTGAAATTGGAAACCGAAGGATTCACAATAGCCTGCTAGGATGGTGTCTTCAACAGCCTGATCTACCGTAGTCGCGTGATGGATATAAAGATCCCGGACACTCGATGCAGATCGTGTCGTGGGACGCCTGAGACCATAATGTATTGGAGGTTATGATTTGACTCCATCATTGGTCTTGATAAATTGAGATAATAGGGGAATGTAACAAACATAATTTTCTGAAATTATTCAATTATGGCAGATTGCAGACAGAGATTGTTGCATTTATGATAATTCCATTTAATGGGAAGGTGTTGTTCTTTTCATGGTAATTGATGATGATGTGTGGTAATTCTTGATTTCAAGTCTCATAACACAAAACAGTAAAAGTTCTATGTATGTTTGGGGAATTATGCAAGACTTTTGCTGCCTAATGAATATTGTATGAAGTGGCAGAAACCACAAAACCTGTCTTGCATGTTCACTCTCAAAATCGTATGGGAGTTCGATGAAAAGTAATCACTGCTAACTTAAGAATAGTAAGTATAATCTTGCGATTGTCCAATCTTGATTTCTTTTGGTTTACGAACTATATAACGAAACGATCGTAACTCTTCAGTGCAACCAACACTCAGTATATGTTGGAATTCGGTGACCATCACATGACATCATTCCTGCTGACATAAATATGAATAAACTGGTTTATGAATTCTATTTAAGGAAGGTGAGATATTCAACACAACAAACGAATCTGGTTATGCTGCGCTGCCGGAAAGTTTTAAATTTCGTCTCTCATCTAACATTTCTAGTTTCTTGTCATTTCTTTAACAAATGGATTATTGTTGTTTTTCCGAAAATAAATGAATTTATGTCTTATTTCTCAAGGAAACACCCTCATAACTTCTGTAATTTTTGACGTAGAATTGTGAATTTTTTCGAATCGATAGATACATGTACAAAATACTCAAAGAGTCCTATTAATGTGATGGCGTGTATACACTGCACGCCAGTAGCCGAACCACCACGACATTTCCGAAAAATTATAGCAGGAGGCAAAATAGGTCTTTGGTTCTGATCAGGGTGCATTTCGTGTGGCAAAGTTTCAGAAGAATCATGGAAAAAATACTTCCTTTGGATTCCCAGTTCGACGAAGACAAGTCTCTTGTGACGATTATATGGCATCTGTTTCTTATTACCTCGGTATTGCTACAATACGGTTCCTATGCTTTTTTATATAGTTTTGGAGAAATTTGGTATATCGCTATGGTGATCAAACACGCTCATTTTGACGCTGCTGCAACTGAAAATGTTTGTATCACTTCCAATTTCATCGGAAATGAGCCCAAACTTTGTTTAAATTACAATACGTATATTTTTTTCTTATTATTCATAAGGGATTTCCATTTTGTTTATTTCACCGAATCTATAAGCTATTTAGTGCCAAATAATGCTTAATAAAGGCAGTTAGCTTTATAAGTTGCCAGAATAAATCCTTTATACAGTTTTAAGCACAACAAGAAGTTCTCATGTGTTACTTCGAAGGTTTTCATGAACCACATCTTGATAACTCCTTTCGTTTTCAAAGTATGAGAGTGGCAAGTTTTCGAATGAACACACTGTATGAGACTTCTGACATATCAACTCATTTTAGATATTAGTGAATCATAAAAAAGGTGGTTATAGCAATACAATTCTTAATCTATCAATTTTATTGAGATGACTTTTAATCGGCTACCTATTGTTTGCTATACTGAGATGAAGATAATTCTAGAACCCCCTCAAATATGTAAAGAAAAATGTTTAAATTCAAGGGAAGCGATACTTATTATATACAAAAAACCATTGGTAAATCAAACTAGCATTAGGTTTCAACTTTTCTGATAAAGAATGTTTGGCCCTTTTATGAAAAAGTCATGTTATTCTGAGTAGAACGTTATTACTGTAGCTTTTGTATGGTAAAAAAAATATCTGAATGAGTGCCAAGGTCACCAACAATAGCGCGAGGCTGCTGATGTTGGGTAACATTTTTTCAAGGTATGTGTACTATTTTATCCACGATTGATTCTATTCAAAGCAATTAACAGATTAATTTATCATATAAATAAAATTTAAATACATTCAGAATATGCATTAAACATGTTCAAAAAGTTCGTCAGCTCTTTACTTGAACCTACCTCAAGTAATAAATGATAAAATGTATGACTGAAAATTGGTGTTTCTAAATAATATGGAATATCTATCTATTTCTCTGAAAATCTTTTATGGGGCTCGTTGAAATAAGGGTGTAAGTAATATTTTTATCTCACCCCATGAGATATTATAGTTCGATAGTAAAAAATGGGACAGTGCGGCCAATAAAAAATGGGACAGTGCGGCCAATAAAAAATGAGATAGTGCGGCCGCACTGTCCCATTTTTCATTGTCCGCACTGTCCCATTTTTTATTGGCCGCAACTGTACCACACTATGACATTGGCCGTTGGAAAACTAGACGACACATAAAGTCTTTTCGCAGTGTCTTCAGGGTGAAACCATTTTGTCTACACTGAACCTGATGGGCGCGTTTCGTCAATTTCACAAATATTGAGTTATAATTGAGTCATAGTGTGGTACAGTTGCGGCCAATAAAAAATGGGACAGCTTGCGGACAATAAAACATGGGACAGTTTACGGACAATAAAAAATGGGACAACTCGTATACTTATTCTGATACAGTAGAGTTGTCCCATTTTTTATTGGCCGCACTGTCCCTTTTTTAATGGCCGCATTGTCCCATTTTTTATTGGCCGCACTGTCCCATTTTTTATTGGCCGCACTGTCCCATTTTTTATTGGCCGCAACTGTACAACGTGTTGCGGCGTTTTGAAACTTAGTGGCGCAAGTTGGATATGGTTCAAGCTGGTCACCAAATACCATACAGACCAAATAACTCTGCCTTTACTTATCTTCTAATGTTGCTTCTTTCGGGCCTAAAAGTTAGGAGGTGCCTAGTGGTGGCGTGCTAGGAACGAGAGCTTCAGTTTTAATTCGACCACGCCACTGACGACGACTACCGCAGTTGCAGTCGAAACGTATGGAGATTTTAAACAAAGAGGACTACGACAAAACGTGGCAACCAACCAAAACATTTTTTATGCTTTCCGGGTGTCCGCAGAAGGTGTCTCACCTCTATAACTTTTTGGTTCTTGAATATAATGGAATGAAATAGGTATGGAGGATTAGTATACGACGTAAAACTGCATTTTTCAATTTTCGGTTTCACAGGAAGTGACATACACTTTCGAGTTTTAAATGGGACACCTGGTATATTTTCACTTTTATTGACTTCTAATGACATTCTGAATACAACTATGTATCACTTGTCGCTTCTTTTACCCAACTTTTTTTATACATATTTTTTGTAATGGCTTTTCGGGTTGCGAAAAAAAAAACATTTTGATAATGCTCACTATTAGGTTTCCACCAAACTTCCATTGAAAAAATTGAAAAGATTTCGTTAAATACTTCTCCAAAATGTTACCAAAACAACTGATAAAACAGAATCATGTAAGCAAAAACAAATAAAATATCTCCTTGCATGAATATTATTAATATGTTTAAAAAAAAATAACTTACACAATAATAGTTACCTCATTATTTATTTTTGCAGAAGCGATGTAAAACAAGGAGTCGACAAGGAATTTTTTTTTCAAGCAGCCTTGATGACTTTGTTTCATCAGTTATGTTGGTCACACGTTACTTGATTTATTTAAATCTTATTGTAATTTCAATAGTGTATTGTATAACTAGTGTGGAAAATAGGATATTGCATCATCTTGTCACACGAGTATGAAATACCCAGTCAAGCCACCTATTGCTTTTTGAAAAAATTTAAAACTCAAATTTTACATAGCAGATTTTGATCGAAACAAAATTTTTGGAGTCAAATTACTGATTGAAATGTTTCCATAGCTTTCAAAAAATAAATTTACAAAAAAAAATGGTGACCAGAAATTGAAATTGATGTATAGTTGTAATCAGAAATAAGGAGACAGAAGAAATGAAAATACAACAAACTTTACGTAATTTCCGGTACAACCAGAAGTTGTATGAAACTGCGTCACTCCAAATTTCATTCGATTATTTGCAAAACCAAAAGTAAAATATTATTATTTTTATATCAATACTTAATGGAAGCAGAACTTAGGTTTATTGTTTTAAGTTGAATCATCTACTCACAAAGTTGGAGAGACACACTTTTTGTACACTCGGTATATTTTGACATATAGAAGTATCGCTGTATTCTATTAATATACAGAGTATACCTACCAAGCCGATCTTTGTGATAAATGAATCGTTTGAGACTTATATGGAATAAATCACAACTAATTGTTTATCTAGAATGAATACTGTACAAATTCTCGATATTCAATGTACCGGTTAGCAATTCCATCATTTCTAAAAATAACTGACAATGCACACAGCTATAAATTAGAATTTATCTTTGGTGTTTAATATGCCAGACGCAGAGGTTCGAATTTTGAATATGGAGGGCCAAGGTAAATGTAAAAGGTTAATATAAGTGATAAACTTTATAACGAAAAATGTTTGCTCTGCTATAACCTCGCTATAATAACACAATAATACTGTTTCCTAACAACTGTTTTTGTTTAAACAATGGGGTACATTGTATGTCTTCAATTTCATTTCCTTTTACCTGATACTCGATACATGGTTTTGAAATAATTTCAAAAGTTTACAGTATGCCAGCCAAGCTTTCATATTTGGGAATACTTTTGGTTGCTTTCGATCTATATCCTCAAATATTTTTATTTTAATTTAACAAAACTAAGAATTCAAGATCTCAATAGAACTTTGTCAAGCACATCTGAGTAATTACATTGTCAGTTATTTTTTACTTTTTAGTCCATGGTGTAAGTAAAGCGTGTTCTTCAGTTTTTTTAAATTAAGTATTATTTTTTATGACTGAAAAATCGAAATATCTGACCCCGAAAACACCCACATACCAATTTTCATAATCACAAAACTCGTCCACCATCTTGGGCCGCCATCTTGAATTCATGAATATTGACAAAAAATTCATAATCTCCGACCCCTAAAACTTTCAGACACTAATTTTGAATCGAATCGGATCTCAGAGTAATAAAAGACCATAGAGATGCCTTCTCCATCCTTGTCTTGAAGTCAACATAACTTTGTTTGTTTACAAGCGAGGGCCTCATACATATTAAGTCCGTATTCATTCGGGTAGTTTCGTGCATGCCCGCACATTTCATTCGGATCAAGTTGTCGTTCTTCATTTGTACTATGGCCGGTCTTAGGCCGGATTTTCATGCATACGAAATCCGATGATCCGATGGTACGAAAACGTTCTGATTGGTTGAATCGGTAGGCGTGACAACAATTCAACCAATCACATCGTTTTTTCAACCAATCAGAACATTTTCGTACCATCGGATCGTCAAATATCGTATTCATGAAAATCCAGCCTTTCTCTAAATGTAAACAAACTGTCCGTAACATTTCACCACCCGTCACCCCCCTCGCCAACAAATGATATAGAAAAGGATAGTTCATGTTCACTTCAAAAGAGGTATTTGTGTAGGTATAGGCAGGGCATCTCTATGTCTTTTATTACTCTGAGAATCAGATCTTAGTGACAAATCTCGTCCGCTATTTTGGATCCGTCATCTTTAATTTATGAATTTTAACAACAAATTCGAAAAACGCTCATGAAAGCGTTTTCAAAATCAGTCGCTGTTGCTGGTGGCAAGTCTGGCCACCTACATAACAATCAATGCGATACATCACTGCGACCTGGTCGCGACGTTCGTGTCGCAGCGACCAGTACGCCAGTACGGCCGCACATTTACCTTAACGTTGCTGCAAGCCTCTCTTCAACTGTAATAGCGTTATAAAATCTTGTTTGCCTCTGTAAACCTTCTTCAACATAAGAGCAAAGTTCATCAAATGAAGACACATTCATTCTAAATTACGAAAAAACCCTGATAATATCAAATAATGTGTGGACCTGTCCAGACGTAGTACTTAGTGCGTTAACTGGATAAATAAATGCCATATTTTCTTTTATCCGCTTTTTCCGTGAATACCTCGAGACTATAATTGCAAACAGTACATCTTTCATGGTTTGATCTGAAGGCAAAATGAAGCTACTCAGAAAGATTCAGTCTGTTATTAATCATTTTTGAAAATAGGCGTGGGATCCTGGTCTATATACTATCTTCCGTGTCTCTCTTCCCACCGGTGTAACCAACCCACTTTAGACACCACAACCATTGTGGTATCGATTATTCCTGGATATTTTTTAACTACCTACGTGAATCAATATTGGAGTTCTCCTATTACGGAACGCGTAATGTTGGTTAGTTTCTGTTTTCGCCTGAAGTTGCTCTAACGGCAAGAGGATAGGTGCCTGGCACATTCATATCCTTGCCCTATTATTATCTAGAACCATTTACAGATCGATCTGGCCTCAAATTAGAGTAAAAGTTGGTCAAATCAATTTACTTTTCCCGCTGCCGACACTGTAAATAGTCCATATATGCTTGGCAACAAACAGGCACATGGCCTTTACCTACCACCAATATGTAATATCAAACATTGCGATACTGATATGAGTTTCGTAATGAGATACTTTACCGCACTAGTGCGGTAAAGTAAAATTCATTTGTTTCTCTTTTTAAATGTCAGTCTATTTAATGGAAAAGGATAACAAGAACTAATTTATTATAAACTTGTGTATCTATCCCTGGCTTTATCAGGTTTTGAGGTTTGAATTTTTTAATTTGCAGCGGATTCTATATCTGAATCTATTCTCTAATGGTCCGAACTAATGTCGATGAAATTTTACTAAATTGGAATGAACGTGTCAAAGTTGACAGGTCGCAAAATAAATCAACAATGGGCGCAACGCTTGCTTGTTGCATGATTCTAATATCATTAATTTAAGGAATATTGACTAAATTTTGAGTAAATAATTAACATTATTGTAGTAGATAAAATATTGTACATTATTTGTGTCGTAAATTCATATTACGATAATCGATGGGTTATCAAACTCGGCCTAAAGGCCTCGTTAGTGTCATTTACATGCCTAGGATAATAATGACTTTGACAAGTAATACCTTCAGCTTCATTTACTTATATCATTTTTAGGTTATGGGACTTTTTGAATATTTTACTGGGGCTTTGGTTTCTTGGATATTTTTATTCGTTGTTGAGGTGAGTTTATACAGCAAGTAAAATAAAATAAGAAATAAAATAAAATAATATAAAAAGATAAAACTGAACAACGCCCACAACAAGTTCATACAGAAAATAAAATAAGAGAAGTAAAATAAAATATGGTTATCTTTTATTTTATTTCAAGTTGACAAGACAATTGACAGATAACAGAACACATACATATAAATAATACGGCTGAGTGCTTGTTTTGTTTATTTTCTCATTGCATTATTTATTATTAGTATTGCCAATATTGAAAATAGCCATGAAACTGTTATAGCCTAATAAAGATGCCGTTAGAGGACGAGGATTTCATTATAAGTTCAATGATGGCAGCGGATTATTATTTAATGAATAAAGCAGGGCACTATCGATTTAAAATATGACCTTTGAATAGAAATAGGAAAAGGCTGAGTGTATTTGAAGTGGTGTCAATATAAAATTCCAAATTTTGATTGGCAGCTTCTTATTTCTTATTTTTTTTTACTCTGCTGTGTAAACACTCCAAAATTACATCTTACTTTATTTTATTTTACTTGCCGTATAAACCCACCATTAGAGTTGAAAATTGTTGATTGAGGTTAGCTGACATTTGAATTTGATTTTCCGTTAACTACTTCATTAAAATGGACGCGATTGAAATAATTTTTTTTTGAATTTTGAATGATAATGGTATTTTACTAAATTCAAAATCGTTTATTAAAGTGACACTTTACCACATAGTACTGACCTCGACGGGCCAGTGTTGATGGGACCACATGGTCGATGAAAATATCTATGAAACAAAGACAGATACCCAACCTTTCTGCGGTGTTCCAGACGAGTGAACAGAATCTAAGAGTTTCACTCAGTCCATATATGGAAACAGTATTTCGAGACAAGTCGGATTTGTGTCTTATAAATCATAATCAATTGACGGGAAGTGAAATAGAAAACAGGAACAGAAAATCAAGTTTTTGAGAAGCACTTTTGGCAATGGACCTCACATGGTTTTCCCACTATGAAAGGGTACTGCTATTAGACATTTTGATTGACCTCAATTCCCAAGTCACACAATATAGAATACAAATTCAACATACCACAGAAACACAATGTTTTGCTTATAAATAAACAACAAACAACGTAATGTTATCTTATAAATTGTAGTAGTTCAAAAGTCTCATCTCATTTTCTGTCAATGTCAATGCTGTACCAAGGTTGCCATTTAAAAGGAAAACTTTCAAGTTTAAATTATTTGAGTTTCGCGCCCAAAAAATGAAAATATTGTTTTTTTGGCGAAAAGAGAAAGAAAAAATATTTTTCTTTTGATTATATTATATTTTAATGTTATCCTTATTAGAAACTGCAATAAAAAAAATCGATGAGAAAGACCCATTTAGCGTAATGAAATAAACTTGTTGTTGATTTAATTAATACTGGCTGTACATGAAACTATCAGGAAATTAATCAGAATAATAACACCAAGGTAAGTAGGCTACTTCAACAAAATGTATTTTATAATAAAGAGACCTTGTTATCTTCCTACTCGAGTGCTTTCAACCGTTATCCGATTACAATCCATGACATCATGTTGTTATTCCAATGAATACCTGAATTTTTCATTCACTTGTGCTCGTGTTCTAAAAATATGGAAATGACGTGAATAAACATATAGGGTGGATAATAACTAATATTTCTAATTCGTCTGTTATCGATTTCATATGAACAAATTTAAAACAACCAATACATTGAGATCAATACTCACACATACACAACCCAAAAACGCTGGTGAATGTTCAAAAAATTGTGTTTACAACATACCTTGTTCGTGTGGTAAGAGTTATATAGGTGAAACATCAGGACCATTGATTGTGCACCAGGAAGAACATAAAAGTTACATCAGAAATCGAAAAATAGCGGGTTCGACAATATCCGAACATATTCCAACATCTGATGGCGATCATATGATGGAATAGAATAATATCAAAATTTTATTGAGAGAATCAAATCAAAAAAAAGAAAGTTAAAGGAAACTGCGTGCATTCTTTTATCGAACAACTGCTTTTCAACCAATTCCATCGAAATGGACCGCACCTGGTTACCTCTCCTCAGAGATGAAATAAGAACTGATAGAATGGTGATTGATTGATACCGAACACCCTATGTATCAAGATACCAAATGTCAATCAAAAGAATGTATTACAGATTTCATTTGACTCTGTCAAAGAAAGATCTTATTTCCAAAACCGCAATTCAAATTCAGTTTCTTCAGCCTTTCCAAGAAGTTTTTATAACGGAGGCAGATACAGCCTCCGAAACGTCAACAATTTTCAAAAAAAGAGAAGTATTCTTTGTTAATTCGATCTCATTTTTCAGATAGGCAAATTCAGTGTAGGGTACGTTACTGACAAAAATTAATTTCTTTCAAGACAACAGTCTTGTGAACGCAGTAACTTATCGGGCAAATTAAATAATTTGCCCTTCTACACTTGTACAGATTTCTTTGGATTAACATTTTATCATTTTCAGATTGTGGAAGGTCATAAACCCAAAAAATCATGTCAAGAATCGGATTTCCTCCACAAAATCAAACTTTCAATCAATATTTAAATGGTTCATGATGCATATTGCATATAAAAAGCAATGATATAATACATCATTTGAATGCCAGTCTCAGTGAGTTTTTGTAAGTTAAACGAATTTGAGCGATTATGCGGATGACGTGAAAAGGTATTCGGAAAGTCAGATACTTTTGAGGAGAGCAATTTTGTGTAAAGATTGGTTGAAAAAGGCTTTATCCAGACAGTTCATTGAGGTCTTCATTGTGCAATTTGGAAGCGAATTTTTCGAGTAATGCACTTTTGTTTCTAACTAAAAGCCGAGGATTCAGTTGGTTGAATATCTCCAGACAATCAATAGTCCCGAACCAGAGCTTAACTTTACTTGTCCAGTTGTACCTAATATCGTCGCCGCCCAGTTCGAGCAATCTGAACCAAAGAAAATATGACTTTTTGATAGAAATGCAACTAAAATGAACGTATGTGAACTCTATTGCAGTTTACAGGCACAAGGGTCAAAAATATATTCTTGGGAATTGCCCATTCCGGATTTTTGAAGTATGTGCAATTTAAAAGCATATATTTTTGACCCTTGTGCCTGTAAACTGCAAGACAGTTCACATACGTTCCTTTTATTTGCGTTTGAAAAGTATATCGATTTGGAGTAGAATGAAGATATTTTTACGAGTGGCTCCTGGGGATAACATACCGAGAATTCGATTTTTCAGAACAGTGCTTATTTGTTTCCCTCGTGTTTCTATTTACGGTACGAAACTACAGAGGGTGATTCGTTAAGTCGCCTTAAGGAAAAACGTTCCTATGAACATATGTCCGGAGTTGCTTCGTTTCTGAGATACAAAGGCGTTTGAAAAAAAAACTCAATGCCCTGTATCTCAGAAAAGAAGCAACTCCGAACATATGTTCATGAAAACTTTTTTTCTCAAAACGGTCTATTACGTTTGCTCACTGACAACGTCAATGCTCAAAAGGGATGTCTGGTAAATTACACTTAAATGATAAGAGCTTGGTTTTATCTATATTTAACGACAGCAAATTGGAGTTGAACCTCCTTTTATACTGGAGATATCATTACCAATATGTCGGCCTCATGCCACAAGACGTCGTGTGGTCTGCAAATATGGTAAAACTGCCATCAATTTTGAGACAAGACAAATCGTTAAAATGTAATAGGAAGAGCATAGGTCCCAGTACAGCGCCCCGAGGCACACCATTATTGACCATTCTAGTTTCTGAGTTAGTGTTTGTTTTAACGAATTGAGTACGCACACTCAGGTTGGAGTTGAACCACCTTTTTATACTGGAGATATCATTACCAATATGTCGGCCTCATGCCACAAGAGGTCGTGTGGCCTACAAATATGGTAAAACTGCCATTAATTTTGAGACAAGACAAATCGTTAAAATGTAATAGGAAGAGCATAGGTCCCAGTACAGAGCCCCGAGGCACACCATGATTGACCGTTCTAGTTTCTGAGTTAGTGTTTGTTTTAACGAATTGAGTACGCACACTCAGGTTGGAGTTGAACCACCTTTTTATACTGGAGATATCATTACCAATATGTCGGCCTCATGCCACAAGAGGTCGTGTGGTCTGCAAATATGGTAAAACTGCCATCAATTTTGAGACAAGACAAATCGTTAAAATGTAATAGGAAGAGCATAGGTCCCAGTACAGAGCCCCGAGGCACACCATTATTGACCGTTCTAGTTTCTGAGTTAGTGTTTGTTTTAATGAATTGAGTACGCACACTCAGGTAGGACTCAATCCAACTGGGTGTTCATTTGAAAAAGACCAACTTTGGTCAGCCGCGCTTCAATGATGCACCCTGTATGAGTGATAATAATTTTGGTCTCAAATAGTCTGTCAGGCAAAAATTAAATATATGATATTGGTAGAGTAACCACAGACAAATGTAAGCCACAAGTGAAGAATGAATCGTAGGACTTTGACATGTATTGTTAGAAAAAAAAATTGTTTACCAAAAAATCAGGGGTGGAACGAACCAAAAAATATTATATTTGAGAAAATTATAATTTTTTTGCTGTTGTTTCGGAGAGTATAAGATTTATCAAGAAACAATATCAGCAAGGTGAAACATAATTCAATTCTCCACAAGAAATATACCTAGTAATTTCTCACAAATTGCGCTCGTTTTCTCAGAAAACCTGACTGAATTCCGATATCAAATTTCAGGCTCGCTTTAACCCGCCACTGCTCTTTCTCATGCAAATATAATATATGAGTATCTGAGTACCCAAAATGTATTTTATCCCACTTCACATAACCCTTCTACGATATTTACGAAGGATCCAAAAGTCATGGATATTTTAGTTGATATGAAATAATTATACTGAAGCAGGAATCAGTACCCTCTTTGGAATATATACAACGATTTTAGACTAGTGAGACAAGTCTCACTTATACATGCCAAAGAAAAAACTGGGTTTTAGTCCTGCCTCAGTTTTAAACTCACCCATAATCCCGGCAATTTCTTCAGTAAATGTTGAAAATAATCGCTCATACACGTCCTACATAAAAAATGAAGTATGAGGTTTGCGCTTCACAATAGTGTTATTAAACATATATGCCAGATATGAATAAGCGATTATTTTCAACATTTACTGAAGAGAATGCCGGTTTTATGGGTAAGCTGAAAATGAGGCAGGAGTAAAACAAAGTTTTTTTGGCATGTATAAGTGGGACCTGTCACACTACTCTAAAATTGTTTCATATAGTCCAAAGAGGATATGGGTTGCTGCTTTAGTATAATAATTCCATATTTACTGAATTATTCATGATTTTTGGATCATTCGCAAACATCTCCGTGAAGTGCGACAAAACAAAACAAATTTTAGGTACTCAAATATTCGCATATTATATTTGCACGAGAAGGTAGGAGTCTTCAGAAACGATATGAACTTTTCCTTTTTCTTGTCCGATCATTTTTAGCAGAGTTATGACCAATCAAATATTCGGCTCCGCCAAAACTTCCAGCGGCGGGTAAGCGTGAACCTGAAATTTAATGTCGGCGTTCAATCACGTTTTCTGGGAAAACGATCGCATTTCATAAGAAATTACTGGGTATCATTTTTGTGGAGAATTGAATTGCCTCTCACTTTGTTGAATTGTTTTTTAGATAAATGATATACTTTCCAAGATTACAGCAAAAATCTATTTATTTATTTCGAAAACGAAAAAAAAATATGTTCCACCCCTGGAATTTCGGTAAACAATTTTTTTTCGTGTTTCGCATGATTCCAACAAGTAGCATACCAAGTTTGGTGGTGCTACAATCGATCCTCGTCTCAAAACCCAATCGTACTGGATGATCTCTAAATAGTGATTTCACAACGGAGCAATTGACCATGGGAATCTTGTTAACTCACCCTGTATTAATATATTTAGAAATTCCTGAATACCCATCACCCCAAAATTCACCTTCCTATGTGTATTGCATCGTCCTAACCTATATATACTTACGATCAATCGTCGAAATCGTTATTCCAAATTTGTTCCACAACCACTCACAAACCTACCTCACCGGAGTTTTTCGTTTACTGCCAAACACAAAACTCGCGATAGTCGCGATTCTGCAATGCCGCTACGCTCGTTTTCCCCTCCACACGACCACGTCACCAATCAAAGGCAAACTTGTTGAATGTCCTGACCATTTACGATAACTCCGGACAGGTTTGAGATTTTTTTCATTGCCTACACAATAGGTCTTACCGAAAGTTTCTCCGTTCAGTTAATGACACGTGTAGGTCTGTTCACCTTTCTGCAGGATTTTTGAAATAGCTCTTATGTCATGTTTCATGTTGTCGTCGACGGATGAAATGAAGGCTTCCTTCGTCTTCGTGAAGTTGGGCATGAGCGGACGATCGAGTAGGCTGGAGGAACTAGCTATTGTTTCATTGAAAATCGTTTCGTGTTATTCGTTGATGAACGTAGGTAGGTATGTATAAGAATTATCGAATTATCTGTTAGTTTACTCGTCAACATACTGATTACACAATAAAAAAGAATGTAAGAAACGCGAAGAAAACTTTTCTTGCCTACATGCAAAATACTGATTGGAGGATCAGCTTCGGTATTTTCAACGACGTAGGTAACTAAGATAAGATGTCTAAAAACCCTGGTGTATCGACTGAGTCGATTTTGTTTTGATTATTTTGTAGACAAAACAAATGAATTAGTGGTGTCGTGGTGTGCTTCTGTAATTAAATCAAGAGATGGCGTCTTTGTAGGATTCAGTCTAGGGTCACTGGATCCAGAAGGCTTTGCTTCTACGGGTACGGCCAATGGGAGGAGTCTAATAGTTCAAATCGCTTATAGTAGTTCGAATGTCAAAAATAACCCACAAAAGCACCAATAAAAAGCAACGAAAAAGTTGGGTTATAATATAAAAAAAATGAAGATTTGACAGTTTTATTCTTTTTGGTTTTGGTTCAGTACAATAATATTTCATATTTTACTCTTGAATGGATATACACCAGCTACTAATTCTAATTCTGTAACTGATTGAAACTGAGAGATATACAATAATCTCGAATTTCAAAGGAGCGTTGGTCGATTTCCGGGCCTTGTCCCTTGCCTTATCTTGTGACCCGTTTAGCTGCTATTATGGAACATAGAGATAGAGCCGTCGACAAGGAACTTGCATGAGTACCTATGTGACGATTTTTTGAAGTTCAATAAACAAAAAGTTGGACTATCTCATCCCTCAATCAACGTAATGAACAGTTTTAAAATTGGCTGATGGACATTGTGCAGATGTTCTCATTACTATAATAAACCTAAAACCAAAAAGGTCAACAGGCAGAGACAATATATTTATTAATATGGTTATACCATTTTTACATAAACTACAATTATAATACAAAACTTCGTGAAAGTTTCACTAAATAAATTTATACAGAATACCTCAGATAGTTTGCAGTATATATTTTATATTGCTAGTACAGATCTCAATCTATTCTTTAATTGGTTTAATGCATTATTAACTGGGTCAATAGAACTAAGGTTAAAATTCCGAGGTATTCTTGCCAAGGCACTGAATTGATATGGCACTATGGGTATCTTATTGTCGGTATGTTCCTATCAGATCTGGGGGGCAATATACTGTAACAACTGGACCAATAAACCAAGAACTGTCGTTACCGTATTACCGATTAGATAAATCTTGGAAAAATATTTTATTAACATAATATAAACTTTTATCTATGAACACATGTCATTCCGGAATTCTGGATTCCACTATTTTTGAACATTTCGTACATATAAACTTGACATATGTCGGTAGTTCAAACGTTGGCTCTAACCTAACCTAACTTTTTCTGTGGGTTATTTTTGACATTCGAACTATTAGACTCCTCCCATTGGCCGTACCTGTAGAAGCAAAGCCTTCTGGATCCAGTGACCCTAATTCAGTCGTTCGTTGACAGTACTGAAGGTGACTTTTCATGTACCTAAATTTCAAGAACTCTACCTGGGGCAGTAGTTCCGTATATTTCACTTATTATGTTGTTTTTCATTTCACAGTCGTACGCAATTCATCGAAACTCACCTCAAAAAGAAAATCGACGGTGGCAATACTCGCAAGTATTGCGAAACATTCGGAAATCATTGGTATTGATATTGGTAAGTATGCATGGATGGTGACTGATGCGCTGCGACCTGATTAGATCTATTGTGCCCCATCTTTTTCTGCTATCACAAGGTGTTCTTGTTCACAGCAGCCCTTCAAGCCTCAATTCCTTCAGGAATTTTAGGATTTTGAGGGGGTCTACTTGTGGTACTTCTCCCACAGTCAGCTGGTGTGAACCGAGTATATTCAATTTTTTACGATGTACAGCGTAACACTCCATCAGTATATGGTGGGATGTTTCTGGATGTTCCCCACAGAATCTCCAGGTGCTGTCCTCCTCTAAGCCTAGCTTCCTCAGGTGTTCTTTGAGTCTGCAATGACCCGTTAGAAATCCCGTGATTGTCTTAAGACTAGTTTTGCTGGGGTTAATCAGTGTCTTCGATCTTGCTCGGTTGAAATTACCGAGGAGATATTTGGCCTGCCTCAGCCCTGGAAGTCTTAGCCAGTATGTTGCTCCCATATGTTGCTCCCATTGCTTCTTCATGCGCAGGATGGTTCTAGCCCGATCAGTGACGTTGCTGCGCCTTTCCGTGCCAGGGTGTCTGCTTGTTCATTGCCCTCCACTCCGACTTGCCCCGGCACCCAGAGGAGGGTCACCTCGTTGTTCCTGCCTAGATCATTATGTTTCTCTAGGCAATCCCAAACCATCTTCGAGTTGATGTTAGAAAGCTCAACGCTTTGATGGCTGCTTGGCTATCGGAGAGGATCACAATTTCTTTGTTCCAGTATTTCCTGTTGAGGTTGAACTGAATGCACCTTTCTATGGGTTCGGAGTATTTGGTGCGAGACCCAAAGACTCCTGCTCCAGTTCCCTCGGGAGTTTTGGAACCGTCCGTGTACCATGTTATGGTATTCTTCCCCAGTGCTCGAATGGATTCTATGTTCCACTCTTGCTTGGTGTTTAGTTCCGTTCTAAAAAAAATTTCCTGGTAATTTCGTCAGTTGGGAGATCGGCAAGGTGTGCACAGTCGGTGGGGGTTGAACCCCTTACACCGTGTGCTGTCCCTTTGAGTCCGACTTTAGCCAACCTCAGGTTTGCTTCCCAATCAGTTCTCCTCACCATGATATGGAGAGGAGTGAGGTCCAGAATGACCTCTATACTGCTGTTGGAGTCGACCTCATTGCTCTTGTTATACAAAGACATGCTAGTCTTTGCAATTTCTCCAAGATCTTCTGTGTTGTGGCGAGCTCGGTTCTGCCGTGCCACACTACTGCTTCGTAGGTGATCATAAGTCTCACTATCATGGTGTACATCCATCGCAGTACTGATGGGTTACAGCCCTATGTTTTTCCTGCAATGTTCCGGGACACCATCAGTGATGATTTTCCCTTAGTAGCGATATTTTCTACGTGTCTGTTCCAGAGTAGTATTGAGTCTAGGATAAATCCTAGATACTTCACCTCATGCTGCCATTCTAAGTCTGCTCCGTCGAGGCGAACAGTCCCTAGGTGCTGAAACTTTTTTCTTCTGGTGAATGGTACAACTGTGGTTTTTGATGAGTTAATTCTCAACCCCACCGAGAGGCACCACCTGGTGGTTGTCTCTATCTCTCTTTCGGAAAGCATACCACTAATTCATTTGTTTTCGCATTAATCAAGTTGGCTTATGTCTCGCGTTTTATTCCACAGTTTTGCAGGTATGAGTCACTACACCAGGGTTTTTAGGCATCTAAAGGTGGGTCCACATTGTTCTATTCGCAAGCAAAGTGTCCACATTGGAGTTCTGTGTTTGCGCCCTTGCAGGGATGACGAATTATTGTTAACAGTGGCCGTCAGTACGTTAATTATCATTAAACGAAGAGAACAGGAAAAAATTGACAAAAAAACACCGGTGTCAAAACAGAAACGGTCGTCGCTTCAGAAACGAATTAATGGTATATGCCCAAGGGTGTCATCCAATCGAGGCAGGTTTTCCCACGACACGAGAGAACGAAAACGGCAACGTATTCAGATGATACCGCAATATATTGCCAATCGTTCTCCAGCTATTTTGCAGCCTATCAGATCCGGCTTAGGCTGGATAGGGAAATTCTGCCGTATCTGGAAGATACGATAAGTATTCACTTACCGACGTCTTATGGCACTTTTATATAAATGTCACTTTTGACTTTTCAGTTAGCTGGAACGGAAAGCACTACCGATCTCGGACAATAATTGGCGCTAGCTCCTCCACCAAACAATTGCCTTTTTCGATCGATATAAATGTCACTTTTGACTTTTCAATTAGCTGGAACGGAAAGCACTACCGATCTCGGACAATAATTGGCGCTAGCTCCTCCACCAAACAATTGCCTTTTTCGATCGATATAAATGTCACTTTTGACTTTTCAGTTAGCTGGAACGGAAAGCACTACCGATCTCAGACAATAATTGGCGCTAGCTCCTCCACCAAACAATTGCCTTTTTCGATCGATATAAATGTCACTTTTGACTTTTCACTTAGCTGGGACGGAAAGCACTACCGATCTCAGACAATAATTGGCGCTAGCTCCTCCACCAAACAATTGCCTTTTTCGATCGATATAAATGTCACTTTTGACTTTTCAGTTAGCTGGAACGGAAAGCACTACCGATCTCAGACAATAATTGGCGCTAGCTCCTCCACCAAACAATTGCCTTTTTCGATCGATATAAATGTCACTTTTGACTTTTCACTCAGCTGGAACGGAAAGCACTACCGATCTCAGACAATAATTGGCGCTAGCTCCTCCACCAAACAATTGCCTTTTTCGATCGATATAAATGTCACTTTTGACTTTTCACTTAGCTGGAACGGAAAGCACTACCGATCTCAGACAATAATTGGCGCTAGCTCCTCCACCAAACAATTGCCTTATTCGATCGGTAAAATGTGCTTACCGTTCTTGATACTTAACCTTACAGTAGTCTCGGATCTTGGCGCGACAAAAATGATCGCGGGTGTATCTCTCAGATACTTGACCAAAATTGATGAAATAATTTTCCAATTTTTGAAACTGCTAATTCATTAGACTTGAGGATGACAGGTAATAGCCTTGAATGCGCAATACTTTTATATGATATTTAATGCTATGTAAATGAGTAGAATAGTTCCCCACAGTTACAATGGTGGTCGCAAGTATCTCTCAGGTACAATTAACTTTTTATGAGTTTTTTCAAAATTCACGAGAAAAATATTCAGAGGGATTCTAGATAAAATAAAAAGTATCGCATTTACGTTAATAAAATAAATATATATGCGTAGATTATTAAAACTCAATTATTGATCGCGGCGTATCTCTCAGATACAAGTAGCACCTTTTGGCTGACCAGTTCACCGCAACGAATTCTTACAAATACTTCATTTTAGAACTTGTAAGACAGGATGGTAGACGGCAGAACAACCCCAGTAAACAACAGATTCACAAACAACGCGCTAAAAAGTTACGGACATGTATCTGTCAGATACGCGCGACTACCGAAAGGTTAATACTATTACAGTTTTGATAGTTTTATACTGTTTCGCATCATAACGTATGAAATATGTTAGTAAAGAGACTAGAATTTTTGGAAGCCAGCAGAACCTGACTTGATTCTATACAATGCCATCGAAATCATACACAATTAAATAATTGAACTGATCGGTAAGTTCGATTAAGGAGAAATTCGAATTACATTGTCCGTGCAGCTGCCATATTTGGCTTTACAACTCGTCTAGGTCAAGCGATAAGTGACTCACTCGTCTCACTCATATTACCATCCCACTTCTTCGTCGACCACCTCCGCAGATTGCTACGATATGACCCAAATAAGCTGCCCATATGGTCTCGTTAGAAATAATTTGATGTACCTTTCAGAATGTTCGATATTCTTCAACTCTGTGCGGAATTGTGTGAAGATTTTTCTTCGAAATTATGAATAGGATATTCATAAAATCTGTCGTGGAATCATCTGCGGCTGAAAGACAAACTTTAGTCGCTATTTTCCATCGTTCAAGATAACCTCTTGGGAGGTATTCATGTTGAAAAGGGGAACATTCTCCATGAAAATTGAAAAATGAAAAATGTGAATTACTTGTAATATCTAACAGAAAACAACTACTTCCCCGGCTAAAGCCACGCTGGATATTGAACTACATCTGATAGATATTGAGAAAAGGCTCTAACTGAAAAGAAAAAATCTGAAAGTGAAAACTCGCATTTTCATTCAGAAAGTTGATTTTTTAAATTTTCTCTAGTTTTCATTGAAAATGTATTGAATAAGATAGGGAGAATTTTATTAAAAAATATCACTCACAGAAATCGTTCATTTGATTGAAGCAAGGTTCGCTTCTCTCGCATTTAATCCCCAATACATTTTGGTCGACGAAAATTTATTTCGCTTTGCCAAGCTCTTCAGGTAGATTGATAAAATTGAAAATCAGGCTCTTCAGAAGCAATAACACACATCAAGGATGGAAATTGATGGAAATGTTTCTTCTGCGGTGCCACTTTGAAAGTTATTTTTTGACATAGACCTGTCATGGGTATTGCAATTTGATTTTTGTTCGAAATTATGAATAGGTAGGATATTCATGAAATCTGTCGTGGAACCATCTGCGGCTGAAAGACAAACTTTAGTCGCTATTTTCCATCGTTCAAGATAACCTCTTGGAAGGTAATCATGTTGAAAAGGGGAACATTCTCCATGAAAATTGAAAAAAGAAAAATGTGATTTATTTGTAATATGTAACAGAAAACAACTACTACCCCGGCTAAAGCCACGCTGGACATTGAACTACATCTGATAGATATTATGAAAAGATGAAAACTAGACAAAATTATAAAAAAATCAATTATCTGAATGAAAATGCGAATTTTCACTTACAGATGTTCTCTTTTCAGTTAGAGTCTTTCCACAATATCTCTCAGATATAGTTCAATGTCCAGCGTGGCTTTCGCCGGGGAAGTAGTTGCTTTCTGTTAGATTTTACAAATAAGTCACATTTTTCATTTTTCAATTTTCATGGAGAATGTTCCCCTTTTCTACTCAATAATGGTTTTGAAATCTAGAAATGTAGACCAAAAAATTAGGAGGGGATTATTATTAGGTCTTCATTTAGCGAAAAATACTAATTCACAAAATTGCAGACTAAATAACATGTACACCCATAAAATTACACAAAATGTGAAAGACCTACAGTGAATTTTGAAAAAGTTTGCACCATATGGGACACTTTTTTATTAGGCATTTGTCAGAAAATTTTATTCCACATAAAAGTTGGTGCTTCGAAAAAAACTTGTATTTAAGTTTTCAAAATTCTGAATTTGGATCAAGAGTAATCTACCATTATTTTTGATATTATCGAAGAAGTTTATTTAGAAAATTTGTTTTGAATCGAAAACAATATCCAGATTTGAAATCACAGCCACCTACGCAACAAATTTTTTCCCTAATTTTTCATAGTTTTAGCCTCATAAAGAGTACTAGTATCTCATATGCACCTTAGTCGCCTTCCTCGCATTCCCACAACGATATTTCAATAGGACATTTGGTGCAAATTTTATAAATAATAATAATAATAATTATAATAATAATAATAACTCAAAAGAGGACGATGCGAGCGATACGGAAGCATCCTACATCACCTTGATGCCGGAGAGACGTATACCTACTTGGAAGTGGAGAAACGCCGCTCCCAAGAGGTGAACACAGTTAAAAACTCTCTCCGCGACAAGTATCAGCACAAACTCCGACAAATCTGGTCGTCAGAACTGTCGGGGAAGAACAGAGTTGCTGCAACTAATATGCTTGCCGTTCCGATCTTACTCTACTCCTTTGGAGTGGTGAAATGGACTCAAGAGGAGCTGCGACAACTCGATGTGAAAACTCGTAAGATGATGCATCTTAATAGGAGCTTACATCCTAAATCGTCCGTTCCACGGTTATACTTCCCCAGACAACAGGGAGGCCGGGGACTTTTGAGTTTGGAGTGTCTACATAACAGAATGGTGCTGGATGGAGCCTGTAAAGTCATAAGGAGTTCAGATCCTCTTCTCTGCATGGTCCGCGACCATGAAAAACAGGGATTGGAGCATTTCTTTTCAAGGCAGCAATCCGGGCAGCTGATGAACTTGGCCTCGTATTCGACACTGAACGGGCAAACCCAAACTCTGTCACTGACTTGGAACCCGTTGAGCAAAAAGCTCACATCAAAGCTGCGGAGACTGAGGTCCTCCTGAAGCTGCACAAGAATAAGCCAATGCATGGGGTCTTCTTCAAAAACATTGAAGACCTTGGCTTATCCAAAAACTTGACCTTTGCTTTCCTCAAGTCAAGTGAGCTGAAGTCGGAGACCGAGGGATTCATAATGGCTTGCCAGGATGGTGTCTTCAACACCCTGGTCTACCGTAGCCGCGTGATGGGCATAGAGATCCCCGACCTAGATGCAGAGCGTGTCGTGGGGCGCCTGAGACCCTTATGCATTTGCTTTCAGCATGTCCAGCATATGCGGTCTCAGCCTATATCCACAGGCATAACGCGGCTCTACGAGTGTTGTACTACCATCTACGACACTCGTACGATATAGACGAGACACCGGTGTTGCCTTATGCTCCGGGGGAAATTAAGTTCGTTGTGGAGAATGAGAAGTGCCGAATATATTGGAACTACTCATTCCCCACCCTCAGGCAAATACAAGCCAATAAGCCTGATGTAGTCCTCCTCGACCATCAGAGTAAGACGATTTTCACCATGGAGTTTTCGGCTCCTGGTGAAACGAACACCGTCCGAAAAGAGGGGGAGAAACGGACTAAATATTGAGTCTTACTCTTTGAACTCCGCAGGCTCTACCCAAACCATTCTGTTAAAATGGTGGTTCTGATTATAGGGGTCCTTGGTGGAATGATGGACACACTGCTCTCGAACTTAAAAATCATACCGGCTTGCCATAATAAGGCAGAAATCTTAGCCGGACGAATGCAGAAGGCCGTCATCCTGGGTTTACTGCGTCTGCTCAGGGCACATGTTTCTCGGACCCAGTAATCGCTTACCCCACGCAAGTGCTTTCTACCACTCTGTATGTATGTCCATAATAACTATTAGTATAATTTTATGAAAGGAAATTATGGAATGTATCAATTAATTATTGGTAAACGATTAAATAATAAAATTCTGCAACTTTAAGATCACTTTGATCATAAAAAATTTAAATATACAATTTAATTTTTTTTACATGATCTTTGAATGTAAGGTGATACCCAAATATTTTTAAGTTTCAATTTCATTATTGTCAATAATGAATTTTGAAATATCTTTGAAAGAGTCATAAGTATTGTTGTTTATTAGGTGCGATCAATTTGAGCAAGTTATACTAAATTTTGTAAATCGTTGTTAGTCGTAGCAGTTAAAGTGAGTATATCTATGATACAAAAGTAAATCAATGTATGATCTGCACATAAATAGATTTGACACCTTTTAACACAACTGAAAATATCATTTATATACAACAAGAACAACAGCGGCCCCAGTGTGGTTCCCTGTGGTACACCGTTTTCATTTAAGATTTCTGAAGATGTTATTTTGTTGAGATGTCTAACCTGTTTCCTATTCTGAAGATGAATAATTACCATTCTAATTCCATTCCTGAAATACCATACTATTCTGACGTGAATATTAGTTTTTGTCTATCTGTTGTCTCAGTTAATTGATTAGATACAGACTATTTTTTCGAAATTTTTTTCAATGGCTACTAATGGGTTTTAAATATCTCACCTTTTCAAAAGTACTAATGTTTGGTATTTGATAGATATTTTCGGCGACGATGGTGAGGTGCCTGTTTCAAGTGAATAATTAATAAAATTGATGAGTAGGTTTTCTATACTATCGTATATTTAGAATATATTGGGATACCTACATCAAGATTGATCGATTTTGTTTGCAGCTTCAAACATGTGGTTTTTTTTTAAATCTTTCGCATACTGTGTACTTTCCTACGAAAGCGTAGAAGGGCCAACAACAAAATATTTTTCGAAACCTTTGCAATTGCCACTTTGAACTGACAATTATCACTTTGAACTGACAATTTTCACTTTGAACTGGCAATTGTCACTTTGAACTGGCAATTGCCACTTTGAACTGGCAATTGCCAGTTGCCACTTCGAACTGGCAATTGCCACTTCGAACTGACAATTGCCACTTCGAACTGACAATTGCCACTTTCAATTGGCAATTGCCACTTTGAACTGGCAATTGTCACTTCGAACTGGCAATTGTCACTTTGAACTGGCAATTGCCACTTTGAAATGGCAATTGTCACTTTGAACTGGCAATTGTCACTTTGAACTGGCAATTGCCACTTTGAACTGGAAATTGCCACTTCGAACTGGTAATTGCCACTTCGAACTGACAATTGCCACTTCGAACTGACAATTGCCACTTCGAACTGACAATTGCCACTTTCAATTGGCAATTGCCACTTTGAACTGGCAATTGTCACTTCGAACTGGCAATTGTCACTTTGAACTGGCAATTGTCACTTTGAACTGTAAATTGTTACTCAAAAAAGATTTTTATTACCAACTGCATGCATAAATATTGTTTTTTTTGCAATTAACAATTGCCAGTTGAAAGTGACAATTGTCAGTTCTTAGTGGCAATTGTTAGTTCAAAGTGACAATTGCCAGTTCAAAGTGGCAATTGCCAGAAAGCGGCAATTGTCAGTTCAAAGTGGCAATTCCAAATGTTTCGAAAAATATTTTGTTGTTGGCCCTTCTACGACTTCGTACTTTCCTGTACTTAGCAAACAAAGTTGTTTGATAAATAAAGGAACCGCTACCATTGAACTAGAGCCACTGGATATGATAAAGTCATCAATAACTATGCCATTAAAGCAATCATCCATAGGACAGAGTAATCAGTGATATGTAAAATAATGCCGATATTTACAATAGATAAAATTATCTTATTGATTTTGAAAAGATGAGAGCTCTGAGGTTGTTGGCATGAGCCACTTCTATGATAAGATTTTTAATTGTTCCAGTGATTAGAAATTAATTCACTTTATGAACGTCGTGCAGAGTGAACGGAATATAGAGTAGAAGATGGTGAGTTTTCTCTTTTAATCCTTGTTGAATTAGCATTATTTTGATTTTAATTCATCTGAAAAGGAAAATACGTTACGGGTGTCGATTAAAAAACTTCGCCACTCCAATATTTTTCTTTCAGTAAGTGATTCAAAACACAGCATTTCCATTTTCAAGAGGTACACTCAGCTGCATTTTTAACCCTCTGGGAGTCAGAGCTGGGAAGTACAAATGTGAAGTTGTTGAAGCTGTGTACACGTAACAGTTCAATTAAATGAAATTTTTTTTTGTATTTCGTGTAATTTTGTTTTATTACAATCGCAAAGCGCTTTCGGCTAACAAGCCATCATCAGTGCAATACCTGCAAGTAAGTAAAGTTGTTTGAAATGTAGAAAAAGTTTTTATGAAATTTTGAAATTACTAACTCGTCAAGTATTCATACAGGAGATATATAAAAAGTTTTGCCAAACCATGGTTCACATTTGTTTTGGACGTGCATTCAGCACGTTAAAAACTAAGTATTTATATACCCATTAATGGGTTATTTTAAAAATGCAAATTTACATTTTTAATGAAAATGAAAATCTGCATGCTCGTTCTGGAATTTTTTTTTTTTTTTTATATCATTTGTCTCAGTACTCAGTCTCTAACTCAATACAAATACCCGAATATTGTACTCTTGAGTACATTTCTGGTACTCTGTACCCGGTACCCAGTACATTTTATATAAAGTACTCGGTACTCGTACCCGTACATATCGGGTAAAAGTATCCGATACTCGCGCTTCTTAGGGCCGGTTTTTCAATATCCTGTTAGCGTAGTTTGACTGACGGCTAAAGAACACCGCACACTTTTATAGGGAAAGTAGCCCTCAGTCGAATCGGCTGAATTTTTATATGTTGTAGTCCAAGTCATTCCAAACAAAAAGTCCAATGGGCATAACTTTTTCTATAGGCTAGTTTTGACGCTAGAGGGCGTTGAAAATTCAAATATTTTCTCTATTGTTAAACAACAAAAAAAGTTACCCTGAAAATTTCACACCTCACTCTTTCAGCCAATCAAAAAATTGGTTTTTATATTTAGTTGCCATGGCAACCCAAAAAATTTCCGGAAATTTTTATCCTCCTGGGTACCCTGGGCGAAATTAATAAGTGGAAATTTTTCTGTCAAATATTTGACATGTGATAGTTAACATTTTGCTTTTATGTACAAATGGAATGTTATTTTTCATAGGAAAGGAGATAATATTTCATAATTATATATTCACTAAATATTTCGAATGTGTCTGAAAACATTTTGAGAACTTGCATTTCAACGATGAATAGGTCCATCGGTAAAAAATGTATATCAATCAAATCTATCTATGCTTGACTTGATGAACTTAATATTTTAAACAATTTTATTCAACTTATCTTTTCGTGAATACTCGGCTGAAATTTGCAACAATTCCTTTCCACATCACTTCCCAATAGACAATCCGCATGGACCAGTCAAAACTATTTTAGTTCTGCGTGATGTGCAATGTAATTTTAGGTTGAAAATGTCGCAAAATGAATTTTCCTTTCTTACATACAAACACCGCCACTAATACCAACGCGTAACTGTCATTATATCAACAAAAACCATTCATGGCCCACTGATGTTACAACTTGTTTTCTCTCAGAATAATCTACAAGTCAGTTGAATTAACCATTAATTTAATATAATTTGGTGTGAAATTTTCTTACCGAATCCCCCGCGTGCTTGAATTAATTGCTGGAAATTTATCTCGTACATGAATTTTTTAATTAAAATTATCAAAAAATTCATGTACTCGAATATAAGTGAATAATTTTCACTATTCTGAGTAATCAAGATCTAAACATTCATCAATATAAGATAGTATTAGAAGTATTTTTCGTTGGTGTCATTACAGATGGTTAATTATACAGTGTGTTCCATCTGGTAGGAACAAACGAATAGTTCGAGTTGATGATGAAACTCAAGGAGGACGTTATAAAAATAGGTCTAATTGATTATATTCGATTATTTTATTGATGCTCAAGGAGTATGATGGAGAAACGCCTCCTGGCGGGTCAACTATAAGTCTCCATTCACACATTTAGCATGAGTATAAAATGGAGACAATGATGGGCTATAACTCAATATATTATATGTTACATTTAATGTACCTTTCGAACCTAGTATCGTTGACCCTAATGAAGCACCGTCGAATTAACCCTAATAATAATTTACAGGGTGTGTCATTTTGGAACAAATCGATACGATCAAAGAAACTGACAATGTAGTTGATTCACAGTTGTTATTCAATAGTATTTCGATGGCGAAATTTTACTCTCATCCTCCATAGACCTGGAATATCAATACGTTCGTGAAATTCTAATAAAATGTTCCTCAAATCCTGCCATTTATCTTGTTCATGAGATTGGGGTTTATTAATTTCATCGGTTTCTTCGTCCTCCATTGTATTCACACTCATAACATTTGAATCTCACTGCAAAATTATACGCCATATTCAACTTTACATTGACATGAAGTTACAAACAATCAAAACATTGCTCAATGGAAACATTTTTGTTTTTTTTTTTTCTGTAGTGAAGGGATGTTTTCATATTATCCAGTACCCCATTCTTGAAATTGATTGAACAGTTTTCAAAACTAAACTATAATATTTTCATAATGCGTCAAAGTTCAATTTCCCGAATACTGTTGTGATATCGAAATAAAAACGAAATTAAACCAAACAGCAGGATCCAGAACAAGAATTTATTGCCTCATATACAGGGCAATACGAAAAAAATAGGGTTGTATGGTGGAACGATTTAAATTAAAATAAAATATTAGTTATAACATCTGCGTTACCTTCACTCACCTCTCTACTACTATTAGTTGTCGCTGAATCAGTTGGATGTTACGAATTTTTGGTTGAAATAAGTTCATTTGCAAATGTAAAAATCCCTTTACAATGGTAGATTCACAAAGAATTTTTTCTACGGCTATTTTATTGACATATTTTTAATATTTCTTGTTCTTTCTCATGCCTTCAAATTATACAGGATTGTCGAAAAATATTTTTCAATACGGAACTTTTCGAATTTAACTATCGCTTTCTTTTAAAACGAACATTCGGTATAGTTTTCAACTTTGTGATGTAGAAAACTGCGTAGAATAAAATTCATAAAGAGTTTTTGATTGTAGATCCCTAAGGCGATTTGTAACCATTTTCGAATTACCGAACTTTAGAAATTGTAAGTAGCTGGAACACACTGTATAATTGACCAAATGTAATAACTCCAAAGAACAATACTTGAATATATCTCAATTAATGAATGCTTACATCTTGATTACTCAGAATACTGATGATTATCAAGGATAACGTTTTTTGTTGTAAAACAATGTAGAACAAATGAAGGTTTTCATGGGCCTCTAGCTCCAAAACTAGCCTAAAGAAAAAGTTGTACCCATTGGACTTTTTGTTTGGAATGACTACGACTACAACATATCAAAAATTCAGCCGATTCGACAGGGGGGCACTTTCCCTATTAAAGTGTGCGGTAGGTATCCTTTGACTAGTGGTTAGAATGAACGTTACATCTGTTCACATAAAGGAATAAACTCACATTCTAACCATCAGTCACGTAGCATAGACTTTGACTGAACATTGAAAAATCGGCCCTTATGAGAGTACATTTTTACGAGTACTTTAATGTGCCTGGTGTGTGTCCAGTCCAGCATGAAAACTCCAAAGGCTTTATAAATTATCAAAATTAGTTATTATGAACTCAAACCTGGCAAACAGAATTAACCAGTTATGCCATTTCTGAATAATTATTTCGTTTTTATATTTATTAATAAATATATTTCTGATGAACTGTTTCGTTGATTTTATCCATTATGGACTGTAAACTACAAAATAGTTTAGTCATTATTGATTTGATAGTTCATGATTATTTAAAGGGTGCAAAATGTGGTGAAGGTTATAAAGCAAGATTCAGAGAAAACCCAATGGGTAGATATATTCTTCAATTATTTTTGGACTTGCTTCATACAACTTGATGAGAAAGTACTTGCAAAAAGTACTCTTAGAATTCGAGTACTTTTACTCGGAGTACTGTACTCGAGAGCATGTGTAATGAGTAAAGTACTTGGTACTCTGTACTCGTTCTCCAATTACTGGAAGTACCCGGTACCCAGTACTCGAGTACAGTTTATCAGTACCCGGCCCAGCTCTGCTGGGAGCTATCAATTTTATCTTTAATCCAGAAACTCGGCACATGACATCTCGACATCATGTATCATTAGAACAAAAATTGTTTACCAAAGAATCAGGGGTGGAACCATAAAAAAAATGTTGTTGTTATTTCAGAAAATATAAGATTTATTAAAAAACGATTTCGATAGGTTGAGAGATAATTCAATTCTCCACAAGAATAATTTTCAGAAATACCTCATGAAATACGCTCGTTTTCTCAGAAAACGTGCGGTTTAACGCCGACGTCACATTTCATTTGTCATAACTTTGCTAAAAATTATAGTAGAAGGAGAAGAAAAAGTGCATAACGTCCCTGAAGACTTCTACTTCCTCATGCAAATATAATATATGAGTATCTGAGTACCTAAAATGTGTTTTGTCCCACATCACATAACACTTTTACGATATTTACGGAGGATCCGAAAGTCATGGATATTTTAGTTGATAAGAAATAATTATACTGGAGCAGGAATCAGTACCCTCTTTGGACCATATGCAACGATTTAAGGCTACTGAGACAAGTCTCACTTATACATGCCAAAGAAAAAACTGGGTTTTACTCTGCCTCAGTTTTCAACTCACCAGTAATCCCAGTAAATGTTGAAAATAATCGCTCATACACATCCTACATGAAAAATGAAGCATGTGATTTCAAGCTTGAGGTTTGCACTACACAATATTGTTATTAAATATATATATATATATATATATATATATGCAGGACATGAATAAGAGATTATTTTCAACATTTAGTGAAGAGAATGCCGATTTTATGGGTAAGTTGAAAATGAGGCATGAGTAAAACAAGGTTTTTTTTTTGCATGTATAAGTGGGACCTGTCACATTACTTTAAAATTGTTGCATATAGAGTGTATGGGTTGCTGCTTCAGTATAATGATTCCATATTTACTAAATTATTCATGATTTTCAGATCATCCGCAAACATCTCCGTGAAGTGCGACAAAACACATTTTAGGTACTTAAATACTCGCATATTATATTTGCATGAGAAGGTAGGAGTCTTCAGAAACGATATGAACTTTTCCTTTTCCTTCTCCAATCATTTTTAGCAGAGTTATGAATAATCAAATATTCGGCTTCGCCAGAACTTCCAGCGGCGGGTAAGCGTGAACCTGAAATTTGATGTCGGCGTTCAATCACGTTTTCTGAGAAAACGAGCGCAATTCATAAAAAATTACTAGGAATAATTTTTGTGTAAAATTGAATTGTTTTTCACCCTGTTAAGTTGTTTTTTCGATAACATATACTTTCCAAGATTACAGCAAAAATCTTTTTATATATTTTTAAACAGAATGTTGGTAAACAATTTTTTTCGTGTTTATCATGGTTCCAACTACTAGCACACCAAGTTTGGTGTTGCTACAATCGATTCTTGTCTCAGAACCCAATCGTACTAGATTACTTGAAAAAATATTAAATTGGAAGGAGGTACGAGTGACACATCGTTGTGGAGCTTGTTATATTTTCTCTCCAATAATATACTGAAAAAAATCATATTATAAAATCATATTATGTAGTATTTCTTGCCACGAACCGAAGTGGCGAATTCATAATCAGATTTGTACCTCACAACTGAAGTAGTAATTTTATTTCAACAACTCGGCACGCGTTTCAGTCAGCAAGTAACCCTCTTCTGAACGGAGAATTGAACCAAATCTAAATACGGAGTTGGCCTGATTTATACTCGTTTGATGCCTGCTAGCTACAAGCATAATATATCTTAAATAAAAAGTTTTTAATGAGCCCCTCATTTTTCCAGTCGGATAAATATTTAAATGGATTGGATATGCTAATCACATATGCGGTATCAAATTATCAAATAACATGTGAATTATTTAAAAGTATTAGGCACAGGTCCACCATCATTATCCATAATTTTATTCTCTTTACTTGTAAATGGTGGGGAGATGAAATGAAATGTTTGTCTTGTTGTTTATACTGGTGGGGAGAGAATGACACGCTGTCTTGACATTTAAATACCCCGCCATCATAGTGACCAATCACAACTGCAACAAGGATGGAAAACTTAAGAACTTTTGTCTCTTTTTATCGGTGTCTGCCGAGCCATTAGAAATCTCTATTACTCTTCTATTTTAACTACACTCTAGAAATGAACTAACTTTCTACTCACCCAATTCAATGTCTAACATACTTCTCAAATCTCCAGTCGTAGCAATGAGCAAATTATTCAATCAATTCTGTGCAGATCTTGACATTTATTATCAGCCAATTGGTCAAGTAAAGAACCATATTAAAATACATTTACATAATAGCCAAAATAGCTAAGCCCAATCTATATGTACCTTACAATGAAAGCTTATTCAATTGACAGTGATTCAGTTAAATTATGTTTTTCTACTAGCGTACGGAAAATCCATTTTTCCGCACTCATTTTAGTTTTGAAAGAATCACTTTTCCGCACTAGTGCGGAAAAGTTCTTTCCGCACTCTTTTTAGTGCGGAAAAAACATTTTCCTACGAGCGTGCGGAAAAGTAACTTTTTCGGACGATTTTTCGTTTTGAAAGTTGTACTTTTCCGTACGATTTAAAATCGTTCCGCGCTATTTTTACTTTTCCGTGGATAGGACTAACTCCGCTCCGCGTCGTTCGTGCAACTGCCGTCACGTGCGGAAAAGTACTACTTTCCGCACTTGTTAGGTAAATAACTATTCCGCCCTTAACAAGCTTCCCAAACTCCGCTCCGCGTCGTTCGTGCAACTGCCGTTGCGTGCGGAAAAGTACTACTTTCCGCACTTGTTAGGTAAATAATTATTTAGTGCGTAAAAGTAGATTTGTTTAGTTTTTACGGATTATACTGACATTAAAATATTGCGTCGCAGAAGGTTAAAATAGAAAACTTACCAAGTATGGTTCTATAGTTTAATATATATTTAATAATAAATGTTCTTTATGTCAACTTTTGGGTGTTTTTTCCGCTAGTAGAAAAAATAGTGTACCTAACACGAGCGTAAAGTGTATTTTCTGCACGCGATTTCTGGCCTAACGCGTCGTTCGGCCATCTGCAATCGCGTGCGGAAAAGTATCACTTTCCGCACTTGTTAGGTAAACTACTATTTCCACTATGCGTTTCTTTTTTTCACACTTTGCGTTATTATTTCTCCATCTTCAGGTGCTTCCTGACAATTAAAGTCGAATACTTTTTGCTTATTTTATATTTATATGAATGTATGTCTTGTTATTGGGATTGGCATTAAACGCTTTTTTTTCAACACATGGACACAAATGGAAGTTACTCGCTTATTTCATGAAAAATTTCTGGACTTTAATTCTACGTCCAATGGACACCCAAAATTCGCACAAAGTATATCCAATTTTACGTCCACTGGGCGAGCATTTTGAACATCTTCTATATTGACATTATTGTTTATTTTTACATTATCAAGAAATCAACAATACCTATTACTTATTAGTTTTTGAGTGTGTTGTAGAGAATTTCTGTAATTGAATAGTTTTCTATTTTTAATTTTAATTTTTGCAATAAATCTGAAAACACTCAATTTATATTTCCGAAACAGTTGAAGATGGATATAAGACATTTCACATGAAATATGTCTAGGGTTGTCTGAAGAATCCAAAAATTGAATAAAAAATAGGGTATTGTATTTGAAATAAGAAAGTTGCTATTAACCCCTGTAAAGAAATTTTTTATTGAAAAAAATGCGCTTTTAAAAATACCAATCGATGTGTCTGAGCGTTTTTCCGAAAACGCTCCCGTTTATTCAATTGGCTGATACACACTAACACACTGTATAATGTTCGTCATTTTATGAATGTATTTTCCTCATAAAGATACAAGATTCTGTTCGACAATCTCTTATCATTTATTAATATCATATTCAAGTGCATTGTGCATAGTATTTTCATGAGATTCGACGACTTTTTCAGAGATTGTTTTTCATGGGAAAATATCTAAATATGTATTTAAATTCAGCTGAGTGAAAGGGTAATACCTCGCGGATAACATCATGACAGATAACATTATTTACTCATCAAATATTATGAATTTATATTCTAATGTTAGATTTGCCAAACAAAATAGTGTGAAGTTGCATTATTTGCCATTATATGACATGCAGTTTATAATGTAATAGCTATTTAATATGTAATAGATTATTATGCGATTCATAACAATCGAGGATGTTGCCAGGCGACGAGGCGCTCTGCGCCGAATCGCTTGTGCACGCTCAAATGACAATAACGTGACATATATAACCAAAGTTGTTGATTTCATTATCTCACCATCGTTGTCAATCTCAATGATACAATAAAGCTTTGAATGTAACTAGATTATTATGCAATTTAAATAAATATCGGAGGTTGCACAGGCGACTCGGCGCTGAGCGCCTCGTCGACTGGCAACATCCTCGATGATTATAAATCGCAAAATTATCTCGTTACATTGGTCGCATTCAGCAGAAAGAGCAATAGCTATTTGTATAACTAGGGAGGAATGTGCCACTATTCCTCCCGCAGGATGTAGTTTACACAAGTTTATTCTTAATTTAGGTGGTGACCTCTCTTGGTTGTACTGAATCTTACGTAGTAATTAACAGCGCGCGAGGTCTCGGCCAGTTGAAAATGGTACTTAATATGTTTAGCTACTCACCAAAAGATGTCACTTCTCACTTTCCAATACAAATACCTATTTTCTGATACGCCTAAAAACAAGCTAGCTTTAGCTACGGACCATCTGATGTCTACGGTGATTGTTCGTTGTAGATACAATTTCTGTTTAATATACAGTGTGTCCGATTATTGTCTACAAATGGGAAACTTTCATTACTGATGATTTTATGCAAACAAGTTACTACTTATACAAAGTTCTGCTTATCCCAACACTGAGAGCACTACAACCAAAAGTTGGAATCTCCCGTTTTATACGGGGTTGGGGCAAAAATATTATTCCAGATCTGGAGTAAAGTACTTCCGATTTGTAAAATATTGAAAAATACTTTATAAAAAAATTGTTCAGAATTGGAAAAAGGCAACTGCCATCTCTTTGTCATCGAGAAACTTGGAAAGCAGCTTATTGAGGTTCAGTTCAAGTGAACCGAGTTCAGTTGCTAAGGAACTAGATATTATTTTATCTGGAAAGTCTTTAACGAAGTTTAGGCTCACCTACTATCATTTGTGCATATAAAATATTTCTTGTAGTTAGTATAACGGTGAACGGTAGTATGTTTTTTATATGAAATACCCCATTTCAATATTATAAGTACAAGTGCGCATTTGCGAACATCAGGATTATTCATTGTATGATTGAGATGCGCCTTTTCTCATCATCCCAGCGTTGTGATTCTGTGTATCATAGAAGTCCACTTTCCATCGAATGGGACAATTCAAATGCGCACAATAATAATTCGAGCCGGTTCGCTAGTTCATATCCGGCTCGAAGGACCAAATGTTTGAGAAAGCTCGTTGTGGTCTTTGCTAATTTAAATTATTATTTTTATCTATTGCACCGATCGTCAAATCAGATGGATAGGATAGATTTAGATTGTCGCGACGACGCAGTTATCCATCCTGAAAAGGACAAAATGAGTCAGTACAACTCAACTCTCTGTAGGCTACAAATCGCCGTTACAATTTTTGGTCTTTGCTACCATTTTTTCTCCTCTACTTATAAACACCACGCTGTGTGAATTTTGCTAACTTCACCATATGTGAATTGTGTAACAACGTCCTTCCACAACAGACAACATCCAGAAGAAGGGGATTCTTTTACGGAAAATTAGTTTCAAAAATACAATACATTACACTTATAGGCTTTCGATTCAAAACATTGATCCTTCGAGCCGGATAGTTGAGTTGTACTCACTTATTTTGTCCTTTTCAGGGTGGAGAACTACATCGTCGCGGCAATCAAAATCTATCCTATCCATCTGATTTTTCAATCGGTTCAATTGGTAATAATAATAATAATGATAATTTAAATTAGCAAAAACCACAAAGAGCTTTCTCGAACAATTGTAGTTGTGTATTTTATACTTGAAATGAAATATTTCATATGGAAAATTTAATACTATTCTGTTAACTTAATTTATATACAATAAGAAAATTCTATATGCATAAAAGATGGTAAGCTTATAAAGTTTGAATAAAACTTTTATAATACAATAACTTGAACTTACATTAGAAATGATCGAATAATGTTGATAATCCCCAATCTTCCAGTAATTTCAGGAATTCCATTATATAGTTCACAAAACAAATAACTTTTTTTTATACTAATTAAAATCGACAATAATAACAATAGAAATATTTTTTAAGGGCCAAAAACTTTGTGTCATTACTATAAGTACTTCATTTGATAATAGGTAGCACTACTTCATACCTGAAATGTAGTTTGATAGTTGCAAAATTAAACACTATCTGGGTCTTTTTTTCCTAGTGGCAATTAAAGTGAGGACCACTCCCAAATACAGGTGCCTTTTACTAAAGTTTTAACAATGGTTATTAAAGTTTTTTCTCGGTGTAATATTTTTTTTTCCAGGCAAAATCCAAAATCGCCCGCCGAGAAGAAGCCCAGTTGGCGGCCGAACAACGCCCAGAAGATGATGGCGATGCCGTTCCTGGACCACCTGACGGGGGTTATGGATGGGTAGTAGTCTTCGCATCTTTTATGTGCAACATGGTGGTCGATGGCATTTCGTACTGTTTTGGAATTTGTTTATCCGAGCTAGTGGTCTACTACGATGAATCCAAAGGAACAACTGCATGGGTGGGATCTATTCTCACCGGGTCCACCATGTGCGTCGGGCCCCTAGTGAGTGCATTCGCCAATAGATTCGGGTGTCGAATGGCATGTATTGCAGGTACTATTTTTTTTATCTGTCATTAGAAGGGTGTACCAAAATTAAGATGCTGAAGCAGCTTCGAGATATGCTATCGCTGAGTTTGGTTGACAAAGTAATAGATTACCCCCAGTTTGTAGACATAAGTATGCCCGTCTCACTGTGGATTCTATAACACGATTCAACATTTCAGGTGTAATTGTAGCAAATGCTTATCGTACTGAGCGTAGTAAGTGTTCCTCGTTTTCAAAATTTTCTTTGTATACCTCATTTTTAATATGGCCCCACAAAAAAGTCTAAAGGTGTTAGGTCTGGTGACCTTGCTGGACAGGGTGTATCACTATGAGTGCCAATCCATTTTCTTGGGAATCGCTCACACAGGTATCGGCGAACAGCTGCGGAATTATGAGCTGGTGCACCATCTTGTTGAAACCAGCAATTATGCACAGCGTCCAATGTCCAGGTATCGTTGAGCAGTTAAAGACGAATGGTAGATGAATGGACCTATAACCTTTGTGCCAAAAATTCCACACCAAATATTAAATCCGAATCGATGTCGGTATCAGGACAGCATATCAAACTTTTCTTCGTTTGTAAAATTACTTCCCTCCATTTTAAAGTAGAAGAAATGGATTGTTTCTAAGCCGCCTATGTTCAAAAATTGTAATAAGCATTTTTTCTGACTAAAAACATAGGAAAACATATTGTGCCGTACGTCGTTGCATTCGCAATAAAAAATGCTATGTCATACAGGGTGTACATTTTTTTCGTTCCATATAAAAAAACAAAGTTGATGATGGTTTCTTTCAAACAAAACGTTGTACGGAGATTTTGTGGACGCCATTTTGTAGAGGTAAAAAAGTGGCAATGAGAAAGTGCCTTTGGTTTTTTCAAAACTTTTTAAATAAAAAATAAAAACCAAATCTCCAAATTTCGGTTTTTTCCGAATATCTCCGGAATTAAACAACATTTTTGGGATTTCTCAGCATCTATTTATTGACCCCTTAATTGCGCAACTTTTTGCCCATTTGACCTACTGTGTAACTCTTACGGTTCTCGAGATCCCCATGCTGTTCATCCTTATCTTGGCCACACTGTATAGTGTGCCAAAAAGTCTAGAGATATGACAGTGTACTTCATTTCGTCAAATGGGATACTCTGTATTTTATTGCATCTTTAGATTTTTTAAACAATTTAATTTCCAACAATATTACAAAATTGTAGAGGATATATGTTTCACTTTGATGGTCATACAGGATATAACTTCATCCAAATACAAAATTTGATCCAAATCATTAGATCAGTTTTCAAGATCCAAAAATTCATATTATTATGCGCACAACTCGAATTAAAATAATGTAATTGACCAAGTGGGTCATTTAATGGCGGTGGGGCGGGGTGTTTAGATGACAAAACAAGAAGGCAAACTGAGTTGAAACTGCGTGAATTTGTTTTTTCTAGCTTGCGAGTCAGTCGAAAATGGCGGGAAAGTTTTGTCCCTGCCAAAAATCTCTCAACGCGGCAACATGAGTTTGGACTTAACTATTTTTTTTAGGTAGCATCATTGCATCAGCAGCATTCGCTCTCTCTATTTTCTGCCCAACGGTAACTACGTTGATGTTCGTGTATGGTTTCATTGGAGGCATCGGCTTGGGATTGATTTACTTACCAGCAGTCGTATGCGTTGGATACTACTTCGAATCCAAGAGGTCCTTGGCCACTGGTATATCTGTGTGTGGATCAGGTTTCGGTGCATTCGCTTTTGCTCCGATGGCGACATATTTGATCAACAACTATGGTTGGAAGGGTAAGCTAGTGAAGTTAATCAATTGTTGAGGAGCAGAGTAACTACAATTCCTTTAATATAATTTCCAAACTCCGCGCATTTTCGAGTTCAGGTTTGCCAATGTCGGGGGGTGGGACAACCATTACTTCGTATTGCTACACAGAAAATAGTTGATTCAGCTCAAACAGCTGTAGAAAAGGTTCGAATCAATGCAGTGTCTGTGAAGGAATCTGGAGCTTGGCTGAATGCTCTTTCTGTAGCCTCATTAGATACTCTTCTGAATGATGAATCATTCAGGATTGCTGTTGCTTTGAGATTGGGCTTACCAATTTGTGCTCCCTATAAATGCAAATGTGGTAGTTTTGTTGAAGCCAATGGAATCCACGGATTGAGTTGCAAGAATAGCGCAGACACCATCAAGTCAACGATATATTGAAAAGAGCTCTCATATCCGCTGGCGTTCCAGCTATTTTAGAGCCACCTGGTATCAGTAGGGATGACGGAAAACGTCCTGATGGCATGACTCTCATACCTTGGAGATGTGGAAAACTTGCGGTGTGGGATTTTACCTGCACTGACACCTTGGCTCCCTCTTATTCTACAACCACCTTGTCTGGAGCTGCTGCCATCATCAGTGAGAACTTCAAACGTAAAAAATATAAAACCTTGTCTGACCAATGTTTCTTCTACCCAGTAGCTGTTGAGACATTTGGAGTTTTTGCATCCCAATCTCTTGAATTCATTCAAGAAATTGGCAAGAGGTTGATGGAAGAAACACACATTATTCTGATATCGACAGTAACGTCGAGCGAAGTGCCAATGGCTACAAAGACACCTCACGGCTTACGGCAGTCTCACTTGATGGTCTCGCTGGCCTGAAAAACATCGGGAACACATGCTTTAAGAACAGCATCATCCAGTGTATGTCCAATACTAGGTGGTTGTTGGAATACGTGAAGAAGGACACGTTTGCTGGAGAAATAAACACCAGCATTTTCAGTATGAAGGGGGCGCTGATCAGAACATTCGCCGAAGTAGTAAAGGATCTGTGGTCTGGAGATTCTCCACATCGGATCTTAAATCCCATCTCTCTGAAAACCCAAATTCAGCGATACGAGCTACGCTTCATGGGTAACAAACAGCAGGATGCCCAGGAGCTCCAACGTTACCTGCTCGTAGGTTTACATGAAGACGTCAATAGGGTGATGGTGAAGCCGAAACCGATTTTGACGAAGATAATTGGGAACATGAACGATACTGAAGAAGCACAGGAATCGTGGTGCGGATACTTGCTCATGGACAACTCGAAGATACTTGATATTTTCGTCGATCAATTGAAATCGACTCTGAAATGCACTCACTGCATCCATTGTTCAGTCACTTTCGATCCTTTTTGGGATTTGTAGATGCCCATCAATCAAAACAACGGTCATGTGACGCTTTCACACGGTTTGGGTTCGTTAATGCGAGAGGAGATAATAGACGGGGATGAAAAACCTTATTGTTCTGAGTGTCAGATTTACAGGATTTGTAAGGAAACTTTGTCGATTCAAAAATTCCCCAAAGTGTTGGTGATTCATTTGAAACGTTTCTCTTCATCCGAACGATTCAAAAGTAAATTGATGAGTTTGTTTTACTCTAGGTACCAATTTGTGTTTTGCGGCTATTACTCTCAGCTGTGCCATTTTTGGAGCTCTCATGAAACCATTGAAAATTGAAATAGTGGAACCCAGCAAAGAAGTTACAACAACGAAAGTTCTTACCAGAACTGCAATTAAAAGAACCAATACCAGTGAGGTGAGTATGGCGGAAATACTTGACTTTTGAGTGGTCTGCGAGGTGTGAAAAAAAAAATAAAAAAAATACCACATTGCGTATATATACAAGGTGCTCCAGAATGAAGGGAACAAACTCTGTTGATGTCGACTCTTTCATGCTACTGAATTAATATAGTATAGCCTCCTTATTATTTTGTGTATACCTACCTACAAAAGAGAAATAGGTTTTGCAGATATATCATTAGAAGTTGCTATGTTATTTGTTTTGGATATCGAATATTTCTGTAAGAAAAAAATTCGCCATAAGTCTAGTGAAATTGAAGTAGTTTTGGTGTTTTGGGTAGTTTCTGTTCTTGAATTCTGTTCATTGAATTTGTGACTGAACTTCTTTTATAAAATGTGGTTTTCGTACCAATTTCACTTTCTGATATAGATACAGGTAATTTAAATATATTATCACTAGCCACTTCAATGAAATAATTTTCAGAAATATCTGCTATAAAGCATTTTATGGTACATATATAATTAGTTAGATTTTGTATTTAAAAAGTTCTTTTATTCTTTGTGTTACATTAGTGACCAAAGAATTACGTCATAATGACGTCATGTGAAAGACGACATAGTAACGTCCACTAAATGACGTCTGGCAGACGTCATTATGACGTACGCTTGCTACCTGGGTTATTAAGATTCAATTAATTTCAGGGACCGTTAGCCAGGACAGCAGTGTATAACTCAACTTTATCAGTAGGTGTTAGAAACAATGTCATTCAACCTTTAGCTAGAAAAGACATATTTTATTCAGGATCTGTGACGAATCTCAAGGAATTTCAATCGCAAGCAACGCTCAACAGTTATAGGCAAAGCGTCCTCAATATTTCACGGCCAAAATGTAAGTGCTTTCTTTTTATAACACATAGTAACTAAAGACAGTGGCAAAAAAATTCACCGAAAATAAAATCAAACTGAACAATATTTGCAGCTAAATCCTCCTGTCTCCCAGAGAGCTTCGGGGATTCCCTCAGCGAGTTACTGGACTTCAGTTTATTGAAAGACCCTGTATTTTTGGTGCTTGGTATCTCGAACATTTTCGGCATGGGAGCATTGTACATACCTTTTGTCTATCTAGTGGAAAGTGCTAAAGCTGAAGTAAGTAGAACCTATTAACGTATAGTTTCAGTTTTATTTTAATATCCCAATGGGCACAAGGACGTTGAAATAACGTTGTAAAATGGCTGAAAACTGAACGTTTTTTTCAACGAAAAAATGTCGCATGAAACAACGTAATATTAAACCAATTGCTTACTAATTATCGACTTATTTCCGTTTTCATTCAGGTTTTTTGAACATAGAAGATACTCAGTAAAACAACGTTGTTTTGGCCAAATAAAAGGTTAGGGAAGGTATCATAAACATTGATAAATGAATCGCATAAAGCAAATTTGATTAAAAATTCTTTTTGAATTAACATAACGATTGTTAAACGTATATTCAACGACTTGTTGAGGAGGTAACGTTGAAAACACATCTTTAAAACGTATTCTTTCAGCGTTGAAGATTACACTAAATTATTGCCGTTAAAATTTTCAACCAGAAACGTTTATTCAACCAATGCCACGTTTTTAACACGTTTGAAAACCGTACGTGTGCCCATTGGGATGAAGAACAACCCCGATGATAAGTTCTATTGACTTGATCAATCAAGACTCGCCCAATAAACAAATACAGAGAAAAGCATTTATAATGCCAAAGGACCCAGCACATTTTTTTTTGAAAATGGCTTTCCGTGAATTTGGCTGAATTTTTGGTATGTTGTAGTTCTTGATGAGCTGATCAAAAGTGTTCACAGCCACAAACCTCCAAAATGGACAGTTCTCGAGATATGGAGCTATGAAAATGGATTTTTTCAATTTTTTGGGATATTTGCTCCATCGGAGAGCTCTCATTTCTTGTTGGGATGGACTATTCGGCGCCTAGAACCCGACTGAAAAATGATCTTCCTCAGTTATATCAGGCACCGTTTTCGAAAAAAATTCATTCACTGCTCTACACTGCCTACGGAACGAGGTACAAATTCCAAGATTTTCCACCCTAAAAAAAAACGAAAATTTAATAGATACATTTACTAATTATTTAGTCTGATCTAACCAGAACGAACTAACCAATTTTATTTTTGTTTGTGTGTTTTTCTGTTTTTTTTCCCGTTTTTTTCCTGTTTTTTTTTCGTTTACCGGACTTCCAAATGTCATGTAACCACCCACCTAGATAGATGCAAAAAAAACGCTTCGTTACAGACCGAAGATACAAAATGGAGCAATAAATATGTGTATAACTGAACATTTCTTACCTAGGAGATCTCATAGTTGCCGTTTCATCAAGGAAGTATTTCTCATATTCTTGCTCATTGCTTTAATTTTTGTTTTCAGGGTATCGAAGCAGGCAGTGCCTCATTCCTAATTTCTCTCATAGGAATATTGAATACAGTAGGTAGAATCATCTTTGGATATATTGCAGATTCGCCAAAAGTGAACGCCTTTTTAGTTAACAACCTCTGCCTAGTTTTGGCTGCCATATCGGTCGGCCTAACACCTTTTTGCCATACATACGTAACTTACATTGTAGCGTCCACTGGTTTTGCTATTGGTATCTGTAAGTATATTTTCTCATATTATTGTAATGAACTTTGCAATTTTCCTTTACAATTTTCCTTTACAATTCTTTATTCCACGAGCTAATTTACATAGAATCACTGGGCTACATTTTTTTCAGACGGCTCTTCCGTATTCAATACTTCTCAATTCGCGACTCGCACGGTAAGAACGTTGTTTGAAAATACACCGCGTGTCGGTACTGAATCAGATTGAAATTTTGCCGTTTTGTGAAAAAAATAAATAATAATTTTTATAATTAGAACTAATGCTATTCCGCAGTAGATAATAGCTTCAAAAGCCTGCACACCGAATTTGGCTGCTCTAGGAAGAACTTTATTTTTCGATCGTTTCACGAAACAAGGTTAACCCCTTTGGATTTTTTTTTGCTGGAAATGGAAAATAGATTTGCTTCAAAAAGTACTCAAGGGAGAACCTTGACGAGCAGAATCCAGAAAATAAACCAGTTTTCTTTTATCTCTCATAGTTTTCGAGATATTTGAATTTTTGTATCGCAAAAAAGATTTTTCGTCACTGTTCTGCCATCTCTTGGACAGTAGCCGAAGTTGACTTCCACCGCGTGTCGATACTGAATCACATTGAAATTTTGCCGTTTTGTGAAAAAAATAAATAATAATTTTTATAATTAGAACTAATGCTATTCCGCAGTAGATAATAGCTTCAAAAGCCTGCACAACGAATTTGGCTGCTCTAGGAAGAACTTTATTTTTCGATCGTTTCACGAAACAAGGTTAACCCCTTTGGAATTTTTTTTGCTGGAAATGGAAAATAGATTTGTTTCAAAAAGCACTCAAGGGAGAACCTTGACGAGCAGAATCCAGAAAATAAACCAGTTTTCTTTTATCTCTCATAGTTTTCGAGATATTTGAATTTTTGTATCGCAAAAAAGATTTTTTGTCACTGTTCTGCCATCTCTTGGACAGTAGCCGAAGTTGACTTCCACCGCGTGTCGATACTGAATCACATTGAAATTTTGCCGTTTAGTGAAAAAAATAAATAATAATTTTTATAATTGAAACTAATGCTATTCCGCAGTAGATAATAGCTTCAAAAGCCTGCACAACGAATTTGGCTGCTCTAGGAAGAACTTTATTTTTCGATCGTTTCACGAAACAAGGTTAACCCCTTTGGAATTTTTTTTGCTGGAAATGGAAAATAGATTTGTTTCAAAAAGCACTCAAGGGAGAACCTTGACGAGCAGAATCCAGAAAATAAACCAGTTTTCTTTTATCTCTCATAGTTTTCGAGATATTTGAATTTTTGTATCGCAAAAAAGATTTTTCGTCACTGTTCTGCCATCTCTTGGACAGTAGCCGAAGTTGACTTCCACCGCGTGTCGGTACTGAATCAGATTGAAATTTTGCCGTTTTGTGAAAAAAATAAATAATAATTTTTATAATTAGAACTAATGCTATTCCGCAGTAGATAATAGCTTCAAAAGCCTGCACAACGAATTTGGCTGCTCTAGGAAGAACTTTATTTTTCGATCGTTTCACGAAACAAGGTTAACCACTTTGGAATTTTTTTTGCTGGAAATGAAAAATAGATTTGTTTCAAAAAGCACTCAAGGGAGAACCTTGACGAGCAGAATCCAGAAAATAAACCAGTTTTCTTTTATCTCTCATAGTTTTCGAGATATTTGAATTTTTGTATCGCAAAAAAGATTTTTCGTCACTGTTCTGCCATCTCTTGGACAGTAGCCGAAGTTGACTTCCACCGCGTGTCGGTACTGAATCAGATTGAAATTTTGCCGTTTTGTGAAAAAAATAAATAATAATTTTTATAATTAGAACTAATGCTATTCCGCAGTAGATAATAGCTTCAAAAGCCTGCACAACGAATTTGGCTGCTCTAGGAAGAACTTTATTTTTCGATCGTTTCACGAAACAAGGTTAACCCCTTTGGAATTTTTTTTGCTGGAAATGGAAAATAGATTTGTTTCAAAAAGCACTCAAGGGAGAACCTTGACGAGCAGAATCCAGAAAATAAACCAGTTTTCTTTTATCTCTCATAGTTTTCGAGATATTTGAATTTTTGTATCGCAAAAAAGATTTTTCGTCACTGTTCTGCCATCTCTTGGACAGTAGCCGAAGTTGACTTCCACCGCGTGTCGATACTGAATCACATTGAAATTTTGCCGTTTTGTGAAAAAAATAAATAATAATTTTTATAATTAGAACTAATGCTATTCCGCAGTAGATAATAGCTTCAAAAGCCTGCACACCGAATTTGGCTGCTCTAGGAAGAACTTTATTTTTCGATCGTTTCACGAAACAAGGTTAACCCTTTGGAATTTTTTTTGCTGGAAATGGAAAATAGATTTGCTTCAAAAAGCACTCAAGGGAGAACCTTGACGAGCAGAATCCAGAAAATAAACCAGTTTTCTTTTATCTCTCATAGTTTTCGAGATATTTGAATTTTTGTATTGCAAAAAAGATTTTTCGTCACTGTTCTGCCATCTCTTGGACAGTAGCCGAAGTTGACTTCCACCGCGTGTTGGTACTGAATCAGATTGAAATTTTGCCGTTTTGTGAAAAAAATAAATAATAATTTTTATAATTAGAACTAATGCTATTTCGCAGTAGATAATAGCTTCAAAAGCCTGCACACCGAATTTGGCTGCTCTAGGAAGAACTTTATTTTTCGATCGTTTCACGAAACTAACCCCTTTGGAATTTTTTTTGCTGGAAATGGAAAATAGATTTGTTTCAAAAAGCACTCAAGGGAGGACCTTGACGAGCAGAATGCAGAGAATGAATTAGTTTTCTCATATCCCTCGTAGTTTTCGAGATATTTGAATTTTTGTATCGCAAAAGAGATTTTTCATCACTGTTCTGCCTCCTCTTGGACAGTAGCCGAAGTTGACATCCACCGCGTGTCGGTACTAAATCAGATTGAATTTCGCCAAGTTTTGTGAAAAAAATAAACAATAATTTTTATAATTAGAACTAATGCTATTTCGCAGTAGATAATAGCTTCAAAAGCCTGCACACCGAATTTGGCTGCTCTAGGAAGAACTTTATTTTTCGATCGTTTCACGAAACTAACCCCTTTGGAATTTTTTTTGCTGGAAATGGAAAATAGATTTGTTTCGAAAAGCACTCTAGGGAGAACCTTGACGAGCAGAATCCAGAAAATAAACCAGTTTTCTTTTATCTCTCATAGTTTTCGAGATATTTGAATTTTTGTATCGCAAAAAAGATTTTTCGTCACTGTTCTTCCATCTCTTGGACAGTAGCCGAAGTTGACTTCCACCGCGTGTCGATACTGAATCACATTGAAATTTTGCCGTTTTGTGAAAAAAATAAATAATAATTTTTATAATTGAAACTAATGCTATTCCGCAGTAGATAATAGCTTCAAAAGCCTGCACAACGAATTTGGCTGCTCTAGGAAGAACTTTATTTTTCGATCGTTTCACGAAACAAGGTTAACCCCTTTGGAATTTTTTTTGCTGGAAATGGAAAATAGATTTGTTTCAAAAGCACTCAAGGGAGAAACTTGACGAGCAGAATCCAGAAAATAAACCAGTTTTCTTTTATCTCTCATAGTTTTCGAGATATTTGAATTTTTGTATCGCAAAAGAGATTTTTCGTCACTGTTCTGCCATCTCTTGGACAGTAGCCGAAGTTGACGTCCACCGCGTGTCGATACTGAATCACATTGAAATTTTGCCGTTTTGTGAAAAAAATAAATAATAATTTTTATAATTAGAACTAATGATATTCCGCAGTAGATAAAAGCTTCAAAAGCCTGCACAACGAATTTGGCTGCTCTAGGAAGAACTTTATTTTTCGATCGTTTCACGAAACAAGGTTAACCCCTTTGGAATTTTTTTTGCTGGAAATGGAAAATAGATTTGTTTCAAAAAGCACTCAAGGGAGAACCTTGACGAGCAGAATCCAGAAAATGAACCAGTTTTCTTTTATCTCTCATAGTTTTCGAGATATTTGAATTTTTGTATCGCAAAAAAAATTTTTCGTGACTGTTCTGCCATCTCTTGGACAGTAGCCGAAGTTGACTTCCACAGCGTGTCGATACTGAATCAGATTGAAATTTTGCCGTTTTCTGAAAAAAATAAATAATAATTTTTATAATTAGAACTAATGCTATTCCGCAGTAGATAATAGCTTCAGAAGCCTGCACACCGAATTTGGTTGCTCTAGGAAGAACTTTATTTTTCGATCGTTTCACGAAACAAGGTTAACCCCTTTGGAATTTTTTTTTCTGGAAATGGAAAATATATTTGCTTCAAAAAGCACTCAAGGGAGAACCTTGACGAGCAGAATCCAGAAAATACACCAGTTTTCTTTTATCTCTCATAGTTTTCGAAATATTTGAATTTTTGTATCGCAAAAAAGATTTTTCGTCACTGTTCTGCCATCTCTTGGACAGTAGCCGAAGTTGACTTCCACCGCGTGTCGATACTGAATCACATTGAAATTTTGCCGTTTTGTGAAAAAAATAAATAATAATTTTTATAATTGAAACTAGTGCTATTCCGCAGTAGATAATAGCTACAAAAGCCTGCACAACGGATTTGGCTGCTCTAGGAAGAACTTTATTTTTCGATCGTTTCACGAAACAAGGTTAACCCCTTTGGAATTTTTTTTGCTGGAAATGGAAAATAGATTTGCTTCAAAAAGCACTCAAGGAAGAACCATGACGAGCAGAATCCAGAAAATAAACCAGTTTTCTTTTATCTCTCATAGTTTTCGAGATATTTGAATTTTTATATCACAAAAAATATTTTTTGTCACTGTTTTGCCGTCTCTTGGACAGTAGCCAAAGTTAACTTCCACCGTGTGTCGGTACTGAATCAGATTGAAATTATGCCGTTTTGTGACAAAAATAAATAATAATTTTTATAATTGAAACTAATGCTATTCCGCAGTAGATAATAGCTTCAAAAGCCTGCACACCGAATTTGGCTGCTCCAGGAAGAACTTTATTTTTCGATCGTTTCACGAAACAAGGTTAACGCCTTTGGAAATTTTTTTGCTGGAAATGGAAAATAGATTTGCTTCAAAAAGCACTGAAGGGAGGACCTTGACGAGCAGAATCCCTCATAGTTTTCGAGATATTTGAATTTTTGTATCCCAAAAAAGATTTTTTATCACTGTCCTGCCATCTCTTGGACAGTAGCCGAAGTTGACTTCCATCGGTTGTCGGTACTGAATCAGATTGAAATTTTGCCGTTTTGTGAAAAAAATAAATAATAATTTTTATAATTAGAACTAATGCTATTCCGCAGTAGATAATAGCTTCAAAAGCATGCACACCGAATTTGGCTGCTCCAGGAAGAACTTTATTTTTCGATCGTTTCACGAAACAAGGTTAACCACTTTGGAATTTTTTTTTGCTGGAAATGGAAAATAGATTTGCTTCAAAAAGCACTCAAGGGAAACCTTGATGAGCAGAATCCAGAAAATCAACCAGTTTTCTTTTATCTCTCATAGTTTTCGAAATATTTGAATTTTTGTATCACAAAAAAGATTTTTCGTCACTGTTCTGCCATCTCTTGGACAGTAGCCGAAGTTGACTTCCACCGCGTGTCGATACTGAATCAGATTAAAATTTTGCCGTTTTGTGAAAAAAATAAATAATAATTTTTATAATTAGAACTAATGCTATTCTGCAGTAGATAATAGCTTCAAAAGAGTGCACACCGAATTTGGCTGCTCTAGGAAGAACTTTATTTTCTGATCGTTTCACGAAACAAGGTTAACCCCTTTGGAAATTTTTTTGCTGGAAATGGAAAATAGATTTGCTTGAAAAAGCACTCAAGTGAGGATCTTGACGAGCAGAATCCAGAAAAGAAACCAGTTTTCTTGTATCTCTCACAGTTTTCGAGATATTTGAATTTTTGTATCGCAAAAAAGATTTTTCATCAATGTTCTTCCATCTCTTGGACAGTAGCCAAAGTTGACTTCCACCGCGTGTCGGTACTGAATCTGTTTGAATTTTTTTCCATTTTGTGAAAAAAAATACTAATTGTTATAATTAGAATTAATGCTATTTCGCAGTAGATAATAGCTTCAAAAGCCTGCACACCGAATTTGGCTGCTCTAGGAAGAACTTTATTTTTTGATCGTTTCACGAAACAAGGTTACTCCTTTGGAAATTTTTTTGCTGGAAATAGAAAATAGATTTGCTTCACCCAAGGGAGGACCTTGACGAGCAGAATCCAGAAGAGTAACCAGTTTTCTTATATTCCTCATAGTTTTCGAAATATTTGAATTTTTATATCGCAAAAAAGATTTTTCGTCACTGTTCTGCCATCTCTTGGACAGTAGCCGAAGTTGACTTCCACCGCGTGTCGGTACAGAATCAGATTGAAATTTTGCCAAGTTTTGTGAAAAAAATTAATAATTTTTGTAATTATGGGTGCGTATGTGATACGGATACTCATTAGTGATTATTTTGTTAGTAGCTATGTAAGTTTTAAATATTGGGAAATTTTTGTGAACAAAATCCCTCGTAAATGCCAACAATTTTCGAAATATTTGAATTTATACTCATTGCAAGGTATGAATATGTTGGTTATAATGTTATAAATAATTACCGTCACATTCCTTTGAAAAATAGTAAATATTTTGATACGCACGCACTTATTCAACTTCAAATATCTCGAAAACCGTTGATAGTTGTGAAACGAAACGTATTCCTTTTTTGTACAGGAAATATTAGGGATTAAGAAAAAGAAGACGAAATCGATATTAATCCAGTGGCGTGAAAGTTGGGGAGGAACGAATAGGGGTACCCACCTGCCGTACGCCCCTGTTTAGAGTTACAAACACATGATTTGCCTTGAAATATGAAACTAAATGCTGTAAAGTGACATACCAAATTTCATTAAGAACAGTTAAGCCGTTATGGAGTTTCAACACCCTGTAACTCATTTTAAGGTATACGTTTATTGGAACTCTCAGCCTTAAAATAAAGTGAGGACTCTACCCTCGGAGTTTGTCCCCTTTATTCTGGGACACCCTGTATATGTCCAATTGGACCTTCACCCGATCAATGAAGTATGTGCGCTAATCATCGTAGGATTAATTCATGATAGGAAGAAAAAAATTAAAACAAATTAGTGGTTCGTATTTATACCAAAGTAGACATTACATTTTGGTATCAAAAGTAAAAAAGTAAGGACAAGTACTGGTCGGAAATATGGCAAAATAACGATTGTATCATACCGTACTGCTAAAATCCTTAACACTAACCTAAAAAATAAATTATAAACTGTACAAAAAAATTGCGTCACTCACAGGTTTGTCCAAGAATTGTGTAGTTACCGTCTATTGTGATAAAATGGTAAATGATCTTTCGCTAGGTGTAATAAAATGGCAGAAATATTGTAACCAAAACATTTTTGTGATCATCAGAAATTAAAAAGTTTCTAAAATTCATGCACCTCGTCGTGTATATTCCTACGAGATTCTTAAAATAGTAAAATTCAAGGCACATTAAAAAGGTACCGCGTTACTAGGGACAGTCTTCATGTAAAATAATTCTAATAAATATAAAATCATTTGCCAAATATTGGAGATTCGTTGGGCTGCAGTGACGAAACGTGCATATAATATAATAATAATAATAATTTATTCACTTAAAGAAATTTACAGTAAAAAATAGCAAATACGTATAAGCAGTACATTGATTCAGTGAATAAGCGAATCATATACTTTTGCGATTTGTACTTGTCTCGAATGGCATGTTGTGGATTAGTGGGGGCGGCGGAGAACATACTGTTCAAAAATTCGATACAGGACTTGAGTTGGCCGAGTTTATAACATGTGGAGTCGCAGAGTTTATCGTTCCATACTTCCTCTTCCTTCAAAGTGTGCCTTGCTCTAGGCAATGGCAGAAGCTGCTATTTCGGATGGGAATAACTCCAAAAAGATATCTCCGTTGAGAAGAGACAGCTCACTCAAATACTGAAAAGATATAACAATTAATTGATGAAATAAAAAAGTATCACGTTAAAATAGGCGGACACGAACCAATATTTGTGCTCCAAATGTGTTGTAAAATACATAATGCATATATAAATGTACCTAGAAAATATTGTAAAATATTACAGCTGGTCTAATTTCGTTCTGAAAAACAGCAAATTTTGAGGCTGCTAATATTGGCGCTCCTGGTGACGTACGTGCCCGAGCAGCCAATCAGGTTGATTCTAACGTTTAACGGCAACGTTGCCAAGCTTCTAAAACTATAAACCAGAGAACATAAAACCATAGCGAAGTAACAGAAGACACTATTCCCAATTTCAAACGCCAATGGCGAATTTGACAGGTGTGAAAACCACCATGAAAACATTAATGGATCTGTCATAAAACAATATGTTTGAATATAAACAAAGAACCCGATAGTTTTAATATTGCGAATTATTGTGGTCCATAAGAATGATGTTCGAGAGAGAAAGCTAGTCATTTATTTTTGTTTCGCCTCAAAGGTATATCAGAGTTTGAATACTTTTTTCCCGATTATGGGCACTAGTTGAGTGAATGACTATAAACCTCAGAATAAAACAAATAGAGATGATGCCCTGCCTATGCCTAAACAGATAGCTGTGAACATAAACTATCCTTTTCTATACAATTTGTGGGCGTGGGGCGTGACGGGTGTTGAAAGGTTATGGACAGTTTATTTACATTTGGAATAAGAAGGACCATAATAGCAACGAAGAATGACAACTGGATCCGAATGAAATGACCGGGCATACACGAAACTACCCGATTGAATAGGGACTTAACATGTATAAGGCCCTCGCTTGTAAACTATCAAAGTTATATGTTGCCTTCCAGACAAGGATGGAAAAAGCATCTCCATAGTCTTCTATTACTCTGAGCTTAGTCATTAGAATCACAGAACGACAATCATCGGCAGTTTGCTTACACGTTCGGTTAATCAACTTTGGTAACAGTAAAAACTATTTTCACTATTGTTCAAACACTTGGGAACGAAATAAACTTCAAGAGGCATTCTGAAAAGTCTAATACAAAAAATAACAGAGCAACTTCTTAATACAAAATAAACAACTACAGAATGACAGAATATATAAATATAACTCAAACTGAAGAAAAAGGACCACCCCTTTTGTACGAGACCGATTTGAGCATGCGCATTATTGCATTACTTGTCCATAACCATAGATCTCAAAATTTCTTCGTTTCAGCATTTGTGATTTGTGGACATAACATAAGTATGGCAACGTTGCTAAATTAATTAACGCTGTCAACAGTGGGATTGGTTGCTCGGGATAGTTCGTCACAATGGCGCTGAAAAGAAAAGTCATTTGAATTTATGAACTTTAAATTTTTTTTTCATGGTTCAGACAACTCAACAATTAAAAAGAACATTGTCACTAGAGTGTTCATAAGCTGTAGAATCCATTAAAAATATTTTGAAAATTTCGTGTCCTCGCCTATTATCAATATGTTCTCAGAGGTTATCTCTGCATCATAGGTAGATAGATATATTTTCACCATTGTACATATAGCAATACAACTATGGCATGTCAATAAAAAGTACAAGTATACAATGCATACAACAACACAACATACAAAATTTTTAAAACTGTTACATTCATATATAAATCCAGTGAGGTAAAACATTAACAAACATAATTAACATAACAAAATGGAAATTTTCAGAGAAGTAACGTGTTGAGTGTATGATTCAGTTGCTTTGTTGTGTCAAATAACTCGTCACTGGAGTAAAAGCAGTGTTCAAGAATATAATTTTTTATGGGTTTTTTAAATTGATAGTGTTTTGATTCTCTCTGGCAGGCAGTTGAAGAAAATAAAATTCAGAGAATTTTTCTGAGATTTGGTTAATCTATACCTTGGGGTTTTTATCGACTTAGAGTACCTTGTACTATGCTCGTGTATATCTGATTGGGTTTGTAGTTGGTTGGCATTTCTATATATTTCTAATAAGGAATTGTAGATGTATGGAATTGTACATACATTCTAGAATGTCCAAGATAAGCCATGGTCCAACAAGCAGAGACAAGTTGAGAAGGGGAACATTCTCCATGAAAATTGAAATATGAAAAATGTGATTTATTTGCAATATCTAACAGAAAACAACTACTTCCCCGGCTAAAGCCACGCTGGACATTGAACTACATCTGATAGATATTGTGAAAAGACTCTAACTGAAAAGAGAACATCTGTAGTGAAAATTCGCATTTTCATTCATATAGCTGATTTTTTTATAATTTCCTCTAGTTTTCATTGAAAATTCATTAAATAAATTATATAGGGAGAATGTTGTTAAAAAGATATCACTCACAGAAATCGTTCATACATACATACATTTTGGTCGACTAAAATCTATTTCGCTTTGCTAAGCTCATCAGGGAGATTGATAGAATTGGAAAACAGGCTCTTCAGAAGCAATTAAACACATCAAGGATGGAAATATTTCTTCTGGGGTGACCGAGACATTCCGGAACATGGACTCGGGTGACCAAGTGACCAGTAAACCTTAAAGAGTTTTACAGTGTAATAATATGTCCAATAAAAAAGTAATTGAATGAATGAATGAGCTTTACTTATTTAGTAGGAATATCCTAATTTACAAAATTAATAACATAATATATTGTATTATTTGTAGGTACATTAAGTGATTATATAACTAAAATTTAATGAATATTCTGAGTAGTCCTTAAATCTAACAATCATTGATATCAATAATAAACAAGTGCGAATGAAAATTATTTTTATTTTGATAATTTTAAGATCTGATGCCTAACTATCTTCTGTATTATCAAACAACGGTAAGAAACATTTCTAAGTCGGGTAAGCCGTCTTCGAGTATATTCTTCAATTTCTATTTCCTTCTAGCCTACTAACCGCTATTACTGCTATCCTCCACTAGATGGCGCCCCGTTCTGAAGTCTAAATATTCGTGACATTATCATCAATAATATTGATAAATGAAACGAATATATATATATATATTGATAGTATAGACAAAATAGATAAATTCCCTACGTCCCTGCATTTTCATAGGAATGTTCAAGGACCTTATAATCCTTGGTGATACTGGCTCGGGTATTTCACCCCTGAATTATTTTTCTATAGCCTATAAAATGAAAATACTGAAAATAGATTATTAACAATCCAGCATTTCGCAAATTTCCTTTATCTAATTCAGTTTCGAAAAGTCAGGTTTTACATGACGTTTGTGAATTATAAAACGTTAGTTTTTTTCAAAACTGTCACTTGAGACAAGTGAAAATGAGTTGTGTAATATTCATAATTCAGCTGTGTAATGAAATAGAATAAGAAACTAATAATTTTATCTTTGAAAATATTCAAAACAGGATTTGCTGCGTCATATCTAACTTTAGATTTTTGTGGTATTAATAATTCATTTTATGCTTTATTTGCCGATTCTTCTGTATCAGACGGTATTTCGTCGGAACAAGTACTCGTTTTTGACATAAGTCTGACACGTTTGATTTGCTTATTAAATATTCATTCTGACAAGTGCCAATACCACTGTCCCATATCAAGAGAAAACCATTGTATTATATTCATGAAATGATATCATTAGATAAAATTTTGTACGAAATACGTTATGAAAAGATTTATTTGTTCGACTCGCGTAATTTTCAAAACTCACTCACTCCGTTCGCTCGTTTTGGCAAATATTACACTCATCGAACAATATCGGTCTTTTCATAACTGATTACGTAAATAACTATTACTGTAGTATAGGTACATTAAAAAGATGTTGCAAAAAATATGTCATACCTGGCCGGTATCGAATAAATGCTAGGTAATATAATAATACCTCAGTGTAATAAAAGACCATAGAGATGCCTTCTCCATCTTTGTCTTGAAGTCAGTCAACTCAACTTTGTATGTTTACAAGCGAGGGCCTTATACATGTTAAGTCCGTATTCATTCGGGTAGTTTCGTATATGCCCGCTCATTTCATTCGGATCAAGTTAATTGTCATTCTTAGTTTGTACTAAGGTCGTTTGTACAAATTGTATAGAAAAGGATAGTTCATGTTCACTTCAAAACAGGTATTTGTGTAGGTGTAGGCAGGGCATCTCTATATCTTTTATTACTGTGTGAATAATGAATAATAGAAATGATGGGAGTGTCACTCGCCTATTTTCAATGCCGTATTCATTTTCAGCGGGATACATTTCACTGACATCAATCATTTTGGTGGAACTCCTAGGTCTGGACAAACTTACGAATGCTTTCGGTTTGATTATTTTGTTCCGTGGCTTTGCTGCTTTCATTGGATCTCCGATGGGCGGCGCTCTGTATGACGCTACTCAAACGTACAGTGTACCGTTTTTCGTGGCAGGAGGTTTGTTCGCAGTTTCAGCAATCATAAGTTTTGCTGTTCCCTCTTTCAAGAGAAAGAAGACTGTCAATGATGACGAAGCTCTCGCGCCGATGAACACATAAAAGGAATTTGTTTCTGTTAATGTTCTCCATTCGCTAATATATTTTATTTATTTCAGTGAGAGTATTATTTCTTTTTTTATTCAATATTAAAAATAATAATAATAATGATTCATGATTCATTATTCCTACGAATAAAAAAACCACTTTACTCACGATGAGTTTCATCATTATTAGAACAAAGTTCGAAGAGTTTGCCGGAGAGTTGAGTTTCAAACAAATGAAACGAACAATTTCGACAGAGTCGAAATCCCTTTCTCTTCACACTATCCCGCAAAATGGAAAATGTGAAGCGAATATATTGAAATAATATATTCATCGAGGTCAATATTATTATTATTAATGTTGACTTGACTTTCGAATAACTAGTCCATCGAAGTAACTTTTCATTTTTTAATATTTGTATTCAAAATAAATAAACAATCCTCGTGAAGCAACGAATATCTTTTTCTTTCTTTGAACTGTGTCAAGGAAATCTCATATTTGCACTATCCACGATTTTCTCCGTCCAATCTTCATCATTTTCATTTCTACTTAAATTAAATTTATAGTTATCAAGAATTCGTTATCTGGATACATGCCCAATTTCATAAATTTCATTAATTATTGTTGTCAACTAATTTCTGACGGCCAAACAGCCATAGCTACCTTGGATTACCTAGTGTAGATTAGGTCCAATAGTTCCTTAGAGGTATATGCTATTATTTTGAATATATTCGCCGCGATAGTTTGGAATTTTGATAATACTTATTCAATAGGAAGAATGCTAAGAATATTATTGGTGAAACATTTGTATATCAGATGTTTATAGGTTATTAGTTGCCAAAGAAAATGAGAACTGGCTTTATGACAGGATTGCGTTACAGCCTAGCAACAGCCGTTACACTGTCAGTTGTCTAGCAACAGCCGTTAAAAAAAGTGTAGTTTTTTACGCTTTTCCGTTTAATAATGAAATCGTTTGTTGACAGTGAAATATTGTAATACTTTACGCATACAAACCACACAAAACACGTGGACTTTTTTTAACAGTTGTAGAAAAAGTACATTTCGGAAAATGAAGAGCGAAGTTCAACTCGGCAGCGGAAAGTGCTACTTTGTTCGAAAATGTATGTTTGAAACCTTTGGTCTTAATTAATACAATTCAAGAAATAGAAGCTACTTGACTGTATTTTTTATGATCATAAATAATATAAGATCGAATCAAGTTTGTTAACGTTCATTATAATGTCAAATTATTAAATTTGACATTTCACATCAGTATTTACAAAATTCGTTAAAAAATACAAGTAATCGAAAATGAGTAGTAATAGTGAGGATGATTTAACATTGACACCGCTAATTTCAATATAAAGATTGATGACAATCGAGTTCTATATTTTCGAATCGTTGGCACGAAGTTTCTATAGCAGTTAATTTCTTCATATTATTATATTATTATATAAGCGAGTGAAGAGTGAGGGAACGTTCAGGTTTTGGATAGTGGGGGTGTGGGTTCAAATCCCACATAACACACATTTTTTTCTTTTTTGAAATCGATTATTGTTCGATTTTTATTACAATCTTCAATATTTGTATCTTAAATTCCTTTTTTAGGTTGTATATATTATGGGAATCATGACGGCAGGAAAGTTTATGATAAAAAGTGTTATTAAAAATATTACAGATTTGTTTATGATTCAGATAGTCGTAGAAAAAGTATAGTGTACAATTTGCATGAAATAACCCATTTCCTGCTCATTGTACAATATACTAATGTGTACCTATTGAATAAAGAGAGAAGCATAAAAAACTCTATACAGTTTTAGGTGATAAGTAGCAGGTTTCGGTCTAAGTATGTGAAAATTGTGAATGAAAACCCTCTGATGAGTTTTGAACAAAAAGTTTTTGAGTGTGGATTTTATATTTTGGATAATTCCTGTCTTGACCTGGTGGAGTGAAATCTGGTAATAGACCAAGCTATAGAAGTTTTTTCACTCATAAAATAAAAGACGCAAATAGCCTATGCTAATTTTTATAAGATAATTCGTTAATGAAAACTCCGGTTTTCGCCCTAGCAAAATCGCTTTGTGGAATTTTTTAAACAGGAAATAGTGAAAAAATTACAACTTTCTTGGTTTTTTCAAAATATTCCCAAAACTATTGCAGGAATCTTTGTACGTCAAATCGTGCAAAAGTCAACAGGGCAGGAGAATATAAAAAACTGTACTTTCACTGTATATTATTTGATTTAAACCTATACAGCCTACCAATGGTCATTGTCGGAGGTTTCCACATTCAGTCATGAGAACAGGCAGCTACCATAATTTTTTATATAACTATACCATTCAGTTGCTATGAATATTGAATGAAATGTATGAGTAACCACAATAATAGAATGAATGAATCACTTATTCTGTTATTTTGAAAAGCGATTCAATATGCGTGCTGATTATTTTAAATTTATAATTCTGGCCACAAAACGATTCAAAATTATTGTTTGCGGTATCAAATTGTAAACAATGTGACGCAGCTCCAAATGGAATTTGACATAAAAAATTATTGATTTCATGGCTAGTACCTATACCAAGCAGTTGCTAAACTGATGGTCTATCATAATTCCAAAATATTAAAAAGGATGTACTCTTTCTTATAACCGCAAAATCAATTTTGTGAATTTTCAGCATCTCATTAATTCGTAGATCTTCAGAACAAGGAGGGTGAAGGATATATTTGGTGTTTTCTCATTCAACGTTTCCAGCTTTCTTGTAGCCTTGAAGAGTCCGCCAATATCACTCTGGAAAATTCTCTGAGTTTTCCACGTGATATTTTCGTACTCTTCAATGCATATCTCACCGGAAGTTACTTCCAATGGAAAGGATACTTTTATGACCAATTAAATGTGGTGGCGATGGGAAGTCTACTGATAGCCAACTTCTTCATGGAGCAATTTGATAAGAAGCCAATCGATTTCAAACCTACCATATGGCTTACGAAACGTGGATGACACCTTCGTCATTTGGAGACACGGAAGGGACAGGCTGAACCTTTCCATGGACCACCTATAAATGCCCATCACCATAATATTAAGTTCACCATTGGGACTGAACAGGATCAACGAATAACCTTCTCAGATGTACTCATCGAAAGATGTGTCCCGAGACTCACCCATAAGGCTGGATGCACACGGGCGAGTGAATTCGCGACGTGTGCGTAGCGTTCTCGCGGCGTTCTCGTCGCGTGCATACCCCTCCCACAATGCTTCAAGCACGGATGTATCATGTACTTACCATAGAAATTATAATATATTTATATACTTACTCTAGAATGCCAATTCAATGGGACGAAAGTGTTGTAAAAAGTTCGATACATTATTTAGTGCGCATGATCAGGACCAGTTTCATTCATTACAGGGTGGGTTTTAGTGAGATTTTTAAATGATTCATGATATTGAGTAAAATCGATTTGATAATACGTTGGTGTCAGGGCAGTCTATGAGACACGAAAAGTTTTGGTGGGCATACCTATGTTGTGAAACTGATTATATCCGAGAAATTCATCGAATAAAATAACAATGAAAAAATATATCTTGAGTAGGTAACTATTGGTGACGTTTCTGAAATATACCTATTTTATGATTTTTTTTAAGTTCTGATTCCCACGGAAAGAAACATCCTGTATTGTTCAGAGAACATCGTTCGAACCAAAGGAAGGTAGGTAGGAATTGATATTCTGGGAAACAGATGTTCGGCATGTCTCCAAAATGACGGCATATGGATGTGCTGAGGACTGGAGCTCGACGGGTCAGTCTCGAAGGGACCGCTAACGGTGGAACGATTGATAATATTTCGGAGCAGTGAGCTAGCTTGTGATTGAAGTTGTTGGATCACCATTCTTGAATTATTGCCAAGTGCGTATTTATTTCATTCACGATTTTTCCCCGTTCTGCATTAACTGGCTGATATCGGAGCTTTGGAAGAGAAAGAGGTATGAAGAGTATTATCATCTGCAAAGCTGATTACCGGACATGAAGTAGCTCCCAACAAATCATTGATGTGAAGAAGGAAGTGTTGGTGCTAGAACTTATCCAGCGGAACACAACTGGGGAGGTAAGCCATAAGATGAATGATTCATCCAGAAATATCCCAGTCCTATTTTCAAAATATCAAATTGGAATCTGAACTGAAAATAGGATGCAACATTCAATATAATTATATTAATTAAACTAAAGGTTTAGTTAAGCAATATGCACATCTTTGCACTTGGCTACACCATACTGATGATGACCAACAGTCTGAAGCACGTGTCGACTGTTGGTCTACATTTTAAGGGTTATACCCAATACATTCGTTTTCGGTGAGTTAATACAGCAAGTGAAATAAAATGAGAAATAAAACAAAATGAAGAGTAATAATAAATGGATTGTTTATAGAGCTGAGTGAGTCAATATAAGAAATAGGAAACTGCCAATCAAAATTTTGAACTTTGCCATTTTTAATGTTTATAAATATTATATGAATACTTTGATAATAAAGGTAATACTCTGTGTTTATTTTTCAAATGTGTTTCCTGATGACCAATAGAACTACAAAAAGAGTGTACATGGGCATGCGCATTGATGAAAACATTTGGAATTTTACAACACTTTTCAGTGTTCCACGCAGAGGGGATTGGCATTCTAGAGTAAGTATATATATTATAATTTCTATGGTACTTATACGCGTACTTATCATAACTTGTACAAGAACTAGAAAAGAAAATATTGGGTTCAACCTCCACGCGTTTCCTTTCTTAATTTTGTCATAGTACTCTGGAAATGAAGTATTCCATATTACAGGACGGTTCTTAACAGCTTCAATGAGAATTTCGGCATCAAAACCGGTGGAATCCATCTTAACCAACTGGAAACTATGAACACACCACTGATAATTTTCAGGCTATGGGATTAAAAGTGAAGTAACACTGACTGAATTGACCCTATTAGTTGAGCGCCATGTTTGGACGCGACTCTCAAGTCTCATCCCATGGGAGACAGATACCATGAATTTGGCGCTTAGCTAATAAGGTCAATAGAGCCATATTTTCCCCATATATATTTAGTATTCCCAAATGTAGGAATAGCCAGCGGATTTTTGAATAAAAAATTGAGCGTTTTAGAGTAAAACTTTATATTCGCCAATTATGTAATATGTTATATGTCATACGTCATATGTCATATTACCGATTTTGTTTCATTTTCATATATGATTTGGGAAGTGGCAACATTGATGGGAATGATCATATAAAAAAAAGCTTTTTTATTGATTGAATTTGACTCTATTCAACTAATCATAAGGTTTGTTCGAACAAGGAATCCCTGACTATTTGTACTGTTTCTGACTTTTGTTCGAATGAACCTGTAAATTCATAAATAATAACGGTACAATTCATTCACAGAGTGACAGAACATCAAAATAGGAATATTGTACTAAATTGGAGGAAGTTGTACTTTTGTACTGAATGTTGACGGATTGTACTAAATTTAGTATAATTGTATCAAAATCGCATCACTGCGTCGGACGAGGACCTCTCGCCGCGAGATCGTGGCCAAGTAGCAGTCCCTGGCGAGCTCCGGCGACTAGCAGCGTGCACGCGAATCGCACCATTTCTTTCTTTGGTTATGCTGGAATATAAAACTGGCAGATTTCCTAATAAGGAAGTTAAGATTTATTGCTGGAGTGAAGCCGGCCCTGGACGCCCGGAAAAATTATTCTGAATATGTGGATTATTTTCTCAACCGATCCTGATTGTTACCCTGAAATATGAAACTGGCAGAGTTCCTAATAAGGAAGTTAAATTTATTGCTGGAGTGAAGCCGGCCCTGGACGCCCGGAAAAATTATTCTGAATATGTGGATTATTTTCTCAACCGATCCTGATTGTTACCCTGAAATATGAAACTGGCAGAGTTCCTAATAAGGAAGTTAAGATTTAATGCTGTAGTGAAGCCGGCCCTGGACGCCCGGAAAAATTATTCCGAATATGTGGTTTCTTCTCTCAACTGATTGTGATTGTTATACTGAAGTATGAAATTGGCAGAATTCATAATGAAGAAGTTATATGAATTAGTGTCTGGTCCATACCGGTCCTGGAAACGTGAAAAATTATTACCAGTGCTAGAATCCCAAAAAAATACTAATTTCGTCCTTTGATCTACTTCGTTCCTAAAAAAATTTAAAAAAATTACTGCAGAAATTTATTGCCAAAGTAACTAGGCTAAATACTACAAACCGGTGAAACGGTTGAACACGCACTGTTCAACATTCGACATCACAGGGCGCAAAATAAGAACTAAATCTATAATCTATTTCTACAAATCATGTACGTGATGGATGTCCATAAGATATCCTCTATGGATATCTATAAGATATTCGTAGTGGATATCCCAAAAGGATATCCTTTGGATAGGATATCCATCGCATATCCTAGAAAACAATCTGAATTATTTCTTAACAGTATATTCAATTTTAAGTTGTCAGGAATATCACAATCAGTATAGATCCGTTCCTGATATCGTGTTGACATCAAGCAACTTCTCTTTATTCTTGGAAGTTTCTGAAGGTGTAGCTTCATAACGAAGAATAGGTATACAATAACGATGTTCTATGAATTATTTTTATCGATAATGTATCTTTTGTTGAATCAGTTTTATATCTGGTGCAGTTATTATTTTTGAAATACTATATCGTGATCAAGTAGTTTCATAAAAAAACAAGATTCAATTGTTTCTGATAGATTCCTCGAGATGTGAATTCCAGGAAGTACAAACCGCCATCAGGACTACATACATATACTCCTAAGAAGAAAGTGTGCGTCATTTCTACGTAATAAAATTATTGTTGTTTGAAATATTCTTCTGTATACTGCGAATTTAAGGAACGGTATTTTACCCATATTAGCATGTCAAATTCAAAACGACTAGTGATCTAACCGGAGCTCACAAATAGTGATGCTTTCGAAATTCCCCATACCGTATTCTTTAGACAAATCTTAGTTTCAAAAGTTTCAAAAGTATGAGATTTAAACTTGGCAGTGGTATTGGATACAGGAATTGGAAAACTTTTCAGTATTTCGAACTCCCCTTTCACTTCCGATTTCACCGGAAACGACCCCAACTCGGAAAGGGCAAATATATATTTATGTAGATTTTTACTTTTTTGGATTCTATGGACAATAATTCTGAGTACGATCACCTAGTTGCTAGAGAAAAACTCGACAAAATAATTTTTATTTTTGCATCTGGAATGCGCCTATCAATAAAAAAGTTATATGTATAGAATTCTTTCAAATTAATATGATCTATCTAGCAGTAACTCTTCGACAACCTTACTGAATGTATTTATTATGTGCCACCAAAGATCTAATATGTGAAGGCAGGTGTTTAAACATTTTTTTAGCATCATAAATTATTGATCTCTTTAGCAAGGAGCTTCTGGGAATTGGTAGGGACACCGTGTAGTTATAACTTCTCGTCTTGTAAGTTGACCGAGATTGGATATTTTTGTAATTTTTTTGTGGATCAAACATACACTTTCCAGAATAAAGACACATGTCAATGTCAATACTTTTTTAACAACAAACAAGGGTTTGCATGAATCTCTAGGTTTCGCCTGACGAAGGTATCTCACAGCCCTCTTTTGTAAAACGAACACCGAGTTCAATAGGAATTCAACAAATTCCATATCTCAATTGCCACAGTATTGTAGTATCATCTGCGAACATAGTGAATTTACCCCTGATATCGATGCTCGCCAGATTATTGATGTACACCAAGAACAAAAGGGGGCCAAGCACTAATCCTTGTGGTACTCCACAATTGACCCGTGGAGTATTCGAACTTTCTTCATTAATTTTATTTTTTTTATGTCGAGTTTGGAGTCCTGCGTTTTTGTAGTTATTCAAGTAACGAGTGAGTGAAAAATAAGAGGAGAATTTTGATGGAATCATTGATGAGTTCGCATGAAAAAATGATGAATTATTTATCTGTTTTGTGAAGTAAATATAATTGTGTTCGTTATACAGTGACCGCCAAAAAGTATGTACCATATGGGAAAAAAGTTTATTATTAGAGTATTGGAAAAAAGATTATTGGGAAAAGTTTGTGTCCGATAACCTAAAAATCGATTTTGATACATGTCACGTGATCCCTGGTATGGCGGCAAATTGAAAAAAATTACTATGAATAGACAAAAAGTCGGGTAAAATGGCAAGATAGCTAAAAAAGTTATTTTAAAAAGTTGCTTAGAATTCAATTTTATACACATGTACAAAGTTTTAAAAAATAATATGAGAAAATTGAAAATAGCATTTTTTTTAAATATTTTCCTAGCTGTATAAAAATATCAAATTATTATCTTATGAGTAGTTCAAAACCCTGCTGTTACATTGGTTCGTATCTAACAGTTATATCAGAATTCCACGACCATTGTGATCACATGACACTCCAGAAACATGGGGTTTTCTAGATAATAATCAAGTTTTGATGATAATCGTGTTAGAGCGTTTCACTTCGCATGCAATGTTGAAAACTCTAGCCTCTTTAATTTGACGCACTATTTTTAAGATTATGTGAGAAGCGAACCGTTCGTGCACGATTATCATCAAAAATTGATTATAATCGGAAAACACGATATTTTTGGATTTCCCTATCATCGCAATAATCGTAGAATTCTGTTATAACTGTTAGATACGAACCAATGTAACAGCAAATTCAATTTTTTTAATTTAGTGCCCTCTGGTGTAGAGAAAATGAGAAAGTTTTGTTATTATCATCGGAATACAAATATTTCAGTATGGTCAAGCTATTCATGAGAAAATAATTTGATATTTTTATACAGCTAGGAAAATATTTACATTTACATTATTTTTTCAAACTCTGTAAATGAGAATTGAAAATTGAATTCTAAGATACTTTTTCAAATAACTTTTTCGCTATCTTGCCATTTTACCCGACTTTTTGCCTATTCATAGTATTTTTTTTCAATTTGCATACCAGCGATCACGTGACATGTGTCAAAATCGATTTTTAGGTTATCGGACATGCACAAACTTTTCCCAAGAATCTTTTTTCCAATACTCTAATAATAAACTTTTTTCCTATATGGTACATATTTTTTGGCGGTCACTGTACATATGTAATGATTTTATATTATTGTCAGGTATTGGCACTGCATGTTTAAGAGTCATGTAAGAATCACGTATGATGCATTTGGCCCCGGCCCTGTGATGAATTCACTTCTCAATGCAGTTTTCTGAAAATCCCCAAGTTTCCAAACAACGGTATAGCCCCAGTGTCCTTGGCGACCATGCTTACTTATCGCAGTCTCACTATTATGCTGTATTGAGAAACAATAGATATGATTGTGTTGTTGGAAACATTAAATTACTTCTGAAGAAAATCCATATGTATACCTATTCGTTTTTGCCAATTTGTGAATGGGCAATTGATTCGTTTGTAAAAACACGAAACAATATGAATAAATGAAAAATGAATGCTCTGCGAGTACGGCCACTTGATCCTTGATTTTTTTTATTCACATGTGTTTCAAAGGGATATCGTCAACTCATTAAAATGACGCCACTTCCTACCCATTCGGTTTAATACGATGTCAGACAAAATATTGATTTCATATTTCATGAAATGATAAGACAATGGTTCCACGTGATTTAAAGGCTCTATCTACCCTCAGAAGAAGAGAAGAGAAGAAGAGAATGCGGAAAGCTGAATAAAAGTGCAAAGCAACAGGAAGTATTACTACGAAGGCGTAAAATATTTTTCGAAACTTTTGGAATTGCCACTTTGAACTGGCAATTGTCACTTTGAACTGGCAATTGTCACTTTGAACTGGCAATTGTCACTTTGAACTGGCAATTGCCACTTTGAAATGGCAATTGTCACTTTGAACTGGTAATTGTCACTTTGAACTGGCAATTGCCACTTTGAACTGGTAATTGTCACTTTGAACTGGCAATTGCCACTTTGAACTGGCAATTGTCACTTTGAACTGGCAATTGCCACTTGGAACTGACAATTGTCACTTTGAACTGGCAATTGTCACTTTGAACTGACAATTGTCACTTTGAACTGGCAATTGTCACTTTGAACTGGCAATTGCTACTTTGAAATGGCAATATCTTTTTTGAGTAACAATTTACAAAGTGACAATTGCCAGTTGAAAGTGACAATTGTCAGTTCGAAGTGACAATTGCCAGTTCAAAGTGGTAATTGCCAGTTCAGTTCGAAGTGGCAATGGCCAGTTCAAAGTGGCAATTGCCAGTTCAAAGTGATAATTATTGTCAGTTCCAAGTGGCAATTCCAAATGTTTCGAAAAATATTTTGTTGTTGGCTCTTCTACGCCTTCGTATATTACAATTTGTGTGGACATTTTAAATATAATTAGTAATATTTATGCTTTATTCTAACGAAAACCATGTTCGGTTACTGAGTCGTCAATAGTTATTGAACTGTTTTCATCAATGATTACACACAAGATTGTACAATTTATTTAAAGTTAAGTTATTCATGTTTTTTTTTTGTTTCTTTATTTTTCTTTTTCTTTATATTTCATAGATGTCTATCTATTTGCGGGGTTAGGTGGAAGAACAGACATTCTGGACCCTTATCAGGACTCTAGAATGAATTGAACCTCGCCCCATTTGATAATGTTTTTTTTTGTATTTTTATTCAGTTGTTATTAATAAAGACCTTTATTATTATTATTATTATTATTAAATCAGAGGCCATGTGGATATGTCAGGTTGTATTTGAATTAGCTGTCTTTTCAAATACACAGAGACAGAACGACAGAAGGACATACGAACAGAGTATGTTAAACAGAAGCTTGTAATAAAAAAAAGGGTAACTTGGATGAAGCAAACATGCAGACGTTAATAAATTCTCGATAATAGTCAGATCAATGTAATATGAAGATACTAGGGTTTTATTGACCAATTGTAAGACGTTTGTGAAGAAAAGCATTATGACTTTATAAGATGTGAATAAAAATATAGAACAGGATGAATGTATGAGGCAACTGATAAACAAATTGGGAAATGTTGGGGAACGCTATTCATTATCAGGTATTCGTCATTTGGGTTTCATTTCACTTACGTAATAATTGGAAGTTAGTTATTATGTTGTTGTTTATTATTCTCTGTATCGTAGGTATCAAGTATGTGTCAAGGACACATCATGGAGTTCATTTACACCAGATATCACTTATAATACATGCCTTAGGCATGCGTATTCCCAAGTCTGTACAAACTTATAAAAATGTTTTTTCCAACCACACAAATATGACCTTATTATTTTATAGTATTTCATGCCAAAAGTAGGCTTTCGGAGTTTCCACGGCAACTGTACATAATAGGCAGTATATACAGGGTGTTAATTAAGTACGTTGACAAACTTCCGGAGGTGATTCTTTGAAAGTTTTCAGGACGAAAAGTTCATAAAAAACATATGTCCCAAACGGCTTTGTTTTAAAGATACAGGGTGCCTTGTTTAACCCATAGAAATTATAATATATATAAAGTATAGATATTATAATTTCTATGGTTCTACCCTTCAGATTTTTTTTTCTGCCGTCACTCACTCATAATATGTCATGAGACAGAAATGTTGTTTCATTCAACATCTTTTTGTTCTCTTAAAGTTTTTCATTTACTTGTACGGTTCAACAGCTACAATGAAAATATAAATGCGAACATTTTCCAGTATCGCATAACATATAAAGAAATTTGAGAAGCAAATATTCTCAAAAACTTCGAAGGGTTATTCTTTGATAGTCAGGACGAAAAGTTCGTGCAAGCATATATCCTAAACGGCTTGGTTTTTGAGATACAGGGTGATAAAAATAATTTTTTTTACAAAATTTTTTGGAGTAGATTTCGACATTTTCGACAATAATCAGTTCAAATTGGGCGAGTACAATTCAATAGCACACACGATACAAAATAATTAATTTCTCGAATAATTCACAGGGTCCTACTTTTCTGTGGGTATTGGATTAAATATCTTCCTGTAGAAGATTATCTATTTTGTATCCGTGGAAGCTTTTGAATTTGTTACAGAATAACCTAGATCAAACAATGAAAAACTAATTCAATGAGTCGCCGTTCGGGTAAAAAGTGTTTTTGCAAATGTATGTAATTTTGTGTCAATATATTTAACACAATATATTTACTTTCCAAGCATTTGAAATATATAAAAACGTTAATTCCCATATATTTAAAAATTCGATCTATTTTATGTCGTCAAGAGATGGCGCAACCGACGCGATTTGTCCAAGCTCGAGCATGTGACAACATGGCAACTAAGAAGTCATTAGTACATAAAGTGGCTAACAGATAGCAGTAGCACAGGCAGTTTTGTTATTGTGTAGTTTTCTACTTTACAATTGGGCACTTAATTGAACGACACGGCCTTCTAAATTCAGTGACCCTATGTGTAGGTTTAGAAGTTGAAATTTTGAGAAAATGTTTCTTTTTTATAGAAATAGACCTAAAAGTGTGCAAAATCTTATAACCGGGAGCAGTTGGCCCAGTTGGCAAGAGCCTCCCTATATATGTAGATTTTGCATATTAAATAGGATTTTGACTCCGCGCCAATAGTTTACAGAGGACTGTACCAAGATGGATAGAAACCCTGGTGCGTTCATTTATACCTGTGAAATCGGCCTACCAAAACTGTTAAGGTACGGCCTACGCGATTCTTCATATTTTATTTAGATCGGATTAGCTTCACGATCATTCGTAGATGGCGGTAAAGTCATTACAGATTGATAAATGAATACTTGTCATGATAACGTTGGACAATTGTCATTGTCATGACATGTTTACATTTCGTATTTAGGTATTCAATTTTGTTAAAAAATACGACATAACATGTTTAACGTGCTTATTTCATCAAAAATCAGAACAGTAATTTTAAATTAACTAGTTGGATATGTGATATGTACGGGATATTTAAACAATGATACTAACCTTAGATCTTTCATACAAACGCAGCCATGTCCAAGTACAAACTTGAAAAAACATTATGCACTACAAATACAAGAATTACAGAAAACTCAACAATAAACAAATAACTAATCATTGCGAACTGAACGAAAAGTAGTAAAAGAACAGAAAAAAACGATAAATATCCCGATGAAATGTAAATCACAGTTAATCAAAAATTATAAACATAGTCATAAACAGTCAAATTTCAAATATTCCAAAAAAAATATGACTCAGTACCAAAGAGTAGAGTATTAATCTTTGTCAGTACTTCGGAATATAAACTCGGCTATTTTTTGATAATGCGCCATCTACTGACAACGGGAAAGCTAATCTCATCTTATTACAGCATTAACAACTTTGGGTGAAACAAAAGCGAATCAGTCAATCCACCTCCATCTTGGACTGTACCCATCTGACTGGGAATGACCACCTGCATATACAATAAGTTTCATGTCAACTCCACAATGGAAGCTACCTCTAAAATCTGATAAAAAATACCTTCTGAATGCTAGTAGGGAACAAGCGAATAACGAAAAATAATAGTTATGAACCTCTTCTAACATATTTTTTTTTACCTTTTTTTACCGAATGTTAAACCATAAAAAGAGAATGTTACAACACTGTTCGATGTTTACAAAACAACTACCTATGTGAAAAAACGTATCTTGAGGCCAGTTGTGGTTATCACAGTAGTTTATTTTGTTGGTGTCATTGGGCCGGTAGGCGGTAATCTTACTAGGCATTGAAAATAAACTGCTGGTGTGACTAATTTTGCTGTGTTTGGGAGCGAAGATATTAGATTCATTCTAGAACATTTAACGCAAACGAAGCATGGGAATATTGTTTATTGTTATCGATACATATAGACAAACAAAATGATTATTAATCGAAGACATCGTCAGAATGGAAATATTTCAAAGGAGTGAGAGGGTGAACTCATAGTACAGTAGGTGAAGTAAAATATACATTGGGTGGTATGCATAAAAGTTACCAAAAATGCTTTTACTATATGATTGTCTCGCTCATAACTCAACAAAGCGAATAGGCATGTTTCAAGAAATCCGAGTAAAGGTTTATGCATACGACACATTATCTCTACCCAATAAATTGGCATGGAAAGTTTCTTTCATAAACTGTTATTAGAGGTCACATATGCCATAAAAACCACAATAGTCCGTTTTGGAGGGACATGACTTCACCCCTAAAAAACCACCCCATTGGTCAAGAAAGCCTGTTTTCGCTTAAAACTCGTTAACCGTTAAATATGAAAAAGGGTTCATTTGGTACGAAAAAGAAAGCTTGAAAAACTCATTCAAAGAAAGTTTTCCAATATTTTTTCTATATAAGCTATACTTTTCGAAAAAATTAATGTCGAAATTTTATCAAGATTTCAAATATGGATTTGCGTGCAAATATGTTCATTTAAATTTCTTCGAGAGTGACCTGTCGAAAAAAATCAATTCAATAAATCCAAGCGTGGGTGCTTTCGATCTATATTCTCATATTTTTTAGTTTAATTTAACAAGAGCTCAAGAGAACTTTATCAAGCACCCCAAGCTTTTTTTACATTTGAGAAATTAAATTGTCAATAATTTTTTACTTTTTAGTCCTTGGAAAGTGAAGCGTGTTCTTTAGTTTTTTTACTATTATTTTTTTTACTAAAAAATCGAAACCTCCGACCCCGAAAACCATACCAATTTTGAATCGAATCTGACCATAATCACAATACTCGTCCATCATCTTGGGCCGCCATCTTAAATTCATAAATTTTTACGAAAAATTCATAATCTCTGACCCCGAAAACCCTCGCACACTAATTTTGAATCGAATCAGACTATAATGACATCTTGGAGCCGCCATCTTAAATTTATGAATTTTGACAGAAAATTCGACATATACGACCTAAAAAAACATCACATACCAATTTTGATTCGATTCTGACCATAATAACAAATCTCGTCCGCCATCTTGGACCCGCCATTTTCAATTCATGAATTTAATAAAAAAAACATAATCTCTGACTCCGAAAACCCTTATATACCAATTCTGAATGGAATCGGACCATTATCACAAATCTCATCTCATTTTGTTTTTTATAACAAAAAAAAATTCATATTGCATTGTCACCGGAACTATGAACACCTGCCAAATTTCAAATCATTCGGACGCCTGGAAATGGGTGAAAATCACGCTCTAAGGAGTCAGTTACAAACATACAAACAAACATACAAACAAACATACAAACAAACATACAAACAAACATACAAACAAACATACAAACAAACATACAAGTGAAGCTATTAATAAGCGTATAAAAACAAAATTGAGACTAACAAAAACTGGCATAGGTACAAACAAATGAAGGCATTTTATTTTTTAGGTCGAAAACCGTTCGCCGGACGAAAAAAAGACAAGTGACCATTTTCATGGAACAATAGAGGACAATTACAAAAACAATATTCATTTGAAAAAAAAAACAGTGGCGTATCATTATTTCGATGAAAACCATGGCAGGGAATGTTACAGTGGCGTCATTGCTGAAATTTAAGAAAACCTTTATCATGGAAAAAATGTGAATATTGAAGCGTACTTTGCATGTACCAAAATTGAAAGGAAAACCAAAATCGGTTTTAGAGGTTTTGGGGGAGAACTGATTTTTTGTTAAATTTCAACATCCTGTATCTCATAAATAAAGCGGTTGCGGTCCTATGTTCATCATTATCAGCACTAAAGTATCTTTAAAATATTAATCAATGACAAGTACATAACTTGTCTATTGAATTGAACAAAACCTGTTTGTGCTTTACGTTTACCAAGAGATGACAACATCTATTCTGTCTTTGTGAAGCTCGATTTCTCGGTTATATTGCGTAAAAATAAGATGATCAATATTGACGGCTGATCGATATTCCACTACTAATTGTGTAGGAAATTTCAATACCGACTGTACTATCATAAAATATTTGAGATTGATTTCGGTTGAGTAGGAAGGGAAATAATCAGCAAGAACAATCTAGGAAAATATATAACAAAGAACAACTGCTATATATGAAGTAGTTTTTCTGATAGGTGAATTCAAAAACAAAGAAGTGATAGTATGAAAGTGAATTGTGCAAGAATGACATATCAGTGACACACTCAATAGTTTTTCTGATAGTTTCTAAATAGTTTGTTCAGGTATATTTATCGACGAACTTGGATTTTTTTGGATATTCACATGGTGAGAATTTCGTTTGTTGTGGTCGGCCTCATTTTATGGAGAAGTCGAGCGGGCAGAAGCTACTTGTCCTATAAAAAAATCATAAAATTTGGTTCTTGTGTGACTTGGCGCGCAATTTTAAAATTTATATTTCAACAAATTCAGGGACTATACTTTGCAAAATGGCATTAATTACTCTATGTATCTCGTTAAAATAGTTTTATTTGGTTTAAAAAAAATGGAGATAGAATTATTTAAAATATTTTAAGGTTGATTTTTCAATACATCTTATCTGTCTTATACAGTGTGTCCCACTTTGAGCAGCCACACCCTCGTATTTTCTTGACAGTACAGTGATATCAAAAGTTATTTTTCATAACATATAGTATCCAAAAATATCTAATTTGAGGTTGATGAAATATTCGTATATCCATTTTCCACGGCTACCTACGACCAACTGAAAAGTGAAAAATTGGGAAAAACATACTAGGCACTTTTTTATCGCATAAATAACACCAGATTCTGTTTCAGAACACCCTAAAACCCCTAGATCTAAGTGCTTTATTCTTTAAAATATACAGGGTGGCATCTGTTACTAGCAACATTATTAATTTTTATTCATCCGAAATGATCGGTTGCTTTCGATTTTTTTGTCACAAAGGGCCTGAACGTGTTCAGTTGATGCTGAGTATATGAAATACCCAAATTTTACTTTTTCATGGCTTGCTATAACCAGTTGAAAAGTGAAAAACTGGGAAAAATATACTAAAAGATTTTTTACTTCGACACTAACATCAGATTCTGGTTCAGAACATGCTTAAACCCCCAGATCTCATTAAAATATACAGGGTGTCTCACAGACTAGCAACATTTTCAATTTGTTTTCCTCCGTAATCTTTGGTTGTTTTAAAATTTTTTTTTTCTATAGTAACAAAGTACCTAAAATGTTCAATTACTGCTATAGAAAATAACCAAATATTACTTTTTCATGGCTTGCTATGACGAGTTGAGAGACGAAAAAATGGGGAAAATACATCAAGGATACTTTAAGCACAAACATTTCTGGATCAGAACACCCTGAAATCCCCACATCAATACTTAAATCTAAAAATATACAGGGTATCATCTGTAGCTAGCAAATTTGATAACTTTTATTTATCCGTAATGTTAAATTGTTTCTCAATATTTCTTTTCCAATCAAGAAGCACCCAAAATATTTAATTGATACTGTGATATCATCCTGTAAATAGTAACATATCTCACTTTTTATTCATAAATCTTGTTAAGCTTGTTGAGAACGAGAATCCGGTGTTAGTTTTGTGAAAGAAATGATTATACTCGTGATTATATTTTTATGTATAATATTCAGAAGTAGGAAAACTGGGAAACATTTCAGAGCTTGTTTTCATCACAAAACCAAATTGTGGTTCGAAACAATCTAAATCACTCAGATCAAATTACTTAAATCATCAAATTTGTTGTGGAATCATCTGCGGCTGAAAGTAGTAGTTGTTCTATGTTAGATATTACAAAAAAAATCACATTTTTCATTATTAATGGAGAATGTTCCACTTTTTTGAAATAAGTAGCTCAGTTTCATCATTTTGTTGCAGTACAAGATGTAGAGAAGAAGTGAAGACGAAAGATAAAGTAAAAGCTATTAGGTGGGGAGCTGGGAGGTGATGCAAAAAAATCAATAGCAATTATCTATGGATATATATGAAGAACAGCAACGTTTTTCAGAAAAAGCCATAGAAATGCGGGGAGCAACAAGCAGTAGTATTGTTGCAGAAAATGCAGAACAGGAATATAGTAGTTCTACTGATGATGTAAGTAGCGACTCAGAAAATGATATACGTACAATCAAAGTCCAGAAAACGTCTAATAATAATAATAATAGTAGTAGTGAACCAAGTATGACGGACTTCTGCATTCGTCCGGCTAAGATTTCTGCCATATTATGGCAGGTAAAGTGTACCCAAAGGCATAGCCTGTGCGGGAAGAGGACGGCTATTGTTATTATTTGCCGTGACGCTCCGGGGCGACTTAACGATTTTTTATGGCGTATTCACCGCAGGAAAACCCGGGAAACCTGCAGCATCACCTCGGGTGGTTGGTGGACAAGGGAAGATGGAAAAGGATTTTAAGCTGCTCTCATTTGTGTTTTTTCTTAATTGGTAAATTTTTTTTCATTCAATTTGAACCTATCATATTTATGTATTTACGATCATGTGACCAGAATTAGCCAATCATCAGACAAACATTGCACTGATAAGTGCCCCGGGAAATTATCACTGCTGAACAATCGTATCATCATGCAAATGACATATATTTTGTCGTTTGATGATTGGGCCGTGAACATGAAGAAATAAGACGAATCAGAGTTTGAAAATGCCATCATCAACACTAGTTGGAATGTGACTGGTAAACTCTCACAAGAAATATACTGTGTGTTTTTGAAAATAATATGTTAGGTAGGTATACCTACTGGTTTTTTAATTCTCCGAAAAAAATTGTCTTACTAAATATCCCTTAACTAATGATAAATTCTCTGCCATTTGGCTAAATATTCAGTAGTAATACAACAAGTGATTGAATTTTCGCGATAAGTCTGTCGATTCATTTCTGAATGAAACTGAATTGTTTCTCACCACTCGTGCTGCGGACTCGTAGTGTTTTCTCGAATCAATTCAGTTGAGATCACAAATGAAAGACAGACTCATGAGAAAAATTCAATCACGAGTGAAATTTTATTAGACTATTTCACAAACATTTTTGAATGCGTGCACAGCGTAATCACTCATATTATTTGACGTTTAACTGTCACATGCACTGTAAAAAAATCTGAAAACATCGAACTTAATAGGCCAATCAGAGTCAAGGGTCAAGTTTGGTATTATCGGTAATCCGAAGTTGACTAGAGTTTCTGATTGGTTCATTTCGCAAGTAAGTGAAATAGTCGATTAGAGAGAGCCATCGAATTTTCAACAATTTTTGCAACTTACGTATTTCGGTTTTCTCTACAAAAAATCCAAATGAAATTTTTAGCGGTCACGATTATTTTCGAAGATACAGGTCCATTTTGTTGTGGATTTTCACCATTTGACAGATCGAATTTCTGTAATAAAAAATTCACAAAATATGCTCCTTTTTCAACCAAAACAGTACACACGCCCTTATTCACTTGGTTTCAGTACTTTTTCGCAGAAAAAACTAGCCCTTTTTGAAAAATTCACCCTCCTTCAAGTTGATGAATAATAGAACTTTCATTGTCCAACACTGAATTTTTGGTGTTTTTTAGTTATCGCTGTTGGTGATATGATTATGATATTGTTGTTGCGTCGACCCTCGTGAGATCTCGGCTCAGATCGTTTTTTGAAATTAAATATCAAATTTAATGAAAAATTTGAGCTTAAGGGCGAGGGAAGTGAGCCTAACGACGGCGAGCGCAGTCTCAGAGTAATAAAAGACCATAGAGATGCCATGCCTTCTCCATCCTTGTCTTGAAGTCAACATAACTTTGTTTGTTTACAAGCGAGGGCCTAATACATGCTAAGTCCGTATTCAGTCGGGTAGTTTCGTGTATACCCGCTCATTTCATTAAGATCAAGTTGTCATTCTTCGTTTGTATTATGGCCGTTCTTACTCTAAATGTAAACAAACTGTCCGTAACATTTCACCACCCGTCACGGCCGTCACCCCACTCGCCAACAAATGTTTACTTCAAAACAGGTATTTGTATAGATATAAGCAGGGAATCGTACGTCTTTTTGTCTTTTATTACTCTGAGAGCGCAGTGGCTACTAATTTTATTTACGTTTTAGTTTAGTTTGGGTTAGGTTGGGTAGGGTAGGTTAGGTAGGGTAGATTAAGTTGGGTAGGTTAGTTGGGTGGGTTAGGTTGTTTTCCATTAAAAGATTGGATCTGTGTGCAGTTAGGTCGGTACGTTATAAAGGCGAGCGAAGCGAGCCTAATCTATCGTAACGTTAACGAGATCCGACGAAAACCGAATCATGAAAGTGATACCAACTTGATGAATAAAAAATATCAGTCATTCATTGTTGATCACAATTTATTAACGTTTAGAAGAAGGGTGAATTTTTCAAAAAGTAGTAGTTGTTCCTGCAAAAAAGTACTGAAAACAAGTAAATAAGGGCATGTGTGGTGTTGATTTAAAAATGGGCCTATTATGTGAATTTTTAATAACAGAAATTCGATCTGTCAAATGGTGAAAATAACATCAAAATGAACCTGTAGCTTCGAAAAAAGTCGTAACCGCCAAAAATTTCATTTGGATTTTTTGTAGAGGAGACCGAAATACCTAAGTTGCAAAAAAATTTTTTAGAAAATTCTATGGCTCTCTCAAACCGAATATTTACCATAATGGGTCTTAAATTTTCTCATACGAGTTGCTTTTAGGTAACAGCCTTCCACCTTCGGCGTTGGGCTGTCGTTGTTAATCCTATAGGTATTCTCCTCACCAATTTCTATTTTGACCTGACAACCAAAATCGAATATAGAAGGAAAAGTATACCGAAATTGAATACATACATCTTGCGAGGAGGAATTATTTAGTCTGATTTAACTAGAACGATCTAATCACTTATTTAGTAGATCTACCAGAAGGAACTAACATTGCGTTCACATTTCAGTGCGTGAAAATTGAACTCATAAATTTTAATCAGGTGTACGAAACGAGAATATTTCAGGACGTAGGTAATTTCCCAAATATATTTGGTGAGGAGATTACCTGAAGGATTATTGTACACCTTTGTTTTTACAAGTAGAAAAGGGTTTTTGGTGAGGAGAATACGCCCGCCCTTTTACTTATATCTATGATTATTCGTTTATAATTACTATAATAGTATAAATAAATCCCGTAAAAAAAGCAGTTTGACTTAATTCGTACAGCTTTTGAGAGTTTTGAGTTACTTGCTCGCTGTGCTCGCTCGTACTCAATTTAGTAAAACTTAGCTGTGTTCTAAACTTGTCGTTTGATATACTATTCTGAGCAGAAAATGAGATCTAATGAAACAAACGCCACTTATATATTTCACAATAATTTTCGTTTTATGTACATGTATGTAGGTTATAGGGGACTTTTCAAAATTTAATCGCTCTGGAAAATACATGAAAGATGCAATACGTAATTTGAATACGTTCACCTTTCGAGTTGGTCATTTTCTTGATTAAACAATTGGGTATATATAAATAACTTCCATCGACTCGAGTCTACCTATGTCGTACCTGTGTCGGTTGCGTATTCGGTGGCCCGAATGACTTTTGCGCTCATGTTCAGTGCGTTTCACGAAAAGGTTGTTTATTATTCGGAAAGGTAACGTAAGTGCACAGCCCTTTTTTGATAATATATCTTTTGGATTCAATCTTATAGAGATTTTGAGAGTACTTTTTGTGTCATAATAGACCAGGGCCATTCATTATTGAAAGCAAAAAAAAAATCCTCGCAGTGTGTGGATGGTTGGAAAATTTAGGGTAAGTTATTAGTGAATTGAGAAAAATCTAGATGACTCGGTAAAAATTACGGAAAGGGGGTGGGGGGTAGTTGAAGTTTTAAGGGTTGGATATTGGTGTTTTACGATTTTTGGCTGAAATATGCATCCATTCGAAAAAAATATAATGCAGATGTTGTAGACGATTAAAAAAATCTGAAAATTTTTTTTTGTTGTAATTTTTCAACATAACCACAAAATTAACGAGAAAACGCTGACGATCGTTTATTTGTTTTTTAATTCCATCTCCCGCAAAAAATCATGAAACTTGGTTACAATAACGTTTTTTTTATTACACGATTTCCAGACCCCGAATGATTTGACATTTGGCAGGTATTGATAGTTCCGGTGACAATGCAATATGACATTTTTTTATTATAAAAAAAACAAAATGGCGGCTCCAAGATGGCGGACGAGATTTGTGATAACGGTCCGATTCTATTCAAAATTGGTATATAAGGGTTTTCGGAGTCAGAGATTAATATTTTTTTATCAAAATTCATGAATTTAAAATGGCGGCTCCAAGATGGCGGACGAGATTTGTGATTATGGTCAGATTCGATTCAAAATTGGTATGTGAGGTTTTTTTAGGTCGTATATTTCGAATTTTCTGTCAAAATTCATAAATTAAAGATGGGGCTTCCAAGATGTCATTATATGGTCTGCTTCGATTCAAAATTAGTATGTGACGATTTTCGGAGTCAGAGAATATGAATTTTTCGTAAACATTTATGAATTCAAGATGGAGGACCAAGATGATGGACGAGTATTGTGATTATGGTCAGATTTGATTCAAAATTGGTATGGTTTTCGGGGGGTGCTTGATAAAGTTCTTTTGAGCTCTTGAACGCTCTGTATTATTAAATGAAACTAAAAAATATGAGAATATAGATCGAAAGCACCAACGCTTTTTTACATTTGAGAAATTAAATTGTCAATTGTTTTTTACTTCTTAGTCCATGGGAAGTAAAGCGTGTTCTTTAGTTTTTTTAAACTATCATTTTTTTTAAATTGAAAAATGAAAAAATGGTAATACTCAAAAACGCATTTGTTAATTAACAATGTTTTCAGGCAGGTAAATGTCAATATCAAAAATCATAATTCACACAGTGTGACCCACTTAAGACCGCAGCACCCTATAAAATCTACATTTTCCAACCGATTGGAATGATTTTTTTTCATTAGGTAGACATTAAAAAAGTCTTCTAGGACACCAAATTTCATGAATAAATCTCCAGTGCCAATTAATCTTATTTTTCAAGGTAAAAAATCTGAAAAAAAATACTAGCGATTTTTTTTAGAAAAATTCTAACATACCACTGGATTCGCGACATTTTCAAATGCTTCATATATGAATAACATTGAAATTCGTCAATCAATAAAAAAGTTATAAGGGAATGAAATTTTGAAAATAAGTATGCCATTTAATCAACCCACCAATTCAATTTCAAAACTTTTATCAGAACTTTGACAACACCTCTGGATTCAGGGACTCGAAATATCACTGACTGTAATTCCATCGGAATCTGTTGATAAATAAAAAAAATTAAAAATTATGAGAAAAAATTACACTTTCTTGAAATTTCTTTAACATGTTTTTCAAATTGTATTATCTCATAATTTTTTAATGGATTTCGATGGAATTTTGGCCAATGATATATCAAAACCTCCTGAATACAGTGGTGTATTCCGAATTTTGATAAAATTTCTGAAATTGAATTGGTAAGTTGATTAAGCAGCATAATTTTCATATTTCTTTCCCTTTTAACTTTTTTATTGACTGATGCATTTCAACGTGATTCTCATATGAACCATTTGAAAATGTCGCAAATCCAGTGGTGCAGTTAGAATTTTTCTAAAAAAAAACGCTAGTAGTATAATTTGACCTTGAAAAATCAGATTAGTAGGCCCTGGAAATTGAGATTTATTCATAAAATTTGGTGTCCTAGTAGATTTTTGAATGTCTACCTAATAAAAAAATCATTCCAAATGGTTGGAAAATGTCGATTTTCTAAGGGTGCTCCGGTCTTAAGTGGGTCACACTGTATATTGCCCTTTATATTCTTTAAAAAAAATATTATTTTCTATTCCTTCATATAATGAGCAAATTGTTATAAAAAATATTATTTTGGTGTTATATATATTTTTTTAATTGTACAGAATTATCCAAAAACAACTATGTAACGAAAAAAAACAAATAAGAAAAAATTTTGAAATAATTATAATGTCAAAATTTATTCGTTTCTAACAATTTGTTCTTTACATGAACAAATAAAAAATAATGACAAATAATTTCTCTTCGGAATATGAAAGAGCAATAAAGAAAAAACTTTTTCTCAATATTAATATTTACTAAATTGTTACTTAACAAATGCGTTTTCGCAAGCAAAACCATTTTTCAAGGAACTATTTTTATTTTAAAATCGTCATTTTCATTAATGAACGGGTTTCCAAAAAAAATGTATCGTCTCATAAACAATGCACTCCTTTATAACAACTATTTAAATAATGGGGATATATTCAATAAACTCATTTTCATGTAGCTTTCAATAATGAAAGAACAAATTTTGAAAATCTGCAATTATTTTTGAGATATTCATAAAAAACAAATTCCTGTTTCTTTATTAAATTGTTTAAAAGATTTTGTAATTTTTGTGGGCGGAACTTTCTTGTTTTAAACTTTTTTCTATATACCATTACAAATCGAATTTTCGGTCTCTAGATAAATAGTCGTCCAAAAAGCACTTGTGAACCGGACTATATTAGCACTATGAAATATTCCAAGTAATCCTGTGGATCCGCCAAACCTGTTCCTCGCAAGTTCACTTCAACATTTCGCGCAAAAATTGCGAATGCAGCTACGAAGTGAATACAATCAAATGGAATTAGGATGCCGAGATATTTATGGAACTCCCAGTTCCGTTTATTTGCCCTCTCATGAACTCTCATTATACAGGGTGTTCCTTAAAGACATGCTAATATTTGAGGGGGTGATTCTTTGACTTATTTTAAGGAAAAAACTTTCTATAAACGTATGTCCTAAAAGTCCTAACTTTTGAGATACAGGGTGATAAAGTTTTGAAAAAAAAATCAGTTTTTTAATAATAACTGAGATAATATTGTAGACGTTTTTATAAAATTTGGTACATGTCTTCTATGCATCAAGGTGCATTTCTTAATGCACAAACATTTTCATTTTCTCAACCAGTGGCGTCCGTACGGGTTTTGCATTGAATATTTTTGGAGAAAAAAATACTACGCCACTGCTTTCTCCAAAAAAAAAAATACTTTTGAGATCCTCATTTATTTTTGAGCAAATTTGATCTCCTGAGTTTTCTTTGTCCGCCGCATGGTTTTCGCTTAAAAAATAAAAATCGTTTTACTTCAGGATCAATTCGTCAAAAATCTGATGTGGTGTGGAAATAATTGTGCATCGACTTAAAGCAAATAAAGGGATCAGATTTGTTCCAAAATGAATGAGAATCAAAAAAATATGGATTTTTAGCTTGTACAAAAACGAATTTTATTTTATTTTATAAAAGTAAATTTAAATGAACGGATCAAATTCATTAATTATTGAAAATACTAACACTGATTATAAAAATTGTTGGAAATGGCCACCTTCACTTAATAGGCATGCTTTCGCCCGTCTACGCATGAAATTACGCACACGTTGAAATATTCCCGGCGTATTTCGAATAGTTTCACACGAGGCAACTATTCGATCTCTTAAATCTTCTAAAGTATTAACGGGAGTTTTCTACACTAGAGTTTTAAGGTTCCCCCATAAAAAGAAATCTAAACTGTTGAGATCAGGGGATCTTGCTGGCCATTGCTGAGGTCCTCCGGGACCTATCCAACGATTATGATAAACTGTATTTAAATGGTTTCGGACAATTACACAGGGGCTCCATCGTGCATGTACCATATTCGATTCCTTAACGCAATTGGTACATCTTCAAGCAACCCATTTAGTTTTTCTTCGAGAAATGTAAATAAGACCGACCATCAAGGCGTCCTGGTAGAAAAAATGGGCCTATTAGATAAACACCAATAATTCCTGCCCATACATTAACCGAAAATTGTTGTTGAAAATGGGTTTCGGTTATGGTATGGGGGTTTTCTTCTGCCCACATATGATTGTTATGGAAATTTTGAATAGCATTCCGAGAAAAATTTGCTTCGTCTGTGAACAAAATTTGTGACTCAAACTGCGGATTTATTGCAATACTCTGAAGATACCACTGACAGAAGTTCACACGCTGTGGAAAATCTCTAGGGAGTAATGCCTGTACTCGTAAAATATGGTATGGGTATAACAAAAAATCAACCAAAATACGCCAAACAATTTGATGACAAATATTCAGAGTTCTAGCGATCTTCCTCGTACTCGTCTCAGGATGTTCTTCGATTTCTTGCAGAACGGCTTCCTCAATTTCAAGAGTTCTGACGCTTAGAGGTCTACCTTCCGAAGTACCTTTCTTGAAACTACCAGTTTCCCTAAGTCGGCGATGAATATTTGAAAAGGTACGGCTATCTGGTAAGGCACGATTAGGATATCTTTCCTGATAAATGCGTCTGGCTTCTGTTGCATTACCATCAGCGAGGCCATATACGTAATGCATTGCCGCCATTTCTGCATTCGTGTAATTCACCATATTTACCGATATTCAGAAAAACGGCGTACAACCAAAATAACTTCAATAACACACTTAAAAATCAAGTAAATAATTGTGCGCTTCGCTATTCCTATAGCTTTTTCAAACACAAAATGGTATTCATAACTAGTGAAAACACAATATTTATAGATAATTACAGATAGGTAGCTGAATTAATATCGTAAATTTATTGTCAACAAAATGTTAGGTACCTACTGCGATATGAAGCAATTTCAATTTAATTATTTAATCAAGAACCGAGCATCTGACAAGAATTACACATTTTTTTGGATTCTCATTCATTTTGGAACAAATCTGATCCCTCAATTTGCTTTCAGTCGATGCACAAACATTTCCACACCGCGTCAGATTTTTGAAGAATTGATCCTGATGAAATGAAACGATTTTTATTTTTTTAAGCGAAAACCATGCGGCGGACAAAGAAAACTCAGGAGATCAAATTTGCTCAAAAATAAATGAGGATCTCAAAAGAATTTTTTTTTTCAGGAGAAAGCAGTGGCGTAGTATATTTTTCTCCAAAAATATTCAATGCAAAACCCGTACGGACGCCACTGGTTGAGAAAATGAAAATGTTTGTGCATTAAAAAAATGCACCTTGATGCATAGAAGACATGTACCAAATTTTATAAAAACGTCTACAATATTATCTCAGTTATTATTAAAAAACTGATTTTTTTTCAAAACTTTATCACCCTGTATCTCAAAAGTTAGGACTTTTAGGACATACGTTTATAGAAAGTTTTTTCCTTAAAATAAGTCAAAGAATCACCCCCTCAAATATTAGCATGTCTTTAAGGAACACCCTGTAGTTAGGGAGCCGCCAGTGAAAAAATGCGCCGAACCGCTTACTCCTTTCGAGCTCGGAATAGAAGTACTTACATCGAAGATACCAAATCCAAAATATTTTTGATTTGGAGTTGGACCCTACGAAAGCGCCTAAGGGCCACATAGTTTTTTTTTCAATAATTTCGACTTGACAGTCGGAATTTCCGACTTTGGACTCGGAAAAATTATATAGTCGGAAAAATTGGAAAAAAAAAACTATGTGGCCCTTAGACGCTTTCGTAGGACCCAGCCGAGAAACAAGAGAAAATAATTCGATAAATTTCAGCTGCCTTCTATATTCCTTCTGTTGAAATATGTTGTTCAGAAAGTGATCAGTTATCATCTAACAAAGCGGAAGGAAATTTGGTTGGGGCCGGGGCTGGAAAAAAATATTTAAAAATGTTTCTCTCGAAAATATCTTAGGTCAAAAATTGGACGGTCTTCTATATTCTCACTTTTTAGTTCATTAGTTTCAATTTGGCCCTTAGATAGCTGAAATTGAGGTGGAAGGAATTTTTAGCAGGGCCGGATTACAGGGGGGCAAAAAGGGGCAGTCGAAAAACTCGCAGGACAGGCTATGTTCAAAAATTGTAAAAATGGACTTGGAATGATGATTGAGCTCTGAAACTTTACGTAGCACTTCTTTAGGGACCAAGAAAAGCAACCCCCAAGGGAAGGAGTTTTAGTTCAGTTCTCACCCCCTACCATCCCTTTTAATTATGGCCCTCTTTATGACCATTTCCTCGACTTTAGTATCTGAAAAAAAAACTTTGTGTTTAACGGCATATGGACGAATTGAAAACTTTTATTTGGATAATTCATCATACTTTCTTTTTTAAAATAGATATTTTCCAAATTTTTTCAAAAAAGTCTATTATTTAAATGCGCTAAAAATAAGAAAATAAATCATTGTGATATTAGAACTTGTCGCAAGAAGGACCAATGTATTTCTCATGAATTCAATTTAAAATAACTTGTATCGATATTTGTCCTCCTTTTATACAATTTTATATGTAACTAAATGATGACATTCAAATAAAAGCTTTCATTCAAAAGTTGTTTTACGTTCATTTTATTTTTAGCATTATAATTATTCAGCGATTCGATGTTTTTTACAATTTTTACCGAGTTTTTCGAGTTTACGCAATTTTTTCTAGAAGTAAGAGGGTCGTAGCCCTCCGACCAATATTTTTTTGTCGTAATTTCCTATTTCCGTAACCTTTGGATATTTTTTTACGTTCTATATCCAGCCTTCGATGGGGGAGCGGAGGGGTGAAATTTCCTAAAACTAAACTATTTGTCAGTCAGATATTCTTCACTATTTTTAGGAATTTTTCCGATTTCAATTTGGCGAGTTTTGCAACTTTTTTCGAGAAGGACTGGGCATCCCCCCCTCTGCCCACATGCCCCACTCGATACGTACATAGAGGTCAAGATACGAAAATTATTCTACGACATGATGTTTTTCACCATTTTTAGGGATATTTCCGATTTAATTTTCGTGAGTAATCGGAATTTTTTTCTGAGAGGAGGGGGATACGAGCCCCATGAACAATACTTTTGTTCGTCGTAAATATTCTCTTCCAAAACAGTCGAAATATTCTTTATATTTTTGAAACTGAATTATTCCAGTCTGATGTTTTTCACAATTTTTGCGGATTTTTTCGATTTTTGTTCCACAACTTTTTTTGCCAACATTTTTTTGTGGTAATTTTTAATGTCCAAAACCGTTGAATATTTTTCCGGTTTCCTGTGCATTCTTCATCTTGCTTTTGTGGAGGGGAAGGGGGGTAAAAAATATTTAAATTGTATTTTTCGACGATCAGTTATTTTCACTTTATTGACGAATTTTTCTGTTTTTAATATAGCGAATTTTTTATAGAAGTGGGAGAGTGAGCCTTCCCCGACCAACATTTTTTTCCCGTAACTTTCGACGTTCAAAACCGTCGTAAATTTTTCCGAATACCTATACTTATTTTTTTTTTTTTTTTCGTTTGAAAATAAATAAATAGATTTTTGCTGTAATCTTGGAAAGTATATGATTTATCGAAAAAAAAACTCAACAAGATGTAAGAAAATTCAATTCTCCACAAAAATAATTCCTAGTAATTTTTTATGAAATGAGCTCGTTTTCTCAGAAAACGTGATTGAACGCCGACATCAAATTTCTGGTTCACGCTTATCCGCCGCTGGATGGTCTTGCGGAGCCGAATATTTGATTGGTCATAACTCTGCTAAAAGTGATCGGAGAAGGAAAAGGAAAAGTTCATATCGTTTCTGAAGACTCCCATCTTCTCATGCAAAAATAATATGCGAGTATGTATTTGAGTACCTAGAAGTATCACTTGAAAACTTTTATTTGGATAATTCATCATACTTTCTTTTTTAAAATAGATATTTTTCAAATATTTTCTGTGTTTCACGGGTTATAGAAGAAATAGTATATTACACACCGAGGTGGGAATAGATTCATTCCTGTCGTGAGATTAGTTAGTTAACCGAGACACAAAGCGTCGAGGTTAGCTATGATCTCGAGACAGAAATGAAACTTTCTACCGAGGTTTGTATACTTTTTTATTTACAACCATCATATTTCGATCAAAATTAATAATTCTCTTTTTTGTTCTGAACATAGCTAAAATATTACATTTAACGACAAACCACCAATAGATATATTGTTACCGTGACTACGGGGTTACAATTGTCACCAATATAAATAAATGTCAGAAAAATATTCATCTAGAATAGATGAAATGAGGGCGGTAAGTGAGGGCGGAAAGTGAGGTCGGGAAGTAGAGGTTTGTAATGTGACACTTCCCAACCTTCAATGACGTTAGTAATGACAGCATTACATATATGGTTGTAAATAAATAGTGCTTTTTACCGATGGGGTAGTTTTTCCCATCAAAACGAGTTAATGTAGGGGACCTCGTACTAAAAGTTCAAGAAGGAACATTTCCATACCGGTTATTCGTGTAGGAAATTTCTACACCAACTGTACTAAGTAGAAGGAATTTATCAAAAATCCTACCTCCTTTCCCGTGGTTCTCACGATTTTCTTTGAACGTTACAGTATTTTCCTTGTCGTGGGAACCAAAAGATAATAAATGTTGGACAGAATTATCATAATTTGAATTGCAACATTCGAGTATGAAAATACCAAATCAACACTTGAAAATTCCCAACAATTACTGCAAAATTTTACTAGGCAAAGTGGGTTTTTCAAAAACTACGGAAAATGCTCGACAGAAACAACAAATGAATTGAACACGCTCACCTGCCGAGGCTCTCATTTTCACCGATAAAACGCATAGGTCTATATAAATATCGGCTCGGTACCTGCATCATATCAAATACGTATCACTCTCCGGTTGTGCATAGGTTGCCTGAATGATTCTCGCGCTCAAATTCTGTGAGTTTGGTGACAAGCCTTATTTCAATTTTTGGATTATAAAGTAAGTGATCTCTTTTCTGTCTCAGCTGTATAAAACTTTTTGGAAGTTTTAATTTTCGTTGGTTCGAACAAGATTTCCACCGATTTTTTTTTTGGTCGATTATAAAATAATTTTGAAAAAATAAAAAATATGCACTTGAAAATTTCACACCTCACTTTTTCAGCCAATCAAAAAATTGGTTTTTATTTAGTTGCCATGGCAACCCAAAAAATTGTGGAAATTTTTCTGTCAAATATTTGACATGTGATAGTTAACATTTTGCTTTTATGTACAAATGGAATGTTATTTTTCATACGAAAGGAGATAATATTTCATAATTATATATTCACTAAATATTTCGAATATATCAATCAAATCTATCTATGCTTGACTTGATGAACTTAATATTTGAAACAATTTTATTCAACTTATCTTTTCGTGAATACTCGTCTGAAATTTGCAAGAATTCCTTTCAACATCACTTCCCAATAAACAATCCGCATGAACCAGTCAAAACTATTTTAGTTCTGCGTGATGTGCAACGTAATTTTAGGTTGAAAATGTCGCAAAATGAATTTTCCTTTCTCACATACAAACACCGCCACTAATACCAACGCGTAACTGTCATTATATCAACAAAAACCATTCATGGCCCACTGATGTTACAACTTGTTTTCTCTCAGAATAATCTACAAGTCAGTTGAATTAACCATTAATTTAATATAATTTTGGTGTGAAATTTTCTTACCGAATCCCCCGCGTGCTTGAATTAATTGCTGGAAATTTATCTCGTACATGAATTTTTCAAGAAAATTACCGGGTCGCGCAAAAAATTCATGTACTCGAAATATTTCCGGCAATAATTTAAGCACTAGGGAGATTATAAGTAAAAATTGTTATGTTACGCTCACATAGATTTTCATGATAGCTGTACCCAACAATAAAGTTTTTTTGTTCGATACAACAAGCAAAATAATTTTAAATATTTTGAAAGGTGAAAATATATTTTCCTCCTTCCCCTACAGAAAGTACACACTTTCCTCCCTCAAACCAGGGAGGAATCTCATATTTTTCCTCCCCCTCATTTTAAGTAAGTTGTAAACGATGAAACTTGTGAATCTATTAAAATCAAATTGTTTCCGTAATTTCTAGAACATCTTATATATCCTGTATTCTGGTAAAATCAAACATGAATGTTACTTCTACTTATATATTAACTGTCAAAAATCATCGGGTCCTTACATTTGACTGACTCTGTATAAACGGTTTTGAATATCAACCCTCTAAAAAATTTAAACCAGGGAGGAAACTCATACTTTTCCTCCCCCTCATTTTAAGTAAGTTGTAAACGATGAAACTTGTGAATCTATTAAAATCAAATTGTTTCCGTAATTTCCAGAACATCTTATATATCATGTATTCTGGTAAAATCAAACATGAATGTTACTTCTACTTATATATTAACTGTCAAAAATCATCGGGTCCTTACATTTGACTGACTCTGTATAAACGGTTTTGAATATCAACCCTCTAAAAAAATGTATCATTTTCACGGGGAAAAACTATTAATACTTATGTATTATACAACGCGAAGCGGAGGGAGACAATAACCTCGAGATAAAATGTAATACTTGTATGCCTTGTGTAATACACTCTTTTTTTCTGTGACGGGAAAAACGACGATTTATTTATATATTTCCGGGAAACTCACTCAAAAAGTTATATTTTATTACCTGTCAACAGAGATGAAATGTCAAACTTTTTTCCCGTTACAGAAAAAAATATTTTCCTCATACCCCTATAGAAAGTACACACTTTCCTCCCTCAAATCAGGGAGGAAACTCATACTTTTCCTCCCCCTCGTTTCAAGTAAGTTGTAAACGATTAAACTTGTGAATCTATTATAATCAAATTGTTTCCGTAATTTCTAGAACATCTTATATATCATGTATTCTGGTAAAATTAAACATGAATGTTACTTCTACTTATATATTAACTGTCAAAAATCATCGGGTTCTTACATTTGACTGACTCTGTATAAACGGTTTTGAATATCAACCCTCTAAAAAATTTATCATTTTCACGGGGAAAAACTATTAATACTTATGTATTATACAACGCGAAGCGGAGGGAGACAACAACCTCGAGATAAAATGTAATACTTGTATCCCTTGTGTAATACACTCTTTTTTTCTGTGACGGGAAAAACGACGATTTATATATATATATATTTCCGGGAAACAAGTACTCACTCAAAAAGTTATATTTTATTACCTGTCAACAGAGATGAAATGTCAAACTTTTTTCCCGTTACAGAAAAAAATATTTTCCTCATACCCCTATAGAAAGTACATACTTTCCTCCCTCAAACCAGGGAGGAAACTCATACTTTTCCTCCCCCTCATTTTAAGTAAGTTGTAAACGATGAAACTTGTGAATCTATTAAAATCAAATTGTTTCCGTAATTTCTAGAGCATCTTATATATCCTGTATTCTGGTAAAAATCAAACATGAATGTTACTTCTACTACTCTAGGTCTTTAATAGCTATTTGTGTATTTAGAGCGCAAAGTGATTGATTGTCGCTCGACAAAAAGATTAATCTTTGGAGAACGACAATGACACTTTGTGCTCGAAATACACACATTATTTTTTCTACAAGCGCAGCTCTTAGAAAAAAAATTATTGACACTTTATTCAAAGAGGCACATAACATTACTTATGAAAAAATCACTCAATAGCAATCCGAAATGTATAAGCTATCTAAATGTCCAATAATTCAAATCACTAACAAGAAAAAAGCTGAACCCGGGAGCATATAAGCAAAACGTACCACGTTTCAGTCAATGGAAGATATTCTTGCTCTCTCATTGGTTGTGACCAAACACAGGTGCACTTTGCCATCCAGACTAAAAAATTCCTTGTGGTGAACAGGCAAGCTAGGTTAGCTTGCTCAGGTTAGGTTTGTGTGTCAATTGCGAGCAAAAAACTAATTCACGCTAGTGCAAAATGCACCACGTTTTAGTCTGGATGGCCAAAATGCCCCTGTGTTTGGTCACAACCAATCAGAGAGCCAGAATATCTGCCGCTGACTGAAACGTGGTACGTTCTGCTTATATGCAACCCGGGACCTTCGGATTACAAGCCCAAGACGCTAGCCATTGCACCACCTCATATTCTCAGATGGACATGACTGTATTGACTATACTTTCCATCATGCAAGTATAGCTCCGTTTTAGACAAAAGCAGTTGAGATGCGTTTTAAATTCACAAAAATAGGTTCATCAAGTGGGTAGGAGGAAAAATAATATGTATAACATGGGAATAAAGTACCTTTTCCTCCCTTGGATGTAAACTACATCCTGAGGGAGGAAAAGTTGCACTTTCCCCCCCAGTTATACAAATAGCTATTTATGTATCTCTCAAAACAGGGAACAGAAACATACGAAGGCGTAGAGCGAACATGCGATATTTTTTTCCTAATTTCGAGTTGTAACTTCAGTCCATTTGATATTATGTTAAGTCGTCCAGATATGATTTGCTTCAATGTCTCTCCTCGTTGAATATTTTCTTGTGTTCAGCTATTCTAATATTTAGTAGTCTCTTGATTTCTACAACATAAACATGCAGTTTTTGGAGCAACTATTATTCGCCTTAGGTGGTCTCTAGAAGATATATCGAAATCACGTCTGGATGATTTCACATAATATTGAATTGAATGATGAAGATAAGTGGTATAGAAGAAAATTTAAAGAGTCTGCATACATTCTGAATAAAAATGTGTTTATTCAAGCAATCATTAGGATTCCTATTGTGTGGAAACACTTGATTAGTAACCAAGATTGCATTTGAAATTGCGGTAAACTAATTAATTAAAATCTTACCTGAGGGGCCTAGGTAGGATAAATAGCATATTTACCCGCTAATGATACAAATTATCTTTATAAGAAGTATCATTGAGAGGCTGTCGCATTCATACACTAGATAACGGCTATAAACGTCGTGAATTATAGCATTGCAGATAATTGAATTTCTTTGTTTCTTTTAGACAATGGAAGTCCGGTAAAACCTTACTCAAAATTATACAATTTGTTCTAGGTATTGATTATGTACTTTTTGGTGGAAATTCATTAATATCATTCAATAACTTTTTTATTTATTTTTCTACGTTCATGCAAAAAACAAAACTTTATTGAACTATATTTGGTGAAAAAACTGTCTCTTTATTGCACTCGTCTGTCATTCTACTATAGCGTTCTATCATCATGACAGACATAAACTTTCAAATCGACGCCGACGCCAAATTTAGCCAATTTTCTGTGACATTGTATTACGTTTTAAATAGTTGCATGTTTCATCATATTCATTATATAATGGACTATGAAATTACTAGAAAATGCAATTTGTTAAAAATAAAATTATTTCCTTCGAATATCATCTGAATTACACAAAATGTTTTTGAATTACTTTTAGCAGATAGATTTAAACAAACAATGTCTTCCTTACAGTTTAGTGCCACCTAAATGAAACATTTTCTGGTTTTTGCATGAACGTAGAAAAAATATTGTATGAAACTCGTGCAAAAAGAGTTTATTGCACTCGATGTGTTGTCCAAGTCGGCCTGATGGCCTCGTTGGACAATTTCACGTCGAGTGCAATGGACACCTACTTTTTGCACTTGTTGCATAAATAACTATTTTATTCCTTTTAATCATTTTGGAACCCAATTTAGAGTGGTACCAGATGTAACATACGTATTTCTTCTCAGGTGTAGAAGGAATTCAAAAACAGTATGACTTTTAATAGCAGATAACATTCGCTAGAGTTAAGTACTTCTTTTAAAAGAGCCATTTTCTGCACTCATTTCCATCTTCCTGAATCAATTTTATTCCAGGACCTCGTAGGCTAGAACAAAACTGAATTTTAGACCATTTAATAACATTATTTTCATTTGAGCTCAACAAACAGAGCATTTTCTTTATACATATTGTAGAAGCTACTTGCCTATAATAACTAAAAAAAAACGCCAAGAGTTCATCTAGTGAGTACATTATAATAAGCTTCTTGTGTCTTGCGCACTTTTTGGATATAATCAGATAAAAGCCTGCATAGTCTCGTATTCCATATATTTTGTAACAAATAAATCGAACGCTCATTGATCTCTCTTTGTTTTTAAAGAAGAACGAACGTAGAATAATATTAAACAGGGGATTTTTCGTATTACTCACCTTCACAAGACTATTTCAATTCTGGTGACTTATAATAGTACTGAATTCATGTCGTATACCTATGATAATTAGCAGAAAGTCAATTGAAGGTGATGGAAATTCAATTTCTGTTTTTCACGGGTTTTATATCAATATGCCAGTTCGCATGTTGAGATTCTTGTAACTGAATAAATGTTAGTTTCTTCTGCATATCCGATAGAATTCATTATTTTTACGACACCTATGCGTGAACATACTGTTCAATACTTTTGAGAGAATTTATGTTTTTTTAAAGCATGTACGAACTTGAATATAGATGATTTTACGCTGCTCATGAAATAGTCTTACTAAATATCACCCGACCATGACAAATAGAGACAATTATTTTCGTTAATTCATCTCCAGTAACTTGTATTTCGAGACAATTCAATTCGCTTGATAATTTTTTCACGTTGTTTGATTGGATCTTTGTTTAAATAAATGCATGAAGCCCGTGGCTCACGGTCAAATAGATTGATCAAACTGCTTTTAAGTGACGTAATTTCCATTGATATTTTTCACGAAGCTTGAACGAAACCATAAGAGATGACGTCACTTCAAGGCAGTTTGACCAAACAATTTGACCGTGAGCCACAAGCTTAAGAGAGTTAGCCATTGACTTGGTTGTCAAGATGACTGACAAATTTCCGTTAAAAAATAATCAAGCCGAATTACATTCGTGGTAATAATTTTTTTTAGATAATTTTAAATAGATTAGCACTCGACTTTTTTGCTAAGTCCACGAGTGAAATTTCTATAGCAACAAAGATTCATGCATCTAGTCGAAATCATCAAAAAATTACCACTACTTGTGTTATTACTGTTGAATAATAGTATATTGTGCAACAAGTGGGGAAAGTTCAACTTTTCTCATGAGTGTGGAGGTTTGTGGCACGAGCCTGAAGGGCGAGTGCCGCAAACGCACTAGTGAGAAAAGTAACTTTCTCCAAATGTTGTACACTATACTTTTTCTACAACTGCACAAATTCAAAGAATACAGGAAGTATTGTAACTCAATATTTATTTTCATTGTTAGCAAAACTAAAATGGCGATATAGTATCCTACCTCTTAACAGTTGGATACTTTATTTAAAATTGACTCAATAAAAATATCAAGATATAAATTAAAATAAAAAAAACAATCTGGCCCCGTGGTCCAACCCGGACCGCCTGCGT